>CM066035.1:103965369-105206710 GCA_033557465.1 Ichthyophis bannanicus
TAGTAAGTTCACATAGCTAATATCTTTGTAGCTGCCTTATGCTCTACAGTGTTATTAATAACTGAAGTTATCATTCGCAAGCAAAGTAGCAAGAAACAAGGGAGCAACAAGCAGATAGTCAAAGTCCATAGTTTGGCAAGAGTGGGAAAAAGAACTAAAGGATTAGAAGGTTCGGTTGCATCGTTGTTGTGCTGTCGTAAAGCTTCTGATTTAGACAGACCAGCTGTCCATCCTTCGTAGTAGATTGTGGTCCAGTCCAAACAAAACACAAACTGTCAACAATGGGGTGGGCCAATACCCACTCACTAGTAGTATTATGTAAATCAGTCTGATTGTATAGGATAGAATAGTTCAGTTCTTGCGTCTCCCAGGGCCACTGATCTCCCATCTTAGTTCCTCCACAATAGAAACAGTCAGAAGTGTGGAGACTAGATGCTATTGCTCCAGCAAGTTCAAGAAACAAGTTCTGGTGGTGGTATGAGGAATTGCAACGGTGGCTTGCATAGCCTTGTAGAAAGTCAAGATCTAGAACAACTTTTGGATTGGAGAGTATACCAATGCAAGTATAGGGAGAATGATAAAACAAGGTCTGAGTGACCTTCGGTCCAGTTCATGTTGTACTTATACAGGTTGCCCAGGGAGATAAGGCAAAAGTCATTTCAAAGCACTCCAAGGCTGCTATCACGATGAAACAGTAGAGAATCATGATGAAAGTTCTCTGAAGAATTAGTGCAAGTCTTTGAAAAACCAGTGCAATCTGTTGATAATTCTTGACCACGAAGTCTTCTTCTTCTTTACTGTACGTTGACCTGTTTTGCTCTCAGTAGCATGCAACAGGTGTAGCGTTGATTGTAGATCCTCAAGCTTCCGCTGTACATGACCTTACCAATTTCATTGGTAGGAGTGTAGAGCTGTAGATTCCAGCGTATTTCAATAAACACAGTCCTTTTAGTTTGCACTGTCCTTGATCAAAATGGCACAAAGATTTTCAAATAATATAGTTCATAATACAGTCTCTTTCTGTTGATGATAATCTCTTCAGAATAAACAAATAGTCTCTTGAGATTCAGGAGTTCTATATTAGTGCAGTCTCTCTTTTTGTTTTTAAAACTTCCTGAATTTTTTCAATTTGCTTGTCTTTGCAAAGTTAGCTGCAATGGAACTTCTGGATCTGTTCTGATGTTCACTGGTCTGGCTCTGGAGCTGCTGCTGATTTCACTCTGCTGTGATGAATCCAGGGTTCGAGTTCTGCAATTTTCACTGCTGTAGGGTTAACAAGATAACAACATAAGGTCCCTTCTAATGCGGTGTCAACGGTGTCTTTCTCCACTCTTTGATTCACACCGAGACTCCAGGCTTGAAAGGGTGCAGGCAAATTGATGGGTAATCGATTTTGTACCCAGGTATGAAGACTCTGCAAAACAGAATTTAAAACCAATAGTTTATGTCTAATAATTTCAGATCCTATCTGTCTCATATCTCCTTTTATTTCCTATACAATAGGCAGGGGTTGCGCATACAGAATTTCAAAAGGGAAAACTCCTAAAGACTTAGCAGGGGCTAAGTATATCCTAAGAAGGGCTATAGGAAGAACCTAGGGCCACTTCAGGTAAACCTCTTGGCAAAGTTTAGACAACTGAGATTTCAGGGTTCTATTCATACATTCTACTTTTCCTAAATTCTGAGATCTATAGGCAGTATGTATCTGTTAATATCAATATCTTGGGGCTATACTTAATGGATTTGCTTCCTAAGGTTATCCATCCTCATTCTTTGTACAGGGGCCCATATGCATGCAAGGTTGTAAGGGTATACTTGAAATCTGGGTACACATTTAGACAGGGCTCTTTTCCTATTGTTAGTGCTCTAGTGAGGACTATCAGTTCAGCTTTCTGTGGTGAAGTTTCTGGGGCCAGGGCTGAGGACTCAACTACCAAATCAGGGGTCATCACTGCATATCTAGCACAACAATGTCCATTGATGATGAAACTGCCTTCAGCCACAAAGAAAGTCTGTTCAGGGTTCTCCGGAGGGACATCAGTCAAATCCAGGTGGCTTGAGAATACAGTGTCCATAATTTCTAAACAGTCATGATCAGGGGATCAAGACTAACTGATAACATAGCAGGATTGAAAGCTTGACTGACCCTTCAGTTGTATCTGGGGTTTTCACACAACATACTCTAATATTTCAACATTCATAGATTTGTTAGCTAGTAATTTCCTTTGTGTTTCATAATGGTTAGAACAGAGTGTGGTACAGTAACTTGAAGATTCTATCTCAAAGTGATTTTTCTTTTAGTTTTTGCTTACTAGGAAGGCTGTAGCTGTAACAGCTTCTCAAATAAGGTCCAAGAGATTGAGTCAACACTCCCAGAACATTTCCTTGCGACTCATGAACATAGAGACTGCAAGGTTTTCTGGACATCGGGTAGACCCAGAACTGGTGATAACATCAGAGCGGTTTTCAAAGATCAAAAGACTGCATTCCTATTCAAGTCCCCATTCCAATGGAGACTTTTTCATTCCTTTGGTAGCTTGATACAATGTGATACAATGGTTTTGCTAGCAGCGCAAAATTGGGGATCCATATACAACAGTACCCTGTGGCACCCAAGAAGGCTCTCACTTGCCTCCTGGTGGTTGGAGTAGGAATACTGCATACAGCTGCTTTGCGTTCTGGTAAGGGTTCCAGGCGTCGAATTCCGCTGGACAACTGGAATCCTAGGTATTTAACTTATTTGACATAATTATGCTTTGGCTCTTGAGACTTTGTATCCAGCCTCATTAAAAAGGTGCAAGAGTTCACTGGTGGCTGGTGGACATTCACTTTCTGAGTTGGTGGTTATGATCAAGTTGTCCACATATTGAAGTAGAATTTTTTCTTTTTCTTTTTTTTTTTTTTTTTCTGGAGTTTCTGGATAACTTGTCAAATCTTTTGCTGAGTGAGGCGAGTTCTTGAATTCTTAAGGTAATCTTGTCCAGATGAGTTGGCCCCGCCTCCTTGTAGTGGGGTCTTGGGCTAAGCGTATGCAGAAAAAAACATCTTTTTAAGTCCAGAATGATGAAATGTATAGCTTCAGCAGAGATCAGTTCCAAGAGAATATAAGGATTTTGGTACCACTGGTTGTATAGTTTCAGCTGCATCATTCATTCTTCTTAGATCCTGCACTGGGCGGTAATCACCTGTCCCAGGCTTCTTGACTGGCTTGAGGGTGACAATGGCAGGGGCTATGTTCTTCGCTAGGCCAGGTGGATTATCTTCTGCCCATCCTCCAGGTGGGGCTATGAGGTTGGTAAGTGTACAGCTTGTTGCTTTGGATGCAGGTGAATAGAACCGCCATTCTTCTTCTTGGGGACAGTTTGAGTTTCATTTTTTTCTTCCTTCAACAGAGGATATCTATGCTTGAAGCTTTGCAAGCAGATCTCGGCTCCAAAAATGGAATAGGGCATTCAGGCATATACAGGAACTGGTACATTATTATTATTATTTTTTTCCTAGTTCACACATGTGGTTCTGCAGAAAAGGCTTTGCGAGAAAAACACAGGGGCTACTGGCTTTAGTATTCTGCTCCTGTATCCCCCATAAAAGTCCATATATTGGTCCCCTATTTTTCAGACTGACTCCTGGGGACCCAGGGAAACTGGAGAGTCCGGTCTGGCCTAGTCTTCATCCATGCTGTAGCCCTCTTCGGCTGCCACTCACGCTATAGCTGCTTCACTCTCGTGCTGAAACACTGTGCTTGGTTTATTGTTTTATGACTTTGCAATCAAGTACTCCCTCGGGAGTCAAGATACGGGCATTCACTTCTCTAATGTCCTTCTTTTTCTATAATGGGCGCACTCACACCCAGTTTTCACATCCGCTGCTCCTTCGATTAGGAAAACCTCCACATCATCCAACTAAAATATCTGTTCTCTTTTTCCCATCTTACAATTTTTACATTCTCTGTCCTTCTTCAACAATCCACATACTTTCTGATAAACTTTCATTTAACCATTATGCCCGCAAATTCATCCAGTTCTCTGCAATTTCCGTTCATTAGTTCAATCAAGTCCTAAAACTTCTCAGTGCAGTTTTTTTTTTTTTCAGTTCTAAACAAGTCTGGTCAGCTGACTTTCACTTCTAGTCCGGAGGGGGTGGACATTCCCCTGTTGCGGAGGTAGCTAGCAAACTACTTGGGAATCTGTAGGGAGAAGTCATCCCCCCTCCGCCCCCCCCCCCCCTTGTTCCAGGCTCTGCCCGGGATGATGGCAGAGCTGAGGGAAATAAACAGGCAGGATTTTTTTTTTTTTTTTTTAAACATTTAACCAAGAATCCTATGTAGGGGAACTATTCTCTGTACAATCTGATAAACACGGGAAACTACGGGGCCATGAAGTAACTCTGGAATCTGCATGGACTCTGACCCCCCTTCCTCCCCCCATGGTGACGTAGTTAACAACAGACAGAAGGCGGTCTGTCAGGCTGCATTTTCCTGTGACTAGGCATAATAATCTCATTCTAAATAAGTACAATTTAGATAAATTCCTTCAAATATAAAACTATTTTTTTGCAACATGTTATAAACAACAATCCCAACAGAGAGAACTATTACGTATGGCTGGAAGAAACTAGCTGCCAGCCGTAATCTGCACTTAAGGTGAATAACGTCTCTGCAAAAGATTACAGTTTAGGAAGGAGATATTCAAAAGACATTCCGGATACTTTTTTCAATAAAGCGGGTGGACATCTAGAACACAAATACACATTTTCCTTCCTAGTTCATTTTATTAACAATAAACACGTCTTCTATGAGGCGCTTGCTGTATCAGGAACGAAAAACTCATACACGATTAACCCCTCATTCACTCAGGATTCAAAGCACTTTTTAAGTTGCGATCTGCAAAGTCCTGTCAGTGTTCTTAACCACGGCTTTGTAGGGCAAAGGGAAAATACAAACATCCTTTCCTATTGAAACCGGAGACCTACATGATTTCTGCTCGCTTGATCTGTACAGGAATTCGAGCAGGAATTTAACCCTTTCCCGGCTAAGTACAATTTAAAGCAATCACTAGAAAACTAATTATAAATTCATCTCCTATCACATTTTGAATGAATCCTTTATTTTAAACAAGCAAGAAACTTTTCAATCGGGAACTGCGGTTTCATATTTTTTTTTTCTTTTTTTTTTTTTTCTGTCCTCTTGCTGTGTGGCTCGTTGGAAACAGCTTAGCTGTTTCCACACACACACACACACACACACACACACACAGAGACAGAGACATGCCGGCATTCCAGGCTAAGCCCCAAAACTATCGGGACCCACAATCCTGACTAAACATTCTTATTAAATGATATATATTACATAACCACAGCAGAAGGAACATTATTATTAAACTAACAGCATTGAGATTTAAACCTGAACAGAGTTAGAAAGACACTGCACATTCTTTCCTTCAGACACGCCCCCTGTCAGTTTTTCACACTGTGCAGTAGGAAGGCAAACTGGGTCAGACCAGCTTTTGGATTTTTAAAATAACTCTAGATGTTTGCGTCTTCTTTCTGCTTTACTAATACAATTTCTTAATCAGTGAACTGTCACAAATTACTCAACAGAATACTCTCACATTTATAACAGAAGGGAAACTCGTGGTTTCTACAGAGAACAAAAAACATACAGGCAGACAATACACAAACGCTTCACAATCATGCTAGCAACGTATCTTAGAATGCATTCCTTTCTATCTATTCTGACTAGTCTTTTTCCCAATTACAAAAAGGATGAGGGTTTCACCCGGCGAATTCCCATGCGGGGTTACTCGACCCTTCCTTGAGAGCTCTCTTACCAATTCCCAATATCTCGAGATTACAAATTCCAAGTTCCACTGGCAGTACTGCTCTTTCTATTTCTGTCTAGACATACCAAAAACCCAGTCCTGTCTGCTCTGACGAGGCTGAATCATGATTCTCTATAACAGCTGTACCTAGCGAATACTCATGCAAGGATTTTCAAACAAAGACTTAAGTCTTACCAAAGTTTTCAAACTGCAGTTCTAACTCATCTGTCTAGACAGGTTTTCAAAACTATACTTACCAGATCTGGTTCCCAAGCTTCTGAGTTGGATCCTGGACTCCCCCGGGTCGGAAGTGTTGGCCAGCTGGACTCAGTGCCTGCCGAGGCCAGGCAGAACTCCCTCCGATACAAGAGGATCGGTGGGCCCAGGGAAATTCCCCTGCGTCGGATTGGCATGGTTCCAACTGGACCAAACCTCAAGGCGAATTACGTGGATTTATTCACTTGAACACTATCCACCACTCGCACTTCCAGGCCAACGCACCAAGAATGTAGCAGCAGATAAGCATGCAATAAATAAATCCAGGAGTCTTTTCAAGGATCCAAGCCAGTTTAATGTGCACATGGCTCAAGCAATAAGCAATTTCAAAATGGCTGAGCAATGGCTTCTAGTAAAACAACAACTTTTATAGCTTTCTTGTCCATTCTAAGCATAGGCAAACTTTTCATTGGTCCCAGTACCCCTCTCACCCATCTATTGGTCCCGGTACTGATATGGCTACCCAATCGGGACTCTGGTCTGGGCCCAGCACCTGGTTGCCCCCCTTCTAGTCCCAATTACAATGGTCAGTGTCTCCAACTTGTTACTTCTCTCCTCCAAGGTCGCTGAGCTTGTTAAAACATATGGGAAGCAGAGGCACTGTGACCTTGCTCTCTGCAGAGTTAATTAATTCCATAGAAGCATAGCACACCTTATCAGTACCAATTAAACTTGTTTTTCTTCTATTTTCCAAGTTTCGTTTCTGCTTAGCTATGTTCAGTTAAACTGAGTTAAGTTTCGATTCTTATAGCTACAGTATTCACAAGTGGGGGTTGGGACTCAGGCCTCACTTATAGGCCTTTCACAATAGTAAACCATACTAGGCCATAGCCTACCATATTCCTAGGCCATAGCCTACCACAAGATGACACAGTGGAATAGAAAGAAATGTTTCAAGTGTGGAAAATGGGGACATTTAAAAAAAGGATGTCAGACACACACTAGCTTAGTGGGTGTGGATTTAAAACAGCCCAAAGAAGGATTTCTTTTGATGGTTGATGTGCAAGGAATTACCACAAATGCTTTGTTAGACTCTGGGGCAGACCAGAGTATGATGTCAAAAAGGCTTTGGAAGAGGATAGAGGCCCAAGAAAGATTTGTGCCTAGAACTCCTGAAAGCCAAGTTCACATCAGATGCATTCATGGTGCTGCAACATCATATCCCACCTATAGGCTAAAGGTTAAGTGCCTGGGGGGACAAGAGGAAGTCCTATTAGCAGTGGTGCCTAGGCTACCCTTTGATTTGGTTCTAGGAAGAGACTGGCCAAGATTTAAGCAGGGTCTAGTGGAAGGACTAGGAAAGAAGGAGGGAGAAGGTTTAATGGTAATAGCTCCCGGGCCTTTATTTGGAAGTCCTCAGACCCCAGCTAAAAAGATGGTTAAGCGTCCAGAAGACCAAGCTACCCCAAAGCAGACATTCGTCCTAAAGTACCATAGGGTCACAGAGAAGGCCCAAGCTCCTAAGCGGGCAACCCCTCAAGCTGCTGGGTTTGACCTGTGCAGCATAGAAAATGTGACTGTACCTAGCCAAGGGAGAGCCCTGGTTGACACCGGTCTCCAAGTGGAAATACCTATTGGATGCTATGGGAGAGTAGCCCCAAGGTCCGGATTAGCCCTTAAATATTTCATTGATGTGGGTGCGGGAGTAATTGATCCCGATTACAGGGGCAATATTAAAGTTCTGTTATTTAATTTTGGACAGAATGATTATCACGTGAAGACAGGAGACAGAATTGCCCAATTGATCTGTGAGAGGCTGGGTTTTCCACCTGTGGAGGAGGTCACATCCCTGGAGAATTCTGAACGTGGAACCAAAGGCTTTGGTTCTACTGATGTCAAAGGGGTTAAAAGCCTAGCTGCCACCTGTGCCCGAGAGAGGGAGGTGAATGAAGAGGAAGATTTGGGACCCCAGGTATCTGATTGTAAAGAAAAATCAGAGCCCCAAATAGGTGAGGACCTGACAGTGGTACAACAGGAAGAAATTAGGAAGTTGCTCAAAGAGTTTCCACATGTGTTGACAACCATACCTGGGGAGACACATTTGGTTGCCCATGAAATAATAACTCCACCTGGGAAATTAGTTTGTCAAAGGCCATACCGCTTGCCTGAAGCCAAAAGACAGGAAGTAGTGGCACAAGTCCAGGAGATGTTGGACATGGGAGTAATAGAGGAGTCAAAGAGTCCCTGGAATAGCCCCATAGTCCTGGTGCCGAAGCCTGATGGATCTTTAAGATTTTGTATTGACTTCCGGCAGGTAAACGCCATATCAGTTTTTGATGCATATCCAATGCCAAGAATTGAAGAGCTGTTGGACCAGCTGGGACAGGCTCAATACTTAACCACCCTTGATATGACTTCTTTAAATGCAATCCACCCTTCTTTTTGAGGATCTGTCATGGTATTGACAAACTCTTGATCAACTATAGGCCTTCTAATGTCTGGTCCGACGAACACACCTTCCTTCAATTTTGCCTCCGAGAGGCCTGGAAACTTGGTGACCAAGTATTTGAAGCATTCTCCATCTCTTGGAAGTGATTTTACTAATTGCTTCATCAATCCCAATTTTATGTGGAGAGATGGTAGAAGAACTTTATGGGAAGGTACCAAAGTTTCTCGGAGGACATTTTTTTCACCAACTGTTAGCACCCTCGGCTGCCAACTCTTCTTGGTCCAGTGATTTTGTCGGTCTCGACTGTCCCATAGACACAGAAAACAATGATATTTGGTATACCCAGCTTGTTGCCCGAGCAGCATGCACAAGACCTTCAAGTCCCCACACACTTGCCAACCATGGTCTTCATATTTAAGTTTACGAAGAACCAATTCCAAGTTCTCGTAGGTTTCCTTCAAGTGTACGGAATGACCTACAGGTATGGAAGCGTAAAAAACATTGTGGAGTAAAACTGCTTTGAGACTTCTTTTTGAAGAATCTATAAAAAGACGCCATTGCTGTGAATCATATTTGATTTTAAATTGAGCCATCAGACCTTCGACATCGATGCAATAAACCAACTTGTCTTCCAGGGTGAAGTAAGGAACAAACTCCTTTTCACGATGTCTGAACCATGAAGATGACACTCCTGGCAACAATAAATTCCTGCTTTTCAGCCTTGATCCGAGTAACTCAACGGCATCTTTGGGAAGATTCAAGTCTCTTACCAAATCATTCATCTCCTCCTGAGAAAACAATTTTGGTCTTGTATCATCTTCAAAGTCAGAACTTGATTCGTCATCTGGTTCAGGTATGACTTCACCTTCATCGGAGCTAGGTATCTCTTCCAAGGTAGCAGGGGGCTTGGGTACTGGTATATCTGTTCCATGGGGGATGGGACGAATTGCCGAGTGAAGATTGGGGTATGAAATGGAATGCTTCCATTTGGAATTAAACCCTTTCACATCGCATGAACAAAAGTAACAGTCGTCACTATGGTTCTTTTGCTCTCGCCATACCATAGGAATCCCATAACGGAAAGATTTTTTCTTACCCTTGAACCAGTTTTGGAGGTCCTCAACACACAGTTTGCACACTTTATGAGGCGCCCAGACTTTATCTTGATCTCCAATTTTTAGTCCAAAGTATGCAAAGTATACTTTTTTCACAAAGTCTGTAATATTCTGCTGTTGCTTCAACACTGTATATTCACCACAGATGAAACAGAAACTGTTTGGCGAATTAATACACTTTCACAGAGCCATAACATAATGGTTGAAGAATGACGAGCTAACACGAATTGCGATGAAAAAGTGTGAACAGCCTAGAACCAAGAACCTGATGATGATTCGTGCACAAGTGTGGCATGCAGGAGAGAGCAGCTCTGTGTCTGTACACGAGACGTCACAGTGCTGGCCACGCCCCCTGCACTGACCAGAGCTACTGCTATCTGCCCTGTGTCTCCCTCCCACTGGATTCTTCAGGAAAGATTAACCCCTTCTACCATTAGAAGCACAGACTTAAAACTTGCTTAGCTTATGTATATATTGCTGACCATCAGATTTACAATTCTTCCTGTCCTCCTGCATGAACCTTTTTAACATCTATTTCAGAGTTTTAATGAATTACTCAATGAGGCCATCCGTCTGTGGGTTATATACTGATGTTCGCAGCATCTTGATCTTCACCAAGGCATACACCTGCTTTATCACTTTGGATACAAAGGGTATTCCTTGATCTGTGAGGATCTCATTGGGTATTCCTATCTGCAAGAATACTTCTCAGAGGGCATTCGCGATTGTAGTAAACTTCATATTTTTTAGAGCAATGGCATCCGGTTATTGGTTAGCATAGTCCAGTATGACTAAAATATACTTGTTGCCTTGGGTGGTTCACAGCAAGGGTCCTACCAGATCCATGGCCACTCTTTCAAATGGGGTTTAATGATGGTTGCCTTGGGTGGTTGGCTCCAAGGGTCCTACTAGATCCATGGCTACTCTTTCAAATGGGCTTTCAATGATGGGCATAGGCAGGTCGGACTCTGGTGGGGTTATGAAGCGGGCAGGTGGGGCATGTCTGACAATATAACTGCACCTGTTTATGGACCCCAAGCCATAAAAATTGGGCCAAACATGCTCTAATGTTTTCTCTACCCCCAGGTGTCCCTTACTAAATGGCTATGGGCCAATAACACCTGCTGATGAAAGGGCCAAGGAACTATTAGTTTGTTCTACCTCTTCGCCCTCTAGGGCACCCTTGGATACTCTACATAAGAACATAAGATACGCCATACTGGGTCAGACCAAGGTCCATCAAGCCCAGCATCCTGTCTCCATCAGTGGCCAATCCAGGTCATACATACCTAGCAGTTTCCCCAAAAAACACAGGTTCCACAATGCTTGTAGTGGGTCAAGCAATGATATCCTGGGTCCCTTCTTAATAATGGTATATGGACCTTAACTCCAGGAACCTTTTTTAAACCCAGCCACAGTGACAGCCTTTACTACATCCTCCGGTAACAAATTCCAGAGTTTGATTATACGTTGAGTGAAAAAATATTTTCTTTTATTAGTTTTAAAAAGTTTACCCTGTAGCTTCATTGCATGTCCCCTAGTCTTTCTATATTCTGGTAACGCAAACAATTGATCTACGTTTACCCGTTCCACTCCGTTCATTAATTTATAGACTTCCATCATATCTCCCCTCAGCCGTCTCTTTTAAAGGTTAAAGAGCCCTAACCTTTTTAGCCTTTCTTCATAGGAGTATCCTTCCATCCCCTTTGCCATTTTGGTGGCTCTTCTCTGAACCTTTTCTAATAACGCTATATCCTTTTTAAGATACGGCAACCAGAATGCACACAATATTCAAGGTGCAATCTCACTTTCCAGGTCATTTATGAATATGTCAAAAAGCAGCGGACCCAGCACAGATCCCTGGGGTACACCACTATGCACCTTTCTCCATTGGGAAAATTGGCCATTTAGCCCTACCCTCTGCTTTCTATCTTTTAACCAGTTCCTGATCCACAGAGTACACTGCCTCCTATTCCACGACTCTTTAGTTTTGCCAAAAGTCTCTGATGAGGGACCTTGTCAAAGGCTTTCTGAAAGTCCAGATACACTATATCAACTGACTCACCTTTGTCCACCTGTTTATTCACACCTTCAAAAAAACATAACAGATTAGTAAGACAAGATTTTCCTTGTCTAAAGCCATGTTGGCTTTCTCCCATTAGGCCATGACTATCTACATGCTGAGTAATTTTATTCTTTATGATGGTTTCTACCATTTTTCCCGGTACTGACGTCAGGCTCACCGGTCTGTAGTTTCCCGGATCACCCATGGAACCCTTTTTAAAAATTGGTGTTACATTGGCGATCTTCCAATCTTCAGGTATTAGAGACGATTTTAATGATAGTTCACAGATTACTAATAGCAGGTCTGCAATCTCATATTTCAGTTCTTTCAACACCCTTGGATGTATACCATCCAGCCCAGGTGATTTGCTATGCTTCAGTTTATCTAATAGTTGTAATACTTCTTCCCGAAGTATCAATATTTCCTTCAATTATTCCGCACCTTTAAATACCACGTCAGTCATGGGTAACATCCCTACATCTTCCTCAGTAAAGACCAAAGCAAAGAATTCATTCAGTTTCTCCGCTATCGCCTTGTCGCCTCTTAGTGCCCCTTTAACCCCTCTATCATCTAATGGACCAACTGACTCTCTCACAGGTTTTTTGCTACGAATGTACTTGAAAAAGTCTTTATTTCACGTTTTTGCTTCCGCAGTAAGCTTCTTCTCAAATTCTCCCTTTGCCTGCTTTATCAGTGCCTTGCATTTGACTTGCCAGTGCTTGTGCTGTTTCCAGGTTTCGTCGTTTGGCTCTTTTTTCCATTTCCTGAAAGATGCTTTTTTGGCAACAACAGACTCTCTGACCTCACTTTTAAACCATACTGGCAATTTTTTGGACATCCTTCCACTTTTCTTAAAGCATGGAATACAGCTGGTCTGTGCTTCCAAGATAGTAGTTTTCAACAACACCCAGGCTTGATGTAAGTCTTTAACCTTTGCAACTGCTCCTTTTGGTTTTTTCTTAACTATTTTCCTCATTTTATCATAGTCTCCCTTTCAAAAGTTAAAAGGTAGTACTGTGGATTTCCTTACTATCTCTCCTCCACTAATTAAATCAAAGGCAATCATGTTATGATCACTATTGCCAAGTGGCCCCAACACCCTTATCTCTTGCACTAGATCTGGTGTTCCATTAAGGACTAGGTCTAATATGACTTCCCCTCTGGTCGGTTCATGAACCAGCTGCTCGAAGAAGCAGTCATTTATTTCATCTAGGAACTTTATCTCCCTAGCATGTCCTGCCGTGACACTGACCCCGTCGATACCGGGGTAATTAAAATCACCCATTATTATTACTGCGCTGTAACTTTTGTTAGCTTCCTTGATTTCTTTGAGTATTTCATCATCCATTTGTTCATTCTGGCCGGGCGGTCGATAGTACACTCCCACTGCCATCGCCTTCCCCTTTTTACATGGAATTTCAATCCAAAGAGATTCTACAGCAAATTTTGTTTCCTGCAAAACTTTTTAATCCTTTCTGACTCAATGCCCTCTCTAACAGAGCGCAACCCCTCCACCAATTTGACAGTTCTATCATTACGATATAGTTTGTACCCAGGTATCACAGTTTCCCACTGGTTGTCCTCCTTCCACCATGTCTCTGATATTCCAATCATATCTAACCTCTCATTTAATGCTATATATTCTAACCCTCCCATCTTATTTTTTAGACTTCTAGCATTTGCATACAAGCATTTTGTAGACTGTATTTTATTCATATTAATTTGGCTATTGGTAGACATGGGTAATTTGGGATCTTTAAGCTCTGTCTGCTCCATACTCGAGGGCATTTGGGCTACTTTACTCTTTTTCGGAACCTCTCTGCTTTTGGTTGTATCCTTCAAGGATACATTCTTCCGAACCATCCGCTGTTGGGCGACTGTCGGCTTTCCCCTATTATCTAGTTTAAAAGCTTTTCTATCTCCTTTTTAAAGGTTAATGCCAGCAGCCTGGTTCCATCCCAGTTAAGGTGAAGCCCATCCCTTTGGAAGAGCCCCTCCTTTCCCCAGAATGTTCCCCAGTTCCTAAAAAATCCAAAACCCTCATCTCTGCACCATTGTCTCATCCACGCATTGAGACTCCGGAGCTCTGCCTGCCTTTTGGGTCCTGCGCGTGGAACGGGAAGCATTTCGGAGAACGCTACCCTGGAGCTTCTGGATATCAGCTTCCTATCTAAAAGCCTAAATTTAGCCTCCAGAACCTCCCTACCATATTTTCCTATGTCATTGGTACCGACATGTACCAAGACAGCAGACTCCTCCCCAGCAATATCTAAGACCTTATCTAGGTGGCGCGTGAGGTCTGCTACCTTCGCACCAGGCAGGCATGTTACCAGGTGATCCTCATGTCCACCAGCCACCCAGCTCTGTATAATAAATCCCCCTTTAGCACAAAATAGGGAAAGGTTCTTTCAGTGGACTCTCCATTACCTACTGGAACCCCATGCATCTCCAAAATCCACTCTTGGGCATGTTTAAGGGACTCATCCTCTTGCTGGGCCCTCCTGAAGCTCCCTGAGTCTTTCCCCATCCCTCATTCTTGGAAGGGGACAATTCTATTTGGATCACTACCACTGAGCCCTGAGCTCTCTCAGAGATTTCTTCCCTAGGATATCCCTCCCCAGATCCCTCCCTCATAGCCGCTGCCAGATTCTTTTGGAAGCATAGCTTTTCCCAGTGATGCCAACTCTGAGACTTAGCAGGGTTGAGATTCTCAACATATAGAACCAGGTCTTCCAGGGGAAAAATCTCTGGGAAATCTTTCTGGTCCGACTAAGGGGAGCCGTAAGACAGCTGGACCCATTTCTCTATGAAGTCTTGGTAATCTTGGCCAATCACCACTGGATATGGGAGCCAGGGCAGCACCATGACCTCAAACATGGCTTGTCCTGCTGGAGGCTAAAGTGAAACCTGTGCTATTGGATACTGCTTCTGGTCTCCATATACACAGGCCAGTGTTACTGTCTTTCATAAAAAAGGGGGACTGTTGTAGTTGTTGATATGGAAGGACAGACTAGATAGGCCATGTGGTCTTTTTCTGTCATCATATTTCTATGTTTCTATGTTTCATAGTCAATTTGAAATTGGGTTATGGTTTCTCGGCGAATGAGGTTCTGCACACTCACAGAGTCTATCAAGGCCTGGAGGCAGGTTTCCTCAAGCTCCACTGGAATCACGGAGTTCTGTGCCCCGGGTTGGAGAATGTCCACAAAAGCACAGGTGTGAGGGGTGGTTAGGCTGACACCCATGGGTTCTTCCATATGCAGGGGACATTCCTGAGCAAAGTGTCCCCGGGCTCCACATAAAACAGGTAAAAAGGTCATGGTTGGGGCCTAGGAGGTGATTTTGGGGTTCAGAGCTTGGGAGCCAACATCCATTCTAGCTTCCCCTTCCATCCTCCTGGGCCGATGAGTGACTTCTTCCCCTTCTCACTGTCCGGGCTTCATGATACCCCTCGGCTATTTCCACTACACTCTCCAGTGTAAGTATGGGGTGCTGACATACCCACTGTTTCATCAGGGCAGTCAAGCCCTCTAAAAACTGCTCCAATAGCACAATCTTGGCTATCTCAGGCCTAGTCTTTCCCTTCGGTTGCAGCCACTTTCATGCGACATCCTTCAACTGATAGAAGAACATCGGAGGGCTCTCTTTTATCTGGAGCCCCCTCTTTCTGAATCACTGGTGGTAGGCCTCTGGGGATACAGTCAGCCCATTGACAGTTGCATACATAGCTCGCCCGTCTGGGTTGGCATCCTGGAATGCAGCCTGATTGCTGCCGATCAACAGATTCCCCAAATATGTAATCCAGGTCACCTCTGGTCACCTGGCCATGTAGACGGCTGGTTCAAAGTTCACCAAAAAATGGTCCAGTTCATCTTCTGCCATCATTTTAAGAAGTGCTTGTGCTGGAGGATGGAGTTGCAATCTCTGCAGGGCCTGGGTCAATCAAGCTAGGAACTCTTCTGTAACTCCCTTTGAACTTGAATAAGATCCTGTACCTGCGGTTGCTGCTGACCTTCTGCCAGAATCTGGAGGAGCTGGTCCATCCTGACTTGTCACTGTTCTCTTGAAGCATTACCACAGCCTCCTCTTCTGCAGCTGAGTTAACCCTGCAGTATTCCAGCTCAAACAAACTTTTAGTGGCCTCCAGTAGCCAAAACAAATTTTGCCTGTCTTGCACTGACTATATCTTCTTCGAGCTCCTTATCTAGGGCAAGACTAATCCTCTTAGCCCATACAAGCAAAAAAGAAAATCCTGTTCTGCTGTAGAGGCCCAGCCCTGAAAGGATGCGGATTTGCCCTCAGTCAGCTGGCTAAAGGAAATTCCCAAGCTACCACCATATGTGGTAGTGTGGTGTGTTTTGGGAAGGGATTTTCGTTAAAACACAGTCTAGACAGCAGTTCAACAAAAACAAAAGCAGTTTTTATTCTGTCCCAGCTTGTTAAACCTCCACAAAGCAAAAACTAGAACAAGCAATAGTTCAGGGAAAACAAAATCAGCTTTACTTCTGTCCAAGGTTGTTAAACCTCCACAAACTGATTCTCACGGCCCTTCCTCCAGCCCCAGTTAAAGTTCCTAACTCAGAACTCTTTTGCATAGCTTGTTTTGGAAGGACTTCTGGCTCCATGGGCCTATCTCCCTCCTGGAGCCTGCTGGGTTCTTAACATCACCCTGTGAACCACACCATCCCCGCCCTGAACTCTGCGCCGTAGACTCTCTTAAAGTGGACTGTTGATACTCCCTTTCGAGAGGGACAGGTAACATTCTATAGATCCCATCACACCCTTCCTCAGCAAGATCAGTACCACAAGTGATGAACAGGCAGGAGGTTGTACATGAAGAGCAGAAGACTCTGCTTCTCTTTTCCACTGCATGTATTTTCTTGTCACCGAGCTTGGGAGATCTGTCCATGAGGGAAGCGAGCAGAGCACCTGTCCTGATAAAAGCTGGTATGTAATAGTGAAAAGGACACAGCAGCTGAGAATTTCCAGAGCCTGGTTACAAGCAGCTGAAGTGCTACAAATAATCTGCCAGAAAATAAAACCACTGGGTCTTAAAACCTGCTCCATATGACTACCCATTTAAAGTGAAAGACCCTGCTATGACCTGCAGTTCAGATAGGAATTTTTCTGCCGCCACTTTTTTAATACCCAAGCAGTAAGGAGGTAGAGCACTGTCCTAACAATCTCAGTCTACAATATTCATTTTACCCCCAGTGGGCACCTGTAGGTGATAAGATCAAAGCTAGATGTCCATCAACAGAAGCAAAATAGTGTCCCAGAAGCAGTGTCAGCCCACCATGTCTCCCCCCACCCCCTGAATCTATCAACTCATTGTGAGGTAGGACACCATAACCGTTCCACAATTTTTGAAAGTGGCAGCTTTGTGTCACCGCTTTGACACCCCCACAGATTTTAAGCCATGTAAATGCCTTTGAATATCAGGCCCTCTGTCTCTAGGAGCTGATGGAGTGCATTAAGATTTTTCATTTGCACCTATTGCCCACGCTAAAAGACTGAAGTCTGTATATTGTCTACTGTGTTTGTCTGTGTTGTCTTACAGATCCCCAGAATGAAGAAAATTCTTAGAGAAACTGATTTTCTCATATAGGATAATTGTCTCAGTCATGGAAAATGTTCCTTTTCTGCTACATAAATCATAGAATTGTTTTATTTATTTATTATTTTACCATTTTTAGATGTCTTCTATATTTTGGGGGGAAAAAAGTTGAACTAACAGGTTTTGCGAAAAAATGGTAAAATATAAAATGATCATAACCTAATAATATTCCTGCACAGGTGAAGAAAATTTCTCTAAATAACATATATGAGAGTTTGGCAGAGCTGTAGTATACTGAAGGTGTTCTATCAATGCAAATGCATATACATTTACTTTAGGGTTTTAACAATGACAGACCAATTGGTTCATATGTAGTATTGTGGCATCATCTGTTTCAGGGGCTTTCTAAAATGGCCCATGGGATGTGGCTGTGATAGGCACATCTGAAGGGGCGTTTTCAGACATGCAAATCAAGGATAGAACTTTCAAAATGATTCCCTAAGACATGATATAATGGCAAATAATGTCTTCTATTTCATTTGCAAAATTTTGCACATATTTGACATTTTAGAATGCCTTGGTTAGCTATCATGAACATTGACGCAACTTATGTACAAAAATAGATGAATTGAATCATGCAAACCAGCTCATTACCTATGTTTGCATAGTAAAAAATGTACATTAAATGCAAAAATAATTTCTTCAAGAAACTTTTATACCTCAGGGAAGTATAATTAAGTTTTTTTGTGACTATGACTGCATTAATGTGAGAAATCTAATATATGCTATTTACCTTTGAACTCATCTGCATGTGATTAATATGGAGAATTTCTGAGTATTAATTAATGAGTGATAACAGCTCATATTATCTCAGTTTAGTGCATCAGCCTGTAGGTATATTAGAAAGCAATAGCTGCTTGCAGACAAATTTCCATTTTAAGAAACACAATAGAATGTGTGCATTGTGAGAGCAAATGCAATAAAATAACTTAAATATATTTCTTATAACATTTCAGATGCAACAACATATGCACACTTTCTGTTCAATGCATTTGACACCGATCATAATGGATCTGTGAGCTTTGAGGTAAGTAGTAAAAACAGCAGGTGTAAAGAACATCCGTCCATCTGTCTGTTTCATTTGCTTTATTGTTTCCCTCTTTTGGTTCCAGTTCAGAATTCCTTTTTCTTGTTACGTTCTTGAATTTATTTTATTTTTATTTATTTACATTCTCTTATATACCGCGCTATTCTGCATCAGTGCGGTTTACATTGAACAAACTGAAATTACATTGAACAGGGCATTATAACTTGGAGATAACTATTTTACAAGGTCCCGTTTTTATTGCTGCTTTCTCTAGGTCCTCTTTGTTAAATATGTCCATGCTGAATTCGTGCTTTGTAAGCATCAGCATGATGCTTATAAGAGATATTACCTGATTTATTTACATAATGGCTGGCATGGTCAAGGGAGAAGAGCCTTCAAAAAGTACAATAGATAGCTATCCTGCCTTATAATTGGATTATTATGATTCAACACCATGATGATAAAAAATATATATAATAATGATATTTAGATTGGTGTCTATGAGACATTGAAGCTATGCTCAAAACACCAATACATTTGGCAAATGCAGTGCTTTACTGAGGGCAGTAGCTACAATAACTTATAAAGTCAATGAGTCCAGAGTTCAGTTTCACAAGTCATGCATTTTGTTTTACTTGTAAGCAGTATGCAATACTGTATTGATTTTCACAACCTTCAGAGTAAATTTTCAGTATCGTATCTTAAGGCAAAGTTGCCCTTGTAATTTCAAACATTCGCAAAGTAACTCAATTTTCAAACACATCATACCCACATCAACTTGGTTTCAGTATGGGGTTGTTGTATGACTAAACATGCATGTGCTATTTAACTTACTGCAAAACAGGGAATAAAGTTATGTGCATACAATCTCATGTCATTTACATGTATATAATTTGAAAATAAAAGTTACTTATTTAAATCCAGATCTTGGCTGATCTTCACTAACTGGACCACCAGGATCTGGATTAGGCTTGGTAAATGTCTCTGATAGTATACTTAGACATGGTTTAACAGAATTTCTGGTACAAAAACATGGCAAAAGAAAATTTTTGGAGTAAATCTCTACAGCAGGAGTCTAGTTAGCCTTTTCCATAGAGCTCAAGACCAGACAAATTTGGGGATAATCAGGAAGGAAGATCACTAGTAATGCAAGGGTTAGGTGCAGACTGGCTAGAGACAGTCCCATGAAGACATGATGGCTTTTCTACAAGATGCCTGCCTGCAAGACCAGTCTCTGACTGTGAGAAAAAAGAAATATTGTTTTATTTTGTCTGAAACCTCTAGTAATCTTTCAGCTATGCTCTTTGGGCAGAAGCTGCAGCTTCCTCTTTAATTACCAAAATTGCCCTGAAATCAAACTTTATAAAAACAAAATGAAAATGTATTAAAACAAAACAAGATTAAATGAAATATCCTGAAAATGATGCAGGAAATGAATTTTGAATGTTTATATATATCTGCCCTTGTGGATTTGCTTTAGTGGTTTGGTAAAGAGTTTTAAAGGAAATAGTTACTGATCATAATTTGATAAGGTTGAAGTGGAAGAAAATGCCCCACCATCTAAAATTACATCCCCACAACTGCACCACCACACCACAAACTGGCCCAGTCTTAAAACCTAACCACCCTGCAATTGCCCTACCACTCTGCAGACTGCCCCAGCCCCAAAAACTACCCTGTCTCAACTTCCCCACAGAGATTTAGAGGACCTGATTCTGATACCAAAAGATGCATTCAGAATTCTTCACTTCCTTATGGAAGTTATGGGGAGGGTAATTCTATAAACTCCCATGCAGTTAATGTGCATTGCCACGTGCGTATGCGTGGACCTATTCTATAAAGCAAGGTACGAGTTACATTATAGATTGTCGTGGGGAGCGCCCCCTATGCCTATGGGCAATCCACGGCAAAGATTATTTTTAGAGAGCCACAGGGAACGTAAGGTTCATCGACGTAGTAAAATGGCCTTACCAGTTCCGGCTGCCTAAAAGAACTCAGTAACAAGACCAAGTGGAGGGAATTAAGGCTTTTATTCCCCGTCAATGCAAAGGTTCAAAAATAAGAGATGGATAATGAAACAGAAAGTCCTTTGTTGCAAAAGGTACCAGTATTCATAAACTTGTGCTTAATTGTTACACTTCACAATTAATGCAGAGCTTGGGTAACAGGAATTCAGTTCATTCCAAGAGCAAAAACATTCTATAAACTCTTCTATGTTACTCAGAGACTACAGACTCTTGACATGAGGCTGTGCACAGGTCACACTCCATCTGTTCTGGTGGAGATAGGGAAACTGTATTTATGCATTCTGTTTCCATGCAATCTTCTTCACTAGAATCAACAGGGGAATAAACACTGTCCCTGTCTGACTCGGGTCGGTGTGCTATGCCTCTAGGGCCTTGTCTCCAATAACAGTCTGTTCTCAGGGCTTTAGGGATTTTATTAAACCAGTATGGTTTCTCCTTCTTTGTAGAGTGAGGACTTATTTTAACAGGGACTTTAGGATTCAAACATTCAATACCATCATAAAGGTTCCATACCTGGAGCTTTGCTGGCTTGAATCCACAGTGTTTTCCCTTTTGGCAATTTTCCTGCTGTAGCAATTTCTCTGCCTGTCAGCATTAGGCAGAGCTGTGCTTCTTGGCAGTTTGGTGAAACCTGGTATGAATTCTCTTCTCTCCCTTGGTAAGAAGTCAGGTTTATTATAAATTGCCTTTCCTTTCTTGCTTGGTAAAACTGAATAATTATTTCTCAGAGACTCTAAGCTTCTCTCCAAACCATTCCCTTTGGCTCCTGGCTTAGGTCTCTCTGTTCTGGAATCAGGAACGCTGTGAGAACAGGGCGTGGCACAGCCTCTAACTTCAGAGCTGGCTCTAACAAACTTTCTTGGGACAGCTGCCCAGTCAGCCTGGCCCTTCTGGATTTCACCCCTGTGAACCCTGTACCTGTGGGCTTGCTCCTCTAGGATTTCTTCAGTTACTCCTTCTCTTGGAGATGAATCTCTTGATAGAGTTGTTCCCCCTTGGGAAGACGTCCCTCTGTCTCTGTTCCTTCTCAGGTCCTTTTCTTTCTCCTCTTTCTCTTTCTTTGGTGAAGCCGTGCGTCCTCTCTGATGCAGCCGTGCACCTCTTCCTTAATACAGCTGGACCCTCCTTCCTTACTGCAGCTGGACACCCCTGGGTCGCCGTGCACCTCTTCCTTACTGCTGCTGGACCTCTTCTGCAAGCATTCAGCTCTGGCTTATAAGGAAATCTTTCCTTCCTGACTTCCAGGTTCATTTCCAGGTGCAAGTCATTAGGCTTCTCAAGCTCATTAGCTCCTGAATGTTTCTTCCTGCTCCCTCTAGCTGTGCCTGGAGGTAATTGCACATCTAGATTCTTAAAAGAAACAGGATTTCCTTTCAAGTTTTCAACTTTATCAATACCCACATCATGACAAGATAGGGGAATAAGCGCTGAGATATGCATGCCAAATCTAGGTGTGGTCACTCACACTAACCCCAGACTTGGTGTAAATACCCGCAACTAGATTTATAAAGAAAGTGAATAAGTTATAGTGTTTTATAACTTACAGTACAAGTGTAAATTTAGGCCCAAGCTCTGCCCCATGTCACCCAAACTGAAAATACAAGTTATGGCAATACATGTGCGCTTACAGAATAGCAAGTGCCTAAAGCATTCACATAAGCATAAGTCCTTTAGAAGAGGGACTTACTTCTGATAAAGTGATTGGATTGCTAGTGAAGGATACACTTAGGGGGATGTTTACCAAACGGCAGTAGCGGACTCCGTGCGATATCGGAGCCACAGCCCCATTGATTTCAATGGGACCAAGACTCCGATATCGCACGAAGTCCGCTACCACCGTTTAGTAAACATCCCCCTTATTCTTCATAGGAAGTTGGAATCTTGTGAAAACCAAATGAGACATTTGAATCTATAGATTTTTAATTTCCCTAAAGTACTAAATATGTTGCTGTTGAACTTTTTAAGAACTATTTAATGGAGGTTTTGAAAATTCCAGAACCAGCTATTCCTCCATTGAACAAGGTGTACTATTTGCCATCTGGGAAGTTGCATGACTTGGAAAGCAACAGTCATTGAATGTCTCGGCTCTACTAGAAATCTCAACTGTAGATGTTCAAGAGAGCTGCATTATTGGTATTATTTGTTTTTGAGCAGGATCTGAGTCGAGTTTTACGTTTGTAGTTTAAGAATCAAAGAATCAAACACCACATCTTCTTGCTACACTTCGCACAAGCCTCTACCCCACCACTGATCAGTCACCACCCAACCCCCACAAACTCTCCATTCACTACATAAACAAATGTGTCTCTAGTAATAGCAGCTCCACCTATTAGCATTCCGTTACAATACTGGCCAAGCTATAATCTTTTGTTCTATGTCAATATGTATATAGTTACTTTGTATTTGCTCCAAGTTTTATCTCCTGTTATAATGTAAGCGCAAAACAGTTTTGTCTGATTTGAGCAACCTTTGTTTAAATGTAAACCGCACTGATAATAAATAGCGCGGTATAGAAAAGATGTTAAATAAAATAAATAAATAAATAAGAAGATGGCTGAATTAATTTTTGATCAGCCTAGCAGGAATTTTCCTGATGTGGCCCATGCCATGAGGGAGAGAAGAAAACTCATTCTTGCTTTAAGGCAAGAGAGTGTCTTTAGGCATTACTTTTGTCCTTAGGCATCCATGCAAATGTATAGTTAAATATTTGGATATGAAATATGTTTTTCTACTGCCTGAACAATTGCAAGCATTTTTAGATCTTAAGAAGCTGGTGGTTTCAGATCCTGTTCCCAAGCAGTAATTGCTACCTAGGGATATGTTTACTAATTGAAAGGGGCCGTGACTCCGATATTGCACGGAAGCTACTAACGCTGTTTAGTAAACATACCCCCTGTGTTGGTTGAAATTTTATGTCAGTGGTATCCGTCCAATACCCTTTTCCCTTTTTTCATTATTTCCTTTTTTTTAATATTCTCTCCAATTATTTGTTTTCCCCCTCCCCCTTTGATTGTGGGCTAATGGAAGAAGGAGAAAGGGTTAAGGATTCTTATTTATTGTGTTTCTTTTTTTAATATTAATACTCTATGTCCAGCCCTTTTTCATGTTTCTTATGCAAGTGGATGCTTGTACATTTTTTGTTAATAATTATAAATAAAGAATTTAAAAAAAGAATAGGGACTTACATGCATAGTGTGTAACTTTCTGCACGCCCTTTATAAAATAGCACCTAGATATGCTTTGTCTGATATTTCTGTTAATGTTCCAGAAGTTTAAAAATGGTTTGAAAAAGGGGCAGTGATGGACAAGTAAAGGCAATAGTTGTAGTTAAAGATGGAACCCAGGAAAGATTCAAATAAATGCAAAAAATGAATTCATTTTAACTTAAATTTATTGATTTTTTTCACTCACCCTTTCATCACCATTTATCCATCATACAATTTTCAATAAAACTAAAACAAAATATACAGTAAAATTTACTAAAATGGATCATACATCATACCCATCCTACTTCATCCACTTTTATACTATCTACTACTCTTTTCTATCTGCCCAGGCTCAGTCTGCTTCATAAAAGAGAAAGGTTTCCAATTTATGGCCAAACAGATTACAGTCTGAAATATTTTAAACATCTACTGGAAGTTTAGTCTACAACAAGGAGATAGCTTCAGTAAATGATCTATTGTAGTCTTTCATCCATCACATGGACTTTACTGGACAAATACAAAGATCCAGGTCATGATTATATACAGGCTTATATCTTAAAGCTCAAAGGTCAAGCAAATGGCTTTGAAGGTCACTCATCACTCAATTGGCAGCCGTTGTAATTATTTCAATGAAGGGGAGGCTCTAACTCATTTAGGGCTGTATGTGACCAACTGAGCTACCACATTTTGGATTCGTTGTAGTCTACCCCATATTTTTTTGGGAATACATCCATATAAGATTTACAGTAGTACAAAATGTGAGATGACTATTTGCAGCACTGAACAAAATTTTTTGAAAATACAGATATGGAAAAAGCTGCCTCCCTAACTATAACTTCCCAACAATTTCTTGGCCACTGTTAAAACTTTCAGGTCCAGCATTAAAGATAAATCTATCATCATTCCCAGGCTTTTTATTTATTATTTAATTTATGAAACCTTTCCATCTACCTTAAATGCAGCAAACTATGGAAAGACATGATTAAGTCCTCCCCACAAATATTTGGCTTTCTCAACATTTAGGGGTATGTCTTCTAAGCCGAGTTAACAGGTTAACCCTGGCTATCTGCACCTAGGGTCCCATGTTTTTTAATGAGACCTAGGAGCAGATAGCCTGGGTTAACCTGTTAGCCTGGCTTAGTAGACATATCCCTTAGTCTAAGGTGATGGTTCAGTGTTCAACACATGATATTATTTATACTGCTCTTGATTTGGGAATTAAATCCTTCCACATTTACCTCTCCACAGAAAAGAGGTGTGAATATTATCTGTACAAACATAAACTTTTAAAGCCATCTCATGAATAATAGCTCCCATTGGCCACATATGTAAGTTGAACAGGATTGGTAACCCTGGGGCAACCCCCAGTGGATTGAAAACAAACAATATTCCTCTACTCCCCAACTAACCTTCAGAACTCTATCTGTAAGAAAAGACAGGGGGGAGGGGGGAGTTACTAGTGTTTTATGGTAATATTGCATGTTTTTTGCCCCTTAACACACATTAAAAGGGCAAAAACGTGCATTATTTTACCATAATGCACAATTTGCCACAGGAATGCACATTGAATAATAATGGGATGCCAAGCACGCAGCTTGTTGTGATCACTACAAACCATATGATTCTTGTAAAAATAATGCCACCTTAAAACTGGCATTATTCTTCCCAATTTGGAGTATCAGGCAATTAACATGCAGCCCGATGGCTCCAGGCTGCAATCCTGAAGGGACCATGTTGTTTAAGTAAAGCCAGAAATCCAGGGGTTCTTTCCTCTGGCACCACCAATGAGTCAAGGACACCCCCTCCCCCCCCCCCAATTATCCCCCCTCTCCATAGAAATCCCAGTGCCCCCCTAAGCCACAGTGGAGGAATCCCCCAAAGACCTTCAGGCTCCCCTTATTCCAACTGAACATCCCACACCCTTGAAGACCCCACCCACCCACTGAAGGCCATTGGATTCTACCATTAAGTCCCTGGTGGTCTAGTAGTAGGCCAGCACAAATGATCTCTTTTCGCTCTTACCAATGCTAGCACTGGGTTCAAAATGGCACTCACAATTCCTAGACTGAACACGTGTTTTTGGACACTCTTACCTCTATTTTATAAAAAAAAGTACAGTAGATGCTCAAGATAGGCATGTCTTGTGCATTATTGCCTATTTTATACATTAAAGGCTGCATATGCGTCTAGGTGCCTTGATAATATCTAAGTTTGCACAGATATGTACAGTACATATTGTATAACATATGCACACACATTGCAACTCTGCTCTAGCTTCACCACTACAAACGCTTATGCATATACCACATAAAAGTATGCACTATGGAACAGTAGGCACACGTTGATATGCATATACTCCCAGGCAGGTTTATAAGTAACTATTTCTCCTAGTAAACACTGTTTCATGCACTGAAAAGATTTAAACAATTATCCCAGTTATGGGCATCATTTCAATATCATAATATAATAAAACAAAAATAATCTATAATGTCAGCTGCCAAGGAATGGTAAGTAGCTTTAGGTACATCAATGACTCTTGCAATCAATGGGACTGCCCCTTAGAGTAGTTCACTTGCAAATATTAGCAATTGCTATTGAACCTCCTGTATTTTTTAGTTAGCCTATCATGAAATCCATGATTTGCCTTTTATCATTTACAATGCCTGAATCCTAAGACTTATTTTGCTTTTCAGGATTTTGTTATGGGTCTCTCTATTTTACTTCGTGGGACAATACAGGAAAAACTCAATTGGGCCTTTAATTTGTATGATATCAATAAAGATGGGTATATAACTAAGGAGGTAAGATATTTAAAATGTGCATTACAAATTATTCTTTTCAATTTCTGTAATACTTACTAAGGAAGAAGGTTTAACCTTTGAAAGCTTGTCAAAAATGTATTGAATTAGCCCAATAAAAAGGTATCATCTTATATTGTAATGGACTAACACAGCTAACACACTATTTCTGTAAGAGTATAATTTTAAAAGCCAGGTGTCATACACTTACCTCTCTCTTGCTGCCTTTTATGTTGCTACTAGTCTTGAGCTGATGATGCATTCTGGTATGATTGGCTCTTGAGGAATGCATCTTCTCTGATTCACACCCTCCCACTATTTAGGCGCAGGAGCTTGCGTTCTACCTCACCTTTGTACAGGTCTCACGTACAAGTTCCTGAGTGTCTTTCTTCATCTGCTGATCTTCAGTATCTGGTCGCTGCTAGTCTTCTGATAGCAAACCTGTTCTATCTGTCCAGACCTTCGCCTGCTTCTTGACCTCTCTTCTGCTGGCTGCTTTGGTTTTGTTTCTGTGCTAGGAAACTGTCCTGCTGAATCTGTCTACGTTGTTCCTGCTCTCCAGCTCTTTTCCTGCCTCCCCCAACAAATTTTGGAGTTTAGTCAGAGATTTTTGGGGCGATTTTTTTCATTGTTCCCTAACTAACTGGCAACTGATGTGTACTCTACCTCTGCAGCAGTGGCATGTGGTCTAGGGATTCAGGGCCATGCTGATGTCCACTCCTCCCAAGTGCCGTCATGACCCAGCCTGGCCTCAAACAGGAGCCCCTTGTGTTAGGGGCTTTCCAGGAGGAGCTGTCATGCTTCCTAGGGAGGATAGCTCTAGCCAGTCTATTCTTAGCTAAGTGTTGTATTTCTAGTACTGTGTTTCTGTTTTCTGATTGGCCCAAAGTTTGTCTAGTTTTGAACTACATGGAAAACTCTTCCTGCATTTTTTGCCTTGTGAATCTATGGATTCCTGCTCAAGATACTTACTCCAAAGACCTTTCTTGTGCCAGAAATTCTGTGAAATCATATCCAGATTTTTTAGACAGTTCCATAGAATATCTCCAGGATCTGAGTAGGTGTGGGGAATGTCTCAGATAGTATAAAAGTTACTGGGAATTTCACACAAGCTGCCCTGCCAAGTTATTCATTTCCAAGAGGAACATTTTAAGCCATTCCTGGCTTTTTAATAGTCCCATCATGGTGCATGATGAAACTGTCATAAATCAAGCAATTTCCCTTGGCTCTGGGTAACGTGGCAGGGCTGCTTGTGTGGAATTCCCAGTTACTTATACTATCACAGAATTCAGGCACAAGAAGAGTCTTTGGAGTAAGTCTCTTGAGTAGGCATCAATAGATTCACAAGACAAAAAAAAAGGAAGAGTTTTCCATGTAACTCAATACCAGACAAACTTTGGGTCAATCAGGAAACAGGAACTAATGGTACCAGAAAAAGAAGACCTAGCTAAGTGTAGGATGTCTACAGCTTCTCACCTAGGAGATGCGTTAGCTCTTTCTGGAAGAAAACTATCACCCAACATACAGTAAGGGTCATCAGTTCAAAGCCCTCCCATAATAACTGTTAACAAAACCGGGTAAAAAGCAACATTTTTTTAATTTGTCTGGAAACCTCTAGTATTTTTTAACCATTATGCTTTTGGAGGGAGGGGGGGGGGGGACGGACAGTAGCCTCAGACCCTTTTTAAGTAACATAAGATCATGAGAACATAAGGAATGCCATACTGGGTCAGACCAAGGTCCATCAAGCCCAGTATCCTGTTTCCAATAGTAGCCAATCCAGGTCACAAGTATCTGGCAGAGTCACAAAAAGACACACAGGTCCCACAATGCTTGTCCAGGGGTAAGCAGTGGATTTCCTGGGTCCTCTTTAATAATGATTTATGGACCTTTCCTCCAGGAACTTGTCCAAACCTTTTTTAAACCCAGATACACTAATATCCTTTACTACATCCTCCAGTAATGAATTCCAAAGTATTGAGTGAAAAAATATTTTCTCTTATTAGTGCTCCTCCGGTATAAATCTCCTTTCGGCACGGCGTTCCGCATAGCGGCAGCGCGCGCCCAAGGAGCAGACCTGCTCCTTGTACGAGCTCCTTGGGGCGAGTCCATGGGGGCGAGTCCAGAGTTCAGTTCTCTCCCTTTTGCCTTCAGAAGCCCCACCTCCTGTACTGGCTATCAGTCCCATGTCTTCTCGCCCTGTTCACTTCTCCTGTACTCACTCGTCCCCTGGTAAGCTCTCCCTTTGGTTTTTCTTTCTGCTTCTCCTGATTCAGTTACCCACCTGCATTGCCCAATTAGCCTTTACAGCTTCATCCCACATGACTGCAATTCCCGTCCTGTGGAGCTGGAGGTCTCCCTCACCTCCTGTTCCCACTGGCATTACTGCTCGGAACTCTTCCAATTTTATCCCCTGTTCTTCCTCTGCCTCAGCTGTCGTTCTCTTGCAGCTAGCTCTCCTGAATTGTCGCTCCCTCCGGTCAAAACCCCCCCTTATTCAACATCTTATCTCGCAACATTCACTTGACGCTTTGTTTCTAATGGAGACGTGGCTTAAGGAGGGTGAGGAGCCTCTCCTGAACCATAGTCTCCCCCCTGGCTACTCTGCCCTTTCGACTTGTCGCCGGGGTCGGAGTGGTGGGGGTGTTGCCGTTCTCTACTGCTCCTCCTTGGCTCTTCAGGAAATCTCCTCCCCTGCTCTTCACTACCCTGAATCCCTCCTCCTCCATACTGACTCCTCCCCCCCATACACTTTCTTTTCATCTACGCCCCTCCCTCTCTACCCGGCCCTCGTTGGGACTCTCTTGTACTGACTCTCTCTGAGCTTTCCCTTATCTACCAACAACTCCTAACCTTGGGTGATTTTAATATTCATGTAGACTCCCCTTCCACCTCCCGCGATTCTGCTTTTCTCTCTCTTCTTTCTGATCTCTCCCTGCAGCAGCATGTCTGCGCTCCTACACACTCTGCTGGTCACTCCCTGGATTTGGTCATATCCCACTCCTCCTCCCCTCTTACTCCTTCTTCCCTATGCACTCTTTCTGTTCCCTGGTCAGATCATTTTTGCCTGCTCTTCTCCATCCCACTACCTTCCCCCCCTGTTGCTCAGGACTCAACTTCCCTTCCATCTCGTTTGGTTCGCCGAATTACGCCCGTCACTCTTGCTCAATTCCCCTCTTCCGACTCCCTCTTTCCTCCTGATTTCCACCTTCTCCCCGTGGATCTTCAGGCTCAGTCCTGGAATACCATCCTCACGGGTGCACTAGATCAGCTTGCCCCGCTTCGGCCTCTTACCCCCCTCTCACCTCCATCATCGCTATCCTTGGTTCCACTCAGGCCTGTTCCTCCACTGCTCCTATTTGCGTCGCGCTGAGCAACATTGGCGAAAAAAACCATATCCTTCCACCCTAGCTCACTTTCGACACAGCCATTCTCACTACCATCACCTGTTGCACTCTGCTAAGTTGGACTACTTTTCTAAACGTATCTCCTCCGGAGCTAACTCCACTCGTCAACTCTACTCTACTCTTCGGTCTCTCTCTACTTCCCATTCTTTCACCTCACCCCTTCCCTCCCCTATTTCCCCTGATCCCGCCCTTCTAGCCTCCCATTTTTCCACCAAAGTCCAAACCCTCCGCTCTCTTTTTCCTTCCTGCCCTCCCCCCCTTTCTCCTGCCTCCCCTTCTCCTTCCCCCTTCTCTTCTCCCCCGTCTACCCACTTTCCACCTCTCTCCCACCAGTGGTCCTCCTTCCAACCAGTGACTATCTCAGATCTGTCTAAGATTTATTCTACAACTCAGAAATCCACCTGCTCCCTAGACCCCATCCCCTCCCAATGGCTCCTCGATGCATCTCTGGCCCTTTCCCCACTCATTCTTTCCATTATCAATTCTAGTCTCTCATCCGGTACCTTCCCCTCAGTCTGGAAGCATGCCGTCGTCCGCCCCATTCTTAAAAAAGACTGCCTTGACCCCTCCTCCCCAGCCAATTGGTGTCCCATTTCAAATCTTCCCTTTCTTTTGAAAATTCTTGAAAAATTGGTCTATGCACAACTCTCCTCCCACCTTGAAGCTTCCCTGATACTTCATCCTCGTCAATCCGGTTTTCGTCCCAACCATAGCACCGAATCCATTCTACTTTCTCTTCTTAATGACTTGCATATTGCCCACGATCACGGCTTTATTTCCATTGCTGTCTCCCTTGACTTGTCTGCTGCTTTCGACCTTGTGGATCATCACACCCTTCTAAATCGTCTACACAACATTGGGCTCTCTGGTTCTGTTCTCTCCTGGTTTCGCTCTTATCTCTCCCATAGGTCCTTTTCCGTTTCCTCAGGTCTTTCTTCCTCTCCCCCGACCCCCCTCCCATGTGGTGTCCCCCAAGGCTCTGTCCTTGCCCCTCTTCTCTTTAATGTCTTCATGGCCCCCCTTGCCCTTCTGGTCCAGCAGCACAGCATCAAAGGCCATTACTACGCAGATGATATTATTATTCTTCACCACACAGACCCCTCTGCCCCAGATCTCACCCCCCTCAATTCTTGTTTAGCCTCAGTGGCCACCTGGTTTTCCTCCAACTTTTTGCGTGTGAACCCCTCCAAAACCTCTGCTATCTGGTTCACTTTCGGTGCCCCAGCCCCCTCCATTGCTCCTCCTCTGTCCTCTTCCCCGCTGCCACTTGTTTCTTCCCTGCGCTACTTAGGGGTCATTCTAGATTCTACTCTATCGTTCACGGAACATATCTCTTCTGTGGTAAAACGGTCCTTCTACACTTTGAGACAACTTTGTGCAGTTTGCCCCTTTATTTCTTTCTCTTCTATGACCACACTACTCTTATCCCTTGTGATATCTCGTTTAGATTATTGTAATGTTGCCCTTGCCGATCTTCCCAAAGTACAATTACAGCGGTTGCAATTAGTCCACCACACTGCAGCACGAATCCTGATGCATGCCTCATGCTTTGATCATATCACCCCTATTCTAATTCACTTGCACTGGCTTCCACTCGTCTATCGTATTCATTTCAAAATTCTTATCTACGTGCATAAAACCATTCACACCGGTGTTCCTCTTTATCTTGCAGATCAAATTCACCTTCACTCCTCGCACCGTTCCCTTTGATCGGTCAATCTGAACCGTATGTCCCTCCTCTCTCCGTCACAGGCTCATCTTGAATCCACCCGTTCCTCTGCTTTCTTCTTCCTGGGCCCCCGACTCTGGAACTCGCTTCCCCTTGCTCTCCGCCTTGAACCCTCCTACAAATCCTTCAAGATCATGCTGAAGACCCACCTATTCTCCTCTGCTTTCCACCTTCCTCCCCCCCCCCGCTACCCTTTCCCCACCTTCTTGTTGAATGTTGATGTTTCTCTACCCTCTGTTCCCTGTGCTATTTTCTCTCTGTTATGTCTGTTGTCTTCTCTCCCTCTACTGTTCTATCCCCTACTCTTTTAATTATTATTGGCGTTCTTTTCCTTTTCCAGCATCCTTATTTTTGGTATTGTGAACCACTCTGTGCCCCCGTGGTATGAGTGGTATATAAAACGCGCTAATAAAGATAAAGATAGTCTTAAATGAATTACACTGTAGCTTCATTGCATGTCCCCCTAGTCTTTCTACTTTTTGATGACATAAAGAATCGATCTATGTTTGCCCGTTCCACTCTATTCATTAATTTAAATCCCTCTATCATATCCCCTCTCAACCATCTCTTTTCCAAGTTGAAGAGCCCTAACATTTGAAGTCTTTCCTCATAGGGGTATCTTTCCATCCCTTTTACTATTTTAGTGGCTCTTCTCTGTAGCTTTTTAAGATATGGAGACCAGAATTGCACATAATATTCAAAGAGTGGTCACACCATGGAACAATGCAGAGGCATTATAATATCCTGTTTTATTCTCCATTTCTTTCTTTATGATTCTAGCATTCTATTTGCTTTCTTGACTGCTGCTGCAAAGTGGGCGGAGGATTTCAACATAGTATCCACAATGATGCCTAAATCTTTTTCCTGGGCAGTGGTTCCTAATGTGGAACCTTGCATTGTATAACCATAGTTTGGGATGTTCTTTCCTAGGTGCATAACTTTGCACTTGTCCACATTAAATTTCATCTGCCATTTAGACATCCAGTCTACCAATTTATCAATGCCCTCTTGCACTTTTTCACAATCTTCATGGGTTTTAACAACTTTGACTAATTTTGTGTCATCTGCAAATTTGATCATATCACTCGTTATTCCCATTTCCAGGTCATTTACGAATATGCTAAAAAGTAGCAGACCCAGAACAGATCCCTGGGGTACTCCACTATTCACCTTTCTCCATTGGGAAAATTGGCCATTTAGCCCTACTCTCGGCTTTCTATCTTTAAACCAGTTTCTGATCCACAATAATACACTGCCTCCTATCCCATGGCTTTTTAATTTTGCCAAGATCCCCCCATGAGGAACCTTGTCAAAGGCTATCTGAAAATCCAGATACACTTATCAACTGGCTCACCTTTATCTACGTGTTTATTCACATCTTAGAAAAATACAACAGAATTAGTAAGACAAGACTTTCCTTGGCTAAATCCATGTTGACTTTCTCCAATTAAACCATGATTATCTACATGTTAAGTAATTGCATTCTTTATAATGGTTTCTACCATTTTGCCCATTACTGACATGAGCCTCACCGGTCTGTAGTTTCCCAGATCACCCCTGGAACCCTTTTTAAAAATTGGCGTTACATTAGCCATTCTCCAGTCTTCTGGTACTACAGATGTTTTTAATGATAGTTCACAGATTACTAAGTGTAGGTCTGCAATCTCATATGTCAGTTCTTTCAACACCCTCGGATGTATATCATCTGATCCAGGTGATTTGCTACTCTTCAGTTTATCAAATATTGTAATTCATCTTCCCGGTTTATTGATATTTCTTTCAATTCTTCCATTGCATCACCTTTAAATACCATTTAAGGCATGGGTAACTTCCCTATATCTTCTTCAGTAAAAATTGAAGCAAAGAATTCATTCAGTCTTACCTCTATGGCCTTGTCCTCCCTTAGCACCCCTTTTACCCCTCTATCATATTATATCGTGGCAGTCATTCCTTCATTAGAAGTGGTAGCAATTCATGTTCACCTCAGGCCTGCTTGTCTCTAACAACATGGTGAAATTCAGAATCTTGATCCTGAGTATTTGGGTGCTTATAGGTAACTCTTCCTGTTAGTGTAGCTGGGTTTAAAAAAGGTTTGGACAAGTTCCTGGAGGAAAGATCCATAAACCATTATTAAAGAGGACCCGGAAAATCTACTGCTTACCCTAATACAAGCATTGTGGAACCTGTGTGTCTTTTTGGGACCCTGCTAAGTTCTTGTGACCTAGATTGGCCACTATTGGAAACAGGATACTGGGCTTGATGGACCTTGGTCTGACCCAGTATGACATATCTTATGTTTTTACTAATTGCCCCACTGCATCAGTCAGTCTTACTAAAGGTGATACAAAGTCATTCTATTTTCAAATCTAGGACATCTAACTAAGAAATTGAATGGTGATTATTGTCAGTTCTGGATCTTCACCCGAGGAACAGAGCCAAGTGAGCAATCATCCTGAAGAACCTTGCTTTACTTTGCTTTTCTTCGAACTTTGACTTTGGACATTTTGACTTTAACGTGTCTACTTTCCAAATCCTTTCCCAACTATTCCCAACCTATTATGGTTGTTTGAAATCCTTCTATCCAGGCCTCTCTCCAGTCTGGCTTGTGGACAAGGGTCTTTTCACTGCTTAGGTTAATGGTTATGACCAAACCTATACTCTCATAAAATTATCTATCACTGCTCTCCTGCATTCTGTTGAACCATAATGCAAACTATGAATTGAAATCTAGTGTAAATAATCTATGCTCATCCTTAACCTTGCACTGTATATCTGATCACTGATCACTTTCAGCACTATCATTATTATTATTATCAATACTTTTAAGATAGCTTTTTTGAAATCCCCTCTATTTTTCTCTCCATCCCTTTTCTTATGGCTCCTCATAAATTTATTTTCCTACTTTTGACAGTCCCTAACCTTCTCCCCTAATACTAACACCCCCAGTCCCCCCTCCTTATCTCTCTCTCCTACCTTTCCCATTTCTTCTCCCATCTTTTTTTCCTCTCTTTCCTATGATCTTGAAAGTCTTCTTTTTCTTCCTCTCATTCATCCCTCCCCTTTCTCTCTTAAAAAACCTCATCCTCATTTCCGCCATTCCATCTCCTCTCTCCCTCACATCCTTCTCCTTCTTCAATTCTCTCATCTGGTGACATTAATTCTCACCCTGCCCCCCCCCCCCCCCCCTAGATTTTTGTCTCACTCCTACTCATTAATCAACTACTTTATTTTCATTCACGTTCCTCTCCTTTCTCCCTCCTCTCTCACATTCTCTTGTGCCCTATGGAATGCTCATTCCATAGCCAATAAACTCCCCTTTACTCATGATCTTTTCATTTCTAACTCTGTCCATCTTCTCACTCTTCTATGCTCCTGTGCCTGCTCAGCTTAACACACTTGGCTCAAATCCCACTTCCTTCCTGATGTTCTTTACTTCAAATTCATGCTTACCTTCTTCCAGTCAGTCTTAGCACTCACCAAGCAAAACTACTACATTCATCTGACTAACTCTCGACCCCTGTCATCTCTTCTCAACTTTTAACTCTCTCCTTAAGGTGCCTCCCTTCCGACCCCTCCCTCTGTTTCTGCCCAAACCCTTGCCAACTTTTTCTATGACAAAATCTACAAGATTACACTCCAATTCCCCAATGGTTCAGCTTTATCCCCTCTCCCCAGGACCAACATTTCCCCTCTAAAACTGTGACCCTTTCATCCTTTTCTAAGATCTCGGATGAGGAATCCTCTCATCTTCTTTCCTCCTCTAAACTTACCCCTTGCTCTTCTGATCTTATCCCCACTCGTCTCCTTAACTCCATATCCGCCTCTGTCATCCCAGCCATCTCACATATTCTTAACCTCTCGTTCTCCACTGCTACTGTACCTGTTGCCTTCAAGCATGCTGTGGTCACACCTCTCCTCAAGAAACCTTCACCTGACCCTGGTTGTCTTTCTAATTATTGTCCCATATCCCTTCTTCCCTTCATTTCCAAACTTCTTGAATGTGCTGTCCTCCACCATTGTCTTGACTTTCATTCCTCTCAAGCCATGCTAGATCCACTTCAATCTGGATTTCATTCCATACACTCCACTGAGATGACACCTCTCAAAGTCTACAGCGACTTATTCTATCCTCATCCTTCTTGACCTTTCTGCTGCTTTTGACACTGTTGACCACCTTGGTTTTATAGACTTAGTCTGTCCTGGTTCTCTTCTTATCGCTCCCATCACTCTTTTAGCATTTGTTTTGGTGGTTCCTCCTCTACTGCTATCCCACTCTTAGTTGGTATACTCCCAAGGATCTGTTCTGGGCCCTCTCCTTTTCTCTCTCTATACCCAATCCCTCGGTGCTCTCATTGCCTCCCATGGATTCCAATATAATTTTTATGAGGATAATTCTCAAATCTTTCTTTCTTCACCTGATAGCTCTCCAACACTCAAGGCCTGCATCTCTGCCTGCCTGTCTGACATCACTAACTGGATGTCTCACCGCCGTTTAAAATTAAACATAGCCAAAACTGAACTTCTCATTTTCCCCCTAATCCTTCCACCCCCGTTCCTCCTTTCTCTATTTCTGTAGACAAGACTCATCTGCTTCCTATTTCCTCAGCCCATAACTTTGGTGTTATCTTTGATTCCTCCTTCTTTTCCTCTCATATCCAACAGATAGCTAAAACCTGTCGTTTCTTTCTCTATATAACATTAACAAAATTTGTCCTTTTCTTTCTGAACACACTACTAAAACACTTATCCACTCTCTAATCACTTCCAATCTCAACTACTGCAACCTTCTTGCTGGTCTCCCTCTGAGCACCTCTCTCCCCTCCAATCTATTAAAAAATCTGCTCCACAACTATTCTTTCGCCAACCTCAATATACTCATATAACCCCTCTTCTCAAATCACTTCATTGGCTTCCCTTCCGCTTCTGTATCCAATTCAAACTTTTCCTTCTGATAATAAATGTATTCATGCTACTGTTCCTCCCTACCTTTCCTCTCTCTTTTCTCTCTACTCCCCTCCTTGTTAACTCTGCTCTTCCTCTGGCATATTCCTATTGCCAACTCTAGACTTTGATCCTTTCACCTTGCAACTCCTTATGCCTGGAACAAACTTCCCGAGTCTGTATGCCAAGCATCCTCTCTCCCCCTCTTCAAATCCTTGTTAAAGGCTCACCTCTTTTGGGCTGCCTTTGGTTCCTGATCCCTTGCTTTCCTTGTGTTTCCTTACTCTTCCCTTTTGCATCCTTATTCTTATTTTATTCTTTTCTTTGTCATATCTGTCTTTTAGATTGTAAGCTCTATGAGCAGGGACTGTCCTTTTTCTGTGTTTGTACAGTGCTGAGTATGCCTTATAGCGCTTTATAAATGATAAATTGTAGTAGCAGTAGTAGCATCTAATGGTCCGACTGACTCTCACAGGTTTTTGCTATGAATGTACTTGAAAAAGTTGTTATTATATGTTTTTGCTTCCACAGCAAGCTTCTTCTCAAATTCTCTTTGCCTACCTTATCAAAGCCTTGCATCTAACTTGCTAGTGCCTATGTTGTTTCCAGTTTTCATCATTTGACTCCTTTTTTCCATTTCCTGAAAGCCTCTCTGACCTCACCTTTAAACCATGCTGTCAGTTGTTTTGGCCTTCCTTCCACTTTTCTTAAAGCATGAAATACATCTAGTCTGTGTTTCCAAGATAGCATTTTTAAACAATGCCCTGCTTGATGTAAATCTTTAACTTTGCAGCTGCTTATTTTAGTTTTCCTACTTTCTGGGATCCTGCAAGATTCTTGGTGAGCAGAAATTGCCACTGTTGGAAACAGGATACTTGGCTTGATGGGCCATCAGTCTGACCCAATATGGCAATTCTTATATTCTTATAGAAGACACATAGAAGCTGATTCCATATAGACAGCATATATGTCCCTATTTTTCAAGGACTCACGCATATGATCCGACACTTAGGGGTGACCTCTGCCAGGGAGCTATTTTGTAAGCATGTGCTTAAGTGCCCATTGCATATACAGTATCTTCAGGTGGGCCGTGACTAGGTTTGGAACTTAGGTGGAGCATAGACATAATGCCTAAGTTATACTATGATTTAAAATGCATCAGATCACCATTCTAGATGTGGCACATTACACCTGCCCTTGAGCATGTATAAGTGGCTGCATCTAGGTTCCAGCACATCTGTACGCGCCCTCTTTATAACATAAAGCTTGTGTGTGCTTTACCTTATAAAACAAGCCTGAACTGCATATGCTGAACTGCACATTACCATCATGGGGGATTACAATATCACCCTCATATTGTCCCAAGACACAATGGACAAAAGTTGTAAAGCAGAAGAATGTAGAGACCACAGGACTTGGTCCAATTCTTTGGCAGCTAGCAACTCTCTCAAAGAGTGCCACCTAATGCTTTCCAAAGTCATAGACAGGATTCCCTGTCCTCAAATTTACAGAAAGGCTGTCCCAGTCAGCAGACTAGGGAGTTTGCTGCCTTTTTAGGGTATGACAATGGGAGACATCCTGCCACCTGCATTCTTTTTAGTCCTTTCCCAGGCCCCACTTTCTACCTTGATTCTGTTGGCCAGGCTGTCACTGGTTCTAGTGGAGCGTGCTGGTGAGTAGAGATGCTTACAACCTAAGGGTCCTGATGCCTTGCTGCAAAATGCGCCGAATGCTGCCCAGAGTGGTAAAGCCTCTGTACATGGATGCTTTGAGGTCTGTGCATTGCAAATGACCATTCGGAGGCTGTACATATTGCAGTGTAATTGAGACAGAACTTCTTGCTTATGACTTTGAAATCTGCCTGACGTATCTGGTCCATTCTCTGTTGTCCCAAGATTGGAAGGTGAAAAATTAAAAGAAAAACACTGAAAAGTCGTTCCTCCCGCATTATGAGCATAGCCTGCATCTCTCCTTTTGTTCAGAGATATACAAAGGTATGGGAATGGTGGCTACAGATACAGATACATGCTTCCATGGCAGCTAGTCAGTCTGGGGAAAAGAGATCTGGACTTGGACTTAGCTCGTGCCTTCTTCAGTAATAGCTCAAGGCGAGTTATATTCAGGTATAGTAGGTAAGTTTGTATTTGAGGCAATTAAGGGTTGAGTGACTTGCCCAAGATCACAAGAAGCAGCATTAGGATTCAAATGCTGGCTTTTCTATTTCTCCATTGCACAAACTATTAGGTTACTCTTCCAGACCATCATTCAAACCTGTACAGGCAAGGGTAGGAGCAGGTACATAATTGGAACATATAATTTGGATCCCCACTACAGTGATCAATAAATACTGGGTTTTTCAATAGCATAATATAGATTTTGCAGCCAACCCACCTCAATTTATCTTGTTCTCTTTCTCTTCTCATTTCCTTCACATTTATACTCCCTACTCCTTACACTGCTGTTGCTACTTTTTCTCTTCTTCTATCCTTCTGGATTCACCACTCACTCATCTTCCTTTCTTTATCCCAACCATCTTCTTTTCACTTACCCTCCTAACATATTGTCCAGTCATACTCATAGTTACACTCCATTTTGTCCTGACTCATGCACAGTCTCCTCTCTTTCAATGTTTATGTAAGGACCTCTTAAGAGTCCAGGTTAATAAGTATCCTTAGTGTAAGGGCCTATTTTAGCATAAGGAGTAACTTGGTTTAGTCCATTTCTAAGATCATCCCTTTCTGGACGTGCCACAATGGAATGTTCATGCAACAGGACAGAAAAACCCCTAGTGACTGTAAAGGAGTTTATTGAAGGAAATGGAAGTTTCCAGAAATTTTCCCACAGAGGAAGAAATAGGATCTCTACCATGGAATGGAGAGGATTATAGTTCAAAGAGTTCAAGAGGGTGGATGTGATAGTAGAAGTTCCCGCTAAAACATTTTGGAGTAAGAGTAGAATCTATCTAAGAATGATGGAAGAAAGCCTTTTTTAAAGAAGTATCCAAAGATGTGAAAGGGTCTTGGCATCGAAAGAAGTAAGTTTCAATTAGGATGTCCAGAAGAGATATGGAAACCACACAGCAGTCTTCAGTGATTCTAAGAGTGAAGGAAATTAAATTGACATGTCTATTCAAAATAACTAGGTGCCAAAATTCTATATAATAAGAGAAGAACTGTGTCAAAAAAGATATCACTCATCCTGCCTGCAAGGGTGCAACTTGACAGTTATAAAGAAAATGAATTTCCAGATACAAAGGTATCTGATAAAGGTTAAAGGAATTTCCCTGGAGATACAATGGTGACTACAAAGTATTGTGGCAAAGTCTGAGACCATCACCCTACTTGGGTTTTGGCCCCTTGCTACTATATATTGGACTATCAGCATCCTTTAGGTGATGTTATGAAGGCTCACTGGTAGTGCCCTCTAAAATTCACTGGAAAGCAGTAGGCAATCTTCAACACTGTCCAAAGCACACGTCTTTTTGGGAATCCCTAGAGGAGTACTTCATGACAATTTGAGCCTTGACCCCTTGTATTTCCTTTCTACTATCTTTTGCTGTTTCCTCTTTGTATCCTTGGACAGAGATATTCTGGGATTGTATTTTGGATATCCTGTTTCCAAGTTATAGCTTCTTCCATGAACATAGTTTTGTTATGGTTAGGCAGAAAGGATGTTTGGAAGTTATCCCTCTATGCACCACCAGATACTAGGCTTGCTTTGATGATGATAGACCAATATTTCCTGATATCCACGAGGGGGCTTTGGTTCTGATGTAGGGCTTGGTACTGCTGAGACTACCCTTGAGGAAGCTTGGATCTTTCCCAATTAGGCCAAGGGAGGAAGCACGACCTGGAAATTCAGGTTCTGCAAAGAGTACCATGTCTCCTGTTAGATCTTTGCCTGGTGTTGAGTCACCCGTGGCAGAGTGACACTATCAACTAAAGTTATGCCTTCTGAAGTTGGTAGTAGAAGGGACAAAAAGGGGTCTTATGTCACAGAAATGTTTTATCTTGCAGGAAAGGAGATGCCTTTGGCCTATGAATTGGCTACCAAGATGAAACCTACCACAGTCCTATTTGACACACTTTGGAATGTTATTTCTGTTATGGAAAGATCTTTGCTGAACAGGCATGATTGTGTCTTGGTGATCACATCCAATTGCAAGCTCATGTGGAAATCATAGACAAAATTATGCAACCTGGTAAGAGACTGAAGTAATGGAACAGCAAACTGAGAATCTTCAGGGATGTGATACTACATTGGTTAAGGATAAAAGAGTCATCCATTATAGAAAGGAAGCTTTTGAATTTGAAACTTTTTAAATTTTCCCATAGTAGTGTTAGTGCCACCAGAGAATATTCTCCAAAGACACTACAAGAAAATCCTAAAAGTTTCTTTATTATTTACACCTAAGAGGGATGGTACTATCCTCTTGGAGGATAATTTAGATGTTACTGGGTTATTAGAAAACTTCCAGCCTGCCCCTATGAAGAGAAATATACTCTAACAGGGCCAGTGCAAGAATGTCAGGCACCCTAAGTGAACTATTAATCTTGAGCCCTCCCCTGCCCCAGCAATCCAGCATCTTATCGCTCCCTCCACCCATTCCATGGACCAACATCCTCCCCTTCTCTTTCCTCTTCCTAGTAATCCTGCATCTCCCCTTGCTCCTTTCATTGTCCCTTCTCCATATTAACCCTTTCAGAGGGCCCTGATACCCCACTTCAAGTCCCTCTCAACAGCTGCTATGTCAGTGACAGCAGGGTGGTTAAGCAAGCCCTTAGCTAATGAAGGAAGTGCAGGGCCTTAGCCCATGTGCATGCAGAAGGCTGACATGTCACTACCTACTCCTCAATAGGAAGTCTGTGTCAAAGTGGGCAGGGACACAACAGGTCTTCAGCATGCATGTGCTGAGTCCCCAGGCATGCTTCCTTGTTAAGCTGCCAGCTTGCTTGCTCATTAACTCTGTTCCACCAGCCAATGGCTGGGGGGGGGGAGGGGGGGGGGATTCAATGCTTGCCCAAGCTGCTTGCTGATTTGCTGTCCCTTAAATCTTGGTGCTCCATGTAACTACCTAGTTCACCTAGTGGAAGCTCCAGCATTGTGCTCTAAGAGAGGTAGTTACTAAAGTGAGTTATGGGACCAACACACAATATTTTCCCATTAATGCATGTCAAAGGGTGAAAGTGTGCATTACTTTACTGTAACATACACTTTTGTACCACAATACGCATGGAATATTAATGCATGCAAAACACCTCATTACTATTTAAATAGAATAACACTGCTGGCTCACAAATATACATACACTGAAAGCAAATAGACAATAATAACATATGCACACTAAAAATATTTCCTATGTGTGACAAGAATATATGCAGATCTCTTGTGCACATGTGCATATCGGTACTTGTATTTATGGTTCTGGGCTTAAAAACAATTTTTATACTCACAGAACAGTGCATAAAATACAGCAATAATTTATGTTTTTTACATGGCTTTAATGAATTCGCCATTCCAAAACTGCAAGCAATATAAATAAAATCCCTATTCTGTTTTGTGCCTCTCTGCTATTTTCATTCAAATCACGGCCTGAGTCAGTGTGTTTAGGACCCAACAGGGTATAGGCACAATAAATATACGATAAAGACAGCAGACCAGGAAATGTTTCTGGCATTTAAGAACACTTTCCTTCTCTTTGCCCAACCACCATGCTCTAGCCAACACTGTACAGCGTGGTACAGCTATTTCTCATCCCTGGTTCTTCCTGACTACGTCATAACCACTACATTCAAACTAGCCTCTGCTATCATATTTTCAGCTGGTCCTGTTCCCCAGATGGAAAAAGCATTTCATTCTCTTTCATGCAATTATATTTTTTGTTGCATTCTTCAATTGCTTTGGAAGTACCTTTGCTGGTTTCCGTGACAGGGGATCCACCTCAATATTTGTGCTGCTTGATTCTTAGCTGCCTTTGACACTGGACCAGTGGACCACAATATAATGCTTGCATGGCTGGTGGAAATAGGCATCGATGGAACAATACTTACATGGTTCAAATCTTATCTGTCAGACTGACAACAGTCAGTTCTGTTGAACAACTCTGCATCATTACCTTGGGCATTGAACTACGGGGTACCACAATAATCCATACTGTCACATGTCTTATTTGATTTCTACCTCAAGCCTCTAGCTGAGCTGCTTCGGGTGCTGGATACCACATTCTATATCTACGCCAATGATATACAGTTACTTATACCCACTGAACCAGATCAATCACAGCTTTAAAAAAAATTGACTGCCATATCTAATGGAAACTAAAGAATGTGCAAAGAACATACTTTGCCTGAACCCAAGAAAAACAGAGATTCTGTGGATTCCTAAAGCATGTGGACAAGTACCTGACATTAAAATCTCTTTTGGGAACTATGACTAGCCCCCCTGAAATTACAGGTAAGGAATCTTGGGATACTGCTAGATTCATAACTTACTTTGAGCCCACAACTTTTAAAAAATGCTTCTATCACCTACGCCAACTATGAAATCTCTCTCCATATATCAAAAAATCAAGTCTGACCACTGTGATAAAATCAAGACTAGATTACTATAATGCCTTGTATATTGGTCAGACCTCAAAGAGTTTGCATGAGCTCCAGTTGATTCAAATTGCTGCAGGACAGCTGATAGAGAGTTACATGGCCATATCACCCCTCTCCTATAAAAACTGCACTAGCTGCCAGGAGCCTACAGAGCCAAATTTAAAAAACTCTTATCTCTGATTTTGAAAGCCCTCAAACAAAACGGACCAGTATACCTAAAGAGTAAGTTAGCCCTCAAAAATCTTCTCTAGGAGCAGCCCCAACTGTAACTTTGCCAAAGAAAACCACATGTTGTAACACCCACAAGCAAGCTGTCTCAGGCGTAGCCCCATGCTATGGAACTCACTCCCAGAGGGACTACGTCTAACTCAAGACTACCTGTACTTCAGAAAGTACATAAAAGCCTGGCTCTTCTCTCAAGCCTTTAATGGCTTCAGGTGACTGACTTTTCATTCGCTCATACTGCTTCAGAACTAGCTTTCTGCACACCCTGAAATTGAGGCCAGGTCCACATACTTTGTTCTTCTGTAGATATTATATATATTATATATATATTGCACTCAATCTGGTTTGTCCCTGTGCCATTTGTGCCCATCTTGTTATCCTGTCTGATTTTTCTGTTCCATGTAAACCGTGCTGATGCCGAATAGTGCGGTATATAAGAAATTGTAAATAAATAAATAAATAAAATCGTATCTGTTTGTATATTCCAGCTGCACCTGTCCCCTCTTCTGCCTATAAAGATGTTTTTATTGTATGGTGCCAAAATTGTGAACATGTCATTATGTCAAATGAATATTCTATCATCTTGCCTTTTATAGTACATCATTTGTACTGTGTCGGCATTGTGAGTATCCAATAGGGCTGCCTATTAAGGTATATCATTTGCATTCTGCTGACATTGTATCATATTTCTGTTATTTGAATTTTCTACTATGATGCTTTAAAGTGAATATTACTGATGTTGTATCATATTGGAATCTATTATTGCCTACCTCCAAGTTTATCTCACTATTCTAACAGTCTATAATGCTGACAGTGTGATCATTTTGCTATTTTAAGTTGTCTGTTGTACAGCGCCTTGGATGAATCTCTTCATAAAGGGGAATAATAAATTGTAATAAATAAAAACATACATACATACATAAAATAAATACAGTGTTTATTTACAATAAGTCACAACATGACAGTCCTGTCTTCTGTTTTATCATTGCTAAGAATATAAGATATGCCATACTGGGTCAGACCAAGGTCCATCAAGCCCAGTATCCTGTTTCTAACAGCGGCAAATCTAAGTCATACGTACCTAACTGTGTCCCCCAAAAGACACAGGTTCCACAATGCTTGTACTGGATCAAGCATTGATATCCTGGGTACCTTCTTAATGGTTTTTGGACCTTTCCTCCAGGAACTTGTAAAAACCTTTTTTAAACCCAGCTACACTAACAGCCTTTACTACATCCTCCGGTAACAAATTCCAGAGTTTGATTACACGTTGAGTGAAAAAATATTTTCTTTTATTAGTCTTAAATAGCTTACCCTGTAGCTTCATTGCATGTCCCCTAGTCTTTCTATATTCTGATAACGTAAACAATCGATCTATGTTTACCCGTTCCACTCAGTTCATTAATTTATAGACTTCTATCATATCTCCCCTCAGCCGTCTCTTTTCCATGTTAAAGAGCCCTAACCTTTTTAGCCTTTCTTTATAGGAGTATCCTTCCATCCCCTTTACCATTTTGGTGGCTCTTCTTGGAACCTTTTCTAATAACGCTATATCCTTTTTAAGATACGGCAACCAGAATGCACACAATATTCAAGGTGCGATCTCACCATGGAACAATATAGAGGCATTATAATATCTTTTGTTTTATTTTCCATTCCTTTCCTTATGATACCTAGCATTCTAATTGCTCTCTTGGCCACCGCTGCACACTGGGCTGAGGGTTTTAACATGTTATCCACAATGACGCCTCAATCTTTTTCCTGGGTGGTGGTTCCTAATGTGGAACCTTGCATCGTGTAACCATAGTTTGGGTTGTTCTTCCCTAGGTGCATAACTTTGCACTTGTCAACATTAAATTTCATTTGCCATTTTGATGCCCAGTCTTCCAATTTATCAAGATCCTCTTGCAATTTTCCACAATCCTCTTGGGTTTTAACAACTTTAAATAGTTTTGTGTCATCTGCAAATTTGATAACCTCACTCGTTATTCCCTTTTCCAGGTCATTTATGAATATGTCAAAAAGCAGTGGACCCAGCACAGATCCCTGGGGTACATCACTATTCAACTTTCTCCATTGAGAAAATTGGCTATTTAGCCCTACCCTCTGCTTTCTATCTTTAAACCAGTTCCTGATCCACAATAGTACAATGACTCCTATCCCATGACTCTTTAGTTTTGCCAAAAGTCTCTGATGAGGGACCTTGTCAAAGGCTTTCTGAAAGTCCAGATACACTATATCAACTGACTCACCTTTGTCCACCTGTTTATTCACACCTTCAAAAAAACATAACAGATTAGTAAGACAAGATCTTCCTTGTCTAAAGTCATGTTGGCTGTCTCCCATTAGGCCATGACTATCTACATGCTGAGTAATTTTGTTCTTTATGATGGTTTCTACCAGTTTTCCCGGTACTGACATCAGGCTCACCGGTCTGTAGTTTCCCGGATCACCCCTGGTACCCTTTTTAAAAATTGGCGTTACATTGGCGATCCTCCAGTCTTCAGGTATTACAAATGATTTTAATGAAAATTCACAGATTGCTAATAGCAGGTCTGCAATCTCATATTTCAGTTCTTTCAACACCCTCGGATGTATACCATCCGGCCCAGGTGATTTGTTACTCTTCAGTTTATCTAATAGTTGTAATACATCTTCCCGATGTATCGATATTTCCTTCAATTCTTCCGCACCTTTAAATACCACTTCTGTCATGGGTAACATCACTACATCTTCCTCAGTAAAGAATGGAGCAAAGAATTCATTCAGTCTCTCCGCTATCGCTTTGTCGCCTCTTAGTGCCCCTTTAACCCCTCTATCATCTAATGGACCAACTAACTCTCTCACAGGTTTTTTGCTACGAATGTACTTGAAAAAGTCTTTATTTCGTGATTTTGCTTCCGCAGCAAGCTTCTTCTCAAATTCTCCCTTTGCCTGCCTTATCAATGCCTTGCATTTGACTTGCCAGTGCTTGTGCTGTTTCCATGTTTCGTCTTTTGGCTCTTTTTTCCATTTCCTGAAAGATGCTTTTTTGGCAACAACAGTCTCTCTGACCTCACCTTTAAACCATGCTGGCAGTTTTTTGGACTTCCTTCCACTTGTCTTAAAGCATGGAATACAGCTGGTCTGGGCTTTCAAGATAGTATTTTTCAACAACACCCAAGCTTGATGTAAGTCTTTAACCTTTGCAACTGCTCTTTTTAGTTTTTTCCTCATTTTATCATAGTTTCCCTTTTGAAAGTTAAAACGCAGTACTGTGGATTTCCTTACTATCCCTCCTCCACTAATTAAATCAAACGTGATCATGCTATGATCACTATTGACAAGTGGCCCCAACACCCTTAACTCTTGAACTAGGTCTGGTGTTCCACTAAGGATTAGGTCTAATATGGCTTCCCCTCTGGTTGGTTCATGAACCAGCTGCTCCATGAAGCAGTCATTTATTTCATCTAGGAACTTTATCTCCCTATCACGTCCCGCTGTGACAATGACCCAGTCGATACCGGGGTAATTGAAATCACCCATTATTATTACTGCGCTGTAACTTTTGTTAGCTTCCTTCATTTCTTTGAGCATTTCATCATCCATTTGTTCATTCTGGCCAGGCGGTCGATAGTATACCCCCACTGCCATCACCTTCCCCTTTTTAAATGGAATTTCAATCCATAGAGATTCAACAGCAAATTTTGTTTCCTGCAAAACTTTAATCCTTTCTGACTCAATGCCCTCTCTAACATAGAGCGCAACCCCTCCACCAATTTGATCAGCTCTATCATTACGATATAGTTTGTACCCAGGTATCACAGTGTCCCACTGGTTGTCCTCCTTCCACCATGTGTCTGATATTCCAATTATATCTAACCTCTCATTTAGTGCTATATATTCTAACTCTCCCATCTTATTTTTTAGACTTCTAGCATTGGCATACAAGCATTTTAGAGACTGTATTTTATTCATATTAATCTGGCTATTGGTAGGCATGGGTAATTTGGGATCTTTAAGCTCTGTCTGCTCCACATTTGAGGGTATTTGGGTTACTTTATTCTTTTTTGGAACCTCTCTGCTTTTAGTAGTATCCTTCAAGGATACATTCTTCCGAACCATGCGCTCTTGGGCGACTATTGGCTTTCTCCTATTATCTAGTTTAAAAGCTGCTCTATCTCCTTTTAAAGGTTAATGCCAGCAGCCTGGTTCCATCCTGGTTAAGGTGAAGCCCATCCCTTCGGAAGAGCCTCTCCTTTCCCCAGAATGTTCCCAGTTCCTAACAAATCCAAAACTCTCATCTCTGCACCATTGTCTCATCCACACATTGAGACTCCGGAGCTCTGCCCGCCTTTTTGGTCCTGCGCGTGGAACGGGAAGCATTTCGGAGAACGCTACCCTGGAAGCTCTGGATTTCAACTTCCTACCTAAAAGCCTAAATTTAGCATCCAGATCCTCTCTACCACATTTTCCTATGTCATTGGTACTGACATGTACCAAGACAGCAGACTCCTCCCCAGCACTATCTAAGACCTTATCTAGGTGGCGCGTGAGGTCCACTACCTTCGCACCAGGCAGGCATGTTACCAGACGATCCTCACGTCCACCAGCCACCCAACTATTTACATGCCTAATGATCGAATCACCAACTATAACGGATGTCCTAACCCTTCCCTCATGGGCACATGGCCCTGGAGAAACTTCCTCGGTGCGAGAGGGTTTTACATCACCTGGAGGACAGGTCCTAGTTACAGGATCACTTTCTGCCACACCAGAGTGATGCTCTCCTGTCACGTGACCTCTCTCCTCCATGGCAACAGGGTTGCTGCCAGACTGGAGGTGGGACTTCAGGACTGTAGATCTCGTCAATGTACCTCTCTGTCTTTCTTATGTCTTCCAAGTCTGCTACTCTAGCCTCTAAAGAACAAATTCATTTCCTGAGAGCAAAGAGCTCCTTGCACCTAGTGCACACGTAAGACCTGTCACCAACTGGGAGAAAATCATACATGTGACATTCAATGCAGAAGACTGGAAAGCCCTATCTCGCTGCTGGAGTGCTGTCTGCATCTTAGTTTTAAGCTTGTGTTTAGATCTTTTAATTTCTTTACTTACTTGTTAATATCCTATGTGAAATACTGCATTTAAATTTTCATGAGATTTCTTCTGCTCTCATTAGGCAACTTTTTTGTATAATGGTAAACCATTTTTTCTCATGAAGTGGCTTTTTAAAAAGGGCATCCAAGTGCAATCTGGGACATCCAGGGTAGAACATGCAGAAAATGTGAGGGATGTCTATATTTCAGCCTGATTTTAAAAACATAGACGCCCCTAACAAGACTTGGGATGTCCAGGAAGTTTCCAAAAATACACAAGAACATCCAAGTTCTTGGGAATGTCCAGGCCACATCCCCACCATGCCCTCATTTCGATCTGGATGTCCTCACACTGAGGGAGTCCATAGACGAGGCTTCTAAAATGACTCTGGGGACGTCTTTGCTTTGTATGTTTCTATGCCAATTTTCAGACAAAGCATGAATAAGGCTTCTAAAATAACCCCCATACTGAGTTATTGTTAACTAATTGCCATCATACTACTCTTAAGGAACAAACTCCATAGTTTGCTTTTCTGTTAAAGTTTTTCAAGGGTCTGTTTACTAAATGTTATCACACGCCAAATGGGTCCATGTTATCCCTATTGGTGCAGTGGTGAATAGCACAAACCAATGCCCATTAATACACTCTAATCTTTAGTAAACAGACCCCTTAGTAATCAGATACTGTGATAATTTGTTCTCTTTTGTCAAAGTCCTTGCCTAAGACTTTAAAAAAATTTACTTGAGAGAACCCTCAAATGCATTTCTCTCTCTCCAGGAGATGCTAGATATAATGAAGGCTATATACGATATGATGGGGAAATGCACTTATCCTGTTCTCAGAGAGGACATACCAAAACAACACGTGGAAATATTTTTCCAGGTAAGATCTTGCATTACGCATATGTGATTATCAAACAGCAAATTGTTGCTCAGGGGGTCATTTTATAAATGATTTTTCACATGTAAATCCTATTTTACAGACATAAGAAGTCTCATAAAATTAGCCTACAGCTTATGCACAAAAAAGTATGCACGGTGTCAGGAAGATGCACATTTTTACATCACCCACCTGTAGGCATGTTCGAGGGCATAGTTTGGGCAGAATGTGGGTAGAGTCACAACGTACAAGCTTAGTTTATAAAATATGCATCTATATATATACTTCACCTGCTCCACATCAGATGTAAATGTATGCACACACATTTTAACCATGATTATGAAGGTTTTGTGAGATATTTAATAAAGATACATAGGCGCCTATGAAGAACTTTTACTAAATCCTGCTAAGGTTTTGCAATTAGTCCACATTTTTAATGCATGGTAAGCAGCGTGACCAGCATATTCCTGGCAGTTTAATGTGCAAACGTGTACATGCAGCACAATTAATGTGTATGAACCGAACGATATCCATGGAGGTATTGTTAGGTACACCCATGCTAATTGGCATATTGATGGTCATCACACGCTAATGTGCTCTCCACGCCCATACTCTACCCCAACCTGCCCACTCTTTGCATTAGCGTGCAGTTGCCAGTTAAAGTGCGTTTTGGCAACTAGAAACGGGCATGCCTATGCATTAGTATTCAGTAGGCCAGTTATTGCACACAAAAATGTATGTTAACCAGTTGGCGGTGTTTAGTAATAGGGCCCCTATGTGTCTTTATAAAATAGCTTCAAAATAGGAGCACACTTAACTTTCGACATCGGTGACCTGTTATAAAATTATCCTCTATGGGCCCAAAATTCAGCCTCAGTGGCTAGTGCTGCTAAACTGGCTAGCCGCTGCGCTGAATTTAAAACCTGGATATTAAATGCCCAGGCAATATCTGGGCTCCAGCATTGAATAACTGGGACACCCAGATTGAACATAAGAACATAAGATATGCCATACTGGGTCAGACCAAGGTCCATCAAGTCCAGTATTCTGTTTCCAACAATGGCCAATCTAGGTCATACATACCTAGCAGTATCCCCAAAAGACACAGGTTCCACAATGCTTGTACTGGGTCAAGCATTGATATCCTGATTTCTCCAAACTGCTGCCTAGTTAGCTTCTGTGGCAAAAGATAGGCCAGGTTTTTCTGGGCCTGACTTTTGCCTCATATCACTAACTGGGTAGTAGCTCAATATTGCCACTGCCGGATATGCGAGGGGTGCCACCCTGGAATGCCCTCGGCATGCACAGATGCCAGGAGCATGCCAGCATTGGGGTGTGTAGTGCCAATACCCATGCTAGTGCCATTAAATATCCCACAGAACGTCATTTTCATGGTTTATGAGCCTGCAAGCCATGTAAATGCCAATGAATACCACACCCTTTAAAAAAAAGAATTAAAGATAAATTCTTATTTTTTCTTTTTCTATGCAGAAAATGGACAAAAATAAAGATGGAGTAGTTACCATAGATGAATTCATTGAAAGCTGTCAAAAAGTGAGTCCATGGTAAAATACAGTTGTGGTCAACATTATTGGCACCCTTGCATTTTAGGTATGTCGTGTGCAATATCTTGAGAAATAATTGGAAATATTCCAACTGTATGTCATCATTTATTTTAATAGTATGTTCAAAGGTATACAACAACAAAAAAAAAGATGTCTGTGCAACTTAGATGTAGTAATTTCTGAGAAAAAGAAACAAAATATAACCTGGGCAGGATTAATGGCTCCCTTCTCTAATATTTGGCTGCACAACCTTTAGCAGTGATGACAGCCTCCAAACGATTTTTGTCTATAAGTTTCGTACATCTGTCTTCTGGTAGTTTCTCCCACTCTTCAACTGCAATTTGTTCCAGCTCATGAATGTTTCCAGGATCCTTTTTCCCAATGGTAGATTTCAGCTCTTCCCAAAGGTTCTTGATTGGATTGACATCAGAACTCATTGCTGACCAGTTTAAAACAATCCATTTGTTTTAAACTGGTCAGTGGTTGGGACAGGCTACCTCATGCTGGAGGGCCAGGGGTTCAATTCCCACATAGGGACAAGTAACCTCAGGCCTGAGGTCTCTAGTCCCATGGCCACTCCTTGTGGTCTTGGGGAAGCCACTTAACCCTCCATTGCCTCAGGTACACTTAGATTGTGAGCCCTTTGGGGACAAGGGAATAAAAAGTACCTGTTAGCATATATCTGTAAACCGCCTTGACCTGGTGAAAAAGTGGTATATAAGTATGTAGATGTATCACTGGTCTGCATTGCTAAAGAGCTTAAGTTTGCTTTCATCTGTCCACAGAACATTTTCCCAGAAGAATTGTGGTTTCTCAAGGAGGGTTTGGGCAAAGATCAGGTGTGCCTTTTTATGTCTGTTTTTGAGCAGTGGGATCCTCCTTGGCCTTCGCCCATGAAGTCCTTCTTTGTTTAGTGCACGGCATATGGTGCAGGTTGAAATCACCACTCCAGATTGCTTCAGGTCAGCCTTAAACTGTTTGGGTGTTGTACATAGTGTTTTTCCAACAGTTCGCACTAACCTTAGACGACTTCTTAGATAACTTTTATTTATTTATTTATTTAGATTTGTATACCACCCTATCCTTTAATCAAAGTGGTCACATGACGTCACATTACAATTGGAGGGTTACATTTAACATTAGGGTACGTGTAAACATTTAGATAGTACAGTTACATAACAGCATTTAGACAGTACAATTAAAGGTAACATTTAATATTAGGGTATTTAATAACGTGATATGATAAACTTGTGTGTGTGGATAGGATGGTGCGTACTTAGTTGGCGGTGTAAGTAGTATTTCATTTTGGGTATGGGGTGTTGCCTGGATGCTCATGTTTCTATAAATAGAAATGTTTTGAGGTCTTTGTGTAATTCTGTGAGGTCATCTAATGCTCTCAGGCTCGTTGGGAGGGAGTTCCATAGTGTGGATGCCAGTAGTGATGGTGCTCTTTGTGAAGTTGTTTGTTTGGTTTTGTGATAGCCTGTACCAATCATGTTGTCGTTATTGGTTTTTCTTGGTCTATTGCTGATATCCCTTGTTATGACATTTTGGAGTGTATCCGCTGAGAGATGATGAATGACTTTGAAGATGATCATGATTGTTTTGTATTTAGCTCTTGTCACCATTGGGAGCCAGTGCAGTTGCTGTAGGACGGGAGTGATGTGCTCAGTCCTTGGTGTGTCTGTACTGATGCGTGCTGTGGTGTTTTGTACCATCTGTAGTGGGTGGAGTGTCTGCTGAGGTAGGTCTTGATATAGTGAGTTTCTGTAATCAAGCAGTGGTGTAATGAGTGCTTGGCACACTGTGCGGAAGTGGTCCTGACGGAGCATTGGTTTGATTTTTCTGATTATTTTCAATCGTTGATAGGCCTTGTTTTGCAGTTTTGGTGATGTGGAATTTCAGGTTTAGAGCTCTGTCTAGTGTGATGCCCAGATATTTAACTTCTTCTTTGACTACTATGTGTTTGTCTAGGATGCTGATAGTTTGTGGAGGTATGAAGGTGGGGTTCCTGGTGAGGAACATTGCCTCAGTTTTATTGTAGTTGACCATTAAGTTGTTGGCTATGAGCCAGTCATTCATGTCTTCGAGGCATTTGGTTATTGTTGTGGTGTCTAGTGATAGTAGGTTGATTGGAGCGTCCACCATAATATTGTCAGCATAGATGTGATAGTGAAGTTTGTGGTGCTTGATGATGTTGCATATGGGCTGTATGTAGATGTTAAAGGAATCATAGCAATTTAAGATGAATTCAGGGATATTCTCCCCTGCCGAAGTCACCATGACCCAGCACAGCGTTTCGAATCCAACGATCCTGCCTCAGGTGGTAACAGAGTTTAGTATTGCTCAAATCCACAAATACTCAGCATTCCATTATAATAACAGAGAGTCCCGTTAAAACTCAAAATGTCCTCCAAAGAGGATGGCATCTCCTGAGGCAGGATTGTTGGATTAGAAATGCGGCGCTGGGTCGTGGTGACTTTGGCAGGGGAGAATATCCCTGAATTCATCTTAAATTGCTATGATTCCTAAGGCATCTCCGGTTTGGGACCCAACTGCCTGCTAAGTTAGAACTTTAGTTCAAAATTTTTTCAGATCTTAGCACTATGGCTTTGTGGGTTCATGTTTGAAGTTCTTTTTTCAAAAAATTGTTTATACATTGTTACTAAAGATTAAAGGGAGAAGTCCGTTATTCGACAGGATTTCATTGTCCCCTGACCTTATGGGCGTTCCTACAAAAATATTGTCTTATAATGTTTGTGTTTGTCCCTTTTTGTTATTTTTGATCTGATTTTGGATTTGGATTTGTGAGTACTGATCAATAATTTTTGGCATATACTTTTTGTAGATGTTAAAGAGCATTTGATGATAGGGCTGAACCTTGAGGTATTCCCAGAGTGACAGGGAATTGTAGTGATTTCTTTTGGTCGCATTTGACTTGTTGCGTTCGCCCTTCCAAGTATGATGTAAACCACTTCAGGGTATTCTTTCATAGTCCTATCTGTTGTAAGCGTTGCAATAGTTTGGTGTGGGACACAGTGTCGAAGGCCGCCGAGATGTCTATGAACACTAGCAGGAAGCCATTTTTTATGTCGTCCATGCCTCTTAGGAGGTTGTCAAAGAGGGAGGTTAGTAGTGTTTCCACGCTGTGTTGGGGCTTAAATCCATGCTGATGTATGTCCAGTGGGGCATTTATATCAATATGGTCCTGAAGTTGCCTTTGCACTGTCTTTTCCACGATTTTCACAAAGAATGGAAGGCTGGAGATGGGGCGATATGATTTTGGTTCGGAGGGGCTCAGATTGCTACTTTTAAGTATTGGTCATACCATTGCGTGCTTTAGGGGTTGTGGCATGTATCCTTGTTGGAGTGAATCTTTGATGATTTTTTGAATGTGATGAGAGAGTTGGCTTTTTGTAGCTTTGAGCCACGTCACTGGGCATGGGTCTGACGGTGATGTTGTTGTGTTTAGTCCAGATATAATGTCTTCTACTTGCTGGTATGTTGAAGCTCTTCCATGTTTGATGTTGTTTTTTTATCGTGTGATCATTTGTTTGTGGTGTAGTAGAGCATGTTTGGTTAGTGTTTTTTGACTTCATGAAGTCTGCATATTTTTGTGGGTCAAGATGGTGGGTGCTTTGTTGCGTGTCATCCTTGGTGAGCTTTTGTTGCATGCCATCCTTGGTGAGCTTTTGCTAAAGAGTTCTCTTGGTCTATTAGTAGCTTTCATGATTAGGTTGGTATGGTGTTGCTGTCTATGCTCATTTATTAGATTGTTATATTCTCGTTGTTTGTCTCTGTATTGGGTTAGGAGTTTGTGTGATTTGTTCCATCTCCATTTTCTTTCCAGTCTTCTGAGTGTGCGTTTTGCATCTCTGATTTCATGTGAGTACCATGGGGCGTTGGATCTCTTGCGTGTCTGTGGTTCTTTGGTAGCTGGGACAGATGCTGCGTTGGATATTATTGTGTTCCATTCTTCTATGTTTAGGTCCAGGGTGTCGTGTTCCTGTTGAAGTTGTGGAGTGATTTTGTTTATGAATTAGTCTCTGTTAAATGTTTTGAACCATCTAGTTATTCTTTCATCTTCTTTGCGTTGGGCGGGGTTATTCAGGGTCATGGTGAATTCAATCACATGGTGGTCTGACCAGGGGACTGGCATGATTATTGGTTTTGTGGTCTTGTTCTGTTCCACTAATTGCATTGGCATGAAGACCATGTCCGGCGTTGTACCATGCTGGCGCGTTGGGGCATTAATTGGCACTATTTTAATGACTCCATGGCTTTTAAGAATGTTGCGATTTCTCTGGGGGTGCGGATGTTAGGTTGTAGTCTCCTAGTGCAATGAGAGATTTGTGTCGTCTGTTATGTGTGTATATAATTTCGATTACTGTGGATAAGGTGTTCAGTTGTGGTTCCAGGTGGTCTGTATGTGAGGGAGATGGTTAGGTACTTGTTGGCTATAGTGAGTGTGTTAGATTCAATTGTGTTAGTGGTGGCGATTGTTTTGAATCTGTATTCTTTTTTGGTAAGTATTAGTACTCCTCCTCCTCTCCTTTGTACTCTGATGCAGTTAAATGCCGAGTATACTGTTGGTGTTACTTGGTTTAATATGGCCTGATCCGCGTCGTCTAGCCAGGTCTCGGTGATGCATATTATATCAAGCTTCTTGTCATGGATAAGGTCAAGGATAGCATTTGGTTTGTTCCTGAAAGATCTGGCGTTTAGAAGAGCACACCTGATGTTTGTTGTTATGATTGGGTTTGTATGTTCGTTATTTTTGTGATGTGTGGGTGTATTACATGTGGCATTGTATGGTTTGTGGGCTGTATGCTTTGGTTGTTGGCGTTCTTTGGATAGGCGTGATGCTGGTGTGCATCTGAGTTGGGTGGTATGTGGGTTAAACAAGGGGATTTGCTCGTTGAGTCTGATGCTGTGTGTGCAGGGTGCAAACATATGTAGGAGTGTGAGGTAGACCATGAAGTAGTGGGTAGTGGCGTGCATTTTGTGATTTGTATTTTACTGACCTGTGCTCAACTTGAGTTGGGTCATATAGATGTAATTCGGTGGGTCCTATATGTGTAATTCTGCATTGGTATTGGTGTCTATACTCCGTGTGTGTGTTACTTGTGGTTGGTTAGTAGTCTAGCTACGAGGTAGTAGTGGGGTTACTAGAGTTAATAGACTATGCCGCATGTGTTGTTTTACAATTCAAACAGTGCAAACAATGGGTAGTATGATCTATGCAATTAATCTACAAGCAGTGGATTGTCCAGGCAAAGTAGCAGCATTAGTCTACAAGCAGTGGCTTGTCCGGGCAAAGTAGCAGCATTAATCTGCAAGAAATGAATTGTCCAGGCACAGTAGGAGGATTAACTTACAGGCAATGGATTGTCCAGGTAAGGGAACAGTATTCGTGCTAGGGCAGAAAGATATGATGTGCGTGAAGGAGGGCCCAGGACGCGGATCTTTGGCTGCTACTTGGTCCGCGCCAAAGGGCCCTCTGTCAAGGGCCGCGGGCGCGCCCGATGGCGCTTGCTTTAATTGGCCACCGGCCAGAAGCTGCAGCTCACCTCCAGCTCCACCCCAATCGCGTTCGGGGGAGCTTGATCTGAGGCGGGTGGTCTTCTTTATGCCCGATGGCACTTGCTTTAATCGGCCGCCGGCCGGAAGCTGCAACTCACCTCCAGCTCCACCCCGATGGCGTTCGGGAGAGCTTGGTCTGAGGCAGGTGGTCTTCTTCGCCCCGATGGCGCTTGCTTTAATCGCTCCAATCAACCTACTATCACTAGACACCACAATAATAACCAAATGCCTCGAAGACATGAATGACTAGCTCATAAATGGTCAACTATGATAAAACTGAGGCAATGTTCCTCACCAGGAACCCCACCTTCATACCTCCACAAACTATCAGCATCCTAGACAAACACATAGTAGTCAAAGAAGAAGTTAAATATCTGGGCATCACACTAGACAGAGCTCTAAACCTGAAATCCCAGATCACCAAAACCGCAAACAAGGTCTATCAATGATTGAAAACAATCAAACAAATCAAACCAATGCTCCATGAGGACCACTTCCGCACAGTGTACTAAACACTCATTACACCACTGCTTGATTATGGAAACTTTTCCTCTTCCCATCATGTCCTGGGAGGTTCTTGACAGTTCCGTGAGCAGGAAACATCTTAATAACATTGAAAACTGTAGACACAGGAATCCCAAGGTCTTTGGAGATGGCCTTGGACCCCTTTGAAGGTTGATGTTTGGTGATAATGACTTTTATGACCATCTTAGGAAGTTCTCTAGTCTTCACCATTGTGAAGATGGAATAGGGACTGAATGTGGCCGTTTTAAACATTAAAGCCATCATTCATTTGTTGATTCAAGTCATGTGAGTACTGGCAATTGATCGCAGGTGCATCTCATCTTACAGCAATGAAAATGTGGTTCTTCTGTTCAAACTGATTTGAGGGAGCCAATAATTGTGTCCTGGAAATGCCCCAGTTTTTATACTATTTCCTATTATTACCTTTTTTAATTGGTCTTGTTTTATTTGATTTTTTTGTGTGTGAAATATCTGTGCATATATAGTCCAAAGTTATTTCACTGGCCACTTATTTTTAGGAGACATTGGACATTAAGGGGTTCAACTGCAAGGGTGCCAATAATGTTGACCACAACTATACAATGTTGTAATGCAACCAAATACTTTACTAAACTTTGTAATAGAACATAGAAACATGATGGCAGACAAAGACTATATGGTCTATCCAGTCTGCCCTTCCATACCAACTACTAAGCTTTATGGTCCCTTGTTTAAACGTTGGGGATCTTCTAGGTTTGTCCCATGCTTTCTTGAATTCAGATACAGTTTTCATCTCTACTACCTCCATTGGGAGATGATTCCATACCATTCTTTTTGTAAAGAAATATTTCCGCAAATTACTCCTGAGTCTATCCCCTTTCACCTTCATCCTATGCCTATGTTCTGCTGAGTAACATATTTAGGTATGGAGCTAGAGCTTATTCAGCGTTATGAAGTTCTTTCTTCATAATAGGTGCTTGTCAAAATAAAGATGCACTTTTTACAAGCAGAAAAATTAACAAGGGAAAACTGACATTCATTCAGTATGCCCTTTCTCTCTACTGCAATATGGCAGAACCTCTGATCTCTGGGTTCATCCTTGCTTTTCATACCTAATCGTCAATGCCTATCTCATATCTTTTACATTTCTGATAGTTTTTGCCATACAAGGAAGCTGTTCCATGCATCTACCATACTTTCTGCAAAGAAATACCTTCCTTTACATTATTCTTCAGCCAGTTGTTCCCAGCCTATCATGATCCCTTATCTCCTAGGAAAGTGGCTCCCATGCTGTGGTTCACAACTGTAAATGGGAGTCAAAAGATAGTCCAGTGGGGCTGCAAATGGGTCCTGGTTGAATTTGGTCCTGGTTGCAGTTTGGCTTTTGGGATATGCAAACTCATAATGGCGAGGAGTAAATCATACCCTACGAAAGGTCAACCTAGACTATGCACAAGAAACAGCTAATCAGCAGCTTTACAGGGCTGCCAGTAGTAGACAGCTTGATTCTGGACTCTTCCTGGTAGGAAATGCAAACCATGAGATGTGTTTGCTAGGGCCTTGCTTTCAATTTATACTGCAGTTGCAGAGAGCATTCGACTCTCACATGTGAAGCTAAATCTCTGTATTAAATTCAGACTCTAAATTACTTAAAATTATTTTCTGTAGAACTTCTAACTCAGCTTTTGTATTTTTTCTGCATTTGTGTTTTTACAGGATGAAAACATCATGCGTTCCATGCAACTGTTTGAAAATGTGATTTAACACATTTAGTTATCTCTACAATTTATTGGACAATTTGAATGATTTGACAAAACTACAGAAAGATGGATTTACCACGTTTATTATCAATAGATTGATCAACTTTACACTGATTTCTACAATATGCAAATAAGCTTTGTTTAATTAGAAAGCCTGCCCTCAAAATCATGGTTGCTCACATGGAAGAAATCCTACTTCCTGCTCCCAGGTATAATGGTCTTGGTAGTGCTGCACAGGTCTTTGGAAATCTAAAGCATCTTTTGCTGATCACACCTACCGAGGCATTTTATTGAAAGGCCCGGTCAACATGGTTGTTTGATACCTCAATACATCAATAAAGATAGTTACAACAAATTTCTTTTTCACAATGGAAGTAGGGTTGCATCTATATTGGGCAGCAGGTAGCATTTTGCAAAAGGGAAACAGAGACCCCATTTGGGTAAGTAGTGTCTATCTGACCTCCTTTTTCACTCAGTCTTTTAGCATTTATAGGCAGAGACATAAAACGCTTATATCCTCCTTTTTCTCATGTCACTGTCGCAAATCACTTAGCAAGTATGCAGCAGAATTCACAGATTCATACAAATCTCGCACTTAAATCAAGACTTTGGATTAGATTTGAAGCTTTCAGTGAAATTGCACTAAACAGAAACCAGCTATAAAAACTACAATTTCATGAGTGTTTGAAGAAAGAATAGTCAATTATAGCGGCTGGTATGTTATTTAAATTGTAGCAATAAGCCTAAGGAGTTACAGTCTGCTATAGATTGTTGGACTTGTAGAAGGGATAAAGATCGCTACTACGGGGCTGACCTATAGTATGCTGGCTCTAAGGAGGCACTCAAAGATTAAATTAGAGGAGACTTTGGCCAGGAAGTCTAGTATTGTCCTGACATTCTGCAGATAAATGTAGAAATATATGAGAGTCCAGTTTTAACATCTTGAGTGCAGATTTTTAAGAATAAAATGGACCAGGGGTTTTTTTCTGCCAAAAAACGAGCAAACACATGAGCGGTGGAAATTACAAGCAATGACTGCATGCACGAGATATCTTAATGTGATGAGTAAATGCCTCTTCTGATTCTGATAACTATTGGTTTGATTTGCATTATTTGCTTGGCTGACAAACGACTTAGAACTTCAGCTTTATATGCCAGAAAAAACTGAACCAGCTAAAGGAGAAATGTATTGACTACACAGATAGCATACATAGTAACACAAGGACTGATTCAAACTAACTGAAAGGCAATGGGGATTCAGTGGAAGTGATGGAGACAAGGACAACATCAGAATGTAAGCGCTTGGAAAACGAGGAAAGGAAGTGGCCTACTGGTTAAAGCAATGGGCTGAAACCCAGAAAAATCAGGGCTTGCATCCTACTTCTGTTACAGACAGGCCTTGTGACCTTCAGCATGTCACATTATCTGTAACTGTGTCAGGTACCCAATTAGATTGTAAGCTCCTTACGGCAGGGACATTGTACCGGGATGCTTATCTTCAGTGTAGCACTACACCAGGCAGTAGTGTTAGGATAAGTATTCATATTACAAAAACAGAAGATTCTTGGGGGAGAGGAAGGAATGGATAGACTAGATGGGCAGTATGGTCTTGTTCAGCTGTCCTGGTCTATGTTTCAAAGTAGTTTTATTTTCATATGAAGGAAACAGTGGCTCCTATAAGGCACAAGGAAAAATGCCAGGGGGGAAAAAAAGTATTAACTTTACAGGATTCGGTAGTTCATCTGATACAGTCAGAACATATTTTTATGACACTCATAAAAGTCTGTTGTACACTTATAAAAATTTTCTGAACTGCCCTTCCAGCAAAAGGTTAATCAAAGTGGTTGACAATAAAAATTTAAATAAGAATAAGCATAACAATGCATTATCAAAGAAAAAAATCTGCCTTAGCAGCTCAAAGTCACTTTTTTATTGTTCAAATGAATTACAAATGAAGGAATACAGAGAGGCAATGTTATCATATTTCACTATGAAAAATGATGTAGACTAGATCCCAGGGCCAGAAAATTACTTTCCAATCCCTAGCTACTCAGAAAGGACTCATGCATATAGAGGGACCAATATTCAAAGTTCCTTCTCTGGCAGCAAGACCTGCTACTCCAATAAACATTCTTTGATTTTCAGCAGCATTATCTGACATAACGTAATCCAGTTTGCTAATAGTGAGCTGAAGATTGCAGCTATCCAGATAGGGCTGGATCAGCACCCATTCTGGATATTCAGTGCCAGCCCCTATCAGCTCTGAATTTATTTTTTTTATTTATTTTATTTATTTAGCTGCATTTATATCCCTCTTTTCACCGGGTCAAAGCAGTTGGGGGATACATTTAACATGAGAGGATTTGAGACACATACACTAATACTTACAGGGAACATGGGCAATGTAGGGTTAAGTGGCTTATCCGGATTTTTCCAGCCACGGCAGCCAGTATTAAAAAAACAAACACTGATCACCCCCGCTGAATATTGATCCCAGAGGGGTTTTTTTAAATTTTCTTTGAGGAAAAAAATAACTTTCACCCTTTTAACAGTGTCATTCCAATTGAGATATTCAACCTGTGGCATTTTGTTTCCATCCCACTGAGATTTTCTCCTGCATGTCACTTTTTTGCATGCCTCTACAGTTGACAGAAAAGAGACCACCCAATAACATCTCCAGGTAAGAGGAGCTGATGCACAGCTTTATTGCCGTTGGAAGAGTGACAGAATGCAGAGTGTTCGTCTTAAATCTCCCTTTTAGCTACCAGTAGAGGGTTTTGAGGGCCTCTCATTTTGTTACCCATTTTTTAGCAAACTTTAGTCCCGTTAGGGAAGTTTTTCTATAACCGGGTAAGGCGGACCGGTCCGCCACCTCCGCTTAGCAGCCCCCCCCCCCCCCCCGACATTCAGTAACAAATTATACACAACACTTATTTGGGAATTCAACTGGTCGCAGCTTTATTGACCCATTCACAACATTAACAATAACCATCACCAATTCCAACATTAACTTTACCCCCCCCCCCCCCAGCAGAGCGAACTCTCACCAGCCATGTGGGTAGCAAAGTGACACCGCTTCCGCTTCCGCCGTGTCCAGGCCCCGGCAAATTGCCTAGCCTCCCTCTTCCGACTTCGCCATATAATTAGCAAAAGCCTGAGGGACTGTCCGGGTCGGGGGTACCCCACCCCCGCCCTACTGCTTGGCTCCGGCTCCGGACCCTGGAAACCTCCGGGATCCCGCCACCGCCCCCCCAGCTGCAACACCCCAGAAAATGCCCCGACCGACACCCGTGCCCGAAAAAAGGGGGCGGGTGGGCGGGATGTCCGACCCCTCCGGCTGCCGCGAGGGAAAGGCCGGAGGAGCCGCGAGGCCCCCACCACATCCCCCCCTCAGGCCCGGCTCAACTTCCTCTCATTGGCTCCCGTACCCTTCAGTGCCCCGCGGGAGCCAATGAGAGCCCCGCACACCGCAGGCCCGCCCTCGTGAACCACGCATGAGCCCGAAGCGGCGGGTAACCGGCCGCCCCCCCGGTTAACGCCGGCCGCTCGCACGCCGGGGGGCCCGCGGCCTTGCCATAACCGGGTAAGGCGGACCAGTCCGCCACCTCCACTTAGCAGCCCCCCCCCTCGACATTCAGTAACAAATTATACACAACACTTATTTGGGAATTCAACTGGTCGCAGTTTTATTGACCCATTCACAACATTAACAATAACCATCAACAATTCCAACATTAACTTTACCCCCCCCCCCCAGCAGAGCGAACTCTCACCAGCCATGTGGGTAGCAAAGTGACGCCGCTTCCGCTTCCGCCGTGTCCAGGCACCGGCAAATTGCCTAGCCTCCCTCTTCCGACTTCGCCATATTATTAGCAAAAGCCTGAGGGACTGTCCGGGTCGGGGGTACCCCACCCCCGCCCTACTGCTTGGCTCCGGCTCCAGACCCCGGAAACCTCCGGGATCCTGCCACCGGCTCACGCCCCGCCCGGCCTGAGCCGCCCCCCCGGCCAAGCTGCGACCAGTGCCCCTGTTCTTTAGCATATCTTCCAAGGCCTCTTGCCAATCATTGAGGAGCAAATCCATCCCCACCGGGGACAGATGCACCCCATCCGCCCTATACAAGCCAGCACACTCCACATCAGCCCAGGAGTGCAATATTTGACACCCCCTCCCCCCCGCTCCCCCACCCATCTGCCAATTTGGTGATTAATCTTCTTCAACCCTCTCGACCACCGCCGCTGAGCCTTGCAAGCTGGCCTTGGAATGATATCTGACCAAAGCAGAAATACCCCCGTGAACATTGTCATGATCTCTCCCAAGTCCTTAATAACAGTCCGAATCAACTGTCGGCAGGTCCAGGACACCAGGTCGTTGCCACCCAAGTGTATCAACAAGGCATCCGGTGCCCCTCTCAGCCGTTCATGGTGCCGCAGCAAAGGCAAGAGCAGAATCCATCGCAGTCCGCGCTCGCCCAACCATGAGACAGTCACCCCGAACGCATCCAATCCCATATTCCGCCCAATCGGGCGTGTTGCTGCTCGACGACTGGCCCAGAACACAAACGAGTGGCCAAGCACCCAACAGTGACAAGATTCTGGAAAAACTTCTGCAAAACAAAGAGATCCATAGTTAGCCAGCCCCCTACCTCCCTTACAAGCGCACATATCTGTGACAAGTCCCCGACTTCCATCTACCTATGCGCCGAATTGCCTCCTCGGGTAACCCCAAGGCCACCGCGCTCGTCGCCGCCCCAATACGAAAGGAGTGCGGCGCAAACAACCCCGCATCCTCTCCGAGCCACCGTAAAGCCAGCCGCAGTACCGCCGTAAACTGAAACCGCGTAAGCACCCTGCTATCTGCATGGATGAATAAATTCCCCCCCCCAGGCCGCAGCTGCAAATAAGCCTTCAGCAACTCCACCGGGCAACTGGCTGCCCCTCCCATAGCTCGCAACTGTACCCACGTGCCTCGCCCCAACTGGTCTGTCTTGGAACACGCTAAATAGAGACTGACCCCGCACTCCTCCCACCTCACCTGGTGCACCTGCAGGCCGCCTACTCCAGCCGCCCTCCGTGAATCCGCAATCAGTTCCCCCACGCGGAAAGCACCAAAAAAGGCCACAGAAAATACCGCCCGAAAAAGGACGCCCTCGAAAACGGATGAAACCACCTGAGGCAAGGCCGCACACAAACGTTGAAGCAAATCATAAGTAATGGGCCATCGGCCGTCCCTCGGCGAAGGACAGGCTCGCTTCCAGCCCTGCAGAAGTCTACGTGTTAGGAAGCCCCCTCTGACAGCCCCCCATCCCGCCGCCTTGGCAAAGAAAGCGAACCCCGCCAGATTCCTACTCACCGTAGCTTTAGAAAATCCGGCAGCCTTTGCTGCCGACACATACAAACCAGTAAGCTGATCAGGTGGCGGACCACCGCGCCATCCATGCTCCTCCAGGAAACCCACCACACTGTCGCAGCCCCACTTGTAAGCCATCCAAGTCGTCGGCGACACTGACTTCTTCAAAAGTTCAGTCATCTCTGGAGGCCAATCTGCCATAAGTGATCGGGGACAGACTGCCCCTCCTCTTCTGCCTCCGGCACCAACGTTCGGAACTGCTCCCACTTGAAATGGGAAAGAGCATCGGCGACTTGGTTAGAACTCCCCGGAATATGCCGAGCCCGGATCACAGTATTCAATCTCAAGCAAGCTAACACAACCTGCCGCATCAAGTCTGCCACCTGCTTGCAGCGCGGTGTGTAATGATTTATCACCGATACCACCGCCTCGTTGTCGCACCACCACACAATCCGACAATTGCGAACCTTGTCCGGCCACAAGGCCAAGACGACAAGGATAGGGAATAACTCTAAAAAAGTTATGTTAGCCGTGAGACCCGTTACCTTCCATGAACTGGTCCATTCCACCGCACACCAGGAGCCCCCAAAGTAAACTCCGAGGCCCCACCCTCCGGCCGCATCAGTAAACAATTGCAAATCCGGACTGGAAATCTCCTTGTCCCTGAGCACCGTAATGCCATTGAAATCCCGCAAGAATTCATCCCAAATCGCTAGGTCGGCCCAAATGCTCTGTGACACACGCAGCCTGTGATGTGGTTTAAAGACTCCAGCAGTAGCCGCTGCTAACCGTCTCATGAACACTCGACCCATCGGAATCACCCTGCAGGCAAAGTTCAAAGACCCGATCAACGACTGCATCTCTCGCAAAGTCATCCACTTGGAACACAAAACATTCGCCACCAAGACCCGGAGTTTCGTTAACTTGACCATCGGCAGGCGCGCCACCATCTCCACAGAATCCAGCTCGATTCCTAAAAAGGTGAGCCGCGTCGTTGGGCCCTCGGTTTTTTCGGCCGCCAACAGGACACCCCATGCCCGCGCCAGCTGGACAAGACCATCTAGCAACGCCTGGCACTGCCCCGTCTGGGCTGCCCCTACAATCAGAAAGTCATCCAGATAATGCACCACCTGATCAAAACCAACCCGGTCCACCAAAGCCCAATGCAGAAATGTGCTGAATCGCTCAAAGTGTGCAAAGGAGATCGAACACCCCATAGGCATACACCTATCAAAGTAATAGCTGTCCTCAAAACGAAACCCTAACAACGGAAAAGCCGACGGGTGTACCGGTAACAAACGGAAAGCAGATTCGATATCTGCCTTTGCCATCAAGCATGCCCTCCCGCAGTTTCGTACGAGATCGACAGCTGAGTCAAAAGATGCATACCGCACCTCGCAAAGACACTTGGGGATCAGGTCATTAACCGAAGTCCCGCTGGGGTAGGACAGGTTATGAATGAGCCGGAATTTCCCGGGCTCCTTTTTTGGTATTACCCCCAAAGGGGACACTACAAAATCTGCGAAGGGCAGCTGCCCGAAAGGTCCCGCTACTCTCCCCAATGCGATCTCCTCAGCTAACTTGTCCCTCATGACACTGGCAAAGCGCCTCACAGAAGGAGCATTCCGTACTGCGCTCATGACCACCCGTCCACTTGTCGGAATCCGAAACCCCTCCTGAAAACCCCCCTCCAAAATAACCCTATCCTTTTTTCTGGGATACCTCCGCAACCACTCTCGTAACGCCTCGATCCTAACAGGAGTCGGGGCTACTCCCCGCCAGCTCTCACTGCTTTGAGGGGGGCAAGCCGGCTCCGCCCAGACCTCTCTCAACATATTTGAGGGCGGAATGCCCCCCATTGCAGACTGAACACGCATGCCGGAATTTACAGTCCGTAAAGGGGCAGGAGGACTTGTTGAAATGCCAACACACGTCCCCTGTGCCCCCCTCCACAGCTTTCTGCCCCGTCGCCGACTCACCCGCCCGAAAGGGCCGCGGCGCCCCAGAAGCGATGACTAACCTGCCTTTCACACCCATCGCCGGCCCACTAGCTGATCTGACCGACATCTGCGTGAGCCATAAATTAATGTCCTGAGTGCCCCACGACAGCGACCGATTCTCCTCCATCTTATCACGGAACTTTTCATCGTAGTTGAGCCAAGCCCAACCATCGTGCAACTGAGAGGCCTCCAGGATGGAGTCTGCATAAGCCAATAGCATCCCATACTGTTCCAGATGAACCCGCCCCCAAACACTGGCTAGCCGCAAAAAGGCACGCGTCCAGTTCGTCACATTACGCGCAACTCGGCGCACCCTCCCTGCCTTTTTGTCAGCTTTCCTTTTCCTCCTACTGTCCCCGGAACGCTTATGACCCTCAAGCAACCGAAAAATGTCAACGTAACGGCGCTCCTGGATCCTCCGCCTCAATTTTCTCGGCACGCATTCCCAAAGCTCCGAGAACGCCGCCACGTTAGGCACCGGCCCCGACACCCCCCCACCATCGCCCTTGCTATCCTCAGACACAGATGAAGGCATCGAAGATCTCGAAGATGTGGACGACCCGGAGCCCGATACCCGACGCCGGCGGCGCGAATGCCGCCGCTTTTTCCTGGACGCTCTCCTCCCCGGACCGTCAGTCGATGCAACCACTGCAGTAACCTGCCCGATAGACTCACCTGCCACACCAGCTGCCTCCGCCAATGCTGTAACGGCCTCCTGCCACTCCGACGCTGCGCTCGCCACACCCTGCGCCAATTCTGCTGCATCATTGGGTAGTGATGTCTCCTCAGCTCTCCGTGACACTCCAGGCCACTGGGTTCCTGGGTACTGCCATCCGGGAGGTACCTGCGGAGAAAAAAAAGGAAAAGGCGCAGCGGCACCCGCCATGGCCCATGGCTGCTGCCACACCCCCAGCCAGTCCGCCCTCGAAGAGCCTTGCCCCCCACTCTGCCAGTGCTCCCAACTAGGCAAGAAGCCCCCGCTGAGAAACCCCAGCCCACCCATGGAGCCCCGCCAACCCCCCCAAGTGCTAGTGCTCACCCCCCCCCCCCCACACTGCCTGGACGTCACCCACTGAGGGACCCTCCCCCACCCCTGAGCCCCACACCGGCACCTGGGGCTGCCCTTGCCCTATTGCCTCCCTATCCGGCCCAGCTGGAGCCGAAGCCGGAACCGGCCGCGCTGCCCGCCCAGCCTCCATTGTTCTGCCCATTTGGGAAAGCTCCCCCGAATTGCCCCGCAGCGGTGGGGAACCCCCCTGGGCCCCACGCCCCCCCCTGGGACTTCTACCCCGGGCGGCTGTACTGCTGACAGAACCCTTGCGCCCCACTGAGCTGGGCATGGGCACACTGTGCTGCCCAGCACTGCGCCCCCGAGCCACCCCGCCCAACTGCGCCCCCTGACCACCCGAGGATGCCCGCCACCCCCCTGCACCCCGTGCTGCCCCGCGCCCCTGAGGAGCCCCCTGCCCTGCCACCCTCCTGGCCCCCTTTTTATTCTGCCTACCCATGCCAAAAAGCCCCTGCTTGAGTAAATTTAAACCCGATATTTAGCTAGGGTTTTTTTGTTTTTTTTTGCCGCTAACCCCACGTCAAAAGGAGGCCCTGAGCACCGAAATCCCCCCAATTGAAATGCGCTCACCTCGCCACGTGGCCCGGGCCCTGCGGGAAGAATCGCACACGTCCGACCCCTCCGGCTGCCGCGAAGGAAAGGCCGGAGGAGCCGTGAGGCCCCCACCACATCCCCCCTCAGGCCCGGCTCAACTTCCTCTCATTGGCTCCCGTACCCTTCAGTGCCCCGCAGGAGCCAATGAGAGCCCCGCACACCGCAGGCCCGCCCCCGCGAACCATGCACGAGCACAAAGCGGCGCGCGACCGGCCACCCCCCCCCGGTTAACGCCGGTCGCGCGCACGCTGGGGGGCCCGCGGCCTTGCCATTACCTAAACACCTGTAATTCATGACTACAGAGAAATGTTATGCTCTTTGTCATATTTATATTTAGTCATTATTATTCTTCATATTTCCTGTTACAAAATGCTGCCAATTATGCACTAAATAGTCCTCTATAAAGACTTCCAGTTTGATTGGCATTTGTTCACTGGAAGTCTTTCCATCTTTAAAGAGACTTTTTTTCTCCTAATATAAGCATCTTTGCTTATGTTTGTGGGTCTTGCTAAATCCATTGGCACCTGAAGACAAGATGTTCAATGGTGGCACAACACTGTGAAGTACAGTAGAAGGGCATGAACCTACAGATTCCTATGGATTAACATTTTACAGAGCTGTTATTCGCAGCAGATTAAGCTATGTGAATCATTTCCAGGCAAGCCTTTGCAGTGGTGAGCTACTGGCAAAATACCCCTTTGAGCTTAGCTTTTCTCCTACTACAGAGTTCTATGGTATGGGACACAAACATTTACAATGGAGGGATCTGCTCCACTAGATATGTAGAAGGAAATATACCACAATGCTGTTCACATGTTCTACTATGCTGGAAATGAAAGACAAAGAAGAAATGGTGTTGCATTTATAATAAAGAAGAAACTTGCAAGAACTGTAATGAAATATAATGCAGTCAGTAAACGCCTAATCTCTATTCATCTATGAGGAATGTCTATCAACACAACTATAATTCAAGCATATGCGCCAACAACAGCTGCAGAAGACGATGAAATTGATGAGTTCTATTAAAAGTACAAGCTGAAATTGACATACCTGGAACAAGAACTACCTGAAGTTCAAGCAGGGTTCAGGAAAGGGCGAGGAATGAGAGATATCATCGTGGATGTGAGATGGGTCCTTGAAAAGACTAAAGAATACCAAAAGGATATCTATTTGTGCTTTATCAACTTCAGCAAGGCTTTTGACTGTGTAAACCATGAGAAACTCTGGGCCACATTAAGAAGCATGGGTATACCAGAACACCTGATCGTTCTCTTGCACAATCTGTACATTGATCAAGCAACAGTTCAAATGGAACCGGGAGAAACAGAATGGTTTAAAACAAGCAAAGGTGTATGACAAGGCTGATACTTTCCCCCTACCAATTTAATTTATATGCAGAACAAATCATCAGAGAAGCAGGACTGTATGAAGACAACAGAGGTGTGAAGATTGGTGGAATACTCATCAACAACCTTCGCTATGCTGATGATACCACATTACTGGCTGAAAGTGAAGATGATCTGAAACATTTGCTTCTCACGATCAAGGAACATAGTCTTAAAATGAGCCTGCACCTTAATGTAAAGACAAAGATCATGACAACTGGCAAAATCAATAAGTTCATCGTTGAAGGAGAAGGAATTGAAATCGTGGACAACTTTAACCTACTTGGATCAACTATCAATAAAGAAGCAACAAGCAGTCAAGAAATCAGACGACGCATTGCTCTTGGCAGAATGGCTATGAAAAACCTAGACAATATTCTGAAGAGCAGAGATGTCTCTCTCCATTCAAAGCCTCAAATTGTTCAAGCCATAGTATTTTCAATAACATCATATGACTGCGAAAGCTAGTCAATGAAAAAGATAGGAAGAAAATCGATGCTTTTGAATTATGGCGCTGGCAGTGAATACCATGGACTGCCCAAAGAACAAACTAGTCAGTACTAGAGGAGATCAAACCTAAGCTTTCTTTAGAAGTTCAGATGACAAGACTTTGACTTTCATGCTTTGGACACATCATGCGAAGAGAGAGATCATTAGAGAAAGATATCATGCTTGGCAAGATAGAAAGTCAACGCAAAAGAGGATGGCCAGCAATGAGATTGATCAATACAATAACAGCAGCCATGGGTACCAGTCTGTCAACAATGAGCCACCTGACTGAAGCCGAACACAATTTAGGACAACTATCCAGAGGTTGTGATACTTATTTAAGCATTAAAGACAGCAGCGAGATAGGGGCTTTACAGTCTTTTGCATTGAGTGTAACATGTATAATTTTCTCCCAGTTGGTGAGGGGTCATTTCTGTGCACTAGGTGCAAGGAACTCTTTGCTCTCAGGGAACAACTCTGATCTCTGGAGGCTAGAGTAACAGACGTGGAGGACATAAGGAAGATAGAGAGGTACATAGACGAGACCTACAGGGATGTAGGACTGAACTCCCACCTCCAATCTGGCAGCATCCCTATTGCCATGGAGGAGAGAGGTCACATGACAGGAGAGCAACCCCCTGGTGTTGCAGGAAATGATCCTGTAGCTAGGACCTGCCCTCCAGATGATGTAAAACCCTCTTGCACCAAGGAGGTTTCTCCAGGGCCATGTGCCCATGAGGGAAGGGTTAGGACAACCATTATAGTTTGTGATTTGATCATTAGAGATGTAGATATCTGGGTGGATGGTGGATGTGAGGATCACCTGGTAACATGCCTGACTGGTGCAAAGATAGTGGACATCACGCACCACCTAGAGAAGGTCTTAGATAGTACTGGGGAGGAGTCTGCTGTCTTGGTACTGGTCGGTACCACTGACATAGGAAAGTGTGGTAGGGAGGTTCTGGAGGCTAAATTTAAGTTTTTAGGTAGGAAGTTAAAAACCAGAACTTCAAGGGTAGCATTCTCCGAAATTCTTACCGTTTTATGCACAGGACCCAAAGGCAGGCAGCGCTCCGGAGTCTCAATGTGTGGATGAGATGATGGTGCAAGGAAGAGGGTTTTGGATTTGTTAGGAACTGGGGAACATTCTGGGGAAAGGAGGGGCTCTTCCGAAGGGATGGGCTCCACCTTAACCAGAAGAGAACCAGGCTGCTGATATTAACCTTTAAAAAGGAGATAGAGCAGCTTTTAAACTAGATAATAGGGGAGAGCTGACAATCACCCAAGAGCGCATGGTTCAGAATAATGTATCCTTGAAGGATACTAACAAAAGATTGAAGTTAGGGCATATCAGCAGAGAGTTTCCAATAAAGACAAAAGTAGCCCAAATGCCCTTGAGCTCAGACCAGAGAGAGCTTAAAGATTCCAAATTACCCCTGCCTACCGATAGTGAATAAAATACATCCTCTAAAATGCTTGTATGCAAATGATAGAAGTCTAAAAAATAAGATGGGAGAGTTAGAATATATAGCAGTAAATCAGAGTTAGATATGATTGGTATCTCAGAGATATGGTGGAAGGAGGACAACCAATGGGACACTGATACCTGGCTACAAACTATATCATAATGATAGAGCAGATCAATTTGGTGGAAGGGTTGCAATCTATGTTAGAGAGGCATTGAATCACAAAGGATTAGTTTCACAGAAAACAAAATTCACTGTAGAATCTCTATGGATTGAAGTTACATGTAAAAAGGGGAAGGGGTAGGGGAAGGCGATGGCAGTTGGGGTGTACTATCGACCGCCTGGCCAGAATGAACAAATCGATGATGAAATGCTCAAAGAAATCAAGGAAGCTAACAAAAGTTACAGCACAGTAATAATAATTGGTGATTTCAATTATTTATTTATTTATTTATTTACATTCTCTTATATACCGCGCTATTCTGCATCAGTGCGGTTTACATTGAACAAACTGAAATTACATTCAACAGGGCATTATAACTTGGGGATAACTATTTTACAGGGAACATGGGCTATGGAGGGTTAAGTGACTTGCCCAAGACCACAAGGAGCACCTGTGGGACTAGAAACCCCAGTCCTTCTGGCCCAAGGTTGCTGTCCTCTAGTGGGATTTGAACCCCCGACCTTCTGGCCTGAAGTACCTTGCCCCAACCACTAGGCCACTCCTCCACTCTACCCTGGTATTACCCCGGTATCGACTTACCCCGGTATCGACTGGGTCAGTGTCGCGGCAAGACATGCTAGGGAGATAAAGTTTCTAGATGAAATAAATGGTTTCTTCTTGGAGCAACTGGTTCATGAACAGACCAGAGGGGAAGCCATTTTGGACCTAGTCCTTAGTGGAACACGAGATCTGGTGCAAGGGTATTGGGCCACTTGACATTAGTGATCATAGCATGATCGAGTTTGATTTAATAAATGGTAAGGAAATCCACAGTACTACCTTTTAACTTTCAAAAGGGAGACTACGATAAAATGAGAAAAATAGTTAAGAAAAACTAAAAGGAGCAGCTGCAAAGGTTAAAGATTTACATCAAGCATGGGTGTTATTTAAAAATACTGTATTGGAAACCCAGACCAACTGTATTCCACGCTTTAAGAAAAGTAGATGGAAGTCCAAAAAACTGTCAGCATGGTTTAAAGGTGAGGTCAGAAAGGCTGTTGTTGCCAAAAAAGCATCTTTCAGGAAATGGAAAAAGGAGCCAAATGACAAAACTGGAAACAATAAGCACTGACAAGTTAGATGCAAGACACTGATATGGCAGGCAAAGAGAGAATTTGGGAAGAAGCTTGCTGTGGAAGCAAAAACACGTAATAAATACTTTTTCAAGTACATTCATAGCAAAAAACCTATGACAGAATCTGTTGGACCATTAGATAATAGAGAGGCAAAAGGGGCACTAAGAGGAGACAATGTCATAGCAGAGAGACTGAATGAATTCTTTGTTTTGGTCTTTACTGAAGATGATGTAGGGATGCTACCCATAAATGAAACGGTATTTAAAGATGATGCCACAAAAGAATTGAAAGAAATATCGATACACCAGGAAGATGTGTCACAACTATCTGACAAACTGAAGAGTAGCAAATCACCTGAACCAGATGGTATACATCCATGGGTTCTAAAGAACTGAAAAATGAGATTGCAGACCTACTAGTAATCTGTGAACTATCATTAAAATCATCTGTAATATCTGAAGATAGGAGGATGGCCAATGTAATGCCAATTTTTAAAAAGAGTTCCAGGGGTGATCCAGAAAACTACAGACCAATGAGCCTGACATTAGTACCAGAAAAATGGTAGAAACCATTAAAAAGAACAAAATTACTGGGCATGTAGATAGACATGGCTTAATGGGAGACAGTCAACATGGTTTTAACCAAGGAAGGTCTTGTCTAATTAATTTGTTATGTTTTTTTGAAGGTGTGAATAAACAGGCAGACAAAGGTGAGTTGGTTGATATAGTGTATCTGGATTTTCAGAAAGCCTTTGACAAGGTCCCTCATGAGAGACTCTTGGCGAAATTAAAAAGTCATGGGATAGAAGGCAGTGTACTTTTGTGGATCAGGAACTGGTTAAAAGATAGAAAATAGAGGGTAGGGCTAAATGGTCAATTTCCCAATGGAGAAAGGTGAATAGTAGAGTACCCCAGGGATCTGTGCTGGGTCCACTGCTTTTTAGCATATTCGTAAATGACCTGGAAACAGGAATAACGAGTGAGGTTATCAAATTTGCAGATCACACAAAACTATTCGAAGTTGTTAAAACCCAAGAGGATTGTGCAAAATTCAAAGAGGACCTTGATAAATTGGAAGACTGGGCATCCAAATGGCAGATGAAATTTAAAGTGGACAAGTGCAAAGTTATGCACCTAGGAAAGAACAACCCAAACTATGGTTACACGATGCAAGGTTCCAAATTAGGAACCACCACCCAGGGAAAAGATGTACGCTCGTAGGCGTCATCGTGGATAACATGTTGAAACCCTCTGCCCAGAGTGCAGCGGCAGCCAAGAGAGCAAATAGAATGCTAGGTATCATAAGGAAAGGAATGGAGAATAAAACAAAGGATATTATAATGCTTCTGTATCGTTCCATGGTGTGACTGCACCTTGAGTATTGTGTGCAATTCTGGTCACCATATCTTAAAAAGGATATAGTGTTATTAGAAAAAGTACAGAGAAGAGCCACAAAAATGGCAAAGGGATGGAAGAATATGAAGAGAGGCTAAAAAGGTTAGGGCTTTTCAACCTGGAAAAGAGATAGCTGAGGAGAGATATGATAGAAGTCTATAAATTAATGAATAGAGTGGAACAGGTAAATGTAGATTGATCGTTTATGACATCAAAATATAGAAAGGCTAGGGGACATGCAATGAAGCTACAGGGTTGTCTATTTAAGACTAATAAGAGGAAATATTTTTTCACTCAATGTGCAATCAAACTCTGGTATTTGTTACCAGAGGATGCATTAAAAGCTATTAGTGTGGCCGGGTTTAAAAAAGGTTTGGACAAGTTCCTGGAGGAAAGGTGCATAAACCATTATTAAAGGGGACCCAAGATACCCACTGCTTGACCCAATACAAGCATTGTGGAACCTGTGTCTTTTGGGAAAACCCCTAGGTACTTGTGACCTAGATTGGCCACTACTGGAAACAGGATACTGGGCTTGATGGACCTTGGTCTGACTCAGTATGGCATATCTTATGTTCTTACTAAAAAGCACTAATGGCTAATGCAGGGTTTACCACATGCTAATTGCTGTGCTGATTTTTAGCAAGGGATAGCATGGTATAAGTTCCGTGCTAACTGCTTAGCACACGATGGGACAGTGACTGGGCAGGTTAGGGGCAGAGTATGGATGCTAAACGGCGCATCCCAGTTAGTGGGGGCATCATTGGCACACTCATCTGTGATTGTAGCTGTTATTTATTTAGTTATTTAAAAGAATTTATAGTACGCACTCTCTCCTAGGTGGATTACAATAAACATACATAATATACAAGTAACAATCAAGTCACTCAACATAAAATGTATAAAAAAAATCGTATCAACCTGCCATTGCTGTTAAAAATTGAATGCCTGACATTACATACAGAAAAGCGTAGTTACTCACCTGTAACAGGTGATCTCCAGGAACAGCAGGAATTTAGTCTTCACATTTAGTCTTCAAATAATGGAGCTAAAAATTATAATATATTAGTATAAAGGATTACATTCAAACATTACATTATTTATAATGGCTATGTTTGAATGTAATCCTTTATACTAATTATTATATTATAATTTTTAGCTCAATTACCATAGGATTGATTCATTTCTATGCAATTGCTCGCTTCTGTGCGCTCCATTATTTTAATGATATCTATAACCATAAGTACTTTCAAAAATTTTTGTATCTTGGGATGATATTATTCTCCCTTTTTGTACTCATCTAGCTAGTGTCTGTCCTTCTTTATCCTTTTACTTTTTAATTTTAACTTGTGTTCATTATCATTTTATATATTTATTTATTATATTTTGTTACACATATGTATTCTTAATTTTGATGTTTTGATATTTTTAAGGTTGTTTTTATAATATTCATTCTATACGTTTGGTTATGTTGATGTTTTTATTTATTTATTATTGTTTGTTTGCAGTTCTCAGCCCCCTGATGAAGGCGTTGCCGAAACGCGTTGGGGCATTTCTTTATTAATAAAGTGCATGTGACCACCATACCTCTTGCCTATCGCTAAAGTCCGGTACAGAGGATAGGAGCTGCTGCTAAGTCTGAAAGAGATGCTGGAGTACAGCTTGACCAAACATGGCATCCTGGCGGGAGTCCTTGTCTAGACAGTAACAGGCAGCAAATGTATGGCTGGAAGACCAAGTTGCTGCCTTGCAAATTTCGTCAATGGCTACAGAGTGTAGGTTTGCCGTCGAGGTTGCCATGGCATGAACATTGTGAGCAGTGACATGCCCTTCCAGGGAGAGTCCCGCTTTGTCATAAGCAAATGAAATGCAGTACATTATCCATCTTGAGAGCATACAGGGAGACCCAGGTGACTAGGGTCAAATGAGACGAACAACTGCGAGGCTTTATGATGATCTCATGTCCTTTGTTGATAGAAAGCCAACGCATGTTTGCAGTCAAGAGTGTGCAGAGTTGCTTCTGCTTGAAACACATGCGGTTTAGGAAAGAAGACTGGAAGGTAAATTGACTGATTTAAATGGAAAGGAGAGACCACCTTTGGCATAAAGTGTGGGTGAGTCCGAAGGAGGAACCGGGTATAGGGTGGGTCCGCCACCAAAGTCATTAATACGTCTAACTGAGGTGAGGGCAATTAGGAAGAGTACCTTCCAAGACAGGAACTTTAGTGAGGTCGTGGCTAATGGATTAAAGGGCAGCTTGAGAAGCTGCACTAGAACAGCACTGAGGTTCCAAGCCACCAGAGGAGATTTAATGGGCAGTTTGGACAGCAGAAGGTCTCTCATAAAACATACTACTAGCAGTTGTGAGGAGATGGGCTGTCCATCCAGTAGGTGGTGAAAAGCCGCAAAGGCATTGAGGTGGACTCTTGTGTAAGGTCAAAACCTTGTAATGCTATGTTATGAGACGGAGAGACTGTGGATTGGGATAGAGTAGTGAGCCATTATCCTGGGAGAAGGAATCGGGAGCAGATCCCAATCGCAGAGTATGAGTCTGAGTCAGATGCAGTAGTAGTGAAAACCACGGTTGCCATAGCCAGTGAGGGAGCTATGAGAATCATGGAGCCCTTGTCGGACTGAAGCTTGAAAAGTGTCTTGGGAATGAGAGGTATAGGAGGGAAAGCATAAAGCAGACCCTGACCCAAGTGTAGATGGAAGGCATCCACCTGTTGGTTGCTGGATGTCGGAGTTCTTGTACAGAAGTGAGGGAGCTTGGCATTTTGTGGAGTCGCAAAAGGTCTATGTCTAGAGATCCCCAGGTCTGGAAGATGTAGGATGTTGTGTCTGGATGGAAAGACCATTCATGGGGAAAAAGGATCCGACTCAGCTTGTCTGCCAAGAAATTGAACTGCCCCAAGAGGTACACCACTTGGAGGTGTATTTGATGAGAAATGGCAAAGGACCACAGGTGGAGAGTCTCCTCACAGAGGGCCCATGAGCCTGTTCCTCCCTGCTTGTTCACACAGAACACAGCAACCTGATTGTCTGTCCTGACTAGGACCTGTTGTGCCCTGAGGTGGTGTTGAAACACCAGGAAGGAATTTGAGATAGCACAAAGTTCCAGGAGATTGATTTGGAGCTGTGACTCTTGCATTGTCCAGAGCCCCTGTGTGGACAGGTTGCCCAGATGTGCTCCACAACCCAGTTTGGAAGCATCCTTCGTCATGGTGCTTTGAAGTGGAGGCATCTGAAAAGAAGACCCTACAAGCAAGTTTTCTGGAGAACACCACCACTGAAGGGATGTGGTTAGAGGGGCAATGACTTGGATCCTGTTCTGGATACAGCCTGAGGCCTGCTTCCACTGGGAGGCGAGAGTCCACTGGACTGTCTGCATAAGTAGTCGGGCATACGGAATGACATGTACTGTATATAGTTAATCAAATTCATGTATGTTAACATGTTTCCCTCCTCTATCTTGTATTTAGTTTTAGTTTTTCTATTCCCTATTTTTTGAGTTAAACAATTTTTATCTTTTAATGTTCATATGTTATGATCCTACTGTTTTATGTAACTGCTAATCTTTGCAGAGTTAATTGTTAACTGTAAACCGCTGCTGATCACTGGAAGGAGCGGTATAAAAATGTGCTCAAATAAATAAATAAATAAATACTGTAGAGGCTATGTGCCCAAGGAGCTGCAGCATCTCTCGGGCAGTCAGGTGGTCTTGTAGGAGCGTGTGGGATGCTAGTTCAACTAGATGGGCAAAATGGAGCTGGGGCAGAAACTCCCTGGACTGCTGGGTGTCTAGTAGGGCTCCGATGAACTCTAGCTTTTGAGTTGGAACGAGCTGGGATTTTGGGAAGTTTATCACAAATCCCAAGTGTTATAGTACTGTGATGGTACGATGCAAGGAAAGCAGTACCTCCTGGGAGGTGTGTGCTTTTACCAGCCAGTTATTTAAGTAAGTGAAGACGAAAAATCCCAGAGATCTTAGGTATGTGGCCATGCACTTTGTGAAGACTCTTGGGGCAGAAGCAAGTCCGAAGGGAAGGACTCTGTACTGATAATGTTTTCCTTGAAAGGTGAAGCACAGATATTTTCTGTGTCCTGAATGGATGAGGATATGTATGTATGCATCTTTCAGATCTAGAGAACAGAGCCAGTTCTGACTCTGGAGGTAGGAAAGAAGAGTACCGAGAGAAATCATCTTGAACTTTTCGTGGGCTAGAAACTTGTTGAAGTTTCTGAGGTCCAGAATGGGCTTGTATCCTCCGGTTTTCTTTGTAATGAGAAAGTATGGAGAGTAGAAGCTCCTTCCCTGTTGGGATGTCGGGACATCTTCTATGGCACCCGGAGACAGAAGAGAAGACACCTCGTCCTGTAGGAGAGCAGTGAGTGGAATTTGCGTTTGATATTTCCCCATGAAAGTGGAGGAGTGCGGAGTTTGCAGATGAAGTATGTACCCTTCCTGGACTATGGTGAGTGTCCACTGTTCTGAGGTGTTGAGGTGCCATCTGTGGACGTAGTGACACAGTCTACTTGCTATGTGGAGAGGATGGGGGTCTTCCAGAGGCAGGGTGGCAATGTTCTCTAGGAAAGAGTCAAAAACTAGTCGCAGACTGAGGCTGTGGAGCTGGTTGTGATTTAGCTACCTGTGGCTTCTTCTGTTGCTTAGGAGGCTGCTGCGTCTTCTGAGGCCTGACCCTGGTACTGAGAAGTAGGAGGATAAGAAGAATAGAATCTCTTCTTATTATTGTAGAAAGATTTCTTTGCAGGTGTCTTTTTCCTAGCAGAGTCAACTGTTGTTCTGGATAGTCTCTTTAAAGTAGTATTTTCTGACTAACTGAGAGGCCTTGTCTTTCCAGTCTTTGTCAAAGAGGTTTTCCCCTGTGCAAGGTATGTTTCCCAGCTTATCTTGAACCCACTGTTCAAGATCTGAGGATTGAAGCCATGCACCAACGCATATTGCTGAGGCCCTGCTTATGCATTCAAAAGTATCAAAGGTAGTCCTATTGACAAACTTTAAAACATTTTGGCTGTGCTTGACTAGGGCAAGATAATCTGCTCTCTTGTTATCTGGGAGGAGAGGTGCAAAGGCCTCGAGATTCCTGGAATCTCTTTGAGGAACATTCCCATGTAGAGGATATAGTAGTTGATCCTAGCAGAGACTATGGATGCCTGGATGCATCGATGCTCAAAGGCATCGAGAGTTCTTGATTCTTGACCTCGAGTATTAGAGGAGTGAGTTTTCAAGCTTTTGATTCAGTGCATCACTGATTCAACCACCATGAAGTGGTGGAGAAGTTGCAGCTTTTGGAAGCTGGGACACTCTCAAACCTGATATATGGTATCAAGACATTGACTGTGAGGAGAAACCATGAGGGGAGTCTTCCACATATGGAGCATAAGGTCATGAAGGATGCGGTGCACTGGCAGAGTGGCTGCCTCTGGGTGCTGTTGGGTATTGGAGGATCTCCAATTCCTCTACCCTTGGCTCCTTCTCTGATATTATCATGATAGAGAGACCCTTAGCTAGGTCTAGAATGAATTCCTGGAAGGACATGTCTTCCAGAGGCAACATACCTCACTGTTGAGGTGGGGAAGGATCCAAAGGAAGGTCCCGAGACCCCCGGGAATCGAGTGACTTCACACCCAAAATGGAGAAATCGGAATCAGAGGATTCACAGTATCGATAGGCATAGCGTTCACTCAAAGTTAAATGCTAGTACCGATGCTCCTAGGTATCGCTCTCAGTGATCCACTTAGGTTTGGTACCAGCATCAGTGATAGTTTCGAGAGAGGGCATGGGTGGAAGCGATGCTGATGTCACCTGGAGCAGCCTAGATGCCGTGCTCTGAACCGGTGTCTGTACCAGAACCGGTATCAACGGGGTGTGCCTGAAGCCAATGGCTTGATAGATTCTGAGGTTGCCTGGACAGCTGCTAAGTTCTGCTCGATGGCCAGTATGCACTGGTCCATAGAGGTTGCAGATTTATTTTATTTTTTATTTATTTAACATTTTTTATATACCGCCTTTCATGATATCAAGGCGATTTACATTGAACAAACTGAAATTACATTGAACAAGGGCATTATAACTTGGAGATAACTATTTTACAGGGAACATGGGCAATGGAGGGTTAAGTGGCTTGCCCAAGACCACAAGGAGCACCTGTGGGACCTGGGCAAGCCACTTAACCCTCCATTGCCCATGTTCCCTGTAAAATAGTTATCTCCAAGTTATAATGCTCTGTTCAATGTAACTGAAGCCAATGGCTTGATAGATTCCGAGGCTGCCTGGACAGCTGCTAAGTTCTGCTTGATGGCCAGTATGAACTGGTCCATTGAGGTTGCCGATGCCTGGATATCAGTTGTGGGCATTTGCACTACCGTCCCAGAGCATGGCACTAGTAGCTCTCCAGAGGTAAAGGCCTCGGGAGCATCCTAGGGCCCCTCGATGGCTTTGGAGGGCAGGGCCTCCTGCTGGGGCTGTTTGGCAGGCTGATTCACCTCCGAGGCAATGCCCAAGGGATCTCGATGCTTTGAGTGAGATATACCTCTGGAGGTTTTGTCCGACTTCGATGCGGACTTGTGCTTGGACTTTGAGGATACCTGGAATCCATGGGAGGGGGAGGGGGAGGAGGATGAGGCCCTTGACAAAGTGGATATCAATGATACCGTGTCCAAAGCAAAGTGTCCCAGATTTAGAGGCCTGGTTCTTTAGGCCTCTTTTAGTCATCTTTTGAAGAGGGGACAGTCTGTTGGCTGGTGTTCTGAGCTGAGGCATTTTAAACACCAGTCACGTGTCAGATACTGAGATAGTGCTGGCACACTTGGAACATTTTTTGAAACTACTAGCTGGTTTCTCCATGCCTTCAGCAGATGGGAAGGCTATGGTGGGCTTAAGGCATGAAAGGGCATCGACATGCTCTTTTTTTTAATAAACTAAAAGAAGAAAGAAAAGAATAGAATAAGGGAATCGGCGATGTCTTTGATGGTGCTGGCGTCGACAGGAAGGCAGATGCTATCCACAAAAAGAGAAGTTTTCTTCTGTAGTGACAGGATTTGCTTCCTGCTGGCTCTATGGAAAACGAAGAACTGAAGAGAGGGAGTTGGAATGGTGGGAAGGCAGTCATGCAGGCACAGTGGAGTGCTCCCAAAAGCTTTCCAATTGGATGATGGGGAGCGATCCCACGAGGGCTCCGTTGTTATCGACCTCACCCATATGTGAAAACTACATTCCTGCTCATTCTTGGAGATAAAATCTAACGCACAGAGAAAGCTGAAAAAGCATGCAGATACAAATGTGCTTTCAATATTTTTATGAAACAACAAAATATCAGACATGTTTCATAACTCTGCTGGCAAAGTGTTTCATAATCTCGGAGCCGCAATTGACAACATTCTCTCAAAATGCCTAAAAGTGAACAGGCCCATAATTTTCACTCACAAGTCTTGTATAAAATAATCATGTTAATATTTAAGTCCCTTAGGAAATAGTGTGGAATATAAATCCTTTTAAATAACTATTTCCTAGGGGACTTAAATACTAACATGAATATTTTATACAAGACTCGTGACCTAACTGATAACCAATGAAAATTATATAACCTAGTGGAAATATGCTCAAATCTCCCACTACTTGAAATTAAATGTGTTAACGCATTCTGTGTTGATTGTAAGGCTGAGTAACATATAACAGAAACCCAAGAAATAAACTGTTGCAACAATCCAAAGGTGATAGAACTAGTGTCTGAACAGCAGTGTGAAGAGACAGAAAAGGTTTAAGCCTATGAATCATACGGAGTTTATAAAAAGCCACCTTAGTAACTTTTTGTAGATGAGCTTGAATATTAAGTTGAGTATCTAATACAACTCCTAAATCACAGGCCTAGAATCCCGCCAGTAACACACAATCCTCAACCCTCACAGCATGGGTGGACTTATCACCTCCTCACTGAGTGGCACTAAGTACACCCGAGTTAGATGTGCTTGCTGTTTAGCACACCTAACACGGTCTGTTATCCCCATCATGTTCTGTATTCCCAAGATGCTTTGCTCTCAGATGTTCCTTTATTTCAGCATGTTCAATTTTAGGCATTTTGAGAAAGAATGTTTTCAATGGCGGCTCTGAGACTATGAAACACTTTGCCAATAGAGTTACGAAACTTGTCTGATATTTTGGTGTTTCATAAAAAATTCAATGCACATTTGTATTGGCAGGCTTTTTCAGCTTTCTCTGCGAGTTAGGTTTTGAGTTGGAGCGAGCAGGGTTTTCTGGGTCACCAAGAGTCACTACTAACGTCTTTGTGTGACATATACCCGAGGCAAAAATCTTTGTGATTGGTTGGTGCAGTCTTCCCCCAAGAACCAGCAGTCATTGGAGCAGGTTGGGCACTATCCTTACGGGTGGTGCTTATTCTGTCCTGGGACTCTGGTGGTGGAAGCTTGGACTGACTTAACATCTAGTAAGATATGGTACCTCAAACATCACACTACTTGTGAAACAGTTTATGTGGTGTATATGATTCAATGTTCTTGCGGGCTCAAATATATTGAATGTACTATCCGCCCTTTCAAGAAGAAGCTGATAGAGCATGCAGCCCGTATCCAGACTAAGACTCTTGCAGCTCCAATAGTGCAACATGTGGTACAATATGATCGCCTGTTTTCTCAATTCACTTGGAGAGTGATAGACTGGATCCCACCTTCCATTAGGAAAGGGGGCAGAAAAGCTCTGTTACAACTGTGGGAACAACAATGGATCTTCCGGTTAAATATGATAGCCCTGTTTGAGCTGAATTTGGAATTAGATTGGTACAGCTTGGTGTAATTTGGTTGGCTATCCGGGGTGGCAATTACATGGTTGTTCTTTGCCCCCTGCTGGTCAAGCAGTAAGCAATCAGTCCTTTATGACATCAGACACCATATATTTAAGCAGTTCTCTTGAGCTTTTGTTCTTTACTGATGACAGAGTTGCTGTTTGGGGAACTTTGGCCTAAAGCAGGATTTATGGAATTCATATCCCAAAACATGGTGCTATGTCACTGACTCACCCTGATACACTGGCTCCGTTATGCTGTGGACTAACATTAAGATAAGTGCATATTATAGAAGTACGGCTGACCTGCTTTGTTTTTATTGCAAACATGATTAAAAGGACCAGACTCACAGTAGTGGTTAACCCCATATGTAATCATTGTACCACCTCCCCCCCCCCCCCCTTGCCTACCAACCATTGCTCTCTTAGTTGAATAACCTCCGCTGAATGTGGATATAGGTTTTTCTAACACTCACAGACACACCAGATTTCCCCAGGTTATCAGACAAGGGGCTATTTTCCCCAGACATGACAAAGAAGGCAGCCTCCCTCAGCAACTCCTTGACCTAGGAAAATAGTGGGAAGAGGTTAGTCCTTTCCTCCTTTTCTCGGCACTTCCTTTGATACATGCAATTTTCCCTCCCTTTCAATGCAATTCCTCTCTTCATTCCTGCACCTAATTTTTACTTAAACAATTGTAAAACCTTTGGGCTCGATATTCAAAGGGATTAACATGGTTAGTAGACCCTAACTTTGCTAATCGCCCTAGCTGGGATATTTAGCAGCAGTGACATAGTTAATGCCACTGAATATCTGCGGGTGCTGCCTCTGCACGCCCTGATGCTAACCAGTTGGCATTGAGACAGTCCGGGGACAGCACCTAACTATAACCGGGCAGCAGCAATTTTGAACCAGTACCCAATTATTGCTAACCTGCAAAAGTCATGCGCTGTAAAGGCCGGCCTACCTTTCATGCTGAAATTGATCGGGCAGTAGCTGAATATCGCTACTGCCTGGTTAGCTTCTTGGCAACCCAAATAGTCAATGCTGGAGTCTGGATATGACCTCGGCCTTGAATGTCCAGGTTTAAAGTTTAGTGGCGGAAACTAACCATTTTAGCAGCACTAGCCACCCCCCGCTGCTGAAGCTCCTTTAATTTTTGTAAACCGCCTTGATATGTTTGAAAGGTGGAATATCAAGTTTTAAATACACTATAAACTATAACTCACATCCTCTCCCTGCCCCATCTCTAATTGATTCTTTGAACACTTTTATCCAATTACCAAAATTCTTCCCTGTAGAGATGGGCCAAATCTATAAAATCCACCAGCATACAGTATTTCTAGCACATATCCTTAAAGGTCCTGATAGATCTTTCACTTATAATATAAAAATCTATATTTAATGGGCCTGGAGGAGTCAATTAAATCAGTAACATTAGGAAAACTTTTCTTTAATACAGTAGTTGGTTAGGACAAAGAAAATCAGGATTCCTCATTTTTAATTTTAATATTAATTTCTGAGAATATAGGACTGTGTATAGTATTTAAAAGTAATGTTCTATGCTGTCATGCTCACCATTATAAATCTTCCTAAAATAGGCTTTGTTTTAATGACTTGTATGGGTGCAGGAAACATATTGCTATATATGAATATAAATACCCTGTAACATGAATTGCTGGACTCAAAAGGAGGAGACTTTGAAATGAGAAGGTTATATCTTTCATTTCAAATATGTGGGGAAAATATCTAATATTTTATTTTTTCCTAAATGGACACTTAGGGAGTAAGTTTAAAAGGAGGCACAGTCGAGTGAAAAAGTAAGAAAGATGATCACTTGAAGAATATAGCCAAGTAGGGCTCCCAGTCTCCTGTGATTCCATGACCAGAGGAAAGGCAGAAAATTCAAGCTCTTTTGCAGGATTCTCCATTCTCTGCAACACTGCCATGGGAGACAGCAGCTGAAATAGTCCTCATACCACTCCTCCAATTGAGCAGATCTTGATTTGGTTGAAGGACAACGGTAGCACACCGCCTCAAGCTCTGTTCCTGGCCCTGGAATAGACTTTGAACACCACGACATTGCAATATCACACACCTTTCAAATCACAATCCTGGCCCCAAGGCAGCGGAGAGGTAGGACACATTCTCGGATGCTGCACTGTTGCTATCTTCCTCCTACAGTCAATCTGAAATGGAATGAGGGGCTGGGAGGTGGGAAAGGCAAATTAAGTAAGGGGGGGGGGGCGGGCGGTGAGAAAGTGAATGAGGCAACTAGAGATGAAGGAGAGGAAGTATGAGTGAGTGAATCCGAAGGATGTGAGGGAAGAGCAAATTGGGGATCAGAGGAGCCATGGGGTGTGATCGAGAGGATTAGGAGGGTTGGTTAGGCTGTGAGAGAATGAATAGGAGTAGGCAAGGGTGAATGAAAGGATCAGATGAGCTATGGGTAATGAATGAGAGAATTGGAGGGGATGTGGTTGTGAGAAAATCAGAGGAGGGTGCGCATGAAGAAAGAGTGAGTGAGAGCATCAAAAGGCCTGTGGGATGTAGTCAACAGGATAAAGGGAGGTGTGAGTGAGAGAAGGTATCAGTGTCAAGAAGAGGGATATAAATGGAATGTCCAACACTTTCCTGATTCCACAGTCTCGCTCCACTTCCAGATCACCTTTTCTTTGTCTCTTCACTCATTTCCATTGTTTCTCTTCCCTCTGCCCCTCCATCCACTGTCCTTCTAGCCATCCAGCCTGAGATCCCTTCTTGTCCATTCACTACATGCCTTCTCCTGTCCCTATTCTCTGTTCCCATCCTCCCCAGCACTGAACAATAAGATCTTCTTTTCTCAAATAAATAACTTGGAACTGGCCACAGAAAAATATTAGAAAATAACTATTTTTATAATGTAAAATAAAAGTCAATATTATTTAATAAGCACATTTTTGCATATGAAATTTTAGAAATGTTGCCACAGAAATGGCCCTTAATCTTCCACAGGAAACCAGGGACCGCAAATATAGCTAGAAACATTGTCTGAAAAAAATTAAGTTCACAAATTGTACTGAAATCTGGAGAAAAAAAACAATATAAGAAATGAAAAGAGCTAAACAGAACCAGAATCATATATCGGTGACATAAATCAAAGAAAATAGGCAGAAAAAAAGGGACAAATTAAACATTAACACTTGTTTTCCCAATATATGTGTCTAGGGGCTCCCACATTCTGAGCACCATATGCACAGACCTAACAGCAAACATCTTCTCATATCTATAAACCCGACAAACTGTAGTCCACCAGAAAGGAAAAGACAATAGAAGAGCATTTTTCCAATTAGCAATAATCATTTGAAGAGTAGTCACAATCAACAAATCAAACAACTTATACTGACTAACAGTAAGGGCACCAGACATTCATAAGGAACAAAATAACAAACTCTACTTTCAGTTCCTGCTCATTGTGAAAAGATCGCCTGCAGCCTCTTCTAAATGTCTGATCAAAAAGTCTTAAGTGAACAATCATAGATCATGTGCAACAACGCACCTGGCACAGATTCACAGTGCCCACATTTATTGCCAGCAGACAGGCATAAACCTTTTTGCTCCTTAACTTCTGGAAATCCTTAATCTGCTTGAGAAACATCTAATAAAACCGTGATTTATATTTTCAAGTCAGAGAATCATTCTTCTGTTAAAGTTCTGTTCTCAAATATTTCTACATTAGAGGAATGTTTTCTAACTTTTTTTTTTGAGGGGGAATAGCTTTTCAACTGAAGCAATAACATGGAATGCCAAGTTCTGCTCTACTGGCACCGCTGATTCATTGGTATGCTACTGATAGTGAAGGCCCTCCAGGCGCAACATAGTGCACTGCTACCTGAAATTCCTGGAAATTTATTTTATTTATTTATGTTCTCTTCTATACCGCACTATTCAAATCAGTGCAGTTTACATATAACAGAACCATTCATGAGACACATAATTCATCTTAGAGAAGAAGATGATGGTGGACTTCTATTTTCGTATGTTGTTTTTATAATAGAACTTCTGAAAATGGACTAGAGATGTTCACAGAGATTCAACATTTTATATATCTAGAGACAGAGGAAGGATGATCATGATGGCATATAAAAAGGAATTGGCCCATCCAGTCTACCTAGTTTATCTGGTCTGGACTGCTAAAGATCTATCCTGGCTGGCACAAGTAGACGTTTGACTGCCTGTAGCGTCATCACTCCTTTCTATGTTAGTTGTCTTCCTCTTTGGCTGTGCAGCGCTGCGTACGACTTGTAGCGCTATACAAATGGTCAGTAGTAGTAGAAGTTGGTTCTCTGCTATTCTAGATAAGCAGCCAAGTTCCTGTACTTAATCCAGCATCCAGACATTCCAAATCCCCATATTTTACCATCAAGATAAGTAGCAATCTAAACAACTACAAAAACATCCAAGGCTGTTGCCCAAACATCCAGAAACCTATGTTCTAGCAGTTTGCTGGTTGATACCTGACCACCAACAACTAGCCCTGTATACACATACATGGCATACACATTCTGTGCCATGAACAGTGGGTATGTACGTCTGGGCATAAAGTACATTCCCGCTGTTCATCCCCCTGCTGCTCCTGGCGCAAAGGGTCCCCATACGAACAGCACTGTTGTACAGAGAGTCTTAAACAGGGGCAGAAGGGGGCAATCCGGAGGCAGAGCAAGGGTAGGCCGTGACCCGGACGTACAAGGCAGATTCTGAGGTCAGCCCTGAATGTCCGGGACCTTCAATGTAGATGGAGAACTTATTCTACCTCAAAGGTGGAATAAGTCCCCCTGGACAGTGGGGTATCGCGGTCCAGGACCCGTAGGAGCAGGCGAGAGGGCGCAGGAGGTTCCCCGCAGCCCAACACAGGCTTTGGAAGGTCCGATCAGGGGGGTCAGGCTGCGGGGAAACACAACTGTGTGTGTCGGCCGATGATCGCAGCTCCTGAATAGAGTCACAGTGCCATAGTGGCGGGATGCCATGGCACTGTGGCTCCATTCAGGAGCCTGGCTGAATTAGCCAGGTATGTGGCTGGGCGTGTGGCTGATCAGAATCGGGGTTGGCCTGCACACCAGGCCAGTAGACCAGATTTTGATCCCACAGCACATCTAGCACCCATGGGATCAGAATCGGGTGGTATTGCTGCATGCCCCAATTCTGCCCGGCTGTACAGGAGCAGGACATGCAGGATGGAATTGGCCTCATACTGTATATACAAGAGAGCTTCTTCCCAGGGAACTTTACAGCATTTATTTCTTCTGTAAAGGGCAGGACTTAATTTGTAGACAAAAAGGAACTGTAACTATGGAACCAGGAAACAGGGACAGATGAGCCAGGGACAGAAACAAAAGGATAAGAGGGGCTGGCTTAGGGAGAATAATTGGTTCTCTGCTCACCCATTCCCCTCCACTTCATTGCAGGCTCTCTAGAAGGGAAGGGCTGGCAGGGATGCTGCATCCACTAGACAAACTAGGTGGCCACCTAGGATGGGTGGAGCCACCCCCTCCCCAGCTGCTGCCGATTTCATGGGGGGGGGGGGGGAAGCATGCAGCAGCAATATTTCCAAAAGCAGTGGCAAAAAGTCAGTGTTTTTGGAAATACTGCAGCTGCCCGCCTCCACCTCCCGAGATTGGATCGGCGGCAGCGGAGGCGGGGTGGTTGTGGCAGTTGGGGAGGTGGTGGCTGCGGTGGAAGCTGAAGGGGCAGCAAAGCCAAGGTTTCTGCCTAGGGTCACAGAACCCTTGGGCCGGCCGTGGGGGCTGGACAAGAACACCTCTGCTGCTCTTCAGACTGAAAGAAAGTGGCAGAACTGCATCCAATTGATATAGTGTATCTGGATTTTCGGAAAGTCCTTGTCAAAGTTCCTCATGAAAGACTCTTGGGGAAATTAAAAAGTCATTGGATAGGAGGCAGTGTACTATTGTGGATTAGGAACTGGTTTAAAGAAAGAAAACAGAGAGTAGAGCTAAATGGCCAATTTTCTCAATGGACAAAAGTGGACAGGCAACATGGATTCACCAGAGGCAGGTCTTGTCAGACAAATCTGATTAATTTCTTTGACTAGGTGACCAGGGAATTGGACCGAGGGAAAGCCCTAGATGTGGTGTATTTAGATTTCAGTAAAGCCTCTGACACCGCTCCTCACAGGCGACTTATAAACAAACTGAGCACCCTAGGGATGGACCCTAAAGTTACTACTTGCGTTAGAAATTGGTTGAGTGGGAGGCGACAAAGGGTACAGGTAAATGGAGCTCACTCAGAGGAGAAGGAGGTTACCAGTGGTGTGCTTCAGAGATCTGTCCTTGGTCCAATTATTTTTAACATCTTTGTTAGTGATATAGCAGAAGGGCTGTTGAGTAAGGTTTGTCTCTCTGCGGATGATACTAAAATTTGCAATAGAGTAGACACCCAGGAAGGTGTAGATAACATGAGGAGGGATCTATGAAATGAAATGTTTCTATGAAATTTAATGTGGACAAGTGCAAAGTTATGCACTTAGGGAAGAACAACCTAAACTATGGTTACACAATGCAAGGTCCACATTAGGAATCACCACACAGGAAAAGGATATCGGCATCATCATGGATAATACATTGAAACCCTCCGCCCAGTGTTCAGCAGTGGCCAAGAAAACAAATAGAATGCTAGGAATCATAACAAAAGGAATGAAGAATAAAAAGAAGGATAATGTAATGCCTTTGCACTCTATCCCTTTGCCCTCTAATGAATGGAGTTGCTTGGCCTTCTCTTGAGGGAGAGTGCCCTGCCAACTCTTGCATTTGAAGCAGAATGTTCTGCAAGTGTATGCCTAAGAAAATTTGGTAGGATGTTGGGCAGGAGGCGAGCACAGAATTCTGAAAGAACTTTCTCCCAAGAGATTTCAATGTCCAAATTTCTCTGACTACCACGGAATGGTGAGGTAGCTACAGCTTTTCAAATCTAGGCCTTCTGGACCCAATATATTGGAACAACCTTCTTATTTATGAGCTGCACAGAGAAGGGAGCGGTCTCCCAAATTCTCAACTATATGCCCTTGAGTATACTATGCTGTCACAGCTTCCTTAGGTGGGTCATGGAAATGGAGGATTTCCAACACTTCCTCCCTAGGCTCCTTCTCTACCTCTAACTTAAATGGAATGGCCTTAGCCATTCCCCGTACAAAATCTGTGAAGGCACATTTCTCAGGAGGTGATTTTCTTCTCTCAGGAGGTAGAGATCTGATGGTAGATGATGTAATCCTCTTCATTAGAGAATACTATGAAGCTTCATGAATATCAACAACAAATCAACACTAGTAAGAAGGAATACCACTCAAATCTCATCATATCATCAATAAACCAAGAGAACGTTTCAATATTGCATGATCCTTAACTAAGGAACACCCAGAGCAAGATGACACCAAATCATTTCACCCACAAATCATGGCAGACTTCCTAGAAAGAAAACTCAACCCACCACACCACAGCTCAATTGAAAGAAATCAACCCTGCACAAGAGCCTCCCATGCAATGGAGCTCCTTCTACACTCCATCCCACGACCGGCTACAAAAAATAATATCTAGAATCAACACCACAACCTCACCCTTAGATTCTTGCCCTGTCACCTGGATCAAGATGACAGCAAACCAAATAATCTCCATCCTACATAACATCACACAGCTCTCACACACACAAGGTATCATCCCCTCTAGTCTTAAGCAAACAATCATAAGGCCAATATTAAAAAAAAAAAACCTAGACCCGAAAGACCCCAGCTCATATAGACAGATCTTCAGCTTCCCATTTCTAACTAAGATGATTGAAAAAATAGTTCTCATCCAACTACAAGATCATACAGACAGCCACACCCTGCTTGACCCTGACTAATATGGCTTCAAACCAGATCACAGCGTGGAAATACTATTCACCTCCCTGCTGGATAAAATTATTACAGTCATGGACGATGCAAGAAAGGGTATACTACTGATTTTCATAGATATCAAAGCAGCCTTTGACTCCATAAATCACCCAACTCTACTGGAATGCCTAAAGAAAATGGGTCTAAATGGAATCACCCTTCAATGGTTTACTTCCTACCTGACTCAAAGAAAACTACAAGTAAAATTCAGAACCACTCATGCAAGACTAACTGACCAACTACAAGTGTTACCCCAAGGCTCAGCACTCTCTGCTATCCTTTTCAATATTTACCTCCAACTCTTTTGTAACATAATCAAGGACCACAACATAAAATACCGAATCTATGCCGATGATATTATGATCTTTGCCCTTTTTAACACCATCCAACTTGATTACTCTGGGATGATATCATGCCTAGAAGAGATGATCAACTGGCTGCAAGGAAAGAACCTCCACATAAATTACAGAAAATCAGAAGCACTTATCATAAAGAGAAATAACTCATTCACGCCACCAAACAACCTCAAAATACATCAGAATGACATAGAAGTAAAGCAGGAAATAAGGTACTTCGGAATCATCATGGACTGGAACCTAATTTTCCAATCACACATAATCAAAGCATCAAAACTGGCCTACTCTAAACCACAAACAATAAAGAAACTCAAACCTCTGCTAGATGAGAATAACTTCCGCACTCTCTGCTAGGCCATGGTTATGCCGATACTGGACTACTGCAACTCGATTTATCAGGGCTTGCCCAAACATAGCATCCACCCACCCCAATTAATACAGAACACAGCAGCAAGAATAATCTCAGGCACAGCAAGGAACACCCACATAACTCCAACCCTAAAACAACTGCACTGGCTCCCAATAATGGAAAGAACAAAATTCAAACCATTAACCATCATATTCAAGATAATCCACCACCAACTAGCACCAGCCACACTACAACCACTGATAGAAAGGGATCCAGAAACACAAAATCAACGTGCATCCACCAAAAATCTACTACTCATACCAAAGACCAAGACAAAGGCAAAACAGCTAACATGCAATACAGCATCCTCCCTCTAGGCACCGTCACTTTGGAATTCCCTCCCTGAAAACAAGCTATAAAGACACTTCTCTTCTTGGAACGTTATGCCAATGTTATCTGACTGATACCTTAGCCTGACCATACATCCGTTGTCCCCATCACAGCACCCATCTCTGCCCCAACCCCCACCAAGATCCATCCAAGCTCCGTACCTCCTACCAAAACTATGTAAATACCAAGAGCCTAATTTGACCATGCTGTACAGTAATATTGCACAATAGCATACCCAAGTTTTCAACTGTTATATATTTAACTCTCCAAGTTGATTTTCCTTGTTAATTGCAATGCTATTGTTGTGATGTAAACCGCCTTGAATGGAAGATGAGGCGGTATAAAATACCTGTTAAATAAATAAATAAAATAAATACTTCTGGCTCATAGTAAGAATTCCAGGAGCACTCATAGTTTGACCTAGAAAAATACTCATGTGAAATCTGGGTCACTACCTGGCTCAATCTTCACTCCTCTTGGCGTGCAGACATTGAATGAGAGCATCAATGCACTGAGGATCTCCAGCGTCTCAGGAAAACCTCTTCCAGATACACTGGAGATTGACACTAGCTGAGAAACTACCATTAATGATGCCTTAATAATCAGCTGCATTTCCTGTTGCACTGACTTTGATGTCTCTTCATGAGACATTCATTGAAGCTTGCCATCAATAAAGGCTTTGGGACTGCAGTAGAAGTGGCCAAGTCCTCCTGAATCGTTCCAGAGATATTGGAAGGCTGGTATAGGCCCCTCAGAGTGTGTCACATCTCTTTTGATACTAAGGAGGATGAGCAGTCCTCAAGTTGAAGACACTTTGAGGACACTGGATCCCTTGATGTTCACACTGTACTCTAGATAAGCTTCAACTCTACTGTCTGCATGGTGTTTGGTGTTACCAGCTCTTGATGTTAATGAAGATGAAATCAAATCCTCTCTTTCTGGCATGAACTGGATGATGTCCACTCCCAATAAACTCTACTGCGGGAAACTCATCTGCTCTTGATGTTTATGCATCCCCATCATCCAGTGCAGCTCCTGGGATCTTGAAGACTAATGCTTCCAGTGCCAATGTACCAGACATATGGCACCAAAAATTAATTTGCACTGTTCTTCAAAATTCTTGAAGCCTCCTTGACACTTCAGGCACCAGTTATGGGTAATCTTAAGAGATATGGTCCTACTGCACCTTTATAGCCATTGGGGAGTTTTCTCTGGGGCATATTTAGCTGTATTTAGCTGTATTTATTTCACCAGAAAAGATAGTCGTTTGACTTCAAAGTGGCTATTTGACAAAAATACTTAATGATCAGGGTACTTGAGGCCTATGCTAGACAATGTGCAAGAAAGAAAACCTCAAAAACAGCCAAAAAATCTGACTAAGAAACCAATAGGAATTAGTACTGCATGACAAAGCCAGAGAAAAAATATACAACACTTCAAAAAACAAAAATAAAATGTACTCAAACACAGATGGGTTTGTGGAACATTTGCAGATACAACCTGACATCTCCAAGGAAAACAGATGGTCGTGCACTGCAGGAACAGCTTGCACAGGCATGGTGGAGCACTTCTAAAAGCTTCAGGACAGATCAAGTTGGGAAGATGCTCCCACACTGGGTAGCACCAATAGATTAGGGTACACTATCTTCCTTGTCCACAGAGAAAAATCTTTACCACTCATAAAGTGCATTGACAGAGAGCGCAGATGTACTTAATGCCGCCTATTCTGATGGCATTAAGTGATCTGTGATAACTGCTGTGATAACACTAAGTTACTGTGTGCTAACTACAAGTAAAGTGCAGGCCAAGCCCTTTCCCCAGTCATAACCCACCCATTCCCTCTTCCATACCATGATATGCAGTTAGTGCGTGTGAATTGGCTTGCACTAAGTATCATGCCAGTGCAGTAACTGTTACTTCAACCATGCGCTAAAAGTATGCACTCATTCACATGCTAACTGCTTACCATACTTTAATAAAAGGCCTTCTAAATGACCAGCCTTCAAAGATCTTTGACATAGAACTTCAGCCAATTTGGATATTTGGAAAAAAACAATGCTAATTTTCAGGGTATACCCACCATCATTCATGCCTTTCCAAATAGAGAGTGTTTGGTTTTACAATTTTTCCCTCGAAGGGGCATATTTACTAAATGATTTCAGACGTTAATAAAATTAACGCGTGTTAAGTGCCAGTAGCACTTGGCATGCGTTAATTTCATTAATGTGCATTAACCTTTAATAAACATACCCTAAGTTTCCATATTTAAACTACTGGCATGCAACATTTCAGCTTCCTATCTGTTCTATAAATTTCTTAGAATTTGTACATGTTATATAAGTAAGAAACAGCATCTATATTAGATTTCTGAATTGATTGCAAAAGTATCCTGCATAGTTTAAAGGAAGTTAGGAATAGTCTGTGAAAAAAATATAAAAGAGACTACGTAGGTCAGTTTGTCAAAATTCTGTGGCAGCTTCTAGGCAATTTGAAGTCCACATTACATAAGTCAAAACTTAGTGGTATGTTTACTAAACAGCGGTTGAATTCAATGGGGCCGCGGCTCCGATATCGCAAAGAAGATGCTACCACTGTTTAGTAAACATACCCCTTAATCTTAATGCTTATTAGTCTGGAGGAAAAGTCCAAAAACTATTTTTAAGGTAGGCGTTGGGAAATCCATTGCTTATGTCTGGGATAGACAGCATGGAATCTGTCTACTATTTGGGATCCTGACAGGTATTTGTGACCTGGCTTGACCACTGTTGGATAAAGATCAAAGGTCAATCAGGTCCAGTTTCCTGATTCAGTATAGCAACTCTTTTTTTTTTAATATATTTCATAATCTGTGATATAGTCAATGTAGAGAAGGGTTTTTGAAAGACAAATTGTATTTTTTTAATGGTTACTAGTGGGATATTCGGTAAGACTATGAAAGATGCCACACTGTTCAAGAATCAATGTTACATGCCCTTGTCAGAACATTCATCTTGTATGTCTTTTAATTCCATTCTTTTATTTACTGGATTCACTATTATATTTCTGTTTAGTGCAGGGCTCCCATAGTCATTAAAGAATAATGGTTTCAGAGCAGTACAGCATCTTTTCATTGTTCTTTTTAGTCCAAAGATATATTTTTAAAATTTCTTATATGTTTGCAGTTGCTTGTATGTGTGATTTTAGGATAAATGAGAACAAACAAGCAATCCAACTCTTTCAGATCCATGATGGTAAAAGTGACTAATGAAAGGCAACACTGCCAGGGTAGGAAATGTTTTCAAATAATTCAAAAAATAATCTCTGTTACTGGTTTCCTTGTAAGATTTCTGCACAATAAAAGAAAGAACAGGGACTAATGGTGTGGAAAGCATGCTGTGAACTTTATTTTGCAAAAACTAAATCAGGTATCTATTCTGGTGTAGAGGTGGAATGTTAAAGGCGTGTTGAAAGTTGCTCTGCTATCACCAGTGTAGGAATAAGAGTAGTACAATACATGTACACCTGAAATGTGTTGTTTTGTGTTTGTGTAACATTGTGATTATTTTATAAAAATAAAAATATGCTAAATAATTGTGAAGTTTGTGTGTTTATATGAAAAGATACCAGATAAACATTACATTTCCTTTGCATTTAGAGATGTATTACTGTTCAAAAGCTAAAATGTATAAAGCACGTGGCAAGTAACAGTTTAATTCTCAAACACCTCCCCAGACCATCTGACGCATTTACTGCTTTCATACACTGTAATGGACAACAAGGCATGCTCTTGAGTCAATACTGACTCCTGATGACCGAGTAGTCCCCGAGTTTTCTTAGGAAGGTGTGACTGGAAGGAAATTGCCAGGCCTAAATCTAAGGCAATGGAGGGTGAAGTGACTTGTCCAAGGCCACAGGAGTACCAGTGAAATTTAATACTGTTCTCTTGCTCATCGGGTCACTACTGTAACCTCTAGGCTACTCCTAATAGAAGGTGTGTACAAAACCTGATCCAAAGTTGAAAATAAAACTGCATAGAGCATAATTCATACTAACATAGTAAATAACAACAGATAAATCCATCTAGTCTGCCCAAAAAAGTGCTAGAGTTGTAGAGTTGCACCTGCTGCTCCAGGCAAGCTACCCCCTCTATTTGTTTAAGGTTTACCTGCCTGTTCTTAAATTAGGCGACAATGTAAATTATCCATATAAAGGAGTTGTATATGTCAGACAAGATTTAATCAGCTGCAAGATTGGGTTAGGTGGATTTTCTTATGTGTAAGGCAGAGAGTTCTACATAGGTGGCAGCTAACTTCAACCCAGGATATTTATACATGTTGTAGTGCAGTAAAATGCTGCAGTTACTGCATCTTAAGAGCAAAACTTAAGGGTGTGATAACTTTGAAAACTGTGTGGCAAATATAGTGGGTGTGCCCATCATCTGTCTTGTATTTACTGTATAGGGCAACCACTTAAAACACAGGCCCATATTACATGCTTCTACGAAGGTTGGACACAAGTCACCAGGGCCTGCAGAATCACCAATCCAACTTCTCCAGCCCTCGAATTGAAGGACCATTATTCAGCCCTGGAAGTGGAAGAGGTGGAAGCAGCCCTGGAAAGGGAAGAACCAGAGCTCAAGTATCACAAAGTTGCAGAATCAGTGACCACAAGGAAGCGAAGGGTACTGGTGGGTTGGTGACTCTCTTCTGAGGAGTACTGAGGCATCCATCTGCCGACCAGACTCGATGTCCAGAGAGGTATGCTGTCTGCCTGATGCCAAAATCCAAGATGTTACGGAGAGTTTGCCGAGACTCATCAAGCCCACTGACTATATTACCCAATGTTACTAATCCATGTCAGAACAAATGATACTGCCAGGTATCCCTCTGAGTGCATCAAAAGTGACTTCATGGCTCTGGGACAGAGGGTGAAGCAGTTAGGTGCACAGGTGGTGTTCTCTTCAATCTTCCCTGTTGAGGGTAAAGGCCAAGGCAGAGAGGCTTGCATCCTGGAGATGAATGCATGGCTGCGTGGATGGTGTCATCGAGAGCGTTTTGGTTTCCTAGACCATGGGATGCTGTTCCATGGGTAGCAGAGCAGAGATGGCATCCATCTGTCCAAGAAAGGTTGATGTGCTTTCAGTAGTAGACTGGCTAATCTACTGAAGAGGGCTTTAAACTAGATTCGTTGGGGATGGGTGAAGAAAGTCCCCCAGGTGATATATTAAATACCTTTATGGAAATGGGCAACAGGGGTAACATAAGGAAAGCAGTGTGCATAAATGCCCATAGCATGGGAAATAAGATCCCTGATATTGAAGCTTTGGTGGGAGTGACCGACTTGGATTTAGTGTCAGTTACAGAAGCATGGTTCACAGAAAACCATGACTGGGATGTAACTATACCTGGCTATACTTTATTCAGAAAGGACAGGGTAGGAAGAAGGGGAGGAGGAGTGGTGACACTATATGTAAAAAGAGGAAATTAGACTTACCTGCTAATTGTAGTTCCTGGAGTGGAGACAGTCTAGTCCCGGACCTCAGGGTTGTCCATCTCATACAGCAGCTTGGAGACTGAGAAAACTCCTCCTTTTCTGATGTCACTGGTATAATCCATCCGAGAGCCTCCTCCTGCCATCAGTTCCCTATTGACAAAGCAGACTCACCGGAGCAACAAGTAAGAATATAACGCTAAAATGTCAATTAAACAATCACTGACTTAGACTTTCCGCATACAGAGCCTTCCCCCCTGTCAAGTCCGAGAGGATAGGAAGGAAGACAAAAACTTTTTTTTTTTTTTTTTTGTTTTGACTGTTCTTGGGTACCCCAGCTATAAGGGTCTCCAACCCCTTCAAGAAAACATCTCTTACCTGTAATTACATGGAACGCTGGCCTCCCATTCGCAGCAGAAACCCAACGAGGGAGGGATACGGGACTAGACTTTCTCCACTCCAGGAACTACAAGTAGCAGGTAAGTCTAATTTCCTCTTCCTGATCGTGTAGCCAGTCTAGTCCCGGACCTCAGGGCTAGTACCAGAGCAGTGAAGGAACTTAACCACGGGAGGGACCCAGCAGGCCAGCTTGAACAACCGCTGACCCAAAGGAGGTGTCCTCCGCGGCCTGAACATCCAACCGATAGTGCTTGACAAAGGAATTCAAAGACGACCACGTCGCCGCCTTGCAGAAATCTACCGGAGGCATGAGCCGTAACTCTGCCCAAGAAGCCGCTTGGGGTCTCGTGGAGTGAGCTCTAAGCCCCTCCGGCACCGACTTACCTCCGGAAATATATGCCGATGCAATAGCTTCCCTTAGCCACCAAGAATTAGAGGCCTTCGACGCCGCTTCTCCCTTCCGCGGCCCTGCAAAAAGTAGGAAAAGCCTATCGGACTTGCGGAAATCGGCCGTCCGCAGGAGGTACTTCTTTAACGCCCGACGAACATCGAGAAGATGCAAGTTACGCTCCGCCGGGCTACCGGCGACCCCGCCGAAAACTGGCAAAGAAATCTCCTGATTCAAATGAAATACCGAAAGGGCCTTTGGAAGAAACCCCGGCACCGGCCGCAAAACCACCTTCGTCGAACGAAACTGAAGATAGGGCTCCCGACAACAGAGCGCCTGCAACTCCGAAACTCTGCGGGCTGAACAGATCGTGACCAGAAACACAACCTTCAGGGTGATGTCCTTAAGAGATGCTCTCGATAGGGGTTCAAAGGGCTCCCGCGTCAACGTGTCCAAAACAAACGGAAGATTCCAGCTAGGTACGATCCGACGAAAAGGAGGCCGCAGCAGCGACACCGCTCGCAAGAAACGTTTGACATCTGCCTGACCCCCTAGTGACTGACCTCCAACCTTACCCCTATAACATGCTAAGGCAGCGACCTGTACGCGTAACGACCCGGCCGCCAACCCCTTGTCAAACCCATCCTGCAAAAACTGTAGGATTTTAGGAATGGTAGATCTCAACGGCTCACACTGCCGCTCTCCACACCAGGCTTCGAAGATCCTCCAGATGCGAACGTAAGCCAGTGACGTGGACCTCCTGCACGCCTTCAATAATGTGGAGATCACCGACCCGGAAAATCCCCGGGTCTTCAAGCGAGCCCTTTCAAGAGCCAAGCCGTAAGCGAGAACCGATCCACGTGGGGCATCAGCAGCGGACCCTGCGACAAGAGATCCTCCCGAACCGGAAGACGCCAGGGCTTTGCCACCAGCAGACGCATGAGATCGCCGTACCAAGGACGCCGAGGCCAGTCCGGCGCTATCAGAATTACCTGCCCCTGTAGCGTTCCACTCTTTGAACCACTCTGCCGATCAACGCCCATGGCGGAAAGATGTACAGTAGCTGCTCCACGGGCCAGGGTTGAATGAGGGCGTCCAAGCCCTCGGACATTCGTTCTTTGCGCCTGCTGAAGAACCGACTGACCTTCGCCGAGTCGAACGTTGCCATGAGGTCCATGACCGGACAGCCCCAGCGGCGCACCAGCATCTCGAACACCTGCGGTTGCAAGACCCATTCTCCCGGGTCCACTTTCACCCTGCTGAGGAAATCGGCTTCCACGTTGTCCACACCTGCCACGTGCGCTGCCGAGAGGTCCAGCAGATTCGCCTCGGCCCACTCGCAGAGCATCTCGGCCTCGGATTCGAGCGCGGCGCTCGTGGTCCCTCCTTGTTTGTTTACATAGGCCACTGCTGTCGCATTGTCGGAAAACACTCGGACTGCCTTTCCTCCAAGAAGACTGCGAAACTCCTTCAGTGCCAAGGCTATCGCCCGTAACTCCAACCGATTGATCGGCCACACTCGCTCGGGACCCGACCATGCCCCCTGCGCAAAGAGAACCTGACAATGGGCTCCCCAGCCCAGCAGGCTGGCGTCCGTCATCAAGGGGATCCACTCCGGCGTCTCCAGCCCTTTTCCGGTCTGCAGGGAGCGCGGGATCAACCACCACTGCAGTGCCCGACGCGTTTCCTCGGAACACGGCAGCCTCCGAGACAAGGGGTCATTCTGATGAGACCAACGGCGCAGCAACGCTCTTTGCAAGGGCCGCATATGCGCCCTCGCCCATGGCACCGTTTCTATCGCTGCCGCCATGGTGCCCAAAAGTTGAAGGTAGTGCCAGGCCGACGGCCTCTTGTAGCGCAAAAATCTCCGCAGAAGGAGACGCAGCCCTCGAGCCCGCTGCTCTGTCAGGAAGACCTCCCCCCTGACGGTATCGAAGCACTCCGAGATACTCTAAGCATTGAGAGGGTACCAACCGACTCTTCGCCGTGTTGATTATCCAGCCGAGACTTTCTAGAAACGACACTACCCTGGCTGTCGCTATCTCGCTCTCCGACCTCGACTTTGCACGAATCAGCCAGTCGTCCAGATAAGGATGGACGAGTATACCTTCCTTCCGCAACGCCGCCGCAACTACCACCATCACCTTCGTGAACACTCGCGGAGCAGTGGCCAGCCCGAAGGGCAGTGCTCGAAATTGAAAATGGCCGAAAGGAACCGCAAACCTGAGGAACCTGTGATGATCCTCCCTTATGGGGATGTGCAAGTAAGCCTCGGACAGGTCGAGGGACATAAGAAACTCTCCCTTTTGCACCGCCACTATCACAGACCGCAGTCTCTCCATGCGGAACGACGACACTCTCAGGCACCGATTCACCCTTTTGAGATCCAGGATAGGCCGAACCCCGCCATCCTTCTTTGGCACTACGAAGTATATGGAGTATCGACTGGATCCACACTGGCTTGGGGGCAAGGGCACTATTGCCTGTAGATCTAACAGCCTTTGCACTGTCTCCCGCAGAGCCCGGCATTTCGTCTCGGACCTGCCGGGAGACAGCATGAAGGTGTCGCGCACTGGACGCAGCATCTCCAGCGCATAGCCTTCTCAAATGACCTCTAGCACCCACTGATCTGACGTAATTTGGACCCAGGCAGAATAAAAATCCTGCAAACGCCCCCCTACGGCGGATAGGGGTGCCTGGGTCCCCCTGATCTCATTGCGGCTTCCGATTGTTAAGGCTCGAGGAAAGCCCAAAACCCCTTCCTGCTCCTCGAAACCCTCTAAAGCCTTGATTTCTAGAGGGAAAGCGCCCCCTCTGTCCTGTGGTAAACCTCTGAAACCGATATCGTCGAAAATCACGTTGTTGCCCCCTACCCATAGCGGGTGTTCGAGACGGCTTAGGTTTGTCCTCTGGCAACCTGCCTCCCTTGGACTCTCCCAAATCCTTGACTAACTTTTCAAGATCCTCCCCAAACAAGAGACAACCCTTGAAGGGAAGCTTACTAAGTCTAGCCTTAGAAGAGGCATCAGCCGCCCAGTTTTGCAACCACAGGTAACGGCGCGCTGCGACTGCCGACGCCATGCTCTTCGAGAGCCCACGCATAAGATCGTAGTGGATGTCCGCCAAATAGGCCGCACCCGATTCCAACCGGGACGCGTCCTCCGACCGCTCAACCTCGTTACCGGGCAGCCGCTGAGACCATCGCAGGCATGCTCTAGCCACCCCACAGATGGCCGCCTGCAGTGAAAGAGCATTCACATCAAACACCTGCCTCAATAAACCATCCAATTTCCTATCTTGACTGTCCTTGAGGGCAGCACTCCCCTCTACGGGAATGGTGGTCTTTTTCGTAACCGCCGAGACCGCCGCGTCCACCTTAGGCGACTTAAACATCTCCCGGTCCTGGTCGGTTAAGGGATACAGCAGAGACATCATCCTAGCCCCCTTCAGAGGAGCTTCGGGAAGGCTCCACTCTTCCTGAATCATCTCGTGAAACACACGGTGCACCGGGAAAACTCTCTGCTCCTTCCGAAACACCTGCAGTAAGGGATCCTCGAGGGAAGCGTCCGCCGCTGAATCAGGCACCGGCATATTCAGCACCTTTAGCGTCTCCACCAAGAGTGCCGGCAGCTCCTCCCTCCGGAACACCCGGACCACTCTGGCCTGATCTTCCTTTTCCGACAGCTCCCCCTCTTCCAACTCTTCCTCCAACGACAAGTCCTCCCCCTCCTCCTCCGAGCGTGGCCCCTCCGAAACCACAGACCGGTCCCCGGGATCTAGCTCTCCCCGGGACCTCTTCAGCTCTGGAGGAGACTGATCAGCCTGCAAGGGCGCAGCCCGTCGCTTCCCGGACACCGGACTAGCGGAGACAGTAGCTTGCTGACTGTCCCGAAGAAAAACTTGCTGGAGCAAACTGACAAATTCCTTAGAAAAAATGGAATTTAGCCCCAAGGAACCGGGACTCAGAGGGGATAGAGTCAGGCCGCGAGGAGGGCCCTGCCACCGGCTCCTCCACGGATTCCTCTTGAAATGACTCCGCTAAAGCCCCAGCCTCAGGACTCTGACACCCAGACTGGTCATCCTGCGGCTGTACCCCGAGGCATCTCTAACACAGGATTGTCACAAGCCTGAGTCCGTGCACTTCTTAGCCCCACAAACCATGCAGTGCTGCTTGGACGGCATGTTAAACACTTAGCTCTAGAACGGGCGCCAAAAGAAACCAGCCACGCGAAAAACAAAAAAGGGGCGGGCTTTAAAAGAAACTAGAAAAGAACTGCAAAAGAAAGAAATTAAAGAAATTAAAGTTTGGCACGCGAAAAACCGTGGCACCCCGGGGAGTTGCGGCCCCGAAATGTGCAGCGAAAATAAACCCCGCCAGAACCAATGCTCTCTGACGCGGCTCTGATCACACCGCCGGCACGAGGCCGAGGCCTGAACAGCCTGTGCGCGCCAAAAATCCCGGGATGGAAGTACCGCCTGACATCGGCCCCCTTACCTTTGCTGGCAGGCAGACAAGAAAGGAAACAGTTGCTTGATAGGCACTTTTAAGCTCCTCTCCCTGCCAAGAATAAGTAGGTAAGGTGCCCAGACCGGGATGTTTCAGGCCGGCTAAGGATCGCCGACTTGGGGGCCCACAGGGAAAATGCTCAGCGTGCTATCAGGCAAACCTTCTGAAAAACACCGGCAAAGTCCCGCTCAGTTCCGGTCTCTACTGATCCGAATTAGAGAACCGGAGCTGCCTCCCGCAAGTCACATTGACCCTCTAACAGAGAACTCGACAGAGTTAGGGGCAGAGGACGTAGGGGAAAGACTGAAGGACAGCTCTGTAAGCTTAAAGGCACAGTCCTCTCCAAAAGCAGAGGGGCTCTGCTAAAACTTTAATGCTACTCTGACCTAACAACTTTATCACCAAACTCCTAATTGTTTCTCCAGTGAGCCCGGACTACCAGGCTCACCCATCCATCCAGCTGCTTGGAGACTGAGGAACTGATGGCAGGAGGAGGCTCTCGGATGGATATACCAGTGACATCAGAAAAGGAGGAGTTTTCTCAGTCTCCAAGCTGCTGTATGAGATGGACAACCCTGAGGTCCGGGACTAGACTGGCTACACGATCAGGAAATACTATTAAAACTTTGGAATTACAGAGCTTAAAAGAGAGAGAGGAGGCATTGTGGGTTAAACTAGAACAAGGGAAAGAGAAATATATTTGCATTGGCGTGATATACAGACCTCCCTCACAAGAGGAAGAGGTGGACAGAGAGTTAATTGAAGACATACGCAGCATTGCTAGTGAGGGGAAAATGAATCCCCCTTCAGGTACCCTTGTCTCAGGTTGGACTACTGTCTTCCATCTTGTGCTAACGTCTCCAGCTCTAGGCCTAAGTAAGAAATAGCCTGCTGACCCTTTTCACCCTGGAACTGCAGAATTAGCAGCTTGAGCTATGGAATGAGCTAACATCCTGAAACCATAGAGTTGACACAATGAGAGGTGCTGATCTTAACGACTCTGAAAACTACACAGCTATTTAAACTACGACCTGGGCTCCTTGAATGAACAAAGGGAAACAAAAAAAAGAAAAATTTGACCAACATTAGTATCTGGAGTTAATCTGCAGGAAACAGGGCTATTAAAGGCAAAAAGAACTGCCATGAGAATGACGAGACAGGATGCCACAAGGGAAAGCAGAGGGCAAAAGATTAAGGAGCAGATTTGCTTGAGATAAAATAGGGAACAAGAAAGAAAGGAAATCTGCTTATCAGCAGTTGTGTTTCAAGTCTAAAAAATGAATATAAATATAGGAGAGAAACTCTGATGAAGGGACAGACCCTAGCTGACCTCCACTGGAGTGTCTCTGTCTCAGGACCCTTTACACTTAAGTCAGGTGCTTTGCTTGCTATAGAAGTATTGATGCTATGTATTGCTATTGAAATTTGTACCTTATCATTTAAATGCGAAGCTTGTGATGTTACAGACCTGACAAATAAAGTTTCCACGCTCTTACGGTGCCCGAGCAATTTGTTTAAGGTAGGTCGTCTACATATTATGTATGTTGGGGGTGAACATTGCAGCCACAATCCCAAAATAGAAAATCCCCAAATAATCCTAGGGGAAGCCCACGAAAACCCCAACACAAGGAAAGGGGAAGTGCTACTGATAGGGGATTTCAATATGCCAGATGTTGATTGGCACATTCCTGCTGCAGTATCATCTAGAAGTAAAGAGATCCTGGATTCTCTACAGGGAGAACTATTCAGGCAATTGGTAACAGACCCCTCACGTGAAGGGGCCATACTGGACTGTGCTTACCAAAGGTGAAAGTGTTTCTGATGTTATAGTGGGAGATCATTTTGCATCCAGTGATCACCAGATGGTGTGGTTCAGTATTAGGACTAGGGCTGTTAGAATCCATTCAAAGGTGAGGGTCTTAGACTTTAGGAAGACTAACTTTGCCAAGATGGGCCAATACCTCAGGGAGTCATTAGTGGGATGGGAACAGCTGGGGGATGTAGAAAAACAGTGGGCAAAACTGAAAGGGGATATTTTAAGGGCTACCAATGTTTTAGTTAAAATGGCAAATAAAGGTAAAAGGAAAAGGAGACCACTATGGCTTTCGAAAGAAGTAGCTGAAAAGGTGAAGAAAAAAGGAGGTCTTCATGAAATACAAGAGATCACAGAGAGAGGAAGACAGACATCTATATTTGGAAAAACTTACAGAAGCTAGCAAAGTAGTCAGGAAAGCAAAGATTCAAAAAGAGGAGGAAATAGCCAATGCAATAAAATGGGGGGGGATAAGACATTTTCAGATATGTTAGTGAGAAGAGGAAGGGCAAAAGTGGTATTGTCAGACTCAAGGGTGAAGGGGAGGAATATGTAGAAGTTGATGAGGATAAAGCGGAATTGCTTAACAAATATTTCTGTTCTGTGTTCACAGATGAAGAACCAGGAGCAGGACCTCAGAAAACACCCACAAATAGGAACAGAAGCGAGGGACATCTTGAACAATTTTCAGAAGACTGTGTTCGTGAGAAACTAGCTCAACTTAAAGTAGACAAAGCGATAGGACTGGATGGGATACACCCTAGAATACTGAGGGAACTTGGGGACGTTCTAGCAGCTCCACTGACTGACCTTTTCAATGCCTCATTGGAGTCAGGAGTGGTGCCAAAGGACTGGAGAGAGGCTCATGTGGTGCCTTTACACAAAAGTGGAAGTAAGGATGTGGTTGAAAACTACAGGCCGGTTAGTTTAACTTCGGTGGTGAGTAAATTATTGGAAACGCTGCTGAAAGAGAAAATAGTGAGGTTTCTGGAGTCCAGCAGATTACAGGATCCAAGGCAGCATGGATTCACCAGAGGCAGGTCTTGTCAGAAAAATCTGATTGATTTCTTTGACTGGGTGACCAGGGAGTTGGACCAAGGGAGAGCCCTAGATGTGGTGTATTTAGATTTCAGTAAAGCCTTTGACACTATTCCTCACAGGCGACTTATAAACAAACTGCACACCCTAGGGATGGACCCTAAAGTTACTGCTTGGGTTAGAAATTGGCTGGGTGGGAGGCGACAAAGAATACAGGTAAATGGAGCTCACTCAGAGGAGAAGGATGTTACCAGTGATGTGCCCCAGGGATCTGTCCTTGATCCAATTCTTTTTAACATTTTTGTTAGTGATATAGCGGAAGGGCTGTCGGGTAAGGTTTGCCTCTTTGCAGATGATACCAAAATCTGCAATAGAGTAGACACCCAGGAAGGTGTAGATAACATGAGGAGGGATCTAGCTATATATCCCTGGGTGAAATAAGGTTGTTATTTTGTGGATGAAATGTTTGAGTTGATCTTTGGCCAACTTTATCCAGGTGATGGAACATGGGTCTGAGGGCGATTTGGTAGTATTAAGCAAGGCTATGATATGTTCTATCTGCTGGGTGGATGGGATACTGAAGGTCCCCCATAAATTCTTCGAGGCTTGAGTCGTGAGGTTGGTCTGTTGTAGCTGTCAAGGAAGTGTGGTTTAGTTTGGGGTGTTTGTCTTTTAGGTAGTTTGCTATGGCTTGAGAGTGTATTTCAGGATTGTTATTTTTTAGTGGGTCTCCAGTAAGTGTCCGCATGATATTGAATAGTTCTCTTGGTTTGTTAGCTGATTTCATTATGAGATTTGTGCAGTGGTATTGTTGTTTACATCTATTGATGGTGTTGATGTATTCCATCTGTTGGACTTTGTATTGGTATAGGATGTTCAGGGCGCTTGTATGTCTCCACTTTTTCAAGTCTTCTTAGGAGTCTTTTGGCTGTCCTGATTTTATTTCATTAGGTATAAATTAACTGTAGCTTTAAGCTAGGCACATTTTCCACTGCTTCACCTTTACTATTTTACAGTGGTGCAATGGTGTAAGTTCCAGTGAGGGGCGCCCAAGCAAACTTTTGCTGAGGACCTCTCATTATCATGGCGGCTATATCCCCCCCCCCCCCCCCATGTGGCAGCCCCTTCCCTGTGCAGCAGCAGCAGCAAACTTACTGATATCATTGTGGCCACACTGCTTAAGCTCTTTGTAAGTTTGTCGTAGGCCCAACAACTTTCCCCCACTGGGCTGAAGTCTCACAGTGCTGCTGTTATCACAAGACTTTGGTATGGCAGGGAACAGTTGCCTGGCATGAGGAAAACTTACAAAGAATGGAGGTAGTGCAGCAGCGATAACAGTAAGTTTGCCATTGCCACTGTATGGGCCCCTCTTTCTGCCCAGGACCCCTTGCATTGCGGGGGCTGCTTGGGCAGAATTTGCACCACTGCACAGGGGTTATTTTAGAATTCTTATTCATGATTTGCAAGTGTAAAATCAGGCATTTACATGTGGAATAGTCTCCCAGTGGAGGTGGTAGAGATGAGGACAGTAACTGAATTCAAAAAAGCATGGGACCAACACAGAGGATCTCTAAAGGTAAAAAGTGGACTGTTGTAGTTGTTGTTATGGAAGGACAGACTAGATGGGCCTTGTGGTCTTTTTCTGTCATCATGTTTCTATGTTTCTATGTGGAAATGGCTTCCACATGCAAATGACAATCATAGAAAGGGCTACGTTTACACATGGACATCCTTACTATATAGAAATTACAAGGGCGCATCAAGGCACGGTTAGGGAGTGGCCATGTCATATAGGGAATACATGTGTATGGAGAAATTTCACTTACCGTTAATTTCCTTTCCTGGAATACTGCTAGACCAGTCCAGACAAGCAGGTTATGCTCCCCTGCCAGCAGATGTTGGAGACAGAGAAAAAACTCCAGAGCTGTGATTGGCTATGCTCTGGGTGGTATAGGTGTACCCCTAGGGGTCCTACTCAGTATTCTTTGGACAAGCTATAACTTAGGGAGAAGCCCTGACTAACGAACTCAACTATATACATGTGCAAACTAATTGAAATCATACCAACACCTCAAACCATTAACTGGAGAGGAGAATCAATCATCGGTAGGAGAAGAAACCTGAATCCACTGCCTGTGGACCCTCTCCGGGATATTTAAAATCGGTTTTGGCTGAAGAAGAATGTTGGCTCCTCTGCAAGAGCACTGCTACTTGACAAACGTGTGGGTTCTGAACTGGTCTAGCAGTATTCCAGGAAAGGAAATTAACGGTAAGTGAAATTTCTCCTTCCAGTTCATACTGCTAGACCAGTCCAGACAAGCAGGTAGTACCCAAGCTAACGACCCTCAGGTTTAGGCAGAGAGCCGCTGACAGCACTCCAACTCCAAATAGACTATCCTCCCATGCCTGAATGTCCAGATGATAATGCTGAACAAATGTGGATAAGGAGGACCACGTTGCCACCCGACAGATATCGAGGGGAGCTATGTGAGAACGTTCGGCCCAAGATGTGGACTGAGCTCGAGTGGAATGAGCCCGAAGCCCCGCAGGTACCAGAGCTTGCCTTGAAAGATGTAAGCCGATTCAATGGCCTGACGCAGCCACCTGGTGATGGTGGACTTGGAGGCCACCAGACCTTTGCGCGGTCCCGCAAACAGGACAAAGAGATGGTCAGTCTTGTGAAAGGAATTGGTCACTTTCAGATAACGGAGGAGAATTCTCTTGAGATCCACTGCTCACAGATTCTTGTGCCGCCCCGAACATTGCTCCTTTGAGAAGCCAGGTAACAAAAGGGGCTGGTTAACATGAAAAGGAGTGATTACCTTAGGTAAGAATGAAGGAACAGTATGCAGAGACACTCCGTCTGCAGTGAATGTAAGATAGGGATCCCTGCAAGAAAAAGCCTGTAGCTCCGATATCCGGCGAGCTGAGGTGATTGCTACTAAGAACACTGTCTTGTGTCAACTCGCAAAGCGATATTTCCTTCTGGTAAGCGTTGATGCTTAACCTCCCCCAGATCCTTTACCAACTTGTCCAGATCTTCTCCAAACAGGAGTCTCCCTTTAAAGGGAAGCTTGGACAGACGTGTCTTGGAGGCAACATCCGCTACCCACTGACGCAGTCAAAGCCATCTCCTAGCCACCGTCACCGCTGCTAAGGAGTGAGCCGAGAGACGCAAGAGATCATAAAAGGCATCCGCTAAGAAAGCTGCAACGAATTCCAGATGACCGACATCTGGATCGTCCAGAAGCTGTTGGATCCATCGCAAGGAGGCACGAGCCGCTAGACCGCCACAAACTATCGCTTGAAGAGAAAGAGCAGAAGATGAAAAGGCGGTCTTAAGCAGACTTTCCACCTTACGGTCCTGTTGGTCACGAAGCACTGCTCCGCCCTCGACCGGTATGGTGGTATGCTTGGTAACTCTGGTCACCAATGCGTTCACTTTCGGGTATGTGAGCCAACAGTCCAGGTCGGAGGGAGACCAAAGGTATAACTGTCCAATACAGCGTGCCATACGCAGAGGTGAATCCGGAGATTTCCATTCCCGAGATACAATTTGCTGCAATTCCACTGGAAAGGGAAATGTTTTGGAAGGCTTACGTATACCTTGCAAAATAGAGTCTGGCTGCAACAAATTCTGGGAATTCTGTGGATCAGGTGTGTCGGCAAGGTGCAGCGACTCTACCACCTCTGCAATTAAAGCCGGTAATTCTTCTTTACGAAAGAGTCTGATATCTTGAGAGTCCTCTTGTGCTGTTATCGACGAATCTGAAGGAGAATATTCCCCATCCTCATGATCTGAAGAAGCCAGGCTCACTTCCCCCGAAGATTTGTGATCATCCTGGATTTCCGGACTGTCCCATGCAACCTCCCTAGGAGGACATACCCATTTGAGGTCTGCAGTCTTATGGGACCACTTGCGAGATCCAGACATCATCTTGTCTGGAGTTGGGCCGGGCACCGGAGGTATCCCTGCAGATTCTGAGCGCCACAGATTCCAAGCGTGGCGAAACAGTGCCAGGAACTGGCTATCTGCCTTATCCACCATGGTCTGCTGAGTTTGTGGAAGCAGTATGGGAGCTGTCTGAGAGCCTTCTGCTGGTGGAGAACTCTGGAGAGCTTCCAGCGAAGGAGGCACCCAGGAGCTGATGTCTATCACCGAGAGTGCAACTGGCATGGAGAAAGAAGATTCTCCCAGATGCATAGCACACGTTGAACACAAGCGATTGATCAAATCCTTCTGTTTCTTATTACAGACTACACACCTGTGCAATGAAGCCGGCATGTTCTGTCTTTTTTTTTTTACTTGAACTTTGATTTGACTTAGCTTGCATTTCCTGAAAAAGTCACTCCAGAATAGCATTCCTGAACTGCCCCGGTTCTGTTCGGCTTGCCTAAACAGCACAAAATGTCCCCACGGAGCTTTTCCCTCCAAATGTGCTGAGGAGAACGCGATCCCATGCTTTCAAAATGGCCGCCGGCAAGAAGAACCCGATGAAAAAGGAGACCCCTGGGCAGAAATCACTCCCGAATGCAGTGATTCAGCCCGGAGGGAGGAGAGAAGTGCTGCCAGTTGCTGCAGGGTCTAAAACCTCGCTAAGCTCCGTATCGCCGAAACTGGAAAAGGCTGTCACTCACGGTTCTGGTGCAGAGAAGCTGAGGTACAACGGAGGTACAGAGGCACCGAGTCCTGTGAGTGAATATAAGTTTTAAGTTAAGTCTCTAAATAGAATAGAGACTATTGATCCTCCTCCAGCTGCCTTGGCCCTCGTGGCAGAAGCTGAGTTTCCTTCGATGGAGGGAGCTCTACTGATCTCGAGATCAGCAGCTCACCTCAGGATATATTGTCAGTAACTGTTTTAAAACTTTAGAACTAGGCAATAGAGGGACCTGGGAAACCAGAGAAAACACCTCTTGTGTGTTCTGGGTACCTCCAGGAGTCAGTAAATGACAGGGAAATTTAAATACTAGACAAGCTTGTCTAACACCTTCATCTGCTGGAGACAGAAAAAATACTGAGTAGGACCCCCTAGGGTACACCTATACCACCCAGAGCATAAGGCTCTGGAGTTTTTTCTCTGTCTCCAACATTTGCTGGCAGGGGAGCATAACCCACTTGTCTGGACTGGTCTAGCAGTATGAACTGGAAGACTGCATTTGTCAACATTGCGGTTTACACCTGCTCCCTAGTAGGTTTAGGTTGTACAAAAGTGCTCGGTTCAGCTAGCCTTCTACAGGAAGAATTAAGGGGGTTATCCTCCTTAATCCCCCATTGTTTATTTACCCCGCAGCAGTTAATTTAGAGAGAGGTAGCAGCAATTGTTGTTAAGTGGTGGCATTTCTATACAAAAGCTTGCAAAATAGCTGCCATACACAAGATACTGCAGGCATTTACACATCAAACTTGTACAATGTGGCACTTACATATGTATATCAGCTATGGCTACCCCACGTGTAGATTTGCAAAATGGCTCCTCTGGCTGCATGTATTAGCCCATACATGTGCACTTCTGAACCTCCATCTTCAATAGTTTAGAAAAGGCTCCACATTCAGCAGAGCCTTTTCTAAAAGGCTGCTGGAACTGTGCACATCACAACTGTAAAGTCTTGATTCCAGTCTCCACATACTTCCACAAAGGTAATTTTATAAGACATACCTAGATTTATATGTTCATATCTAGGTATTTTAGTCATATGTACAATTAAAAGGGAATTAAAGCATGCAGTTAATGCAGTTGCTATTCTGAAAGTACATACATTGGGCTGATCATATGCACTTTCTCTGTGGCCATGTACGGGGAGCAGAGCTCAGATGGAGAGCAAAGTTATGAGCATAAATTGTATAATACTGAATTTTTATATGCATCCTTGAAAGAAAAGGTGCATGTATTTACACCAGCCATAGGGCTGGTGTAAGTACTGATGAGTTAAATGCATGCATAAACTTTTGCACTTAACACTAGAAGCCCCAAAAGGAATTTTACCTAGAAACCCCAAAGTGCGTCAATTGATGCATTATCGTGATGACTGCGTTTAGCATGAAATGCAGATGTGAATTAATGTGGCTACTTATTTGTTAAATACGTGCAGTATGTGACGTCATTACATGACATCATCGTGTGTTTATCGTTTGTAATGTCAGAGTAAAACTGTAAACAGTGATTGAGATGCGCCACCTAGTGGGAAAAAGAATTTATACCTAAAAGCCCCAAAGTACGTCAATTGACGCATCCAAGACAATCGAGTGCGGCTTCTAGGTATAAATTCGAGTGCGGCTTTGGGGCTTCTAGGTATAAATTCATTTTCCCGCTAGGTGGTGCATCTGTCAGTTTTTGATGCACATATTTGAACATCTTGACCTTGCTAACAAAGTCATGGAACATGACTGACATGGTTCTAGCAGTGGCGCTTGTATACAACTTCGAAGATGCATTTGCGTCAATTGACGCACTTTGGGGCTTCTAGTGTTAAACCCTATTTTATAAAGTCAAGTATGCAAGTACTTCACTTTATACTATAGGTGCAAAATATGTGCATTAAAAGGCATATTAACCTAGTGTGCTTTTTAAAGTACCTTCAAGGTGCCTATGTGCTTTTATAAAATAGGCCTGAAATAGGTGAAACTCTCAGGAACCCTTGAAGGATAATTTTATAGCAGGCTACCTATTAATTCTTATGTGCTAGTCAGATCCTCCCCACTTACTATGGCTTTCTAGATTACAAACATCCAGCAGAGAAGAAGTCAAAAGGGTAGCAGAATTTAAATATGATTATTTAATACCCTTGCTACCTCTAGAAAGGACATGAAGCCGCATCAGGGATCTACTGGGCCATCACACAACCATGCTGGGTTTTCTTCTGATGGGGAAAAGATTTGTTTCATATTTCATATACACTTCATATTTGGAACACTGTGGACCCAACTAACAAAGACACAGCAATAGTCAATTCCAATTAGTATTTTTCCAAAATTAAAATATTTTATTGCAGTGTTTAATTATAATCAATTGCCATAATAAAATCTAAAGTCACATAAAGGTTACATACCAGAAAACCAGGAGTTCAGAGGCACAGTTCCTACCAGGCTAGTCTTACAGACTCCTTAGATTAATCTCATGCATCTGATGGAGTGGCTTCTTGCCCTCAATACACTGGTTTGCCTGTAAGAGCTCCCCTTTCTGGGTACCTGAATCAGCCTGAGTTCTCCTCTGAAATCCTTTGATTCACAAGGTAGTTTTCCCTGGACCAGAATGAGATCCTTCTCTTTCCTCTGAGAATTCACTTTAAAAAGAATTTCTGCTTCATAGATGAAGAGCTCTTAAATTGCAGACACAGTCTTTGGACTTGTCCTAGTCCTGAACGTATTTCTACTTCTCCACAGAAGTTACAGCTCCATGTGATTACTAAAAAAAATATTAGATAGGATTCCTCAAAGAAATATTTCCAAGATTCCTACTTAGAGCTCTTCAAGGTTGCTCAAAGTTCCAGTCTTGTAGGTTGAAGGACTCTGACCCCAAGTCCTAGATTACTTTGGGGAAACTGCTAGGTACATCCGACCTAAATTGGAAACAGGATACCGGACTTGATGGACCTTGGTCTGACCCAGTATGGCATGTCTTATCTTATCTTATGTTAGAGCCCAGAAACCTCTGCACTCTAACTTTATTCTTTATATCTAACCGCGGACACATCCAACTGTGATATGTCTTCCTATAGCTAATACATCCTCTCTGACCTTACTGCTCTACATCTCTCTGGACACACATGCATTGTTGGCAAGAGACTCTCAGACCCCTTTATACTTGGGACAGATATAAGGATTTTGGAGGAAAGACAAAAGAGTTGAAGTAGGATAGTGGTGAAGTATGAACTTCATCTGTTTTTCACAGACTTGGGCAATTACAACCTACCACATGACAAACATTTATCTTACAAGATACTACACAGTCTGCCATTGTTTTCTGCAACCCACAGCACCTAATCTTCCCTGACAAAGAGTAGTTACTCACCTGTAACAGGTGTTCTCCAGGAGCAGCAGGAATCAGTCCCCACTTATACGTGACCAGCGCCGATGGAGCCCCCGTGCGGAGCATTTCCCCAGCTTTCTATGAAAGCCTTTGGGAATACTACACGCATGCGCGGCCCCCTTCCCGCCTAAAGGTGCCATCTTGCTCAGTCAAATGACATAGCTAAAAAACAGCACACAAAAATGAAAAAATTAACTATGTACAACTGCAACTCCCAGGGGAGGAGGGAGGGTTGTGAGGACTGATTCCTGCTGCTCCTGGAGAACATCTGTTACAGGTGAGTAACTACTTTCTCCAGGACCAAGCAGGAAGTCAGTCCTCACTTATGGGACTCCCCAGCTTCAGGCTACCGGGGACCCAGAGCTGAAAAATGAGCTCCCTCTAGCCTCAGCATCAGAGAAAGGATTTCACTGAAAACATACCTCCACCGGTGGCCCAACCAGAGGGCTGGAGGGTAGGAGTTGCCTAAACCTCAAAGAGATTCCAGAGCACTGCCTGACCGAAAGCACTGTCCCTGCGGGACTCCCTCTCCAGGCAGTAATGGGCCGCAAAATTCTGGCTTGAGGACCAAGTTGCAGCCCTGCAGATGTCTGCCAACGGTACAGAGCAGAGATGAGCTACTGAGGCAGCCATTGCCCTGACACGGTGGGCCATGACCCGACCCTGCAAAGGAAGGTCAGCTGCCAGGTAAGCCCAGGCGATACAGTCAGCCACCCAGACGAACAAGGTACGCTTGGACACAGGCACCCCCAAGTTATTGGGGTCAAAAGATACGAAGAGCTGAGTAGCCCTCCTATACCCCTGCGTACGCTCAAGGTAGAAGGATAAGGCCCTCCTACAGTCCAGGGTATGCAGGACTGTCTCAGCACGGCTGGCATGGGGCCTAGGGAAGAATGTTGGAAGAACCACCTCCTGGTTGAGAAGGAAAGAGGAGACAACCTTGGGGAGGAACTTAGGATGAGTCCTAAGGACTACCCTGTTCCTATAGAAGCAAGTGTATGGCCTGTCACAGACCAGGGCTTGAAGTTCACTCACTCGCCTGGCCGAGGTCAAGGCCACTAGGAATAGAGTCTTCCAGGATAGGAAGCGTAAAGGACATGTAGCCATTGGTTCAAAAGGTGGGCGAGTAAGTTGCTGCAAGACAACATTCAACTCCCACTCAGGGGCCGGTGGATGGAGAGGAGGCTTAAGCAATAGTAAGCCTCTGAGAAATCTGGACACCAAGGAGTGAACTGACAAAGAGTGTCCCTCCACCAGAGAGTGATGAGCTGCCAGAGCAGAGAGGTGGACCCGAACAGAATTGGACTTAAGGCCCTGATTGGACAAGTGCAGTAGGTACTGGAGCACTACTGGCACAGTGCAGGTGAAAGAATCTTCCTTGCGTTGCTGACACCACAAGGAGAACCTCGGCCACTTTAGGGCATATGTTTTCCTGGTGGATTGCTTCCTAGAGGCCAAGACCACCTCTTCCACTTCCTGAGGTAGGCCCCAGGGAGCCAAGACTACCCTTGCAGCCTCCATGCCATCAGATGGAGAGATTTGAGATTGGGATGCAGAAGGGAACTCCGATCCTGAGATAGAAGGTCAGGCTGGGATCCTAGAGGCATGGGTGTCTCCACTGCCAGTTGAAGTAACAGGGGGAACCAGGGCTGCCTCGGCCACCTGGGTGCAACCAGAAGTACTGAGGTCTTGTCCCTGAGAATCTTGAACAAGGTTCGGGCCACCAGAGGCATGGGAGGAAACGCATAGAGCAGGCCCTGGGACCAAGAAATCAGGAAGGCATCCGCCGCCACCCTTAGGGGATGCGGTTGCCTGGAACCAAACCTGGGCAGTTGGTGATTCAGGGGACTGGCAAAGAGATCCATGGATGGAAGTCCCCATTTTAGGAAAATTTGTTGAACCACCAAAGGGTGCAGTTTATTTATTTATTTATTATTTATTACAGGCTCTTATATACCGCACTATTTAGTATCAGCGCGTTTACAGTATAACAAAAGACCAGAGCAACAGGCTGTTTGGTTTTACATAGAACAGGTATGAGCAACTTGGATATACATGGGGAACATGGTTCACTGAAAACTATTTACATGCTATATATACATGTTTACATGATAAATATACATGTTTCCACTCGTGGGGCTGCAGAATTCTGCTTAAGCGGTCTGCCAGAAAGTTCTCCTGGCCAGGAAGATACACAGCCCTCAGCAACATCTGGTGCCTGAGGGCAAAAGAGCAAAGGGCCTGTGCTTCCAGGCATAGAGACCTGGACCCAGTGCCGCCCTGTTTGTTCACATAGAACATGGCCACTTGGTTGTCCGTCTGAACTAGAACAGACTGGTGGGCCAAGGAGTGAGAAAAAGCCTTGAGGGCTAAGCGAATAGCCCGCAGTTCCAGTAGGTTGATCTGTTGCAGGGCTTCCCATGGGGACCAGAGGCCTTGGGTGCAGCTCCCTTGACAGTGTGCACCCCAGCCCTGCAAGGAGGCATCGGTTGTCAACACCACTGTGGGGGCAGCTACTTGAAAAGGCACCCCCTGCAGCAAGTTTGGGGGGGGGGGTGTAGCCACCACTGAAGAGAATCCGGGAAGGGTTTGGATACCCTTACTTTGTCCGCTAGGCTCCCTGTGGCCTGCTTCCACTGAGTTTTGAGGCATCACTGTGCAGACTGTCAGACGGCTGCCTAGGGTGAGAACTTACACAATCTTGACGATGCATATATTCATATGATTCTTGCAAGGTATTGTGGGTATTGTAGTTCATTCACTCCCAAACACAGCTGATGACAATAATTTGAGTTGTGAAACCAAGTGGTAAGATCAATAAAATACTTCTTTTATTGATGGGGTTTAATTCACCCAGCACAGGTATGCTTGATAGCACTATAAATGAGGTTACTTGCTTGCAGTGTTTAAAATGGATAACAAAAAGTCACAAAGTAAACCAGAAAACAACCTTCAGCTTGTCAGGCAATTAGCTAATGTTTTCTTAGCAAGTAATTACCAAATACAAAGGCACAAAGTAAAGAATAAACTTTGCTGGTTAGGTTAACTTCTGCTTATTTTCCACGCCGATCTCAGCAGTGATTCTCCCTTGCTCCCACACACAATCAGGTGCAGCCCTAATTACTATCAATGGACCAGCTGAAAGCCTTTAGCTGGCTGGCTGCTACTGTGTGAGCCCAAATCCTGCTTTAAGAGCTGTTTGCAGTGGAAATAAAGAACAAAGTTAGGTTTCTTTGTGATGGCTGATGTGTTTGCTCATAGAAAACTAGCAATAGCATTTAGATAGAGAACAGTCCATATAAACTGTACTTTCATCTGCTGTATCTCCCCCTTCATCAACAATCATAGGGTCAATATCATACATTGGCACAGATGAGTCTTTCATTAAGGCACTATCATGAGAATGCTTATTCCCTTGCTGCCATTCTCTATTATAGATAGGGTCTGGATCAGTGTTCATACCTGAGCCTCTCCTGCCATCATAATTCCTCTCTGTAAAGCCTGGCCAATATGTAACCCAATTCTGATGTCCAGCCTTCCAATCTTGATCCCTGGACACTGGATCTCCTCTCACATACCTTCTGGCCTTGGTCTGAAAGTCCCTTCCACGTGCAGTCTTCTCTCTTCCAGGTAGCCACTGGTGATTCCTATCTCTGCCACTCCATTCCTCTGGCTGAATCCAGTCCAATGGACTCTGCTGGCTTTTGGAATACCTCCCAGTATGAGTACTGCCTTGGAATCTCCCAGACCTTCCAATGGCCTTTCTTCTCTTCCTTCCAGAGAGTTTCCTTCTCTCTCTATCTGCGTGGCTTTTGCTGAAGCTGTTCTTCCAACTCTCCCTGAATCTGTTTCCTGAAGAATAATCTCTATTCTTATTCTTTCCTAATGTGTGCTGCTCCCTAACACAGCGCAGCTGTGTTGAATCAAGCCCTGCCCTTTGAGATGAGTGCTTAGGGATTACCTCATAGCTCTCTTGATTGCACACACATTCTCTCACTTCAGCCCCTCTCATGGCTGCTGGAAACCTGGTGCATTCTGGGACTGGTAGTCTTTTATGTGAAAACTCTGTTTTCTTGCTTCTACCAGAACTGACAGGTTGCTTGTTCAGAGTCACATCATCTTTTCTATAGCTCCTACCTGAGCTATGATAAGCTTCCTTATCACAAGACCTCATGTGGAGGCGGGCATTGGGGGTCACATGCACAGTTGATGCCATGTGTCCCAGGAGCTGTAGACAGAGCCTGGCAGGAACCCTCGGCAGACTGAGAAACCGGGATGCCAACCCTATGAGTCTTTGAGCTCTGTCCTCTGACAAGTAAGCCCTTGCTTGCAGAGAGTCCAGCCATGCTCCTATGAACTTGAAGTTCTGGGAGGGGAGCAAAGTGAACTTTGCGAAGTTTATGACAAAGCCTAGGTCTTGAAGGAGTGTGACAGTCCTGAAGGTGGCCTGCCTGGCCTCCTGGTAGGTCTGACCCCGGATGAGCCAGTCGTCCAGATAGGGGAAGACAAATATCCCTTGAATCCTCAAGTAGGCCGTCACCACAGCTAGGCACTTTGTAAAGACCCGTGGGGTGGAAGTTAGGCCAAAAGGCAGCACCCTGTACTGGTAATGGTTCCCTCCCACCACAAACCTGAGGTACTTTCTGTGGTCTGGATGAATGAGGATGTGAGTGTACGCATCCTTTAGATCTAAGGAGCATAGCCAATCTCCCTGCTGGAGGTAGGGCAGAAGTGTTCCAAGAGTAAGCATCTTGAACTTCTCTTTCTCCAAGAGCTTGTTGAGGTTTCTGAGGTCTAGGATAGGCCTTAGGCCTCCTGTTCTCTTTGGCACCAGAAAATACCTGGAGTAAAACCCGTGCCCTTGTAGGCGGGGAGGTACCGGCTCCACCGCCTTGTCCAGAAGCAGACCCTGAAGTTCTTGGAGGAGGAGGGTGGTGTGCAGGAGAGGCCTCAGAGGTTCTCCTGGAAAATAGACAGGAGGTAGCTGTTGGAAATAAGCATCATTCACCAAGGCTATATGCTTCAAGACCCAAGCATCCCCTGTAATGGGTGGCCACCGGTGGGCAAACAGGGCCAAGCGACCTCCTGTGCAGGGATGGGACAGCAGGGATGGAGAGGCTATGCCTTGGTAGTCAAAAGCCCCTCCCTGCTGGGTAGGAGCAGAAGCCGGAGGCTTGGGGGTCTTCTGCCTACGGGGCCCATGTCCCTGCCCCTTGGCCTGCTGCCCCTAAGGGGGAGCTGGGGAGGCCTGATATTGAGGGAAAGGTTTGTAGGCAGACACCTTTCTCGGGTAGAAGGACTTTTTACCCGAGCCCTTCTTTTTGTGAGAAGGGGCAGAAGATTTTCTGGACAGCCTAGTCCTGGTCAGGTGCTCGGTCTCGAGCTCAGCAGCCTTCTCGGCCATGGGTTTGCCAAAAAGGTTCTCACCTCAGCAAGGGACATTGACCAACTTATCCTGAACCCAAGGCTCGAGGTCCGATGACTGCAGCCATGCCTGGCATCGGGCCGCGATACCGGCGGCCGCCACACGAGCCGAAGCCTCGAAGCCATCGTAGGCCGCTCGGGACATGAATTTGGAACAGTCCCGGATACCTCAAGACAAAGACTGGAACCTCTGCAAAGGTTCCCCGGAGAGACCAGCAGAGAACCCGGTAAGCTCCTTTGCCAGGTCTCGGAGAAACATGCACATGTATAGCTGGTATGACTGGACATGGCAAGCAAGCATCGAGCCCTGGAAGCACTTTCTGCCGAAAGCATCCAGGTTGCGGGCCTCCCTACCGGGGGGCACCGCAGAGTGCATCTTCTGGCTCTTCAGTCGATGCATGGCCGATTCCACCACCATGGAATGGTGCGGCAGCTGCGCCTTTTGGAAGCCAGGGCTCTTACGGAGTCAATAAATGGAATCGACCCGCTTGCTCAAGACCGGCGCCGAGGCCGGTGTTCCCACATCCGGAAGAGGAGCCGTTCCAGCATCGGAGGAACCGGCACAGTAAAGGCCTCCTTCGGAGGAGAGTCATACTGGAGGGCCTCGAGCTCCTCGGCTCGAGGCTCCTCCTCAGGGTCGGCGGGAATCGCCAAGGCCTTGGCCATGTCCCGCACGAACTCCAAGAACCGGGTGTCCTCCGGAGGGGACCTACTCTGGGGCTCGGACTGCGGTGAATCCGACGGGACGCACCGAGTCTGGAAGGTATCGGGGGACGCCCTCGGTTCTGAGCGGGAGGTCGAGGGAAACCTTGACCGAGGACGACCTCGAGCCTTCATGGCCTCGAGTATCGGCTCGGTCTCCGGGGTCGACTTCGACGTCCCGGTGGTCGGGGCAGATGCACCAGCGAGGCTGGCCATCAGTATCCGCTGCTGCTCCATGAAGGCAGACAATCTGCACTCCAAGGCTGTCAGCCTGAGTCCAAGCTCAGGAGACTCAGCAGCTACTGACTTGGGCCCCGGCGGCGGCGCCGGGCCTGACGTCGGCTCCCTTGGAAGAGAGACCACGAGGACTACAGGACTTACGTGTCCGACGGTCTCTGGCTCTACACGAGGTACTTTGGACGGCTTCTCCTGCTCCAAAGGCCCGGGACGGCGGTCAGGGGTCTTAGACCTGGCCCTCGAGGAACCAGGGACCTCCTCTGACGCCGCCCTCGTGAGCCGTTTCTTCCTCTTGGGTTCACGGTCGGGGGACCCCCTGTCCGAGGAACCCCGGCGATGCTCGGGATCAGACTTCCGAGACGTCGAAGCCTCAGACGAGGTCCGGGCCCGGCCGGAGGCAGAGTTCGAAAAAATCCTTTCCTTTTGCTGCTGACGGCTTTGAAGTGCCTTGGTGGACATTTTACCACACGGGCCGCAGATCATGGGGTCATGATCTGGGCCGAGACACCGAAGGCAGCAGTCGTGGGTGTCGGTGAGAGACATTAGTTTCTTGCACCGATCACACTTCTTGAAACCACTGGAAGCCATCGGGGAAAAAAGGGCCCCTGCGAGGTCAAAAGACCGGCCTTCCAGGGAAAAACAGAAAAAAAGGCGCGAACGCCAGCCACTAAGGGCAAAAACCGAAAAATGGAGAACAGGCTCGATACCGGTGTACCGAACCCGGCGGGAAAGGGAACCGGCGTCGAAGAAAAAGCGAAGAAATCTTCAAGAAAAAAAATCAACTTTTCCCGGATGACTAGGACAAACATCCGAAGGGATCCACGGAAAAAGGGAGACTGAGCAAGATGGCACCTTTAGGTGGGAAGGGGACCGCGCATGCGTTTAGTATTCCCAAAGGCTTTCATAGAAAGCTGGGGAAATGCTCCACACGGGGGCTCCATCGGCGCCGATGTCACCCATAAGTGAGGACTGACTTCCTGCTTGGTCCTGGAGAATCCCCCATTACAGAAACAGCCAGACCCAATGTTACTTACCTTCAGAGATCTGACACATTCAAACTCACTCAGGATGATATTCTATTTACTTCATGTTTTTACTTAACTTATCACAAAAAATGTATGTAAATAGAGATTCATTTAGTAGGTCTCCATTTATAATATCACTACAGTTACATAACAAATTAGCAAAAAACCTTAAAATTATCATTTAAAAAAAACATACATTTCTAGAAAACCACCATGTTTTTAACAGTTCAAATGCAACCTAATACATAAACAATAGATAATATAGCTAAAGAAATGAAACACATCAGGACAGTAAGGGTGCAATTATAAAAGGAGGTATCTAGATTTACATGTGAACTATCTGCGTAAATTCTGCTATTGTAGTCACTGGTGTGCATAAGTGGCGACTTAAGAATGTAAATAACCTTTTATAAAATGTAAACTAGAGTGCAAGCAATTATGTGCATAGATTATAAAATTTTGAAATTTACAAGTGTAACTGTAAAAACAAGCGGGATCATTTACACCAGCTCTAAGTCATCATGCCTTAATGTACTTGCATACTTTTGTTATGCTCTATTTTATGAAGTCAATTCCATGCATAGTTTTATTTTGTAAATTAGGCATAAAGTTGGTGCAAGAAAATGCAGACACTAACTAGGTGCCAGTATAAAACACAACACGTGGCACGCTGGACTGGCTTCGGGCCTCCTTTATTCCCCCCCCCCCCCTCCAATCCTTTCTCCCCATCCCGCATGCAACAAAGAGGCCCGATCCATTGCTTTGCAGCCTGCTTTTATTTGTGGATCTTGAAGGCCACAGCATGCAGATACACAATTACTGCATTGCTAACAATCTCCAATCTAACCAACATAACTTCTGTACAAAAATTTAGTGACCATTCAGTAAACAATAGACAAAACATAACACAAACATGATGATTGCTGTGGAGGGATACCACAGTCCCTATTGCATGGTCAGCAGCCCTGGCCCACCTTATGGCCAGTGTCCCGCCCCTCTGCCCCTGTCACCAACCACTCCATGTTGGTGCCCAGGTGACCTGTTTTGTGCTATGCTCCTGATAACTGAGGCCAGTTACCCCTGGCAGCTGGCCTCTTTGTTACCAGACCCTGTCACACCAATCTTGGTACCCGGGACCCTCTTCTTTCTGTGGTACCCCTTCCCCTCCCTCCCTTTGGTGAGGTCCCGCCATCAGGAGGGCCCACGGCCCAGCTCACCCATAGTGAGTACTGAACAGGTGGCCCACCACAAGCCCTCGAGAACAGCTCCAGGCTGATGTCATTCAGGTGAACACCATCCCCTGAGTAGACTGTCTTTCCCCCTGCCAGTATGCGTTGGTGTTCCATTACCACCCCGCATGAAGGTCCTGACCTCCTTGTTTATCTTCATCCAGCTCTTTTCAATACATGCTGGCTCCATTCCCCCCACCCGTTTCTGCAGTGGGAGGATGTGAGACCATGACGCCCGCACCCAGCTCAGTGCGTATCCAGACCATGTCCATCTTGATCTTCATGAGATTGATGCCTTTTGTGGACACCAGATTGTTATGCCCAAGATGCAGAACAACCCAGTCTGGTGAGACACCAGTCCGTCCCTCACCCGCGAGGGCAGGCCTCAATTGGTCCCACTACATCCCTCTTTGTCCCATCCATCATATGCGCACACTTGCATGGTAGAAGCCAAGTTGCTTGCTGAAGTGTCTCCCCGCTGCCCGTCTTCCTGCCCAATGACCATAGGAATATCCTATAATCCATACAAACAACACTCCGATACCAGGCTGGCAAGAGAGAAAGCAGCGAAAGCGATAGGCACTATAGCCTGATAAGAACATAAGATATGCCATACTGGGTCAGACCAAGGTCCATCAAGCCCAGTATCCTGTTTCCAACAGTGGCCAATCTAGATCAAAAATATCTAGCCAACCCCGACATAATACACGTACTCACCAAGATTCACACTCAACACAACCCCAACTACAAAAGCCGTTAGCCTGACACTCCTCCTGTTACCTATCCACTCTTCACATTACAACCCTTAACCATGCCCTCATTTGATCTTTAATCCTCCAGTTCTATAACACTGTACATAGTTTTTCCCCTGTTTATCCAAGTTTGTATCCCATGTTTTATTGTAAACCCAATGTAACTGCTACATTGTTGTATGTTCTGTTCCAATGTAAACCGCACTGATTGTAATAGCGCGGTATATAAGAGATGCAAATAAATAAATAAATAAATAAAATCTAGCAGTTTCCCCAAAAGAGACAGGTTCCACAATGCTTGTAGTGGGGCAAGCAAAGGATATTTTGGGTCCACTTTAATAATGGTTTATGGACCTTTCCTCCAGGAACTCATCCAAACCTTTTTTAAACCCAGCTACACTAAGGGTTTTTACTGCATCCTCTGATAGCAAATTCCAGTTTGATTACACGTTGAATGAACAATTATTTTCTCTTATTAGTCTTAAATAGGTTACCCTGTAGTTATATTGCATACCCCCTAGTCGTTTTATATTTTGATGGCGTAAACAATCGATCTACGTTTACCCATTCCACTCCATTCATTAATTTATAGAGCTCTCCCCTCAGCCATATCCTTTCAAGTTTGAAGAGCTCTAACCTTTTTTAGCCTCCCTTCATAGGGATGTCCTTCCATCCCCTTTACATTCTGGTGGTTCTTCTCTGTACCTTTTCATATAACGCTATATCCTTTTTAAGATACAGCGACCAAAATTGCACACAATATTCAAGGTGCGGTCGCACCATGGAAAGATAGAGGCATTATAATATCCTTTGTTTTATTCTCCATTACTTTCCTTATGATACCTAGCATTCTATTTGCTCTCTTGGCTGCACACTGGGCAGAGGGTTTTAACATGTTATCCACAATGATGCCTAAATCGTTTTCCTGGGCGGTGGTTCCTAATCTGGAACCTTGCATCGTGTAACCATAGTTTGTGTTTTTCTTTCCTAGGTGCATAACTTTGCATTTGTCCACATTAAATTTCATCTGCCATTTGGATGACCAGTCCTCCAATTTATCAAGATCCTCTTGCAATTTTCCACTATCCTCATAGATTTTAACAACTTTGAATAGTTTTGTCTCATCTGCAAATCTGATAACCTCACTCGTTATTCTCATTTCCAGGTCATTTATGAATATACTAAAAAGCAGCAGCCCCAGCACAGATCCCTGAGGTACTCCATTATTCACCTTTCTCCATTGGGACAATTGGCCATTTAGCCCTACTCTCTGCTTTCTATCTTTTAACCAGTTCCTGATCCACAATAGTACACTGCCTCCTTCCTATCCCATGACTTTTTAATTTTGCCAAACGTTTCTCATAAGGGACCTTGTCAAAGGCTTTCTGAAAGTCCAGATACACTATTATAAACTGACTCACCTTTGTCCACCTGTTTATTCACACCTTCAAAAAACCATAACAGATTATTTATTTATTTATTTACATTCTCTTATATACCGCGCTATTCTGCATCAGTGCGGTTTACATTGAACAAACTGAAATTACATTGAACAGGGCATTATAACTTGGAGATAACTATTTTACAGGGAACATGGGCTATGGAGGGTTAAGTGGCTTGCCCAAGACCACAAGGAGCACCTGTTGGACTAGAAACCCCAGTCCTTCCGGCCCAAGGTTGCTGTCCTCTAGTGGGATTTGAACCCCCGACCTTCCGGCCTGAAGTACCTTGCCCCAACCACTAGGCCACTCCTCCACTCCATTAGTAAGACCTTCCTTGGCTAAAGCCATGTTGGCCGTTTCTCATTAAGACATGACTATCTACATGTTCGGTAATTGTTTATGATGGTTTCCACCATTTTTCCCGGTACTGACGTCAGGCTCACCGATCTGTAGTTTCCTGAATCACCCCTGGAACCCTTTTTAAAAATTGGTGTTACGTTCACAATCCTCCAATCTTCAGGTATTACAGATTATTTTAATGATAGTTCACAGATAACTAATAGCAGGTCTACAATCTCATAATCCAGTTCTTTCAACACCCTTGGATGTATAACATCTGGTTCAGGTGATTTGCTACTCTTCAGTTTATCAAGTTGTAATACATCTTCCCAGTGTATGGATATTTGTTTCAATTCTTTCACAGCATGTCCTTTAAATACCATTTTAGTCATGGGTAACAGTCCTACATCTTCCTCAGTAAAGACTTCATTCAGTCTCTCTGCTATGGCCTTGTCCCCTCTTAGTGCCCCTTTTACCTCTCTATCATCTATTGGTCCAACTGACTCTCACAGGCTTTTTCTATGAATGTACTTGAAAAAGTCTTTATTATGCATTTTTGCTTCCACAGCAAGCTTCTTCTCAAATACTCTTTTTGCCTGCCTTATCAATGTCTTGCATCTAACTTGCCAGTGCCTATATTGTTTCCAGTTTGTCATATGGCTCCCTTTTTCCATTTCCTGAAAGATGATTTTTTGGCAACAGCTGCCTCTCTGACCTCACCTTTAAAACATGCTGGCAGTTTTTTGGACTTCCTTCCACTGTTCTTAAAGCATGGAATACAACTAGTCTGGGCTTCCACGATATTATTTGTAACCGCCACCCAAACTTGATGTAAATCTTTAACCTTTGCAGCTGCTCCTTTTAGTTTTTTCATAACTATTTTCCTCATTTTATCATAGTCTCCCTTTTGAAAGTTAAAAGTTAGTATAGTGGATTTCCTTACCATCCGTCCTTCATTTATTAAATCAAACGCGATCATGCTATGATCACTACTGCCAAGTGGCCCTTATCACTTGCACCAGATCTTGTGTTCCACTAAGGACTAGTTCCAAAATGACTTCCCCTCTGGTCAGTTTATGAACCAGCTGCTCCAAGAAGCAGTCATTTATTTCATCTAGAAACTTTATCTCCCTAGCATGTCCTGCCGTGACACTGACCCAGTCAATACCGGGGTGAATGAAATCACCATAAGTATTACTGTGTTGTAACTTTTGTTCGCTTCACCAATTTCTTTGAGTTTTTCATTCTGGCCAGGCAGTCGATAGTGCATCCCCACTGCCATCGCCTTCCCCTTTTTACATAGAATTTCAATCCATAGAGATTTTACAGTGAATTTTGTTTACTGCAAAACTTTAATCCTTTGTAACTCAATGCTCTCTCTAACAGAGTGCAACCCCTCCATCAATTTGATCTTATCTATCATTACACTATAGTTTGTACCCAGGTATCATAATGCCCCACTGGTTGTCCTCCTTCCACCATGTCTGAGATACCAATCATATCTAACCTCTCATTTACTCCTATATATGCTAACTCTCCCATCTTATTTTTTATACTTCTAGCATTTGCATACAAGTATTTTAGAATCTGTATTTTATTAATATTAATCTGGCTATCGATAGGCAGGGGTAATTTGGAATCTTTAAGCTCTGTCTGCTCTGTACTCAAAGGCATTTGGGCTATTTTTGTCTTTATTGGAACCTCTCTACTGATATACCCTAACTTAAATCTTTTCCTAGTATCCCTTCAAGGATACATTGTTCCGAACCATGCGCTCTTGGCGACTGTCGGCTTTCCCCTATTATCTAGTTTAAAAGCTGCTCTCTCTCCTTTTTAAGGGTTAATGCCAGCAGCCTGGTTCTGTTCTGGTTAAGGTGGAGCCCATCCCTTTGGAAGAATCCCTCCTTTCCCCAGTTCCTAAGAAATCCAAAACCCTCATCTCTGCACCATTCTCTCATCCACGCATTGAGACTCTGGAGCTGTGCCTGCCTTTTGGGTTCTGCGTATGGAACGAGAAGCATTTCAGAGAATGCTACCCTGGAAGTTCTGGATTTCAACTTATACCATTTGGAAATCCACCTCCCGATAGCCTGAATCTGCCCCACCCCCAGGTTCAACCCATGCGCTGCGGTTGCTGCACCTATCCTGAATGAATGTAGCCTCAGCCTGGAGGTCCCGAACTTCTCCTTCCTTACCGTCCTCAGCCACAGGTTCAAATACTGGTACTGCAATAGACAGGAGCCATCCGCGTGCCGAAGCAGGGGGTTTCCCACTGTTGGCCACACGCAGGCAAGCTCCCCCACCACCATGGAGTTCAGCCACACCACCCTTCTGTTCCTGAGCCAGTCTGTCTTTGACCAGGCCAGGAACAAGTACACCCTATCCTCCATCACCAAGGCATCACCCACATGGCATTGAGCTGCTTGCTCACAATGGGCAGCATACCAGTTGACTCCCACATCCTGAACAACAAGCATTCCAAGACAGGGAGAATAGGCACCGTGAGCACCTCCTTGGGAGGGGCATTGTACTATAGGATCTCAATATCCTCTACCCAATGCTCCTCCTCAGTGGTGAAGGCCAGAGCCTTTGCCATGTTCTGAACGAAATCCAGGAAGGAGAGGTCCCCGGGAGGGGATGGCTGAAGCTCCTGCTGTGGAGATGGGTCTGAGGGAACGGCCCGATGTCATCCAATGATGAGTCCCTGGAAACCCGTCTCCCACTCCAAGTCGGAATCAGAAGAGACCTTGAGAATCCAATGGGCCTCATGCACACGCCTGGTCAGGGGCATTGATTGTGTCCTGGGGCCTCAGCGCTGTGAACCAGAAGCACTCATGTGTGAGACCAGAGGCCTTGAGCAGGACCAGGACAGATGCCGGGAAGCAGCTCGAAGCTGATGCCGCTCCAGCACCGGCTGGATCTCTCCTTGGGTGACACCCTCACAGCGGAGGGGTTAGTAGCCAGGCCTGAAGACCCAGATGAACCAGGCCCCAGACCCCACTACTGGACCAGGAAGGCAGCAAGACTGTGTTTCATGGCCACCATCCTGACCTCCAGGCCAGAAGGCTCTGCAGCTACCAGCATGGGTACAGAGAATATCTGTCCCGATGTCATCTCCATTGAGGTGGTTTCCTCAATGACAATGGCCTCAGAGGACCAGTATCGATTCTCCAGTGCCAATGAAGTCTCCTCTCACTAGGGCAGCTTTGAAGGACGCTCCCAGTCATCACCTTCGGCATCGTGATGAGAACTCTGATGCCGGTGGCAGAAAGTGTTACCCTCGGTTCCAGCATTGGCCTTTGACACAACCATGGGAAAAGAGTGATCCTTCTGGGGATGGCTCTCTGAGGATGATTCCCAGTCCGATGCCCCACAACCTCGGGGCTCTGAGTGGGTGCGGGTGCCAGGAGAGTCTGAGGCCTCCTCAGCAGCCCCCGAGGTCGTCAATTCCATGCTCCAAGCTGGGGACGAAGAAGAGGTCTTATGGTCAGTGTCTCTCATTATCTCTCATTGCCTTTCACGATTCTTACAACCCCTGCTCATCATCTGAAAACACAGCGAGCAGACAGAAGCATCATGATTGGCTCTGAGGCACCGCAGGCAGCAGTCATGTGGATATATGCAGTCGCACTGCTTAAATCCACTAACTGAGGACATAGAGGGGAAAAAACGGTACTCACGAGATCAAACTCCAAGGTCCTCGTTAAGGAGGGCATGAGAGAAAATCCCCCACCCCCAAGATATGGGAAAAATGAAAAAGGGAACCCAAAAACCACGATGCAGATGCAACAGCAGTTCCAGGAACCGAGCAGGTGATGGTACGCAACTGGATGAAAAGTAGAAAATAAACAGATGGCAAAAAAATGCAACTTTTTCCAGGTTGCAGATGAAGACGTCTGATGGGCTCCACAGAAAAAAAGACGACTGAGGTAAGATGGCACCCTTGGGAGGAAGGTGACCACGCATGGTGGTCTAACTCCCAAAGGCTTTCTGTGAAAGTTGGGGCGTGTTCATTGCATGGGCTCCATCAGTGCCAATGTCACTATGTGAGGACAGACTTTCTGCTTGTTCCCAGAGAAATAGTGTGTGAAAGACTGGGGAATAATGGGCCAGGGAAGAAGAGATGGGGAATGGGAGGACTGGGACGAGGGTTGAAAAGTGATGGGTAGATGGGAGGGATTAAGGACTGGATAGTACGAAGGAGTAGTGAAATCTGAGTGGACAGAGAGAAAAAATAAATGGAAGAAAGCTGAAAGGAAAAGATCAATATCCAAGATGGAAAGATGCGATGAAAACAAAAAGGGAGACAAGAAACGGCAGATGGACTAGGGACAATAGAGACCTCAGAGAAGAAAAAGGAAAGCAAAAACCTCAGGGTCCAGAATGATCACAGAATAAAACGGTCAGACAACAAAGTTAGAAAAAATAATTTTATTTTCAATTTAGGGATCAGACTTTGTACAGTACAGGGAAATGCATCTCTTTTTATGTCTATGGTATTGCACTGCATGCAGAGTCTGGCTTTTGGGGATTTCAATTTAATTTTTGTCTACGTATTTTTAATTTTTAGATTGTGGTCATTTATTCTGTACTTGGTGAGGGTCTGCGTTCTGAGTGTGTGACCGAGGCCAGGTGTTCTGTTAACATGGAGTTTGTACACAGGGATCTGTACTGTAGTAATATGACTTGCTCAGCTTTTCAAATAGGTGTATGGATGTTCTAGGGCTGACTACAATATTTACACTGCTGCTTTTTTCTGGGTATGCTCCTTGTGTGAGTTTTGGAAGTTGAAACTGGTATGGTATGGTATGGTAGATTTGCTCTATAGAGCCCCCTTGACTTTTGTAGGGTTTTGTATTACTTCACAATATGCCTGGTACTAGAGAATGTTTATGTTATTGTTACTTAGATGAACAGAATCAGATTTTTTTTTAAATACATTGAGTCCTATAAGTTAATGTCCTAGTTCTGCTCTGCATCTATTGTAGAGAAAAAGCAAGCAGTTTAACACAAAATAAAATAAGTTATAAATTTATAATCTGGGGTTAAAAACTGTTGTGGTTCTTGCTTTTTCTTTTAGTTTCTTGGTGTGCACACATCTTACATTTCCTTTTTTGCAGAAAGAGTAGTTACTCACCTGTAAAGCACAGTTACTTACCTGTAACAGGTGATCTCTGGGAACAGCAGGAATAAGTCTTCACATATGGGGTACGTCGGTACCGACGGAGTCTGCGCGGGAACGCTTCCCAGCGTCCAATCAAGAGCTTCTGGAAGCATCCCCCCACGCCTGCGTGCTGCCTTCCCGCCTTTCCTAACTGCCTCTCCTCAGTTAAGTTTTAAAGCTGAGACAAACAGAGAGAGAGAGAGGAAAGGAAAGATAGACAGATACAACTCCTGGGGAGGTGGGTGGGTTGTGAAGACTTATTCCTGCTGTTCCCAGAGATCACCTGTTACAGGTAAGTAACTGTGCTATCTCCAGGAACAAGCAGGAATGAGTCTTCACATATGGGGACTCCCAAGCTAAGATGCCTGGAGTCCCAGCATGTCATAGATTGGAACATGCTATCCCCCACAACACCAGGCATCCTGAGGATGGAGGGTAGGAGTTGAAAAAGAAAGGCGCTGTGGAACAGCTAACCTAGCATAGGACTGCAGACAAGGAGTCCATGTGTGGATGATAATTATCCTCAATGATATTGAAAGAAACATTGCAATATGGACCTCCCCTAACAGGATTACAGAGCAGTAAGGAGGTTCATGGGATCTACTGGGGAACCCAGTAGAGGAACCTCAAGGGGGACCTCACTGTGAAGTGGAGGTAATAAACCTGTAGGAAAAACAGTGGAGGTCAGATTCCTGAAAGGTAACAGGGAACCCCAGTAATAACTGGGGTAGTACAAAAACGGTGGGCCTTCAGCGGAAGGCTTTATGACAAAAGCCGAACTCTTTTGGCAACAGAGTGGCTCACCCTTAGGAGCAAAAAGAGAAGGCTGACCGATTTGGACAAACAGGCACAGTCCTTGTGGGAGGAAAAGGTATGGAAACCCCTTGTATCCCAAAAAGAAAGGACAAATGCCTGAGGCGTTAGAGCCTGTGATTAACTGAAGATCCCCAATGTCTCTCCTAACTGGAGTCAGCTAGGAGAGATACTGGAACATGGAGAGCTTCAGAGGTACCTAAACCTTAAGGTTATGGTGGAAGCTGTTAACTACCACAGAAAGTGGTTGTGCGTGTAGAACCCCAAACATGCTGGATAGCATAGGTATGGGTAAAGCCCATCTGTCAGAATCATATAGCTATATGAGCCTAGACAGTCAGGTAGAAAAATATGCAGATACATATCTACCAATAATAAAATATCTCGACCGATACATATATATATATATATATATACTTATATACTTATAGATAGACATATAAGAATATATCTATAGTGAGATATGAAAAAGCATAAAATATACATAAATGATAGACATAGACATCTGTAAGATGTATGCTATAGATATGAATATATATGCCTCTATATGGGTGTCTGCAAAGAAGCAGACAGAGATATGCCCACAGAACAGTATTCACATAGGAAATGTGGAGAGGAAAGATTCATCTAATAACAAGAAGGTGGAACCTACTTGAGAAGATATATAGAGAATCTATTCTGACTGGTTATGAGCTACAGGGATGCTAGCTAGTGAAAAAAAAACAACAAACAAACCAGGACGATTACGTGAAAAGCAGAGGATGATATCAGTCTGCAGCCCGCAAGTCCCGAGTATTCCAGAACTCTAGCATGATAAGTGAACAGAAGACGCATAAAAATGAGATACCATGCTGACCTGCTTAAGGGCAAAAAGGTATCATGCGTTCTTACCATGAGGACGAGCTGCAAGGAGAAAAAGCATATTCCCGATTGGAAATACTATGGACCAAAGCAGGGAATTGGCAACTCATTAAGCTTTCACATAAGAGAAGGCCTATGTCCTTTATATTAAAAAGGAGACAGTGAAAAAAGGGAGAACCTTTCTAGTCATGGGAGACATGACTGAAAAAGCCTTTTCCAACCATCTAGGATAGCTGTTGGAGAAAACCCCCCCATGCTCTCTAGCAAGGGCCCATAGTGGAGAGCTTCCCTGTAGAATTGCAGAGAGCATAATGCAGGAGAATGAGGAGATAGAAATGGCTGCTGGAGAGCCAGTACCTATGTCAACTATGCTGCCAAACCCAGGGGAATGGAGATGGCAGAAAGAGCCTGTAGTGAAGTAGTTTCCAAGACAGATGACAGCACTGACTTGGAGCCACAACTAAGACCAGACAGAATGTTAGTGGAGGACAACCTGGTTGCTGGTGGACAAGAACCAGTGGTCCAAACATTGCATAGGCAGCTGCTTGCCAGACAGCAGAAAAAAATCTTACTGTTTAAAAACAGAAAGGACAGACAGAACAGGAGTAGAAAACTCTGGACATGTCTGATGAACTGCCTCAAAGCAAGATTGAAAAAGAGGAGTTAACTCAGAGAGGAAACTCCGCACTGGAAAAGTAACAAAACTAGAGAGGCTGAAGAAAAAGCCCTCCAGTGAAGCAATACCGCTCTTACAGGGGAAAAACTTGGTAAGAGGGTAAAGAGAATGGAGCTGAAGAAGACTTACAAAGTAGTAAGTCTATAGAAAGGAAAAAAAGACATGCTGGCACAGGAAACTATCGTTTGATAGTGGTTAGACCTCTTTCCCTAGCAGGAAGAAGAGGAGAACCCTGTGACCTATAGGCATGAACATCCTGACAGCTCATAGAACAAAGAAAAAATGGATGTCTTTTGGGAAGAGATCCATGTCTAGGGTTTAGAATGAAAGCAGTGGATTGCCTCTACTGAGAAGAAGCAACTGCAGATTCTAACCCCAAGAGTCACAAGCATCTGATGAAGACTGATCAGAAACCCTGCGGTTGCTGGGTTTGCTGAGCCTGGTGAGAGGTGGAATTCTGCAGACCAGGACGATGCTTCCCTTGTTTGGGAACATCTGTATGATGGGCAGATGATGCATAAAACCTTCTTCTCCTATGGAAAGAAAGTTTGGCAGGACATTTTCTACCTATTGGGACAGAAGAAGGTGCAGAACAGCACCTAGGAACAGGTAAGTCAGTGGACAACTGAGTAACCTGACGTAAAGACTCCTTGTTGAAAAGACTGTCTCCAGTGCAAGGAGTATGTCCCAGTCTTTGCTGTGCCCATTTGTCCAAGTCTGAAGCTTGGAGCCAGGCTCTACGTCGTGCCCCTATAGTTATAGCAGAAGTCCTGCTAACAGACTCAAAAGAGTCTAGGGAAGCACGAGTAAGAAACCAAGAGATATTCTGAAGATGCTTAAGCAGTGAAGAATAGCCTGCACTCTTGGACTCTGGAAGGGAAGGAGTCAAAAGATGTAATTGCTTTGTGACCTCCTCAAGAGATAGACTCATATAAAAAATATACGAGAGAATTCTTGCAGAAAGCATAGATGTCTGGAAGGTTTGACATCCAAAGGCATCTAGTGTCTTAGACTCACGACCTGGCGGATAAGAAGAGTGATTTTTCTTACTCTTTATCGCCTCATTGCTGATTCCACTACTATGGAATGATGAGGAAGTTGAGTCTTTTGAAACCCTGGAGAGGGGGGCACCTGTTATAACAGATCAGTTGCTCTAGAAGGTGGGGGTACCTTTAAAGGTGCTTCCCACATTCCTAGAAGGAGATCCTGCAAGGAATGATGCAAAGGAAGCATTATGTTCTCCTTTGCTTTGGTAGAAACAGAGCCTTGTGCAGGATCATATCCAGGGATAGGAATGGCAAGAGATCTTGCTATATCCAGGAGGAAACTCTGAAAAGAAGGATCTCTAACTGGAATCTCCTTTGGACAGGTTAGATCTGAAGAACTAGCCCGAGCACCGAAAGAGCTATCCAAATATATAGGAATAGAAGATCCTGCATGGTGCAGAGTGGAATCCTTAACGGATGGTCGCCGGTACTGGCTGTCAAGAGCAGTGACCATCAGTACCACATCGTCCATGCCAGGTATCGACTCCAAGCTTAGTATAGAAGGGAGCGATCCTGTTGAAAGCAGAATGGCAGGAGTTGGCCACGATGGTACTGTGGATACCGGTACCGATGTCGGAGTCGAGCCCGACACAGACATCGGAGCAGCCATCGGTGACAGTTCAATCGGTACCGAGGTAACTGAAGACCTCCGGCCACTATCCTCGGTACCGAGCCTCCGGTATCGATCGGTGTCGGTACCAAAGCGTGTTGGTACCCAGTCTTCCAGACTAGAGATCGCTTCCAAACTCGGCATCGAGGGCAAAGAGCCTGATGAGCGAAGCATGGAAGGCAATGACCGCAAGGGTAATGTGGACATCGGTACCGACTTCGGTACCGTGTCTGTTACTGGTGGATGAAGGCCAACTAGTGGCAACTCAAACGGCCTCGGAGGAACCGAGAGTTGCGGATCCGAACCATCGGAACCGAGCCTTCGGTACCGCCGGGAGCCGGTACCAAGGCGAGTCGGTACCCAGTCCTCCAGACTGGAGATTGATTCCAGACTCGGCATCGAAGGAAGCGAGGCTATCGATGCACGTCTGGAGGGTACCGACGTCGGTGGTAGTATCGGTGCCGGTACCGATACTGGAAAGTCAGTCTGGAACATATTCACCGGTCCCGTAGGTACCGAGGACGCCAGACAACGATCCCTGGTGAGGAGTGTTACGTCCAACACCAGTACCGATGCCGGGGTATCAGTACCGCTCGAAGCGGATGCCACCACCGGGCATGGCTCAGGTATGTTCTGTGAGGGGTGAGCCCCAGGAACAACCCAAAACCCTACATAGGCTTTGGAGGCCGAAGACTCCCGCCGGGGTTTTTAAGCCAATGGGCCCTCGAGGGCAAGGCTGGAGCCGTCTACATGCTGTGCATGAGACCTACCACTCGAGGGTTGGCTAGTCTTAACAGACTGTTTGTGGGTTACCTGATCCTGTGTAGAAGAAGAAATGGTCGGTGCCCTGAAGTTGGAAGGGAACCTCATATCGAGGGAAACTCGATGTTGAAAACCTCTTCTCACAATACTGTTGCCCGAGGGCTCCGGAGGAAAAAGGTCAGGACCCAAACAGGTTAGACACCAATTTTGGGAGTCTAAAAATAAAGTTGTACCGCCACAGTTTGAACATTTCTTGGAGGAAATGGCTGGCGGTTCCATGAGGGACATGGAGAGGCCTAGAAGGCCTGAAAAACTGTAAGACACTCCGAAGAAAAAATATTCCCTTAAAGGGAAAAAATTTACAAGAAAAGAAAAAATAAACACCAGCGGTACCGGTGGCGTCGGGGAAGACAGCCGCGACCATAAGAAAATTAAAGAATTAAAAGAAGAATTTTCTGCGGTGACAGGAGGACATCCTGCCGGCTCCGCGGAAAAACGAAAACTGAGGAGAGGCAGTTAGGAATGGCGGGAAGGCAGCACGCAGGCGTGGGGGGATGCTTCCAAAAGCTCTTGATTGCACGCTGGGAAGCGTTCCCGCGCAGACTCCGTCGGTACCGACGTACCCCATATGTGAAGAATCATTCCTGCTTGTTCCTGGAGATGAGGTGTTCTCCAGGAGCAGCAGGAAACAGTCCTCACATATGGGTGACGTCGGCGCCGACGGAGCCCCTGTGCGGAGCATTTCCCCAGCTTTCAAAGAAAGCCTTTGGGAATTGCAGCGCGCATGCGCGTTCCCCTTCCCGCCCAAGGGTGCCATCTTGCTCAGTCTGATGACATAGCTAAAAGACAGCAAAAAATTAGCAAAAATAAATCATATGACTGCAACTCCAAGGGGAGGAGGGAGGGTTGTGAGGACTGATTCCTGCTGCTCCTGGAGAACACCTGTTACAGGTGAGTAACTACTCTTTCTCCAGGACCAAGCAGGAAGTCAGTCCTCACATATGGGACTCCCCAGCTTAAGGCTACCGGAGACCTCAAGCCGAAAAAATGAGCTCCCTCTAGCTCGTCAGTACGTAAGGAAGGCATCTTCTCTGAGAACGCCCCCGACCGGTAGCCCAACACCAGGGCCGGAGGGTAGGAGTTGCCTAAACCCCAAAGAGATTAAGGAGTACTGCCTGTCCGAAAGCACTGTCCCTGCGGGACTCCCTCTCAAGGCAATAATGGGCCACAAAAGTCTGGCTTGAAGACCAAGTAGCGGCCCGGCAGATGTCTGCCAACGGAACAGAGCGGAGATGTGCCACTGACGCAGCCTTCGCCCTGACACGATGAGCCGTGACTCGACTCTCCAACGAGAGGCCGGCTGCCCCATAAGCCCAGGCGATACAGTCAGCGACCCATATGGACAAAGTACGCTTGCAGACAGGTAACCCCAACTTATTGGGGTCAAAAGAAACGAAGAGCTGAACAGCCCTCCAATGCTCCCGCATACGGTCAAGGTAGAAGCATAACGCCCTTCTACAGTCCAGGGTATGCAGGACCATCTCAGCCCGGTTGGCATGCGGCCTGGGAAAGAAGGTCGGAAGAACCACCTCCTGAATGAGGTGAAAAGGGGAGACAACCTTAGGGAGAAACTTCGGGTGAGTCCATAAGACTACCCTATTCCTGTAGAACCTAGTGTAAATGGGATCAGACACTAGTGCCTGAAGTTCACTTACTCACCTAGCAGAGGTAAGAGCTACCAGAAACAAGGTTTTCCAGGAGAGAAAACGGAGAAGGCAGGTAGCCATAGGTTCAAATGGTGGACAAGTAATCCGCTGTAAGACCACATTCAGATCCCACTCAGGGGCTGGTGGACGTAAACGAGGCTTAAGCAGGAGGAGGCCTCTGAGAAAACGAGCCACCAAAGGGTGGTTGGAAAGAGGCCTTCCGTCCACCGGCGAGTGGTGCGCTGAGAGAGCACTGGAGGTGAACCCTGACAGAGTTGGACTTAAGGCCTAGATTAGAGAGGTAAAGCAAATATTGCAATACTACCGCTACCAAGCACGAGAAGGGATTCTCGCTGTGCTGAGCACACCAGGCGGAGAATCTACGCCACTTAAGAGCGTAGGATTTCCTGTAGGATTGCCGTCTAGAGGCTAAGACTACGTCTTCCACCTCTCTAGGCAGTAGTAGGGGAGCCAGGACTACCCTTTCAGCAGCCAGGCCATCAGATGAAGGGACTGGAGGTTGGGGTGCAAGAGAGATCCCTGTTCCTGAGACAGGAGACCGTGTTGAATCCCCAGAGGAAGAGGAGTGTCCACCGCCAGTTGCAGCAGAAGTGGGAACCACGGTTGCCTCAGCCACCTGGGGGCTATCAGAATCATTGAGGCCCCGTCCTTGAGGACTTTGAACAGTGTGCGGGACACTAGTGGCGTGGGAGGAAACACATACAGTAGGCCTTGGGACCACGGAATCAGAAACGCATCCACTGCTACTCAGAGGATGCGGTTGTCTGGAACAGAATCTCGGGAGTTGCCGGTTCAGAGGACTGGCGAAAAGATCCATGGTGGGGAGGCCCCACCGGAGAAAGATCTGCTGAACCACCAACGGGTTCAATCTCCATTCGTGTGGCTGCAGGATCCTGCTCAGCCTGTCCGCCAGGTAATTTTCTTGACCTGGGAGGTAGACAGCCTTGAGGAGGATTCCGTGACTGACGGCCCAAGAGCACAGCCGTTGTGCCTCCTGACAGAGAAGGAAGGAGCCTGTGCCTCCTTGTTTGTTCACGTAGAACATGGCAACTTGATTGTCCGCCTGGACCAGTACAGACTGGTGAGATGTGAGGCGGGAGAAGGCTCTCAGAGCTAGGCGTATCGCCCGTAGCTCCAGGAAGTTTATCTGCTGAGCAGCCTCCCAAGGGGTCCAGAGACCCTGAGTACATGCCCCTTGGAAATGTGCTCCCCAACCTAGAAGAGAAGCATCTGTCGTCAGCGCTTGAGAATGCGGAGGGGATTGAAAAACCACTCAAGGTACCAGATTCGTAAGATGAAGCCACCATTGCAGAGAGGAGACGAGCAGGGTGGATATTCTTGCTGAGTCTGCAAGGCTCCCTGTGGCTTGATGCCACTGAGTTCGAAGACTCCACTGAGCAGGCCGCATGTGCAGGCGGGCATTGGGGGTTACATGAACCGTGGAAGCCATATGGCCGAGAAGTCTCAGGAATTGCCTGGCGGAGACCAGGGAATTGCTGTGAAACTGCCTGGCTAGATCCATCAACCTGTGGGCTCTGTCCACTGGCAGAAAAGCCTTTGCCTGAAGAGTGTCCAGCCTTGCTCTTATGAATTCTAAGTTCTGCGACGGGAGCAAAGTGGACTTTGCGAAGTTTATGACAAACCCCAAGTGCTGAAGCAGAGCCACAGTGTGAAGGGTGGCTTGATTGGCCTCCTGGGAAGACTGGCTCCTTATGAGCCAGTCGTCCAGGTATGGAAACACAAAAAGACCTTGAAGCCTCAGGTAGGCCGCCACCACCGCCAGGCACTTGGTGAACACCCTGGGAGCGGAGGTTAGGCCAAAGGGTAGTACTCTGTACTGGTAGTGGTTTCCCCCCACAACAAATCTGAGATATTGTCTGTGGTCTAGATGAATAAGGATGTGAGTATAAGCATCCTTTAGATCTAAGGAGCATAGCCAATATCCCTGCTGGAGGTAGGGCAGCAGGATTCCAAGGGTAAGCATCTTGAACTTTTCCCTCTCCAGGAACTTGTTGAGGTTGCGCAAATCTAGGATGGGTTTGAGGCCTCCTGTTCTTTTTGGTACCAGAAAGTACCTGGAATAAAAGCCGTGACCTCTCAGGTGTTGGGGCACCAGTTCCACAGCCTGTTCCTTTAGCAGACTTGCTAACTCCTGAAGGAGTAGGTCCCTGTGCAGAGGGAGTCTTGGAGGCTCCCCTGGAAAATAGGAGGGAGGTACCTGGTGAAAATGGAGAAGATAGCCCTTTTGGACTATATGGAGCACCCAGGTATCTGATGTGACGGCTGACTACCTGTGGGCAAAGTGGGCCAGCCGGCCTCCTGTGCTGATGTGAGCCAGCTGAGGAGAAGAGGCTATGCCTTCTGATTCAAAAACCCCCACCCTGCTGAGCAGGGGCCGGTGTTGGTGGCTTGGGGGCCTTCTGCCTACGGGGCCCCATGACCCTGCCCCTTGGCCTGCTGACCCTGTTGGGGAGCTGCAGAGGCCTGATAATGACGGCATTGTTTATAGGCAGATGACTTCATCAGGTAAAAGGTCTTTTTTCCCGAGCCCTTCTTTTTCTGAGAAGGGGCAGAGGTTTTTCTGGACAGCCTAGTCCGGGTCAGAGTCTCGGTCTCGAGTTCTGCAGCCTTTTCAGCCATGGGCTTGCCAAAGAGGTTTTCACCTCGGCAAGCGACATCGACCAACTCACCCATGGCTCGAGGTCGGATGACTGTAGCCAAGCCTGTCGGCGGGCACCGATGCCGGCCCCTGCTACTCGGGCCGAAGCCTCGAAGCCATCGTAGGCTGCTCGAGAGATCAACTTCGAGCACTCTCGAATACTGGTGGACAAGGCCTGGAACCTCTGCAAAGGTTCCTCGGAGAGACCAGCAGAGAACCCGGCAATCTCCTTTGCCAGATCTCGGAGATACATGCCCATGTAGAGCTGGTATGTCTGGACATGGCAAGCAAGCATAGAGCCCTGGAAGCACTTCTTACCGAGGGCATCCAGGTTCCGGGTCTCCCGGCCGGGAGGCACCAAGGAGTGCATCTTCTGACTTTTCAGTCGATGCATGGCCGATTCCACAACCATGGAGTGGTGCGGTAATTGTGACTTTTGGAACCCGGGGCTCTTGCGGACTCGATAGATGGAATCGACCCGCTTGCTTAACACCGGCGTCAAGGCCGGGGTCTCCCACATGTGGAAGAGCAGCCGCTCCAGCATCGGAGGAACCGGTACAGTAAAGGCCTCCTTCGGGGGAGAGTCATACTGGAGGGCCTCGAGCTCCTCGGCTCGAGGCTCCTCCTCGGGACGCGCGGGGAATGCCAAGGCCAAGGCCTTGGCCATATCCTGCACTAAGTCCGAGAACCGGGTATCCTCCGGTGGTGATCGTCTCCGAGGTTCGGACTCCGGCGAGTCCGATGGGACACACCGAGTCTGATAGGTGTCGGGTGACTCTTCGTCCTCCGTCTCCCAGCCCGACTCCTCGGAGGAGGAATCGAGCGGCTCCGGTCGGGCGGGCACCGATGCCCTCTGCCCCGACGCCGAGGGCACCGGCTTCGATGACCTCGGTCCCGAACGGGAGGCCGAGGGAGACCGTGGCCGAGGATCGACTCGAGCCCGCATGGACTCGAGGATCGGCTCGGCCTCCGGGGTCGACTTGGACGTCGATGTCCCGGTGATCGGGGCAGATGCACCGGTGAGATTGGCGATCAATGCCCACTGCTGTTCCATGAAGGCAGCGAAGCTGCTCTCCAAGGCCGTCAACCTGAGTCTGAGCTCAGGAGACCCAGCAGCCCCCGACTCGGGCACCAATGTCGTCGGGCCCAACGTCGGCTCCCATGGAGGAGAGTCCACGAGGACTACAGAACACACGTGCCCAGGAGACTCCATCTTGAGACGAGGTTGCTTGGTAGGCCTCTCCGACTCCGAAGACCCGGGACGGCGATCGGGGCTATGCGACCTGGCCCTCGAGGAACCAGGAGCGTCCGACGCCGCCCTCGCGGGTTTTTTCTTCCTGCGCTGTTCCCGCGAAGGAGACCCCCGCCGCTCAGAGGAACCCCGGCGCTGCTCGGGGCCGGAGTCCCGAGACGTCGAGGCCTCTGACGAGGTCCGGGCCCGTCCGGACGCAGAGTCAGAGAAGATCCTATCCTTCTGGTGCAGCCGACTCCTCAACGCCTTCGAGGACATTTTGCCACACGGACCACAGATCATCGGGTCATGATCGGGTCCGAGGCAGCAGTCATGTGTGTCGGTAAGAGACATAAGTTTCTTACACCGATCACACTTTTTAAACCCGCTAGCAGCCATTGGGGGAAAAAGGGCCCCTGCGAGGTCAAAAGACAGGGCTGCCAGTGAAAAAAGAAAAATGGCGTGAACGCTAGTCACGAAGGACAAAAATCGAAAAAGAGAGAGTGGGCTCGATACCGGCGTATCGGGCCCAGGCGGGAAAAGGATCCAGCGTCGAACCGAAGGAGAAGAACAAAAAACAGGGAAATCAACTTTTTCCTCGGCGAAAAACGAACTATGTCCGTCGGGCTCCGCGGAAAAAAGAAGACTGAGCAAGATGGCACCCTTGGGCGGGATGGGGACCGCGCATGCGTGCTGCAATTCCCAAAGGCTTTCTTTGAAAGCTGGGGAAATGCTCCGCACGGGGGCTCCGTCGGCAGCGACGTCACCCATATGTGAGGACTGATTCCTGCTTGGTCCTGGAGAATATATATTTATATTAACACCATGCTGGTTCAATGTGCAGTATCAGGAGTTATGTTGGGACTGCCGAGCCCCTCTTGTCGTCTGGCACATTTAGCAGAGTGGAGGAGTAGCCTAGTGGTTAGAGCACTGGCTTCAGAACTAAGAGACCAGGGTTCAATTCCCACTAGCACTCCTTGTGGCCTTGGGCAAGGTCACTTAATCCTCCATTGCTCAGAAAAATCCAAGTTATCAATGTCCCTGTTTAATGTACATTTACCAAGTTTAACTTACAATGTAAACCACTTTGATTGAAATGATAAAGCGGTATAAAAACTGTTAAATAAATAAATAAAATAAATAAATACTAAGCTCCGCACTGGTAACACGTGTTGTCTGCATTACCAGCACAGGGCTGTTGGCTAATTGGCCTTTCATGACAACACTTTTGAAACAATTACATAAAGGAACACAGGCAACATCAACTGAGAAGGACCTGCTGGATTGTGCAGGCAGATATCGGCACAGATTTTTTTTCTTTGCTTTTTGTGAATCTCTTCTGTGCCTCACTGTAGTCTCAGAGCAGATTGAGGCAGTTCCTCCAGACTCTTGGAAACATGCATCCATAGTCATTGCAGACCTCCTGGTGATGGTCTCTACCCAAACCAGGAGGACTGTACCCAAACCATCATCTCCGAGTGTTAATAGTTTGCTATTTTCTTCATACAACAATTCAATGCCTCTTCTTTTTAATACTGCATTGGAGCACTGGAACTGGCTATTCAAGGTGATGCAGGAATTGAAGGGGTAGCTAGTTCCATAGAGACCAATTCTACTCGGGGGACATCCAGCCTGTCCAGATGTCCAAAATCTGGACGGGCCAGATTCGACCCAGATTCTGCACCCATGGGAGCTAGACATTCCCACAAAAGCAGAATCAAGGCACTTGGACGGGCCCCGATTCTGCGAGCCCGGATGTGCAGCAGTCTCCCTGGCTAATACTCCCCATGTCCCTGCATGGAGCTTTGGTGCCGTGGCATCCCATCGCCATGGCACCGAAATGCCATACAGGAGCCCCGATGCCCTGCACCACATATAAAATGCTTTTTCCTGCCACCCGACCTCCAGAGGGGCCTGTCAAGGCTGGGATCAGGTGGCAGGGAACCTCCTGCGTTGGCTCACCACTTCGGCAAGGTCCCTCAGCTTTGTCCACCATCGTCGGGGGGGGGGGGGACTTATTCCACCTCCGAGGTGAAATAAGTCCCCTGTCTATCTCTTCCAAGCTTGATGTTGTACGGCCCTGTTTCGTACCATCGGGCACTAGGCACCTCAAGATATACAAAGTCACAACTGGAACTGGCCCTGTTCATCTGGGGTCATGGGCCTGCCTCTGCCCCACCCACGCCGCTCCTCCAGCCCACCTCCTTCCAATCCCATCCAGAGCTCCCCAGACATCTCCTCTATATATGTGGGGAGCTTTGGGGACAGAATCGGCTCCAAATGGTTGGCGGGGATATACATCAAAACTGGACTTACATTCCCACTAATTGCTGTTTGGAACGACCCCCATGTAAGTTATCCATTTCTGCGGAAAACCACCTGGCCTTCCTAACTAGCCCCTTGATCCCTCAATTACTAGAAGTTGTGGAAGGATTTTCACAGCTGTGTGGGTATAAAATAAATAGCACTAAAACTGAAATTATGTCACTGAATCAATGCTTTCATTGGATGTGGCTGGCATTCCATGTCAATGACAGGGCAATAAAAGATAGTTACTCACCTGTACCAGGTGTTCTCCTTGGACAGCAGGAACAAGACCTCACATATGGGTGATGTCCAATGGAGCCCTGCATGGGAATGCTCCCCCATCTTCTGTTGGAAGCTTTTAGGAGACTGCCTTCCCACCTGCCGCCACAGCGCCATCTTCTCCAGTCTGATAATGAAGCTGTAGCAGAATGCAACTCCTCAGGGAGATGGGAGAGTTGTGAGGACTTATTCCTGCTGTCCACAGAAAATACCTGCTTCAGGTGAGTAACCATCTTTTCTCCATGGACAAGTAGGAAGTCCTCACATATGGGACACCAATTTTTAAAAAGGGTTCCAGGGGTGATCCGGGAAACTACAGACCAGTGAGCCTCACGTCAGTACCGGGAAAAATGGTAGAAACCATCATAAAGAATAAAATTACTCAGCATGTAGATAGTCATGGCCTAATGGGAGACAGCCAACATGTCTTTAGACAAGGAAGATCTTGTCTTACTAATCTGTTATGTTTTTTTGAAGGTGTGAATAAACAGGTGGACAAAGGTGAGTCGGTTGATATAGTGTATCTGGACTTTCAGAAAGCCTTTGACAAGGTCCCTCATCAGAGACTTTTGGCAAAACTAAAGAGTCATGGGATAGGAGGTAGTGTACTACTGTGGATCAGGAACAGGTTAAAAAATAGAAAGCAAAGGATTGGGCTAAATGGCCAATTTTCCCAACGGAGAAAGGTGAATAGTGGTGTACCCCAGGGATCTGTGCTGGGTCTGCTGCTTTTTGACATATTCATAAATGACCTGGAAAGTGGAATAATGAATGAGGTTATCAAATTTGCAGATAGCACAAAACTATTTAAAGTTGTTAAAACCCAAGAGGATTGTGGAAAATTGCAAGAGGATCTTGATAAATTGGAAGACTGAGCATCAAAATGGCAGATGAAATTTAATGTGGATAAGTGCAAAGTTATGCACCTAGGGAAGAACAACCCAAACTATGGTTACACGATGCAAGGTTCCACATTAGGAACCACCACCCAGGAAAAAGATTTAGGCCCCATTGTGGATAACATGTTAAAACCCTCGGCCCAGTGTGCAGCGGCGGCCAAGAGAGCAAATAGAATGCTAGGTATCATAAGGCAAGGAATGGAAAATAAAACAAAAGATATTATAATGCCTCTGTATCGTTCCATGGTGAGACCGCACCTTGAATATTGAGTGCAATTCTGGTCGCCATATCTTAAAAAGGATATAGCGTTATTAGAAAAGGTTCAGAGAAGAGCCACCAAAATGGTAAAGGGGATGGAAGGATACTCCTATGAAGAAAGGCTAAAAAGGTTAGGGCTCTTTAACCTGGAAAAGAGACGGCTGAGGGGAGATATGATAGAAGTCTATAAATTAATGAACGGAGTGGAACGGGTAAACGCAGATTGATTGTTTACGTTATCAGAATATAGAAAGACTAGGGGACATGCAATGAAGCTACAGGGTAAGCTATTTAAGACTAATAAAAGAAAATATTTTTTTCACTCAACGTGTAATCAAACTCTGGAATTTGTTACCGGAGGATGTAGTAAAGGCTGTTAGTGTAGCTGGGTTTAAAAAAGGTTTGGACAAGTTCCTGGAGGAAAGGTCCATAAACCATTATTAAGAAGGGACCCAGGATATCAATACTTGACCCAGTAAAAGCATTGCAGAACCTATGTCTTTTGGGGAAACTGCTAGGTACATATGACCTAGATTGGCCACTGTTGGAAACAGGATACTGGGCTTGATGGACCTTGGTCTGACCCAGTATGGCATATCTTATGTTCTTACAGGCTCCCGATATCTGAGGCAGCCGAGAAGCCCAACAAGGGTAAAATTGAACTGAGAACTGGAGAATAAATTATGTACTGAAGTGGTAGTTCACAGAAGGGAACTAATCTGATTTAGCTTCTTCACCTTTTTTTTTTTTTGGTAGCCTGGACAGACAGTAGGGCTTTGAGGGGATGGAGTTGGATTCTAATACCCAAACAAATGCCGGAGTACCGATTGACCAAAGTTGCTGTCATGTCGGGAATCCCCATCCAGAGAGTAGTGAGATGTGAATGTGTGGACAGATGACCACATTGTAGCCCTGCAGATTTCTTCCTTGGAGACCGAGCACAAGTTGGCCATCGACACAGCCAAGGCTCTGACATTGTGAGCTGTGACACGACCATCAAGGCCATGGAGGTCTATAAATTAATGAATGGAGTGGAATGGGTAAACGCTGATCAATTGTTTATGCCATCAAAATATAGAAAGACTAGGGGACATGAAATGAAGCTACAGGGTAACCTATTTAAGACTAATAAGAGAATATTTTTTCACGCAACGTGTAATGAAACTCTGGAATTCGTTACCAGAGGTTGAGTAAAAGCTTTTAGTGTAGCTAGGTTTAAAAAAGGTTTGGACAAATTTCTGGATGAAAGGTCCATTAAACCATTATTAGAGGGGACCCGGGATATCCACTACTTGCCCCAGTACAAGCTTTGTGGAACTTGTGTCTTTTGGGGAAACTGCTAGTTCTTGTGACCTAGATTGGCCACTGTTGGAAACAGGATACTGGGCTTGATGGACCTTTGGTCTGACCCATTATAGCATATCTTATGAAAGAGATGCAGTCTTTGGAAATGGCAGCCCCTAGCTTGCTGGGGTCAAAAGAAACAGCTGTATGGACATATGGTGGACTTTCATCCGCTCTATGAAGGCTAAGGCTCGTTTACAGTCTATTATGTGCAGCGCCACCTTCCCTCTGTGGACGAGGCCTCGGGAAGAATGTTGGCAGAATGATTAAGAAGGAAAGCAGATACCACCTTTGGAAGGAATCGAGGATGAGTGCGCAGGACTACTCTATTATGGTAGAACCTGATGACTGGCAGATTAACCACTACAGCCTGGAGCTCACTTACCTGGCATGCTGATATAACTGCCACCAGAAACAAGACTTTCCAGATCAAGAACATCATAGGGCAGGAAATGAGTGGCTCAAAGGGAGCCAGCATGAGCTGGGTCAGAACCACATTGAAGTCCCAAGTCACTGCCAGAGGCTTGAAGGGAGGCTTCAAGAGAAGCAAACCCCGCATGAAGTGAGCCACTAACAGCTGAGCCGAGTTGGACATTCCTTCTGTTCCATGATGGTATACTCAAATCGCACAGAGGTGAACCCTGACAGATTTGGACTTGAGACCCGATTTCAAGAGATGTAAGAGGTATACAAGTCGTCTGTCAGTGGAGCAATTAAAGGGATTAAGCGCCTGTTCCATGCACCATATCGCAAATCTTTTCGATTTGAATACATAAGACCTTCTCGTTGAGGCCCTCCTCTAGAAGCCAACAGAACATCTGTTACTCTGTTGGGCAGGTTAAGCTCCGAGAGGACTAGCCTCTCAACATCCACATAGATAGGACCAAGGACCAGATATTTGGATAGAGCATCTTCCAGTCTTCCTGTAATATAAGATTTGGGGTAGAGGTTCTGCACTGGAGAGCTGAAGCAGAAGGGAAAACCATGCTGTCTGGGCCAATATGGCACGAGGAGTATCATCGTACTCTTGTCTGTCTCGAGTTTCAGCAGAGTCTTTGCTATGAGAGGTATGGGAGGATAAGAGTATAGCAGACCCTTCCCCCATTGGGAAGAAAGCATCTGGTGCTAGAATGTTGCACAAGGTGATTCTGGAGAACTGGTCCATCTAGGCGTTTTTCTGGGTGGCAAACAGGTCTATAGGGTGTTCATTAGTGTTGTCATGAGGGTCTCGACTCCATGTAGTGGGCGGAATCCGTGTTGTTGTGGGTCCAGTATGTTGTTGGTATCCAGGTGGTCTTGGAGCTGCTGTTGGATTATCTTCTCGATGACTTTGGTGGTGAATGGGAGGCTTGCTATAGGCCTGAAGGAGGCAGGGTCGAGGGGGTCCAGGTTGGGTTTTTTTAGGATTGGGTGAATGATGGAGGTTGGGGACTTTTGGCATGTGTCCTTGCTTGAGAGATTCATTGACAATGTGGGTTAGTGCTGCGCTTATGCCTTCTTTAGATTTCTTTATCCACTCTACAAGGCAGGGATCTAATGGGGAGGTAGTGGTGTTTCGGCAGGAGATAGTGGATTCTATGCTTCCACTATATGGAATCGAGACCCTCATGACATCACTAATGAACACCCTCATCAAAGGTACACAGGCCAAACACTCTGGATATGCCATGCTCTTCCTGGACATAAACGCAGCCTTTGGCACCATCTCCCACAACACCCTCCTACACAGACTCCAGGAAATTGGCATCAAAGACGTACTTCAATAGTTCTGCTCCTACCTGACCAACAGACAACAGCTGATCCGCACAAGCATGGCAACCTCCCCCCCTTCCGCCAGCACCAAGGAGTACTCCAAGGCTTAACACTATCCGCCATGCTCTTCAATATCTACCTGCAGCCACTCTGCTCAATAATACGCGCTCATATCATCAACTACCACATCTACGCGGATGACATAATGCTATATGCTCCCATTACAACCACCAACCAACCAAATAGTCACCTGTCAGACTGCTTCATTGAAATCTCCAGCTGGCTACAAGAGAACAGCCTATCCATCAACATTAAAAAAACAGTGACCAAAGACCCTAACTTCACCCTGCCACCACACCTCATATTAGGAACCACCCAAATACAAATTCAACCCCAAATAAAATATCTAGGAATCATCATCGATCATGCGCTTACATTCAACCAACAGATAAAAAAGACTACCAGAACAATATTCCACAAAACAAAGATGGTACAACGGCCCAGACGACTCAGCGACCCAAAGGACTTCAGAACAGTCATGCAAGCTATGGCACTCCCCCACCTGGACAATTTATCACAAACTACCCGTCACCCACATCAACCCCATACGGACAGCATTAAACACCACAGCAAGAATCACCCAGAAAGCGAAAAAACATGATCACATCACTCCAATCCTAAGAGAACTTCACATTCTTCCTCTCGAAGCAAGGATTAAATACAAATCTATCCTGCTCATCCATAAAGCACTCCAGACATAATCTTCTCAACTCCAGACTCTACTACCCCAGCCTACCCTCAACAAACCAACCCATCAGAACACCAACACACTCACTATCCCCCACGAACGAACTAAATTCAATCAACAGACCTGCAACAGAGCATTCGAACTGTACGCACCCTCACTCTGGAACTCCCTTCCAAAGCTGATCAGAAGAAACAGAGACCTCCCCACATTCCAGAAACAACTAAAAACCATCCTATTTCATGAATATCTTGGACCAGAAAAAAAACTCCTCTCACTGATTGCACTTCCAGCCCATGAACTACCCCCTCTACCACCAACTATGAAACTTAAAGTTTTTTGTCTAATTTGTTACTTTCTGTTCGAATCATTAATGTTGACCCTCTTGAAGACAGCTGCCCCCCCCCTTTTTTTCTGTCGACTTGATTACTGTCCACCCCCCTTTTTTGTTAGGCCACTTTGACCCGGTGAAAAGCGGGATATAAATGTAGCTAAATAAAATAAATAAATAAATAAAATAAATATAGAGTGGTTACCTCACTCCTTAAAGATGTGTGTCGCCACACCCATGTCCAGTGTCCATTTGTGTGGATGGAGAATGCAGCTCAGCTGATCTGCCAGGGTGTTGAGCTCCATCCTGTGGGTGATGACAAACTTCCATAACAGGACTGTTTCCCAGCACAGGATATACGAACCTGTGCCCCCCTGCTTGTTTATGTAGTACATGGCAACCAGAATGCTGGTCTGAATCAGAACAATCTGGTTCGCAAGTAGTTCTCGGAAAGCCCTGAAGGCATTCACTATGGCTCTCAATTACAGAAAATTGATCTGATGCAGGCTCTCCTATTCGGACCAGATGCCTCGAGTGTGAAGGGCATCCAGATGTGTTTCCCAGCCTAGCTTGGAGGCATCTATCGGTAACATTTTTTAAGATGATGTCATCTGAAAGGGGAGACCCCTGAGCAGATTCTGATGATCCAACCACCAGTGCAGGAACTGAACAAGAGGGCCAGTGACAGCCACCCGATCCCGAAGGTGGCCAGTAGCCTATGAGCCCTTAGTATCCACTGAGCCTGTCTCATCGAAAGACTAGCCATGGATGTGACGTGTACAGTAGAGGCCATGTGGCCAGCATCCCATGAGCCATTGTCAAATGACTCCGCTGGGTATCCCAGACCAAGGCCAATCTCTGGAGTCGGTCTAGCGGAAGGAAGGCTTTCATTTGAATCATATTGAGGAACTCCTATAAACTCCAGTTGTTAGGTGGGCAGAAGGTGGGACTTTGGGTAATTGACTACAAACCCCAACAGCTCTAGCACCTGAATGGCCAACCGTGTTGATTGCTGAATTCCATCTGGAGTAGTGCTTTTTATGAGCCAGTCATCCAGACAGGGGAAGACAAAGACCTCTAGTGTTCTCAGATAGGCCGCCACCACATCGAGTCACTTTGTGAAGACTCAGGGCACCAAGGCCAGCCCGAAAGGTAGAACTCTACTGAAAGTGTTTTCCTGCCAGGACGAATCTGAGAAAGCTCTTGTGAGCAGGATGGATCAGCATGTGAGTATATGCATTCTTCAGATCCAGAGAGCATAGCCAATCATCTTTCTAAGATAAGGGAGCAGGGTATGACCTAGAGATACCATCTTGAACTCACACCAGAAGGTGTTGAGGTTTCAGAGGCCCAGGATGGGCCAAACCCCCCCCCCCCCCATCTTCTTGGGGACCAGAAAACACCTGAAGTAAAATCCCTGTTTGATCTACTCCTGAGACACGGGCTCAATAGCGAGTGGCCAGAAGGGCAGAGATTTTCTTCTGAAGGAGGGTTTATATACAGGGGGTAGAGGGGGTACACCCTCAGGGGGGCAATAAAATGGCAGCTTGGCAAAGTGCTTTGGACTATTTGTAGTACCCACAAGTTATGAGGGACCATCTGTGGGTAAAAAGAGTGAACCTTCCCCCTCTGTGGATACTGGCAGATTGGCTATGCTCCAGAGGAGCTAGTCAAAATCCCGCTTCCGGCTTTGGTTGGGGGGGAGGCTGGGCCTTTTGAGGTTTCTCTCGACACTATGGGCAAGAAGCCTTTGTTTTTTGCTGGAAGGTTTGAGGACCAGGATAGTACCTGCGTCTATGCTGGTAATAAGTCTTTTTCTGGCCTCCACTTTGAAACCTCCTGCAGAAGGCAGCTGATTTTGACTTACGTCTCGAAAGTCTGGTGAGGGTGATGTGTTGCTTCTCTATGATGCCTGCTTTCTCCTCCATCTACTCTCTTTAGAGGTTCCAGCTTATTTTGCACCAACTGTTCCAGGTTGGAAGACTGAAGCCAGGGGAGCCTGTGGGCTCCTAAGCCCACCGTTGCCATTCTATACACTGTCTTGAAGGCGTCATAGGTTGCCTGGACCAGGAACTTCGAGCAGTCCTTGCCATGGCCTTTTAGGGCATGATAGAGTTCCAGTTTCTCCAGGGGAAGGAAATGGCACAAGTCAGCAAGATCACGCATGATATCCTTAAGGAACATGCTCATGTAGAGCTGGCGTGTATTTGAGCGGCAAGCATGGAAGAATATGCTTCCAAAGCTCCAAAGGAGTCCATCATCTGATCCTCTCTGCCCAAGAGCATCAAGGACTCTCCCACCAAGGAGTGGTGCGGGAGCTGAAGCTTCACAAACCCAGGAACTTTTTGAATTCTGTACATTTAAGTCCAGCCTCCTACTGATCGGTGGCACCGTGAGGGTATTCTCCCACATCCTCATTTGTAACCACTGTACAGTGCACTGGCACAGTCACAGCTTCCTTATGGGGCCAAGACGTATTGGAGATCTCCAACTCCTCCGTCCTGGGCTCATCCTCTGTCTCCAGTGAAAATGGAATGGCCTTCGTCATATCCTTCATGAAGTTCTGGAAGGACATGTCATCTGGAAGAGACTACTGCCTTTCGTGCAGAGAGGAGAGTTTTGATGGGAGACCTGCCCTTCAATATGTTTTTCGATTCCACATCGGTCACCCAGAAATTAGAATGAGACTCTGAAATGAAGTCGAAGTACCTCAGACTCTGCCCAGACCTCCCCCTCCTGCCTCGAGGGGCGTGAGAGCTTTGATGGGATTGGTGATGAATCGAGGGCTTCCAAGGTTTTATCGGGGCATACAAACCCAAGACACTTGAGAGGGAGGTAGCCCCACTGGGAACTGGTGTCTAATCTGTTCAATGCCCTGATGACAATGTCTCTGCAGGCAGAGTGTGCATCTCGAGGATTGGCTGCACAATGCTTGATGCAGGTGCCATGGGCACCCAGGCACCAGCCAGCTATTTCTACAGCAACAATGTGTTGCAGACTTCGAGTGCTTGCAGGAGGTGTTCCTCCTTGGCTGCCAATTCCGAAGGCCTCAGGGCTTGAGTAGATTTGATCAATGCCTCCAGCATCCATGCAGGGGTATTGGCCTGGTCCTGGCTATTGGGAGCCAGTCAATGACCCTTCTAAATCCTGGAGGTTGCGGGGTCTTCCCTCCGGTGCACCTTGATAGGCCATTCGGGCCCATTACTCTCGATGTCCCGCTTGGAATGGCTCCAATGCCTATGCACGTGGGCCTTTTCCCGGTGCTCGGATGGATACCCCTTCAATGTTGATGGAGACAAATCCTCTCTTGACTCCAGGCAGAGACCAACCGATGGCTGATGCTCTGGGGCACTGCGGGTCTTGGCTCTGATTGAGCCCGAGAACTTCTCGATGTTAATGCACCCTCAGCAGATTCCTGGGAAGCTACCGAGACCGACAACAGTGCCGAGACACTGAATCAGACTTCTGACCAAAGAGGAATTCTCTCTGATTCTTTCAACCCTTCAGGCCTCTCCTTGACATCTGCAAGCATAAATTGCAAGAAGACGGCTGGGGATCGGGATCCAGGCACTGGTGGCAACAGTTGTATCTGCTGGTTTCAGAGATGGTCCTGGCACACTTTGTGCACTTCTTGAACCCACAGTTTCTGGGACATGTCCGGGAAGATGGCCGTTGCAAAATCAAATGGCTCGATTTTTGTGACCACAGGCCCGGTCGGGCCACGGGGCGAATAATCAAAAAAACAAACTTTTTTTGTGTATAAATTTTTATTGAGGTCAAGAACCAAACAAAGAGACATTACAACCTCTAAAAGACAATAGAGTGACAAACCAAAGGAATCATATACCCTGTATACAAAAGAAATTCAGAGAGTACAAACCCCCACCCCACATACCCTCTCGTGTCCCCAGTCTCCAACGTTCACTGAAAGTCTAGAAGCATAAGACTAAGAAACAACACAATGAGATAGAGAGCAGCATAGATAATAGATATCACATAGAAATGAACTCACGGTATGAGCCTCTGGACCATTCCCATATCTCTTATAGTCACTACCACAGGTAAGAAACCCAACAACTCTTGTCAAGAGTGCCTGACCTCACCCCCCCACCCTCCTTCCCCCACAGCGCTCCCCCCTGGAACTCCTTGAACACCCTTCCTGCCCCTCCCTCCCCCCTCCCTGTCCCTTCCTAATAGGGTGAAGTGAGAGTATCAGCAGAGAAAAATACATGGCATCCCATAAACGCTTCCAGAAAGCACATGGATCCATTCTCCAACCAAATCGAGATTTAAGATCGTAGCCTGTACCACAGAGGTAGTCAGTCAGACAGGGCGAGAAATGGTGACCAGAGTAGTCATGCTTTCTCTGGCTTCCCCCAAATACCATCAGTGAGCTTTTCCATCCTGTATATGTCCCAGACCTTGACCATTCATTTAGTGTGAGATGGAGTATAAGTCTTCTTCCAGTATCTACTGATGACTGAGCACGCCGCCAACAGGAGACGGTTCACAAAGCAGCAGCGGTCCTCTTCAAGAGAGTCAGGAGACATGTAAGCTAGAAGGCAGGATTCCAAGTCAAAAGAAAACGAGATGCCCAGCATCTGCATAATATGGTGGTATAATCAGAGATCAAAACTTCTGAATCGCAGGGCAGGACCACCGCATGACAGAAATCCCTAGGCTGCCGCACAACCTCCAGTATAAAGGATCATCCGCTTGACCTCAGCAATATAAATCCATTGGTGTTATAGACATGCAGTAAAGAATACATAGTTAAGTGTTCACTAGAGAGAGAAAGATGGAACAAGTGTGGGAGTAGTGGTAGACCTCTGTCCAAAAATCATCCAATTTATTCAGCAGTACAGTATTCCAATTTGCTCTATGTGTAGGGAGAGGTGAACCAGCTAGGATTTCCGAGGCGAAAGCGTGGTATAATCTGGCAAGAAGAGCTGTAAAGCGCTGTGACTCAAAAAGAACCCATTCTCAGAGACGAGGAGTACAATCACTCACTTGGGCACATGAAGGGCCCCCAAAGCAATGGCGTATCTGCAGATATTGAAATGGAGAAAGGGTTACCCCCAACTGCTGATCCAAGCTCATCTTAGAAACCAAAACAGTCTGATCGAAAATATCTTTTAGCCTCAAGAAGCCCAGTCAATTCAAGAACTGAGGCCAAAGTCCTGAATGAAGGGAAATGAAGCCAACACAGTGTACAGGGAGTATTGCGGAGAGAGATGATACCTTTTACACAAGGACGACTATATTTGTCACACCGGGTCCAAGAAAAGATGAGATGGTATCCATAGCCTGTCCCTCCGTGACTGGACAAACAAATTAGTGGTTAAAGGTATGGGAGCCACCCACTCAGCCTCCACTGACACCCAGGATGCGGAAGAATTCCTTGCCCACAAATGTACAACACATAGACATGTGCATCTATAATACAGTTCCAAGTTTGGCAGATCAAGACCCCCCTAACTCCTTAGATCAAATCATGGTAGACCAACTAACCCTCAGACGGCACCATATGAACCAAACAGTGCACTGTAAGAAAAAAAAAAAAGGAACAGGGAATCCAAATAGGCAGTTGTGTGAACATGAAGATAAGCTTATGTAGGAGTAGCATCTTGAGTGTATTTATCCTTCCTAATAAATAGACAGAGTAGTTGTCAAGCACATAAATCTCTCTCAAGGGTCTTCAACAGAGCACCATAATTAAGGGCGTACAATTTCAACAGATCCCCAGGAATCACAATCCCTAAATAGCGAAACTGCATAACAATCATAAAGCCACTCAATAACAGAGCTAGGTGCCGCCATGGCAGGCACACAAGAGAGGAGGACCGATTTCTGCTTATTCACTGAGAAACCAAAGACAGTAGAAAACCTCTATAAGATATAAACTACAACAGGTAGGGAAGTCTTCGACCCCGTAAGAAGATAAGAGTGTCGCCTGCATAAAGTAATACAATGTAGTGTTGACCCCCAAGATTAATCCCTAATGAAGGGACTCTCTTTTACATGTGCGCTGCAAGGGGTTCAATGGCTAGTGCAAATAAGAGTAGAGAAAGAGGACAACCTTGTCTAGTACCATGCCTTAAAACAAAGGGGGGATGCCCTCGGTGTAGAGTATAACACAGCAATCCATCCCTGGAAGATGGGACCAAAAACAAAATGCTCTAGTGCGGCAAATAGATATCTCCACTCTACTTTATCAAATGCCTTTTCAGCGTCTAAAGAGAAGACAGCGTGGTTCCCTTTAGCAGCTTTCAATACAGACATGACATCTTGTAGTCTACGAACATTTTCAAACCGATATCTTTGTTTAATAAAACCGGTTTGATCAGGATGCACTATGTCCTGTATCTTCATATCTAGCTAGGCTGACACTATCTTCGTGAAGATTTTATAATCTAGATTTTCTGAGGCAGTCTAGATGTATAATCTAGATTGCCTCAGAAAATTCCAAGTTATCAATGTACAAGTTTAAGTTAAAATGTAAACTGTTTTGATTGAAATGATAAAGCGATATAAAAGACCTGTTAAATAAATAAGCTTCAAGAGAGAGATCGGTCTGACGCTACTACAAAGCAAGAGATCTTTACCCTCCCTTTGGGATCGCTGTAATCAAGGCCTGGTACATAGAGTCAGGAAGGCACTGATGCGGTAAGATCTCATTAAACACTAACACTGGGGCATACATCTCAGGAAGGTCTTTATGTAGTTCAGCTGGGAACATGTCAGGACCCACCGCTTTGGCATTTTTCAGGTTGCAAATAGCGAGCATCACTTCAGAGAGATATGGGAACCCCAAGACTTTAAGTGCTGCAGAAGAAAGGTGAGGCAGCCCTGCCTCCTCTAACCAGTGGTGGACAGTCAAATCTTCTATCGACAGCTGAGTGGCATAAAGAGCCTTGAAAAACTGGGCAAAAAGGTGTGCCATCTCAGTGGACCTCTGCGCTACTGATCCTTGTGGAGGAGATAACACCATAATCTTGTGTCTCGAGTGCCAGTGATTCAGTTGCCACAGCAACAACCGTCTCACCTTGTTCCCATGTTCATAGTAGTTTTGACGGGTTCTTAGTAATTGAGAAGTAATCTGTCTCCAGTGCCGCCAGCTCCCCCCTCAGTTTAACTAGCCATCTCCAAATACAGAGACTACCCTCATCTAGGTACATGTTCTTGATGCACTATCTCCTTATCTAACATTTCCTGTTTAGCTACCTCTTTTTGTTTAAAGGCAGTCGCCAAAGAAATCACCTGACCACGCAAAACAGACTTCCCCGCCTCCCACAAAGTGAAGGTCGAGTTCCCCTCCTTCTCATTAAAGGTCAGGTAATCTTTCCAGCTTGTACGTATTCTGTCTAAAAAGATCGTATTCTTGAGGAGGTACTGAGGGAGAGATCATGATCACAGGGGCAACTCTCCATCTCCCACGGCAAGGACAGAATAGAATGATTAGAGGATCCTATAATGCCAAATTTTACTTGAGAGACCAATGGCAAGAGAGCGCGAGAGACAAACCACGTATCTATCCTCGAGTGTGCATGGTGGACCTGGGAAAAATAAGTGCAATCCCACACCCCCAAATGAAGCATCCGCAAAGTGTCGCAAAGGTCTAGTACTATGATTAAAGCATCCAGTTGCAGGGGATTCATGGAAGCCACACTTCCCTGACCAGTTCTATCTAAGTCAGAGAGAACACAATTGAAGTCCCCCCATAATGAAGATTTTCCTCGTGTGTGAAATTTTACCTCCTTCAGGACCACTTTCAATGAATGGGCAATCTCTGAGGGCGGGATATGTACATTGACCAAAGTGACTAACGAGTCTTGCAAGGACCCAACAAGGATAAGGAATTTCCCCTGAGGATCAGAGTACTGGGAAGACATCTGAAAAGGACATGGGTGGGAGAACATAGTAATCACTCCATATTTGTGTGAGGTATAGCTTAAAGCAAAGTCCTGAGGGAACTGCTGGGAAATGGTAAAGGAGCTTGGCGGGCCAGGTGAGTCCTTGCAGAAAAAACACATCTGCTTGGTCCCTCCGCACTTGGTCAAGAACTCTTAACAGGATGGTGAAGCCCCCTGACATTCCATGATATAAGGTTAATCACTGACCCATGGAAAAGCATCAGTCTGGAACAATCTCTGTAGTACTGGTCAAAAGTGGCCCCCCCTAACTTCCGGTGACGTCAGAGCCCTGATGGCCGCTTAAGAACGGAGCTCCGGCGAAGATGTTAAATTAAGCACCCCTAAGTGAACCGGATCGGAATTTTAAAACCCCCATCCTGCGCCGGACGATAGTGATACATGGCAGGGAGAGCCAGAGCGGCGCGGATGGCGTCAGAGCGGGAGCAGACCTAAAAGCGTTCTCCTTCAAGGGCTCAATTGGATCGAAGAGCCACGCAGGGAAAATGGCCAGGAACTGCGGTGAGCTGACCGGAGCAGAGGAAGCTGGAGTGGCAAGGAGCTCTTCCACTGAGATTCAGGCGCTCAGATCGGACCTGAAAGAATGGTTCGAGTCGACCTCGCAGGAGTTTGGAGCCTTAAAATCAGAGGTCCATGGATGGCTGCAAGAACTCAAGAATGATATGGCCTCACTGGGAGCACGGACAGAGGAAGTGGAAAACAGAATGGAGGAGCAAGAGGGCCGGCACACACCCTATGAGCAGCGGCTGGATTCCTTGAGTGAGTCACGTGACGAACTTTGGCAGAAAGTGGAGGACCTTGAGAACAAGTCCCGTAGATCGAATATTAGAATAAAGGGCATACCAGAAAGTGAAGGGTCTGTTAATTATATAACGCTGGCTGAGGAATTCTGTGAAGGGGTCCTCAAGGCGGCAGAGATGATGACAGAAGGAGTATGCCTCACTGTTGATAGAGCACACAGGACATTGGGCCCGAGAAGGGAAAATAAGGTGAGAGATGTGGTGGTGTGCCTGCACGAGTTTAGAACCAAAGAGCTGGTGCTGCAGGCGTCACGGAGGCTGGGCAAGGTCCTATGGAAGGGCGCTGAGGTGGAAGTGTACGCTGATATTTCCAGCCTCACAATGAGGAAACAACGGGAATATTAAGCAGTGACCAAGAAATTGCGGGAGGAGAACGTGCGCTACCGATGGTTATTTCCGGTAGGATTACAATTTACCATCAATGCGAAACGACAACTGTTCACTCTGTGCATGCTGCATGGGCAAGCATGAAGCAAGCAGGCTGGTCTGACATCCCAGAGCAACTGGCAGAGCAACAGGGATCAATAGTGGCAGGAGGAAGAGCTGGGAAACGTCCACACAAACAGTAGAGCCATGTGTCCGGAGGGGAAAGACATCTGAGGCGCCAAAGTCTGATTAAGTAACCAGCCGGTGTGCTCTGGACTGGACCTTTGGGGCGGTTGGCTCTGGAGGATTTGGACACTCTGAGTGACTCAAATGCTATAGGGATATAGGGGCTGAGGCCTCATTGTTCTATGCATTGGCATTTGTGGGGTTGCTGTGTTTTTTGGTTTTTTTTGGTACGGGGAGTGGTCGGTAATTGGGGAAGGTCCAGGGAGGGGGAGAGATAACTAATGGTTGTGGGAAAATGTTATCTGTGTTTCACTATGGGGTATAGGTTATATATGAGTAGATTGGGGTACATCGGGCCTTTCTTTTCTTCAGGAGACACATCTTCTGCCTAAAAACGAGCGGCTGTTGGGGCACCCCCTCTACCCCCAGCAGTTTTTTGCTTCTAATAAGCAGGAAAAGAAGGAGGGTGGGGTGGGAATTCTGTTATCGGCAAGAATTTTGGGGCAGGTGGGGGAGATAATTAAGGATAAAAAGGGTAGGTATGTGATTGTGACTTTACAATGGGGCCAGCGGATGTATACCCTGGTGAGTCTATATGCCCCTAATGTTAACCAGGTACATTTCTTCCGAGAGGTCCAGAATGTATTACTTAGTAAAGCAGTAGGAAAGGTGATTGTGGGAGGTGACTTTAACGTGACGCTTGACCCATTACTTGACACCTCGAAAGGGGCATTTTCTACCCCACGGCAGCATAGATTGGGATTGAAGAAGCTGCTGAAGGGGCTGGAGCTGGTGGACTTGTGGAGAGAGGTGAATGAAGGGCAAAGGAATTATTCTTTTTTCTCGGCGGTACATGAAGTGTATTCTCAAATTGACATGCTCCTTTTGGATAAAGCCTTAGTAGCTGAGGTTGGGCAGTGTGAAATCAGAGAGAGAACATGGTCTGACCATGCCCCAGTAACCTGTGGGATCCAAATGGGGGACCAAAGATTTCATAGAACATGGTGGAAATAGAATGACTCCCTACTGGAGGACAAAGAAGTGGTGGGTCAGATTAAGTTAGGTATCAAAGAATATGTACAGTTGAATGACACGGGGGAGTACTCTCCGGGTATCGTCTGTCTGTATAACAGAAACATGGCTCAAAGATACAGACTCAGTATTCATGAACCAACTAAAGTCAAACGAATATGAGATCTTCCATACCCACCGAACAAATAAAAAAGGTAGAGGAGTGCTAATAATAATAAGGAAAAATCTTAACGCAAAACTAATTTCATCCAACAATATTGATAATGTAGACACACTAACTATAAAAATTAAATCCACAAAAATATGCCTAATATATAGACCCCCTGAATATAACACAGACAACACTGATAACCTAATTGAACTACTGGCATCATCCACGGACACAAATCCAATAATACTAATGGGTGACTTTAATTTCCCTTCTACACCCAACAACCAACCAAACCACTTCACAGAAGCAGTAAGCAATTTGGATTTCCACCAAATAATAACGGAACAAACACATAATAAAGGAAAAACTCTTGACATGGTATTCCTACCAAACTCACTCCACAACCTATATAACCCCAAATCACTCTCAAACATACCAGTCCCCTGGTCAGACCATTACCTTCTAAAATTCAATATCACCATCCCTGACAACAATCACACTAAACGAACACAACCCCCACAAAATAAAAGATTTAGAAAGTTTAACGAAGAAGAATTCTTAGATCAAATAATTCCTCACCTCACCCTGACTCCCACAAACTTAGAAGAAACTATCAAAACCTGGAACAAAACTATCTCACTGGCAGCAGAAAAAAAACCTAATCTGTCTCAACATAATAGAAATGACAATATAACTGATAAAAAAGATGTCCCATGGTTTAACATGACACTTAAAAATCTAAAAAGACAACTAAGAATGGACGAAAGGAAATGGAGGCAAAACAAATCACCAACAACTCATGAGAAATACTTAAATACCCTTCATACATATAAAGTAACAATAGACAATTCTAAAAGAAACTACTACTCTAACTTACTCAACAATTCAATTAACCGACCAAGAGAATTATTCTGTATAATTCAGAAACTAACAAACAAAACGTACAATTCAGATGAAATATCCATAGATATAACCCCACAAGACTTAGCTCAATACTATATTAATAAAACAAAAATACAAACAAATAACCCCCCAACAACACACCGATATGAAGCAAACAACCCCCGATAACTGGTCCAACTTCAGCCTGATCTCAAAGACCACACTTAAAACAACCATATCTAACATAAATACAACTACCTCATATCTTGACCCATGCCCAGTTGACTGGATAAAAAAGACACTCTCAATACTCTCTCCCTTCATCCTCCCTATGGTTAACATATCCCTAGACGAAGGATATTTACCACCATCCCTCAAACATGTCCAAATAAGACCAATACTTAAAAATAAAACACTAGACAAATTATCCCCAAAATCATACAGACCCATATCGAGCATTCCCTTCATGGCCAAACTTATTGAAAAAATAGTTCAAACACAACTACAGGAATACATTGATACATTGAACCTCCTTGACGAACACCAATATGGCTTCAGACCTTTCCATGGAGTTGAAACACTGCTAACAGTCCTTTATGACACCTTACTAAGAGGAATTGATGACACAAAACAAGCCTTCATCCTAGTATTCCTCGACATCTCTGCCGCATTTGACAGTGTAAACCACATAACAATGCTTAACAGACTTCTGATCGCATCCTGGAACAACACTATCAGCACCATTGCACTACAACCAGTACAGGACACCAACCTAAAGAAAAGAAAATCCTCTCCTTGGTTCTCCCCTGACCTACGAGCCTCCCTCACACACCTAAGAAAATTGGAGAAACGATGGCGTCGCTCACACTCTTCTGAAGACCAAGCAGCCTATAGAGTACACCTATCTTTGCACAGAGAGTCAGTCATGACCAAGATGAGACAATTCCATACTGATACGCTGAAAAGATCGCTAAATAAACCACGTGATCTTTTCAACCTAGTCAAAATCTTATCTAAAGAACCTTCACCAGAACATCCTGAACCCATTCATCCTCAAGCGTTCGCCGATTACCTGCAATCCAAGCTGCTTCAAACCAACAACATTGCAACAATTCCTTCTCAAGTCACCGTATGTATATCAAACTTATCCATGTTCTCCACACCATCCAGAAAACATATTGAAGTCACCATCGCTGCTCTTAACACTACCACCGCACAAACTGACCCTTGCCCAGCCCACTGGATAAAGGAACTACGCCAAGATCTCAGCCCCATCATCACTAAAATGATGAATTTATCCTTTACAACTGGTTCCTTCCCATCAGTCCTCAAGAGAACATCCATCAGACCCCTCTTGAAAAACCACAAACTCGACCCACAAAAGGTTGAATCTTATAGACCTATAGCTAGCATTCCCCTGCTAGCTAAAATAATTGAAAAGGAAGCTCAAAGACAAATACAGGACCACATCGACACTGCCTCCCCTCTTGACCAATGCCAACATGGCTTCAGAGAGTTCCACGGTGTTGAAACCCTCCTAACCACTCTATGCAACAACATCATCACAGGCATTGATAACATCCGCCAAGGCTTTGCTCTTATCTTCTTAGACATTGCCGCGGCTTTTGACTCTGTTCATCATGATCTTTTAATAGGGCGACTAAAAGAAAAAGGCATCAATAACACTGCCCTGGAGTGGTGTAAATCATACCTTGATCAGAGATGGCAGTACGTTACCTCAGGAACCGCAACATCCGCACCTTACCACCAAAAACAAGGCGTACCACAAGGATCATCCCTATCTTCACTCTTCTTCAATATATACATACAGCCTGTTTGCAATATCATTAGGTCCTTCAATGTTGAATGCTTGATATACGCTGACGACATCCTTCTATACATGCCTTTCTCCACAGCCCATATGGACCTCTCCCCGCTAGCCAAATGTTTTGATGCAGTATCTGAATGGCTTCAATCCCAGAACCTCCGAATTCAACACAAAAAGACCGAGGTTCTTTTCATCACTAGAGACCCACTTTTCACCCCCCCATCCCATATAAAGGTCAAAGAAGCTGAGCTCCAATCCAAACCTTCCATTCGTTACCTTGGAGTCACTTTGGACCAGCGCATGGATTTGAAACTACATATAACCAACGTAGTCAGAGCCATCTACCTCAAGATCCGGACACTCCGCCATCTTCGCCCCCTGCTTGATCCTGATGACTTCCGGACGATATTTCAAGCCTTAACCCTACCACACCTTGACTATGCTAATGCCATTCTCCAAGGCCTCCCACACTCCACATTAAACCCATTGCAACTCGCCATGAATACCGCTGCTAGAGTCCTCTACGGAGCATCAAGAAGGGACCATATAACACCCATCCTAGAGCAACTCCACTGGCTCCCCATACATGGCAGAATATTGTTCAAAACATTACTACTAACTTTCAAGGCCACTAAAATCATCACCTCTTCCTCCCTAGTAGACCTCGTTCAGACTGTTCCACCCAATAGATCCAGGAGAACGATATCAACAAATGCACTAGTTATCCCTAAAGCAGCGACAAAATGCCTATCAATGACATCTAACAGGGCCTTCAGATTCTATGCCCCTAAGTGCTGGAATGCCCTACCTCCAGAGATTCGTGCTATCACTGATCTATCCCTTTTTAGAAAGGCTCTCAAATCCCACCTTTTCCCCCAATATTACTTGACCAGCTAACCAATCTCGATCCTTACCCTATAACTAATAACAAATTCTGTTGTGTATACTTGTAAATACTCATGTAAATAGTTGCAGAAATGCCGTCCCATGTTTTATCCAAGTTCTCTGACCTTGTTCTCTGTAAAACCAAACAGTTTGTTGTTCTGGTCTGTTGTTATATTGTGAACCGCGCTGATGCTGAATAGAGCGGTATATAAGAGCCTGTAATAAATAAATAAATAAATAATAAATAGGAATCACATCAACTGTCCATAACTGGTTCAAATCCTACCTATCAAACAGAACCCAAACAGTAAGAATTCTTAACCAGACATCTAACACATTCAACCAAACACAAGGCCTCCCACAGGGATCTGCACTATCAGCACTTTTGTTTAACATTTACCTACAACCAGTCAGCAACATCTTTAAACGTCATAACGTTCATTATCATATTTACGCTGACGATATAATGTTCTACCTACCATTTAAAATCCCACACCCTCCACTACAACAGATAACAGAGTGCTTTAAAGAACTAACAATATGGCTCAATGAACAGAACTTACACATTAACTTCTCAAAAACTGACGTTCTATATATTACTAAAAACCAAACATACACACCCCCAAGCACCATCACACTTGATAACCATGAGATCAACATAAAAAAGGAAATAAAATACCTGGGTGTGATACTTGACAATAAACTTAACATGGATTCTCACATAAAATATCTAACAAAAAACATACACTACAAACTTAAGACCTTGAAACAACTAAGACCATTAATCCACTTACAAGACTTCATAACCATAATACAAGCCATCATCACCCCACACTTTGATTTTGCAAATTTAATCCTTAATGGCATCACAAAGCAAAATATTAAAAAATTACAACTAACTCAGAACATTGCAGCAAGGATAATAATGAATATAAGCTCAATTGAACATATCACACCGACATTAGCCGAACTCCATTGGCTACCTATCCACAGCAGAATAAAATATAAGATATTACTTACAACATTTAAACTAATAAATAACTTAGCGCCAACTATACTCAATACACTCATCAAGATAGAAATAGATAAAAGATCACAAAGAAGTAGAAACACTAACACTATAGCAGTACCAAAAGACTACACAAAAGCAAAAAAACAAACCAACATGAGAGCATTCTCACACTCAGCTCCTATCCTCTGGAACAACCTTCCTGACAACATTCGCTCACTATCAGACATAAAGGAATTTAGAAAAAAACTGAAAACCCATTTATTCTCTTTACATTACAACCAAGGATCAGAGACTGGTCAGACGACACAAAGAGACGCAGGTTAACTACTACAATTCAAACAACATATATCCACGTGTCTGAAGCTTATATAAAGTATACAACCATACGTGACATATGATACAATTTGTATATATTTACTATGTATATATGTTATAATAGTTTAATAATTTACTGTTTAAACTTTATACTGTTATCTGTACCTAGTTCATCTGTTCTATGTAAAATGACTTGGTATGATACTATCCATACCATATAAAATACTGTTCATTGTAAACCGCACTTGATACTTGTGAAAGAGCGGTATAGAAATAATTGTTAAATAAATAAATAAATAAATAAATCGTATGGGATTGCTTGAAAGCAGTGTTAAGAGGGAAATTTATAGCGTTGGGGGCGCATCAAAAGAAGATAAGGCTGCAACAAGCAGCAAAATTGTTGGCTGCAATAAGGGAGGTGGAGAGCAAAGTGAAACGGGATCCCTTATTTATTTATTTATTTTATTTAACAGTATTTTTAAACCGCCTTATCTTATTAATCAAGGTGGTATCACAGCAAACAATCGGGTAAAGTGCGTGTGTTAATCATGCAGTGAGGGTGCAATTTAGTTGAGTGTGTGTTGTATCGTGTGCTAGATTGGGGTGAGCTATGTACAAGGTGTGGTGTGTTGCGTGCTAGAATGGTTTGAGCTATGTACAGTGTACACTTTTGACCAGTACTACAGAGATTGTTCCAGACTGATGCTTTTCCATGGGTCAGTGATTAACCTTATATCATGGAATGTCAGGGGGCTTCACCATCCTGTTAAGAGTTCTTGACCAAGTGCGGAGGGACCAAGCAGATGTGTTTTTTCTGCAAGGACTCACCTGGCCCGCCAAGCTCCTTTACCATTTCCCAGCAGTTCCCTCACACTATGTACTGAGGGGAGAATTGAATGACCTCCGTGGGGACCTGAGTGAGCTGCAGATGCAGATTAGGTATAACCTCCTGATGCTGAAGCAGAAGAGTTTTGAATTTTGTAATAAGGCGGGGGAGACTGCTAGCCCGTAAGGTTAAAAAGTTGAAAACTAGGAATACTATAGTTAAAATCAAGAATGAGGAGGGCAAATTAATGTGGGCGGAGAGTGAGATTGAAGAAAGGTTTGTGCAATTTTACCAGAAACTGTACTCCCAGGACAAACCAGTAGAAGAACGAGATGTGCAGGAGTACCTTAGTAAACTCGCGCTCCCGCAACTCACTGGTGAGGAGGCGGAGGAAATTTCAGCCCCAATAAGGGAGCAAGAGATACTGGCAGTGATCAAAGGGTTGCATTGGAATAAGACCCCAGGGCTGGATGGTTACACCAATAAGTTTTATAAAATATTTGCAGGGCACCTGGTTGGGCCACTGGGGCGCATGTACAATTCCTTTAGTACAGAGGGCCAGATGCCGGTGTCCTTGCGTATGGCGGGGATTAGCATCTTACATAAAGAGGGGAAGGACCCAGTGGAGTATGGGTCTTACCGCCTATTTCGCTATTGGGGGTAGATTTCAAGATTTTTACACGGATCTTAGCCAATAGATTGATGCTCTACCTGGCTAGATTGATACACCAGAACCAGTCTGGGTTTGTGCCTGGTCGCTATACCTCGGATAATATCCGAAGGGCCTTGAATGTGATGTGGTGGGGAGAGAAAAAGGGGGATGAATTAGCCTTTTTGGCAGTAGATGCTGAAAAGGCTTTTGACAAGGTTAGTTGGACTTTCCTCTTTAAGGTGTTAGAAAATGTGGGTATTCAGGGATCATTCTTGAACTGGGTGCAGATTCTGTACAAAATGCCCATGGCCTGCTTAAAAATTAATGGCTCGGTAACAAGGGCTTTTGAGTTATTTAGGAGTACCCGCCAGGGATGCCCTTTATCTCCCTTGTTGTTTATCCTGGCAATGGAGCCTATGGCACAGCGAATCAGAGGGAGGGAGGGAGGGAGGATATCCCGGGGATGCGTATGGGGGTGCTTGTCTCAAGATTGCGTTGTTCGCGGACGATGTTCGATACTTTATAACGGACCCGGAAAGGTCATTAAATGCGGTGGTTGAAGAATTAAAGGAATATGGGGAAGTGTCTGGGTTTCGGATGAACGTGACCAAATCTGAATTATTGAACCTAACTATAAAAAAGACAGAAGAGGATTGCCTCAGACAGATCTTTCCTTTTAGGTGGGCAAAAAGCAGCATACGGTACTTGGGAGTACAGATCCCAGCAAAGCGTAATATGTTATTTCGTGAGAATTTTGTAGTAGCAAAGAACAAATTGTTTCAGGAGTTAGAAGAATGGGGGCAATATGAGGTTTCTTGGTTAGGGAGGACTGATTTAGTCAAGATGCTGCTGGTGCCTAGACTTTTATATCTGTTCATGAATTTACCGGTGGAAGTTCCGGTGGGGTTCTTCAATGAGTTGCAAAGTCGGGTTATGAAGTATATTTGGAAGGGGAAAAAACCCCGGGTGGCAAAAAGTGTCCTGTGTACCAATAAAAAGATAGGAGGGATGGGGGTTTCTCTGTTGCTTACATACTATGAGGCTGCTCGGGTGCGGGCGGTGTTTGAATGGGGGCTGAGGGGGCAAGTGGAGTGGGTGCAGATGGAAAGCCAAGGGGAGAGCCAAAAGATTGATCTTATGCATGAAGTCTGAGTGGGAGGTGAGGACCCTCACCAGAGGAGGCTGGAAAACCCCTTTATAGCTCTTACATTGCAGAAGTGGAGGAAATGGCAGGGCAAATAGTATAGACCCCAAGGGTGCTCTAAATTTACGCCTCTGCTGGACAACCTGGCCTTTCCACCGGGAATATATGACCCTACCTTTAGACGGTGGGCCCTAGTGGGGTTGCGATGTGTGGGGCAGTTTAAAGTAAGAGGGGAATGGGTGAAGTTTGAAGACCTAAAGGACGAGTATCACTTGCCAAAGGCAGATAGGTATCGATTTATACAAGCCCTTCATTTCTGCCGGAACCTTGCCTGGGCCGCATGGTGAAGTAATAGACAAACTGTTTGAGAGGCAGGAGGTTAAAGGCCTCATCTCTAGCACATATAAGGCAATGGAGGTAGGGAACGGCAATGTATGGGCGCATAGGAAAGCTTGGGAGGCGGATTTGAAGAGGAGTTGGGATGGCAAACAGTGGGTGAAGGTTTGTAAAGGACTATTCAAGGGGGTAGGATCCAGTAACCTTCTAGAGCATAACTATAAAATGCTATATCGATGGTATCTGACCCCTCAGAGATTGCAGAAATGGCAGGGGGGGGGGGGGTCCGGAGGATATTGGCGGGGTTGTGGGGAAGTGGGGTCGTTCCTACATATATGGTGGGAATGTGCTCATTTAGGCCCCCTGTGGGAAGGAGTAGCTCAGTGATTGCAAGAAGTCATGGGGGGAGATATAGGTCTGGGCCCGTGCTTGGCACTGCTCAATGTAGAAAATGAAGAGGGGACACTAAAGGGACATGATTGGTGGGGAATAGTGTGCATGGCTACTAGGCAGCTGATTGCCTGTCATTGGAGATCAGTGGAAGTGCCCACCATTGAGGAGCTGAAGAGTAGAGTGGGGCATTTATGTTTGATGTATCGACTCACTACCCTTTGCCAGAAGAGGCTGTTGGGCTTTCAAAAGGTGTGGAGCCCGTACCTTAGCTGGCGGGAGAAGAGGGAGATGTGAATGGAGTCGAGTATAGCACTTCTGTTAAGAAGGCAGTGGGCAGAGGGGGAGAGGCCTCGGGCATGAGTCTGGCATGTTTATGGAGTGAATATGGTATAGATGAAGGCTGAGTGTTTTAAGCCTACACAAGGGGATTTTTGAGGAAATGACATGGGAAAAGCGACAAGTATGTGGAAGGTGTGCATATTAGCGTTAAGACCGAATCCATGTGTAGGGGGGATTAGGGAGAAGTTTCTGGGCATTGGTTTTGTAACATTTGCTATGATAAAAGGCAGACCGCCATATCCTATGATTAATTGACTGTATGGGGGTTAAGGGGGAGGGGAGGGGATGAGGGAAGGGGGAGGGGATGGGGAGGGGGGAGGGATGGAAGTTTGGGTTATACGCACATGATGTAATAATGTGTACTGTATCAGTTGGCTGTGGCGTTATAAACAAACAGTAAATGGGAAAAAAAAGTGGCCCCCTGCCCAGGTTAAGGAGGAACCAACTTGCCGCTTTTTTAAAATCTCTCCCCGATCCAGCTCCGGCCCTCTACTAAGAATAGCACTTGAAACCCCCTCCCCATCCCTCCTCCTCCCACCTGTTTTCTAACCCCTCAGTCCCTAAACCAGAAGGACAGAAACATCCCCTGTAGATCCAAAATTGCCATAAGAGGCACAACAGCACCTTAATTTGTATGAGGGTGTGAGAGTGAGCCACCAACTTCCCTCCCATCCATAATCCTGCTTACCAAAGCAACACCAAACACATTGCCCACTAATACCAGTTACTTTTTAGCTAAACAAACATCTCTCCCTCATTAATCCCCAGGGCCCTGAAAAGAGGGTGATCCTGCTCCACACAGAGGGGTGAGAACTCAGTCCCTCCCCAAGAAAGCATAGTTACTCACCTGTAACAGGTGATCTCTGGGAACAGCAGGAATTAAGTCTTCACATATGGGCATTGTCGGTGCCTGTGTGGGAACGCTCCCCAGCGTCTAATAGGAAAGCTTTTGGGAGTATCCCACAGCACCTGCGTGCTGCCTTCCCGCCTTTCCAACTCTCAGTTTGTCAGTTCAGTTTATAGATGAAACAAAAAGGGGGGGGGGGGGAGAGAGAGAGAGAGACACACACACACATCTCCTAGGGGAGGTGGGTGGGTTGTGAAGACTTAATTCCTGCTGTTCCCGGAGATCACCTGTTACAGGTGAGCAACTACGCTATCTCCAGGAAAAAGCAGGAATGTAGTCTTCACATATGGGGACTCCCCAGTTGAGAGATGCCAGTTGGATGACCCTAGCAAGCTGCGAACCTCTGGTGAGATGGGTCATTCTTCCTCCCATGGATCTCTGGCATCAAAAACCCGGGACGGTGCGTAGGAGTTGTACTAAGTCTGAAAGAGATGCTGCAGAACAGCCTGTCCAAACATGGCATCCCGACGGGAGTCCTTGTCTAAACAATATTGGCTGTAAAAGTGTGTACTGAAGCCCAGGTGGCTGCTCTACAGATGTCGTCAATGGACACAGAACGAAGATTAGCCATAGAGGTTGCCATTGCTCTCACATTGTGAGCTGTGACATGGCCTTCAAGAGAAAGTCCCTTACTCTCATATGCAAAGAATATGCAATTTGCAATACATCTAGAGAGAGTTCTTTTGGAAACTGGAAGTCCCAAATGACTAGAATCAAAAGCAATGAAAAGCTGAGAAGATTTTCTATGTTGCTTAGTTCTTTGAAGGTAAAAAGCTAAGGCTCTTTTACAATCCAAGGTATGAAGGTTCCCTTTCTGCATTAGAGGCATGAGGCCTAGGAAAGAATACAGGAAGGTAAACCGCTTGGTTTAAATGAAAAGGCAAAACCACCTTTGGCATGAAGTGAGGATGAGTCCTAAGAACTACCTTATCATGGTGAAATCTTGCATAAGAAGGATCAGCCACTAAGGCCTGCAACTCAATGATGCGTCTTGCAGAAGTGAGAGCAACTAGGAAGATGACCTTCCAGGAAATAAACTTCAAGTCCGTAGTGGCTAAAGGCTTAAAGGGTGGTTTCATAAGCTGCCCGAGAACAAGACTGAGAACCCATGCCACCGGCGGCGGCTTAATGGGAGATTTTGTTAAGAGTAGACCTCTCATAAATCTTGCTACGAGTGGATGAGAGGAGATAGTTTTCCATCAAGTGGTCTGCGGGAAGCAGCAATGGCACTAAGATGAACCCTTATTGAATTGGTTTTAAGAATAGAATCTGATAAATGGAGGAGATACTCCAGTAGCGATTCTACAGGCACCGAAAAGGGGTAAGTCCCCTTTAAGAACACCATACAGAGGAATCTTTTCCACTTGAAGGCGTAGGATCGCCTTGTGGAGGACTTTCTGGAAGCCACAAGGATATCCTTTACCTGTTGAGAAAGGTTGATATCTAGGAATCCTAAGCTTTCAGCAACTAGGCCCTGAGGTGCAGGGACTAGGGATTCGGGTGCAGTAGAGTCCTGTTCTCTTGCGAAAGAAGATCTGGAGCATACCCCAACTCCAGAGGTGTGGCTTGAGAGAGACGAAGAAGCAGAAGATACCACGTTTGCCGTGGCCAACGTGGAGCTATGAGTATCATACGACCTCTGTCTTTCTGAAGATTGAACAATGTTTTGGGAATGAGGGGAAGGCATAGAGGAAATCCTGACCCCAGTGAAGGAGGAAAGCATCCCTTGGCCTAACAGTTTTGAGCCGGAATTCTGGAACAGAATCGGGGAAGTTTGGCATTCTGTGGACTTGCAAAGAGGTCTATATCTGGGGTTCTCCAGATTCGGAACACGCGAGCAAGTTGGTCTAGGTGAAGAGACCATTCGTATGGCAGCAGTATTCGACTGAGTTTGTCTGCCCAAAGATTTTGAATGCCCGGAAGATATACCACTAGGAGGTGGATTTGAAGTTCTCTGGCGAGAGCCCACAGTCGCAAAGCTTTGCTGCATAACGACAGAGAGCCCGTTCCGCCCTGCTTGTTCACATAGAACATGGCTACTTGATTGTCGGTTTGAACCAGGACTGTCTTGTAGCTGAGCTGGGCCTGGAATACTCGAAGAGCATGGAAAATGGCTCTGAGTTCTAGGAGGTTTATGTGAAGAAAAGCCTCCTGTGGGGTCCAGAGACCTTTAGTCGAGAGATCGTGCAAGTGAGTCCCCCAACCCAACTTGGACGCATCTGTTAGGGTGGCCTGGTATAGAGGCTGCTGGAAAGGAGAACCTATGAGGAGGTTTTCCAGGGATTGCCACCATTGCAGGGACGAAATGAGACGTGTGGAGTTTCTGATTTTGTCCGATAGGTGACCCGAGGCCTGTGTCCACTGAGAGGATAGCGTCCACTGGGCTGCTCGCATATGAAGACGAGCATAGGGAACTACATGGACAGTGGATGCCATATGCCACAGGAGCTGAAGCATTTCCCAAGCAGTCAGGAAGGCCTTCAGAGCTGCTTCGGATGCCAGCTGTATTCTACGAAGACATGGTAGCTGTGGCAGGAAAGCCCTTGACTGTCTTGTGTCTAGACGAGCCCCTATGAATTCTAGAGACTGTGAAGGGGTGAGATGAGATTTTGAGAGGGTTATGACCAGTCCCAAATATCGAAGGATTTGCAGAGTGCGAGAAAGAGCATAACTGGCTTCTGGTGCTGTTGGTGCTCGAATGAGCCAGTCGTCTAAGTAGCGGAAGACGAATATTCCCAGAGTTCTCAGGAATGCTGCTATTACTGCCATGCATTTTGTGAAGACTCTTGGGGCAGAAGCCAGACCAAAGGGAAGAACCCTGTATTGGAAGTGTCTTCCCTGGAAAAGGAATTTCCTGTGATCTGTATGGATAAGAATATGAGTATATGCATCCTTTAGATCTAGAGAACATAGCCAGTCCTGACTCTGAAGGTATGGCAGGATTGTTCCGAGGGAGATCATTTTGAATTTTTCTCGGAACAGATATTTAATTCTCTGAGGTCCAGAATAGGCCTGTGTCCCCCTGTTTTCTTGGGAATGAGAAAATAGGGAGAATAGAACCCCGCACTCTGTTGTGGTATGGGTACTCCTTTATTGCTCCTTGAGCAAGAAGTGATGCGACCTCCTGACCCAAGAGATTGGTGACAGGGACCTGAGAATTGAACTGCTTTATGATTGTAGGAGGGGGCATGCTGTGGAAGTGAAGTCTGTACCCCTCTCATACAATAGACAGAGTCCAGTTTTCTGATGTTATTTGTTGCCATCTGCTGGCAAAATGGCATAACCTTCCTGGAATGGTGAGGGGTTTCGGACCTTTCAAGGGCAGAAAGACTACGTTCTCTAGGAAGGAGTCAAAGCCCCTGAGGAGGCAGAGCTTGTGGAACCGATTGAGTTTTTGGAACTTGCGGCTTCCTCTGCTGTCTGTTCTGTTGCTGCCCCTTTTGGGGAACATGTACTGGACAGTGAGCATGATTGGGGGTAGATGGATAAAACCTCTCTTTCTTGTTGAAAAGGGGTTTTTTTGACTGACTTTTTCTTTGCTGGGGTGGCTGTAGACTTTCATAGTCTGTTCAAGGTAATATTTTCAGATTCAAGCTGATTTGCCTTGTCCTGCCAATCCTTGCCAAAGAGATTTTCTCCTGTGCAAGAAATATTTCCCAGTTTCTCTTGCACCCATTGTTCCAAGTCTGATTTTTTTTTTATTTATTTAGACAGTTTTTGTATACCGCCTTATCCTTCAATCAAAGCGGTCACGACACAATTGGGGGATACATTTAACACGCGGGGATATGAAACACATACACTAATACTTACAGGGAACATGGGCTATGGAGGGTTAAGTGGCTTGCCCAAGACCACAAGGAGCATCTGTGGGACTAGAAACCCCGGTCCTTCCGGCCCAAGGTTGCTGTCCTCTAGTGGGATTTGAACCCCCGACCTTCCGGCCTGAAGTACCTTGCCCCAACCACTAGGCTACTCCTCCCCTGATGCCTGGAGCCAAGCAATATGACGTGCACCGATGGAAATAGAGGTTCTGCTAATACATTCAAAACAATCAAAGGTTGCACGGTTCATAAACTTAGAGACATCCTGGGCATGTTTAACCAGAGTAAGAAAATCCCCTCTTTTGTCCTCAGGAAGAAGAGGGCTCATGACCTCCAAGTCTCCTGTAACTTCTTTGAGGAACATTCCCAGCTTGCTATTATTAATGTTTTGTTACCTGTAAACCGCCTCTGATCTCTGGAAGAGACGGTATAGAAAAATAAATGAATGTATGTATGTATGTATGTATAAATAAATAAATAGATATAGATATATATAGAGAGATAGAGAGAGAATGTAAGAGCTGATCCTGGCTGCCAACATGGAGGATTGGAAGCATCGACGCCCAAAGGCATAGAGTGTCCTCGATTCACGGCCCGGAGGATTGGAGGAATGCGTCTTAGCACTCTTAATCCTACACATTGCCGATTCCACTACCATTGAATGGTGTGGTAACTGAATCTTTTGAAATCCAGGACAGCTTGGAACTCAGTACATGGTATCGAGTCGTCTGGAGTGTGGAGACACCGTTAAAGGGGTTTCCCACATTCTTAGCATAAGATCCTGCAAGATCCTATGAATGGTCAGAGTAGCTGCCTCTTTAGGAGCTTTAGAGTATTTAAGAATTTCTAATTCTTCTGCCCTGGGTTCCTTCTCTGGAGTCACCGTGATTGCAAGACCTCGAGCTACATCACGTATAAAATCCTGGAAGGACATGTCTTCTGGAGGAGACATTCTGCGTTGAGGAGAAGATGGATCCTCCGAAAGTATTGCTCTAGTACTGGCAGAGTCAGAGTCATCGGAATTGGAGGATTCAAACTATCTCTGTGCCAGGTGTTTCTGCAACGCTCGGTACCGGTACCGCTCGAAGTCGGTATCGAGGTGTCTCGGTACCAGCCCCTCGATACCTGAGATAGACTCAAGGCTCGGCATGGGGGGAAGCATACCTGCCGAGGCAGGTGCACTCGGTACCAGCACCGGTGTGGGTACCGATACTTGTGGAACCGTCTGTAGTGGTCTTAGCGGTACCGAAACTGCTAAGAGAGCAGCTAGACTGCGTTCGATAGCGAGGATTCTCTGATCCATCGCTCCTGCCGATGCCTGGGTGTCGGTACCAGTGGAAGCAGCTATGACCCCAGAAGCTGCATCGGAGGGAAAAAGGGTGCTAAGTTTAGCAGCTTGGTTTTGCCGGCCCCTCTTCGACATCATCCCACAGGCAACACACTCCGAAATAGAGTGGTCAGGATCTAAACATTTAAGGCACCAGTCATGGGTGTCGGTGACGGAGATGGTACCGCTACACTTGGAACACTTTTTAAACCCCGAAGCGGGTTTCTCCATTGTAAAGGAAAGTTGGGCCTAGTGCCCAAAATGGCGCTTGGCACCTGAGGAGAAAGAAAGCTGGAAGAATCCAGGAAAAAGGTATATATATTTTTTTTAAAAAAGAAGAAAGAACCACCAGCGGTACTGGTGCAGCGTCGAAGGAAGGCAGACGCGACCACAAAAAAGAAAAGTAAAATGGATATTTTCTGCGGTGACAGGACGTGTGACCTGCTGGCTCTGCGGAAAACGAAGAACTGGAGAGGGACAGTTGGGAAGGGCGGGAAGGCAGCACGCAGGCGCTGTGGGATGCTCCCAAAAGCTTTCTAATTGGACGCTGGAGAGTGTTCCCACACAGGTTCTGTCGGTGCCGACGATACCCATATGTGAAGACTACATTCCTGCTTGTTCCTGGAGATCATCCTTCTCCTCAGAGTGAGCTCCATTTACTTGTACTCTTTGTCGCCACCCACCCAACCAATTTCTAACCCAAGCAGTAACTTTGGGGTACATCCCTAGGGTGCTCAGTTTGTTTATAAGTCGCCTGTGAGGAACACTGTCAAAGGCTTTACTGAAATCTAAATACACCACATCTAGGGCTCTCCCTCGGTCCAACTCCCTGGTCACCCAGTCAAAGAAATCAATCAGATTTGTCTGACAAGACCTGCCTCTGGTGAATCCATGCTGCCCCGGATCCTGTAATCCACTGGACTCCAGAAACCTCACTATTTTCTCTTTCAGCAGCGTTTCCAATAATTTACTCACTACCGAAGTTAAGGATCCATCTCACATCCGCAATGATGTCTCTCGTTCCTCGCCCTTTCCTGAACCCTGCTTGCACTTCAGGTAGTTCTTGTTCCAGAATACCAAAAGGATATCTATTTGTGCTTTATCGACTATGGCAAGGCTTTTGACTGTGTAAACCATGAGAAACTCTGGGCCACATTAAGAAGCATGGGTATACCAGAACACCTGATCGTTCTCTTGCGCAATTTGTACATTGATCAAGAAGCAACAGTTCGAACGGAACAAGGAGAAACAGAATGGTTTAAAATAAGCAAAGGTGTAAGACAAGGCTGCATACTTTCCCCCTACCTGTTTAATTTATATGCAGAACAAATCATCAGAGAAGCAGGATTGTATGAAGACAACAGAGGTGTGAAGATTAGTGGAAGACTCATCAACAACCTTCGCTATGCTGATGATACTACATTAGTGGCTGAAAGTGAAGATGATCTGAAACATTTGCTTCTCACAATCAAAGAACATAGTCTCAAAATGGGCCTGCACCTTAATGTAAAGAAGACAAAGATCATGACAACTGGCATAATCAACAGGTTCATCGCTGAAGGAGAAGAAATTGAAATTGTGAACAACTTTAACCTACTTGGATCAACTATCAATAAAGAAGCAACAAGCAGTCAAGAAATCAAATGACGCATGGCTCTTGGCAGAATGGCTATGAAAGACCTAGATAAGATTCTCAAGAGCAGAGATGTCTCTCTCCATACAAAGATTCGACTTGTTCAAGCCATGGTATTTTCAATAACATCATATGGATGTGAAAGCTGGACAGTGAAAAAGATAGACAGGAAGAAAATTGATGCCTTTGAATTATGGTGCTGGCGGCGAATACTATGTATACCATGGACTGCCCGAAGAACAAACCAGTCGGTACTAAAGGAGATCAAACCTAAGCTTTCTTTAGAAGCTCAGATGACAAGACTTTGACTTTCTTACTTTGGACACATCATGCGAAGAGGGGGATCATTAGAGAAAGACATCATGCTTGGCAAGATAGAAGGTCAACGCAAAAGAGGAAGGCCAGCAATGAGATGGATCGATACAATAATAGCAGCTACGGGTACCAGTCTGTCAACAATGAGCCGCCTGACTGAAGACTGAACACAATTTAGGATAGCTATCCAGAGGTCGCCATGAGTCGACTCCGACTCGACGGCACTTAACAACAACAAACCGAAGTTAAACTAACCGGCCTTTAGTTTTCAACCACATCCTTACTTCCGCTTTTGTGTAAAGGCACCACATGAGCCTCTCTCCAGTCCTTTGGCACCACTCCTGACTCCAACGAGGCATTGAAAAGGTCAGTCAGTGGAGCTGCTAGAACGTCCCCAAGTTCCCTCAGTATTCTAGTGTGTATCCCATCCGGTCCTATCGCTTTGTCTACTTTAAGTTGAGCTAGTTTCTCACGAACACAGTTTTCTGAAAATTCTTCAAGATGCCCCTCGCTTCTGTTCCTGTTTGTGGGTGTTTTCTGAGGTCCTTCTCCTGGTTCTTCATCTGTGTCTGACAATACCACTTTTGCCCTTCCTCTTCTCACTAATATATCTGAAAAATGTCTTATCCCCCCATTTTATTGCATTGGCTATTTCCTCCTCCTTTTGAATCTTTGCCTTCCTGACTACTTTGCTAGCTTCTCTAAGTTTTTCCAAATACAGATGCCTGTCTGCCTCTCTGTGATCTCTTGTATTTCATGAAGGCCTCCCTCTTTTTCTTCACTTTTTCAGTTACTTCTTTCGAAAACCATAGCGGTCTCCTTTTCCTTTATTTACCATTTTAACAAAAAGGTTGGTTGACCTTAAAATATCCCCTTTCAGTTTTTCCCACTGTTTTTCCTACATCCCCCAGCTGTTCCTATCCCACTAACGACTCCCTGAGGTATTGGCCCATCTTCGCAAAGTTAGTCTTCCTAAAGTCTAAGATCCTCACCTTTGAATGGATTCTAACAGCCCTAGTCCTAATACTGAACCACACCATCTGGTGATCACTGGATGCAAAATGATCTCCCACTACAACATCAGAAACACTGTCACCATTGGTAAGCACCAAATTCAGTATGGCCCCTTCATGTGTGGGGTCTGTTACCAATTGCCTGAATAGTTCTCCCTGTAGAGAATCCAGGAACTCCATACTTCTAGATGATACTACAGCAGGAATGTGCCAATCAACATCTGGCATATTGAAATCTCCTATCAGTAGCACTTCCCCTTTCCTAGCAATGCTGCGTATGTCTTCAATTAACTCTGTTCACTTCTTCCTCTTATGAGGGAGGTCTGTATATCACACCAATGTAAATAGATTTCTCTTTCCCTCTTTCTAGTTTAACCCACAATGCCTCCTCTCTCCCTTTTAAACTCTGTAATTCCAAAGCTTTAATAGTAGTTCTTACATATAGTGCCACTCCTCCTCCCCTTCTTCCTACCCTGTCCTTTCTGAATAAAGTATAGCTGGGTATAGTTACATCCCAATCATGGTTTTCTGTGAACCATGTTTCTGTAACTGCCACTAAATCCAAGTCAGCCACTCCCACCAAAGCTTCAACTCTGCTGACTTTAAGCATTATCAAATGGTGTTCAAGCTGCATTAAGGGGACATATGATATCAAGAAGAGGACAGGTCTCATATCCTATATGGTAAAGGATGGAAAGGGATATTGTCTCTCCAATTCTACTGGGATGTCTTCACAATTTTGAGAAATATCCAACATTGGCACCACTATAGATTTGTTTCATGACTTGAGCATCTCCACCCAATCTCACCACATGTCAGCAATGGGTACATGTGGTAGAATAGGTTCTTTAAAATTGATAACACGCCAAATAATTGACAGCTGTAGAAAAGGGTCAACATCTAGACCAGTGTTCTCAACCTAGTAATCTGGGAACCTCAGACCAATCAGGTTTTCAGGGTATCCACAATGAATATGCATGAGATATATCTGCATACAATGGAAGCAGTGCATGCAGATCTCTCTCATGCATACTCATTGTGGATATCCTGAAAACCTAACTGGCCTGGGGGGTTCCAGAGGACTGGGTTGAGAACCACTAATCTAGACCCTGTGATAGATGCTAACTCAGAGAAAAGTAAACACCTTTGCTGCCTTACAAAAGGAGTATAGGTTTCCATGTTCAGTCTTCTATCAGTGGCTGTAGCTGACATGCTGCTTTCATCCATACCTTATAGCACTGGACAGTATAAAGAGAGGACTGAAAGGTAAAACGTTATCCATCTAAAACTGTTGGTGGTCCAGGGGTTAGCCTCTAAATTTCATGAGCTACTAAGGGTGGTGGGATATTGATGACTTGATGACTCATAGAGCTATGTTTACCAAAGCACAGTAGCCGAAGTGTGAAGTTGGGGGGGGGGGGGCGGGAATTAAGGTGCGTTTGGGCAGGGTGGTAGCAAGGAGCATGCGCCCAAAGGCAACAGTGCTAAAAATGCCATGCTACTTGAGCAGTGCGTGAATAGGCAGGGTTAAGGCGAAAAGTGAGCAGGAAGAGGGCAGAGACAGGGTGCACACCTGGAGCAGGCACACTAGTCACATGCCAGCTATACGAACACACTGCTAGCATGGACATAACTAACACCTGCTGCTGACCAAGCGGTAGTTGCACTTGCTGTGCTTGCACATTCCAAACATGAATGTTAGGAAATATGGAGGGCAGAAGCAGGGCAAACACATAAGAATAAAATAGGGCAAATAGGTACTGTTAGCAGAATACCTAGGCACTTACTTAGACCACCTGCTTGGAGGGGTTGTATGGTGTAGCTGCCATGGTAGTAGACCACAACAGTCTGACAACCATAAAACCAGAGCCTGCAGGTCAGAAAGATCCTTCTGGGACAGTAGGCAAACAACCATAGAAACATCAACAGCTGTCTTGACTGACTGTTCACGTCTGGACAGTTGTCAGAGGGCTGCTGGTGTTATGTGCTGGGGAGAGGGGGGGGGTCAGGAAATTGGTAATGTGGCCAGTACTTGGTCTATCTTAGAGCACAGGCCCTGAGTTGGAGATAGCAGAGTAAAACAGGGGGCGAGGCATACAAATGAGGTGTTGCACATACTGGCTACATGATGGTGGCATCAAAAGGCACCGGCTGACCCCCCCCTGCATTGGGGGGGGGGCATGTAACAGTACATACATACACCTAGGGTTTCAAGCCACTGCATTTGCCATGTTCCTGTCAGCAGGTGACCCCTCACCCTAAGGGCAGATGGGGCAGAGGCGTACTGGCTCTGAGCAGCTACTTAACATTTTTAGCACTGAATGTGGGTTTCCTGTATTGCAGCTCACTAACTGGTATTCCCTCCCTGGCCCCCGTGCACAGGGGTTAAGATGCTCCATGGAACTGGGCAGCTCTTGTGGATGCTCAGTCTGGTTTGGTCATCTCCATGGGGCTCTTCCCTGTGGGAAGGAACATGGATGTCTTCTATGGACTGCCCTCACCCCCCCCCCCCTTGAAGATAGCAGGCCACAGGGGCGAGTATACTATATAATGGGCCATGGGTGTGCTTCTTGACCTCATGTGGTTGAGTTACTGACTGGCAAGCTACCCAGAGCATGTTCCCCCCCCCCCCCCCATTTCTGTGCTATCATTCTGTTGGTCCTCCTGATTTACATGCCCCCACTGCTCCCACATAGGAGACACATGCCAAAATAACTAAAAGAACAAGCAAGCTATACAGGACAGGTGAATAATAATAAGAGGGGGGGGGGGTCTTTTCCCATACACCAGAAGCCTTGCACTATGTTTCCTGCAGCCTACGTGAATAGGCACCTTGGACATCTTAGGGTGAGGGAAGGTTCATATACCCAATCCACATGATAGACACTGTGGACACTGTCAGATCCTATACCAGCCCCCCCCCCCCCCATCATCACCTACCACAGCCACATCCCCTGCATCTCCCACAGCCGCTAGGCCCTGTAACCATAAAATCATACATTACTCGCAGCACTTTAGTAAACATACACTATAGACACCCAGAAGGTTTGGGAGAGAGAGTTGGATGCTGAACTCTCTCCCCATCAATGGGAGAGAAAGGTGCACTGTTTACTGTCAACTTCACTCATTCAAACCTTGTTTTCTTTGTAGCTGATAGGGTAGAGCATGGACACCAGTGAAGGCTGCCAAGGTTACAGCACAAAGCAATGATCACTGCTGGCCATGCAAGGAGGACAGGGGTACTCTGTTGCATATGCTATTTCTTACTGTGTTAACCTCAGGGGATTTGAGATGCTATAGAGGACCATGCATGTGCTATCTTTACAGTGCCTTGCGAAAGCATTCATCCCCTTGTCCTCTGTCACATTACATACAACCTGGAATGAAAATGGAGGTTCATTTGGATGTTCGATAATGGACCTAATAATATAGTCCAAATTGGTGACGTGAAAGGACAATAAAATACCTTGTACAGTGGTGTGCAAAAGTCTGGAATCACTTGTAAATTTGATGTTTTTTCAACTTTGTGACCTTATATCTTAATTTCTTTTTCCTCCCAGTGGCTTTTTCTGTGTATCTCATGATAAGTGATAGATTTGGCTATTAGGGCCAACTTTTAGTATTGGTTTGGCCCTTATTTTCTGAGTTTGTTCCTCATAGTTGTCCTGTTGATAGATTTTCTGTGAAAATCGCGTAATGTACATCGTTGGCCAATGATATATTATTGTAAGTATGCTTTAAAATATTATGGACGCATGCCAGGCTTCCTTCAAATTAATGTATGTGGCCTTGAAAAAGGCCATTTTTATGTGTCAGCGATGGCTCAGTATTTGATGAGCCACCCTTTGTTCTTGATCACCTGACTGCACCTTGTCGGCATTGAATGAACCAGTCTGACAAGGTGATTGTTGGTGACAACGCGGTTCCAAGCTGCAATGAGTGACTCAATCAGCTCACACTTTGATGTTGGATGCCTCTTGGATATTTCCAAGGCCATCTTGTGCCACAGGTTCTCGAATGGATTCAGTTCCGGAGACTAGGCAGGCCAGTCCATTGACTGTCTGGAGCGATGGCAGGGTGCATCGTCATCTTGGAACAGGAACTGGCCAGGAAACAGTTGGTGTGCTGATGGCACCATGCACTTTTGCAGTATGGTGATGTACTTGGCCCCATTGACCGAGTGGAGTGGAGGAGTAACCTAGTGGTTGGGGCAAGGTACTTCAGGCCGGAAGGTCGGGGGTTCAAATCCCACTAGAGGACAGCAACCTTGGGCCGGAAGGACTGGGGTTTCTAATCCCTCAGGTGCTCCTTGTGGTCTTGGGCAATCCACTTAACCCTCCATAGCCCATGTTCCCTGTAAAATAGTTATCTCCAAGTTATAATACCCTGTTCAATGTAATTTCAGTTTGTTCAATGTAAACCGCACTGATGCAGAATAGCGCGGTATATAAGAGAATGTAAATAAATAAATAAATAAAATTGACCATTCCATCAACGATGTGAAGACGTCCAACGCCACTGGCAGCCATGCAGCCCCAGACCATGACCTTCAAAGGATGCTTCAAAGTGAGGTTGAGACACTCAGGCTTGAATTCCTCTCCAGGAAATCTCCTCACATAGGTGTGGGCCTGGTTACCAAACAGGCAGAAGGTTCTTTCATCGCTGAATAGCACCTTTTCCCACATTTCAATCGACCAGGTTGAGTGCTTTCTCGCCCTCACGATCCGGTTGCACCTTTGTATGTCAGTCATCAGTGGCTTATTCCGTGCTTTGAAGCCCCGGAGACCAAACTGCAGGCACCGACGATGAACTGTTGATGAGCTGACACTGACCTCACTCTTGTCTGATCACTCTCAAAGTAGCTGAAGAGAGGTCAACTTGCGATTAGTCAGTGAAATGCGTCGTAGTGCACGGTCCTGACGTGATGTTGATGCATATGGGCGACCTGAACGAGGCTTGTCCACCACTGATCCCGTTTCTTTCTTCTTCTGTACAACCTTAGCAGCAGCGCTCTGACTGCAGCCAACTTTCCTAGCTGACGGCTTGAAAATCCTTCCTCGCTCATAAAGAGCACACGAACATTCTCCTCCAACGTCAGGGTCCAAGTCATCTTCATGGTTGATCCAGAAAGCATATGAAATTCAAAAATTCCGCGTGTTTTTATAGCTGCACTGTTGGCTAGATATCTGCATTGTGATTGGTTAGTGAAACCAGCCTCCTGATTGGTCAGAAATAATGTGTGCATATTGGATAATCTCAATCCAGTTTTGACGCAGGATCCACAAAAATCGCAGTAGCTATCTCCCAATGTCTGTAAAGTATTTAAATTGGAAGCAAGGAATGCAAAAAAGTAAACTCTAATAGTCAAATGTATTCCTTTTAATGTGGCAGAAAGATGAATATGCTGGGCTAACGCAAAATTAAAAAAAAAAAACGTTAGAAAGTACGAAAAACGCAAAACTCACAAGTGATTCCAGACTTTTGCACACCACTGTATATATAAAAATAAACAAGTAAAATCTGAAAAGTAGGGAGTGCATATGTATTCATCCCTTTTGCTATGAAACCACTAAATAAGATCTGGTTCAAACAATTAACCTCAGAAGTCACATAATTAGTTGATTAGGGTCCACTGTGTACAGTGTTACGTGATCTGTCACATGATACCTGTACAAATATACCTTTTCTGAAAGGCCCCCCGACTCCGCAACACCAATAAACAAGCAACATGAAGACCAATAAGCACTCCAAACAGGTTAGAGACAAAGTTGTGGAGAAGTACATAATCAGGATTGCGTTATAAAAAAATATCCTAAATTCTGAATATCCCACAGAGCACCATTAAATCCATTATAATAAAACAGAAAGAATATGGTACCACTACAAAACTCTCAGAAGAATGACATTGGCCGGATCTAAGTGCTTGCATACGTTCCCCTGATGAAACCATATGGGTGAAACGCCGAGGAACCACGCGCCTGACAGCGTTGGGATCAGCATTTGAAAGCCGTTGCTTTCATCCCTAGCTGAGGCTTTCATCACAGTCATGAGAGTTAAGCACTGTTTTCAAATTTATTTTATAACTTGGAAAATTTTTGAATAGAAGGGACTGTAGCCATTCTAAAATAAGGTCGTTGATGTTTTAGAAGCATCAGTTCATTTGAAAAAGAGTCAATGACTGTGGCTAATTCTGAGACCGTATGGCTACTTTAGTCTCTAAGAAAGGAAAAGAAAACAATATACAAAAAAACAAAAAATTGATATCATAATAACATTATTAAGTTCACAATTATATAGGTTGTGCTTTCACGGTGAGATATACAGAGAGTCATTTCAGATTGTTAAACCATAACTCTGCATAAAGGACCAAAATTACATTTGTTACCACTACAAACATGACAAGAGAAGGGCGCCCACCAAAACTCACAGACCGGGCAAGGAGGGCATTAATCAGAGACACTACAAAGACACCAAGGATAACATTGAAGGAGTTGCAAAGATCCACAGCGGAGACAGGAGTATCTGTCCATAGGACCACTTTAAGCCATAAAGTGGGGCTTTATGGAAGAGTGGCAAGAAAAAAGTCATTGCTTAAAGAAAGAAATAAGACATGTTTGGAGTTTGCACAACAGCGTGTGGCGGACCACCCAAACACAGGGAAGAAGGTTCTCTAGTCAGATGAGACGAAAATTGACCTTTTGCCCAACACTTCCCATCACCCCGAGAACACCATTCCCACAGTGAAACACAGTGGTGACAGCATCATGCTGTAGGGATTTATTTATTTATTTAGCTGCATTTATATCCCGCTTTTCACCGGGTCAAAGCGGTTGGGGGATACATTTAACACGAGGGGATATGAGACACATACACTAATACTTACAGGGAACATGGGCAATGGAGGGTTAAGTGGCTTGCCCAAGACCACAAGGAGCACCTGTGGGACTAGAAACCCCAGTCCTTCCGGCCCAAGGTTGCTGTCCTCTAGAGGGATTTGAACCACCGACTTTCCGGCCTGTAGTACCTTGCCCCAACCACTAGGCCACTCCTCCCTCCTGATGTTTTTCATCAGCAGGGACAGGAAAACTGGTCAGGATTGAAGGAATGATGGATGGCACTAAATACAGGGCAATTCTTGAAGAAAACCTGTTTCAGTCTGCCAGAGATTTGAGTCTGGGGCGAAGGTTCACCTTCCAACAGGACAATGACCCTAAACATACTGTTAAAGCTACACTGGAGTGGTTTAAAGGGAAACATTTAAATGTCTTGGAATGGCCTAGTCAAAGCCCAGACACCATCCAATTGAGAATCTGTGGCATGACTTGAAGATTGCTGTAAACCAACGCAACCCATCTAACTTGAAGGAGTTGGAGCAGTTTTGCCTAACCTAATAGACATACCCCAAGAGACTTGCAGCTGTAATTGCATCAAAAGGTGGCTCTACAATGTATTGACTTTGGTGGGTGAATATATATGCACACTCCTGCTTTCAGGTTTTTTTTTGTCTTAATTATTGTTTGTCTCACAATAAAGTATATTTCCACCTTCAAAGTCATAGGCATGTTGTGTATATCACATGGTGCTAACCTCCAAAACTCCATTTCAATTTCAGATTGTAATGTGACAAAACAGGACAAACACAGAGGGGATGAATACTTTTACAATGCATTGTAGGTTGCAGGAAGACTTAATATATGGTCTGCTCCAGGACTGAGCTCATCAATGACCAAGAAAGATTCATGCCTATTTACCATATTGATATCTATTGCTCTAAAGTGGAAGGATATTGTATTTGATTTTGCCATATGATGGAATTTGGTTTGTGTTACACACAAGTATGTGCCTCCTATTACTAGCAAGAGACCATGCAAGAAAAATCGCAATGGGTCCGGGCATCTCTTAAGAGGTTTGTCAATGGGTCCTTAAGCTGCAGCTTCTGATATCCGCTGTACTGCTGAATATGGTTATGTTACGATTTCTTGTTTGTATGTATTGCAGGTTTATATGATTGAAATTAATAAAAATAGAAGAAATTAAAATAAAAATTAAACAAATAAAAGAATAAAAACAAAAACATAATCAGAAACAACGCTTCAAAAAAGTCAGTAAAGTTGTTTCACATCCATTCAGCAAAGCAGAAAAAAAAAAGAACAGAGGGCTGCTGCATGCAAGGGGGCTGTGCATGTTCAGAGCATTCCACTAGTTCTGAGCTCTGGCTGTGCCAAAAGATAGTGCTACCCATCTGTGTGCCCAATTCAATCCTGCTCATTGATACAGGAGGAGGAGAGGAAAAAAAAGAGATGATGCAACATACAGAGAAAATGCCTGTGACTTGAAAACAAAAAACAAAAACAAAACAAAACATGAATTTCACAAAATTGATCTATTTTTCTGAGAAAAAGTGACCCTAGAAGGCCCATAAAACAATTCATTAACCAAAAATTCTATATAGTCAAAATGAAAGTAACTTTCACAATGCAGAATTTATTATTAGAATGAACAAAACAATAAAGGCATTATTTAATTTACTACTACTTCAACCAGCACAAAAATAATAGCTATTTTTCATTATGTTATTATAAAAATACATTTTTTAAACATCCATGACTTGGAAACACTTTCAAATACTCTGTCACATTAAAGAACTATCAAATTTACTCCACAATGTTTTTGAAACTTATTAACTTTAGGCCAGCCAAATTTAAAAAAGAACATTGGATCTTCATATTGCATAAAACTGGGCCGATATTCAGCCTCCGCAGTCGGCATTTTTTTCCCCAAACACTGGACACTGTGGCTGAATAAAACCCAGAGATTCAGCACTGGTATCTGTACAGTTGCCAGTGCTGAATATCCAGATTCAGCCGTGACTGGCGACACTATCCAGATAGCAGCGATATTGAGCTTACTATATGGATAGCTAACCAGATAAAGTTAAGATATCCTTTTTGCAATCCCAAATCTATTTGCATATTTATTCAGTGTGCTAACTGGGTATCGCTGCTATCTGGGTAACTCAGATTTCACCCATGGGCCACCTGCCACTATCTGGATAGTGCCGAGATTCAGAGGAATATTCACAGAAAGCGTCACTGACCGCACTTATCTGGTTAGCTGTTCACCCCAATGTTGGTCAACGTTTTAAAGGTGACCTGCGTAAAACTCATTATGTTCATAATAAATGTATACTGTTTCAAGATTTGAATACTATTGTAAACAAAACAGCAATTGAAAGCAATCTAATAGCTCACTTCTGATAAAATGTCCAATTTCTTTCAAGAAGCAACAAAGCATGCTGGAGTGAGTGAAGACAGACAAAAAATACAGGAAAAAGAGGGAATGCAACTTGTTTTCAGTTTTCCACAAAATAATATTTTTCCAAAATCTACTCTTAATATGTCCATAGTAGCTTTTTTAGTTTCAATCTCAAGTCTTTGGGCAAAAGAGGGCATCAGTGTGTGCTCCATGATTGGCAGCATAAGTCTACAACAAGGTTAACCCAGCGTGTAGAGTTAGACCTGTGGTTTCTACCTCAGAGTAGAAAGATAATCCAGACTTTGTTCAAGAGTAGATGGAGCAATACGTTGGGATCTTTGATTTGATGATCCTAAGGCTCTCCTGTTGACAAAAAGAAGATCTAACTTGATCAAATGTAAGTTACATTCAAATTGGATTACATTCAGTACTAAAAGATCCCGATAATGTACCGTGGCAAAAAATGTATGGATGCTTTCAATCTTCATCTTAAATACTTAAAGTAAAATTGCTTATGTCAAAGAAAGGTTACATTTTTAACTTCATTGCAAAATAAGTAATTGTTAAGCATTTTAATATTTGTGTAGTGCCATTTTTAAAAGCATCTGCAATCTTTTGTGTCACACAAGTCAGTCAGGTTTTCAGGATATCCACAATAAATATGGATGAGATACATTTACGTACAACTGAGAAAGTGAATACAAATGGCAAATGTATTCCATGGTGACATTTTACTTACCAGATAATGTTCTTTCCTTGAGCCTTGCTAAACCAGTCCAGACAAGTGAGTTGTGTTCCCCTACCTGCAGGTGGAAAACAAAGAAGCAATAAAAAGCCCAGTTTCAGTGACATCATTCCAATGACGCTATCTGCCTCAGCCACTAGAGTTTTCTTCAGTATTCATCCCAAAGCATATGGGAGAATATGGCAAGCCTCACATAACCTCAACATGAGCAACAATGAGTAATCAAATAGCAGAGAACTATGTACAGGAAAGCATAAACAGAAGGCTATCCACAGAAGATGAACCTGCAGAGCCAAGTATATAAAATCATAGCAGACCCAAGGGTACTGCCACAGAATAGCATACACAGTTCCAGGGGGCGGGCCATTGACTTGTCTAGCAGGATTCAAGGAAAGTAAATTATCTGATAAGTAAAATATCACCCTCCTTATCCGGGACATACCAAATGCACACTTCCACTGGGCGGGAAGAAGACAAAGCAGCTCGCAAAACCTTAGAGCCAAAGGCTGTGTCCGCTTGAGCGTGGACATCCAATCGGAAATGCTTGACAAAAGTGGAAAGTGATGTCCATATTGCCACAGACAAATACCTGCAGGGACTATCAAGCTCCATTCCACTGAGGATGCTTGCATTCAAATGGCAGAATAGGCATGCAAACCCTTCGGAAACAGTTGGCCTCCTTAATCCAGTGCCTCAATGCAGAATTAAGCATTGCATCACCTTGCGCATGCCAACAAACAGCACAAAAAGATGGTCAGACTTACGAAAGGACTTCGCAACCTTCAAGTACTGGAGAAGCAGTCTCCAGACATCCACAAGGTGAAGATTCTGACCATTACCCCTAACACTGCTCCTTAGAGAAGGAGGGCAGGCAAACCACCTAGTTCACATGAAAGGGAGAAATCACCCTCAGGGAAGAAGGCACAGGCCCAATGGAAATAGCCTCCTTAGAAAAAAAGAGCTAAGGATCTTGGCAAGATAGGGCCAGCAGCTCAGAATCCTCCTTGAAGAACAAATTGCAATCAAGAAGACCATCTTGAGTGTCAAATCCTGCAGAATAGTGCGCTTCAACAGATCAAAGGGCTCCAACATCAGGGCTCTGAGCACCAGACACAGATCCCAGGAAGGTACTACAGACCAGAGGGGAGGATGCAGATGCCGAACCTCCTGTAGAAAGCACAAAACATCAGGGTGCAAGGCTAGAGACTTACCAGCCAATGGAACTCTGAAACAGGCCAAAGTTGCCACCTGAACCTTCAGGTAGTTAAGAGAAAGGGCCTTCTCCAGACGGTCCTACAGAAAAAAATCATTGAGACGGCACCTTGGCCACCTTAGGAGCCAGTTGCTGTGCACCACACCAGCACTCAAGGCACCAGACCCATACTTATGCCAGTTTGGTAGAACTCCTCTAGGTTCTGAGCAGAGTGGAAAACCACCACCAGAGAATAAACCCTATGCGTTAACAGTCTCCTTTCAGGAGCCAAGCCATAAGCAAGAAGGGAGCTGGGTCCTCCAGCATCAGCAGCCCATGGCACAATAGGCCCCAAGACAGAGGGAAATGAAGAGGTGGCACTTGCAGGAGCCACATCATTTCTCCAAATCATGCTGTCCTTGGCCAACCTGGCGCCACCAGAATAATCCTTCCCAGGTTGTGCTCCATACATCAAATCACACACCTCACCAGAGGCCAGGGAGGAAACATATACAGCAGGAGTTGACTTCGTCAAGGTTGAGACAGGGCAACCTCGAACCCCACCTTTGTGCGACGATTGAAGCAGCAGCACACCTTGACATTGGAGCAGATTGCCATCAGATCCCTCTCGGGGTGACCCCAGCAGGACAGAAATGCCTCCTGACTCAACTACCACTCTCCTGGAACCAGAGAGCAACAGCTGTGAAAATACGATTCCATAGTATCCACTCCAACATCTCCAGGGCTACCCTGGAACGCCTTGTGCCGCCTTGATGATTGACATAAGTCGACACCATGGCACTGTCCAAGAACACTTGAACCACCAGGCCCTTGACCGAGGGCTGGAAATGCAGAAAAGTCAATCTAAAGGCCCTCGCCTCAAGGCAGTTGATAGATCACATCGTCTCCCTGTGGTTCCAAAAGCCCTGGGTCTTTCGGCCTTGGAAATAGGCTCCCCAGCCCGAGAGACTGGCATCCGCCGTCAGAAGGATCCATGAGCAATTGTCCTGCAACACGCCCTTCATCAGAAGACTGGGCTGCTGCCATCACCATCACTGGGAGCGGGAACCTGAGCTTGAACCGCTGAGAACATAGGGATCACAGTCAGTAAGGACCGTTGGAGCTGCCCACAGCACCATCTTGATTGTCACCACCATCAATCTGAAGAGCTGAAGAAGAAAAACCCAGACTATGAACAGAACAGCACAGCACTAGGCAATCCAACAACCTTTGACTTTCTCTTCTGGCAGGAAGTACTCTGCAAACTCAAGAAAAGTGCTCCCAGAAACTCCAGAGACTGTGAATGCAATAAATGGTTCTTTCTCCAACTGATCATCCAGCTGAAGCTTATCAGAAAGGACATCACTCAGGGAGCTACCCAAGAAGCCTCTGAAAAAGAATGGGCTCAGATGAGCCAGTAGTTCAGATATGGGTGCACACAAATCCACTGGCATCATAACACTGCAGCCACCACCACCATGACCTTGCGGCAATGGAGAGTCCCAAAGGGAGGACGGCAAACTAAAGGTCAGAGCCAAGCATGGCAAAACACAGATAGTTTGCTGATTGGAATATGAAAATAAGCCTCAGCCAAATCCAAAGATACCAGGAACTCCCTTCGGCGCACCGCCTGAAACATGGATCACAAAATTTCCATCCAGAAGTGCATGACGCGCAAGTGCTCATTGACACACTTGAGGTCCAGAATGGGCCGGAAGGCTCCTTCCATGTCGGCACCATGAAACAGAATACCTGCCCTTGCCCTGATCGTCCAGGGGAATGGCCCTACGGCCTTCAGAAGAGGCAACTTGTCCAAGGTGATCCGCACAGCGGCACTGCTGTTCAGAGACCCACAAGGGGAGAAGACGAAAGCGACCGGGATTGGCTCTGCACTGCAAGACACATTCATACTGAATGAGGACTAGCACCCAGGGATCCTTGGTGACCCGGGCCCATTCTAGATAAGAGGCGAAGCCTGCCCCCAACCAGAGGAACCAGGGAATGGGTCCCCAAATCTTCACTGTGCTGCCCAGGAGGATCCTCCTCTGGATGGGACCAGGTTTCTGGGCCCAATCCCTAAGGGAGTGGAGGAGTAGCCTAGTGGTTGGGGCAAGGTACTTCAGGCCGGAAGGTCGGGGGTTCAAATCCCACTAGAGGACAGCAACCTTGGGCCGGAAGGACTGGGGTTTCTAGTCCCACAGGTGCTCCTTGTGGTCTTGGGCAAGACACTTAACCCTCCATAGCCCATGTTCCCTATAAAATAGTTATCTCCAAGTTATAATGCCCTGTTCAATGTACATAAGAACATAAGATATGCCATACTGGGTCAGACCAAGGTCCATCAAGCCCAGTATCCTGTTTCCAACAGTGGCCAATCTAGGTCATACGTACCTAGCAGTATCCCCAAAAGACACAGGTTCCACAATGCTTGTATTGGGTCAAGCATTGATATCCTGAGTCCCTTTTTAATAATGGTTTATGGACCTTTCCTCCAAGAACTTGTCCAAACCTTTTTTAAACCCAGCTACACTAACAGCTCTTATAACATCCTCCGGTAACAAATTCCAGAGTTTGATTACACTTTGAGTGAAAAAATATTTTCTCTTATTTGTCTTAAATAGTTTACCCTGTAGCTTCATTACATGTCCCCTAGTCTTTCTATATTCGGATAGCGTAAACAATCGATCTACGTTTACCCGTTCCACTCCATTCATTAATTTACAGACCTCTATCATATCTCCCCTCAGCTGTCTCTTTTCCAGGTTGAAGAGCCCTAACCTTTGTAGCCTCTCTTCATAGGAGTAGCCTTCCATCCCCTTTACCATTTTGGTGGCTCTTCTCTGCTGTACCTATTCTAATAACGCTATATCCTTTTTAAGATACAGCGACCAGAATTGCACACAATATTCAAGGTGTGGTCGTACCATGGAACGATACAGAGGCATTATAATATCCTTTGTTTTATTTTCCATTCCTTTCCTTATAATACCTAGCATTCTATTTGCTTTCTTGGCCGCCGCTGCACACTGGGCGGAGGGTTTTAACATGCTATCCACAATGACTCCTAAATCTTTTTCCTGGGTGGTGGTTCCCAATGTGGAACCTTGCATCGTGTAACCATAGTGTGGGTTGTTCTTGGTTACACGATGCAAGGTTCCACATTGGGAACCACCACCCAGGAAAAAGATTTAGGAGTCATCGTGGATAACATGTTAAAACCCTCCGCCCAGTAATTTCAGTTTGTTCAATGTAAACTGCATTGATGCAGAATAGCGCGGTATATAAGAGAATGTAAATAAATAAATAAATAAGTTCATAAGCAGAGGGGAAGAAAGGCTTTCCAGGTCGGTAGCAATGGGAGTCCTGAGACCTCTGGGAGTTTGACTAGCGTACTCGCAAGGAGCAGGCGGAAGCTGAGGGAAAAAGGGCTCCTGCCCACTTCACAAGTCACTTGGACCTGTCCTCCAGAAGGCAGAAAGTTTTTGTCTCACACAGGTCCTTTACCAACTTCTCCAAATCGGACCCAACAGAAGGGCAACTGGGCTTTGGAAGATGAATCCGCTACCCCGTGTCAGAGCCAAGCTAATGCCAAATCACCATCAACAGGGCACAATCCCTGGCCGCTAGATTTACCAGGGGTGCACAAGAAGCAAGAGTCAAGAATCGTCAGGATAAATTCAAAGTTCTTTATTGGGTGGTCCCCGACGCGTTTCGGCATGCAATGCCTTCCTCAAGGGTTGCCAACTAAAACGCCAAACATAAAAATTATATCACAATAATAAATTATATCACAATAATAAATAATAAATGTGACTGTTATATATAAACATAAATAAATATATAACTTAAAAATATGTAGATTAAAAATTATATAAATAAATTTGAATATAAACTAATAAAATTTAAAACATCATATAGGACAAGGCACAGCAAAAACATATAAAAATGTATAATATACCTTAATATTCAATCTTAGAATGTATCTGAAAGTTAAAGGTTGTAATAACAACAACTTAATGTGTGAAAGACAGACAACCAAAGCAGTAAATTATAGTAATAATCCAACTAAAAGATGTTAAAAAATTGATAAAAATGATAATAACAATTATAAAATAATTATTGAATAATTATATATAAAAAATAAATAAATTAAATAAAATAACATAACCAAGGGTACTCACAGTAGATCTGATAAGCTGCCTATTGTATCATTGGTAAAGATGACAACAGGCTACAAAATGAAAAAACCAACCACACTTATACTTTGAGTATCAATCTTGACTTAAATGTTGTAGATTTAAATTCTAAGAGTCATCTACGAATTGCAGGTGTGACATAGGACCAACTGTTTGACCATTCTAAAAAACACATATAAACTAATGGCAATGTATGTCATACATTGAGAAAAAGGTTGTATGTATGTACTAATAGTGCAGCTTATGAGAGATTATGAATGAAGATGCTCAAGGTTGGACCTCAATATAATGTTGCTATTGTGATGTAAATATAACTAACACACCTTTATCAGAGAATCATTCTCGAAATGTTGCAATGGTAAAGAATGTAGGTCACCTAGGAACTATGTATTAGAAAGAAAAAATAAAAATAGCAAAGGTTGGAAGCGCTACCTATGGTTGTGCTGTACTATAAAATTAATAAATACGACAAAAAAATGGAAATTACACTAACCTGGTAATTGTAGTTCCTGGAGGGTCCAGTTTAGTCCTCCAACATCGGGTAGTGCCCCTCCTCCTGCAGCCGGGAGACTGGACCAATCAAATCTTCTGTAGTATATATGCAGCAGGAGCTCCCAGAAGTCCCCAGTGTACTAGTAACAAAGCATACTTAACGAAGCAACACATTAGATTAATATACAAAATGACCTAATTAAAGAACAATTTGTTCCCCCCCCAAGGAATATCCAACCCCCTCCCCAAACGAGGAAGTCAGAACACTGCATTGCGCCGGCACCGATGCCTCACGAATCAAAACACCGCTCCCCACCAGAAGTTCAGGAGCTGCCTGAACCCCCGAGACAGGGAAGAGCCTCTGCAAAAAACGCGGCTGCCACAGAGGGACCGAACAGCAAGAGGAACCGTCTTAATATCAATCGTTCGGAAAGGCGCGCCGCACCACATTAGCAGATAGTCGTGAGGGAAGGAGGACTAAACTGGACCCTCCAGGAACTACAATTACCAGGTTAGTGTAATTTCCATTTCCTGTTCGGTAATCCAGTTTAGTCCTCCAACATCGGGATGTAACAGAGCAGTTAAGACCGGGCGGGACCTTGCCATCCGGCGCGCAGAACCGCCGAACCAAAACAGGAATCCCGAGCCGCCGACACATCTAAGCAATAGTGTCTACTGAAAGTATGCAGAGACGACCAAGGGCCGCCCTACAGATATCTGCCGGCGGAACCAGGCTATACTCTGCCCAAGAGGTCGCCTGAGCCCTAGTAGAATGAGCCCTCAGACCCTCCGGAACAGACCGCTGTTGCAACAGATACGCGGACGCGATCGCCTCTTTGAGCCATCTAGCAATGGAGGCTTTAGCCGCCGCTTCCCCTTTACGCGCACCCCCGAAGAGCACGAAAAGCCGGTCAGATTTCCGAAAAGACTCGGTAACCTTTAAATAACGATGGAGCGTACGACCCACATCGAGCCGGAGAAGACCTTTGTCCGTTGACCCGACAGATTGCGAAGAAAGCACTGGAAGAAACACTGCCTGATTCATGTGAAAGGGAGACACCACCTTTGGCAGAAAGGAAGGAACCGGACGGAGAACGATCCGAGCCGTGGAAAAAGACAAGAAAGGCTCTCGACAGGACAATGCATGCAGATCTGAAATGCGCCGTGCCGAACAGATGGCTAAAAGAAAAACCGCCTTCAGCGTGAGATCTTTCAGAGACTCCCTGCGCAGGGGCTCAAAAGGTTCACGAACCAGGGCCCTCAGAACTAAATTCAAGTCCCAAGGAGGAACGAAAACTCTGCGGGAGGGCCGCAAATGAAAAACAGCCGTAAGGAATCAGCGTACATCCGGATGAGCCCCGAGCAGACGACCCAAAACCTTGCCGCGGTAACACGAGATAGCCGCCAGCTGGACTTTTAGGGAACTAGCCGCAAGGCCCTTATCGAAACCATCCTGAAGAAAACTTAAAACGACGGGCACTGAAACCGTCGCCGCCCGGACTCCCCGCCGGGAGCACCAGTCTTCAAAAATCCTCCAAATCCGAACGTAAGTAAGAGAAGTGGACGTTTTCCTCGCCCGCAGAAGGGTAGAAATCACCCGCGGGGGAGTAGCCCTTCCTTTTCAGCCGAGCCCTCTCAATGGCCAAACCGTAAGCGAGAATCGATCCACTTGGGGCATCCGCAAGGGACCCTGAAGAAGAAGATCCGGTAGAGCGGGCAGGAGCCAAGGAACGCCGTCACTCAACCGGACCAGATCGGCATACCAGGGCCTCCGGGGCCACCAGTAACACGCGACCCCAGTGGCTCTCGATACGTTGTACGACCCGGCCGATCAGAGCCCACGGAGGAAAGACATAAAGAAGACCGGACGTTGGCCACGGCTGAATGAGAGCGTCGAGCCCCTCGGACATGCGCTCCCTTCGCCTGCTGAAGAAGCGCCCTGTCTTGGCTGATTGAAAGGTCGCCATGAGATCCATGATGGGTGGACCCCACCGCCGGACGATTTGTGCGTAAACCTGTGGGTTTAGCTCCCATTCTCCGGGGTCCACCCGCACTCTGCTGAGAAAATCGGCCTGGACATTGTCTACGCCCGCAATGTGAGCCGCCGAGATTGCTGGAAGGCGAGTTTGCACCCAGTTGAACAAGGCCGCCGCTTCTGCCTCCAGGGCCATGCTGCCGGTACCCCCTTGGCAATTGATGTAAGCTACAGTGGACGCATTGTCCGACAGGACTCTCACCGGCCGCCCGAGAACCAGGGTCTCCAGGTCCACCAGGGCTAGCCGGACTGCCCGCAATTCGAGACGGTTGATCGACCAAGAGGCCTCCAGGGGAGACCATTCCCCCTGAGCAAAGCGGGACTCGCAGTGAGCCCCCCAGCCGGTTAAGCTCGCATCCGTCGTGAACGGAACCCACAGAGGAGGCTCCAAGGGAATCCCTCGCGACAGGTTCTCGGCGGAGAGCCACCACCGGAGGGATCGGCGAACCGTCTTTGGGCAAGGCAATCTCTTGTTCAGCGAGTCGAACTGGTTGGACCAACGTCGCAGAAGAGCACTCTGCAGCGGACGCATGTGGAAGCGCGCCCAAGGCACCACCTCCAAGGTCGCCGCCATCGTGCCGAGGAGCCGCAGGTACCACCACGCCGACGGAGCTGGCATCCCCCGGAAGAGACGGACCAGAGCCCGCAACGCCAGCACGCGTCGCTCTGGAAGGCACACCAAGCCCCTTGCTGTGTCGAAGCGGACTCCCAGATACTCAAGATCCTGTGACAGAGACAGACAACTCTTGCATTCATTCACCACCCATCCGAGGGACCGAAGGAGATCCACCACCCTGCTCGTGACTTGCACACACTCCCGACTGGACTTCGCTCGAATCAACCAGTCGTCGAGATATGGATGGACCAGGATGCCCTCCTTGCGCAACGCCGCCGCGACTACAACCATTACCTTTGTGAAGGTGCGGGGAGCCGTGGCGAGTCCGAACGGCATGGCCCGGAATTGAAAATGGCCCCACGGGAGCGCAAAGCGGAGAAACCGTTGATGGGAGGGCCGGATGGGAATGTGTAAATAGGCCTCTGTAAGATCGAGGGATGTCAAAAATTCCCCTTGACGCACCGCTACGATGACTGACCGCAGGGTCTCCATGCGAAAGTGCGGTACTCTGAGAGCGCGATTCACGCCTTTGAGATCCAAGATCGGACGAAGGGAACCGCCCTTTTTGGGAACCACAAAATAGATGGAGTAGCGACCTGCGCCTCTTTCCAAGGGCGGGACCGGAACCACGGCCCCCAGAGAGGGAAGCCGATCCAGGGTCACGCGGATGTCCCGCGCCTTTTGAGCTCCCTTGCCGGGAGACAGAACAAACGAATCCGGAAGTGGGTGCGCAAACTCTAGGGCATAACCTTCTTCTATAATCTGCAGCACCCACCGATCTGACGTAATTTGGGCCCAAGAAGGAAGAAAGTCGCGCAAACGACCCCCGATGACCGGGTCTTCCTCTAGAGCCCGCCTCGTTTCATTGTGGCTTGCGATTAAAGGAAGAGGCCGAGGAAGAGGCGGCTCCGGAGAAGCCCCTTCCCGCTCCTCTGAAACCACGAAACCCTTGATGACGGGTTCCAAAACGACCGCGCTGCGAAGTCCACAGCCGGGAAGAACGAAATCTGCGCGCATCCCGAAACTGGCCGCGCGCTGAGGTGGACGACCTATTAAGCTTAGGCTTATCCTCTGGAAGCCGACCACCCTTAGACTCACCGAGATCCTTCACCAACTTATCCAGAGCCTCACCAAATAACAACCTGCCCTTAAAGGGTAGTTTACTGAGGCGAGACTTGGAAGAACCGTCGGCCGCCCAATTGCGCAACCAGATGGACCGTCGTGCCGCTACCATGGAGGCCATGCTATTAGCTAGGGAGCGTATTAAATCATAACACAGATCCGCCAAGTAGGCCGATCCCGACTCCACGCGGGTAACGTCCAACAGCCCCTGTTGGTCCATACCGGACCCCGAGCGCAGGTGCTGCGACCATCGCAAACAAGCTCGAGCTACCCACGCCCCACAAATAGAAGCTTGTAACGATAAGGCGTTGGTCTCGAAGGCTTGCTTCAACAAATTATCAACCTTTTTGTCCTGAACATCCCTCAGGGCCGCGGCCCCTTCAACCGGGATGGTGGTTTTCTTAGTCACTGCCGAAACGGCAGCATCCACCCGTGGAGACTTAAACAAGTCCCTGTCCTGTCTGCAAGGGGGTAAAGACGATTCATGGTCCGAATCCCTTCCAAAGCGGATTCCGGTTGCTCCCATTCCGCATGGATCATCTGCTCAACTACTCGGTGCACAGGAAAAACTACCTGGGCATCCCTGACCGCCTGAATGAGAGGATCCTCGAGACCCTCCTCCTCCAGCGGCCGCACCGCAGAGAGGTTAAGTGCTTGGAGAGACTCCGTGACCAAAGGTACCAGCTCGTCCCTTCGAAACACCCGAATGATGCGAGCCTGATCTTCCAGTTCTGGAAGCTCTCCGTCTTCTAACTCCTCCGCCTCAATATCCGGATCCCCCTCAGTCTCGGAATCCGGGAGGCAAAGGGCGTCCTGACCCTGGTCCCCCAACCTGGGCCGCTTGAACCGCGGGTTGGGACGACCGCTGAACCCCCCCCGCGGATGCTGGGGGGAGAGAGGCGGGCCAAGCCTCCGGCAAATGACCAGACCGGCTTAAGCGGAAGGCCTGATGCATGAGAAGAACAAAATCCGGGGAAAAGTCTATAGGCGACGCTACCATAGCCGCCTGCTGGAGCTCAGGGACCGACGTACTAGACGCCGGGCCCAGACCAGAAGGAAGGATGCTCGGTGAAGGGACACTGTCCCCCGAAAGGGAAGGGTCCCCGGGCACATGCTGTTCCTTAATTTCAATAGGCAGCTCCAGTTCTGAAGAAACTGCAGCACAGCTCTTACAGATTCCAGAGTCAGTCATTGTACCTCTGCGGGAGCCACAAATTACACACTGAGGTTTGGCAGCCATGCCAAGGCCACCTGCTCTCAGGGAAAAATAAGGCAACAGGAACAGGGAAGCCCACACCAAGGGGACTAACCTTATTCAATTCAGCACAGTATTAAATTTAAAACCTTTTTTTTTTTTTTTTTTTTTTACAGTAAACAAAATACTCCCCAGAATCCTAGGGGTGCCCTGAGCAAAATCGCCAGCAAAAGAAACCCCAAAAACACCAGGGGAACCCGTGCGCAAGTGTTAAAAAGTGCCCTTAAAAAGCACACTTTAGAAATCCAAAATGGCCGCCGCACTTTTTCACCCTCGGTAAAAAACGGCGCGAAAATACAAAGGTACCCAAATAATATGGAAAAGAAAGAAAACGACCCTCTAATACAGGGCAAGCGAAAAAAAGCAGGAAAAAGTGCAATTTGGAAGCCAGGGGAGCTGACAGAGCCTCTGCCCAAGCAAAGAACAGAGAGCTTAAAACAAGGAAAATTCCTACCAGCTCTGGGAACAGCAAGGAACTCAGCCCACTTCTCCAAGTGACAGGCAATGTTGCAGCCGGTATGGCTCTTCCCCGAACAGCCTTGGGGAGAGCTCAACCCAGGCTTCAGAGATTCCCAGGCAGAAAGGCAGGAGCCCAAGGCAGGTCTGGCTTTCCCCAGAAAGTCTCCTGTGTCTTTTTCTTTTTTAAGGATACAGCTACCTAGCAAAAGAAATAGAATATAAAGGACCAGAAATAAACCCCAAAAGAACTAACTAACTAGTGTTGCTCCTTCAAATGTCACTTAGCGTGCCCAGCAAGGGCACAGAAGTCCTCCAGCTGCAGGGAGACTGGACACACTGGGGACTTCTGGGAGCTCCTGCTGCATATATACTACAGAAGATTTGATTGGTCCAGTCTCCCGGCTGCAGGAGGAGGGGCACTACCCGATGTTGGAGGACTAAACTGGATTACCGAACAGGAACTGAATAAATACAATTAAAAAACTGATGTTGTGTTAACCTAACAACAACTATCAGATGGTGTGTCGACTTACATTAGAGGACTAATGATGCATTATTTGTCTGTGTTGCTTTTGATAATCTCAGCCTGTGCGCAACAACTGTAAAATCGCACTCTAAAAAAGTTACACTGGCATAGAAATAAAAATAAATATAAATATAAAAACAGAGATAAAACTGGAGGAGGGAGTAGCCTAGTGGTTGGGGCAAGGTACTTCAGGCCGGAAGGTCGGGGGTTCAAATCCCACTAGAGGACAGCAACCTTGGGCCAGAAGGACTGGGGTTTCTAGTCCCACAGATGCTCCTTGTGGTCTTGGGTAAGCCATTTAACCCTCCATTGCCCATGTTCCCTGTAAGTATTAGTGTATGTGTCTCATATCCCCGTGTGTTAAATGTATCCCCCAATTGTGTTGTGACCGCTTTGATTGAAGGATAAGGCGGTATACAAATCTGTCTAAATAAATAAAATAAATAAATAAAACTGCACTTTATATTAGCTGGACTGTTGAGATCTTGGACCTATTATTCACGTGGGTGTACTTGGTACAAGTATTAAACAAAATTAATACTGCATCGTGCTGATTATTGGTGGCTGTGACCTGATAATGAGTAAAGAGAATTGAACATCTTAATGATAAGGTGGACTTATATATGAACAGAATTAGCTATGGCTTTCTGGACGTTATGTAGCTGAGTGCCATACGTAAGGGAATGCATGCTGGAACTACCGGTGCGCCATCTCTTTGACAATTGTATTGAAGACATCCGACTAGTCAAATTGCGGCTACTTTGTTGTAAAATGGAATCTCAAGAGGCTGGTCTTGTCTCCATATTAAAAATGTTATAACTTAGGTGGAATAAGTGCCGAGATGGTGTGTCTAGAATTTAAAATTCTTCTAGACTGCATTGGTTATACTTAATAACGGCCATCGTGAGTAAGCTGAGGTATTAAACAACGTGAATGAGTCGAGATGATAGAAACTCTCTTAAAAGTGTTACCGAACTGCAACTGTACATTAGTATTGGGGAAATGCAGTGAGTACTTGACATAGTGTGGATTTTAACTATTAGGAGTACAGCAGGTTGTAACATGCAATGGGACGTTTGTTTTAAGCTATAGTTCTTCCGTAAACAATGGGAAATTGCTCTTAAAATACAGAGATTACTTATGTTCGTTCCGTTTACAACATTGTAAGACAGGACTGTTCTTAGAGGAAATAGTAACTAAAACATACAGCATGCAAAATAAAATGTGGTAAACTCTAGATTAACTACGCGAAGCAAATCACTTAAGGGCAAACCGGGTGGACACATTGAATTGATGTACTTGGTGGCATACTGGAGATACAGCGAACGATAGTCTTCTCTATCTATTTTTATAGCCCTACTGACTGTATGAGATCCCCGCAGAGTTCATAAAGGATGTAATGTAGTGCAACAATGAAACTCTTTAAAACACTATACCAACCAAACCGTGCTTAAAATGACACTGAATTGTATGAGACATGCAGTTATAACAACAGATATCACTTATGTAGACTGTGTATTATTATGAAGGTAAACGACGTTATTATTGTGAAACTTAAGACAATAGCTAATACAAATTATACGTCATGAGATCAGACTATTGTTTATAAAGCTGTAAATAAAGGAAAATTACCTTTTATTTGCAAGGAACACTCATGCTTGTGTCACTTCGGTTTGGCATTAGAACCACAGTATATCTTTAGTTGTTTCGCGCCAAAATGGGAGGAGCTAGGAAGGGGCGGAGTAAAACCTCAGCTTGTGTCATATTAAACTGCAGTGGTAGTACTAACCTCAGAAGTACCTCCTGAGGGAAACTTAGGTTGTGAACAAATAAACAAACAGCCGTGAGAAGGTCATAGAAACCATTTATGTGAGCAGAGCACTGTTTGCACGTGTGCCACTTCATCTACTATAATACCAACTGGCGCCAAACCCCTATGATAAACAGAACCTTATAAAAATTAGGCAAATAATGATAAAGGCCAACTACTCTGTAATGAAAATTCAAAAAGGTGATGAACCATGAAACCTTGGTAAATCAAGAAATGATAAAATGAAACATATTTGTAATAATAACCCAGAAATTGTATATCTAAAAATTATGCAAGAGTGTTATGGTGAATTAAGAATTAATAAATAGAACATACTTTGTAATAATAAATCCATAAATTGTGTATCTAAAATTTGTACATAGATGTTTTACTTGTGTGCTGCAATAGGAGACCTATTTAGAGGAAAACAGAGAGATCAATTTCTTGGTTTAACCCTGTTGGTTCTTTACTTCTAAATTCATAGATGTACCTCTGCTCAAGCTTTAACAAAGACTTGTTGGTGTCCCCTCCTCTCCAATGCGGTCGCACCATTTTAATTACTAGGTATTTTAGATCACTAACTGTATGATTCCCTGAAGTCCAGTGTGCCACCAGGGGTTTATCGGGGATTTTATAGTACAGCACACCCATAGGTAGCGCTTCCAACCTTTGCTATTTTTATTTTTTCTTTCTAATACATAGTTCCTAGGTGACCTACATTCTTTACCATTGCAACATTTCGAGAATGATTCTCTGATAAAGGTGTGTTAGTTATATTTACATCACAATAGCAACATTATATTGAGGTCCAACCTTGAGCATCTTCATTCATAATCTCTCATAAGCTGCACTATTAGTACATACATACAACCTTTTTCTCAATGTATGACATACATTGCCATTAGTTTATATGTGTTTTTTAGGATGGTCAAACAGTTGGTCCTATGTCACACCTGCAATTCGTAGATGACTCTGAGAATTTAAATCTACACCATTTAAGTCAAGATTGATACTCAAAGTATAAGTGTGGTTGGTTTTTTCATTTTGTAGCCTGATATCATCTTTACCAATGATACAATAGGCAGCTTATCAGATCTACTGTGAGTACCCTTGGTTATGTTATTTTATTTAAATTTTTTTTTTTTAATGTTTATTTAGAATTTCCAAAACAACAATCAAAACACACACAACAAACCGAACATCCCTAACCCACCCACCCTCCCCAGTCTCCATTGATCAATAAAGCAACACAAAATATACAGAGCAGAATAAAGAACAAAGGACAGAACCCTGCAGCGATATCTGTTGTATCCCTAGGAGTCCCACCCTTGCGCTAGAGAGACGCCCGCCGAGGCTGCATAGGCATCTAAGCACTCCCATTTGGTCACTGAGACTAGATGGGAATCGCCCCGTCTCCTCCGACACCCTTGCTCTCGGCCGCAAGCCCAGGCCTTCTCATAGCTGGCATAGAGAGAAACCAGATTCCACCAGTGATTGCTCTCAAGCTTTTCCGCATCTTTCCAATGAATCAGGATCAACTTCAGAGCGACCGCCATAAGAAAGTTAAATAGAAAATATTTCTCTTTCTGTATAGGCAACAGCGGACTCGCTGACCGAAGGAAGACCAGATCCCACGTGAGAGATGCCCGGAAGGATAGAATGCGCTGTATCTTATCCCATACCTCCCTCCAGAATCTCTGTACCCAAGGGCAGTCGTACAGCAAATGCTGCAAGGTGCCCAAAGGAGCAGCGCACGTCCAACAGTTCGCTGTTACCCCAGGAGCCCACCGAGAGAGACGACTGGGCGTCAATAGTGCCCTATGAGAGATAAAAAATAAGGATTGGGTGAGTGCTGCAGCAGTAGACACTCTATTAGCCCTGGACCACAGGGCAGACCAAAGAGGAGGGGGAATGGAGAGAGCAAGATCCGACTCCCAGCTCCTTTTCAGGGCGGAGGACGAGGTAGACCAAACCGACTTAAAAAGCGCATACAGTTTAGAAACTATCCCTTTACCTTCAGAACAGGCAAGTAAAACCCGCTTCAAGCCCCACTCCCCGAAAGACTAGCCGCGGAAATCTTTGCTTGTTTGAGACAGCTTAGAAGCTGGACCCATTGAAACCGGCAGCGTTCAGGTAGTGTAAACTCTCCAACAAGAGCCTCCCAGGATTTCCAACCATCTAGGTGAGTAAGATGGCCAAGCGTCCAAATACCCCTATCCTGCCAACACTTCCAGGCTATCGATTTGCCACCTACTTTTAGTTTGGGATTGTACCAAATAGGAAACTCCCTGGATACAGGGTTCTCAGAGGCGATTACCTCAGCAAGACCCAAGGCGGCCCACTGAGTCGCTAGGATAGCGGGGGAAACCAAAAAAGTTGAGGGAAGCTTCATCGCCAACAACAAAGGAAGTGGAACCCGGAGAAGTATCCTCTTCTCCACCTCCAGCCATATTGGACTGCATGCAGAGAATTCCGCTGCACACCAACTCGCACCCTGCTTCAACAGGAAGGCCTGATGATATGCCCTAAAATCAGGGAAGTTTACCCCACCCTGGTCCCTGCTCGCTTTTAGTTTGACCGACGCTATCCTAGAGGGCTTCCCCGCCCACAAAAACCGCAACAACTGACGCTCCCATCCTTTATACCACCGCGGTGAGAGCTCTATCGGAAGCATCTCCAAAATATAGTTTATCTTAGGGGTCAGGACCATTTTTATGGCCTCCATCCTACCCCACCACGACAGGTACAAGGGGGACCACCGTGTCGAAAAAGAGCGAAGTATCTCCTCTATGGTCTGACAATTGGTAGAGATAGTCTCTTCCGTGGAAAAAGAATATTTAACCCCCAGGTACTTGATGGGTCCCGAAGACCACACAAAGGGGTGGTCTCCGAGTGCGGAAGCAAAAGTCACTCCGTTCATAGGGAATGCTACGGACTTCCCCCAGTTTATCTTGTAGCCAGAGATTACAGAGTAGGCATCTATTAATTTGAGAACTTCGGCCACCTGATCTGGTTGGACGAAGAGTAACAAGTCGTCAGCGTAGGCTGATAATTTCACCTGTAGGTCCCTTATGGATAGGCCCTGAATCTTTTCCGACTGGCGGATGGCTATGGCCAGGGGCTCTAGGGCGAGATTAAACAAAAGCGGGGAGAGAGGACATCCCTGCCTTGTCCCCCGCTGGAGCTCAAAAGGGGCAGATAGAGTGCCATTCACTAAAATTCTAGCCTGAGGGGAGACATACAGCACCTTGATCAAATCTATAAATACATCTCCAAAACCGAACCAATGCAAAACACGATACATAAAGGCCCATTCGAGCCAGTCAAATGCCTTTTCGGCGTCTAGAGAGAGCCCTACCAATGGATTGTCTTGAGAACGAGCCAGAGCAAAGAGGTCTATCAACAAGCGAGCACTGTCCGCGGTCGATCTCCCTGAGAGGAACCCGCATTGGTCTGGATGAATTAGCTCAGTGACCACCTTCGAGAGGCGCCTGGCGAGTACCCCAGCAAACACCTTGTAATCAGAGTTTAAAAGTGAGATCGGCCTATAACTGCCCACCTCAAGGGGGTTCCTCCCTTCCTTAGCTAGTACCACTATGCTGTATTGCTGTATTAGAGCTCCCTACTTGTGGGACTTGTTCCACTAACAATTGAAAAAAACAAGCCATCTGCGGGGCTAGCTCGTCCTGAAACACTCGGTAAAACTCAACTGGAAGGCCGTCTGGGCCCACCGCCTTCCCGGCTGGGGCTTCCCTAAGGACCCTTTGGACTTCCACAGCATCTATGGGTAGACTCAGTCCTTCCCGTTGAGGAGCACTAAGAACAGGATGGGGCAACTTCTCTAGAAAAGATTGGTAGACAGAGTCATCGCATTCACCTGCCGAAGAGTAGAGGTCCTGATAAAAGGATCGGAAACGCTCTCTTATCTCACTACTCCCCGTGAGCAGTCTCTGAGTCTCAGTCTGAAGAGCCGCTATGCTAGTCTTCCCTCTAGGAGGATTAAGCACAGATGCCAAGAGCCTACCAGCCTTATTTTGTTCAAGATAATAACGCGCGTCCTGCGCATGTTGTACCTTCCGCACTTCCGCACTCAGGAGTGAATTGTACTGATATCGGAGTTTCTGCAAGCGCAAAAGCACACACGGGTCAGTCCGGGCCCTCAATAACCGCTCGCTAGCGGAAATTTGCATCTCGAGCCCAGCTAGCTCGGCCTTCCTAAGCTTAGACCGATGGATCATATAGCTTGTGATCTGAGCACGGATAGAGGCCTTAAAGGCCTCCCACCAGGCCCAGCCCGCCATCGCAGACGGAAGATTCCTCTCAAAATACTCTTTAATTTCCAAGCGGATCATATCACAAAACAGCGGATCTCCTAATAGATCCTTCGGGAAGAACCATCCCGACTGCCGGGGAGAGGGCTGACCGAATAGGAAGAGCAGAAAAACTGCCGCGTGGTCCGATACTGTGGTGGGACAGATACCCGCCTCCACTGCCGACTCAACTAGCGAGTGCGAGACTAAAAGGAAATCAATGCGAGAGTGGGATTTGTGAGGGGGGGAATAAAAAGTAAAGTCTTTACTTGCAGGGTGGAGGGTCCGCCAGACATCATGCAGCCCTAGGTCATGCATCATAGATAAAAGAACTGAGACAGCTCTACCAGGTCTCGTCGACCGAAACGGTTGCCGGTCTAACAATGGGTCCAGCACCAAGTTAAAGTCCCCACCCACAATCATGGGGAGGGAACGCATATCGTAGGCCGCCCGCGCTACTGCCTGGAAAAAGGAGACATCATCACAATTTGGCCCGTAAATATTCAAGATGGCAAGATGTTCACCGTGGAGGCCCATGGTCACCCCCGCCCACCGCCCTTGCGGGTCTGCCACCCCGGAGACAATGTGGGGTTGGAGGGATCTCCGCACCAATGTGATTACCCCATTCTTTTTTCCTACTGCTGCAGCATGCACCACCACCTGGTACTGGCTCGAAGTCATCTTCAGCGCCTCCGAAGTGGAGAGGTGAGTCTCCTGGAGGAGAACAACGTCAGCTTTCTGTTTGGCACAATATAACAAAATTTTTTCCTCTTAGCGGGATTGATTACGCCTTTCACATTCAACGATAGGATTTTAAGGGACCCCATTATGATACAGACAAGCATAATCCATAGCTACAGGGTTTGTAGACATGAACAGCGACTTCCAGCTCTGCCGCATATCTTCAGACAAAGTCAATGGAGACAATTCCCCCCCCCCCGACCCACCCCGCTCCCCTGGGTGAACCATCAATCCCACAAGATTGCCCTCTGAAACCCCACCCCCCAACATAAACATACCCACAGAACCCCCCTTCCACCAACAAATGAACTATATTATACATAGAAGACATTCATTCCCCCTGGCATACGGAACCAGCATCTAACAACCATTCACTCTCATACACCACCCCATAGGGATCAGCAGGCGCCCACAAGGAACACCCAGTACCCAGAGATACAACCAACTCTCCCTGAGAGACCCCATAGAGTCATGAGCATAAAGGATCCCCAATAATGCACTTTTGAGCAGTGTCCTCAGCGCATAATGGCAGCTTCCTGCTCCTCAATGAAAGCCAGAAGAGATTTGGGGTCTTCAAAGGACCGAGTTTGATTGTGCAACGTGACACGAAGTCGAGCAGGAGCGAAAAGACCATAACGTGCTTGCAGGCTTTGTAGTCGAGGTCGTAACGCTAGGAACTGTTTCCGACGGGTTACAGTAGTCTTGTTGAAATCCGGAAAAAAAGCAATGTCCACTCCCTCAAATTTCAAAGGGCCCCGTGCCCGCGCCGCTGCCATTACTTGAGTGACATGTTGAAATCGCAAAAGTTTCAAGATGATCGGACGCGGCCTCGGCGATTGGGGAGACTGCTGCATAGGCACTCGATGGGCCCTCTCTATCTCAAAGGGCCGGTCAAACTCAAGCCGTAACAGCTCCGGAATAATTTTACCCAAAAAGGACAACATGTCACGTCCTTCAGCTCCTTCAGGTATCCCCACGAGCCGAATATTGTTCCGACGGGTCCGGTTGTTTAAATCTTCAAGATTCCGCTCCAGTGCGGTGATACGTTTAGAGTGGGCAGCTAATTCAGTGAGACGCTCCTCGTGTACCTCAAGTTTTAGCGAGAGCCCGTCCACCCTTTCAGTAAGCGTGGAGAGTTGCACTTTCATTTCTTTCAGTTCGGCCACATCTGCTTGCACCTCGCTCAGAGTATCTCCATTCGCGGCGACCAGCTCCCGCACAGCCCTAATCTCAACCAGGAGCTCCTGGAGGCCCACGTTAGCATCTTTGGGGCCCGAGGCCTTCAGCGGTGATGGTGGATCCGCTTTTAACCTCTTGGTTCCCGCAGCCACGGGGGAATTAAAATCCAGTCTAGCCGGCTTACTAGAAGTCATAGCTGAAAGGTTTGTTGGTTTTAGAGTTTCAATAACGATATTTCTGCACAGAGGGGCAGGATTAGCAGCAGGATTCCGGGGAGAGAAAGGATCAAGCGGCCATCTTGCACTGACGCCGGCTCCGCCCCATTTTATTTAATTTATTTATTTTTTATATATAATTATTCAATAATTATTTTATAATTGTTATCATTTTTATCAATTTTTTAACATCTTTTAGTTGGATTATTACTATAATTTACTGCTTTGGTTGTCTGTCTTTCACACATTAAGTTGTTATTATTACAACCTTTAACTTTCAGATACATTCTAAGATTGAATATTAAGGTATATTATACATTTTTATATGTTTTTGCTGTGCCTTGTCCTATATGATGTTTTAAATTTTATTAGTTTATATTCAAATTTATTTACATAATTTTTAATCTACATAATTTTAAGTTATATATTTATGTTTATATATAACAGTCACATTTATTATTTATTATTGTGATATAATTTATTATTGTGATATAATTTTTATGTTTGGCGTTTTAGTTGGCAACCCCTGAGGAAGGCATTGCATGCCAAAACGCGTCGGGGACCACCCAATAAAGAACTTTGAATTTATCCTGACGATTCTTGACTCTTGCTTCTTGTGCACCCCTCAGTCAGCTGCAAGAGCAGCGCTCCTCGTTTTGTTTCGCTAGATTTACCAGGCCATACATGACATCAGAAAGGCAGGCCATAGAAGACTCCAAAAGTGGGGTAGAATCATCTAGCAGAAGAGATTGAATCCACTGAAGCTGGGCTCAAGATGTTAGGCCTGTGCATTCTGCCAACTGACTAGCAGCCGCCATAGAGAACTGGTTCTTCAGCACAAATCCACCTTTCAGTCCAGAGTATCCTTTAAGGCCGATCATCTTCCACAGGAATGGTAGTCCATCTGGTAATTGCCATGACCTGTGCAACCAGCTTGGAAATATCAAAACACACAATGCACACCTTCACTTAGCACTTAGACGGGGAGTTGGGGGAATCCCACTCCAACCGTAACAGGCGCTTGAGCACCTCAGGGAATGTGAAGACAATAGTGGATTTCCACACCCCTTGCAGGAATAAATGCATCTTTGGTTCCTGCTCTATGCCTAGAGCATCCGCCAAGGTCAAGGTGGATAAGACCCTTGCATTCAACACCTCCAGTTCCTCCTCCCAGAACAGGCGAGAGTATTTCTTCATCCGCATCAGACATCTGAATCCAAGCCACAGTCCAAATCTTGGACAAATCCCAGCCGATCCCCCATCTCCAGTGAAGCCTCTTTCTCAGGGAAACTGCCATTGAAAATCAAACAGGGATTCCGCTCTCAGTCTGCCCTTCACAAAACTGCAATTGGAGGAACTCAGAGGCCAGGGGGTCTGAATTTCCCTGCCAGAATGACCAGGCCTACTGTAAAAAGAAAAAGAATTCTAGGGAAGACAATCCGGACTCCAGAAGCTCTCCTCATGGAAATGACCCCCTACACCAGGGAACATAGTCACCGTCGATCCCCTAGAACAGAATGGTTGCCAGAACCTCTGTCCGGCTGGTCATCCTTGCCCCCAGCACCACCCGCCTGCTCTAAGACAGGCAAGGCCAGACTAACTGTATACCCCCGGCATAGAGAGGGGGAGCAATCCCTTCAGGGATGACACAGAAGCTGCCATGCAAGAAGAGCAGAATCCAGAAGCCAGAGATGAGGCACCTTGCTTGCCACAGGCCCAACAACGTTTCCTGGAAGAAGACAGAGTTAAGGCAAGTATCACAACAGCATGCACTAAAGCCGTGGCGGCCCAGAAGGCGCACGTTAACAATGCTTACATAGCAAAGTGAATTACAGACGCTTAGGCAGGAACATGTGTTGGAGCCATTCCAGCAGAACACACACAAGGAACTGTGTGACCACCAAATGCACAATAGTAAAAACACTGCTAACATGTGCAGGAAAGGGTGGGAAACCACTACACCGCGCCAATGTTCACAGGCAGTCCACCCCGAATTGCACCCCCAGATGGACAGAATCGGGAGCCTCCAACAAGGAAGAAGTCAAGCCTTGGTACTCAACCCCTGAGAGCCCCAGCATAAATCCACACAGGCTCAGCTGTGTTTCTCTGGCTTTGCAGGCACTACTTTTACAGTGGCTGGCAGACAGATTCCTCTGAGAGCCTTCTCCAATTTTCAGGATTGAGCAGGAGAGACAGAAGAGGAGGGAGGAGGTGTTGAGGTTGTTTGAGGCTGTTGAATTCTTCCAAATCCTTCCAACTTTCTGGCTGCTCAATAGGCTCTTATGATAAGAGTGCTGAGCCAATATTCCCTCCTCCTATGGCTACCAAAAAGACCGCAGTCTAGTGCAGCCTCCCAAATCATGCTCAAGTGGGAGTCACTCTCAGGGTCTCATGAGTGTTTAAATCAATCTTTTCCCCTCAATTATTCAGATTTTCTTCAGAGTAGAGAAAATCCATCCATCATCTGCTGGAGACAAAGAAATACTGAAGAGACCTTTGGTGGCTGAGGCGGATAGAGGCATGGGAGTGATATCACTGAAACCTGGCTTTTCACTGGACCTTTGTCTCCACCAACCTGCTGGTAGGGGAACATAACCCACTTGTCTGGACTGGTCTAGCAGGACGATATGGAATCATATTTGGGTGGACATCGTAAAAACCAGACTGGCTTGTACCAAAGAATCTATTTAGGAGTCCTGCCAACATTATTTAAACCATTTTGTGAAGCTGGGCTTGGATTCAAGGTTTTTAGAATTCTGGTGACCTTTTACATACCAGATAATGTCCTTTCCTTGAGTCCTACTAGATCAGTCCAGGCCAGTAGGTTGTGCCCCCCTAGCAGCAGAAGTGGAGAAAAATAAAATATTTCAGAGGTTTCTTATGACCTAATCCTGCTGTATCAGTCGATAGGGCTAGGGCCACACTTCAGTAATCATACCAAAGAACATGGTCAAGAATTCCTAACTGCACACAACTTCAGTAAGGATAATAAGGTTCAACAGAACAAGGAACCATAATTATGTACAGAATATCTTCAGACAGGAGGCGTGTTAAGTACATATGGGCCTGCAGGGCCAACCACCAAGAAAACAGTAGATCATAATAGGTCACAGGGACAAGTCCTGAAATGGTTTAGCAGGTTTCAAAGAAAAGGGCATTATCTATTAAGTAAAATGTCACCTTCCATATACTCTAGCTAGATCAGTCCAGATATTACCAAAGCTATGACTCCACTGGGCAGGAAGAAGATATAGCAGTTTTCAAGACATCTCAGCCAAAAGCTGTAGACATCCAAGTACAGACATCCAAGCAGTAATCCTTGACAAAAATGATGCCCACATTGCTGTCTGACAGTGTCTGAAGTGGGGGGGGGGAACCAAGCTTCATTCGCCACAAGGATGCTGCTCCAGAGTGGAACACGCACACAAGCCCTCTGGAATTGGCCAGTTCTGCAACAGATAAGCTACTATGGACTCTTGATCCAGCGCCCCAAGGTAGACTTGGTGGCTGAGTTACCCTTAGTCAGGCCTGCAAACAGCACAAACAAATGGTCAGACTTGCAAAAGGAGTTAGAAACCTTGAGAAACCACAGAAGCACTCTCCTTAACATCTACCACGTGAAGGTCCTTTTCCTCCCTTTGGCACTGTTCCTTAGAAAATGAGGGCAAACAGACCACCGATTAACATGAACAACACTTTGGACAAGGAAGAAATGGGCTGAATATACATGGCATCCTCCAAGACAGACAAGGATCCCTGCATGATAATGCTTGTAACTCATAGATCCATCTTGCTGAGCAGATTGTGACCCAAAAGATGGTCTTAAGGGACAGATATTTAAGTGTGGCCTGCTTCAGGGGCTCATAGGGCTCCGATATCAAGGCCTGGAGAACTAAACAGATTCCAAGAGGAATTGACTGAATGTAGGATAGGATGCAAGTATCACACCCCCTGAAGGAAATGCCACATCCGGGTGTGAGACTATAGGAGCCCTGTCACTAGCCCCCTGATTCATGACTAGGTTACTTGAACCTTCAGAGAACTAAAGCATAAGCCCTTGTCAAGGCCATCCTGTAGAAAGACAAACTCATGGTACCAATGCTCAAAATAAGCACCAGACATGCACACAGGCAAGGCTGGCAGAACCTCTCTTCCCTTCTGGGAGCATAGAAACCACGGCAGAAGAATAGCCCCTACATGCTAAACGTCATCTCTCAATATCCAAGCTGTAAGCGATAAGGGAGCTGGGATGTCCAGCAGGACTGGCCCCTACTGCAACAGACCCCTGGTGCCACCAGGATAACCTCGCAAAATATGAACTCCATGAGCAGCAATGGAGGAATACAGATGGTAGGCACTGCTTTAGCCAGGACTGAACTAAGGCATCATCACCCTCAAAGCCTGTTTCCTTGTGACAACTGATGAGCCTGCACACTTTGGCATTAGACTGAGTAACTTTCAGATCCATCTCAGGATGACCCAAGGGGACCAGAATCTGCTGGCACACTGAATGGCTCAACACTCACTCCATGGAATTGAGGGAGTGGCAACTGAGAAAGTTTGCCTCCACATGTGTTACACCAATAGAGCTAGGAGGTTCCTTTCTGCCTAGGTAAGCAAGAGGGCCGTCTTGCCGAATGACATGCCACCACCATGGCATTGTCTGAGAACACCTGGACCACTCTCTCCCAAACTAAGGACCAGAGGCATAAGTAGGGCCAAACGAACTGTTCGTGCCTCACGGTGGTTAATGGAACAGGCCTAATCCCGGCTGTTACAATGGCCCTGAGCAGTTCAGCCATTGCAATTGGCTCCCCAGCCAAATAGGCTAGCATCTATTGAAAGGAGGAGCCGAGGGTTCATTCAGTGGCATACCCTCTCTCAGATGCTGGAGCTATCCCCACCAACACAGACTGGATACCACTGAGGTGAGGAAGGGAAGCCTGACCTCAAAATCTGGAGAGTTTGGAGACCAACGAGATAGCAAAGACTTCTGTAATGGCCACATATGAGCTTGCACCCAAGGGACCATTTCAACTGATGCTACCATCAAGCTCAGAATCTGTAGGTAATCTCAAAACTCTGGGAGTCCACTGTGCCCAGAAGGCTGCCAGCTGAGATAAAGCTTTCCTTCTCTCCTTAAATAGGATGACCCTGCCTACATGAGTGTCGAACTGTGCTCCCAGGTATTCTAGTGACTGAGAAGGCAGCGAGTGACTCTTCCCACAGCTGATCACCCAACCAAGACTTTCCAGGAACTGTACCACTCAGGTCGAAACTGCAGATGATTCTGATTGTGACCTTGTTCTGATGAGCCAGTCATCCAGATATGGGTGAACACATATTCCCCTTCCTGCCTCAACGCCATGATCTTCAAGAATGTGATGGAGGGGCCAAGGAAAGAGCAGCAAACTAAAGATGCCAGCCGAGAATGATGAAACTGAGGAAGCACTGCTGATCCTGTCTGACATGACTGTGGAAAAAGGCCTAGGCCAGGTTCAGGGATGTGAGAAACTCTCCGCGCCGCCGGGATCACTGATCACAGAGATTCTCTAAGATCAAGTGCAAGGACTGCACGTGGATGTTGACCTCCATGAAGTCAAGGTTTGAATGGAGAACCCATCCTTCTTCGCTATCATGAAATAGTTTCAGTACTGGTCCTTGCCTCGCTCAGCAGAGGAGACCAGGGCGATCTGCCTGTAAACTGAAAAAATCTTTCCAGCGTAACAAGAAGAGTATTCCTCTTGGCCGCAGAGCCACATGGGGAGACAAAGGCATGTGGGATAGTCTCCTTGATCCCAGAACATAGATGTGCTGAATGGTATCTAACACCTAGCAATCCTTGGTGATACGGGCCCACTCCTGGTAGAAAAAGCATAGTCTGCCGCACACTGGCGGCATCCCAGAATGAACCCCCAACGTCATTATTCTGGATGGGAGGAGGCTGATCTGGAGGTGGTAGGCTTTCGGAGTCCTCTAGCCCTAACGAAGTACTGAGCCTGGGATCAAAAGCAGAGGACGAAGAAAGCTGGGCATTCTGGGATGATACCAACAGGAATCTTAGGAACTCTGGGTTCCAGGTATTGGGAACGAGGATAAATGGACAGACATTGCAGAACAGGATGCACCCGTTTGTTTCCAGGCCCCTTGGGCTTATCCTCTGGGAGACAATGAGGTTTGGACTCACCAAAATTTTAACCAGTTTCTCCAAGTCCTCCAAAATATTAACTTCCCCTTAAAGGCAAGCCGGACAATCAAGCCATGGCCAGCATCATGCCACCATCGAGAAGGCAATATTTTCAGCCAGCAAGTGGACTAGATCACACATGGCTTTCAAAAGAAAGGCTGCTGTTGATTTCAGGAGGACAGGGGTATCATCCAGAGGGAGAGAGAGAGTAAGACCACTGACTGAAAGCAAGAGTCGCCAGATCCACACATATTGCTAACTGGAGAATAACAGAGGAAGTAAAAAGCAGACTTTTCAGGAGAGCTTCGATCTTGCAATCCAAGAGGTCTTTTAGGGCTGCTCCACCCTCCATCGGGATGGTGGTCCACTTCGTAACAGTCATGACATGTGCGTCCACCTGAGACATATGCAAGCCTCCTGTGGCAGAGCGAAGAGCTTCTTTAAGATCCTGAGCTCTTTCATTAGGGAGTCCGGCAAGCATGCTGACCATGCTTCTGATAACCTCTGGAAAGGCCCCAAGTAGGTTTCCGAACCCCATGCAAGAAAGATTGTATCTGCGGCATTCGTTTCACTGCCGTAAAATCAGCTAACTGTGGAGTGGAAGACACCTGAGCAATCGGATGATGCCACTTCACCTGCCTGAGCAGGTAGATAATATGGGAATTGTCTTGATCTTCTGAAGGAGCAACAGTTGATCTACAAGACTGTAGTCTTTGTGAGAGGTGTCAGACTCAGGCAAAGGTCTGAACCTATGAACTCCAGTATCCACTGCGAGGTGGAGCCTGGGTCGGATTTCAACTAACCTGGTCACAGGACCTTCTTCAGACCTAGTTGGGAGAGGCCCCAAGGTCTGAAATACCTCACCAGAAGAGCCAAGCTTACTGAAGAAAATAATTCCGGTGAGGATAACCCGGAGATCAGGAGCTCCTTATCAGGATTAGCTCCACCAACAGTGGGGGACAGACTTACTGTTAGGCCCGTAAGAGAAGGGAAGTGGCCAGCAGAGCAAGAGCTTGAGTCCAAGGCTTGGAGATCATCCTTCACCACTGTGTTCACTGCCTTCTGCGGAGTGGATGACAAAAGGTAGGGCACCCATGTCTCCCCTGTTGCAAAAGGGAGGACAGGCCCTCCAAGGTCACATCAGAAACTTCCATGGACGAAGTGCAAAAAGCTGGAGTCCTCTGGGTCCCTCCTATTACCCTGTTTTCCTCACTGTGTTACCTCTGTCTCATACTCTATTCTGCCTTGACTTTTCAGGACCATTTTTCCGGGCTTATTCACTGTTCCTTCTTTTCCCGCAGGGAGATTCATGCCATCCGCCTTTTCCTGACCACCCATTCACTAACCACCCTCCTTCTGTCACTTGTCATTTCACGCATTAATTATTGCAATGCTGTCTTCGCCAGTTTCCCCCAATTCCAGCTTCGTCACCTCCAATTGCTCCAAAATAATTCAGCAAGGATCATATCACATGCCACATGGTTTGATCATGTCATTTCCCTACTCATTCACCTCCACTGGCTCCCTATCCAACATCACATTTACTATAAAATACTTACTTTGGTTCATAAATCCTTTCACACACACACTCCACAATACCTTTCGGACTCTCACCATTTCCACACTTCAGCCTCTGTTTACTTGAATCACCTTCGCCTTCCTCTCGCCTCATGTGCGCACCTCAAAACTACATGCCACTCTGCCTATTTTTTCCTGGGGCCTTCATTATGGAACTCCCTATCCATCTTTTCCAAGCTGCTTTTGAACTCTCCTCACCTAATCCCGACTCTCTCTACTATTCCCCCTCTCCTTGCTCTCTTCCTTCCTTCTTTTCCTCCTTTGTATAAATGCACTATCCTTTCCTGTCGATTGCTGTAGTTCCTTTCCAGCACTTGCCACTCTCTTGATTTTGTTTTATAAACCGCCTTGATGGTCATTAAGGCGCAGCATATTAAATGTCAAAATGTAACTTTCCGCATACTAGGCAGCGTTATTTTTTAGAAGGCACGAGTTCGTACCAATAATGTGCATCTTCTGCATCACTAACAGTCTGGTTTCACAGGCTCAGAACATGTTAAGGCGGCACATTTGTAATGCTTGCTCCAGCCATGTGGGCACCACCACCATACTGCAGCTGCGTCCAGCTTCAGGACACACAACCCTAATGTATCACAAGATGAGTACCTGTGGGAAAACTCACGCCTCACCAACGGTCACCCTGATTGGCTAGAACCTGATGTTCACACTGCACAGCAGATGAGTTCAGGTAGCCCCATCAAAAAATAAAGACAAGACAAAAACTTAAGCTTTTTGGTACTCACCCCCAGGGAGCTCAGTCAGCCTCAGTGATACTTCCCTGCTGCTGGGGCCTGCATATTTATACCTCTGAAGAGCCTTCTAATTTTTGGAGAGGGGGAGAAGAAGAGAGGAAGGGTGCACTGAGGTTCTGTGAGGCAAAGAATCCTTTTCCAAACTTCTGGCTGCTCAACTGATCCTTAACAAAATAAGGATGAAGAGCTGAATGAATTTCCTACTCAGTATGGCAATACTCAAAAGAGCATCAGTTTTAAGAATGATTCTACTGGAGCTTCTAGCGTTGCACTCGCAAAATCAAATCTCTTCCAAATTTTCACCAGAGCTGCATCTGCTGGAGACAATTACTGAGGTATGCCCCTAGCTGTATCAACTGATATAGCAGGATGAGGTCATAAAAAACTTCAGGAATATTTTCTGTCTCCACCTCTGCCCCTACGGCACACAGCTCACTTATTTGGACTGGTCTAGCAAGACGAAATAGAAAATAAAATTATAAACAAATGAGATCATAAAGACGTTTGAACATCAAACAAATTTATTTCCCAGGGCCGTAGCGGGCATCCAGAATCCTGTGCTCGTGAAGGAGACCCAAAGCAATGGTGCAGCTGGAAATACTGAAAAGCAGAAAGCACAAAGTTGCCCGTCTCTTCGAAGCTTGTATTAGAATGCAAAACTTACCATTCAAAAAGATCTGCTAAATGAATAGTACCATGACAGAGATAAATTGTGTCCCAAAATCCCGAAAAAAGGGAGTAGATAGAGTATATGGCGTTTATCGAGGAGACAACTGAAAACGGCAGCATACAGTGTTCCATACCCACCAAACTGAACCAAGAAAAATATGGGACAGGACCTGCTGCTGGTCATCCAATGCATATACAAATGGTGTAGCCCTGAAGAGTAGCGGAGCCACCCATTCTGCCTCCAAATTCACCCATGCAGAGTTAGAGTCACGCTCCCAGAAATACAGGACCCACAGACAGGAACAGTAATAATACAGTTCAAGATTTTGGAGACCTAGGCCACCAGACCCCCTAGGGTGAACCAAAGTGGCCCAGCAAATCCGAGGCCCTGCCAGATAAACCCTGTGAATAGATGCCGTACAGCTCGAAAAAAGGAACGTGGAACCCAGATAGGAAGCTGTAGGAAAAGAAATAATAACTTAAGTAGAAGGAGCATTTTTATGGTACTTATATGAACCAACCATGAAACAGAAGACGCCTGCCAGGACTGAATATCTCAGGATAAGATGTGTAGTGTTTCTAGCAGTGATAGTTGGCAGTGACAAATATGACATCCCAGGCCTGGTGAGTGGATTGCATCTGCTGTGCGCTCAAAGTCTATATCCTGTATTTGGGGACATGTGGCCCAACATCCTCAAAATGTTCCCAGTTGAGGCTCTTTAATTCTTTTGAGCTTCTTCCGCCACAGACACAAGATTGGTGATCCTTTCTTGTGGAAGACAGGCTTTCACCTGAATTGTATCTAGCAGAGCTCCTAGGAATTCCAATTGAGTTGATGAGCTTAATTGGACTTGGGACTTATGATGAACCCTAGCAACTCCATAATGCAGCCAATTGCCGAGACAGGGAAACATACGCACTCCTAGTTTGCACACATACGTTGCAACTATGGCAAGGCTTTTTGTGAAGACTGACATGGAGCCCAATGGCAGTATGTGGTAGTGGTAGTACCGTTTCCCTATCATAAATCAGAGATACTTCCTGTGGCTGGGGTATAGGTGGAAACATCCTTCATTTCCAGAGAACATAACCAACCTTCTTTTTGAAGATAAGGAATGAGGGTGCCCAGGGTAACCATTCTATATGTTTTCTCTTACAAGGTACTTAGGGCCGTAAGGTTTAGGATGGGACAGAATACCCTCCCCCAATCTCCTTTTGAGATAAGGAAATAATTGCCACAGAATCCCTTCCCTTCCTCCCCACAGGGGATGGATTCAACCATACCAGCCTCTAGAAGAGAAGCTAGTTCCTTTGACAGTATCTCCTGAAGCTGAGAGCTTGACCAAGATGCTCTCAATAGGCAATTTGGTAGAATATCCAAAAGATGGAGATGATATCCTAGCTGTGCATTTTTTTTAAAATACCCAATGAGTGGAGATTATAAAAGGCCAGCAATTTAGCGTAGTTACTCACCTGTAACAGGTGTTCTCCAGGAGCAGCAGGAATCAGTCCTCACATATGGGTGACGTCGGCGCCGACGGAGCCCCCATGCGGAGCATTTCCCCAGCTTTCAAAGAAAGCCTTTGGGACTGCAGCACGCATGCGCGGTCCCCTTCCCGCCCAAGGGTGCCATCTTGCTCAGTCTGATGACATAGCTAAAAGACAGCAAAAAACAAAATAAATCATATGACTGCAACTCCAAGGGGAGGAGGGAGGGTTGTGAGGACTGATTCCTGTTGCTCCTGGAGAACACCTGTTACAGGTGAGTTACTACGCTTTCTCCAGGACCAAGCAGGAAGTCAGTCCTCACATATGGGACTCCCCAGCTTAAGGCTACCGGGGACCCAAAGCTGAAAAAAATGAGCTCCTTCCAGAGCCTCAGCATGTGTGAAAAGAATCTCCTCTGAGAACGCCCCCGTACGTTAGCCCAACACCAGGGCCGGAGGGTAGGAGTTGCCTATACCTCAAAAGAGATTACAGAGTACCGCCTGTCCGAAAGCACTGTCCCTGTGGGACTCCCTCTCGAGGCAGTAGTGGGCCGCAAAAGTCTGGCTTGACGACCAAGTAGCGGCCCTGCAGATGTCTGCCAACGGAACAGAGCGGAGATAAGCCACTGACGCAGCCTTCGCCCTGACACGATGGGCGTGACTCGACCCTGCAAGGAGAGGCCGGCTGCCCTGTAAGCCCAGGCAATACAGTCTGCTACCCAAATGGACAACGAACGTACGCTTGGAGACAGGTAACCCCAACTTATTAGGGTCAAAAGAGACGAAGAGCTGAACAGCCCTTCGGTGTCCCTGCGTACGGTCAAGGTAGAAGGACAACGCCCTCCTACAGTCCAGGGTATGCAAGACCATCTCAGCCCGGCTGGCATGCGGCCTGGGAAAGAAAGTCGGAAGAACCACCTCCTGATTGATGTGGGAGGAGGAGACAACCCACCTATTTTCCTTGGCCTTTAATCTTCCCTCCCCTCTCGTGTGAGTCTCTCCTACGTTTACTTCCTATTTTCCTCTTTTCTCCCCTATTCTGTCAAGGATTGTGAATTCTTTTTCCATTTTCCTGGCCTTGTGCCTCTCCTTTTTTTTTTATTTATTGTATTGTAAACCGCTCTGATTACCACAGAAGAGCGGTCTATCAAGCGAAATGAACATAAACAACATTTGGAAGGAACTTAGGGTGAGTCCGTAAGACTACTCTGTTCCTATAGAACCTAGTGTATGGTGTATCTGACACCAGGGCTTGAAGCTCGCTCACTCGCCTTGCTGAGGTAAGAGCTACCAAAAATGCTTTCCAGGAGAGAAAGTGCAAAGGACAAGTAGCCATAGGCTCAAATGGTGGGCAAGTAAGCTGTTGCAAGACCACATTCAAATCCCACTCAGGGGCAGGTGGACGAACTGGAGGCTTAAGCAAAAGTAGGCCTCTGAGGAAGCGAGTCACCAAAGGGTGGCTTGAGAGAGACTGACCCTCCACCGGTGAGTGGTGCGCTGAGAGAGCACTGAGATGGACCCTAACAGAGTTGGATTTAAGGCCTAGGTTGGACAGGTGAAGCAAATATTGCAGCACCACTGGTACCAGGCATGAGAAAGGATCCTCCTTGTGTTGAGCACACCAGGTGGAGAACCTACGCCACTTGAGGGCATAAGACTTCCAGGTGGACTGCCTCCTAGAGGCTAAGACCACGTCCTCCACTTCCCTAGGGTGCTAGAACTACCCTTTCAGCAGCCAGGCCATCAGATTGAGGGACTGGAGGTAGGGGTGTAAGAGAGATCCCTGTTCCTGAGACAGGAGATCGGGTTGCATCCCCAGAGGAAGAGGAGTGTCCAATGCTAGTTGTAAAAGAAGTGGGAACCAGGGTTGCCTTGGCCATCTGGGGGCCACCAGGATCACCGAGGCCTTGTCCCGGATCACTTTGAACAGTGTCTTGGGCACTAGAGGCGTGGGAGGAAACGCATATAGGAGGCCTGTAGACCATGGAATGAGAAACGCATCCGCTGCTACTCTGAGAGGATGCAGTTGTTTGGAGCAGAACCTGGGCAGTTGACGGTTCAGTGGACTGGCAAAGAGATCTATGGTGGGAAGACCCCATCTTAGGAAGATCTGTTGAATCACCAGAGGATTCAACTGCCATTCGTATGGCTGTAGAATCCTGCTCAATCTGTCTGCCAAGTAATTCTCTTGTCCAGGGAGTTAGACCGCCTTGAGAAGTATGCCATGATTGACTGCCCAGGAGCACAGGTCCTGTGCTTCTTGACAGAGAGTTTGGGACCCTGTGCCCCCCTGCTTGTTCACATAGAACATAGCAACTTGACTGTCCGTCTGAACTAGGACAGACTGGTGAGAGAGGACATGAGAGAAAGTCCGCAGGGCTAAGTGGATCGCTCCGAGCTCTAGGAAATTGATCTGCTGTGTGGCCTCCTTGGCAATGTGCACCCCAACCTTGAAGAGAAGCATCGGTTGTCAGCACTTGAGAGTGTGGAGGTGCTTCCAAAGGCATCCCTTGCACCAGATTCGGAAGATGAAGCCACCACTGCAGAGAAGACGCTAGTAGCTTGGACACCCTTACCTTGTCCGTCAGATTTCCTGTGGCCTGCAGCCACCGAGTTCTGAGGCCCCACTGAGCTGGCCTCATGTGCAGACGGGCATTTGGAGTTACATGGACCGTAGATGCCATGTAGCTTAAGAGCCTCAGGAATCGTCTGGCAGAGACCAGAGAATTGCTGTGGAATTGTCTGGCCAGATCCATCAGTCTGTGGGCCCTGTCCACGGGTAAAAAGGCCTTTGCCCGAAGGGTATCTAGTCTTGCTCCTATAAGCTCCATGTTCTGTGAGGGGCGCAAAGCAGACTTTGCGAAGTTTATGACAAACCCCAGATGCTGGAGAAGAGAGACAGTGCGGAGGGTAGCTTGATTGGTCTCCTGTGGAGACTGACTCCTGATGAGCCAGTCGTCCAGGTATGGAAAGACAAAGAGTCCTTGAACCCTGAGATAGGCCGCCACCACCACCAGGCACTTGGTGAAAACCCTGGGGGCGAAGGTTAGGCCAAAAGGGAGTACCCTGTACTGGTAATGGTTTCCTCCCACTACAAATCGGAGATATTGTCTGTGGTCTGGATGAATAAGGATGCGAGTATAAGCATCCTTTAGGTCTAAGGAGCATAGCCAATCTCCCTCCAATCTCCCTGCTGGAGGTAGGGCAGCAGGATTCCAAGGGTAAGCATCTTGAACTTTTCCCTCTCCAGGAACTTGTTGAGATTCTGCAAGTCTAGGATGGGCCTGAGGCCTCCTGTCCTTTTTGGTACCAGAAAATACCTGGAATAGAAGCCTGGGTCATCTCAGGTGGTGGGGCACCGGTTCCACCACCTGCTCCTTTAGAAGACTTACTAACTCCTGCAGGAGTAGGTCCCTGTGCAGAGGGAGTCTTGGAGGCTCCCCTGGAAAGTAGGAGGGAGGTACCTGGTGGAAGTGGAGGAGATAGCCCCTCTGGACTATGCTTAGCACCCAGGTATCCCTTGTTATGGCTGACCACCTGTGGGCATACAGGGTCTGCCGGCCTCCTGTGCTGAGAGGGGCCAGCTGAGGAGGAGAGGCTATGCCACTGGAGTCAAAACCCCGCTCCCTGCTGTGCAGGAGCCGGAGCTGGTGGCTTGGGGGTTTTCTGCCTACGGGGCCCATGTCCCTGCCCCTTGAGTTGCTGACCCTGTTGGGGAGCTATGGAGGCCTGAAAGTGAGGGTATGATTTGTAGGCAGATGACTTCCTCGGGTAAAAGGTCTTTTTTCCCGAGCCCTTCTTCTTCTGAGAAGGGGCAGAGGTTTTCCTGGACAGTCTTGTCCGGGTGAGAGTCTGGGACTCGAGCTGTGCAGCCTATTCACAGCCATGGGCTTGTCATAGAGGTTTTCACCTCGGCAGGGGACATCGACCAACTTGTCTTGAACCCATGGCTCGAAGTCCGATGACTGTAGCCAGGCCTGATGGCGTGCACCGATGCCGGCCGCAGCTACTCGGGCCGAAGCCTCAAAGCCATCATAGGCTGCTCGAGAGATAAACCTCTAGCACTCCCAGATCCCGGATGACAGGGCTTTGAACCTCTGCAAAGGTTCCTCGGAGAGACCAGCAGAGAACCTGGCAATCTCCTTTGCCAGGTCTTGAAGGTACATGCCCATGTACAGCTGGTAGGTCTGGACACGGCAAGCAAGCATAGAGCCCTGGAAGCACTTTCTACCGAGGGCATCCAGGTTCCGGGCCTCCCAACCGGGAGGCACCGAGGAGTGCATCTTCTGGCTCTTCAGACAATGCATGGCCGATTCCACAACCATGGTGTGGTGCCTTAGCTGTGCCTTCTGGAACCCGGGGCTCTTGCGGACTCGATAGATGGAATCGACCCGCTTGCTCAGAACCGGCATCGAGGCCGGCGCCTCCCACATGCGGAAGAGCAACTGTTCCAGCATCAGAGGAACCGGTACAGTAAAGGCCTCCTTGGGGGGAGAGTCATACTGCAGGGCCTTGAACTCCTCAGCTCGAGGCTCCTCCTCGGGGTTTGCGGGGAAGGCCAAGGCCTTGGCTATGTCCCGCACGAAGTCCGAGAACCGGGTGTCCTCCGGGGGGGACGGGACCGTCTCCGAGGCTCGGACTCCAGTGAGTCCGAAGGGACACACCGGGTCCGAAATGTGTCCGGGGACTCCGCGTCCTCTGTTTCCCAGCCCGACCCCTCGGAGGAGGAATCGAGCAGCTCCGGTCGGGCAGGCACCAATGCCATCCGCCCCGACGCCGAGGGTACCGGCATCGACGACCTCGGTCCCGAACAGGAGGCCGAGGATCGACTCGAGAGCGCATGGACTTGAGGATCGGCTCGGCCTCCGGGGTCGACTTGGACGTCGATGTCCCGGTGGTCGGGGCAGATGCACCGGTGAGACCGGCGATCAGTACCCGCTGCTGTTCCATGAAGGCAGCCAAGCTGCTCTCCAAGGCCGTCAACCTGAGTCCGAGCTCAGGAGACTCAGCAGCACCCGATTCGGGCCCCGACGTCGGCTCCCCCGGAGGAGAGTCCATGAGGACTACAGTACTCACGTGACTCGGGGACTCTGGCTCCACACGAGGTTGTTTAGCAGGCCTCTCGACTCCGAAGACCTGGGATGGCAGTCGGGGCTATGCGACCTGGCCCTCGATGAGCCAAGTGCGTCCGACGCCGCCCTCGCGGGTTTCTTCTTCCTGCGATGCTCCCGCGAGGGAGACCCCCTATCAGAGGAACCCCGGCGATGCTCAGGATCGGAGTCCCGAGACGTTGAGGCCTCTGACGAAGTCTGGGCCCGGCCGGACGCAGAGTCAGAGAAGATTCTTTCTTTTTGGTGCTGCCGGCTCCTCAACGCCTTCGAGGACATTTTCCCGGGTCATGATCAGGCCCGAGGCAGCGGAGGCAGCAGTCATGTGTGTCGGTGAGACATAGGTTTCTTACACCGATCACACTTTTTAAACCCGCTGGCAGCCATCGGGGGAAAAAGGGCCCCTGCGAGGTTAAAAGACAGGGCTGCCAGTGAAAAATAGAAAAATGGCACGCACGCTAGTCACAAAGGACAAAAACCAAAAAATGAAGTCCGGGCTCGATACCGGTGTACCGGGCCCAGGCGGGAAAGGGAAATGTTGAGGATATCCTATGTCTAAATGAAATATCTTCCCTCGATGCACTGGATATCAACACTAGCTGGGTAGTCACTCACTTTGAGGTCATTTCATTTCTTTTGTACTGATGCCTCTCCCCCACAAGACCAGAAGTCTCGAGGATCGTCAGCAACCCCTGTTGCATTCACTATGATGTTGCTGAAGCAGCTGCATCACACTGAGCAAAGAAGCCTTCCATCCATTCCTCTGGTCTCTTCATGAAACGCTCCTTGAAGGCTGTCATCAATGAAGACACCGGGACTTCACTTAGAGTGGTCATGGCCTCCCGAGTCATTCCATGGATACTGGAAGGCTGACTTCAGCCCCTTGGGAATCTGTTGCATCTCTTCCGGTACCAAGAATGATGAACATAGTCTAGACGCTTCAATGACATGAGATCCCTCAGCACCTCAATTACTCAAAAATATCATATTCTAATGATCTCAGATTCCAATTCACGCCAGCATCCGCTCAGTGCTCAGTGTTGCAAGCCCTCGATATCTATGAAGATAACATTAGTAACATAGTAAATGATGTCAGATAAAGACCAGCATGGTCCATCCAGTCTGCCCAGCAATACGGCAAGAGTAGGTGCACCTGTCGCTCTGTGCAGGCCACCCCACACTAACACCCCTCCCCATATCTTTGTTTAGGGGTGGACCCACCACTCCATGTATGACATCCCTATTTGTTGAGAAGTTAGTTGGTTCAGTTTATTTTGTTTTTATCCTGTTGTTGTAAAGGGATCTGCTGTGCTTGTCCCATGCTGTTTTGAATTCCGTCACCATGTTTGCCCCCACCACTGCCATCAGGAGAGCATTCCAAGCATCCACCACCCTTTCAGTGAAAAAATAGTTCCTGACATTGCCTTTCAATTTTCCACCTTGCAGCTTTATGTTATACCCTCTAGTTTTGCAGCTTCCCCGTCTTTGGAAGAGGTTTGTTTGTTCATCGTTCCTCTAAGTATTTAAAGGTATGAATCATATCTCCCCAATCCCTCCTCTCCTCCAAAATGTACATATTTAGGTCTTCAACTCTCTTCTCATGAGGTTTCTTAAGCAGGCTCCAAATCAGTTTCCACCAGTCTTTTTACATCTTTTGCAAGATATGGTCTCCAAAACTGAACACAGTATTCCAGGTGAGGCCTCACCAGCGACCTGTACAGTGGCATAAGTACCTCTTCCTTTCTGCTGGTAATCCCTCTTTGTATGCAGCCCAACATCCTCCTGGCTTTTGCTAACGCCTTGTCGCACTGTTTTGTCACCTTGAGATCATCAGAGATAAATCACACCAAGGTCTTTCTCCTGAACCATGCACACCAACCTCTCGCCCCCTATCGCGTACACTTCCCTTGGATTTCTGCTACCTAAGTGCATGACACTGCACTTTTTCGCATTAAATCTCAATTGCCAAGCATTAGACCATTCTTCCGGCTTTTGTAGATCTTTCCTCATGTTATCCACTCCCTCGGGGGGAGTCCACTCTGTTGCAGATTTTTGTGTCATCTGCAAAAAGACAGACTTTTCCCATTCAGTCCTTCACCAATATCACTCAAATACATTAGATAGTGCTGGGCCCAGGATCGAACCCTGGGGAACCCCGCTAATCACCTTCCTTTCATCCGAGTGAGCTCCATGTACAATCGCCTTCTGTTGTCTGTCAGTCAACCAATTTCTATACCAGTTTACCATCTTGGTACCCCCATCCCCAAGCTACTGAGTTTATTGACAAGCCTCCTATGAGGAACAGTATCAAAGGCTTTGCTGAAATCCAGGTAGATGACATCCATCGCATGCCCCTGATCTAGTTCCTTGGCCACCCAGTCAAAGAACGCAATCAGATTTGTTTGGCAAGACCGTCCTTCAGTAAAACCATGTTGCCTCGGATCTTGCAACCTGTTGGTTTTAAGAAAGTTCACTATTCGCTCTTTCAGGAGCGCCTCCATTACTTTTCCCGCCAGCAAGGTAAGGCTCACGGATCTGTAGTTTGACACTTCTTCCCTGTCACCACTTTTGTGTAGAGGTACGACATCAGCCATTCTCCAGTCCTGAGGAACCTCTCCTGTTTCCAAGGATCTGTTGAATACATCCTTTAATGGCCCTGCAAGAACCTCTCTGAGCTCTTTCAGTATCTTGGAATGTATCCCATCCGGTCCCATGGCTTTGTCCACTTTCAATTTAGCAAGATGTTCCAACACCTCATCGTCTGTGAATGGTGTGGAGGAGTGGCCTAGTGGTTGGGGCAAGGTACTTCAGGCCAGAAGGTCGGGGGTTCAAATCCCACTAGAGGACAACAACCTTGGGCCGGAAGGACTGGGGTTTCTAGTCCCACAGGTGCTCCTTGTGGTCTTGGGCAAGCCACTTAACCCTCCATAGCCCATGTTCCCTGTAAAATAGTTATCTCCAAGTTATAATGCCCTGTTCAATGTAATTTCAGTTTGTTCAATGTAAACCGCACTGATGCAGAATAGCACGGTATATAAGAGAATGTAAAAAAAAAAAAAAAATTCCCATTTTTATATTGAATCCTTTCTCTTCTTCTCGTGGAAACCAGAGATTGTCCATTGACAATTGGCTCAACAATGCTGAGGGTGACTGATGTCCTTTCAATGTCAATACATCTCCAGCGCTGACTGCAGTTCTTGGGGCCATAGAGAACAGCAAGTCCAGTCCAATGACATTGGCATTGAAAGCATCAGGACCAAAAATTAATTTACATTATTCTTCTCTACTTTTGTGCCCTCTTTTTGACATCTGTGAACACAAACTACAATGAGAGTTCATGGTCAGGGCCCAGACATCGTAAGCACTGGTTATAGTCATCTGTAACCGAGATGGGTCCTGCCACTCCTGATGCACCTCAAATCTGCTGGAACATAGTAACCGGAAAGGATAACCACAACAAAATTAAATAGCTCTATTTTCACAAAATCAATCCCAGCTGGGATGCCCATGGCCTCTGCTTAAGCCTAAGTTAGGTAATGCACGAAAAGAAAAAAAAGGTTCAAAACGTCTGAAAAACCTGACTAAAGATCTAACAGGAAGGAGAAATTTCACTTACCGTTAATTTCCTTTCCTGGAATACTGCTAGACCAGTCCAGACAAATGGGTTGTGTCCCCCTGCCAGCAGATCTTGGAGACAGAGAATTCTACCGAGCTCTGATAGGCTGGACTCTGGTGATGTGGTCCTACCCCTAGGGGTCTCCCTCAGTATTGTCTGTAAAGCAAACCCAAACATGTAACGCAACTAAACCATAAGACCACACATAGTGGACGTTTAATTCAACTATGTACAAGGGAGCTGAAAGTATCCTCAGAACTGAAGGCTGCTAAGACCAATAACGCAGCCATCGGGCCCTCATGGTGAGGCATACTGACAAGGAAGGAACAGAGGCCAGCGGCTTCACCGCACTAGCAGCACCGTAACTGACAGCAGGGTGGGTCCTGGACTGGTCTAGCAGTATTCCAGGAAAGGAAATTAACGGTAAGTGAAATTTCTCCTTCCAGTTCATACTGCTAGACCAGTCCAGACAAACGGGCAGTACCCAAGCTACCTGCTTTCAAGGGGGAGTCAATGCCAATGACAGCACTGCAGCTCCAAACTGACCCTCCTGCCGAGCGTGAACGTCCAATCTATACTGACGGACAAACGTGGACAATGATGACCAAGTCACCGCCCGGCAAATGTCGAGAGGGGCTACTTGAGACCGCTCGGCCCAAGACGAAGCCTGAGCCCGGAGTGGAGTGAGCTCAGAGCCCTGCTGGAACCTGCTTGCCTTGCAGTATATAAGCTGCCTCAATAGCTCCTCGCAACCATCTAGAAATGGTGGATTTGGAGGCTGCGGACCCCCGTCGAGGGTCCACAAACAGGACAAAAAATGATCGGTCTTACGGAAGGCGTTTGTGATCTTAAGATACCGATAAAGCACTCTCTTCAGGTCCACAGCACGCGATTGAAGAAGGTGACCGGAACACTGCTCTCTTTCAAAGGTAGGCAAGAAAAGAGGCTGGTTGACATGAAACGGGGTAAGCACCTTAGGTAAAAAGGATGGAACAGTTCGAAGAGAAACTCCCGCCGAAGAAAACGAGAGATAGGGGGTCTCGACAAGAGAGAGCCTGAAGTTCAGAAATCTGACGTGCCGAGGTTATGGCCACTAGGAAAACTGTCTTTAGCGTTAAATCCTTAAGGGAACATGCCTTCAGGGGCTCAAAGGGAGGAGCAACAAGGGCACGGAGAATGAGAGCGAGATCCCAAGAAGGAACTAAAGGACGTATCGGGGGCCGTAATGTCTGAACCCCTTTAAGAAAACACGAAACGTCCACATGCAAGGCGAGAGAACGCCCCGCTATCGGTCCTCGAAAACAAGTTATCGCGGCAACCTGCACGCGCAAGGCCCTGAGCGCCAGACCCTTATTTAGACCGGCCTGCAGAAAGGAAAGAATATCCGGGATGTTGCAACACCAGGGCAAGATGTGACGTAGCGAACACCAAGTGTCAAAGAGACGCCACACACGAGCATAAGCCAGCGACGTCTAAGACCGCTGTGCCTTAAGCACTGTGGCCACCACACTCGACGAACATCTCTTCTGAACTAACCTGCGGCGTTCAAGAGCCAGGCCGTAAGCGAGTAAGGAGCCGGGTTTCCAATTTCCACTGGCCCTTGGAGCAGGAGCCCTGGGAACGCCCCCAGGCGTAGAGGAGACGGCCGAGACAGCCGGACGAGATGCGCATACCACGGTCTGCGAGGCCAATCCGGTGCTACCAGGATCACCGGGCCGCGATGCTCCCTGACTCTTTGGAGAATCTTGCCGATCATGGACCAGGGAGGAAAGACATACAGAAGGAGATGGGTTGGCCACGCTTGAGACGGAGCATCTGTCCCGTGCGACCCGTTGTCTCTCCAACGGCTGAAGTAGATCGGTGCCTTGGTATTCTGCGCCGTAGCCATGAGATCCATTGCCGGTAGACCCCATCGTCAAACAATGGACTGAAAGGATTCTGACGCCAGAGCCCACTCCCCCAGATCCAGAGCATGTCGGCTGAGGAAATCGGCTTTTACATTGTCTACCCCCGCGATGTGTTGCGCCGAGATCTCCTGCAGATGCCTCTCTGCCAACGGAAGGAGAAGACCCATTACCTTCGATACACCTGGACATTTTGTGCCCCCTTGGCGGTTGAGGTATGCCACTGTCGTAGCGTTGTCGGACAGAATTCGAACCGCCTGACGCCGCAGAAGAGGCTGAAACTTTTGCAAGGCTAAGCGCACCGCTCGCGTCTCAAGGCGATTGATGGACCACCGGGCCTCCCGAGGAGACCAAATCCCCTACGTTGAGTGCGAGCCACAATGTGCTCCCCAAACGGAGAGACTGGCGTCTGTCGTTACCAACACCCAGCGTGGAGTCTCCAAGGGAACCCCTCGAAGGAGACGAGACTGCGGGGCCGGAGCCACCAACGGAGGCAAAGTCTCACCGCCAGTAGTAGAGGCCACCGAACTGGATAATCCTCTGGACACCATGCTCGAGGCGAGACCTGTGATAGGAGACTGCGAACTTGAGAAGTTAACTTGAGGAATCGAGGCATTGACAAAAAGACCCGACCTAAGGCTGTATAAAATCAAGCCCCCCAAAAAAATTTGATCTCCTGGGCGGCTGAAGACAACTCTTGTCGTGGTTGATTACCCAGCCGAGGCTTTCGAGAAAGGCAACAACCACCGAGACTGTGCTGCAAGCCTCGGGGAGAGAGTCTGCGCGAATGAGCCAGACGTCCAGATAAGGATGAACTCTGATGCCGCGGCTGTGTAAGGCCACAGCTACTACCACCATTATCTTGGAGAAGGTTCGAGGCGCCGAAGCTAGACCGAAGGGCATCACACGAAATTGGAAACGTTGACCGAGTACCGCGAATCGAACGAGTCGCTGATGCCCCTCTCGAATGGGAATGTGAAAGAATGCTTCTGCGAGATTGAGGGAAGTTAGAATTCCCCCTTGCTTACCGCTTGAATAACGGATCACAGAGTCTCCATTCGAAAGTGTGGTACCTGCAGACCGCGATTGACACCTTTGAGATCCAAGGTAGGATGAAAGGAGCCATTTTTTTTTTTTTTTTGGCACCACGAAATAGACAGCGTAACGGCCTAGTCCTCTGTCCAACGGTGGAACTGGACGAATGGCAGCTAAACGCTGGAGTCTTTGAACGAATCAACATCCGCTGCCCATTGACACAGCCAGAGCCATCTCCGAGCTACTGTCACCGGTGCTACGGAGCGAGCTGACAGCCGCAAGAGATCAGAGAAGGCCTCTGCCAGGAATGCAGCGATGGATTCTAAACGAGCCAACTCGGGAACACCTGGAAGCTGCAGAATCCATCGAAGGGAGGCCCCTGCTTGAAGGGAAAGAGCGGACAACGAAAAACCCGTCTTTAGCAGACTCTCAACTTTTTTGTTTTTTTTGGTCTTGCTGGTTGCGGAGTGCCGCTCCGCCCTCAACCGGAATTGTGGTATGCTTGGTGACCCCGGTCACTAACGCATCTACTTTCGGGTATGTCAGCCAACAGTCCAAGTCAGAAGGAGACCAAGGGTATAACTGACCAATACCCCGTGCCGTACGTAGAGAGGAATCTGGAGATACCATATGCTGGAACTCGGCTGGAAAGGAAAAAGCTTTGGAAGGCTTACGAATGCCCTGTAAAATGGGATCCGGCTGCAACAGGGTTTGAGAACTCTGAGGATCAGGCGTGTCGACTAGGCATAGCGACTCCATCACCTGTGTGATTAGGGCCGGTAACTTCCCTTTCCGAAAAGGTCTGATATCTTGAGAGCCCTCGTGAACTGTCAGCGAAGAATCAGACGGAGAATATTCCCCATCTTCTTTCTCCAATGAGTCAGGGCTCACCTCCGACGATTTAAAGTCTTCTGGAATATCCGCAGTGTCCTGCAAGCCACATGCAACGTTCCTAGAAGGATGTACTGCTTTAAGGTCTGAGGACTTTCGGGACCGCTTGCGAGACCCCACCATATCCATGTGTGCTACCGGGCGGGTGCTGAAGGTATACCAACAGACTCAGAACACCACAGGTGCCATGCCTGGTGGAAGAGCGTCAGGAACTCCCTGTCAGCCAAGGCTGCCGTGGCGTCCAGCGGCTGTGGAAGCAAAATGGGAGCTGACTGAATCTTTTCTGCAGGAAGATCCTGCTGCAGGGGCTCTAAGGAGGGAGGAGTTAAGGCACTGATGTCCCCAGCTGGCAGCGCAGAGGGAATGGAGGAAGAAGATTCTCCTGGATGCAGCATGCAGGTGGAACACAAGCAATCTATTAACTGCTTTTTCTTATTATTACATATAATACAGCTATGCAGAGAAACAGGCATTGCAGAGGCTTAAACCCTTTTTTTGTAAACAAAAATCAAGGTAGGCTTAGGGAAACAGAAGACCCTTCAAAGAAAAGGTATTTTGAAACTCCCTGTGCCTTCACAGCATGTTTAAATGTTTTGAAATGGCTGCCCAGAGCTGTTCCCTCCAAAAAACACCACTGAAGAGAAATCCCTCCTGATTTTCAAAATGGCCCCTGGCACAGAAAAACTGCAAAATAAAAGTTCCCTAAGCTCTAAAAACCTTAAAAATGCAGCGAAATCGCTGGGGAAGAGGCAAGGAGTGCTGCTAGCAACTTAAAAATTCAAATCCTGACGAACCCTGAATCACCAGAAACAGAGGGGAGAAGGAAACTGTCAGTTATTCACTGTGCTGGTACAGAGGAGCTGAGTTTCATGGAGAAGAGAAACTTTCAAAGTCAGTGTAAGGTAATTACAGTGACTGAAAGGTAGAGAAATTAGAGTTTGATCCCTCTGCAGCCACTTAGACCCTCATGGCAGGGGCTGGAAGGTGTTTCTGGAGAAAAAGGGAGCTGCACAGACAGTGAAATCAGGAGCTCAAACCCTGCTGTATTGCTGATTACAGAAAATACAGCTATTAAGGAGGGAAGCCTGGGAAACCCAGAGAAACACCTCTTGTGTGCTCTGGGTGCATCCAGGAAATTAAAATGAAGAAAAAAGGAACTTCAAACCCAGATGAACAGACCCTGATGAAACCGGAAGTGAGGGAATCAGGTTAGAGACAGCCGGTCCCAATGCAGTTGAAATAAACCCAGGGCAGCTGAGGCAAGTAAGAAAAACAGTTTACTTACAGTTTCTCTCAGAAATTGATACGTGATCCTCCTGCTGTCTAAGCTCTCGTGGCAAAGACTCAGCGCTACTTAAAGAAACTTGGGAGCTCTACAAGTTTATCTGGGGAATCAAGCTGCTGGGAAACCCAGAGTAACACCTCTTGTGAAATCTGGGTGCATCCAGGAGCCTCAAGATACAGCGAAACCTGATTTTAGGGAGGCCTTCGTCCAGCTAACAAGCACTCATGGCCAGATGCTGGGGATTCTTCCTGTCAGCGAGCTCTACTGTGTCAGAAACAGGAGCTCAGCTGCAAACATCCTGGTGCACAGTGAAACTATACTGGCAGCAACAGGCAAGTAGAAATATCAATCCCCAAAGGGATTCTAAATAATTTTAAAGATTTTGAGGGAAAAACAAGAAAAGCAACCAGATCTGCTGGAGACAGAGAAATACTGAGGGAGACCCCTAGGGATAGGACCATATCACCAGAGTCCAGCCTATCAGAGCTCTGGTAGAATTCTCTGTCTCCAAGATCTGCTGGCAGGGGGACACAACCCGTTTGTCTGGACTGGTCTAGCAGTATGAACTGGAATTGGCACTTTATGCACGGCTGGCCACAAAGTTGGTTCAAGGTGTTGGCAGCATAGGCAGACCTTAAGCCTTACATCCCACTTGGCTGTCAAAATCTGTTTAACTTTGAATGCCCTGCTCTTTCCTGTCCTACAGAATCTGCCATCCTAGCCTACCACCTAGTTTGCCTATTGGTTGGCCGGCCCTGTCTGCATGGCAGCAACAGAAAAATAGTAGAAAGTAAAAAAAATAAAAATAAAAGGAGTAGAAAAATACCCCAAAACAGGCAGGTGTGTGAAGCTTTTGCAGATGTGACCTGATGGCTCCACAGAAAATGAAAGACTGAGGTAGTCCCATATGTCAGCAGCAAGCAGAACAGTGTTTATGCACGGTAGACCATTTTCAACAGTTTCAGGAAAGATCTGGAGCTTGGGAGCTCTTCCCATACCTGGCTCTGTCAGTGACATCATCCATACACGAGGGCTTACTATCCTGCTTGTCCATGGAGAAAGGAGGATGCACAGTCCGAGGCAAAGCAGCTTCCATCCCAGGAAGGGAAGAAGAGCAAGTCTTTGGAAAATGGGAAGATATACAGTTCTTCTATTTTCATGCCATCTACTCCATCTACTGGCAGGAAGACTGCATTGTCTACAGCAGACAGTTCTGGGACAGAAGCAAGCATGCGGAGCAACACTGTACTAAAATGATACTTACATTGCAAAAATGAAGGTACACCATGCTGCTTGTGATGCAATAACCTGCAAAGCAATACCAAATCATGTCTAAAAATGCTTTTAAAAAACCCCACACGCATTTGCTTAGCTTACCTTTCCACCATTTTGTTCTAGCTTCTGTAAGGCATTTGTAACCTCATCTTTGAATTTTTTATCCATAAGTCTCCTTGAGAGCTTAAAATCCAAAAAGAAAAATACATCAATTTTGAACACATTTCAGCTACAAAGGACACTGAATATAATTCTGAAACAAATCTATAAAGTTTTCACAAATAGTTTTCATTTAGAAGCTAATATGAATTAAAAGCAGCATCCATAGCCATATCTAATAAAAAATGTTGAGTAAATTTATTCAAATTTCAGAAAGATAAAACATTTCAGTTTCAGCAATATCTCCATTATAAAACACATAATGCAGGCAAGAAAACAAACCTTATACAAAACATCAATTTTAACATAGGATAAAGAGACAGATGAGTTAATTGTAAACCGCTTTGATAAGTCTGAAAGGCGGCATAAATAATTATACATAAAACAAAAGGCAGCAGATCACAATTTACAACCACAATTCATAAAAAATACAAATCTAAAAAAGCCTTTTAAGATATCCTTCACCAAATTTGATTCCCATCAAAAGGTCTCTAAATAGAATTTTCAGCAAAAACATTCATTAGAGAAAAACTCTCTCTGTTCCAATGTCAAAAATACAGACAAAGAAATTTGTTCTGCTAGCACAACTCTTACAATAAATACTTGCAGCATTTGTTTTAGTTAACAGCAACTACCTATCATCCAGTGAAAAATGTTTTGACCTCATGACTCTTTGCCTTCCAGCGACATGATTGTTTATTAAGAGGCATGGTTCACATCAAAGCGGTTTACATAAAATCAAAAGAATATAAAAGAGCTTCCTCTATGAGGCCTTCTCCCAGTTTGCGTTGGTGAACGCTTGTCGCAACTGGCTGGCTTAATGCTCATCAGCTGGGGTTCAGGGACCATACAGGAAGGTTTCTTTAAGGATACATACATGCACACCCCACAGGTCAGCGACAGACAGACTTCACTCTTCAGTGTACTACCATAGAGAGATCATCATCATGGTCTGCATACTGCATATCAGAAATCTTCAGCCCTGTGCAGAGATACAAACAGTCCCTGCTCTTTGGAGCTTACAATCTAGTCCAGACAGACAGGCAAGACAAAAAAAACCTGTTACACAATGTCACTGGAATTAGCAGTGCGTTGCTGCCCAAAATAATGATATATCTTGAATAATGACAAAATCACAACAACAGTAATTTTATTATCGGATAAATACCAGTTTATAAATCACAGGAACTCCAGCATAGTATATATGTACTTGGGCTTTAATCAGAAAGCATATACAGCGATTTGGGGGAAAGGTGGGGCAGACCCTGACAAGATGGTGGCTTGAGCAAAAGCAGCTCTGCAATTTTTCTTCTTGATGGACTAAAGAAAAGCAAAAGCAAAGACCGGGTAAACTCCTTCTGTAATCCAGCCCTCTGCATTATGAGGTCCACTATGAGGTGTGTACTTCATGGACAACTCCTGACATTGACCTCCAGTGTGGGTCAAGCAGTATCGACATCACAGTCTTGAAGGACTAGAAAAAGGGAATGGTACTTCTGGAGAGAGATCTGCAATTGTGAGTATATACTTCTGGGAATTTTCTGAAATGAATTCTTTCTATTAAAGCTATTTAATCTGTGAACCGACTATTTTTTGTTAAATCAGTCAGGGCCTAGTAGCAGCAGTTTAAGTTTAAATTTAAAACACAGAAGAGAACTTTCTGGTTACATTTCATACCCAGCAGAGAGCTTATAGTTTTAATTTAATAGTCACTCAGGGCCTAGCATCAGCAAAGTACTTTTAGTTTAAATTTAAAACACACAAGAGAGCTTTCTGGTTAAATTTAGAACCCAGCAGAGAGCTTGTAGTTTAAATTTCATAATAAGTTAGAGCCTAGCAGCAGCAAAGAGCTATAATTTAAATCAAATAAGAAAGCACAGTTACTTACCTGTAACAGGTGATCTCTGGGAACAGCAGGAATTAGTCCTCACATATGGGTACGTCGGTACCGACGGAGCCCGTGCGGGAAAGCTCCCCAGCTTCTTAGAATAGAAGCTTTTGGGACCTCCCACTGCACATGCGCACTGCCTTCCCGCCTTCCTGAACAGCTCTCCTCAGTTTCGAGTTTATAGCTGAGTCAACAGAGAGAGGACAGGAAGATAGATAGATAAAAGATACAACTCCTAGGGGAGGTGGGTGGGTTGTGAGGACTAATTCCTGCTGTTCCCAGAGATCACCTGTTACAGGTAAGTAACTGTGCTATCTCCAGGAACAAGCAGGAATAAGTCCTCACATATGGGGACTCCCTAGCTTAGATGCATGGGATCCCCTGTAAAGGTTCGCCATCTTCGTATGGATCTCAGGCATCCATTCTGGGAAGGTGGGCAGGAGTTGTTTAGGAATGGAACAGGTGCTTGAGGACAGCCTGGCCAAACAAGGCATCCCGGCGGGAGTCCTTGTCCAAACAGTAATGGGCTGTGAAGGTATGAACCGAGGCCCAGGTAGCGGCTCGACAGATCTGATCTATGGAAACAGAGTGCAGATGAGCCATAGAAGTTGCCATGGCCCTCACATTGTGAGCAGTGACATGGCCTTCCAGAGAAATGTTTTTGCTCTGGTAAGCAAAAGAAATACACTGAGCAATCCAATTGGAAAGTGTACGCTTGGAGACTGGAAGTCCCAAATGGGAAGGATCAAAGGCCACAAAAAGTTGAGAAGACTTTCGATGTGGCTGAGTCCTATTAAGGTAAAAAGCGAGAGCTCTTTTACAATCCAGAGTATGAAGGTTCCTCTCTGCATTGGATGCATGAGGAGCTGGAAAAAAGACAGGTAGATATACCTCTTGATTAAGATGAAAAGGCGAGACCACTTTAGGCATAAAGTGGGGATTCGTCCTAAGGACCACCTTATCATGATGAAATCTTGTGTAAGGTGGATTAGCCACTAAAGCCTGCAGCTCACTGATGCGGCGAGCCGAAGTGACTGCAATGAGGAAGATGACCTTCCAGGAAAGAAATTTCAAGGAGGTGGAAAACATTGGCTCAAAAGGTGGCTTCATAAGTTGACCGAGCACTAGATTCAAATCCCATGCGACCGGGGGTGGTCTGATGGGAGGTTTAGTGAGAGTCAGGCCTCTCATGAATCTTGCAACAAGAGGATGAGAGGAGATAGGTTGTCCATTTATATGTTTCAAGGATGCTGCAATAGCACTTAAATGGACTCTTACCGAATTCGTCTTGAGGCCTGCATTGGATAGATGCAGGAGATAATCAAGAAGAGAATTCAAAGGAAGTGCCAGAGGGTCAAGACCCTGCTGAGCACACCAAATGGAAAAACGTTTCCATTTGAAAGCATAGGAACGCCTGGTAGAGGGTTTCCTAGAGGCAGAAAGGATATCTTTCACTGGTTGGGAAAGATGAAAGTCTTGAAGGCTTAAGCCTTCAGTAACCAAGCACTGAGGTGAAGGGATTTGGGGTTTGGGTGCCACAAAGTCCCCTCCTCCTGAGACAGGAGGTCTGGCGCAGCTCCCAGATCCAAGTAGGATCCCTGGGAGAGCTGTAGAAGTAGAGGGAACCACACTTGGCGTGGCCAGCGTGGAGCTATGAGGATCATAGTTCCATGATCCCTCTGGAGTTTGAACAGAGTCTTGGGAATCAAAGGAATGGGTGGAAAGGCATATAGGAATGCCTGATTCCAATTCAGGAGAAAGGCGTCCGTAGCCTGAGCTCCCTGACACGGAGTTCTGGAACAGAACCGGGGAAGTTTGACATTCCACGGACTTGCAAAGAGGTCTATGTCCGGGGTCCCCCATTCCTGAAAGATTCGGTTTATTTGGTCCAAATGTAGGGACCATTCGTGTGGCAGCAGAACTCGACTGAGCCTGTCTGCCCGAGAGTTTTGAACTCCTGGGAGATACACTGCTAGCAGGTGAATCTGATGCTCTCTGGCGAAGGCCCATAGTCTTAGAGCTTCGTTGCAAAGCGACAGAGAGCCCGTCCCTCCTTGTTTGTTTATGTAAAACATGGCCACCTGATTGTCCGTCTGAACTAGGACAGTGAGGTTGGCTAGGAGGGAGTGGAAGACCTTGAGGGCAAGGTAAATTGCTCGCAGTTCCAGAAGATTGATATGAAGGGTGGTCTCCTGTAGAGACCAAGTGCCCTGAGTGGAGAGAGTTTGCAGATGGACTCCCCACCCTGTTTGGGAGGCATCTGTTGTGAGGGTTGCTTGGGGTAGCAATGGTTGAAATGGAGCCCCCAACAACAGATTCTTGGTGGAAGTCCACCAGTGGAGGGACCAAAACAGACGATCGGAGGTTTGTATTTGGTCTGAGAGCGCTCCTGACGCCTGAGTCCACTGAGTGGCCAGGGTCCATTGAGCTGCTCTCATATGAAGACGAGCATAGGGCACCACATGCACTGTGGAGGCCATATGACCCAGTAGGCGTAGCATTTCCCTGGCTGTCAAGTGAGTGCTGGACTGAGCTTGGGAGGCCAAACTCAGGAGGCGCTGGCCTCGAACATGTGGAAGGTAGGCCCTTGCAGTGATGGTGTCCAACTGGGCCCCTATGAATTCTAGAGATTGAGTAGGGATGAGTTGGGACTTGGGAAGGTTTACTACCAGTCCCAGATACTGCAAAAGGCTCCTTGTGTGGTCCAGGGAAATCTGGGCCTGTGACTGAGTTGGAGCTCGGATGAGCCAGTCGTCCAGATATGGGAAGACAAAGATTCCCATGCCTCTTAGAAATGCGGCTACGACTGCCATGCATTTTGTGAATACTCTTGGAGCAGAGGCTAGACCGAAGGGGAGTACTCTGTATTGGAAATGTTTTCCCTGAAACAGAAAGCGAAGATACTTTCTGTGGGATGGATGGATGAGTATATGTGTATACGCATCCTGTAGGTCTAGAGAACAAAGCCAGTCCTGACCCTGGAGGTAAGGAAGGAGAATGCCGAGAGACAGCATTTTGAATTTCTCCTTGAAGAGAAATTTGTTCAATTCTCTCAGATCTAGGATTGGTCTGAATCCCCCTGTCTTCTTTGGAATGAGAAAATAAGGGGAGTAGAAACCGGACCCTTGTTGAGGAAGAGGAACCTCTTCTATGGCCCCTTGGGCAAGAAGAGAGGAAACCTCTTGACCCAACAGGGTTAGGAGAGATGGGGGAGAATTGAATGGTCTCACCATATGATGGGGAGGAAGGCTGGAGAAATGAAGTTTGTAACCCTCTCGAATGATAGAGAGGGTCCATTGTTCTGTTGTGATTTGTTCCCATCTGGGAGCAAAGTGAACCAACCTTCCGGGTATGGTGAGAGGTTCTGGTTGTGTTAGAACCAGAAGTGGCAAGTTCCCTAGGAGCAAGTCAAAACCCCTGAGGGGTTGGAGCCTGCTGAGCTACAGTAGCTGCTGCAGGCTTAGCTCGTGCTTGTTTGGATTGCTGACGCTTAGCAGTATAGCGAGGTTGAGAAGACTGCTGGCCAGTATTTGAAGCAACTCTGGCCTTCTTATAGTAAGGCCTTTTAAAAGACTTTTTCTTAGTAGGAATTGAAGTGGACTTTGAAAGTCTTTCCAAGGTGGCATTTTCAGCATCCATCTGGGTGGCTTTGATTTGCCACTCTTCCCCAAATAAGTTCTCACCTGTACAGGGCAGATTCCGTAAGCCATCTAGAACCCAAGGTTCCAGATCAGAGGCCTGGAGCCAAGCAAGACGTCGGGCTGCAATAGCAATGCCCGAAGCCCTACTGGCTCCCTCAAAGGAATCATATGCTGCCCTATTAGAGAACTTAGAAACCTCTAAGAGTTGTTTCACTAGGGAAAGGAATCCCTGCTTTTTATCCTCAGGGATAAAGGGGGCAAAATGCCGCACCTTTTTGGCAAGTTCCTCCAGGAACATGCCCATATAGAGACTGTAGGAATTAATCCTGGCTATAAGCATACTAGCCTGGAAAATTTTCCTACCAAAAGAGTCCAAAGTCTTACATTCCCGTCCTGGAGGGGTGGAAGAGTGCCTTTTGGTACTCCTAATCTTCTTCATTGCAGACTTCACCACAATAGAGTGGTGGGGCAATTGAGTCTTTTGGAAACCAGGAGAAGGAGGGACCCTATACATGGTGTCCAACCTACGGGAATAAGGAGACAAAGTCAAAGGATTTTCCCAGAAATCCATCAGTTGTTCTTGAAGGATTTCATGGATAGGCAGGGTAACTGCCTCCTTAGGGGCCTTTGAGTATCCCAAAATATCCAGTTTTTTGGATCTGGGTTCCTTTTCAGAGGATGTGGTAATAGAAAGGGCTGTAGCCATATCTAAAACAAAGTCCTGGAAGGACAAATCCTCTGGAGGGGACATTCTCCTTTTAGGAGAAGAGGGCTCCTCAGGTAAGTTGAGTGAAAACTCAGCAGAATCATCAGAGGAGTGAAAATCCTCAGAGGAATCGGTGCTTTCCTCTAACGCACGATACGCGTACCGATCGGTATCGATATCGGGCGTATCGGGTATGGAACCGGTATGGAGCGAAAGCCCATACGGTACCGACTTGCGTTTAGAGGTGGACGGCCTCGATACCGGCATGGCGGACGATACCGGTATCGGGCCCGGAACCGCTGAAAGCGGAACCGATGGCGTTGCAGCTTTAATGAAAGCCATGACGGCCTGCTGCATGGACTGTACAGTATCGCCCATGGACGCCATAGCTGCCTGGATGTCGGTACCGGAGTGACCCGGTACCCCAGAGCAGGCTAACAGGTGATCTGTCGAGGCCGTAGCATCGATATCAACCTGAGACCCCTGAATTGGCGTTTTTGGAAGTTGGACTTCCCGCCGGGGTTGTTTGGCTGGGGCAGGGTCCTCAAGTTCTAAGCTAAGAGCCTCTCGATGCTTTGAAGGAGATTTGCTCTTTGAGGACTTGCCCACAGAAGGTTTGGTTACCTGAGATCCATCCGGAGAAGAAGACCTGGATGACTGTGATGCTGTATTCTCTGAAGCAAACAGCACATGGAATTTGTTGGCCCGGTTCTGCAGCCCACGTTTAGACATGTGGGAGCAAGATGGGCAGTCCGGTATGGAATGGTCAGGCCCCAAACATTTCAGACACCAGTCATGGGTGTCTGTGACTGAAATAACAGCATTACATTTGGTACACTTCTTAAATCCAGGGGCTGGCTTCTCCATGAGGAGAAATTGAGTAGGCCGAGAGGCCTCTCTGAAGTGACCAAAAAGCTAAAAAATAAGAAAAAGAATTATAATTTTTTAAAGAAAGAAAGAAAAGACCGGCGATACCGGTATCGGTATGGGGAAGGCAGGTACGCGGTCTAAAGAAACAAATAAAATAACAATTTCTTCAGCGGTGACAGGAACACGACCTGCTGGCTCCGCGGAAAAAGAGAAACTGAGGAGAGCTGTTCAGGAAGGCGGGAAGGCAGTGCGCATGTGCAGTGGGAGGTCCCAAAAGCTTCTATTCTAAGAAGCTGGGGAGCTTTCCCGCACGGGCTCCGTCGGTACCGACGTACCCATATGTGAGGACTTATTCCTGCTTGTTCCTGGAGATTATAGCTTACCTAAGCAGCACAGGACAAGGTACTGTGTAGCAGCCCTCTTTTAATAAGTGTTATTTCCTCCCTCCCTCCCCACACCCACCCCCCCTGGGATAATCGTAACTTTATAGGTACTTACACATCTTAAAAGACAGGAGGTGCTCTCAGGTGAAGCTTGTTACCCAAATCAGACATACACTAAGGACCTGAGATTAATTAAGCTTCAGGTGAACAAGGTATATTAAACGTATTAGGTATTATTGGTATAAATATCAATAGCAACCCTTAGTAAGCAAAGAACTCAAAGATCTAAACAAAAACTTAAAACTAAGATGCAAACAGCAGTCCAGCAGTGGGATGGGGGCTTTCCAGTCTTTTGCATTGAGTGTCGCATGTATGATTTTCTCCCAGTTGGTGAGAGGTCTTACGTGTGCACTAGGTGCAAGGAGCTCTTTGCTCTCAGGGAACGAGTCCGTTCTCTAGAGGCTAGAGTAGCAGACTTGGAAAACATAAGAAAGACAGAGAGGTACATAGACGAGACCTACAGGGATATAGTCCTGAAGTCCCACCTCCAGTCTGGCAGCATCCCTGTTGCCATGGAGGAGAGAGGTCAAGTGACAGGAGAGCATCACCCTGGTGTGGCAGGAAGTGATCCTGTACCTAGGACCTGTCCTCCATGTGATGTAAAACCCTCTTGCACCGAGGAAGTTTCTCCAGGGCCATGTGCCCATGAGGTAAGGGTTAGGACAGCCGTTATAGTTGGTGATTCGATCATTAGGCATGCAGATAGCTGGGTGGCTGGTGGACGTGAGGATCGCCTGGTAACATGCCTGCCTGGTGCGAAGGTAGCAGACCTCACGCGCCACCTAGATAAGGTCTTAGATAGTGCTGGGGAGGAGTCTGCTGTCTTGGTACATGTCGGTACCAATGACATAGGAAAATGTGGTAGGGAGGTTCTGGAGGCTAAATTTAGGCTTTTAGGTAGGAAGTTGAAATCCAGAACTTCCAGGGTAGCGGTTCTCCGAAATGCTTCCTGTTCCACGTGCAGGACCCAAAAGGCAGGCAGAGCTCCGGAGTCTCAATGCGTGGATGAGACAATGGTGCAGAGATGAGGGGTTTGGATTTGTTAGGAACTGGGGTACATTCTGAGGAAAGGAGGGGCTCTTCCGAAGGGATGGGCTTCACCTTAACCGGGATGGAACCAGGCTGCTGGCATTAACCTTTAAAAAGGAGATAGAGCAGCTTTTAAACTAGATAATAGGGGAAAGCCGACAGTCACCAAAGAGCAGATGGTTCGGAAGAATGTATCCTTGAAGGATACTACCAAAAGCAGAGAGGTTCCAAAAAAGAGTAAAATAGCCCAAATGCCCTCGAGTATGGAGCAGACAGAGCTTAAAGATCCTAAATTACCCATGTCTACCAATAGCCAAATTAATATGAATAAAATACAGTCTCTAAAATGCTTGTATGCAAATGCTAGAAGTCTAAAAAATAAGATGGGAGAGTTAGAATATATAGCACTAAATGAGAGCTTAGATGTGATTGGAATATCAGAGACATGGTGGAAGGAGGACAACCAGTGGGACACTGTGATACCTGGGTACAAACTTTATCATAATGATAGAGCTGATCAAATTGGTGGAGGGGTTGCACTCTATGCTAGAGAGGGCATTGAGTCAGAAAGGATTAAAGTTTTGCAGGAAACAAAATTTGCTGTAGAATCTCTATGGATTGAAATTCCATGTAAAAAGGGGAAGGCGGTGGGGGTGTACTATCGACCGCCTGGCCAGAATGAACAAATAGATGACGAAATGCTCAAAGAAATCAAGGAAGCTAACAAAAGTTACAGCGTGGTAATAATAATGGGTCATTTCAATTACCCCGGTATCGACAGGGTCAATGTCACGGCAGTACATGCTAGGGAGATAAAGTTCCTAGATGAAATAAATGACTGCTTCTTGGAGCAGCTGGTTCATGAACCGACCAGAGGGGAAGCCATATTAGACCTAGTCCTTAGTGGAACACCAGATCTAGTGCAAGAGATAAGGGTGTTAGGGCCACTTGGCAATAGTGATCATAGCATGATCGCCTTTGATTTAATTAGTGGAGGAGGGATAGTAAGGAAATCCACAGTAATACCTTTTAACTTTTGAAAGGGAGACTATGATAAAATGAGGAAAATAGTTAAGAAGAAACTAAAAGGAGCAGTTGCAAAGGTTAAAGACTTACATCAAGCTTGGGTTTGTTGAAAAATACTATCTTGGAAGCCCAGAACAGCTGTATTCCATGCTTTAAGAAAAGTGGGAGGAAGTCCAAAAAACTGCCAGCATGGTTTAAAGGTGAGGTCAGAGAGGCTGTTGTTGCCAAGAAAGCATCTTTCAGGAAATGGAAAAAAGAGCCAAATGATGAAACCTGGAAACAGCACAAGCACTGGCAGGTCAAATGCAAGGCATTGATAAAGAAGGCAAAGAGAGAATTTGAGAAGAAGCTTGCTGCGGAAGCAAAAACGTGAGAGGCGACAAGGCGATAGCGGAGAGACTGAATGAATTCTTTGCTTCGGTCTTTACTGAGGAAGATGTAGGGATGTTACCCATGACTGAAGTGGTATTTAAAGGTGCAGAAGAATTGAAGGGAATATCGATACATCGGGAAGATGTATTACAACTATTTATTATAGCTTCTTATATACCGCGCTATTCGGTATCAGCGCGGTTTATATCACAACACAACGACCATAACAACAAGCTGTCTGGTTTTACATCGAACAGGAGTACAAACTTGGACAACAGGGTTAACTATATACATAAGCTATTTACACTGCAAGGATAGGTAAAACTATTAGATAAACTGAAGAGTAGCAAATCACCTGGGCCGGATGGTATACATCCAAGGGTGTTCAAAGAACTGAAATATGAGATTGCAGACCTGCTATTAGTAATCTGTGAACTATCATTAAAATCATCTCTAATACCTGAAGATTGGCGGATCGCGAATGTAACACCAATTTTTAAAAAGGGTTCCAGGTTTGATCCGGGAAACTACAGACCGGTGAGCCTGACGTCAGTACCGGGAAAAATGGTAGAAACCATCATAAAGAATAAAATTACTCAGCATGTAGATAGTCATGGCCTAATGGGAGACAGCCAACATGGCTTTAGACAAAGAAGATCTTGTCTAACTAATCTGTTATGTTTTTTTGAAAGTGTGAATAAACAGGTGGACAAAGGTGAGTTGGTTGATATAGTGTATCTGGACTTTCAGAGACTTTTGGCAAAACTAAAGAGTCATGGGATAGGAGGCAGTGTACTACTGTGGATCAGGAACTGGTTAAAAGATAGAAAGCAGAGGGTTGGGCTAAATGGCCAATTTTCCCAATGGAGAAAGGTGAATAGTGGTGTACCCCAGGGATCTGTGCTGGGTCCGCTGCTTTTTGACATATTCATAAATGACCTGGAAAGTGGAATAACTAGTGAGGTTATCAAATTTGCAGATGACACAAATCTATTTAAAGTTGTTAAAACCCAAGAGGATTGTGGAAAATTGCAAGAGGATCTTGATAAATTGGAAGACTGGGCATCAAAATGGCAGATGAAATTTAATGTGGACAAGTGCAAAGTTATGCACCTAGGGAAGAACCACCCAAACTATGGTTACACGATGCAAGGTTCCACATTAGGAACCAACACCCAGGAAAAAGATTTAGGCGTCATTGTGGATAACATGTTAAAACCCTCGGCCCAGTGTGCAGCGGCAGCCAAGAGAGCAAATAGAATGCTAGGTATCATAAGGAAAGGAATGGAAAATAAAACAAAAGATATTATAATGCCTCTGTATCGTTTCATGGTGAGACCGCATCTTGAATATTGTGTGCAATTCTGGTCGCTGTACCTTAAAAAGGATATAGCGTTATTAGAAAAGGTTCAGAGAAGAGCCACCAAAATGGTAAAGGGGATGGAAGGATACTCTTATGAAGAAAGGCTAAAAAGGTTAGGGCTCTTTAACCTGGAAAAGAGACGGCTGAGGGGAGACATGATAGAAGTCTATAAATTAATGAACGGAGTGGAACGGGTAAACATAGATTGACTGTTTACGTTATCAGAATATAGGAAGACTAGGGGACATGCAATGAAGCTACAGGGTAAACTATTTAAGACTAATAAAAGAAAATATTTTTTCACTCAACGTGTAATCAAACTCTGGAATTTGTTACCGGAGGATGTAGTAAAGCTGGGTTTAAAAAAGGTTTGGACAAGTTCTTGGAGGAAAGATCCATAAACCATTATTAAGAAGGGACCCAGGATATCAATGCTTGACCTAATACAAGCATTGCAGAACCTGTGTCTTTTGGGGAAACTGCTAGGTACGTATGACCTAGATTGGCCACTGTTGGAAACAAGATACTGGGCTTGATGGACCTTGGTCTGACCCAGTATGGCATATCTTATGTTCTTATGTTCAGTTGGTGGACCCAGCATCCTCCTCGGACACAGACATGTCTCTTTCCCTGGAGGAGTGTTGTCCCTCTCCCCACTACCTCCAAGCGTGATGATGCTTGCAGCTGGCAGTTCTGGTACACTGCTCTGCAAGTCGGAAGAACTGGGCTAGTCGCTCAAGGGGGAGCTGCTCCCGACAGTGTCAGTGTGTTAGCTGCTTCGGACCAGTAGGCAGCTCCTGTGGGGTGTTGAAGGTGTGGCAGAAGTCTGTCCTTTGGATGGTATGAATAATAAAGGTTCCCCCTACCATCACTCTTTCAAGGCCAGAGAAATTTACCTTGGGACCGATATGGGATGCAATTGTGAACTTAATCTCTGTTATGTCTAAACAATCCCATCAAGTCTACCTCAAAATGCAAGAAAACTATTGCTATTTTGCATAACCAGTCTGAGATAGAGGGGTTGAAGGCTGCTAATATTGAACAAGACTCTAAAATACAAGTGGTTCAGGATTCATAAGTTTCATCAATAAAAGAATGTATGTCTATAAGAATTAAACTGGAGAACCTGTCTAGGACTTGCAATCTTTGCTTTATAAATTTTCCTGTCTCCCTCGGTGTCCCCGTGGGAGCTGTTTAGGAGGTATGTGACGGAGGTTTTGCAGGTCCCTAATAAATCGGTGCCTCCCATTTCTAAAGTTTATCTTCCCACTGGGAAGAAAGAGTCATCAGAACACCCTCAAGGAATATATTGATATACAATATGGCTATATTGAATGTTACTGCACTTGTGGAGGACTTTCATCCTGAGGCAGTGTTATTGGCTACATTGCTTGCTATGTGTGCTCTTACGGTTGACTGCGATTGGATATTGAAGATGTACTTCAAAAACAGGCAAGTTCCCTTTTTGGGGTATATTATTAGGATTTATCCAGATTTTGCAAGAAAAAAACACAGAAGCAGAGATGAAAAAAGATAATTACTCACCTGTAAGAGTTGTTCGCCGTGGACAGCAGGAAGTAGTTCTAACATATGGGTGATGTCACTGACGTAGCCCCATGCAGGAATGCTCCCCAGCTTCTACTGGAAGCTTTTGGGAGGCTCCACCGCACCTGCACACCTGTCTTCCTGCCTGCCGCTTCACTATCTTCTCCAGTATGATAACAAAGCTGTAGCAGAAGACAATGCCTTGGGGAGGTTGGTGGGTTGGAAGGACATAGTTCTGCTGTCCACAAACACCTGATACAGGTGAGTAACAACATTTTCTCCATGGACAGGCAGGAATGAAGTTCTCATATATGGAACTCCCAAGCTACAGGCTACCGAAAACAGAAGAGGCCGAAAAGCCCAACAGGAGCAAAGTGAACAAAGAACTATCATCTATGTTCAGCACTGGTAGTCCCCAAAGGGGAACTCATCTAATTCAGTTTCTTCACCATACAGTTTCATTCATGAACATTCATGCTCTGATTTGTGGGTTTGTTTGTTTTTTTTGGTAGCCTGGACAGACAGTAAGACTTTAGGGGGATGGAGTTTGATTCTAATCCCAAACAAATGCTGGAGTACAGATTGGCCGAAGTTGCTGTCACATCAGGAATCCCCATCCAGACAGTAGTAAGATATGAATTTGTGAACAGAAGACCATGTTGCAGCCCTGCAGATCTCATTCATGGAGACTGAGCGCAACCTGGTCACCGACACAGCTATAGCTCTGACATTGTGAGCTCTGACATGACCATCAAGGCTCAGGCCAGCCTGGGCATAAGTGAAAGAGATGCAGTCTTCCAGACAAATGGAAAGAGTGTGTTTGGAAATGGCAGCCCCTAGCTTGTCTGTCTCTATTGATATATATATATATCATTTATTTTATCATTGTTAGCAAGCTTTTTTACCTTATCTGTATTTTTCTGTAATATTGTTCAGCTCCCTCATATCTTCAGCTATCTGTCACTCGCTTCTCCTCTGCTGCCTTATCCCTCCCTCCCTACAGCCCACCCACCCCCTGACTAACAGTCTCTTATAGCTGTCTTGTGCTCAATACCATTATTACTCACAGATGCATACTAGTCCCCTCAGATCTCTCTCCTGCCTATCTTCATATATTTCTTCTGGCTTCTGCTCCCCTTTCCATCTTTCTTATGGCTCCACATCACTTTCTCTTCCTATTGTTGGCAAACCCTAATCTTCTCCACTTATACCAACAGCTTCAAGGACCTCCTTCTTATCATCCTCTCTTTACCATCCTCACTTCTTCCACCATCTTATCATCTACCTTATCGTCTGCTCTTGAGTTTTACCATTTTCTTCCTCTCATTCAGTCATCTCCTCTCTCTCTCTGAAAGAGCCTCGTTTCCTTCATGCTGCCTCCTCTCTGCCTCACACTCTTCTTGCTCCTTCTTCACTCATCTGGAGTTATCAACTCCAACCCTGGCCTCTCTAGATTTTTCTCACACTCCCAAGACAGATCCTTATGCAACTGCTCAAATCTTATTCATATCCCTCTCCTGTCCCCCTCCTCTCTCCCTTTCTCATGCGACTTGTGGAATGCACTCTCCATTTCAAATAAGCTTGCCTTTACTCATGACCTCTATTTCTAAAGCTTTCCATTTTCTTTCTCTAACTGAGACCTGGCTCCTCAAAGAAGACTCAGCTTCAGTCACTGCTCTATGTCATGGGGGCTACCAGTTCTCCCACATGCCTTGTCCCGTCCCACTGGCCATGGTAGTGGTGGACGGCTTCTACTCTCTCGCTCCTGATAATTCAACCCCTCCTTCCCCTAGTTTGACGTCCACTCCATCCACCTTCTTATACCACTACTTCTCCGGATAGCCATTATTTATTGACCCCCCTGACAAGTCCACCTCTGCCTTTCTCAATGATTTTGACTCATGGCTTTCCTTCTTTCTGGATTAATCTTCCCCTCCATTATTACCAGGAGGGGGCGGGGAAAGGAGGGGAGGGGGTGTTTTGATTGTGCTGGAAGGATAGCATTCGTGATCTAGGAGTGGTATTGGACAAAGAACTGGGACTTCAACAACACATTTCGAAAGTAGTCCATGTGGCATATGGATATTTACACCTCGTTCATCAACTGCATCCTTATTTGGACCAGAATGTACTTTGCCAGGTTGTTCAAGTGTTAGTACTCTCCTTGGCTTGATTATTATAATGCCCTGTAGGTGGGACTACCGGTGTATTCCATTAGGAAGTTGCAGGTTGCTCAGAATTCAGCAGCACAGGTCATTTTCGGCCTCAGCCATAGAGATTTGGCTGCAGGGTTATTAGCGCAATTACACTGGCTTCCAATTAAACAGAGATGTGTCTTCAAGGTCCTAGTGCTAGCATTTAAGGCTCTCCAAGGTCTGGGGCCTTGGTATTTAAAGGATTTCCTGCAATGGTATGTGCCTGGACAGGCTCTGCGCTCTGCAGAAGCCCAGATAGTGCACGTTCCTTAGTTTAATCAGACCCAATTACAACGATGGCACAAGTCTTTATTTTCTGTTGCTTCTCCAGTATTTTAGAATTTGCTACCTCTGGCATTCCATTCTGAGTTAAATCTTTTAACCTTAAATAAAGGTTTGAAAACTTCTCTCTCTTAGTTTTTGTCTCCTCAGGAGGATAAGGATACAGTGGCAGTGAGGTAGATATGAGGCAGCTGGATGGGATATGAGGGTTGGTGTACCCCAAGGATTTGTCTTGGGTCCACTCCATTTCTATCTCTATACCCAGTCCCTTGGTGCACTCATCTCCTCCCATGATTTGCAGTACCATCTTTATGCGAATGACTCAGATCAACCTCTTTACACCTGAAATCTCTTTGGCAATCTAGGCTCAGATCTCTGTATGCCTATCTGACATTGCTGCCTGGATAGCTCACCGCTTTTTAAAACTGAACATGGCCAAAACAGAACTACCTGTTTCACCCTAAACCCATTTCTCCCCTTCCGCCTTTCTCAGTCTCTGTGGGTAACGCTCTACTCCTTCCCTGTTTCCTCAGCTCATAACCTTGCAGTCGTTTTCGACTCCTCCCTCTCATTCTCCGCATACATCCAACTGATAGATAAAATCTGTTGCTTCTTTCTCCACAACATCAGCAAGATCCGTCCCTCCTTTATGAACACACTACTAAAACAATTATCCACTCTTAAGTCACCTCCCAACTGGACTATTGCAATCTCCTCCTTGCTCATCTCCCTCTGACTCATCTCCCTCCCCTTCAATCAGTTCAAAACTCAGCTGCACAGTTAATTTTCCGCTGGCCTCAATATGCTCATATAATCGCTCTTCTCAAGTTACTTCATTAGCTCCCTATTCGTTTACATATCCAGTTCAAACTTCCCCAACTGACCTATAAGTGCATTCATTCTGCTGCTCCTCACTATCTTTCCTCTCTTCTCTTTCCTACATACCTCCTCAGGAACTCCACTCTTCTGGCAGATCCATTCTATCTCTGGCCTTCTCTTCTACTGCCAACTCCAGACTTCAATCTTTCCACCTTGCTGTTCCTTATGCCTGGAACAAACTACCAGAGTCTGTAGAAACATGATGACAGAAAAAGACCACACGGCCTATCTAGTCTGCCCTTCCATATCAACAACTACAACAGTCCACGTTTTACCTTTAGAGATCCTCTGTGTTAGTCCCATGCTTTTTTGAATTCAGTTACTGTCCTCATCTCTACCACCTCCACTGGGAGACTATTCCATGGATCCACTACTCTTTCTGTAGTCAGGCTTCATCTCTGGCCCTTTTCAAATCCAGGCCAAAAACACACTGAGGCTGTTTTTGGATTCTGATCCGCTTAAGTCTATGTGTTTTCTTACCATTCCTCTAGGTGTATCCTTGTCCTCAGCTGTTGTGTTGTCTGTCTTGACTAGATTTTAAGCTCTGATGAGCAGGGACAGTCTTTTACATATGTGTGTACAGCGCTGCATATGCCTTATAGTGCTATACAAATGATCAGTAGTAGCTTGTTGGGGTCAAGAGAGACAAATAGCTGGATGGACTTTCGGTGGGCCTTCGTCCACTCTAAGTAGAAGGCCAAGGCTTGCTTGCAGTCAAGCATGTGCATCGCCACCTCCCCTCGACAGGCATGAGGCCTCGAAAAGAAAGTCAGCAGAAAGACAGACTGAGGTGGAAAGCAGACACCACTTTTGAGAGGAATCAAGGATGAGTGTACAGGATACATTCTGTTATGACGGAACCTGGTGTATGGTGGATGAGCCACTAGAGTCTGTAGCTTTCTAACTCTGTGTGCCACCAGGAACAAGACCTTCCAAGTCAAGAATTTGAAAGAGCAGGAGTTGAGTGGCTCAAAAGGAGCTAACATGACCTGTGCCAGGACCACAGTGAGGGCCCAAGCCACTGCCAGAGGCTTGAAGGGAGGTCTCCAGAGAAGCAAACCTTGCATGAAGTGAACCACTAATGGATGAACAGATGTGGACTTCCCCTCTAAACTGCTATGGCAGGCCCCAATCATGCTGAAGTGGACCCTGACAGAGTTGGACTTGAGACCTGATTCTGAGAGGTGTAGCAGGTACTCAAGAAGTCTGTCAATGGAACAATTAAAGGGATCCAGCACCTGCTCTGTGCACCAGGAAGCAAATCTCTTCCATTTGAAGGCAGAAGGCCACCTTGTTGAGGCCCTCAAGAGGCCCTGAGTGTACCCTGACAGGGCATGAGCCTCCCTTAGAAGGATCTTCTCTCGCTGTTTGCTCTGTCCTTCCTCTTTATTTCCTTTCCGTTTTCTTTTTTATTATTATTAATCCGTTACCCTAATCACCCTGGAGCCTACACTGAGGAACTCTCCCCCAGTTGCTGAGGACTGAAAAGACTGGAGTCAGGAGAGGTGGGAGGAGCTCTTATACTGCATCATCAAGACTCTGTCTTGTTCAGTCCTCAGCTGCTGGAGGGGATTGACAACCTATGCGTGGAGTGGCCTGGAGGGAAGATTAGGAATCATACGCTAATTGTGTTAGCACATAATGAACTTTAGTAAATCTAGCCCTAAGTTTGTACCTGAGGCAATTGAGGGCGAAATGATTTCCCCGGGTCACCAAAGGAAAATCAGTGGGATCTGAACCCCGACCTACCTGGTTCTCTGCCCACTGCTCTAACCAATAGGCTAGTTCTCCACTCCATTCATATTTAGTGTAAACAGGCATGAAATATGTATCCCAGTCTGCTTATAAAACAAGACTTGCTTTAGCTATCTTAAATAACTAATACCCAGATCCAATTTGGGTTACAATAGACTTTTTAACTTCCATTTGTAAAATGAGTCAATACACTATAATCAATGTGTGTTTCAGTAAAGCACAGTTACTTACCTGTAACAGGTGATCTCTGGGAACAGCAGGAATAAGTCTTCACATATGGGTATCGTCGGTACCGACGGAGCCTGCGCGGGAACGCTCCCCAGCATCCAGAAAGAAAGCTTTTGGGAGCATCCCACAGCGCCTGCACGCTGCCTTCCCGCCTTTCCCAACCGCCTCTCTCCAGTTCTTCTTTTCCACGGAGCCAGCAGGTCGTGTTCCTGTCACCGCTGAAGAAGTTCTTTATTTTCTTTTATTTCTTTGGTCGCGCGTCTGCCTTCTTCGACGTTGGACCGGTACCACCGGTCTTTTCTTCTTTCTTCTTAAAAAAACTACCGTTCCCACTTCTGTGCATTTTTTCCTTTTGGGCCTTAGGCCTAGAAAAATTTTCCTCATGGAAAAGCCCGCTTCCGGGTTTAAAAAGTGCACGAAGTGCAGCGTTACTCTATCACCGACACCCATGACTGGTGTCTAAAATGTTTGGGTCCTGACCACTCCATCACCGATTGTGAGTCCTGTTCCATGATGTCTAAAAGAGGTCGACAGAATCGAGCGGCCAAGCTCAGTACCCTGTTTCCCTTTGATGCAGCTTCGGTGGCATCGACATCTTCCAGGGCTTCTTCTTCCTCCCATGGATCTCAGGTAACCAAACATAAGTCCAGCCGGTCCTCTAAGTATCGAGATGCCTCCGGGCTTGCTCTCGAGGATCCTGCACCGGCAAAATTACCCCGGCGGGAAGCTCCGGCTTCCAAAGCTTCATCTATGGGGTTATAGGTTGACATCGATGGCTCAGCCTCGACCGTGCAGGCTCCGTCAGTACCGACGATACCCATATGTGAAGACTCATTCCTGCTTGTTCCTGGAGATTAAAAGATACACTATAAAATAAATATTTTTATAATGATGTAATGAATTATGTAAGTATAATCATGCAATAATTAAAAGACCACTGAAATGAACCCATTGCCATGTTCTTTTTGTTTAGAAGCCAGTGCTCTGAATTATGATTGGTTCTACAGAACCATTTCCAAGAAAGGGCAGGCTAAACAAAATTATGGAAGTGCACTGGGAAGTGCAACAAATCAGACTTTCCCTTTAATCACTCATGCATTCAAAGACTGTGGGAGCCATAAAAAACTTGAATAAAGTCAAAGCAGCTCCAGAAGTGGAAAGCAAATCCTAATGCAGATTAACCTTTTATCATGAGATCAATAAAACTAATGTGCAAGAGATTAGGCAACTCATTGCTGCAATACAATATAAGATTTGCCATTGGATAAATGTTAGGCAACTTTTTGTGTCTTGGGAGCACAGTCTAATCTCAAGGAACATACTATATGCACATTTCAAATCGACCCAGTTTTCTTGCCTGTATCTGGAGTTAAAAGAACAAAGCAGTAGCAATGGGCTCAGGAAAATCTTCCTGGTAGGTACAAAAACAGACAAAAAGTGGTTTCAATGGGCAAGGGGCACCCCTTCCTCCTAAAACAGAAGGGAAAAAATACCATGGGATGGCCCAGTACCTGGAGACAAAAGGAGGTTGAGATGGAGGACAGTGAAAGATGAATAAAAGTGTGAGATGCAAATGGGACACAAAGAAAGCGTAGTTACTCACCTGTAACTGGTGATCTCTGGGAACAGCAGGAATTTAGTCTTCACATATGGGTATCGTCGGTACCGACGGAGCCTGCGCGGGAACGCTCCCCAGCATCCAATAGGAAAGCTTTTGGGAGCATACCACAGCGCCTGCGTGCTGCCTTCCTGCCTTTCCAACTGTCCCTCTTCAGTTGAGTTTATAGCTGAGACAAAGAGAGGAGGAGAGAGAGAGAGATACAACTCCTAGGGGAGGTGGGTGGCTTGTGAAAACTAAATTCCTGCTGTTCCCGGAGATCACCTGTTACGCTATCTCCAGGAACAAGCAGGAATGTAGTCTTCACATATGGGGACTCCCTAGCTGCAGATGCCAGGGAGATGGCCCCAGGAAGTTGTTAGGCCTTGTGAAAGGGCCATAATTCCCCCCATGGATCTCTGGCATCCTACCAGGGATGGTGGGTAGGAGTTGACTAAGTCTGAAAAAGGTGTTGAAGAACAGCCTGGCCAAATAAGGCATCCCGGCGGGAGTCCTTGTCTAAGCAGTAGTGGGCTGTGAAGGTATGCACCGAAGCCCAAGTAGCTGCTCAACAGATGTTGTCGATAGACACAGAGTGAAGATGAGCCACTGAGGTTGCCATGGCTCTCACTTTGTGAGCTGTGACATGGCCTTCAAGAGGAAGGTTCTTAATCATAGGCAAAGGATATGCACTGAGCAATCCAGTTAGAGTTCTTTTGGAAACTGGAAGTCCCAAATGACTAGGATCAAAAGCAATAAAGAGCTGAGAAGATTTTCTATGTTGCTGTGTCCTTTGCAAGTAAAAGGCCAAAGCTCTTTTACAGTCCAAGGTATGAAGGTTCCTTTCTGCACTGGAAGCATGAGGCCTCGGAAAGAATACAGGAAGGTAAATCGCTTGGTTTAAATGGAAAGGCGAAACCACCTTTGGCATAAAGTGTGGATGAGTCCTAAGAACTACCTTATCATGGTGGAACCTTGTATAAGGAGGATCAGCCACTAACGCTTGCAATTCACTGAAGCGACGTGCTGAGTGATTGCAATGAGGAAGATGACTTTCCAAGAAAGGAATTTCAAAGATGTAGTGGCTAATGGTTCAAAGGGCGGTTTCATGAGCTGCCCGAGCACCAGATTTAAGTCCCATGCCACCGGTGGTGGCTTAATGGGAGGCTTTGTTAAAAGAAGGCCTCTCATAAATCTCGCTATGAAAGGATGAGAAGAAATAGGTTGTCCACTTAGAGGCTTGTAAGAAGCTGCAATAGCACTAAGATGGACTCTTACTGAATTTGTCTTGAGACCCGCATTTGACAAATGAAGGAGATACTCCAGTATTGATTCCAGAGGTATCGCAAGAGAGTTAAGACCCTTCTGCGAGCACCATATGGTAAACCTTTTCCACTTAAAGGGATACGAGCGTCTTGTGGAGGGTTTCCTAGAAGCATGAAGGATATCCTTTACCTGTTGGGAAAGGTTAAGCTCCTGAAGTTCTAGGCTTTCAGCAACCAGGCCCTGAGATGCAGAGACTGGGGATTCGGATGCCAGAGCATCCCGTCCTCTTGGGAGAGAAGATCTGGAGCGGATCCCAACTTCCGAGGCGGAGCTTGAGAGAGATGTAGGAGCAGAGGGTACCACGTTTGCCGTGGCCAACATGGAGTTATGACGATCATATGACCTCTGTCTCTCTGAAGCTTGAATAGGGTTTTGGGGATGAGGGGAATGGGTGGGAAGGCATATAGGAAGTCCTGACCCCAGTGGAGGAGGAAGGCATCCCTTGCCTGACATCATCGAGCCGGAATTCTGGAACAGAAGCGGGGAAGTTTGGCATTCAACGGACTTGCAAACAGGTCTATGTCCGGGTTTACCAAATCTGAAATATTTGGGCAACCTGGTCTGGATGGAGAGACCATTCGTGTGGAAGCCGAACTCAACTGAGTTTGTCTGCCCAAGAGTTTTGGATATCTGGAAGACATACCGCAAGGAGATGAATCTGATGCTCTCTGGCGAGGGCCCATAGTCACAAAGCTTCGTTGCATAGCAACAGAGAGCCTGTTCCACCCTGCTTGTTCACATAGAACATAGCTACCTGATTGTCCGTTTGAACTAGGACTGTCTTGTAGCTGAGCTGGGCGTGAAATGCTCGAACAGCAAAGAAGATTGCTCTGAGCTCCAGGAGATTGATGTGAAGACAGGCCTCCTGTGGAGTCCAGGTACCCTGGGTAGAGAGATCGTGCAGGTGGGCTCCCCATCTCACCTATGATGCATCTGTTGTTAGGGTGGCTTGGGATAGGGGTTGCTGGAAAGGAGACCCCACCAGAAGGTTTCTGGGTGATTGCCACCATTGGAGGGACGAAATAAGACGATTTGAGTTTGTTATTTTGTCCGACAGGCAGCCTGAGGCCTGTGTCCACTGAGTGATAAAGTCCACTGGGCTGCTCGCATATGGAGGCGAGCATAAGGAACCACATGCACGGTGGATGCCATGTGGCCTAGCAATTGTAGCATTTCCCGAGCAGTGAGACAAGGTTTGAGCACTGCTTGGGAAGCTAGTTGTACTATGCGAAGACAGCGGGGCTGCGGAAGGAAAGCCCTTGTCTGTATGGTATCCAGATGAGCTCCTATGAACTCTAGGGACTGAGTAGGAGCAAGACTGGATTTGGATGGATGAGAATATGAGTATACGCATCCTTGAGATCTAGAGAACAAAGCCAATCCTGACTTTGAAGCTATGGCAGCAGAATTCCTAGAGAGACCATTTTGAACTTCTCTCGGAACAAATATTTGTTCAATTTTGTGAGGTCTAAAATGGGTCTGTGTCCCCCTGTTTTCTTTGGCATAAGGAAATAGGGGGAGTAGAACCCTGTACCCTGATGAGGAATGGGTACTTCCTCTATTGCTCCTTGAGCAAGGAGCATTGTGACTTCTTGACCTAAGAGACTGTCGAGAGAGGTCTGAGAATTGAACTGTCTTACAAATGTAGGAGGGCGCATGCTGTGAAAATGAAGCTTGTACCCCTCTCGTACAATGGACAGAGTCCAATTTTCTGCTGTTATTTGGTACCATCTGTGGGCAAAATGACATCACCTGCCTGGGATGGTCGAGGGTTCTTGACCGTTCAGAGGCAGGAAGGCAAAGTTCTCTAGAGAGGAGTCAAAGCCCCTGAGGAGGCTGAGCCTGCTGAGATTTTGCAGCTTTTGGCTTCTTTTGTTGTCCAGGTTGTTGCTGTTGTCCCTTTGGGCAGTCTGACCTGGACGGTGTCCCTGTTGGGTATAGGAAGGATAAAACTTCTTTTTCTTATTGAAAAATGGTTTCTTAGAGGATTTTTTCCTTGCAGGATCGGCTGTAGATTTGGACAATCAATCCAAGGTGATATTGTCAGCATCTATCTCATTAGCCTTCTCCTGCCAATTCTTGCCAAAGAGATTTTCTCCTGTGCAAGGAATGTTTCCTAATTTATCCTGTACCCAAATTTCCAAGTCAGATGCCTGAAGCCAGGCAATCCGACGTGCACCAATGGCAATAGCAGAGGTTCTGCTTATGCACTCAAGTCAAAGGCTGCACAATTTACAAACTTGGAAACATCCTGAGCATGTTTGACTAGAGTAAGATAGTCTTGCCTTTTGTCATCAGGAAGGAGGGGGCTCATAAGCTCCAAGTCTCCTGTGACCTCTTTAAGGAACATTCCCATATACAAGATATAGGAACTGATCCTAGCTGAGAACATGGAAGCTTGGAAGCATCGACGCCCAAAGGCATCGAGAGTCCTACATTCACGACCTGGAGGATTGGATGCATGTCTCTTAGCACTTTTCATCCTTCTCATGGCTGATTCCACCACCATTGAATGGTGTGGTAATTGAGTTTTTTGAAAGCCAGGACAAGGTGGAACTCGATACATGGTATCGAGTCATCGAGAATGAGATGTGGTTAAAGGTGTTTCCCACATCCTTATCATAAGATCATGTAAAATCTCATGAATAGGTAGAGTAGCTGCCTCTTTGGGAGCCTTACAGTATTGGAGAATTTTCAATTCCTTTGCCCTAGGCTCTTTTTTCAGGAGCTACTGTGATGGAAAGGCCTCGGGCCACATCACAGATAAAGTCTGGCGGAGACATTCTGCGCTGAGGAGAAGAGGAATCCTCGGGGAGAAGTACTCTTGTATCGGCAGAGTCTTCGGAGTCTTCAGACTCAGAGGATTCAAAATGCCTACGATACCGGTGATCGTACAAAGCATGGTACTGGTATCGATCAAAGTCGGTATCGGGTTGTTCCGGTACCGATGTGTCGATGCCGGAGACACAGGCATGACTCGGTATGGTTGGCATACCCGCTGATGCTAATACAGTCGGAACCTGTTCCGGTACCGATGAGGTGTCTGAAGCAGTTTCAACGGTACCGAAGCCATGAGAAGAGCCGCTAGACTGTGTTCGATAGCAAGGAATCTCTGGTCTATCGACGCTGCCGATGCTTGGGTGTCGATACCGGTAGAAGCGGCCGGAACCCCAGAGCATGGCGCCAGTAGTTCTGCTGAGGTTGAGGCCTCGAGAACATCCTGGAGCCCTGTTAGTGCTTTGGAAGCCGAAGCCTCTCGCCGGGGCAGTTTTGCCGGTGAAAATTCCTCAAGGGCAACGCCAGGGGCATCTCGATACTTAGAAGGAAATCTACCCTTTGAGGACCGGCTAGGTTTATGTTTAGTTACCTGAGATCCATGGGAGGAAGATGAGGCCCTGGAGGACGTCGATGCAACAGATGCCACGTCTGAGGGAAAAAAGGTGCTAAGTTTAGCAGCTCGGTTCTGCCGGCCCCTTTTTGACATCATTCCACAGGAGTGGCACTCTGAAATAGAGTGATCAGGACCTAAACATTTGAGACACCAATCATGGGTGTCGGTGACGGAAATAGTACCGCCACATTTAGAACATTTAATTAATTTATTTATTTACATTCTCTTATATACGCGCTATTCTGCATAAGTGCGGTTTACATTGAACAAACTGAAATTACATTGAACAGGGCATTATAACTTGGAGATAACTATTTTACAGGGAACATGGGCTATGGAGGGTTAAGTGGCTTGCCCAAGACCACAAGGAGCATCTGTGGGACTAGAAACCCCAGTCCTTCCGGCCCAAGGTTGCTGTCCTCTAGTGGGATTTGAACCCCCGACCTTCTGGCCTGACGTACCTTGCCCCAACCACTAGGCCACTCCTCCACTCCAATTTTTTAAATTTTCATTTCTTAAAACCTGAAGTAGGTTTTTCCATTTTTAAGGAAAAAATTGGGACTAGTGCCCAAAATGGCGCCTAGCACCAAGGAAAAAAGTTTCTAAAGTAAAACACTTTAGAAACTATAATTTATTTATTTTTTTAAAGAAAGAAAAAAGAACCAGCGATACCGGTATGGCGTCAAAGGAAGGTAGACGTGACCACAAAAGAAGAAATTAGACCTTACCTGCTAATTGTCTTTCCTTGAGTATTCTCCGGGCCAGTCCAGGAACATGAGGGTTGTCATCCTTCTCCAGCAGCTGAGGACTGAATTCTGAAGTTTTGCAGATATCAGGTATCTGGCTCCCCCTACTGGCCAAACCTCAGTCTATTTCTATCCAAGCAGTTGACAAAGAGAACCTATAACTTGACAACGACAGTCATTAAAAAACAGGCAACGAAAAAACAGAGAACATAGCCACCAGACAACAGCTGTTTCCCGTTATATTGTCTCCCCTTACTAGAAAATTTTTATTTTTTTTAATATCGTGGTGTAAGTATCCCCGTAAGCAAAACGAGGAAGCCCCACAGACCCTCATCCTCTCCATTCAAGGCTCCTGAAGCGGAAATACCGTCTGCTGTGTACTCTACTTTCCGCTGTGTTTGCAACTGAGAAAGCACAGTTACTTACCTGTAACAGGTGATCTCTGGGAACAGCAGGAATAAGTCTTCACATATGGGTACGTCGGTACCGACGGAGTCTGCGCGGGAACTCTCCCCAGCGTCCAATAAGAACGCTTTTGGAAGCATCCCAACACGCCTGCGTGCTGCCTTCCCGCCTTTCCCAACTGCCTCTCCTCAGTTAAGTTTTAAAGCTGAGACAAAGAGAGAGAGAGAGAAAGGGAAAGATAGAGAAATGCAACTCCTAGGGGAGGTGGGTGGGTTGTGAAGACTTATTCCTGCTGTTCCCAGAGATCACCTGTTACAGGTAAGTAACTGTGCTATCTCCAGGAACAAGCAGGAATGAGTCTTCACATATGGTGACTCCCAAGCTAAGATGCCTGGCGGAGCCCCAGCATGTTGCAAATCTGAGAGCCATGCTATTGTACCGAACCCCAGGCATCCTAGGGATGGAGGGTAGGAGTTGAACTAAAAAGATGTGCTGTGGAACAGCTGGACCAAACAGGACGCCTAGATAGGAGTCTCTGTGCAGGTGATATTTAGTGGTAATATTGAAAGCAACAAACCAATATGGACCTCACCTGGTGGTATTGTAAAAAGGTATATGGAGGTTCATGTGGATTTGTTAATATGAACCAACAGAATATCCCCAGGGAGTACCTCAATGTAAGGAGAGGTAAATAACTGTGCAAAACACAGACTGAGGTTAGAACCCTTAGGGTGAGAAGAAACAATCCTAGCGGAACTGGGGTAGTTCACTGAGGCAGGACTTTGCGAGAAAACGCGGAAGTCCCTATTAGATAAGACTGAAGCTCTTTTGACTTTAAAGAGACATAGTTCTTATAGGAGAAGGGAGCTTCGAAGATCCCTATATCCGATAACAAAGAAGGATAGGAGCATGAGGCATTGTAGCCTCACATTTTCTGAAGATTCAGAAAGTCCTTCCTAATTGAAATCATGTAGGAAAAAGAGAGTATATGGAGGGCTTCAGGTGTACCTAAACTGAAGGTCATGGTACAAAAACCCCTCAACTACCGCAGGAAGTGGTTGATTATGGAGAATCCTAAGTATGCTGGAACAGCATGGAAAGGGATAGAGACTATCTGTCGGGTCCGTAGGTGAAAATATATATATATATAACTAGGCAGACAGACAGAAACAGTATATAGATATATATCTACCCACTATCATATATTGCAATACATATATATAGATAGGTAAATACAGATATATCCATATTATATATATATATATGTATATATATATATATATATATGTATACATACCCCTGTCCACACATAGGGTATGTGGAGAGAGAAAGATTCATCTAATAACAAGAAGGGAGGTACCTGCTTGAGAAGGTATTTAGAGAATCCTTACTCCCTGGTTATGAGTAGGAAAGCCAAGGGAGTTCTCTCACTGGCCAGGAGAAGTCTAGAGTCCTCTAGAAACTCTAGCCCCTGAATAACCAGGAAAGGAGACCTACCTGAAAAATGCAGAGGATGTTTTTAATCTGCAGACAGTAAGTCTGAATCCTTCCATAACTCCAGCAGGTAGCTGGAGAAAACGATGCAATGAAATAAAAATACCCTATTTAACCTTTATGAGGGTAAAATGGGTATGGTGCATTCTTGTGCTCAATATGGATTACGCCCTGAAGAATTGAGGATGGAAGGAAAATACAAGACAAGGACTGTCTATACTGAAAGAAAAACCATCCCTGGTGAAGGGGTCTCCTGGAGATGTGAAGCAATCCAGGGAATTGGATAATTCTTTAGGTCTTCACTTAATTAAAGGCCTGTGTCCTTTATTTAAGAAGACTTTAATGGAAATGGTAAGGGCAGGGAGAACCCAGTAGGCATGACTAGGTAAAGCCCTTCCTAACCATCTGGAATTATGTGCTCTCTAACAAGGCCCCACAGTGTACAGCTGCTCCGTAGAGATGCAGAGAGCATGTTGCAGGTTAATTAGAAGAAAAAACTGGTGTTTAAGAGCCAGTAGGTATCCGGAACTAGAACGCCAAGCCCAAGGATTGGGGAAGGCTAAGGATAGAAGGTAAGGTTATATGTCTGCAACAATAGCCAGAAAAGGTTCTTAACCCATCTGGGACTTAGTGGTAAGGCCAGAAATAATTGAAATTGGGGAACAAGCCCTGGTTGCTTGGTCAGCAAGTCAGTGGTCTAACCAGTAAGAGCTCCTACAGTTCTAACTATTGACAGGGCAGCAGAAGAAATCTTAGGTCCCAAGGTTGGGAAAGATATCCAGACATAAGTAGGAGTGGTAAGACTCCGTTATTGTCTGAGAAGCTGCCAGGAAAACTAAGAATGCAAGGGGGAGACAACTCTGAAAGAAAACTTAGGGGCTTAAGAAAAAGCCCTCAGTAAAGTGGTATCATTCTTACAGACCAAATGTCTTAGTAAGAGGGACAGAGTTGAAAAGAAAGACTTACAGTGGAGTAAATCTTTGAAAACGTAATATGAGAGATGCTGATACAGGAGAAAAAGTCAAAGGTAAAGGCATAGCAACCTTATTGACAGCTGTTACTCCTCTGTGTACTTCAGAGGACGAGGAGTAACCTTACTACCTGTAAAGCATAATCATCTTAAGAAGCTCTTTGAGCTAATAGTCAGGATGTCTCTTTAAGAGATACGTGTAAATTTTAGGATGGAACCGATGTAGATGCTTGTAATGGGAAGAAGCAAACTACAGGATCTAAACCTCAACAGGAAAAAAGGATTCAGTAAAGAGTCTATCAGCAATCCTGCGGCTGCTGGGTTTGCTGAACCCATTGAGGTTGTGGTTTCCTGAGCCTGGTTGGTTGTCTCCCCTGTCTGGGAGCATCTGTATGATGGGTAGAAGATGGATAAAACCTTCTCCCATTAAGGGAACAAAGCTTATTAGTAGACTTTCTAGAAACTGGGATAGAGGAAGGCGTAGAGAAGCCTCTGAAAGCAATAGTGTCAGTGGTTAACTGAGCAGCCTGGAGTAAAGTCTCTTTATTAAAGAGATTATCTCCAGTGCAAGGAGTATTTCCCAGTCTATCTTGTATGTATTTGTCCAAGTCTGAAGCTTGGAGCCAGGCTCTACGTCGTGCCCCTATGGCTATAGCAGAAGTTCTGCTAACAGACTCAAAAGAGTCCAGGGAAGCACGAGTAAGGAACCTAGAAATATTTTGAGCATGATTGACTAGTATAGAAAAATCTGCTCTTTTAGGCTCTTGGAGAAAAGGGGTCAAAAGTAGTAAATCTTTTGTGACCTCCTCAAGAGATAATCCCATATAGAAAATATATGAAAGGATTCTTGCTGAAAACATGGATGCCTGGAAAGTTTGACGTCCAAAGGCATCTAAAGTCTTAGCCTCACGACCTGGCGGATAAGAAGAGTGCTTTTTAGTACTCTTAACATGCCTCATTGCTCAAGAGAATGATGAGGGAGTTGAGGCTTTTGAAAACCTGGAGAAGGGGGCACCCTGTATAGAAGATCAGTTGCCCTAGAAAGTGGGGATACCGTTAAAGGAGTTTCCCACGTTCTAAATAGGAGATCCTGCAAGGTCTGATGCAAAGGAAACATAATGATTTCCTTTGGATTGCAGGGGATCTGTAGAGGTAGTGGCTCCCCTGGTGCAGGGTCCTGACCAGGTATAGAAATGGCAAGTGACTTTGCCATATCAAGCAGAAAAGCTTGAAAAGAAATCTCCCCAGAGGGGAGTCCTCGAGGAAGAGGAGGAAGAACTAGATCTGTTGAAGAACTAGCTCTAGCACCCACCGGTTCATTCAGATTCTGTAGAATAGAAGATCTGGAGGGGTGGAACATCGGATTATCTTTGAAAGATAGTTGTCGGTACCGCTGGAAACCGGTACCGCAACTCGTCGGTAGCAAATCGTCCATGCTAGGGATCGATTCCAACTCGGTATGGAAGGAAGCGAGCCAGCTGAAAGGAGCATGGGAGGTACCGACACTGATGTTGATGTCGATACCGGTACCAGGACCGGTACCTTCGTTGAGACCGATATATGAAGATCAGTCTGTGATAGCACTATCGGTACCGAGGTAACCAAATGTGGCAGAACTTGATCATCGGTAGAATGTCTTCGGTACCGTTTGAAGTCGGTACCGAGACGAGTCGGTACCCAGTCATCCAGACTAGAGATCGATTATAGACTCGGCATCGAAAGAAGCGAGTCTATCGATGCATTTCTGGAGGGCACCGACGTGGATACCAGCATTGGTACCGGGATCGATACCGATGCGGGAAGATCGGTCAGTAGCGGCTCTAGCGGCACCAAAGATACCAAGAGCGCTCGACTGCGATCATCGGTGTGGAATATTTCATCCAGCACCATTGCTGATGCCGGGGTACCGGCACCGCTCAAAGTGGATACCACCACCGGGCATGGCTCAGGTATGTTCACCGAGGTAAAAACCCCGGGAATAACCTGAAACCCCGTTAATGCTTTGGAGGCAGAAACCTCCCGCCGGGGTTTTAAAGCCAATATGTCCTCGGGGGCAAGCCCTGAGGCATCTATCTACCACCCGAGGACTGGCTAGTCTTTACAGACTTTTGTTTAGTTACCTGATCCTGCGAAAAAGAAGATGTAGTTGGTACCCTCAGGTCTGAGGGGAACCGCGTATCGAGTTGAGCTCGATGCTGAAGACTTCTTGTAGAAATAGTAGTGCAGGAGGGACACTCCAGCGGATGGTGTTCAGGTCCCAAACATGGAAGGCACCAATTATGGGTGTCTAAAACTAATTTGGTAGCGCCACAGTTAAAACACGTTCTAGTGGCTGGCATTTCCATGAGGGAAAGTGGAGAGGCCTAGCAGGCCGAAACCTGTCAGGCACTAAACAGGAAAAAATTCACTACAAAAGGAAATATTTGTAGAAGAAAAGAAGAAGAAAACACCGGCGGTACCGGTGTGTCGAGGGAAGGTAGACGCGACCACAAGAAAAAACAAAAAAAAGGAAGAATTTTCTGCAGTGACAGGAGAACGTCCTGCCGGCTCCGCGGAAAAACGAAAACTGAGGAGAGGTAGTTGGGAAAGGCGGGAAGGCAGCACGTAGGCATGTTGGGATGCTTCCAAAAGCGTTCTGATTGGACGCTGGGGAGCGTTCCCACGCAGACTCCGTCGGTACCGACGTACCCATATGTGAAGACTCATTTCTGCTTGTTCCTGGAGATAAAAGCTAACTGAGGATTGGACGATGAACGCAGTAAGGGCAGAACCCCAACCTCGAAAAATCTAGAATCCACGGGTGGGTCCTGGACTGGCCCGGAGAATACTCAAGGAAAAACAATTAGCAGGTAAGGTCTAATTTCTTCTTCCTTTTCGTCTCTCCGGGCCAGTCCAGGAACATGAGGGAAGTACCAAAGCAGTACCTAACCTTGGGAGGGACCCGCCAGGCCCGCTATGATGGCCGACGCCCCAACAGTTGCATCTCTCCTAGCCTGAACATCCAAACCTTAATGCTTTGCAAAAGTGTGAAGCGATGACCACGTAGCCGCCCGGCAAATTTCAGCAGGCAGAATCAACGCCATCTCGGCCCAGGAAGCCGCCTGGCTCCGAGTGGAATGAGCATGGAGCCCCTCCGGAGGCAACTTGCCACAAGCCTGATACGCCGCTACTATGGCCTGCTTCACCCATCTAGCAGCCTTAGATGCTGCTTCCCCTTTTTTAGGCCCCCCAAACGGCACAAACAACCGATCCGTTTTACAAAAGGATCTAGTCCTCTTAAGGTATTTCTTGAGCACCGTACCTAAATCCAATTTTTCGAGTACTTTGTCTATAGGAAGATCCCCCTGGTTCCGAAAAGTCAGACGTGAAATAGTCTGATTCATGTGAAACTTCAACACCACCTTAGGGAGAAAGGAGGGAACCGTATGCAACATCACCTTCTCTGCCGAAAACTGAAAGAGTAGTTACTCACCTGTAACAGGTGTTCTCCAGGAGCAGCAGGAATCAGTCCTCACATATGGGTGACGTCGGCGCCGACGGAGCCCTCGTGCGGAGCATTTCCCCAGCTTTCAAAGAAAGCCTTTGGGAATTGCAGCGCGCATGCGCAGTCCCCTAACCGCCCAAGGGTGCCATCTTGCTCAGTCTGATAACATAGCTAAAAGACAGCAAAAAAAAATTAGCAAAATAAATCATATGACTGCAACTCCAAGGGGAGGAGGGAGGGTGGTGAGGACTGATTCCTGCTGCTCCTGGAGAACACCTGTTACAGGTGAGTAACTACTCTTGCTCCAGGACCAAGCAGGAAGTCAGTCCTCACATATGGGACTCCCCAGCTTAAGGCTACTGGAGACCTCAAGCGGAAAAAATGAGCTCCCTCTAGCTCGTCAGTACGTAAGGAAGGAATCTTCTCTGAGAACGCCCCCGACCGGTAGCCCAACACCAGGGCCGGAGGGTAGGAGTTGCCTAAACCCCAAAGAGACTATGGAGTACTGCCTGTCCGAAAGCACTGTCCCTGCGGGACTCCCTCTCAAGGCAGTAATGGGCCGCAAAAGTCTGGCTTGAAGACCAAGTAGCGGCCCGGCAGATGTCTGCCAACGGAACAGAGCGGAGATGAGCCACTGACGCAGCCTTCGCCCTGACACGATGAGCCGTGACTCGACCCTCCAACGAGAGGTCGGCTGCCCCATAAGCCCAGGCAATACAGTCAGCGACCCATATGGACAAAGTACGCTTGGAGACAGGTAGCCCCAACTTACTGGGGTCAAAAGAAATGAAGAGCTGAACAGCCCTTCGATACTCCCGCGTACGGTCAAGGTAGAAGGATAACGCCCTCCTACAGTCCAGGGTATGCAGGACCATCTCAGCCCGATGGGCATGCGGCCTGGGAAAGAAGGTCGGAAGAACCACCTCCTGATTGAGGTGAAAAGGGGAGACAACCTTAGGAAGAAATTTCGGGTGAGTCCGTAAGACTACCCTATTCCTGTAGAACCTAGTGTAAGGGGGATCAGACACTAGTGCCTGAAGTTCACTTACTCGCCTAGCAGAGGCAAGAGCTACCAGAAACAAGGTTTTCCAGGAGGGAAAACGGAGAGGGCAGGTAGCCATAGGTTCGAATGGCGGACAAGTAATCCGCTGTAAGACCACATTCAGATCCCACTCAGGGGCTGGTGGACGTAAAGGAGGCTTAAGCAGGAGGCGGCCTCTGAGAAAACAAGCCACCAAAGGGTGGTTGGAAAGAAGCCTTCTGTCCACCGGGGAGTGGTGCACTGAGAGAGCACTGGAGGTGAACCCAGACAGAGTTGGACTTAAGGCCTAGATTGGAGAGGTAAAGCAAATATTGCAATACTACCGCTACCAAGCACGAGAAGGGATTCTCGCTGTGCTGAGCACACCAGGCGGAGAATCGACGCCACTTAAGAGCGTAGGATTTCCTGGTGGATTGCCGTCTAAGGGCTAAGACTACATCCTCCACCTCTCGAGGCAGTAGTAGGGGAGCCAGGACTACCCTCTCAGCAGCCAGGCCATCAGATGAAGTGACTGGAGGTTGGGGTGCAAGAGAGTCCCCTGATCCTGAGACAGGAGATCGTGCTGAAACCCCAGAGGAAGAGGGGTGTCCACCGCCAGTTGCAGCAGAAGTGGGAACCACGGTTGCCTCGGCCACCTGGGGGCTATCAGAATCATTGAGGACTTTGAACAGCGTTCTGGACACTAGTGGCATGGGAGGAAACGCATACAGTAGGCCTGTGGACCACGAGATCAGAAACACATCCGCTGCTACCCTGAGAGGATGCTGTTGTCTGGAGCAGAATCTCGGGAGTTGCCGGTTCAGAGGACTGGCGAAAAGATCCATGGTGGGGAGGCCCCACCTGAGAAAGATCTGCTGAACCACCAACGGGTTCAATCTCCATTCGTGTGGTTGCAGGATCCTGCTCAGTCTGTCCGCCAGGTAATTTTCTTGACCTGGGAGGTAGACAGCTATGAGGAGGATTCCGTGATTGACGGCCCAAGAGCACAGCCGTTGTGCCTCCTGACATAGAAGGAGCCTGTGCCTCCTTGTTTGTTCACATAGAACATGGCAACTTGATTGTCCGTCTGGACTAGTACAGACTGGTGAGAGGCGAGGTGGGAGAAGGCTCTCAGAGCTAGGCGTATCGCCAGTAGCTCCAGGAAGTTTATCTGTTGAGCAGCCTCCCAAGGGGTCCAGAGACCCTGAGTACATGTCCCTTGGCAATGTGCTCCCAACCTAGAAGAGAAGCATCTGACGTCAGCACTTGAGAATGCGGAGGGGATTGAAAAAACACTCCGAGTACCAGATTCGGAAGATGAAGCCACCATTGCAGAGAGGAGACTAGCAGGCCGGATATTCTTACTGAGTCTGCTAGGCTCCCTGTGGCTTGATGCCACTGAGTGCGAAGGCTCCACTGAGCAGGCCGCATATGCAGGCGGGCATTGGGGGTTACATGAACCGTGGAAGCCATATGGCCGAGTAGTCTCAGGAATTGCCTGGCAGAGACCAGGGAATTGCTGTGAAACTGCCTGGCTAGATCCATCAGCCTGTGGGCCCTGTCCATTGGCAGAAAAGCCTTTGCCTGAAGAGTGTCCAGCCTTGCTCCTATGAATTCTAAGTTCTGGGACGGGAGCAAAGTGGACTTTGCGAAGTTTATGACAAACCCCAAGTGCTGAAGCAGAGCCACAGTGCGAAGGGCGGCTTGATGGGCCTCCTGGGAAGACTGGTCCCTTATGAGCCAGTCGTCCAGGTACGGAAACATAAAGAGACCTTGAAGCCTTAGGTAGGCCGCCACCACTGCCAGGCACTTGGTGAACATCCTGGGAGCGGAGGTCAGGCCAAAGGGTAGTACTCTGTACTGATAGTGGTTTCCTCCCACAGCAAATCTGAGATATTGTCGGTGGTCTGGATGAATAAGGATGTGAGTTTAAGCATCCTTTAGATCTAAGGAGCATAGCCAATCTCCCTGCTGGAAGTAAGGCAGCAGGATTCCAAGGGTAAGCATCTTGAACTTTTCCCTCTCCAGGAACTTGTTGAGGTTGCGCAAGTCTAGGATGGGTCTGAGGCCTCCTGTTCTTTTTGGTACCAGAAAGTACCTGGAATAAAAGCCGGGACCTCTCAGGTGGTGGGGCACCGGTTCCACAGCCTGTTCCTTTAGTAGACTTGCTAACTCCTGAAGGAGTAGGTCCCTGTGCAGAGGGAGTCTTGGAGGCTCCCCTGGAAAATAGGAGGGAGGTACCTGGTGAAAATGGAGAAGATAGCCCTTTTGGACTATATGAAGCACCCAGGTATCTGACGTGACGGCTGACCACCTGTGGGCAAAGTGGGCCAGCCGGCCTCCTGTGCTGAGAAAAGCCAGCTGAGGAGAAGAGGCTATGCTTTCTGAGTCAAAACCCCCCACCCTGCTGAGCAGGGGCCGGTGTTGGTGGCTTGGGGGCCTTCTGCCTACGGGGCACATGACCCTGCCCCTTGGCCTGCTGACCCTGTTGGGGAGCTGCAGAGGCCTGATAATGAGGGTATTGTTTATAGGCAGAGGACTTCCTCGGGTAAAAGGTCTTTTTTCCCGAGCCCTTCTTCTTCTGAGAAGGGGCAGAGGTTTTTCTGAACAGCCTAGTCCTGGTCAGAGTCTCGGTCTCGAGTTCTGCAGCATTTTCAGCCATGGGCTTGCCAAGGAGGTTTTCACCTCGGCAGGGGACATCGACCAACTTGTCCTGTACCCATGGCTCGAGGTCGGATGACTGTAGCCAAGCCTGTCGGCGTGCACCGATGCCAGCTCCGGCTACCCGGGCCGAAGCCTCGAAGCCATCGTAGGCTGCTCGAGAGATAAACTTCGAGCACTCTCGAATACCGGTGGACAAGGCCTGGAACCTCTGCAAAGGTTCCTCAGAGAGACCAGCAGAGAACCCAGCAATCTCCTTTGCCAGGTCTCGGAGATACATGCCCATGTAGAGCTGGTATGTCTGGACACGGCAAGCAAGCATAGAGCCCTGGAAGCACTTCTTACCGAGGGCATCCAGGTTCTGGGCCTCCCAGCTGGGAGGCACCGAGGAGTGCATCTTCTGACTTTTCAGTCGATGCATGGCCAATTCCACAACCATGGAGTGGTGCGGTAATTGTGCCTTTTGGAAACCGGGGCTCTTGCGGACTCGATAGATGGAATCGACCCGCCTGCTTAACACCGGCGTCGAGGCCGGGGTCTCCCACATGCGGAAGAGCAGCCGCTCCAGCATCGGAGGAACCGGTACAGTAAAAGCCTCCTTAGGGGGAGAGTCATACTGGAGGGCCTCGAGCTCCTCGGCTCGAGGCTCCTCCTCGGGATCCGCGGGGAAGGCCAAGGCCTTGGCCATATCCCGCACGAAGTCCGAGAACCGGGTATCCTCCGGTGGGGATCGTCTCTGAGTTTCGGACTCCGGCGAGTCCGATGGGACACACCGAGTCCGATAGGTGTCAGGTGACTCTTCGTCCTCCGTCTCCCAGCCCGACTCCTCGGAGGAGGTGTCGAGCGGCTCCGGTCGGGCGGGCACCGATGCCCTCCGCCCCGACGCAGAGGGTACCGGCGTCGACGACCTCGGTCCCGAACGGGAGGCCGAGGGAGACCGTGGCCGAGGATCGACTCGAGCCCACATGGACTCGAGGATCGGCTCGGCCTCCGGGGTCGACTTGGACGTCGATGTCCCGGTGGTTGGGGCAGATGCACTGGTGAGACCGGCGATCAATGCCCGCTGCTGTTCCATGAAGGCAGCGAGGCTGCTCTCCAAGGCCGTCAACCTGAGTCCGAGCTCAGGAGACCCAGCAGCCCCAGACTCGGGCCCCGACAGCGTCGGGCCCGATGTCGGCTCCCTTGGAGGAGAGCCACGAGGACTACAGCACTCACATGTCCAGGAGACTCCATCTCGAGACGAGGTTGCTTGGCAGGCCTCTCCGACTCCAAAGACCCGGGACGGCTATCGGGGCTATGCGACCTCTCGAGGAACCAGGAGTGTCCACCGACGCCGCCCTCGCGGGTTTCTTCTTCCTGCGCTATTCCCGCAAAGGAGACCCCCGCTCAGAGGAACCTCGACGCTGCTCGGGGCCGGAGTCCCGAGACGTCGAGGCCTCTGACGAGGTCCGGGCCCGTCCGGACGCGGAGTCAGAGAAGATCCTATCCTTCTGGTGCTGCCGACTCCTCAACGCCTTCGAGGACATTTTGCCACATGGACCACAAATCATCGGGTCATGATCGGGTCCGAGGCAGCGGAGGCAGCAGTCGTGTGTGTCGGTAAGAGACATAAGTTTCTTACACCGATCACACTTTTTAAACCCGCTGGCAGCCATCGGGGGAAAAAGGGCCCCTGCGAGATCAAGACAGGGCTGCCAGTGAAAAAAGAAAAAAATGGCATGAACGCTAGTCACGAAGGACAAAAACCGAAAAGGAGAGAGTGGGCTCGATACAGGCGGGAAAAGGATCCGGCTTCAAACCGAAGGTGAAGTACAAAAAATAGGGAAATCAACTTTTTCCTCGTCGAAAAATGAACTACGTCCGTCGGGCTCCGCGGAAAAAAGAAGACTGAGCAAGATGGCACCCTTGGGCGGGAAGGGGACCGTGCATGCGCGCTGCAATTCCCAAAAGCTTTCTTTGAAAGCTGGGGAAATGCTCTGCATGAGGGCTCCGTCGGCGTTGACGTCACCCATATGTGAGGACTGACTTCCTGCTTGGTCCTGGAGAATGTACGGTGCCTTACACGAGAGCGCCTGGAGATCTGAAATCCTCCTTGCGGAACACAAGGCTACCAAGAAGGCAACTTTCCAGGAGAGGTCCCGGAGCGAAATGTCCGCCGTTGGCTCAAACGCTTCAAGAACTAGTTTCAGATCCCAAGCCGGAACAACAGCCCTAAACGGAGAACGAATGTTCCTCACCGCCCTGAAGAACCTAAGTATATCGGGATGAGAAGCTAGCCGAAGACCTTTGACGGAACCTCGAAAACAGGATATAGCTGCCAAATGAACCCTAATAGTACTGAGAGCTAAACCCTTATCTAGCCCGTCCTGTAAAAAAGATAACACCTGTGGCACCAACGTGTCGCCTGGACGAAGATTCCTTTCCCCGCACCAGTTCTCAAAGACCCGCCAAACACGGATATATGCTAACGACGTTGAAGTCCTGTGGGCCTGCAAAAGGGTGTTAACAACTGAAGACGAATAACTTCTACGTGTTAACCTTTCCCTTTCAAGAGTCAAGCCGCAAGCGAGAAGCGATCCACATTTGGCATGAGCAGGGAACCCTGAGCTAACAGGTTCTCCCGAACGGGTAGCCTCCAGGGCTTGTGTATTAAGAGACGAACTAGATCTGCATACCACACTCTCCTGGGCCAATCCAGGGCAATGAGAATCACTCGACCGGCGTAACCTTCTATCCTTCGAATGACTCTCCCTATCATTGGCCATGGAGGGAAGACAAAGCAATTTCTCGGCCGGCCAAGGCTGCGCGAGGCCATCCAGCCCCTCTGCCATACGCTCTCTGCGTCTGCTGAAAAACCGACTTGCTTTGGCATTGTCGAAGGTGGCCATCAAGGCCATCACCGGCTGATCCCACCTCCGAGTCAGGTCGTGAAATACTGCCGAGTTCAATTTCCATTCTCCGGGATCGACTACATGACGGCTGAGATAATCAGCCTGCACATTGTCTTTTCCTGCCACGTGAGCCGCCGACAGGGCTACCAGATGCGCTTCCGCCCAGGCCATCAACCGCTAACTCTCCTCCAACAGGAGAGTACTCCTTGTTCCCCCCTGACGATTGATGTATGAGACTGTCACCGCATTGTCCGAGAACACCCTCACTGCTTTGTTCTCCACAAGATGAAGAAACTCGCGAAGAGCCAGGGAGACTGCCCTGAGTTCTAGAAAGTTTATGGAAGCATTCCGAAGTTCTGGCGGCCACAAGCCTTGAGCTATGGAGGTTTGACAATGAGCTCCCCAGCCCTGGAGACTGGCATCCGTAGTGATGAGTATCCAGTCTGGCTGTCGTAAGGGAACTCCCGCTCTGAGATGACCCAGATCCAACCACCAGCAGAGACTGTCGCTCACTTCCTGCGTCCTGGTCAATCTGCGAGTGAGAGGCTGCTCCTGCGGAGACCAACGGGACAGCAACGCTTGCTGCAACAGTCGCATATGGGCTCTCGCCCACGGTACGAGGTCCAGCGCTGCCGCCATAGACCCTAGGAGTTGCAAATAACGCCACGCTGTTGGCGCTTTGAGATGCAAGAACTCTGCCACTTGCTTCAAAATCTTCTGAACCCAGCATTCCGGCAGAAAAACGTAGCCTATCTCCGTATCGAACATCGCTCCCAAGTAGAGGAGTCTCCTCACCGGTTGCAACTGGCTCTTGGCCTGGTTTATAACCCAACCAAGCTGCTCCAGGAGATGTACCACTCTCGCTGTTGCCGTCCGCGACTCTGACGGCGCCCAAATCAGCCAGTCGTCGAGGTAGGGGTGTACCAGGACCCCCTCTCGTCTCAGGGTCGCCGCCACTACCACCATCACTTTTGTGAAGGTTCTCGGCACAGTGGCCAAGCCAAACAGCAAGGCTCGAAATTGAAAATGACCCATGTGAACTGCAAACCGGAGGAACTGTTGGTGCTCGGCCCTGATAGGAATATGTAGATAGGCCTCGGTTAGATCTATAGACGTAAGCACCTCCGTCGGTTGCACCGAACGTATGAAGGACCGAAGTGTCTCCATGCGGAAGTGAGGAACCCTCAAACAGCGATTCACATTTTTGAGATCCAAAATAGGCCGAAACGTTCCCTCTTTCTTGGGAACGACGAAATAAATGGAGTATCGACCTGAACCTAACTGGTCTGGAAGAACCGGAACTACCGCTTGAAGGCGTAACAACCTTTGCAGCATAGCCAAGATCGCCAACTGTTTCTCCGCCGACCCGCATGGAGACACCACGAAAGCCTCCGCCAATGGACGAGCGAACTCTAGCGCGTACCCGTCGTGAATAATTTCTAATACCCACTGATCGGACTTTATGGAGGCCCAGACAGAAAGAAAGCTCCGCAGCCGTCCCCCTACCGGGATATCTGTCTGGACCAACCTCGTTTCATTGCGGTTTTTTATTTGTACTTTGTTGGGAACCGAAATAACCTCTACCGAATCCTCTAGCGCCCCGAAAGGACTAGCCCCTGGTCACAAAGCGCGCCCTCTGATAAGGAGCAAAACGTGATCCCCTAAACTTGCGAAAATCTCACGCGGGACCCCTGTGCGCCATACCAGGCTTCTGAGCTTTCGGCCTGACCTCTGGGAGCCTGCCGCCTTTAGAGTCCCCGAGATCCTTAACAATTTTTTCCAAGGCCGCTCCAAACAGGGTGCCCTTATATGGAAGCTTACTCAGCCGCGCCTTGGACGAGGCGTCCGCCGCCCAATTTCTTAACCATAGAAATCGCCTAGCCGCAATAACCGCCGCCATGGACTTCGCTGAAATCCTAACGAGATCATAAAACGCATCCGCTAGGTAAGCCGCCGCTGACTCCAGCTTCGCTCCTTCCTCCTCCTCCTTGCGGGAGGTATTTGGATCCATCTAATGGAGGCTCGAGAAACATATGCACCACAGTCAGAGACAGCGCACAAGACTCAAACGTCTGCTTCAGCAGGGACTCCAATCTTCTATCCTGTAAATCTTTCAGTGCCGCACCGCCCTCCACAGGGACAGTGGTTTTCTTAGTGACTGCCGAAACCAAGACATCCACTTTAGGCATTTTTAACAACTCTTGCTCCTCTTGCGGCAAGGGATACAAGCTAGGGACCCAGTCCTATAAGAATCACTTTAGTCAAGAACAAATAAAAAAAAAATAAAACCAAAAGAATTAAGTTAATCTAACTCCTCTTCGTGTCTCCGGGAGCCAGCAAGAGTCATGCCCTACAGCTGCTGAGGACTGAAGAGACTAAGGTTTGGCCAGTAGGGGGAGCCAGATACCTGATATCTGCAAAACTTCAGAATTCAGTCCTCAGCTGCTGGAGAAGGATGACAAGCCTCATGTTCCTGGACTGGCCCGGAGAGACAAAAAGGAAACAAAGATTAAAGGCAAACCTTTTCTGCGGTGACAGAGTGTGACCTGTCGGCTCCGCGGAAAATGAAGAACTGGAGAGGGACAGTTGGAAAGGCGGGAAGGCAGGCGCTGTGGGATGCTCCCAAAAGCTTTCCTATTGGACAATGGGGAGCATTCCTGCGCAGGCTCCGTCGGTACCGACGATACCCATATGTGAAGACTACATTCCTGCTTGTTCCTGGAGATAAGAGGATGACAAGTTAGAGACAGCAGGACAAAGGGAAAGAAGGGGGGAAAAAAGAGTAATTAGTTCTTACCTGCTAATTAGCGTTCCTGAAGGAACTCCAGTCCAGACCCTTTCCTCTGGGTTGTGCTCCCCTTCCAGCAGCTTGGAGACTGAGCACGTCATCATTCTGATGACCCTTGGGTTTATTAAATACCAGTGGCATCACCCACTAGATCCAGTATCCTATTGACAAAGCAGACTTAACAGAGAGACAATTAAGCAAACTAAACAATTAAAAATATCTAACTTAACAACTTTAGAATACCATCTCCCCCTTACCCAGGGAGAGACTTCCCACCTCCCCGAAGAGGAGGCGGCTTAACTGAAACAGCCCTCATCCTTCGCCAGTCCACCCCCCCCAGGACACTTGGCTGTTCACACCGCCACCGGAACTCACCAGCACATAAATTTCCGCCGCTTCTCTGCTCCAGCCTACCTGATGCTTTGGACCGGCGATACCTCCATCACCTGAAAAACCTGAAATTGGGCGGGATCAGAGACTGGACTGGAGTTCCTTCAGGAACGCTAATTAACAGGTAAGAACTAATTACTCTTTCCTAAGCATCCCACCAATCCAGTCCCTTTCCTCTGGGATATAACAGAGCAGTTTAGCCTGGGAGGAGTCTGAAAGACTGGCCCGAAGAATAGCTCCCCCAAAGCCAGCATCTCCTGCTGCCTGAACATCCAAATGGTAATGCTTAGCGAAAGTATGCAGGGAAGACCAAGTAGCCACTCTACAAATATCCAGTGGCGGCACCAGACTAAATTCCGCCCACAAGGCTGCTTGAGCTTGGGTAGAATGAGCCTGGAACCGGCCTTCCCTTTTGTAAGTATGCCGAAGCAATAGCCTCCCTAATTCATCTAGAAATGGAGGCCTTAGACGCTGCCTCTCCTCTGCGCAGTCCCCCAAATAAGACGAACCACCGCTCAGATTTGCGGAATGCTGCTGCTTGTTTCAGATAACGCTTCAGGAACCTGCACACGTCCAGATAGTGCAGTCGCGCATCATCAGTGCCGCGTCCCGCCTTGCAGAAAGAAGGAAGAGAAACTGACTGATTCAGGTGGGAGGGTGAGACCACCTTGGGCAAGAAGGAAGGCACCGTTTGCACCACCACCTTCTCCCTAAAGGAGGAGAGGAATGGCGGACGACATGAGAGAGCTTGAAGCTCCGAGATACGCCTAGCCAAACATATCGCTACCAGAAAAACGGTCTTGAGAGTCAAATCTTTCGCAGAGGCCCTCCCCCAACAGAGTATTCAACACGCGATTGAGATCCCAGGGAGGAACCGACGACCTTTGCTGAAGTCGCATGCGGCGAACTACCCTCAGAAACCTACCTATGTCGGGATGTTCACCCAACGCCTTACCCTGAATCTTGCCCCTGTAACAGGAAATAGCAGCCAGCTGCACCCCCAAGGAGCTGGCCACCAAATCCTTCTCAAAACCTGCCTGCAAGAAATCCAAAACCTCCAGAATCGAAACCGCCATAGGCTTCTTCCGATGCGATACACACCAGTCCTCAAATATATGCCATACTCTCACATATGAAAGACAGGTCGAACGCTTGCAAGCATTCAAAGTCAAAATTACTGTCCCAGAATATCCACGCTTACGCAGCTTCGCCCTTTCAATAGCCAGGCCATAAGCGAGAACCGATCCACCTGCGGCATCTGTACGGGGCCCTGTGCCAGGAAGTCATCTCTCACTGGAAGGCACCAGGGAAGGTCGGCCAGCAGCCATACGAGATTGGTATACCACGGACACCATGGCCAGTCCGGGGCTATGAAAACTACCCATCCTTGGTGGGCCTCTATTCGTTGGAGGACCCTGCCCTATCAGGGTCCACGGAGGAAACACGTACAGAAGCCCTTCCGTGGGCCACCTCTGAACCAATGCATCCAGGCCCTCCGACATTCTTTCTTTCTTTCTGCTGAAGAACTGGCTCGGAGCCTTGAGATCCATGACGAGAGTCCCCCATCGGCGCACAATCAGCTCGAACACCTCCTGACAGAGCTCCCATTCGCCGTGATTCACCCTGATCCTGCTCAGGTAGTCTGCCGTGACATTTTCTACTCCAGCCACGTGCAAGATGGACTTTGGCCCAGCTCAACAGGCTCTCTGCTTCCGCCTCCAAGAGAGGGCTGCTCGTGCCGCCCTGCCGATTGAGGTAGGCCACCATGGTTACGTTATCAGACTACACTCTGATTGCCTCCCAGCGGACCCAATGCTTGAATGCTCTGAGAGCCAGCGCCACCGCCCACAACTTCAATCTGCTGATGGACCACTGGGCTTCCCGGGCACTCCAACTCCCTTGGGCAAACCGGCCCTCGCAGTGAGCACCCCAGTCGATCAAACTGGCATCTGTTGTTAACTGCAGCCACAGTGGAGGCTGGAGGGGCATGCCCCTCTCCAGATTCCCTGACTGGAGCCACCATCTCAACGCTTCCCTGGCTGCAGAGGGACAGGGGAGTCGCACTGACATGGCCTGTTGCTGATGGGACCAACGACGGAAGAGGGCCCTCTGAAATGGGCACATATGGGCCCTGCCCAGGGCACTACCTCGATCGTTGCTGCCATGGTCCCCAGCACCTGCAGATAATGCCAAGCTGAGGGCGCTTTCATGGCCAGAAACTGACGAACCAGATAGCGTAGCTCCCTCTCTCACTGCACGGGCAAGAACACCTTGCCCCAGCAAGTGTCGAACCTTGCCCCAACATACTTGATTTCTTGAGAGGGCACCAATCTGCTCTTTGCCAGATTGATCATCCGCCCTAGACTTCTTAGACGCCCAACAACTCTGTTCGTTGCCTTCAGATTCTCCTCCTTGGACTTGGCCCGAATCAACCAGTCGTCGAGGTAGGGATGGACCAGGGTCCCTTCCTTGCGTAGCGCCACGGCCACCACGACCAACACTGTGGTAAAGGTCCGAGGAGCCATCGCTAAGCTGAAAGGCAACGCCTGAAACTGAAAGTGTCCGCTCGGTACTGCAAACCGCAAAAACTGCTGATGCGACTCGGACGGCAATGTGTAAATACACCTCTGAGATCGAGAGAGGTTAGAAACTCTCCCTGCCACACCGCAACTATTACCAACTTTAGGGTTTCCATTTGAAAATGAGGGACCCGGAGGCAACGACTGACTTGCTTTAGGGTTGAGGATCGGACGAAAAGAGCCCTCTTTTTTTGGCACCACAAAATAAATGGAGTATCGACCGGAACCGCACTGATCTTTTGGTACTGGCATGACAGCCCCCAACAGCAGAAACCGTGCCAGAGTCTCCTCCAGCGCTGCGAGATTGGTCGGAGATCTGCACGGGGATTGTGCAAACGATGGGAGAAATGGTCTTGCCAATCGAGGGCGTACCCTTCTCGGAACACTACCAGGACCCACTGATCGGACGTGGCTCGGACCCAGGAGGAGAGGAACTGCCGTAGCCGTCCCCATACCAGCAGAACTGCCACCTGGATCCCCCTCGCTTCATTGTGGCTTCCTAGGGTCCGAGGCAGAGAAGAGGCTCCAAAACCCCTACCTGCCCCCCGAAATCTCCGGAAGCCCTGACCCCCTCGAGGAGAAACGTCCCCTCTGAAAGGGCATCGAACGAGCAGGCCGAAACTTTCGAGACTCCTGGAGCTGGGACCTCGCGGGTGTAGGGGTATGACTCTGCCTTGGCTTATCCTGAGGGAGCCTACCTCCCTTAGATTCACCCAATTCCTTCACCAGTTTATCTAGCTCCTCTCCGAACAGGAGCTTTCCTTTGAAGGGTAGTCTGCTGAGAGGGGCCTTAGAAGAACCATCTGCCAACCAATTCCGGAGCCAAAGTTAACAACACGCCGCTACCACCGAAGCCATATTCTTTGCCAAACTCCTAATGAGATCATACTGGATATCCACAAGGTAGGCCGCACCCGACTCAATTCTTGCCACCTCCCCTGGCTCTCCATTTGGAAGGTTGCCAGACAGCTGGAGCTGTTGAGACCATTGTAGACAGGCCCTGGCCACCCACGTGCCACAAACTAATGCCTGCAAAGCCAGGGCACTGAAGTCAAAGGCTTGCTTCAACAAAGTGTCCAGCTTCCTATCCTGGGCATCCTTATAGGCCGCACTGCCCTCAACCGGTATAGTCATCTTCTTGGTGACTGACGACACCGCGGCATCCACCCTAGGTGACCGCAGTAGCTCCCTTTTGCGCAAGGGGTACAAGCGTGACAGAGTGCACCCCCCTCAAACTGGACTCTGGCTGATCTCACTCTTCTTGGATCATCTGCCGGACTACCGGGTGAACTGGAAAAACCTTCTGCGACTTACGGACTGCCTGAATCAGCAGATCCTCCAACGAGTCCTCTTCCGCCGGAGCGCCTGTGACAATGTTGAGAGCCTTTAAGGACTCGCCAATCAACGCCAGTAACTCTTCTCGGTGGATGACCCAAACAATCCTAGCTTGCTCCTCTTCCGGAATCTCGTCCTCTTCAAGTTCCTTCTCATCCTCCCACAACTCCCGTTCCAAGGCCTCCCTCTCCAGGTACTCCGACGGAAGGGAGAGGAGAGCTTCCTCATTCACCAGCCTAGGCCGCTTGGGCGGTAAGCCTGCATCTTCCTCCTTGGCTTCCACAGTCGTCGAGGCTGCACGGCCCCGTGCTGCCACCTGAGCCTGCACTCCCTGCTGACAGAGACAAAACGCTCTGTGCAGCAGCAGCAAAACAAATTCTGGGGAGAATTCTCCTATTGCCCTCCCCCCTCTAGGCCTCCCAGAGACATTGAGGGAGCCGGCTGAGGAGGGACTAGCTGTTCAGATGCTAAGGGCAAGGGAGATTCCGAACCGAGCCCTGTTCCTAGAGAGTCCCCTGTCTCCTGGGAAACGGAAGGAGGCGGATCCTCAGACATGTTGGCTTGGATACCCTGTTCCAGGGAGGCAGCCTCTACTGCACACCCCCCTGCAGACACCCGCCTCCGAGACGGTTCCCTGCCGGGTCCCACAGAACAAACACTGAGGTCTCGCCGGCATGGCAGAACACTACTGTATCCCAATAAAGGTATAATCCTTGTGTGTAGACTGTCCCCCTTCCTATAACTCTATATGTTCCACCTAAAATATATCTACATATATCTATGGGTATATATATGCAAATATAGCATAGTTACTCACCTGTAACAGGTGATCTCCGGGAACAGCAGGAATTAAGACTTTACATATGGGTATCGTCGGTACCAACGGAGCCTGCGCGGGAACGCTCCCCAGCGTCCAAAAGGAAAGCTTTTGGGAGCATCCCACAGCGCATGCATGCTGCCTTCCCGCCTCACTGCCTCTCTCACTTCAGTTGAGTTTAAAGCTGAGCCAAGGAGAGAGAGATAGAGAGAGAGACAACTCCTAGGGGAGGTGGGTGGGTTGTGAAGACTTAATTCCTGCTGTTTCCGGAGATCACCTGTTACAGGTGAGTAACTACGCTATCTCCAGGAACAAGCAGGAATGTAGTCTTCACAAATGGGGACTCCCCAGCTGAAAGATGCCAGAGGAATGACCCCAGCAAGCTGTGAACCCGTGTGAACAGGGTCATACTTCCTCCCATGGATCCCTGGTATCCTACCGGGATGGAGGGTAGGAGTTGCATTAAGTCTGAAAGAGATACTGTAGGACAGCCTGGCCAAACGAGGCATCCCGATGGGAGTCCTTGTCCAGACAGTAGTGGGCTGTGAAGGTATGTACTGAAGCCCAAGTAGCCGCTCTACAGATATCATCTATAGACACAGAGCGGAGATTAGCAACCGAGGCTGCTATTGCTCTGACATTATGAGCTGTAACATGGCCCTCGAGGGAAAGACCTTTACTATCATAAGTGAAGGATATGCAGTTTGCAATCCACTTAGATAGGGTTCGTTTGGAAACTGAAAATCCCAAATGACTAGAATCAAAAGCAACAAAGAGTTGAGAAGACTTCCTATGTTGTTCAGTTCTTTGAAGGTAAAAAGCTAAAGCTCTTTTACAATCTAAGGTATGAAGGTTCCTTTCTGCACTGGAGACATGAGGCCTAGGGAAGAAAACAGAAAGGTAAACCGACTGGTTTAAATGAAAAGACAAAACCACTTTTGGCATAAAGTGTGGATGAGTCCTGAGGACAACTTTATTATGGTGGAACCTTGTATAAGGAGGGTCAGCCACTAAAGCTTGCAGTTCACTAATGCGCCTAGCAGAAGTTATTGCAATTAGGAAAATGACCTTCCAGGAAAGGAATTTTAAAGTTGTAGTGGCTAAAGGTTCAAAAGGCGGCTTCATAAGCTGCCCAAGAACAGGATTCAGGTCCCATGCCACCGGTGGCGGCTTTATGGGGGGCTTTGTCAATAATAGACCTCTCATGAATCTTGACACAAGTGAATGAGAAGAGATTGGTTGTCCATCCTGGGGCTTGTGGAAAGTCGCAATAGCACTGAGATGGACTCGCACTGAATTTGTCTTAAGACCAGAATTTGAAAGATGGAGGAGATACTCAGGAAGCGACTCCATGGGCAAGGAAAGGGGTTAAGTCCCTTTTTTGAACACCATATAGAAAACCTTTTCCATTTGAAAGCGTAGGAACGCCTTGTGGAAGGTTTCTCGAAGCTTGAAGGATATCCTTCACTTGCTGAGAGAGGTGGATATCTAAAGGTTCTATGCCTTCAGCAGCCAGGCCCAGAGGTGCAGGGACTGAGGATTGGGATGCAGAAGCTTCCCATTCTCCTGGGAAAGGAGATCTGGAGCATATCCCAACTCTAGAGGAGTTGCTTGAGAGAGATGCAGAAGCAGAGGGTACCACAATTGCCTTGGCCAACGTGGAGCTATGAGAATCATATAACCCCTGTCTCTCTGAAGCTTGAAAAGAGTTTTTGGAATTAGGGGAAAGGGTGGCAAGGCATAGAGGAAGTCCTGACCCCAATGGAGCTGGAAAGCATCGTTTGCTAGACAGTATTGAGCCGAAATTCTGGAACAGAACCGGGGAAGTTTGGCATTCTGTGGACTTGCAAAGAGGTCTATATCTGGTATTCCCCAGGTTTGGAACACTCGAGCCAGTTGGTCTGACTGGAGAGAACACTCGTGTGGCAGCAGTATTCGACTGAGCTTGTCTGCCCACAAGTTTTGAATGCCTGGAAGGTATACCGCTAGAAAGTGAATTTGGAGCTCTCTGGCGTGGGCCCATAGTCGCAAAGCTTCGTTGCATAGTGACAGAGAGCCCGTTCTGCCTTGTTTGTTTATGTAAAGCATGGCAACCTGATTGTCGGTTTGGACCAGAACTGTCTTTTGACTGAGATGGGCCTAAAATGCTATCATAGCATTGTAAATGGCTCTTAGCTCTAAGAGGTTTATTTGAAGAGAGGCCTCTTGTGAGGTCCAGAGACTCTGAGTGGAAAGATCGTGCAAGTGGCCTCCCCAACCCAGCTTGGACGTATCTGTTGTCAGGGTGATCTGGGGCAGTGGTTGCTGGAAGGGGGAACCTACCAGGAGGTTTTCGAGGGACTGCCACCACTGTAGGGACAAAACGAGACATGTCGAATTCTTGATTTTGTCCGTTAAGTGACCTGTGGCTTGTGTCCACTGCAAAGAGAGGGTCCAATGAGCCGCTCGCATATGTAGGTGGACATAAGGGACCACATGTACCGTGGATGCCATATGCCCCAGCAGTTGAAGCATTTCCCGGGCAGTTAGTAGGGGTTTTTTTACTGCTTGGGAAGCCAATTCTATTATTCATAGACAGCGCGGCTGTGGCAGGAATGCCTTTGACTGCTGCGTGTCTAAGCGAGCCCCTATGAACTCTAGGGATTGAGAGGGGGTGAGATGAGACTTTGGGTGGTTGACTACCAGACCCAAATATTGGAGAATTCTCATGACACGAGAAACAGCTCGTTCTGTTTCTGGAGCTGTTGGTGCTCTGATGAGCCAATCGTCTAAGTAGGGGAAGATGAATGTCCCCAGAGTTCTCAGGAATGCTGCTACTACAGCCATGCATTTTGTGAAGACTCTTGGGGCAGAGGCCAGCCCGAATGGAAGGACTCTGTATTGGAAGTGGTTTCCTTGAAAGAGAAATCAAAGGTACTTCCTGTGATTTACATGGATGAGGATATGCGTGTACGCATCTCTTAGATCCAGAGAACATAACCAATCCTGATTCTGAAGGTATGGTAAAAGTGTTCCGAGGGAGATCTTGAACTTTTCTCGGAACAGATATTTGTTCAATTCTCTGAGGTCCAGAATAGGTCTGTATCCCCGTGTCTTCTTTGGGATAAGAAAATAGGGGGAGTAGAACCTCCTCCCCCCGCTGGGATATGGGTACCTCTTCTATTGCTCCCTGAGCAAAAAGTGAAGAGATCTCCTGACACAGGATGTCGGTGACAGGGCCTTGTTTTATGAATGTAGGCGGGGGCATGCTGAGAAAGTGAAGCTTGTACATCTGTCCTACAATGGACAGAATCCAGTTTTCTGATGTTATTTATTGCCATCTTTTGGCAAAATGGCATAATCTGCCCAGAATGGTCAAGGGCTCTGGACCCTTCAGAGGCAAAATGGTTAAGTTCTCTAGGTAGAAGTCAAAGCCCCTGCGGAGGCTGTGCTTGCTGAGCCGGTTGAGCTCTTTGAGCTTGCGGCTTTCTTTGTTGTCTAGGCTGCTGCCCCTTCTGGGGAGCATGAACTGGACAGCGAATTGGATGGGAATAAGAATGGTAAGGTTTTTTTTCTTTTTGTTAAAGAAAATTTTCTTGCCTGCTTTTTTCTTTGATGGGTTGGCTGTAGACTTCGATAGTCTATTCAAGGTGGTATTGTCAGATTCAATCTGATTAGCCTTGGTCTGCCAATCCTTCCCAAGTAAGTTTTCACCTGTGCAAGGAATGTTTCCTAAATTCTCTTGCACCCATTCCTCTAAATCTGATGCTTGGAGCCAGGCAATGTGCTGTGCTCCGAAAGCAATAGCAGAGGTTCTACTAATAGCTTCAAAGCAGTCAAAAGCTGCACAATTCACAAATTTGGAGACATTTTGAGCATGCTTGAGCGGAGTGAGGTACTGACCCCGTTTATCTTCAGGAAGAAGAGGGCTCATGGGTTCCAGATCCGCTGTAACCTCCACAAGAAACACTCCCATGTAAAGGGAATATGAGCTAATCCTAGCTGCTATCATGGAGGATTAAAAGCATCGACGCCCAAAGGCATCGAGTGTCCTCGATTCACGGCCTGGCGGGTTGGAAGAATGCGTTTTAGCACTCTTTATTCTCCACATGGCTGATTCCACTACCATGGAATGGTGTGGTAACCGAGTCTTCTGAAACCCTGGAGAAGGTGGGACTCGGTACATGGTATCGAGGCGTCGAGAATGCGGTGACACCGTTAAGGGAGTTTCCCACATTCTGAACAAAAGATCTTGAAGGATCTTTTGAATGGGCAGCATCACTGCCTCTTTGGGAGCTATAGGGTATTGCAGAATTCTTAGTTCTTCTGCCCTAGGTTCCTTCTCAGGAGTACCCGTGATTGAAAGCCCTTTAGCTATATCACGTATGAAATCCTGAAAAGACATGTCTTCTGGAGGAGACATTCTGCGCTCAGGAGAAGGAGATGGATCCTTCAACAGAACTGCTCTTGTATCGGTAGAGTCATCGGAATCAGAAGACTCATCGGAGCTTTGCATGGCGTTTCGGTTCCAACCCCTCGATGAAACTCTCGAGGCTCGGCATGGGAGGAAGCCGTCCCACCTGAGTGGGTGCCACTGGAACCAGTACCGGTGTCCGTACCGAGCTCATTTGAACCGCCTGTAGAGGTCTTAGCGGTACCGAGGCAGCTAAGAGGGACGCTAGACTGCGTTCAATAGCAAGAATTCTCTTATCCACTGCTAATGCCGATGCCTGGTCGGTACCGGTGGAAGCGGCTACGACCCCAGAACATGGCAACAGTGGTTCTGCAGAGGTGGAGGCCTCTGGAACATTCTGAGACCCCGATTGTGCTTTGGAGACCAAAGACTCCCGCCGGGGCAATTTTGCTGGTGTACTTTCCTTGAGGGTAGTGCCAGTGGCATCTCAAAGCTTTGCAAGAGATTTACCCTTCAAGGACCGGCTAGTCTTTACAGACTTTTGTTTAGTTACCTGAGATCCATGAGAGGAAGTTGAAGCCCTGGAGGACGTCGATGCAACTGACATCGTATCAACCGTGAAAAGAGAACCGGCCTTTGCAGCTCTGTTCTGCAGGCCCCTTTTGGTCATCTTTCTACAGGAGAGACACTCTGCTGGACAATGTTCAGGACCTAAACATTTGAGACACCATTTGTGGGCGTCGGTGACGGAAATAGTAACGCCACAGTTTGAACATTTTTTAAAACCACTAGTTGACTTCTCCATGTCTGGAGAGTTTTGGGCCTAGTGCCCAAAATGGCGCCTAACCCCAGGAGGGGTGAGGCACCGAAGAAAAGAAGAAAAGTTTATTTTCTTTTAGAAGAAAATAAGAAAAGAGAACCGGTGGTACCGGTAGGAGTTGAAAGAAGGCAGACGCGACCACAAAAAACAAGAAAGAAGATAAAGTTTTCTGTGGTGACAGGAGAGACATCCTGTCTGCTCCGCGGAAAACGAAGTGAAGAGAGACAGTTAAGTGAGAGAGAGTGAGGCGGGAAGGCAGCACGCATGTGCTGTGGGATGCTCCCAAAAGCTTTCCTTTTGGATGCTGGGGAGCGTTCCCACGCAGGCTCCGTCGGTACCGACGATACCCATATGTGAAGACTACATTCCTGCTTGTTCCTGGAGATAAAGATATCCACATATACCTATATCTACACCCAAAAACTCGCCAAACAAGGTCAAACCTCCCTTCTCCCTATATCTTGTCTTTTTTTTTTTTTGAGAAGGGAGAGTGCAGCGATCAAGATCCCAAGACCCACGGGCCTAAACGGCCGTGGCACCTGAAAAAGCGCATGAAAATGAAGCCCCCACCTACCTCCGCTGCTTTGTCCCCGAAGGCGGCAGACCTCGCTAACCAGCACGGCCAGCGATCTCGTGACAAACCACGCTCTCCACGAGGTTTCGCCGCCATGTCCTGCACTGCTCCTTTCACTTGTCCCGTTCTTCAACTTCTTCTTCTGATGAGTGCACTTCCCACCCTCGCGCTCAGCCACCGAGAGGGCTTCGGCTGCGAGGGTGGAAAAGGAAGGCTGCAAACGCCGCACATGTGCCCCGACGGTTCCTTGCCCTCCCGGGATCGGGAACCGCTGCTTTTCTTTTCTTTTTTTTTGAACAAAGCCTCCTCCTGGGCCTGCTGAGAGTCTGAAGAAAGGGGGGGGGGAAGATGAGGGGGAGAGGGGAAATCTCTCCTCTTACAAGCCATCTACCAAAGAAATAAAGTAAATCCAACAAAGAAACCCCCCTAACTCTTTGAGTGTCTCTCCAGAAAGCCTGATCCCTGGCTTACTGACTCCCTCCAGCTGCTTGGAGACTGAGCATACTGGATCTAGTGGGTGGTGTCAGTGGTATTTATACCCAAGGGTCATCAAAATGATGACGTGCTCAATCTCCAAGCTGCTGGAAGGGGAGCACAACCCAGAGGAAAGGGACTGGACTGCAGGGACGCTTAGGAACAAATGGTTACACAAAGAGAAAGAACACTTACAAAATAGAGGGAAAGAAGAGAACTCTGAGGGAAAAGAAAAAGTGGAGAGGGAAGGAATAATTAAAAACAAAAGTAAAACAGAAAAACATAAAATAACATTTCAAGACAATAACAAATGAAAATAAATATACAGAAGAAAGAAAACAGACAAGAGGAGAAAAAAAGCCAGGCATGAAAAGGTTAGAAATGCATTTATTTTGTGACATTTCAAGATGATACAGAGTTTTTACTTATTTGTAGAACACAGTTCTTGTATAGCAGTCGTTATTGAGCTACTGCTTCTACTTTTTTCAATAATACTAGTAGATGTAGGCAATGCTGTACACATAAGAATGTCTCTGCTCCATGGAGCCTATTAGCTAGTTAAGACACAAAAAACACTAAGCTGTGTCAGGAAATTCAAAATTTTAAAAACGGTGAACAGGGCTATCAACGCAAAGTCTAAAATTCCTAGGAGAAGGGTCTTAAGATTTAAAGAGAAATTAGACTTACCTGCTAATTGTTGTTCCTTGAGGAACTCCAGTTCAGTCCCTCACCTCTGGGTAGTGCACCTCTTCCAGCAGCATGGAGACTGGGCATGTCACACTTGTGACATCACTGTACATATCCTGCTGGCACCTTCCACCAGCTTCCAGTGATCTATTGACAAAGCAGACTCAGAGGAGCAACAAATAAAATAGCTATAGTATTAAACATAACATATAACTAGCAAACTGAACGAAACCCCCCTTAAGAGGATAACGCTCTCTCTCCCGATCAAATGGAAAAACAGAACAGAAAGGAGAGAAAGAGAAGGTAGAATATAGAACATACATTGCCTGAATACCGAAAAAAAAAGTGGTTGACTTACTACTGCCTGGCTGCTGTCAACCGTCCTGACCAAAAAGGACTCTGCGTAAACTAACCCCTACTCGGGCGGGAATCGGGACTGAACTGGAGTTCCTCAAGGAACAACAATTAGCAGGTAAGTCTAATTTCTCTTTCCTTATCGTCCCTCCAGTTCAGTCCCTCACCTCTGGGATGTAACAGAGCAGTAAACTAATGGGAGGGACCTGTCCACCCGGACCGCAGCCGCGAAACAGGCATCTCCCGCCGCCTGAATATCCAGACAATAATGTTTACTGAAAGTATGCAAAGAAGACCACATGGCCGCTCTGCAAATCTCAACCTGAGGAACCAAGCTATGCTCCGCCCACGACGCCACTTGCGCCCTCAAAGAATGAGCCCTAAGTCCTAAGGGCACCTGATGCCCTTGCAAGATATACGCTGAGGCAATTGCTTCACGGATCCATCTGGAAATCGAAGCTTTGGCTGCCGCTTCACCTTTACGCGGCTCTCCAAATGAACAAACGCTCCGACTTGCAATAGGACTCCTGAAACCTTCAAGTAGCGCCAAAGAACTCTCTTTATATCCAACAAATGCAAACTACGGTCTGCCGCATTATCATCCGAGTAACCCAAAACTGGCAAAGAGACAGATTGATTGACATGAAAAGATGAAACCACCTTTGGCAGAAAGGACGGAACAGGACGCAACACCACTTTTTCCCTAGAAAAAGTCAGAAACGGTTCCCGACAGGACAAGGCCTGCAACTCCAAGATTCGATGCGCCGAGCAAATGGCCACCAAAAATACTGTCTTCAAAGTCAAATCCTTTAGCGAAGCCTGATGCAAAGGTTTGAAGGGTTCCCTAGTCAACGCTGCTAAAACCAGGTCCCACGGAGGAGACACCACCCTGCGCAAAGGATGTAGCCGGGAAACCGCTCTCAAGAAACGTACTACATCGGCATGGGCCCCTAAGGCGACTCCTTGAACCTTACCTCGATAACAAGAAATAGCTGCCAGCTGTACTCTTAATGAACTGGCCGCCAATCCTTTATTGAAACCATCCTGCAAGAAGCTCAACACCAACGGAACCAACACCGTAGCCGATCGGACTTGACACTGCTCGCACCAATCCTCAAAAATACGCCATACGCGTATATATGCCAAGGACGTCAACCTCTTCCTAGCCAACAGCAAAGTGGCAATCACCACACTGGAACAACCTCTCTTCCTTAACCTTGCCCTTTCAAGGGCCAAGCCATAAGCGAGAACCGACCCACCTGAGGCATCCATAGAGGACCTTGAAGGAGAAGATCTTCCCGAGCCGGCAACCGCCAAGGACTCCCGTCGAGAAAGCGTACCAGATTGTCATACCACGGCCGACACGGCCAATCTGGAGCCACCACGACCACTCTCTTCCCTGATGAGCCTCGATGCGCTGAACCACATGCCCTATGAGAGCCCAAGGAGGGAAAACAGAAGAGAGCACGCGTGGGCTACTGCTGAAGGCATCCAGACCTTCCAACGTCCTTTCTCGCCTCCGGCTGAAAAAACAAATCACCTTTGCCAACCAAAAGATCGCCATGAGATCCATTATCGGAGATACCCACTTTGTTACTATTTGAGCAGAAACCTCCGGGTGGAGCTCCCACTCTCCTGGATCTACCCTTACTCGGCTGAGATAGTCCGCTGTCACATTGTCCAACCCTGCAATGTGCGCTGCCGACAGCGCCTGGAGATGCGGTTCCACCCAAGCAAACAGATTTTCCGCCTCTTCCTCTATTGCCACGCTTTCCGTGTCACCTTGACAATTGATATATGCTACTGTTGCCGAATTGTCTGATAGTACTCAAACTGCTTGACCCCTTACGGTGGGGCTCAAAGGCCCGAAGCGCCAGAGCTACCACCCACAGCTCCAGATGGTTAATCGACCACTCGGACTCCTGCACAGTCCAACAGCCCTGTGCGAAGATCTCCATGCAATGAGCTCCCCAACTGGCTAGACTGGCATCTGTAAGCACCAGAAGCCAACGCGGCTGCAAGAGAGGCATGCCCACCTCCAGATTCCACGGACAAAGCCACCACTGCAGAGATGCCCTTACCTGCAACGGACAGGGAAGGCGGTTGGACAGAGAATCGTTCTGGTGAGACCAGCGGTGGAGCAGCGACCTCTGTAACGGACGCATATGAGCTCTGGCCCATGGAACGACTTCCAGAGTCGCTGCCATTGTTCCTAACACCCGGAGATAGTGCCAGGCCGACGGAGCTGGAGTCTTCAAAAAACTGCACACCAATCGACGAAAGGCTTGGGACCGCAGCGCTGGCAGAAAGACTGCTCCTACTCGAGTGTCGAAATGCACCCTAAATACTCCAGAACTTGCGATGGAACCAACCAGCTCTTGGCCATATTGACCACCCAACCGAGATTTTGTAGGAGCTGTACCACTCTTCCCGTCACTCGCAGACATTCGGCTCTGGATTTCGCCCGAATCAGCCAGCTGTCGAGATAGGAATGAACCAATATTCCCTATTTTCGAAGAGCCGCCGCCACCACTACAACCATCATCTTGGTAAAGGTGCGCGGAGCTGTTGCTAGATCGAAGGGCAGTGCCTGGAACTGAAAATGCCCCCACGGTAACGCAAACCTCAGAAACATTTGATAATCTGGCCTGATCGGAATGTGCAAATACACTTCGGTGAGATCAAGAGACGTTAAGAACTCTCCTTAACGAACCGCTACTATCACGGAACGCAAGGTTTCCATCCGGAAATGAGGCACGCGCAGGCAGCGATTTACCCCTTTGAGATCCAGAATTGGATGGAAGGCACCATCTTTCTTTGGTACTACGAAATAAAGAGAGTATCGACTGACTCCATAGAGTTCTGGCGGCATTGGGACCTCCGCTCCCAGCTGCAGAAGACGAGCTAGAGACTCTTGTACCACCAGCTTCCTTTCTCAACCCTTGCACGGAGAGAGGACAAAAGATTCGATCACTGGGCGGGCCAACTCGAGAGAATACTCCTCACGAATGACCTCCAACACTCACTGCTCTGATGTTATTTGGACCCAGGCAGGAAAAAACTCCAGAAGCCGACCCCCTATCGGTTGAACTCCTGCCTGGGCCCCTCCTCGCTTCACTGAGACTTCCTAAATCCCGAGGAAGCGAGAGTCATAAAACCTCTGCCCGCTCCTTGGAAGCCTCTACGTATAACTTTGCCCTTGAGAGGAAAACCTTCCTCTTTGAAAGCCTCCCAAACGGGAGGTGCGAAAACACCAAAAATCCGGAGGCTGGCCCCGCAAAGCTAACTGAGACCACCCCCGGCTTCGACTTGTCCTCTGGCAAGCGACCTCCTTTCGATTCTCCCAAATCCTTGACCAGCTTATCCAGATCGTCTCCAAACACCAGCTTCCCCTTAAAAGGGAGCTTGCTAAGACGCGACTTGGAGGAACTATCCGCCGCCCAATTCCTGAGCCAAAGATAATGGCGAGTGGCTACCAAAGAAGCCATGGAATTTGCTAAACCCCTAATCAGATCATATTGTATATCGGCTAAATAAGCTGACCCCGACTACAGCCTAGTCACATCACCTAACTGCTCCTGCGTCTGCTGCCCTGGCTGTTGCAAGCGCTGCGACCAGCAAAGACATGCTCTCGCTACCCAAGCTGCACAAATAGAGGCTTGAAGACAAAGAGCATTCACCTCAAAAGCTTGCTTCAATAGGACGTCCACCTTCCAATCCTGTGCTGCCTTCTACCGGAATGGTAGTTTTCTTCATGACTGCCAAAACTGCTGCATCTATACGTGGAGAACAAAACATCTCCCACTCCTGATCAGCCAAGGGATAAAGACGATTCATAGATCTCACCCCACGCAAACCTGCTTCCGGCAAATCCCATTCATCCTGAATCATCTGCTTGACGATCCGATGAACAGGAAAAAACACTTGGGACTTTTGCACCGCCTGTATGAGAGGATCCTCTAACCCCTCATCCTCCGTTGGTGCCCCCGAAAAAAGATTGAGCGCCTGAAGAGACTCAGTAATGAGTGCTGTTAGCTCCTCTCTCCGAAAGACCCGGATAATCTCAGCCTGGTCGTCAGGCTCCTGAATTTCACCTTCCTATAATTCCTATATTCCTGCTTCTGGCTCCATATCAAAGTCCTCACTTTCTGGCCAATCCGGACACAAAGTCTGATCTTCCACTGACAGAGGCCTCTTAACTGGCCTACCGTCACCACTTCCAGACCTGTCTGTGGCCGCCTGGGCTCCAGCTGCCCCAAGAAGAGCTGCATCAGCGACCGCCCCCTGTTGGCGCAAACAGTAGGCCTGATGAAGCAGGAGCACAAAATCTGAAGTAAAACCTCCTAGAGCTGTTCCCGCCCCTAGCGGCACAGCGGACGGCCTGGGCAACACCGGACTCACAGTAACAGGAACAACCGGGGTATCAAGCAGGGCCTCTCCCTCAGAAGCACCTGTAGAACCTTGCGTTTCCAAGGGCGCACTCCCCAACGCCTTCTCCTGGAGCTCTTGCTACATATCAAGAGCTTCTACAATGCAGCCACGACACACACCAGCATCTGATACCGCGCTTCGAGGGGAGCCACAAACTAGGCACCGAGGGCGTGTAGGCATTAGCGCTACGGGAACCACGAAAAAGTATAACAAAATTTGAAAACACAAAGCTCCACAACTGGAATCAAGAAACAAAAAAGCAGCTAAAGAAAAAGACATTTTTTTTTGTGTACTGTCTCTTTAAGGACACCGAAAGCAGCAATTGCAATAAAGAAGCCCAAGAATTGAAAAAATTAAAAGATCTGCAAGAATTAACAGAATTAAAGGCTTATAGTGAGAAAAAACAGCTCTGCCAGCAAAAAACGCGGGGAAAAACGGCCCACGAATCTCCTCAGCACTGCTTGCCGTTAGACACGGTCCCCACGTGGCAGCAGGCCTGATTATTCCCCCGATTGTAAAAACAATTAGAGCACTTACCTTTGCCTCCAGGCCCCTTCAGTACGACTGATCACCTCTCTGACCAAGGAAAATGCTGCCTGCAGTTCAGCTCCGATCTGGCTTATATAGCAGCTGCAGCAGCAGCTCAATCTAACCGACGACGATTTCAGCACAGCTCAACGTGCTGAAATCCGAGCCGGCCCAAGGAGGACACAAGTGCTGGACAGCTCCCCTTCGCACAGACCAGAAGGGGAGAGCCGGCAGAAGAAGCAGAGATGACCCAGAGAGAGAGAGGTAGCCTTTCCCAACCCTCTGTATCTCCCCTTTCAACTCTCTTGTCTTTTTTTTTTAAACAAACCTTAAGCAGAACAAAAACAAAGGAATCAAGATATATAGCCAAATGAATATAAAAAATCCTATCTAACTAGCCTAAAGCTCCTTATCCGCTCCTCTAGTGAGCCCAGCACCTAGGCTCACTACCTCCAGCTGCATGGAGACTGGATACACTGGAAGCTGGTGGGAGGTACCAGTAGGATATGTACAGTGACGTCACAAGTCTGAAATGCCCAGTCTCCATACTGCGGGAAGAGGTGCACTACCCAGAGGTGAGGGACGATAAGGAAAAGCAATCTTAAAAAGACAGGTTTTTAGGTTGAGTTGAGTATGGCCAGAAAGGGCTCATGATACCTTCCTAAGAAGGCTGGCAGATTAAGGCGGAAACGCGGACCTAGGAATCTGCAGTAAGGAGAAGGGGCACAAGTAAGAGCAGCTTACTCAATGAAGAGAAGCCAACAAGGAAGGATGAAGGAAAAAATGAAAGAAAGAGAAGGTAACATGAGCTGCAGGATGAAGCTTCTACATGTGAAGCAGCTTAATTTTCATGCAGAAGTGGATGGGGAGCCAATGTATTGATGTGAAAGAGGAAGGAGGGGAAGTCATATGGTTGTAAAGGCATTGAAAAATGATAAATTGCATAGGTTGCGTTTTGAACAAAGTACTGCAACTAGATGTTTCAGTGATGAGCAGGTTGCAATAGTTTAAGAAGGGCTTTGATCGTGTGTTCAGAAATCAAGGGCTGGAATTTGTGGTTATAGAGGAAAAAATGACATTTTAGCAGTGCTTTGGCTATGTACAGAGAGAGAAGTCAAAGACGACCTCAAAGCTGCAGGCTTAGAGGGTACTGGGAGAATGACAGTGCTATCTGCAAATTCAGACACTTGGAAAAAAGGGACAAAAGTAGGTTTAGAGGAAGGATCATTCTTTTCTTGACCTTGTAAAGTTTAAGTGTTTTGAACATCCAAGTACCAATGCTAGACAAAAATGTTGTGTGAAAAAAAAAAATCCATCAATGCATGTCACTGTTTAAACTGTCCCAGCAAATAACTGAACTATTAATTGTTTTTTTTTTTTTTTTGCACTTACGCTTGTCAGGAGATGTTTAAGATGATCATTAAGAGATGAGCCAACAACAGTACTCAGCTGAACCAATGCATTCAATCCTCTTTCAAACACATCTGCATCTGAATGTGCCTTTGAAGGAAGAAGAAAGAGGAATAAATATAACCCAGACTGAAATTAACTGCCAAGTTTGCGACTAGGCCACAATGTTATTATCCCATCATTGTGTACATACAGTACATCTCTTTCAATATAAAAGCTGGGTACCATTCACAAACAACTTATTTGTCTCTCATCCAGTCACATTGTGATAGGCTATGGCCTAGCCTAGCCTGTAAATGTATTTAAATGTATGTTATGAAGCCTGTAGGTTAGGCCTGAGTCCCCACCCCCACTTCAGAATATTAGAACTGAGTAGAGCTAAAAGCCAGAGAAACAGAATTTTGCTTCAAGCAGCTTTTGCTGATAACAAAGTAAAACTTTCCATTGAGTTTGTTATTCACAGATGTATTTCAGAATCTTGCTTTTCACACATTGTCTGTGCTGCGAGTGACCTTGTCAGCAAAAAGCAAGGCAGAATGTTATGTCTAGTTACTGAGCATGGCTAGGAAGGCCTAAGAGCAGGGGGGGGGGGGGGAAGAGCGGTGTGGGCCCGGTCAGAAATTTTCCATGGAATGGGGGGGGGTGAGGGGGCCACCAGGACCAATGAGGAGTTTGTCTGTATAGAGCTAATGACGAGAGCTATAAATGCTGTTGTTTTTCTGAAAGCCATGCTCAGACCATTTTGGAAGGGACAGGTGTCTGAGACTTGTGCACAAATAAACAGGTTTGAATTCTAGTAAATAGACTCCTGGTGTGTTCATTGCGTGCACTTCGCTATTACATTGGTTCCCTGACCGGGAAGAGTGGGGTACGCAGATGGTGCGCAAGTGAATACTACCACGTATTACCGCCTCCAGGTTTGGTCCGGCTGGGACCGCAGCCGGCCGACAGCGGAGAGAAGCCCAGGCGCCGCCGGTCCCTTGCATCGGAGGGTTCCGCCCTGCCTTGGCAGGCTTGCTGGGTCCGGCCGGCCAACACCTCGAACCCGGGAGGGGAGTCCAGGATTCAACCCAAGGTGGAACTGGTTGCGCAGCGCATTAGCTACCGGATCCGGTGAGTATTGATTTTTCTGGTTCTTAGTCAGTTAGCTCTGGGAAAGTCTCGAGACTAATATGGTATGGTAACAGGTAAAGGGAGTCTGATCAACTCCCAGGGCGGTCCTAGTAACCCTGCATGAGTATGCGCGGGACGAAGCCACTGACCCTTTTGGTTTGGTAATTTTGGTTTAGTCAGTTAGCCTGGGAATTTGGAATTTGGGAAATGCTAGCATGTTTGGTTGTGTGTAGTGTGCTTGAGAGGTCTTGCAATACAGGCCGAGCGAGAGCGGACTCCTAAGTAGTGCAGTTCCTGGCCAGGTGACTGCGCCCAGGTCGCGAAAAGGAGGAAGCGTCTGGTGTTTGTCCCCCTTATTGTTCTGTGGGCTGTGCGGACCCTTACCCGCAGCCATCCTACCCATCCTTTCTGTTTGCTGTCTTGTCTGTCATGTGTCATAATGGGAGGGGCGGAGTCCGTACAAACTCCGTTGAACTGTATGATCACGAATTTTAAGAAGGGGTTTAGTGGTGATTATGGGGTAAAAATGTCACCGGCCCGCTTAGAAATATTGTGTAGTAGGGTGTGGCCGGCGCTGGACGCCGTGTGGCCACCAGAAGGTAGTTTTGATATTCAAATTGTGTCCCGAGTGCACCAGGTGGTGCGCAGATATAGTTCTGAGCAGTTTTCCTATATAGATTCCTGGCTAGTTATCTGTGAGAAGCAACCCCCTTGGATGAAGCGTTGCCGTGAGGGGCAGAGTAGAATTCTGTTAGCAACTGCAATGGGAGTCCCTGCTAAGAAGGAAAAGCCCCCTATTTTTGCAGCCCCAGAGCCTCCAGAGGTCCCAGGTTATCCACCCGCTTTTCTGTATACGCCAGTCTCATCGGCTCCACGAGTACCCCGAGTGGAGCCGAAAGTGGAAAGACAACCCCCAGCTGAAGTACCTCCACCCGATCACCAACCGCCTCCAACACCTGAAGACCAGATCCCTTCCCCAAGGAGGAGCCGGAGCCCTAGTCCTGAGCGAGGCTCTGCAGTAGAACCATCCCCTGAGGCATCCACTAGCGGAGGGTTAGATGCCAGTCCAGGGCCATCCACTAGTCCAAGCACCAGCAGCAGAACTACCCCCGCAAATCTGCGTTATGTCCTCAGAAGCAGAACAGTGGGCCAGAGAGAAGTTCGCCAAATGCCACTGCGGCAGGTCCCAGGATTACCTATTGTAAATGAAGAGGGTCAGGTTGTGGTCGGACCAACCAGTCTAGTTTATGTGCCTTTCACCACCACAGATTTATTTAACTGGAAAACGCATTATGCCTCCTATACTGAGAAGCCCCAAGATTTAACGGAGTTAATGTCCAGTATTATGCAAACCCACCAGCCCATCTGCTCTGACTGTCGCCAGCTCTTGGCTACCCTCTTTACTACTGAAGAGCAGGCACAGATAGTGCGAGCAACCACTAGATGGTTGGAAGAGCACCCTGAAGATGGGAGAGACCTAGATCCCCGAAGGGCAGCAGCCGCAGATTTCCCAAATGAAGATCCCAGATGGGACCCAAATAGTGATGACGGAGAGAAGGCCCTCGCCCAGTTCCGCCACGCCTTACTGCAGGGCCTAAAGAAGGGAGGGCAGAGAGCTATGAATGTTGGGAAGGTAGCGGACGTTCTTCAACGCCCAGATGAAAGTCCAGCTGCTTTCTATGAACGATTAACTGAAGCCTATAGACTTTACACTCCATATGATCCAGCAGCCCAGGAGAATTTGCGTATGGTGAACGCCGCCTTTGTGAGTCAGTCCCAGGGAGACATAAAACGAAAACTGCAGAAATTAGAGGGATTTGCGGGCATGAACTCAACACAGTTAATGGAAGTCGCACAAAAGGTATTTGTGAATCGTGATCAAGAATGCCAACGGGAAAGTGAAAGAAAGATGAAGAAGAAAGCGGATCTGCTCGCTGCAGCATTAGTGGAAAGACGCGGAGGAGGATATCCTAATAGAAGAGCCAGAGGATGGGGAAGGGGCCGGGGGAATGCTTGGCCCTCCTTAGGTGCAAACCAGTGCGCCTATTGTAAGGAAGAAGGACATTGGAAGAACGAGTGCCCGAACATTAGCTCCGCCCCCTGGAGGGGAGGCGGGAGCGCTAGGAGAGCGGGGGGGGGGGGCGATTCCAGCAGCGAGGGGGGATGCAGCGCGCGCAGTTTCAACAGCAGCAAGAAGAGACTGCCATAGTGGGAGTGGCAACCGCCGAGAACAATTCTATGGATGATGAGGACTAGGCCAGACCGGGCTCCAAGTTCGTCCTAGGTCTCCAGGAGCCTATGGTCAAATTAAAGATTGGAGACCAGCATATGGACTTTATGGTAGACACAGGGGCCGAGTATTCAGTAGTAGCCAAACCTGTGGCTCCTGTGTCCTCTTGATCTGTCACAATAGTGGGAGCTACTGGAACGAGAACCACAAGACCTTTTCTGCAGAACCGCGCCTGTGAACTAGGGGGACAGACGATAACACACCAGTTCCTGTATATGCCTGAATGCCCAGTTCCCCTTTTGGGCCGAGAGATGCTTGCAAAGCTTCAAGCACAGATATCCTTCATTGAAGGGGGAAAAATGGAAATGACTATAAATTTAAAACCTGCTGGCCTGATGGTGTTAGCTGTCCCCCAAGAAGAAGAATGGCGGTTCTATTTACCTACATCCAAAGCAGCAAGCTCCAGCATACCTACCAGCATTGCAGCCCTGCCTGGAGTATGGGCAGAGAATAATCCACCTGGCCTGGCAAAGAATATAGCTCCTGTGCTTGTCACCCTTAAGCCAGGAGCAGAACCAGTGCATGTGCGTCAGTATTCCCTCCCACGACCAGCAATTGAAGGTATCCATCGCCACCTGAAGAAACTACTGCAGTATGGACTCCTTAGAGAATGCCAATCACCCTGGAACACCCCCCTTCTTCCATTCGAGAAGCCTGGGACAGGTGATTACCGCCCAGTGCAGGATTTACGTCGAGTGAACAGTGCAGTTGAAACCATACATCCAGTAGTACCAAATCCTTACACCCTCCTGGGACTGATTCCAGCGGAAGCCACACATTTCACCGTTTTGGACTTAAAGGATGCTTTTTTCTGTATACGCCTGGCATCTGCCAGTCAGCTTTTGTTTGCATTTGAGTGGGAAAACCCTACCACAGGACGACGAGGACAACTCACTTGGACTCGACTACCACAAGGATTCAAGAATTCACCCACTATCTTCAGCGCAGCCCTCAGTCAAGATCTGTCAAGTTACCCTGTTACTCCAGGAAAACGAATCTCACTCCAATATGTAGATGACGTGCTTATAGCAACCAACAACGAAACTGATTGTGTGCAAGCTACCAGCGATCTCTTACACCTCTTGAACGAAGCGGGATACAAGGTCTCGAGAGCCAAGGCGCAACTGTGTCAGACAGAAGTGAAATACCTAGGGTTCCATCTTTCCAAAGGAACCCGGAAATTAGGACTTGAACAAAAGGAAGCAGTATGCCGCATCCCAACCCCCACCACCAGAAAGCAGGTGCGGGCTTTCCTGGGAGCTGCAGGCTATTGCCGCATATGGATACCGAATTTTGCGCTCATGGCAAAACCCTTGTACCAAGTCACAAAAGGAGCGGAACGATCCCCTTTGGAATGGGGCCCAGAACAAGATAAAGCATTCAAATCCCTAAAAACAGCGTTGATGTCATCCGCGGCTTTGGGACTACCAGATTACAGAAGCCCTTTCGCCTATATGTCCATGAGTCAAGTGGAAACGCATTGGGAGTCTTGACTCAGCCTCTTGGGTCTTGGCAGCGACCTGTAGCCTACCTGTCAAAACAATTGGATCCTGTTGCCAAAGGATGGCCACCTTGCCTGAGAGCTGTAGCAGCCACAGCCCTCTTGGTGAGCGAAGCGGACAAGCTCACCCTAGGACAAGAGCTTCAAGTCACCGTACCACATGCTGTCTTAACCCTGATGGAACAAATAGGAAACCATTGGCTCACTAATGCCCGAATGTTGAAATATCAAAGTATGCTATGTGAGAATCCTCGATTGCAATTGAGTGTCAGCCAAACTCTGAACCCAGCTACCCTATTGCCAACCGGTCCAGGCCCTCCTGACCATGATTGCTTGGAAGTAATGGACACTGTATATTCAAGTCGCCCAGACTTAACTGATATCCCTTTGGACCACCCAGACAGAACTTTCGTCGTGGATGGGAGTAGCCTCATAGTCGAAGGACAGCGATGTGCTGGTTATGCAGTGGTGACCCTGGACATGGTAGTAGAAGCATTAGCCCTGGCCCCAGGAACCTCAGCACAAAAGGTTGAATTGATAGTCCTAACACGCGCACTCAAACTTGGAACAGGAATTAACCTGAACGTCTACACAGACTCCAAATATGCTTTTACAACATTACATGCCCATGGAGCCCTGTACAAGGAGCGTGGATTAATCACCTCAGGAGGCAAGTCTGTCAAGTATGGCCTAGAAATATTGACTTTATTTGAAGCAGTATGGGACCCCAAACGCATTGCCGTAATGCATTGTCGAGGCCATCAAACTGGAAATGGAGATGTGTCCCAAGGAAATAGATTTGCCGATGCCACAGCCCAAGAAGCAGCCATTGCTGGACAAATTACTACCCCTAGTGTAACTGTAATCTTCTGATCTTGTAATCTTCTTAGTCTAGTAATCTTCTTGTCTAGTCTCCGCTTGGTCCTGGGTTCACTTCACAGAGACAGTCAAGTAAGCATCACAAATAAGATAACCAAACAGGTGTGGCTTGGAAACAGGTCTTTATGTAGAAATAGGCTTATTACATAGTGAAGTAAGAGAGAATAGTCTATATGAAAGACTCTATGTGTGCATGTGTGTGTGAGAGAGAGGTAAGAACATGTGGGTCAGAGCCTCATGGCAAGGTGTGTCCGATGAAAATAGGAAGAGAGAGAGAGGGGGAGGGGTGAAGAGAATTGATTATCAGAGCCTCCTGTCCTTCATGTCCGATGAATAGTGGAAGAGAGAGAGCAAGAGGAAGTGTTTCTTTCCTTTATAGTGAATTCTCTAGCACCTCCCTTTGAGGTCTGCTATTGTTTCTAGCCACTCCCTTTGAGGTCTGCTATTCTTGATTTAGCAGGGAGGGGCTGCAGACCATTCTCAACAGACTTGGAGACTTACATCAACAGGGGGTCAGACTTAATCTCATCTTGCAAACTGCCCTATTACCTTTGGAGACTGAAATCACCAGAGTAACACAGCTGCATGAAATCCAAGGTCTGAGGAAAAAGCCACGACTCCTAGGACCAAGCGGAGACTAGACTAAGAAGATTACAAGATCAGAAGATTACATTTGGGGCCTCGTCTCAGACTTCACTGCAGATCTCCAGTTGGGTAAGTAATAATTTTGTATAATACATTAAGTAGATTTCAGACAGGGTGAGACAAAATCAAAAGTCCTTGTGACCATTTACAATTGACAGGCTGGATGACACTTAGACACTATTTAGTGAAAGGTTCCAGTGATAAATTTGTTTTGTGGGTTAGACAAGGTGAGATTTTTATTGTCAAAAGGCTCTGTAATAATCTAGAATTTTAAGGACATTACACAGAGTGGCTTGCAATTGTCTTATTTTGATGTATAGGCTTGCTAAAGATTTTTCTATAGTATTTGAGCTGCTAAGAAAAGACAGAGAGATAGTCCAGATTTAGTTTGGAAGTGGTACACAGGTAAACAGTCCCTCATTGAATACAATATACATCTTTCCTGATAAAGCTATACCTCCTGTCCCTTTTAACTTTTATTTCTCTGTCTCCTGTCAGTAAGTATCTTAGTGAGAGCAGGCTTAAAGCTGGCTGCAATGGATACAATAACTGGACAATTCTGTTAATCTCCTAACACCCTTCTTACTATAACTTCATCCTAAACTTCCACCCTGTTAAAAGCTGATAAGCACTTTTATTCAGGTATAATTTTAAGGCGTGGTCTTTATGCCGGTACTCTTTACTGAACACCCATAAAATTTATACCATTCCAACTATAATTCTAAGTATCACTTCTTCATAAAAGTGAGCATTTCTCCTTCTAAGGTTACACATTTGAGATAGTCCAACTCTTTTCTGCAGTATCAAATATGGAAGGCTTTGATTTTAAAGAACTTAAAGAAATTGTAGTTTCATACTGTAAGAGGAAAGGGGGTCCCTTTGAAGGTGAATTCCCTGAATCATCATGGTATAATATTCAAAGACAAATGTTAAACCATGATCAAGAATTCAAAAAGAAAACAAATAAAAGAAAATGCCTTTTTATCCAAGGCATGTGCAGGGGACTCATTAGCATGAAACAGGACAACTCTGAACTGACTTCTCATTGCACACAATTAAACAAAGACCTTGAGGAGGCACAAATTTGCATTTCTATGCAAAGGGCTCAAGTGATCCAAGCCACAAATTCTTTTATAACTGTTAGTGAGCAATTAGAAGCACTTAAACTTGAATTGATGCACGTTAAGGATCAATTGGCCTCTGAAAAACAAAAGAATAAAGATACACCCATTTCTCCCTCAGCCCCCTATGCCTATGACACACCCTATCAGCCATGCATACAAGCTATTGAGAAACAAAAGAATACTAAAGTATGCATAGCTGGACTTCGGAATGGAAAGAATAAAGCTGAATCAGAGGAAGAAAATCCTGATAGTTTATCTCAGCTAGAACAGAGCAATAATCAGGATCTGTGTCAGGAGGATAATTCAGATGACTTATTACATGGCACCCAGTACTGAACTCAGAGCACCAGTTAAAGTGATGCTGCAGGACAATTTAAAAGAGAGAGACATAGAAAGAATAATTGAGAAAATTGGCCCTATGCCTTTTAATGTAAATCATTGGTGTAAATGGGCCATTGATATTCTGATTCACTGGGGTCTAGGGAAATACAGAAGAAAACAATCAGACTTTGATAGACTTATGCATCTGGCTCTGGGGCCACACTATTATAAAGTTGGCTCTCTCACTCACCCATACCAATTGGTTAAAAGGGGTATTGAGAAACTATTTCACTGTTCCCCAATGCAAGTATTTAAAATTATTTCACCTCTACCAAATGATACACTGGAAGAGTTTGCATATAGAGCCTGGATTTTAAAAGCAGTTCTTAATGAGCAGGAGTCCTGGCCCAATGCAGAAGATTATGGGGAGAGCATGCATAAGGCATTTTTATTAGAATTGCTATCCCCTGAGATTACAAAACACCTTCTGTTATTTTCTGAAGACCCTGAAGCAACCCCTTTTGATACTTTAATGCTCAGAATTGGGTCTGTTTGGAAGACACAGCCCTCGCAGGTCATTACAGTATCAGAAGCACGGAAGTGGCAAGCTGAGGGATCCTCCCAACACACAAAACACACAGACAAAGGATACATGGGACACACACGTTGGAGAGGACAAAGCAGAGGTACTTTTAGAAACTCCTCAGGTTACATCCCCTTTCAAGAGCTCAAAGCACAGAGAGATGGATTAGAAAAGGAGAAAATTAAATGGGAACAAGACAAACACATACTGCAGATAGAAATAGATAAATTAAAACAGGACATACAAGCAGCTCAGGACAAACACAAGGCTAGTGCATAGGGATGTCCTGACCTCTTGAGTTCAGATGTCAAAATGTCTCAAGCCTTCATAGCCCAGCCTGCCTCCGTTCTCTCAGCAGAGGACTCAATTCCAGAGCCTCTGGATGATGAAACAGATACAGGCCCAGAATACAGTTTAAGGCTTGTAACATCCTTGATACTGGACTCTTGTGGACGCCCCAATGTTATCAGTAGAGTAGGGGGTCAGGATAAACTAGCTTTGATTGACACAGGGGCTGGAATTAGTTTTACTAACAGAGCTTCTCCCACTGCAGATCAGAAAAATATGGAAATTTATGAAATTCAAGGAATTAATGACACAGCTTCCAAATGTGTGGCTATCCCAGTTAAACGGGGTATCCCTGTGCACAGTGAACAAAATAAGGAAATGGTGGAAACCACTGCCTCCACTATAGTGAACACACCAAAAGAAATAATTGGAGATGATGTTCTCAACCAGTTAAATTTGGTGGTGGATATGGCTAATCTTAAATTGTGGCGGTATTCAGGAACTTCAAGTGCTTTTAAAACTTTAGTGCATGAAGTCATTCCCATGCAGTTAGCAACTCAGTGCACCAAGGCAGCTCAGCAGTATGATCTGTGTGTAATTCCCTCAGAGGTGGCTGATATTCCGGTCTGGGCTCAAGACAAGTTAGATTGTGGGAAAATGCACACAGAAATACTGTTGGAAGGCGAGGATCCTCCACCACAGAAACAATACCCGTACCTCATCAGGCTATAGAACCAGTGACTAAAATTGTGAAGATACTGGAGGAGAGGGGTCTGATTAGACCTATTTCTTCCACATGCAATTCACCAGCCTGGCCGATAGTTAAACCGGGGGGTTCCTTCAGGCTCACTATGGACTTCCGTGCCCTGAATCAAGTTTCAAAATCTGTAGTGCCCGTGGTAGCTTCATACCCTGAAATGATCTCTAAACTGAACCCCAAATGTAAATTTTTCTCTGTTTTAGACATATCCAATGGGTTTTGGAGTCTGCCCCTGGCCCTTGAGTGCCAGTACAAAACAGCCTTTCAGTGGCTGAATAAACAATATGCATGGACTGTGCTCCCACAGGGATATAAGGATTCCCCCTCAATATTCCATAAATACATGCAGGAAGCCCTATCACTATTGTCTTGCAGAGATAATATAATTCAGTATGTAGATGACATTCTGATTCAGTCTGAGAATGAAGCCGTACACTGGAATCATGTAAGAGAAGTTTTAAAAGCCCTCTTACAAGCTGGTCTTAAAGTCAATCCTGCCAAGGCTCAACTGTGCAAATCACAGGTTTCCTTTTTAGGGGTTACTATTGGCCAGGATGGTAAATCTGTAGATTCTCAGAGGATATAGCTGATACAGAAACTTTCACTTCCTACAGATCAGAAATCACTCCAGTCATTTCTAGGGCTCACTGGTTTCTGTCGTGACTTCATGCACAATTATGCTGAAGTGGCAGCTCCACTTTACTCCCTACTAAAAAGTAAAAGTTATGTTTGGAAGGAAGAGCATACAGAAGCTGTAACTAAATTAAAGCACATTCTGACTTCTGCTCCTGTTCTTGCACACCCAGATCACACACAACATTTTTTCCTGTACCCTGTAGTTGGAGAGAACAGTATAGGTGCAGCTCTAACACAACGCCTAGGAGGAGTAGATCGCCCTATTGCCTTCTGTTCCAGAGTTCTCACTTCTCCTGAACTCAAAATGGGAAACTGTGAAAAACATGTACTGGCTTCCTATGCTGCTATGCAGAAATTTACATACATCATTGGTGCTCAAACCACATACATATGCAGCCATCACACCCCCCTCAAATTCATTGTAGAGGGAAAGTTAGCATGTAGCAAGATTAGGACTGAGAGAATAGTCCAGTGGACTCTCATGTTGCAAGCACAGAATGTAAAGTTTGAATTGTTGAAAGAACCTAACGTGCAAGTGGCTGGAATCTTGCTGGAGGGGCAACCTCATGACTGTCAGTCCTCACCCGGTGCCCCTAATCACATGATCTTTAGGGAACTGGGACTAGACAAAATTTCACCTTTTCTTCCTACAGTATATATTGATGGTAGTAGCCAATGTGAAGGAGGCAGGCGACTAGCAGGTTTTGCAATTGTACAATTGGACCCAAATAACCAAGTGGTACTGCAGAGACAGTATTCCTGTGGGTCAGCGTCAGCACAGTACTGTGAGCTGGCTGCTTTTGTAGCTTGTATGCAACAATATCAGGATTCACACCCAGAAATACAAATCATTTTAGATTCTGATTATGTCTTTAAAAGTGCCATTGCCCTGTTACCCTGGTGGCTGGCAAATAAATTTAAATCTACGGATGGGTCCACAGTGAAAAATTCATCACTGTGGACTATGGCACAAGAACTGAGTGAGAAGTTTCAGAGAGTACATTTAGTTAAAGTAAAGGCACATAGGAAGAAAGGCCCTTTAGTGAAAGGAAACACATTAGCAGACTCACTAGCCAAGGAAGCATGCCATGTAGGCCTCATATGGCCCTGGTATGAGCAGACACGCATGGTTGCTATTGCTACACGTTCCACAGATTATGATCAGATAATACCACCAGATTACTTTGTAGCACTGCAGACAAAGGACCCTGAGCTTTCCAATTTGAGGAAGCTTGTGCAGGACACCCCAGATAACCTATATCAGCACACACCCTTTCTCACACTCGCTACAGAGAAAGACATTCTATGTGCAAAAAGAGAGGAAGGCTTGGTTATAGCTATCCCTAGAGCTCGAGGTAAAGAATGGATGCATTGGGTTCGTGGTGCAGGTCCTATGGGACACCCTAAAGCAGAAGAAATGCAGACTATCCTCAATAGGTTGGTATGGTGGCCGGAAATGAAACATGATATACAGGATCATGTTTCCTCCTGTGTAATCTGTGCTTCATTTGGGAGGCAACCTAAAAAGAGAAGGGGACAGTTAATGAGAGCACCTCCTCGTGGCCCATTTGAGAGATTGCAAATAGATCATGTGGGCCCTCTCCCATTAACAGCTAGGAAAAATAGATTTTTACTCACTGTTGTGGATTCCTTTTCTCATTGGGTAGAAGCATTCCCTGTCCCAGATCAAACTGCTCAAACCACTGCAGAAATCCTAACTATGCAATTTTTTTACACGCTGGGGCATTCCCAAGACTATTGATTCTGATAATGGTCCTGCATTTGTTTCTCAGCTCATCAAGGAATTGTTTGATTTTCTAGGCATAGAACAACAACTCCATATTCCGTACCATCCACAGGCAGCAGGGCAGGTAGAAAGAATGAATCAAACAATTAAGGACCACCTCAGCCCTATGCTTAATCTGACTGGGAAAAATTGGGATCTGGTGCTCCCTTTAGTCCTTATGCGTATCAGAGCTAATGTCTGTAAATCCACAGGTTTTGCACCCTATGAAGCCTTAATGGGAAGGCCAATGCAACGGTGGGAAAATATGCTGAGTCCTTTTCTTCCAGAGGACCAGACAGTAATTCTCACCAATGAGTGGATGAAATCTCTGCAAGAACATCTAAAAGAAATTCAGACCACTGTGCTAGCTAACACAGAAAAAGCTAGAGATTATTTGCAGGAAGTACATGCAAAAGGTTCTGATTTAAGGCCCCTCAAGGTTGGGAGTAAAGTGATGATTCTGAGACCTAGACCAAACCTCCCCTTTGGAACTGCAAAGTGGGAAGGACCATACTTAGTTACGGATACCTTAGGCCCAAGCCTATACCAAATCCTAATGCCTGACAACCAGCAGTATTGGAAACACATCACCCAGTTGAAACCATATGGGTAATACGTGTTTTATCAGTCTTTGTTTTCAGATACCACCTGAAGACAGCACGGACAGCTGCTTTCTGAAGACAGCACGGACAGCTGCTTTCTGAAGACAGCACGGACAGCTGCTGTCTGAACAAAAGTCGCTTGAGGATGGTAACTATTTACTTCTGCTGTGTAGTTGACATGTGTTTAATAGTTATGTAAATAAGTAGTAAAAATTATTTTTTTGTTTTGTTTTGTTGTTACATAGTATAAGTGGGGAGCATTAGTTTACTCCCTAGTAGAGTGAAACAAGTTAGCTTTTATTATGTCTCGGTTTCCTGTTGTTCTGGTATCTGCTCTCGTCTACCCCAGTCTCATTACAGGAACTATCATCCGAATATGCATGATTGGCTGGGCTAACTCCACAGGTGGGGTATATCGCTATCAAGAAATACCCCCACCTTTCCCGGAAGGAAAGGATCTGGTCATCCTGAGTTTCTGTTCCGTACAGGACAAGCCAGTGTTCTATTCATTAAACATCACACAAGTACAGTGGGAGCCACCAGTTTCCACGTCTCTAGAAAGGACACAAGAATTGAGGGCACCTCCAGAACATTACTTTCTAGGTCCTCCTGCTTTGATTTTGTACAATATCTCCTGTCAGGACAGAGGTACCTGGAAAATAACTTATACATGGGTTGTGAGTGATCAATAGCACATCACTGAGACTTCATTCCTTTTGGATGTATCTAGTTTACCTACCACCCCTCATCCCACCCCTCCCACCACTTCTGCTCCTCCTGTACTCTACCTTTCTGATATCAACCCATTTCAGGAAGGACATCCCTTTCAGATTAAATATGATGCACCACACGATACGATGTCTTATATGATGTGGAATACCATTTTCTTACTTGGCATCTATTTCCCAAATTGTTTCTAGTAACTCACAAATATCCAAATTGCTCTCAGTTTGTTGCCAACCACATACAAATGCTCAATACTTGGTTTGATATGCAGTCAGTAACACCCCGAGCCAAGCAATTTCGACACAAGCGTGAAGTAATTGATACAATTTTAGGTGGCACAGGGACTGCACTGGGTGCCCTTAATATAATTGATATAGAGGTGCTCCGTAATAAAATGGGATCCACTGCTCAGCATGCTGCTGATGGTTTTACCTCACAACATATTATTAATGAAGCTTCCTCTAAACTGTCCAATGTAGTTGCAGATACCTTTGCTCTTATATCTCCCATTATAGAACAGAAAATTGTTACCTTAGCACATGCAGAATATAGATTGGGAAAGAATATTTCCTGGGCTCTTGCCTGTGATCAAGTACAGATCGAGCTTATTACTATACTAAAGGAAATTCTGATCACTGCTAAGTTAGGACACTGGCCACCATCTCTCATCCATATGGCTAGTACCAAAATACCTTAATTTGTTATAGCTCACCTTGATTGGTGGACAGTTAGTGTTCCCATTTGTTCACCACAAGGCTGCTCTATCTGTACTTTGATCCCATGGTCAGGACAACACACAGTTATTTATCCTATTGTTAATATTGGGGTGCAGTTTGATAATATGCTTATGTATCCTGTGGACCATCTCACATGGGTGCAGCCACTGGACGACACCTGGACTTCATTCAAGCCGATGGACCCCAGTTTGTGTGAGCAGACTACATTTCAGTTCAAGTGTCAACCTCACCAGTTTAAAGAGGCTGATACCTCCTGCTGGAACAATTCCTCCTCTTGCTCCCTGACTGTTAAGCTCTCATATTCCCTGACTACCTCACACAGTTTGTATTACCTTGGAGCTGGACACTTTTGTTTTCATCTGTTCTTTCCCCAGAATGATTCTTTTTCGATTGCTCCCAGAATGCATGACATTTGCCTTCCCAAGAACACTTTGTTGTACAGTTCAAACTATTTACCAAAAAATACCTGGTGCAGTCATACACCACTGATCTCCATCACCATTAACGGGACAACTTATTCCACACCGCTGGCTACCAATGACTCTATAGACATTCCAGACTTTATCTCATATGCTGTGCATCCATTACCACTTGGCATGGGAGAAAAGACACTACATAAACTGCTCAACTTTACAGAACTCCATGTCTATATTGATCACCTTAAAACAACATCCATTGAAGTGAATCACACCATCGCTTATGAGAATGGACACATTCAACAAATTGTTGGACACTTGCTACAAGATGCTCATGTGTCTGTGTGGGAATTGTTATTTGGTTACTCACCTACTGCTGATCATGTCTTTAATGTTTTTATTCACCCTATTATTATTTTAACTGCTGTACAAATACTGCTATGCATTATCATAATTTTCCTGTGTTGTAAAATGAAGCAAATGTACATATCCTTGCAATGCATGTCCTACAGAACATTTTAAGGTAGTTACACTGAATTTCTCTAACATCTACCCCTACATCCAGGCTCATTTGGCCTGCTAATTTGGCATTTCCTATTACACTGAATACCAGAGTCAGCTGCAGTCTAGTATTGCTTCCTATCCTCACTCACAGCATCCTGGTACCTTTGGCTTTAACCTCCTCAAAAATTCCTGCAGCCCTTATGCACTGTTCACTCTCTCTAAGACGGGCACGGAGGTAGCATATTGGGTTCCCCCCCCCCAGTAGTGGCTACCCTACCTAAGACACGAGGTTTGGACTCATAAGGAGACTTGTTTATCTCTAGAACACTAGAGACAGTATTATGCAGGACAGGGGACTTGCTGGACATAGCAAGGTATTTAATACAGGAGGTATTAGACAAGCTGCCTACTATCATGTAATGGCAGCTGGGACAGGTACCACAGGCTTGCTTCCACCATTTCCAGGCACAAATAATAAAAATAAAAAAGGTGTGGGAGATGTCAGCATACATGACATAGGAATCATGGCTTTTTCCCCAGACCTTGGATTTCATGCAGCAGTGTTACTCTGGTGATTTCAGTCTCCAAAGGTAATAGGGCAGTTTACAGGATGAGATTAACTCTGACCCCCTGTTGATGTAAGTCTCCAAGCCTGTTGAGAATGGTCTGCAGCCCCTCCCTGCTAAATCAAGAATAGCAGACCTCAAAGGGAGTGGCTGGAAACAATAGCAGACCTCAAAGGGAGGTGCTAGAGAATTCACTATAAAGGACAGAAACACTTCCTCTTGCTCTCTCTCTTCCACTATTCATCGGACATGAAGGACAGGAGGCTCTGATAACACAGGTACACTACCAAAAAACTGCCTCCAGTTTTGCAACTGATTCCTATAGATTTTGGGGTGCTGAATCCAGGAAAAATAGCCAAAATGTTCCATCACGTCACGTTTTCTTGCAAAATTAGATTTCTTACCCATATAAGGAATGTTCACATAATTTCTTTTTAGCCGACTGCAGTTTATTTTCTTGGCCCAAAATAGAGGTTGTAATGGTTAACTAACTAGAACCACTACCTCATGATATTTTAGAGTGTTTTGTATTCATTTTATACATTAACAGGACAATTGGGAGGCGGGGGGCTAAATCCAGTACTCGCGCTGGCGCATGTTCTTTCCTGTTCGTCTCGCCTCGTTCGCTCGCTCGCTCAAACACGGTGGTTGCGACATGAACGTTCCTGTCAAATTTCAGTTTCTTGCAAGTTCATTATTACCTTTTGTTTGCTCAGTCGTAATCCAGCTTTATTCCGAAGTGGTTCACTACAGTTGTAGTTTGCAGTGCTGTGTATTTGTGATGGCTCACAGAGCCAGAGGTTGCGTCAACTCTCCGGACAGTTTTTGTTTTATTTGTGGGGAATATACCGTGAAAAAGCGGCAGAGGAACATTTCTGCATTTATTAAAAAAGTATATTTCGCCTATTTCGGTTTGAAGTTAGGCGATCAAGACAAACCGTGGGCTCCTCACAAAGTGTGCAAGACATGTGAGGAAGATCTACGCTTATGGATGAAAGGTAAAAAACAAGCATTTCGTTTCGGAATACCTATGATGTGGCGTGAACAAAGAGACCACAGCAGTGACTGCTATTTTTGCTCTTGCATTGTGAAGGGATACAACTTAAAAAATAAGAACGTAATAAGTTACCCCAACCTTCCCTCAGCAATTAGGCCTATGCCTCATAGCAACGAAGTACCTGTGCCTGAACCACCAAAATCTTTGGATCATATTTGTGTGGACGGTTCTGATCATGATGAGACTCATCAGATGGCTTTTCCCGATGAGTCCAGTACTTCCGAGTTTGAAACTGAACCAGATCCGAAACCTGAACTTTTCTCTCAAGCTGAATTGAATGATTTAGTCCGGGATTTAGGACTCCCAAAAGATGCTGCCCAACTGCTAGGTTCCGGCTTAAACAGAAAAATCTATTGTCACCAGGAACAACTTTTTATTGGTACTGCAACCGCGAGACACAATTTTTGAAGTATTTCAGCAAAGAGGAAGATTTGGTATTTTGCAACGATATATACGGAGTGATGGAAAAGTTTAAACTCAAGTATGATCCTGCTGAATGGCGGCTGTTCATTGATTCGTCAAAAGACAGCATAAAAGGTGTTCTTCTTCATAATGGCAACACATTCGCTTCAGTTCCTATTGCTCACTCTGTTATTCTCCAAGAAAAATACGAGAATTTGGCCCTGATTCTTCAGAAGATTCGTTATGATGAGCATAAGTGGATGATTTGTGGAGACTTTAAAATTCTATCCATGCTATTAGGGCAGCAATCCGGTTTCACCAAATATCCCTGCTTCCTTTGCTTGTGGGATAGCCGGGCCCGCGACCTACACTGGGGGAAAAAAGACTGGCCAATTCGGGAGTATTTGAGACCCGGTGAGAAAAATGTTCTTCATGAGAGCTTGGTACCTCGTGATAAAATTCTATTACCACCTCTCCACATTAAGTTGGGTCTCATTAAGCAATTCATCAAGTCCCTTCCAAAAGATGGTGAGTGCTTTCGGTACCTTTGCTCAAAGTTCCCCCGACTTTCTGAAGCAAAGCTAAAGGAAGGAGTGTTTGTTGGCCCTGATATAAGGAAACTCATTTCAGATGGAGCATTCGCTGAAACGATGTCTGAGAAGGAAAAAGAAGCCTGGGATTCCTTCAAGGATGTTCTTCTCAAATTCTTGGGGAACAGGCGGGATGAGAACTATAAGGATATTGTTGCCAGGATGCTCAATGCCTTCAAAGAACAAGGCTGTAACATGAGCCTGAAAGTCCATTTCTTGCACTCCCATGTGAACTACTTTCCCGAAAACATGGGGGCGTACAGTGAAGAACAAGGTGAAAGGTTTCACCAGGACATCAAGGACGCAGAGAGAAGGTACCAAGGAAGATGGAACACCACTATGATGGCTGATTTCTGCTGGTTGCTGCTGCGGGAAACCCCAGAGGAAAAATACGCCAAGCAGCGCACCAAGAGAAGCATTCGGGGGAAGAAGAAACGGGCCCACCAGGAGATTGATTGACCCAAGAATGACTTTAAAATCTAAACTGTGTTGACAAATATCGTGTTTTTACTAAACTTTGAAATAAAAATGTGCTAGTTATTACCACAGTGTCGGATCTCATTTATTAGAATTTTATTTTCACACCATCGGGTGTTTGTCTTCATGTATTGCAATGGTGCGGTTTGCGTTTTCTATTCTTACATACATACCTGTACAACATTTTTTGCACATTTCTTTGCTTTGCTTTGTGTCTAACCTCGCTCTTATATGCTCAATGTTTGTGCACATGTATGTGGCTGTTTTAAGTGCAGACAATTTTGCTACCATCACAGTGTGTTTTGTTGACATTACTCTATTCTTATGTGCTGCCTTGTTACAATTTTCTTTATTCTTATTTGAATAACTACTAAACAATTAGTATAAAGAATTCATCCAAGAAACTTTTATCTCGATCGCACTCAATCTGAAACGTTCACCTCAAACTGCTAACCCAATGTAGCAAAATATCTGTACGTGATGGAGCAAATTGGTTACCAGATTTGGATTCAGCGCACCAAAAAATGTAAAAATCAATCGAAACATTAGAGGCAGTTTTAAAAAAATTTTTTTTAGTGTACCTGTGTAATCAATTCTCTTCACCCCTCCCCCTCTCTCTCTCTTCCTATTTTCATCGGACACACCTTGAACACAAAGAGGAGCAACCTCCTGCAGGAAGTCCAACCAGACACAAGGAGCAGAAGGAGTCGGAAGAGCAAGGGGTCTTTATTGTACAAAGGGAACCCCAACGCATTTCGGCAACGCCTTCATCAGGGGGGTGACACTAATAAATAAAAATATATTTAAACATATATTAATAAAAACAAATAAACACACAATTAAAAACAGGGAACAAGAAGAACATTACAACCTAATTAATACAATAAATAATTAATAATAAATAAAAATAGTGTAAAAGGAACTCGACTAGAGCAGCCAATGATTGCATATGTGCATAGAGAATACAGTAGACAACTATAAAGATAAATATGCAGTAATGTGGCTAATAAAATGTTTTAGTTATATTTTTAATCTTTTGTTATTAGCAGTTTTCATATACTATAGTTTTATTAGTTATACAGGTTTTATATTGTTTGGTCCATGGTACACCAAGCTCTTCTTGACTCATCTAATCACATATGGTCTTATGTACCTTTTTATTATTATTATATTAAATCCATGTTGTTCACCATTTATTTAATTATTAATTTTCTATCATGGTTTATCATATATGTTTTTTCTTTTATTAGTCATGTTTCTTTGGTATTAATATATGTATCGCCACATTTATATTGAGTTTTTATTGGTACAGTTTAGTTTTACATCTACGCTTTTATTTATTTCTATATTTATTTGCGCTTGTGGCTCTTAGTTCATCATTTAGCTTTATGGTCATTTATCCATTTCCATAGTTTAGCATATATATATATATATATATATATATATATATATATATATATATATATATTTATATTTTATATTTTTTTATTTATATTATATTTTATAATTTTATTTTTTAGTTATTGTGGTTGATTTATTTATTTATTTCTAATCTTTATACATGACTGGTACACTTATAACTATTGTTATTTATTTATATTGATAGTTTATTGGTTATCTATGTGTTTTATACTTATACTTATACTTATATCTATATTTATATTTATTGTTATAGTTAATTGGATATGTTTCCATTTTACTATTGTATAATACAAATTTTATTAGCCACATTACTGCATATTTATCTTTATAGTTGTCTACTGTATTCTCTATGCACATATGCAATCATTGGCTGCTCTAGTCGAGTTCCTTTTACACTATTTTTATTTATTATTAATTATTTATTGTATTAATTAGGTTGTAATGTTCTTCTTGTTCCCTCAGCCCTGCCTTTTGTGTTTCTCATATCGTCATCATTAGACTATTTTATGTTGTATGTCCTGCCGGTGCTTTCACATTTTAATCTTATTTTAACTGTTTTTAATTGTGTGTTTATTTTTTTTATTAATATATGTTTAAATATATTTTTATTTATTAGTGTCACCCCCCTGATGAAGGCGTTGCCGAAACGCGTTGGGGTTCCCTTTGTACAATAAAGACCCCTTGCTCTTCCGACTCCTTCTGCTCCTTGTGTCTCATCGGACACACCTTGCCATGAGGCTCTGACCCACATGTTCTTACCTCTCTCTCTCACACACACATGCACACACAGAGTCTTTCATATAGACTATTCTCTCTTACTTCACTATGTAATAAGCCTATTTCTACATAAAGACCTGTTTCCAAGCCACACCTGTTTGGTTATCTTATTTGTGATGCTTACTTGACTGTCTCTGTGAAATGAACCCAGGACCAAGCGGAGACTAGACTAAGACGACAGCCTGTTGCCATCGGTGAGTATTTTAAGTTTACTGTAAACCGCGCTGATGATAAAAGTGTGGTATATAAGAGCGTTAAATAAATAAATAAATAAGAAGATTACAAGTCAGAAGATTACAGTAACGATTCAAGCAGCCATATTTCCAGTACCTCTTAGTGCATGGACACCCAGATATACCCAGACAGAGATTGACCATTACTGTCGACATGAGGGGGGGCAACTATCGGAAACTGGATGGATAGTGTTGCCACCGCCTGAAGGGAGCTCACCCCCTGGCATGACCGTGATTCCCAAAGCCCTAGGTCCTGCCTTTGTCCAAGCCTTTCATCAAGCCACACACTATGGAAAGACCAAAATGGCAGACGCTCTGAAACCATACTTTTATATCTCGTTGCTGGGACCTCTGACCACCTCAGTAGCCCGAAGATGTGTGACTTGTGCCAAGAACAATGCCTGACAAGGTCCTGTCCCACCCCCAAGAGCTCAGTCAGTAGGAGTTACCCCCATGGGGAATATTCAAATAGACTTTGCAGAAATGCCACGAACGAATGGATATCGCTACTTGTTGGTCCTAGTCTGTACCTTTTCTGGATGGGTGGAAGCTTTTCCCACTAGAACTGAGAAGGCCAGGGAAGTCACTAAAGCCTTGCTCCATGAGATCATCCCCCGATTCGGAATACCTTTGACCATGGGGTCTGACAATGGGCCCTCTTTTGTATCACAAGTAACCCAGCAGCTAGCCCATGCCCTGCAAATACAATGGAAGTTACACACAGCTTACAGACCCCAGAGTTCAGGCATTGTGGACCCAGTACAAGCATCGTGGAACTTGTGTCTCTTGGGTAAACTGCTAGGTACATATGACCTAGATTGGCCACTGTTGGAAACAGAATACTGGGCTTGATGGACCTTGGTCTGACCCAGTATGGCATATCTTATGTTCATATCTTATGTTCTTATGTTCTTAAAGTAGAGAGAATGAACCGAACCCTGAAGTCCCAGTTATCTAAGCTCTGTCAAGAAGCCCTCCTGAAATGGCCCCAAGCTCTCCCCATAGCCCTTCTCCGGATACATTCAGCCCCCACCACGCCATTAGGAGTATCCCCGTTTGAGATTTTATATGGGAGGCCCCCGCCCATAATTCAGGGGATAAGGGGGGATATGAATCAAATTGGATCAGTAATCACTAGGCAAGAATTGTTGGCTCCAAGTTCTGTTTTACAGGGCCTTCATGCCTGGGTGCAAGACCAGTTGCCTATCAATCTAACAGAGCCCTTGCATCCTTTCAAGCCTGGAGCCTCGGTGTGGGTAAAAGAGTGGAAGAAGACACCGTTGGCGCCTCAGTGGAAAGGGCCATACATCGTCTTGTTGTCAACCCCAACAGCAGTCAAAGTGGCAGAAATCGACTCCTGGATCCACCACAGTCGAGTAAAGCCAACAGCAGTTTCTGAGAGTCGCCCCTGGACCTCGATCGCTAATCCTGCAGCACCATTGCGACTCACACTGCGAAGACAAGATCCATCATCGTAAAGACTTTGCCAACCTACTCCTGAACATCAACGAAAGAGCAGTCTTTCAGTTTTGCAGTATCCACCTTGCAGACTATGTTAACCAATCAACCATTATCTATCTACCTCAATCAACCATTACCTACCTCATCAATTATTAGAGACTATGACCATGATGCTTACTAATTACTGTTTTATTCTCGCGGTAGCCCTGGGACTCTTGAGAACCACTCTTGCTTTGCCCCCTTGTGCAGCCTGTATAACCACCACCCAAACTGGAATGCAAGTTACTCAGACTCTACTTTATCACTCTTACTATACTTGTACTGGCATAGTCAGCCAGTGTATCTATAATGGTACAGAACTGAATGTCTGTACAAAGGGAAAGACTCGTACTTGTTTCAGACCTCGACAGAATCCATCTTACTATGTCCTGGAACTGAGATGGAATGATGAAGATGGAGCCCTCGTCAACGCCACAAGTCAACTCTCTGATCCCACCCAACCTGCATACCTGTATTTTGATGCTTGTGACTTAATTAACAGAAATAATTACTACAGGTGTGGATCATGGGAACAAGCCTACTATTATGATGAGAAATATATGTGTCCTGAAGGTGCGTACAGATGGGGAATGTGCACTGGAACACACTCCTCAACAACATATAGCAAAGCATCGGAAGCGGACTACTACTGTCCGAAGTGGGACTGTATGTACTATGCCACCTGGTCTGGTGGCCCTACAGGACAAACTGATGATAATCGCAAAGCTATATTGGAAAGATTACCCCTACTAGAACCCAACAAGTGCAAGAAAAGTACATGCAATCCCCTACGACTCCAGATCTCCGACCCTAGTCAATGGAAGCAAGGATTCCGATTTGGCCATGTCTCAGACTGTCTCTATTGTGGAGGAACTCAGATGGAAGACCAATGGCCTTGGGAAGCACAAGAACTGAACTATTCCGTACCATATTACCAAACTGATGTTCATAGCACTACCAATGAATGGGTCCTCGCCCACTCCATAGTGGGTAGACTATGTTTTGTACGAGCAGGACCGCAATTGACTGCATTAGTAGGACAGTTGGTCTGTTTGAACCAGAAATATTACAATGCTACTACTGAGAAGACATCTTGGTGGTCAGGTGCCAATACTCTGGAACCTTCTAATCCTTTGATCGTCTTCCCTTACTTGGCCAGGATATGGACAAATCTGGTTACGCATAGCACCTGGCAAGCTCCACCTGGACTTTACTGGATTTGTGGCACTCGAGCATATGCTAAACTCCCTGCCAATTGGGGAGGGGTGTGTGTTCTAGGAACTATACGACCATCTTTCTTCCTTTTGCCCCTGTCCCACGAAGAACAATTGGGATTCCCTGTATACAAAAGCCGACAAAAGCGAGAGGCTCTCAAGATCGGCCAGTGGGACAAATGGGATGCAACCTCTGAAGAATGGCCACCTGAGAGAATTGTTTCTTACTATGGACCTGCTACCTGGGCACAAGATGGTTCTTGGGGCTACCGCACTCCTGTGTATATGCTGGACCGTATTATACATTTGCAAGCTGTTGTTGAACTTATAACCAATGAAACTAGTAGAGCACTAACCTTGTTAGCTAAACAAGCCACACAGATGTGTACAGCCATTTAACAGAACCGCTTAGCATTAGATTATCTGCTTGCAGCTGAAGGAGGTGTATGTGGCAAGCTTAATTTAACTAACTGTTGTTTGCAAACTGATAATGAAGGGCAAGTTGTAGAAGACATAGCCAATCACATGAGAAAACAAACTTATGTCCCAGTCCAAACCTGGCATGGCTTGCAACTTGATGGCTGGTTTGGTTCGTGGTTTTCAGGTATGGGCGGCCTGAAGACACTTGTATTGATAGTTTTCTTGATTGTGGTTGTTTGCTTATGTATCCCATGTTTCCTTCCCTTATGCTTGCATATGCTGAACTCAACCATTGATAGAATTGTTGAACGCAAGGCAGATTCACAGATACTAGCAATGTGGCATTACTACCCTAACCCTGTGCCACACAGTGATCCCTCCACCCTAGTGTAGAGTACCATATGTGATTTAATTCTTACCCTTTCTCACTTGCGGGTGAGAATAATCAAAGGGGGGAATGTGATAGGCTATGGCCTAGCCTAGCCTGTAAATGTATGTTATGAAGCCTGTAGGTTAGGCCTGAGTCCCCACCCCCACTTCAGAATATTAGAACTGAGTAGAGCTAAAAGCCAGAGAAACAGAATTTTGCTTCAAGCAGCTTTTGCTGATAAGAAAGTAAAACTTTCCATTGAGTTTGTTATTCACAGATGTATTTCAGAATCTTGCTTTTCACACAGTGTCTGTGCTGCGAGTGACCTTGTCAGCAAAAAGCAAGGCAGAATGTTATGTCTAGTTACTGAGCATGGCTAGGAAGGCCTAAGAGCAGGGTGGGGGAAGAGCGGTGTGGGCCCGGTCAGAAATTTTCCATTGAATGGGGGGGGGTGAGGGGGCCACCAGGACCAATGAGGAGTTTGTCTGTATAGAGCTAATGAAGAGAGCTATAAATGCTGTTGTTTTTCTGAAAGCAATGCTCAGACCATTTTGGAAGTGACAGGTGTCTGAGACTTGTGCACAAATAAACAGGTTTGAATTCTAGTAAATAGACTCCTGGTGTGTTCATTGCGTGCACTTCGCTATTACATCATCATACTGGATGACCGTAGCACGAGACAGCCACACCATATTGTCCTCATCATGTTTTAATTCTCTCTCATGCTCTCCAAGCCATTTCCAATTGTGAAACCTGCTAATTTCTCGGCCACCCATAGCTGTGGTCTGCTGTCCCCGGAGAACAACTATTACAGGTGACTAACTACACTTTCTCCGCGAATAAGCAGGAAGTCAGTCCTCACATATGGGACTCTCCAGCTATAGGCTACCGAGAACCTGTAAAAATGCCACGGTGACCTGCGGGTCTGGATGGGATACATTCAAGAATACTGAAGGAATGTGGGGATGTTCTAGCGGCTCCACTGTCTGACCTTTTCAATGACTCTTTGGAGTCAGGAGTGGTGCCAGAGGACTGGAGAGAGGCACATGTGGTCCCTTTACACAAAAGCGTATGTAAGGATGACACTGAGAATTACAGATCAGTTAGTTTAACTTCTGTGGTAAGTAAATTATTGGAAAGGCTACTAAAAGAGAGAATAGTGAGGTTTCTGGAGTCCAATGAATTGCAGGATCTGAAGCAGCATGGATTCACCAGAGGCAAGTCTTGTCAGACAAATCTGATTGATTTCTTTGACTGGGCGACCAGGGAGTTGGACCGAGGGAGAGCCCTAGATGTGGTGTATTTAGATTTCAGTAAAGCCTTTGACACCGTTCTGCACAGGCAACTTATAAACAAACTGAGCACCCTGAGGAGAAGGAGGTTACTAGTGGTAAGCCGCAGGGATATGTCCTTGGTCTGATTCTTTTTAACATCTTTGTTAGTGATATTGTAGAAGGGCTGTTATGTAAGGTTTGCTTGTTTGTGGATGATACCAAAATCTGCAATAGAGTAGACACCCAGGAAGGAGTAGATAACATGAGGAGGGATCTAGAATTCTAGAATGGTCTAGAATTTGGCAGCTGAAATTTAATGCTAAAAAAATGCAGGGTCATGCATTTGGGCTACAAAACTCCAAAGGAAGGTACAGTGTAGGGGAATGAGGTACTTCTGTCCATAAAAGAGGAGCAGGACCTGGGTGTAATTGTGTCTGACGATCTTAAAGTAGAGTGCCTTGCTAAAACATTCATTCCCTTGGTTTTTGTCCTGTTTTGTCACATTACGTACAACCTGGAATGAAAATGGAAATTCATTTGGATATTACGTAATGGACCTAACAATATAGTCCAAATTGGTGAAGTGAAATGACAATAAAATACCTTGTATATATAAAAACTGAAAAGTTGTGATTGCATACGTATTCATCCCTTTTGCTCGGAACCCCCTAAATAAGATTTGGTCCAACCAATGAACCTTAGAAGTCACATAATTAGTTGATTAGGGTCCACCTGTGTGCAATCAGTATCACATGATCTGTCATACGATGCCTGTATAAATATACCTGTTCTGAAAAGCCCCTGACTCTGCACACCACTAAGCAAGCAATATAACGACCAAGGAGCACTCCAAACAGGTCAGAGACAAAGAAATATAGATCAGGGTTGTGTTATAAAAATATATCCCAAATTCTGAATATCCCATGGAGTACCATTAAATCCATTATAACAAAAGAGAAAGAAAATGGCATCACTACAAACCTGACACGAGAAGGCTGCCCACCAAAACTCAGAGACCATGGAAGGAGGGCATTAATCAGAGATGCTACAAAGACACCAAGGATAACACTGAATGAGCTGCAGAGATCCACAGGGGAGATCTGAGTATCTGTCCATAGGACCACTTTAAGCCATACACTACACAGAGTGGGACTTTATGGAAGAGTGGCCAGAAAAAAGCCATTGCTTAAAGAAAAAATGAGAAAACACGTTTGGAGTTTGCAAAACAGCATGTGGCGGACCCCCCAAACACATGGAAGAAGGTTCTCTGGTCAGAAGAGACAAAAATTAACCTTTTGCCCATCATGGGAAATGCCATGTGTGGAGCAAACCCAACACTTCCCATCACCCCGAGAACACCATTCCCACAGTGAAACATGATGGTGGCAGCATCATGCTGTGGGAATGTTTTTCATTGGCAAGGACAGGAAAACTGGTCAGGATTGAAGGGGCGATGGATGGCACTAAGTACAGGGCAATTCTTGAGGAAAACCTGTTTCAGTCTACCAGAGATTTGAGACTGGGACAAAGGTTCACCTTCCAGCAAGACATTGACCCTAAACAAACTGCTAAAGCTACACTGAAGTGGCATAAAGGGAAACATTTAAATGTCTTGGAATGGTGCCTTAGTCAAAGCCCAGACTTCAATCCAATTGAGAATCTGTGGCATTACTTGAAGATTGCTGTACACTAATGGAACCCAGGTAATTTGAAGGAGTTGAAGCAGTTTTGCCTTAAGGAATGGGTAAAAATCCCAGTGGCTAGATGTGCTAAGCTAATAGCGACATACTCCAAGAGACATGCAGCTGTAATTGCAGCAAAAGATGGCTCTACAAAGTATTGACTTTGGGGGGTGAATACATATGCACACACTCCTGCTTTCAGTTTTTTTTTGTCTTCATTATTGTTTGTGTCACAATAAAAGATATTTTGCACCTTCAATGCCTTAGGCATGTTGCGTATATCACATGGTGCTAATCCCTAAAACTCCATTTTAATTCCAGGTTGTAATGCGACAAAACAGGACAAACACAGAGGGGATGAATACCTTTTGCAATGTGCTGCAGCTAAACAGGTAGAAAAGGCAACTGCAAAAGTCAGAAGGATTCTTGGGTGTATAGAGAGGAATAGAAAGCAGAAAAAAGAAGGTAATAATAATGCCTCTGTATAAGTCTCTGGTGCGACCTCATTTGGAATATTGTGTGCAATTCTGGAGACCGCACCTTTAAAAGGCTATAAGCAGGTTGGAGTCGGTGCAGAGGGTGGCAACTAAAATGGTTACAGGTTTTCATTATAAAGCATATGAGGACAGATGTAAAGAGCTTAAAACGTATATTTCAGAAGAAAGGCAGGATAGGGATGATATGATACAGACATTTAAATACCTCCATGGCATAAATGCACAGGAGGGTCTCTTTCAATTGAAGGCAAGCTCTGCTATGAGGGGACATAGCATGAGAGTGGAAGGGGTAAGACTCATGAGTAATATGCAGAAATATTTCTTTACAGAAAGAGTAGTAGATGTGTGGAATAGTGTCCCAGTGGAGGTGGTAGACAAGAGGACAGTATCTGAATTCAAAAAAGCATGGGACAAACACAGAGGATCTCTAAAGGTAAAAAGAGAATTATTGTAGTTGATATGAAAAGGCAGACTAGATAGGCCATGTGGTCTTTTTCTGCCATCGTGTTTCTATATTTCTATTTAAAATGAAAAGAAATAGGAACAATCTCAACCAGTAAGACATGTGAAAAACTGAGTTGCTATTCAAAGCTCTCATGTATCGTACACATTCCTTTTTCCACATATATTTAAAAATCATATCTGACTCCATGGTCAACAATATATATCTTTATAAATATACTTCAGATTCAAATTACTACTACCACTTATATATAAAGCACTACAAGGCATACTAAGCGCCGGACATATACATGTACTGGACAGTCCATGCTGTATAGAGCTTACAATCTAATCAGACAGATAATACAACAACTAGGGATCAAGTTAAAACTAGGAGAATGGTAAAGATACACATGGGTGGTAAACAAGAGGACAAGGGATCAGAATCCAAAAGCAGTCTTGAAGATGTGGGTGTTTAGTCTGGATCTGAATAAGGCCAGAGATGCAGCCTGACATACTGACTGAGGCAGTTTGTTCTATGCAGCTGCAAGGTGGAATGAGTGAAGTCTGGAGTTTGCAGTGGCAGAGATTTGCATGGATATAAGGGATCTGCCAAAAGAGCAGAGTTCCGAGAAGGTGTGCAGGGAGAGATAAGAGAAGAAAGGTAGTGAGGAGCCGCAGAATGAATGCACTTAAGGTCAAAAAGAAAAGTTTGAATTGGATTTGGAGATGGATAGGGAGCCAGTGAAGTGACTTAAAGAGGACGTTACGTGGGCAAAGCAACACTGGCAGAAGATTACTTGTGAAGCTGAGTTTTGAACAGATTAAAAGGGCAGAAAGACGATTCAGGTGGAGACCAGCAAGGAGCAGGTTGCAACAGTCTAGACCAGGGGTTCTCAACCCAGTTCTTGGGACTCACCTATCCAGTCAGGTTTTCAGGATAACCACAATAAATGTGCATGAGAGAAATTTGCATGCACTGCCTCCACTGAATGCAAATCTCTCATATGCACATTCATTGTGATTATCCTGAAAACCTGACTAGCTTGGTCTGTACTGAGGACTAGTTTGAGAATCCCTGGTCCAAATGAGAGGTGACTAGAGAGTGGATAAGGGTCTTAGTAGCATGCTCATAAAGGAAGGGGCAATTTTGCTGATGTTATAGAGAGAGAAACGACCGATTTTAGCTACCTGTTGGATGGGTTCGGAGAAAGCGTAGTTACTCACCTGAAACAGGTGATCTCAGGGAACAGCAGCAATCGGTCCTCAAATATGGGTGACATCGGCACCAACGGAGCTCGAGCGGAAGCATCTCATCAGCTTTTAAAGAAAGCCTTTGGGAGATGCACCACGCATGCGTGATCCCCTTCCCACCTAAGGGTGCCATCTTGCCTCAGTCAAATGACATAGCTAAGACGGCCAAGGAAAAAATAAAGGAAAATAGTGCAAGGGGGCAACTCCAAGGGGAGGAGGGATGGTTGTGAGGACCGATTCCTGCTGTCCCCGGAGAACACCTGTTTCAGGTGAGTAACTATGCTTTCTCCGGGAACAAGCAAGAAGTCAGTCCTCACATATGGGACTCCCCAGCTAGAGGCTACCGAGAACCTGTAAAAACGCCATGGCGACCTGTAAAGGGTGAGACATGATCAGCAGAAGTTGAAGCCCTACTGAGAGACTCTCGCAAAACCCAGTTGTCCGGCAGAGGACCAGCACTCTGACAGCCTGAACACAGAAGGGTCGGAGGGCAGGAGTTGCCTACAGCCTGAAGAGATTATGGAGTATGGCCTGGACAAAGGCGCTATCCCGTCAGGACTCCCTCTCCAGGTAGTAGTGCGCTGCAAAGTTATGAACCAAAGACCGGGTGGCGGCCCGGCAGATTTAAGTCACGGGAACGGAACACAGATTTGCCACGGAAGTAGCCATGGCCCTGACATGGTACACAGTGACCTGGTCCAATAGGCAAGGGTAATGCAATCAGTCACCCAAGCGGACAGAGTTCGCTGAGTCACTGGGAGCCCCAGATGGCTGGGGTCCTAGGATACGAAAAGCTGACGTGCTTTGTGGTGGCCCAGAGTCCATTGCAGGTAGAAGGACAGGACTCTTTTACAATTTAGAATATGGAGAACAGTCTCCGCCCTACCGGCGTGAGGCCTCGGAAAAAAGGTGGGGAGCACCACCTCCTGGTTGAGGTGGAACAGGGACATCACCTTCGGCAGAAACGTGGGGTGTGTGCGGAGCACCACCCTGTTCTTGTAAGATAGTAACATAGCATATGATGGCAGATAAAGACCAGTATGGTCCATCTAAACTGTCCAGCAAGGCGGCAGGAGTAGGTCCACCTTCTGCCCCGTGTAGATCACCCTTCAATATGCCTTTTTTTAGGGGTGTACCCACTGCTCCGTGTAGGCCACCCCTATTAGTTGAGCTATAAGAAATAGTTATGTTTATTTTGATTTTATCCTGTTGCTATAAAGGGATCCACTGCATCTGTCCCATGCCATTTTGAATTCTGTCACTGTATTTGCCCCCACCACGTCCATCGGGAGGACATTCCAAGCATCCACCACCCTTTCAGTGAAAAAGTATTTTTTTTGACATTGTCTTTCACTTTACCCCCTTGCAGCTTCATGTTATGCCCTTTAGTTTTACAGCTTCCCCGTTTTTGGAAGAGGTTTGTTCATTAATACTATTAAGTATTTAAAGGTCTGAATCAAGCAGATCAGAAAGATGATCTTAATGCCAAGATTACAACCTTGGAGGTCGCAAAAGCATCAAAATGTTGTATCAGTGTCAAGCCCTGGGACCGGATGGGTTTAGAGGAATTTTATAAGCTGATGTTATTATCCACCTAGGCACAAACGACCTGGCTAGGAACAGTGCCTCTACAGCCCAAAAGGACTTCCAATCTCTGGGGGAGAAACTCAAGCACGTTGTTAACACTGTTGCATTCTCAGAGGTTCTACCTGTTCTTGGTAAGGGGACAAAAAGACTGCATCGCATTAACAGCTTTAATACATGGCTCCAGACCTGGTGCAGAAAAGAAGGATTCGGATTTATTGGCAACTGGGACAACAGATGGACCAACAAGAGACTATACTGTGTTGATGGACTACATCTCTCTTCCGCAGGGAAAAGAATCCTAAGTGAAAAATTCAGGCAGTATGTGGACATGCATTTAAACTAGGAAAAGGGGGTGACGGATGTGGAAGGTCAACATCTGCATGCCACCCCCAACAAAAGCAGAACAACATCAGAAACAGCCACACTTTTAAACCACACATCAAAAACATGTGGGAGGAAGTGGGCAGAACAAAATCAATGCAAAATACACACAAGCCAGGAAAGTGCTGGAAAGCAATGAGCACAAATGCTCGAAGCTTAGCCAACAAAATTCCAGACCTGGAAGCCCTAATGGTGGAAACGGACTTGGACATTGTGGCCATTACAGAAACATGGTTTAATGAATCACATGATTGGGATATAGCCATAGCTGGCTATAATCTATTCAGAAGGGACCGAGAAAATGGAAAAGGAGGAGGAGTAGCCTTGCATGTCAAAAGCAATATTAAAGCTACTGAAATGCAGGGGACATGGGGAAAAGAAGAAGCGCTCTGGATTGCGTTGGAGAGAGGAGATGGCACTGTCATCCATATTGCTGTAGTCTATAGACCTCCGACTCAAATTGAAGAGAGAGACAATGAATTGATTATAGATATTGCCAAAATAGCATCAAAGGGGGAAGCAATCATATTGGGTGACTTTAATCTACCTGATATGGATTGGATTACTCCTTCTGCACATCTGGAAAGAAGCAAAAAAATTGTGGATGCTCTCCAAGATGCATTATTTAGACAAATGGTGATGGAACCAACCAGGGAAAGCTCAACCCTGGATGTAGTGCTCACCAACGGTGATAGAGTGTCGAATGTCTGCGTGAGTGCCCCTGTGAGCAACAGCGACCATCACACGGTGTGGTTTGAAATAAAAGCCATGGTACAGGCCAATCATAGCAAGCTCAGAGTCCTAAACTTCAAATACACTGACTTCAATAAAATGGCAGAGTACGTAAAGGAGGAGATGACGGGGTGGGAAGAGATAAAGGAAGTGGAATTGCAATGGGCTAAATTAAAGGAGGCAATAAAAGGAGCAACAGATAAATATGTAAGAAAAGTAAATAAAAGCAAGAGGAGAAGGAAACCTATTTGGTTTTCCAAAGAGGTGGCTGCTCATATAAAGGCAAAAACCACAACTTTTGCAAAATTCAAAAGCTTGCAGACAGAAGAACATAGAACTGAATACAGGATCCAACTCAAAGAGTCTAAAAGAGTAATAAGGATAGCAAAATCAAAAGCAGAGGAAAAGATGGCTAAAGATGTTAAGGGTGGCAACAAAAATTTCTTCAGGTATTTTCAGGAAAGGAAAAAGATCAGAGTTGGAATTGCAGGACTCAGAAGTGCTGGGAAAGGACTCGTGGAAAGTGACACTGAAAAAGCAAAATTGCTAAACAATTACTTCTGCTCTGTGTTTACTAAAGAAGATCCTGGGGATGGACCAGCTGTGACTCCCAAATATAAAAATGGGAATGAAGTAGATACCACACCATTCACAGAAGAAGAGGTGTTAGAACAACTTGCTAAACTGAAAGTGGACAAAGCCATGGGACCGGATGGGATACATCCCAGGATACTGAAAGAGCTCAGAGAGGTTCTTGCAGGACCGTTAAAGGATGTCTTCAACAGATCCTTGGAAACAGGAGAGGTTCCTCAGGACTGGAGAATGGCTGATGTCGTACCTCTACACAAAAGTGGTGACAGGGAAGAAGTGTCAAACTACAGGCCCGTGAGCCTTACCTCGGTGGCAGGAAAAGTAATGGAGGCGCTCCTGAAAGAGCGAATAGTGAACTTTCTCAAAACCAACAGCTTGCAAGACCCGAGGCAACATGGTTTTACCGAAGGACGATCTTGCCAAACAAATCTGATCGAGTTCTTTGACTGCGTGACCAGGGAACTAGATCAGGGGCATGCGATGGATGTCATCTACCTGGATTTCAGCAAAGCCTTTGATACTGTTCCTCATAGGCGGTTTGTCAACAAACTCAGTAGCTTGGGGATGGGTCCCAAGATGGTAAACTGGATTAGAAATTGGTTGACTGACAGACGACAGAAGGTGATTGTACATGGAGCTCACTCGGATGAGAGGAAGGTGATTAGCGGGGTGCCCCAGGGTTCGGTCCTGGGCCCGGCACTGTTCAATGTATTTGTGAGTGATATTGCTGAAGGACTGAATGGAAAAGTCTGTCTTTTTGCAGACGACACAAAAATTTGCAACAGAGTGGACTCCCCCGAGGGAGTGGTTAACATGAAGAAAGATCTACAAAAGCTGGAAGACTGGTCTAAAGCTTGGCAACTACGATTTAATGCAAAAAAGTGCAGTGTCATGCACTTGGGTAGCAGAAATCCAAGAGAAATGTACACGATAGGGGGAGAAAGGTTGGTATGCACAGTTCAGGAAAAAGACCTTGGTGTGATTATCTCTGATGATCTCAAGGTGGCAAAACAGTGCGACAAGGCGGTGGCAAAAGCCAGGAGGATGTTGGGCTGCATACAAAGAGGGATTACCAGCAGAAAAAAAGAGGTACTTATGCCACTGTATAGGTCACTGGTGAGGCCTCACTTGGAATACTGTGTTCAGTTTTGGAGACCATATCTTGCAAAGGATGTAAAAAGACTGGAGACTGTTCAGAGGAAGGCGACCAAAATGATTTGGAGCCTGCGTCAGAAGCCTTATGAGAAGAGACTTGAAGACCTAAATATGTATACTTTGGAGGAAAGGAGGGACAGGGGAGATATGATTCAGACCTTTAAATACTTAAAGAGAAATGATGAACAAACAAACCTCTTCCAAAGACGGGGAACCTGTAAAACTAGAGGGCATAACATGAAACTACAAGGGGGTAAATTGAAAGGCAATGTCAGGAAATATTTTTTCACTGAAAGGGTGGTGGATGCTTGGAATACCCTCCCGATGGAAGTGGTAGGGGCGAACACGGTGATGGAATTCAAAAAGGCATGGGACAAACACAGAGGATCCCTTTACAGAAATAGGAACAAAATAAAATAAACGGTACCATCTAACTTCTGAACCATATAACGTCTCAACAAATAGGGATGTCCTACATGGAGTGGTGGGTTTACCCCTGAACAAGGATATGGGGAGGGGTGGCCTGCGCGGAGCGACAGGTGCACCTACTCTTGCCATCTTGCTGGGCAGACTGGATGGACCATGCCGGTCTTTATCTGCCGTCAACTACTATGTTACTATGTTACTATGATAGTACCCCAAGTGGTGAACTCGCTAATAGCCTATTTCACTGACCTAGTGAGGAGACAAGCCTTCCCATACGAGACTAATAGAGCAATCATTACGGTCCTTCCCAAGCAGAGCAGAGATCTCTTGATACCTGGGTCTTACCTGCCTATATCGCTTTTAAATTTAGACATCAAGATACTTGCTAAAATCATGGCTGAGCGATTAGCTCCGCTTATGCCCCACCTTGTGCATGAGCATCAGGAAGGATTTGTACGGGGCAGGTATGTAGTAAAATGTATTTGGAAGATTCTTTCCTCCCTCTAAATGACATAAGTAGCAGAAGCGCCTGCACTATTGATCAGCTTTAATGCTGAAAAAGCATTTGAAAGGGTGGCTTGGCCTTATATGTTTAGGGTGCTGGAATATATGGGATTGGATGGATTCTTTACTGAGGTAGTACAGCTGCTATATTCACACCCACGTGGGCAAATATTAGTGAATGTCTCTCTGATGCTCGACTTCCCCCTGAAAAGGGGGACTCAGCAAGGTTGCCCTCTATCCCTCCTTCTCTTCATCTTAACATTGGAACCACTACTCGAGTGCATACAAACACATCCCGGACTTGTGGGAGCATGCATACGGAAGGAGGAATTTTGTGTCTCGGCTTTTGCCAATGACGTACACATATCTAGGTTCTCCAGAGGAAACCTTACTGAAATCGTTACACACGTTTGCAGATACTGGGAAATTCTCTGGCATAAGAACATAAGATATGCCATCATGGGTCAGACCAAGGTCCATCAAGCCCAGTATCTTGTTTCCAACAGTGGCCAATCTAGGTCATACGTACCTAGCAGTTTCCCCAAAAGACACAGGTTCAACAATGCTTGTATTGGGTCAAGCATTGATATCCTGGGTCCCTTTTTAATAATGGTTTATGGACCTTTTCTCCAGGAACTTGTCCAAACCTTTTTTAAACCCAGCTACACTAACAGCTTTTACTACAACCTCCGGTAACAAATTCCAGAGTTTGATTACACGTTGCGTGAAAATATATTTTCTCTTATTAGTCTTAAATAGTTTACCCTGTAGCTTCATTGCATGTCCCCTAGTCTTCCTATATTCTGATAACGTAAACAATCGATCTACGTTTACCCGTTCCACTCCATTCATTAATTTATAGACTTCTATCTCCACTCAGCCGTCTCTTTTCCAGGTTAAACAGCCCTAACCTTTTTAGCCTTACTTCATAGGGGTATTCTTCCACCCCCTTTACCATTTTGGTGGCTCTTCTCTGAACCTTTTCTAATAACGCTATATCCTTTTTAAGATACGGTGACCAGACTTGCACACAATATTCAAGGTGCGGTCGCACCATGGAACGATACAGAGGCATTATAATATCCTTTGTTTTATTTTCCATTCCTTTCCTTATAATACCTAGCATTCCATTTGCTCTCTTAGCCGCCGCTGCACACTGGGCAGAGGGTTTTAACATGTTATCCACAATGACGCCTAAATCTTTTTCCTGGGTGTTAGTTCCTAATGTGGAACCTTGCATCGTGTAACCATAGTTTGGGTTGTTCTTCCCTAGGTGCATAACTTTGCACTTCTCCACATTAAAATTCATCTGACATTTAGATGTCCAGTCTTCCAATTTATCAAATCCTCTTGCAAATTTCCACAATCCTCATGGGTTTTAACTACTTTAAATAGTTTTGTCTCATCTGCAAATTTGATAACCTCACTCGTTATTCCCTCTTCCAGGTCATTTATGAATATGTCAAAAAGCAGCAGACCCAGCACAGATCCCTGGGGTACACCACTATTCACCTTTCTCCATTGAGAAAACTGGCCATTTAGCCCTACCCTCTGCTTTCTATCTTTTAATCAGTTCCTGATCCACAATAGTACACTGCCTCCTATCCCATGATTCTTTAGTTATGCCAAAAGTCTCTGATGAAGGACTTTGTCAAAGGCTTTCTGAACGTCCAAATACACTATATCAACCAACTCACCTTTGTCTACCTGTTTATTCACACCTTCAAAAGAACATAGCAAATTAGTAAGACAAGATCTTCCTTGTCTTAAGTGATGTTGGCTGTCTCCCATTAGACCATGACTATCTACATGCTGAGTAATTTTGTTCTTTATGATGGTTTCTACCATCTTTCCCGGTACTGACGTCAGGCTCACCGGTCTGCAGTTTCCCGAATCAGCCCCGGAACCCTTTTTAAAAATTGGCATTACACTGGCGATCCTCCAATCTTCAGGTATTACAGATGATTTTAATGATAGTTCTCAGATTACTAATAGCAGGTCTGCAATCTCATATTTCAGTTCTTTCAACACCCTTGGATGTATACCATCCGGTCCAGGTAATTTGCAACTCTTCAGATTATCAAATAGTTGTAATACATCTTCCCGGTGTAGCGATATTTCTTTCAATTCTTCTGCAGTATCATCTTTAAATACCACTTCAGTCATAGGTAACATCCCTACATCTTCCTCAGTAAAGACCAAAGCAAATAATTCATTCAGTCTCTCCGATATAGCCTTGTCCCCTCTAACTGCCCCTTTTACCCCTCTATCATCTAATGGACCAACTGACTCTCTCACAGGTTTTTTGCTACGAATGTACTTGAAAAAGTCTTTATTATGAGTTTTTGCTTTGACAGCAAGTTTCTTCTCAAATTCTCTCTTTGCCTGCCTTATCAATGCCTTGCATTTAACTTGCCAGTGCTTGTGCTGTTTCCAGTTTTCGTCATTTGGTTCTTTTTTCCATTGCCTGAAAGATGCTTTTTTGGCAACAGCCTCTCTGACCTCACCTTTAAACCATGCTGGCAGTTTTTTGGAATTCCTTCCACTTTTCTTAAAGCGTGGAATACAGCTGGTCTGGGTTTCCAAGATAGTATTTTTAAACACCCCCCAAGCTTGATGTAAGTCTTTAATGTTTGCAACTGCTACCTTTAGTTTTTTCTTAACTATTTTCCTCATTTTATCAGTCTCCCTTTCGAAAGTTAAAAGGTAGTACTGTGGATTTCCTTACCATCCCTCCTCCATTAATTAAATCAAACGCAATCATGCTATGATCACTATTGCCAAAGTGGCCTCAACACCCTTATCTCTTGCACCAGATCTGGTGTTCCACTAAGGACTAGGTCCAATATGGCTTCCCCTCTGGTCAGTTCATGACCCAGCTGCTCCAAGAAGCAGTCATTTATTTCATCTAGGAACTTTATCTCCCTAGCATGTCCTGCCATGACACTGACCCAGTCAATACCGGGGTAATTGAAATCACCTATTATTATTACTGCACTGTAACTTTTGTTAGCTTCCTTGATTTCTTTGAGCATTTCATCATCCATTTGCTCATTCTGGCCAGGCGGTCGATAATATACCTCCACCGCCATCGCCTTTCCTTTTTTACATGGAATTTCAATCCATAGAGATTCTACAGCAAAATTTGTTTCCTGCCAAACTTTAATCCTTTCTGACTCAATGCCCTCTCTAACAGAGCGCAACCCCTCCACCAATTTGATCAGCTCTATCATTATGATATAGTTTGTACCCAGGTATCACAGTGTCCCACTGGTTGTCCTCCTTCCACCATGTCTCTGAGATTCTAATCATATCTAGCCTCTCATTTAGTGCTATATATTCTAACTCTCCCATCTTAGTTTTTAGACTTCTAGCATTTGCATACAAGCATTTTCTTTTTATGTAATAAATTTTATTGAGCAGACTCGAATTACAAACATTCCGACAAAACAAACCATAACACTGAGGTATAAAATCTACCAATTTCAGCAATCTTATTGACCAGCCAGTAAAAGACAGGTCAAGTTAGAATATCAGAACAGCAACTGTTATGCAACCAATACATATACAATGCCCCTCAGTAAGGCCCTGCATCAAAAATCTAAACCCACCCGTACTGATGCTCCCCCCTTGAAACGGCCATAATCAGGATAGGCAAAAGAACAGAACAGTTATCATAACATATCATGTAATATAATATAATGATAATAAGGACATAATAGCAATATACTAGAAATACAAATGGAAATACCGATACAAATACAGAGCCCTCCCACTGAATGCATCAGTATTCCAGAATTCAAGAGGCTGAGGCAATACTACTACAATTCTCAATCACTTCCCACTTCTTAAAGCAATTACTCCTCACTACAACATAGCAATAAGAACCAAAAAAAACAGAAAGGCACTCGAAATCCCATAAGGGGATTAAGGTTTGTGAAAAGCCCTGCTCATTCCTCCCCCTCCCACCACCCCTCCCTCCCTCCCATCCCCCTCCCAACCCATCTGACCCGTCAAACACAAAAGAGCAAGGGGAAAAAAAGAAGAAAAGGAAAGAGTCCCCTACCATTGAAGACAAAACCTCTAAAGAGAGTAGAACATCCTCAGGTTACAGCCAGGATTCTCTAGCTCTCAAGTGTCCTCCTGAAAAACTAAACTCCATAGCTCCTCTCCTGGAAAGGGATGTCCACGTACTGAAGCAGTAACTTTTTCCAATCGATAAATTTCCCAGCATTTAGAGAGACACTCTAAAAGAGAGGGTGCTCTGCTGCGCTTCCAGAAACGAGCTGTCACCGATCTGGCTGCTAGTAGGAGTGACTGAACCAATCTATGAAGAGGAACCACCCAAGCGGATTCAGGAAGAACCCCCAGTAAACAAGACTCCATATCTAATGGAACCGTCACCTGTAACCTCCTAGTAAAATGTCCTAACACCTTCGTCCAAAAACTTTGTATGTGAGGACAAAACCACCACATATGGTCAGAAGTACCAGAGCGGCCACATAACCGCCAACACAGCGAATCATCAGCCCTTTTCCATTTAAAAAGATCTAGCGGAGTTATTGATAGGCAATATAGGCTCCTAAGTTGTGTATGTATTAGCCCAAGAGAAAGCGAGCATAAATGCGATTAAGAATAGACTTCCAGCCAAAACTCCTGCTCCTTCCCCGGTAGAGCCCCTCGCATCTCTGCTGAGGGAGTTTCAACATGGGTAGAACAGGTGAATCTTCTGCAATATGCCTATATAGCCGTGCAATGAAAGCGGTAAGTTTCCCAGATTCAAAGAAGTCATGCTCCCAACGCCTAGGGCACCTATGTATATCAGATTCCGAAGCCTGGGCACCTAAACAGTGGGATATTTGTACATACTGAAACTAAGACAATTGAAAACCCAAACGGTCCTCTAAGCGCCCTTTAGACACTGGATTAACATCCTCATATAAGGAGGAAAGTCTCATCATAGTGAAGTTTGAACCCCCTCCTTTATGCATGTTTCAAATAAATTCCAGGGCCCCCAAAATGGTGAAAGGCATATGGGAAGCAGATACTCCCATCTGCCTGCAAATCTTCCTCCATGCCTCCCAGCAGAAGCCCAAAAACACATGTGCCTTCACCAAAGCTACCTCTTGCGAGTCACTAAGAAAGGGTACTGCTACCAGCGGAATCGATCTCAACCAATCCTGTTCTAGTGAAGCCCATTCAGCTTCTGAGTGAATTCTCCACAACAGTAATGATCTTAGGCAAATACAGGAATAATATAGCTCCGGGTCAGGAAGACCCATCCCTCCAGACCATTTTGGAAGCGTGAGAATTCGCCAACTGAGTATCAAACGTTTCCCCATCCATATAAAGCGAGACACAGCTTGTCTAAGGATCTTAAAAAACGTTTTCGGAAGAGAAATAGGTAATTGCATAAACATAAAAAGCAACTTTGGTAAAACCAACATCTTATAAGTATTAATGCGGCCCAGCCAAGAAACCGAACAATGACCCCAACGTTCCATATCTAGCTTAAATGATTTTAGAAGAGGGAGATAATTCAAGCCATACAACCTCGAGATATCACGATGTATAACAATGTCCAGGTACCTAAATTGGACCACCACCGGAAAGTCTCCCCCACTGTCAAGAGTGTCATAAGAGGATCGGGACAAGCACCTAAGTAATGTGGACGTCTGTCTGTTTATAGTAAATCCGGATATGTGCGAGAAGCGTTCTAAAATACTTTACACTATGGGTAAAGATTTGGCAGGATCACTCAAGTAAATCAGCATGTCGTCCACGTATAGCGAGATAGAATGCCACTCAGAACCTAGATGGATACCTATTTCCTCTGCACGTAACCTAATATGGACTGCCAACGGTTCCATCGCAAGAGCAAACAATAACGGAGAAAGTGGGCATCCTTGTCTTGTGCCTCTGCCCAGACTAAAGGGAGAGGAAGAGGAACCGTTTATAGATACCACCGCCTGTGGGTTGGCATATAACGAGGCAATCCATGTACAAAAGGAGACCCTGAAGCCAAACTCTCGGAGGACCTGAAGAAGGTATGGCCACTCTAACTTATCAAAGGCTTTCTCAGCATCCAACGAGAGGATACCAAAGGAACCCACTTTAAGTTTTAGGCCCTGTAACACATTAATTAGCCTTCACACATTTTCAAAACCATATCTATTTTTTACAAAACCAGTTTGATTTGGATGAACAATATCTGGAATTAGGGTAGCTAAACGGTTAGCTAGAATCTTGGTGAATATTTTGTAATCCAAGTTCAACAGAGATATCGGCCTGTAGTTGGAACACTGCAATGAGTCTTTGTCAGCCTTAGGAATCACCACAATAGTTGCTTGATAAAAAGATTCCGGAAGAATTTTTTTTTTTAGAAAGAATTTCGTTAAAAACTGTTACCAACGTCGGTGAAAATAAATCAGGGAACTCCTTATTCAGTTCCGCCGGCAAAAAATCCGGTCCGGCCTCCGGTAATGTAAATGGGCGATCCAGGTGATTCCTTCCCTCATCGTAAAGTTGGGGAAGAGAAGCCTCCCGCAACCATTCCTGGATGTCCCCTGTCGAAGCCAACGTTCCATTAGTATATTAACTGCTCGTAGAATCTTGCAAAGGTGGACGCAATGTCCCGAGACCTATATAAAAGCTGACCCTGCGGAGATTTTATAGCATCAATACGATAACGCTGCAGCTAGCGTTTCAATTGCCACATTAACAGCTTCCCTGCCTTATTTCCTTGTTCATAATAACGTTGTTTTGTACGCAGTAAAAGCGAAGCTACTCTTTTAGATTCCAGGGCCGCTAATTCTCCCCTGCGGCTAGACAACAAACTCCACACCTTACCTCCTCCCCCCTGCCTATGTCTCTTTTCCAATGCCATAATCTCTCTCTGCAAATCCTCCTGTTTAGCCATCAGACATTTTTTTTAAACGTGCTCGATAGAGAAATAAGATGCCCCTGCAAAACCGCTTTCCCTGCATCCCATAGGAGGGCTCTAGATATCTCCGAGGAGTCATTAAATTTCAAAAATCCTATCCATCCTTTTTTCACCTCTGAGGCAAACTCTGGATTAAGCAATAAACCGCGAGGCAAAGACCACCGGTGAGATGAGGAATCCACCTCTCCCAGCGAGAGATCCATGGATATAATTGCATGATCGGACGGGCCCATAGTCCCAATAGTAGCCTGCATTAGCCATGCAATCTCCGAACTTGCCAAAACCACATATCAATACGAGAATGGCAATTATGCGCCGTAGAGTAAAAGGTGTAATCCCTTTCCAGAGCATACAGATGTCACCAGACATCGCATAAATCAAAATGCGAAACCCAGTCCTCCAGTAACACCCCCGAATTAATCCCTGAGGTCCTACTCCCCGAACGATCCAACTCGGAGCGAACACAGTTAAAGTCTCCTCCTATAATTCACCTTGGCTAACTTTCTGAAGGGCCTTTGAAAGATCGAGCAAGGAACTCCCCACCGTTGCCAGAGGAAGATATACATTCACCAATGTCAACTTGGACCCATGAATGGACCCTACCAGAATCAAAAAACGACCCTCTGGGTCAGTTACTTCGTTAATTAGCTGAAATGGGCAAGTAGAGGAAAACAGAATAGCGACCCCCCTCTTCCTCGTGAAGTAATTAGCTAGGTGTATTTGGGGAAACCTACTTTTGGCAGAATCAAAGTGGTCACGCTTGGAGAAATGGGTTTCCTGAAGAAAGATTATCTCAGCCTTCTCCCTACACAATTGGTCTACTATCCTCCTACGCTTACAGGGATTGTTTAAGCCATGCCACCAGTTGAGGGGATCTGCCAGTTGGCGGGTAATCCTGACTCTGTCCCGTAGCCTGCCCGTGACTTGAGTCTACTGTGAGCAGAGGCACCATTGGGCTGTTTGCATGTGCAAGTGGGCTGAGAGTGTTACGTGGGCTGTAGAGGCGGAGATTAGCTGGCACTGACTGGCGATGTCGTACCTCTCCTGCTAGTTGTCTGAGGTGTTCTGCCCTTTCTCTGAGGAGGAGCACCTTTGACTTGTAGCGTGTCTAGCTGAGCACCTATGAACTCCAGGTTTTGGGCTAGAGAGAGGTGTGATTTGGGGTACCCCAGGTGCTGCAGAAGGAGAGTCGCCTGCTCTGCGGCCAGACTGGCCTCTGAGGCTGTGCCGCCCCTGATTAGTCAGTCATCTAGGTAGGGGAAGATGAAGGCCCCTTGTAGACGCAGGTGGGCGGCCACCACCGCCAGGCATTTGGTAAAGACCCTTGGCGAGGCGGCCAGGCTGAAGGGTAGCATTCTGTACTGGTACTGTTCTCCTCCTACCACAAACATTAGGTGCTGCCTGTGGGAGAGGTGGATTAGATGTGTATGTAAGCATCCTTTAGATCCAAGGAGCACAGCGAATCTCCTGGTGGAGGTAAGGCAGCAGTGTTCCAAGGGAGAGCATATTGAACTTCTCCCTCACCAGAAACTTGTTCAGGTTTTGCAGATCTAGTATAGACCTGGAGGACCCAAGTCCACTTTGGAACAAGGAAGTATCTTCAGTAGACTGGCTAACCTACTGAAGAGAGCTTTAAACTAGATTTGATGGGGATGGGTGAAGAGAGACCCCAGGTAAATGGTGAAAGCCTTCAGGTAAGTGAAACATTAAATACCTCTGTAGAAATGAGTAATAGGAACAACATCTGGAAAGCGGTGTATATAAATGCCCATAGCATGGGAAACAAGATTCCAGATGTTGAGGCTTTAATGGAAGAAGCTGACTTAGATTTAGTGGCGGTTACGAAGACATGGTTCACAGAAAACCATGACTGGGATATAATTATACTGGGCTATACTTTATTTAGAAAGGACAGGATAGGAAAAAGGGGAAGTGGTGTGGCATTATATGTTAAAAATAATATTAAAGCTACAGAATTGCAGCACTTAAAAGGAAGAGAGGAAGCACTGTGGGTTAAACTAGAAAGAGGGAAAGGGAACTCCATTTGCATTGGAGGTATATACAGATCCCACTCACACGGCGTAGAAGTGGACAAAGATTTAACAGAAGACATCAATAGTATTGCCATGAAAGAGGACGTGCTACTGACAGGTGACTTCAATATGCTAAATGTGGATTGACACATTCCTGTTGCGGTATCATCTAGAAGTAAGGAGATCCTGGATTCTCTACAGGGAGAAATATTCAGACAACTGGAAACAGAACCCACACATGATGGGGTCATACTGGGCTTACTAATGGGGAACGTGTTTCTGATGTTACAGTGGGAGATTAACTCGCATTCAGTGATCACCAGATGGTATGGTTCAGTACTAATACTAGGGCTGATAAAATCCATTCAAAAGTGAGGGTCTTAGATCTTAGGAAAACTAACTTTGCAAAGATGGGACAATACCTCAGAAAGTCGTTAGTGGGATAGGAACAGCTGGAGGATGTAGAAAAACAGTGGGCAAAACTGAAAGGGAATATTTTAAAGGCAACAAACCATTTTATTAGAAAGATAAATAAAAGGAAAAGGTGGCCGCTATGGTTCTCAAAAGAAGTAGCTGAGAAGGTGAAGAAAAAGAGGAAGGCCATAAAATACAAGAGATCACAGAGAGAGGAAGACAGGCATCTATATTTGAAGAAACTTAGAGAAGCTAGCAAAGTAGTCAGGAAAGTAAAGGTACAAAAAGAAGAAAGCCAATGCAATAAAATGTAGGGATAAGACATTTTTCAGATGTGTTAGTGAGAGAAGGAAGGACAAACGTGGTATTGTCAATCTCAAGAATGCAGGGGAGGAACATGCAGATACTGATGAGGATAAAGTAGACTTGTTAACAAATATTTCTGTTCTGTGTTCACAGATGAAGGGCCTAGAGCAGAATCTCAGAAAACATCCACAGAGAGCAACAGAAGCAATGGGAATCTTGAATGATTTTCAGAAGACTGTGTTCGAGAGGAACTAGCTAAACAAAAAGTAGACAAAGCCAGGGGTCTAGATGGGATACATCCAAGAATACGGACACAACTTGGGGACGTTCTAGTGGCTCCACTGTCTGACCTTTTCAATGCCTCTTTGGAGTCAGGAGTGGTGCCAGTGGATTCACCAAAGGCGGGTCTTGTCAGACAAATCTGATTGATTTCTTTGACTGGGTGACCAGGGAGTTGGACCAAGAGAAAGCCCTAGATGTTGTGTATTTAGATTTCAGTAGAGCCTTTGACAACGTTCCACACAGGCGACTTATAAACAAATTGAGCACCCTAGGGATGGGCCTTAAAATTACCGATTGGGTTAGAAATTGGTTGAGTGGGAGGCGACAAAGCGTACAGGTAAATGGAGCTCACTCTGAGGAGAAGGAGGTTACCAGTGGTATGCCGCAGGGATGTGTCCTTGGTCCGATTCTGTTTAACATCTTTGTTAGTGATATTTTGCGGAAGGACTGTAAGGTAAGGTTTGCTTGTTGCAGATGATACCAAAATCTGCAATAGAGTAGACACACAGGAAGTAGTCAACAACATAAGGAGGGATCTAGCTAAACTTGAAGAATGGTCTAGAATATGGCAGCTGAAATTTAATGCTAAAAAATGCAGGGTCATACATTTAAGCTGCAAAAATCCATAGGAGCTGTAGTGTAGGGATTAAAGTACTTCTATCCACAAAAAAAGACCAGGACCTGGGCGTAAATGTGTCTGACGATCTTAAACTAGCTAAACAGGTAGAAAAGGTGATTGTGAAAGCCAGTTGGATGCTTGTGTGTATAGGGAGAGGAATGGCCAGCAGAAAAAGGGAGGTGATGATGCCTCTGTATAAGTCTCTGGTACGACCTCATTTGGAGTATTGGGTGCAATTCTGGAGACTGCACCTTCAGAAGGATATAGGCAGGTTGTACAGAGAGGGTGGCTACTAAAATGGTTAGTGGTCTTCATTATGAAGCCTATGAGGACGGACTTAAAGATCTTAATATGTACACTTTAGAGGAAAGGCGGATGGGGACGATATGATAGAGGCATTTAAACACCTCCATGGCATAAATGCACAGGAGTGCTACGAGGGGACATAGGATGAGAGTGAAAGGGGATAGACTCAGGTGTAATATGCGGAAATATTTCTTTACGGAAGGAGTGATAGATGCATGGAATAGTCTCCCAGTGGAGGTGGTGGACACGAGGACAATATCTGAATTCAAAAAAGCATGGGACAAACACAGAGGATCTCTAAAGGTAAAAAAGGGACTATTGTAGTTGATATGGAAGGGCAGACTAGATAGGCCATGTGGTCTTGTTTTTTGCTGTCATGTTTCTATACCACCTTAGGCAAGAAGGAAGGAACGGGTCACAGAATTACCTTTTCCTCAGAAAGGATCAAAAATGGCTCCCTATAAGACAAGGCCTGAAGCTCAGTGTTCCTCTTGGACGAACAAACAGCCACCAGGAACATGGTCTTCAAGGTAATATCTTTCTACATAGAATCCTTCAAAGGCTTGAATGGAGGCTCAGTGAGTGCCAACAAAATGAGATTGAGGTCCCAAGGCGGAACCAAAGGTCTGACAGGCAGCCGAATCTGCTTAACTATCCTGAGAAAGCGAACCACATCTGGATGTGTCACCAGGGATGCCCCTTGCAATCGACCACACCACCACCTTAGGGCAGCCACCTGCATCTGAAGTGAATTTAGAGCAAGACCTTTCTCCAATTCTGCCTGTAAGAAAGCAAGGACGTCTAACACTGTAACCGACAGAGTTCGATGTCCAATATCAAGGCACCAGCTTTCAAAAATCCTGCAAACTCGCACATATGACAAGGAGGTAGAACATTTACAGGCCCACAAGAAAGTTGCAATGACTGGAGCCAAATAGCCCTTCTTCATCAACTTAGCCCTTTCAAGAGCCAAGCAGTAAGCGAGAATCGATCCACTTGAGACATGAGAATGGGCTCCTGCGTCAAAAGACTGGGTCAAGTCAGAAGACGCCAGAGCTCATTCACTATTAAGCAAACCATATCCGCATACCATGGCCTCCAAGGCCAATACAAGCTTGGATGTGCCTCTATTCTGTGGCGAATACGACTGATAAGAGGCCAGGGGGGAAACATACAGAATCCCGCCTCTCGGCCAGATCTGCACTACAGCATCCAGCCTCTCAGACATTCTCTCCCTCCGACAACTGAAGAAGCGAGGTGCTTTGGCACTGTTGGATGTGGCCATAAGAAGCATGTTCAGTTCGCCCCGGCGCTCAACTCCCCCGGATCCAGATGGTAACAACTGAGAAAGTCTGCCTGCACGCTTTCTTTTCTGGCCACATGAGCCACCGAGAGAACTACAAGATTCACTTCTGCCCAAACCAACAAAGGACTCACTTTATCTTTGAGAACCATGCTACTAGTCCTACCTTGACAATTTATGTAAACCACCATTGTGGCATTGTATCAGAACACCATCACAGCTCTGCTGTAAAGAAGGGGACGAAAGAACTGAAGGGTCAGGAATACCGCCCTCATTTCCAAGCGATTGATGGACCATAGGCTCTCCTCCGGAGTCCATTGTCTCTGCATCACTTGAGATTCACAATGGGCTCCCCAACCTGTGAGAATAGCATCAGTGGTTACTGTCACCCACTCAGACATCTCTAGTGATAACCTCGCCAAAAGATTCTTCAAGACCAGTCAAAAACGAAGTGCCACTCGGATGAATAACAGTGAGGTCAGCCTCCTCCATAGAGACTGTTTGTTAGGGGAGTGCTCTCTGCAATGGCCACATGTGAGCCCGAGCCCAAGCCCAAGGCACCAACTCCAAAGTTGTCACCACTAGAGCCCAACAACTGAAGATAATGACAAGCTGAAGGTGCCGCCATTCGCAAGAACTGTCGGACTTGGATTCGTAACTTTTGAGCCCGGTCGAGAGATAAGGAGACAAGGCCTCTTTCTGTCTCAAAACAGGTCCCCAGGTAGAACATATTCTGAGATGGCTGTAGATTGTTCTTGGTAAAATGAATCACCCACTCCAGCTGCTGAAGGCAATCTACCACACGCGGATGACTTTGACCTTATCAACGAGTTGTCCAGATACATAAGAACATAAGATATGCCATACTGGGTCAGACCAAGGTCCATCAAGCCCAGTATCCCGATTCCAATAGTGGCCAATCTAGGTCATATGTACCTAGCAGTTAACCCTGAAAGACACAATGCTTGTATTGGGTCAAGCATTGATATCCTGGGTCCCTTTTTAATAATGGTTTAAGGACCTTTCCTCCAGGAACTTGTCCAAAACTTTTTAAACCCAGCTATACTAACAGCCTTTACTACATCCTCCGGTAACGAATTCCAGAGTTTGATTACACGTTGAGTAAAAAATATTTTCTCTTATTTGTCTTAAATAGTTTACCCTGTAGCTTCATTGCATGTCCCCTAGTCTTTCTATATTCTGATAATGAAAACAATCGATCTATGTTTACCCGTTCCACTCCGTTCATTAATTTATAGACTTCTATCTCCCCTCAGGCTTCTCTTTCCAGGTTAAAGAGCCCTAACCTGTTTAGCCTTTCTTAATAGGGGTATTCTTCCATCTCCTTTACCATTTTGGTGGCTCTTCTCTGAACCTTTTTCTAATAACACCAATATTCTTTTTAAGATACGGCGACCAGAACTGCACATAATATTCAAGGTGCAGTCGCACCATGGAATGATACAAAGGATATTATAATGCCTCTGTATTATTTTCCATTCCTTTCCTTATGATACCAAGCATTCTATTTGCTCTCTTGGCTGCCACTGCACATTTGGCGGAGGTTTTTAACATATTATCCACAATGACACCTAAATCTTTTCCCTGGGTGGTGGTTCCTAATGTGGAACCTTGTATTGTGTAACCATAGTTTGGGTTGTTCTTTCCTAGGTGCATAACTTTGCACTTGTCCACATTAAAATTTATCTGCCATTTTGATGCCCAGTCTTCCAATTTATCAAGATCCTCTTGCAATTTTCCACAATCCTCATAGGTTTCAACAACTTTAAATAGTTTTGTGTCATCTGCAAATTTGATAACCTCACTCATTATTCCCTTTCCCAGGTCATTTATGAATATGTCAAAAAGCAGCGGACCCATTAGGAAAACTGGCCATTTAGCCCTACCCTCTGCTTTCTATCTTTTAACCAGTTCTTGATCCACATTAGTACACTGCATCCTATCCCATGACTTTTTAGTTTTGCCAAAAGTCTCTGATGAGGTACCTTGTCAAAGGCTTTCTGAAAGTCCAGATAAACTATATCAACTGACTCGCCTTTGTCTACCTGTTTATTCACACCTTCAAAAAAACATAATAGATTAGTAAGACAAGATCTTCCTTGTCTAAAGCCATGTTGGCTGTCTCCCATTAAGTCATGACTAACTACATGTTCAGCAATTTTATTCTTTATCATGGTTTCTACCATTTTTTCCCTGTACTGATGTCAGGCTCACCGGTCTGTAGTTTCCCGGATCACCCCTGGAACCCTTTTTAAAAATTGGCGTTATGTTGGCCATCCTCCAATCTTCAGGTATTACAGATGATTTTAATGATAATTCACAGATTACTAATAGCAGGTCTGCAATCTCATATTTCAGTTCTTTCAACACCCTTGGATGTATATCATCCGGGTCCAGGTGATTTGCTACTCTTCAGTTTATCAAATAGTTCTAATACATCTTCGCGGTGTATCGATATTTCTTTCAATTATTCCGCAGTATCACCTTTAAATGCCACTTCAGTCATGGGTAACATCCCTACATCTTCCTCAGTAAAGACCGAAGCAAAGAATTCATTCAGTCTCTCCGCTATCGCCTTGTCGCCTCTTAGTGCTCCTTTCACCCCTCTATCATCTCATGGACCAGCTGACTCTCACAGGTCTTTTGCTACGAATGTACTTGAAAAAGTCTTTATTATGCATTTTTGCTTCCGCAGCAAGCTTCATCTCAAATTCTCCCTTTGCCTGCTTTATCAATGCCTTGCATTTATCTTGCCAGTGCTTGGGCTGTTTCCAGTTTGTGTCATTTGTCTCTTTTTCCCATTTCCTGAAAGATGCTTTTTTGGCAACAGCCGCCTCTCTGACCTCACCTTTAAACCATGCTGGCAGTTTTTTGGACTTCCTTCCACTTTTCTTAAAGCGTGGAATACAGCTGGTCTGGGCTTCCAAAATAGTATTTATAAACACTCAAGCTTGATGTAAGTCTTTAACCTTAGCAACTGCTCCTTTTAGTTTTTTTCTTAACTATTTTCCTCATTTTATAATAGTCTCCCTTTCAAAAGTTAAAAGGTAGTACTGTGGATTTCCTTCCCATCCCTCCTCCACTAATTAAATCAAACGCGATCATGCAATGATCACTATTGCTAAGTGGCCCCAACACCCTTATCTCTTGCACCTGATCTGGTGTTCCACTAAGGACTAGGTCCAAAATGGCTTCTCCTCTGGTCGGTTCAAGAAGCAGTCATTTATTTCATCTTGAAACTTTACCTCCCTAGCATGTCCTGCCGTGACACTGACCCAGTCCATACCGGGGTAATTGAAATCACCCATTATTATTACTGCGCTATAACTTTTGTTAGCTTCCTTGATTTCTTTGAGCATTTCATCATCCATTTGTTCATTCTGGCCAGGCAGTCGATACTACACCCCACCTCCTTCCCCTTTTTTACATGGAAGTTCAATCCATGGAGATTCTACAGAAAATATTGTTTCCTGCAAAACTAATCCTTTCTGACTCCATGCCCTCTCTAACAAAGCGCAACCCCTCCACCAATTTGATCAGCTCTATCATTATGATATAGTTTGCACCCAGGTATCACAGTGTCCCACTAGTTGTCCTCCTTCCACCATGTCTCTGAAATTCCAATCATATCTATCCTCTCATTTAGTGCTATATAGTCTAACTCTCCCATATTATTTTTTAGACTTCTAGCATTTGCATACAAGCATTTTAGAGACTATTTTATTCATAATGATCTGGTTATTGGTAGGCATGGGTAATTTGGAATCTTTAAGCTGTCTGCTCCATACTCAAGGGCATTTGGGCTAATTTACTCTTTTTTGGAACCTCTCTGCTTTTGGTAGTATCCTTCAAGGATACATTTTTCCGAACCATGCACTCTTGGGCGACTGTCGGCTTTCCCCTATTATCTAATTTAAAAGCTGCTCTATCTCCTTTTTAAAGGTTAATGCCGGCAGCCTGGTTCCATCCCGGTTAAGGTGAAGACCAGCCCTTCGGAAGAGCTCCTCCTTTCCCCAGAATGTTTACCACTTCCTAACAAATCTAAAACCCTCATCTTTGCACCATCGTCTCATCCACGCATTGAGACTCCGGAGCTCTGCCTGCCTTTTGGGACCTGCGTGTGGAAAGCATAGTTGTTCACCTGTAACAGGTGATCTCCGGGAACAGCAGGAATTTAGTCTTCACATATGGGTATCGTCGGTACAGATGCAGCCCGCGCGGGGACGCTCCCCAGCATCCAATAGGAAAGCCTTTGAGAGCATCCCACAGAGCATTCGTGCTGCCTTCCCGGCTCTGTACCTCTCTCACTTCAGTTGAGTTTATAACTGAGACCAAAGATGAGAAGTAGAGAAAGAGAGAGATTGAGACAACTCCTAGGGGAGGTGGGTGGGTTGTGTAGACTAAATTCCTGCTGTTTCCAGAGACCACTTGTTACAGGTGAGTAACTACGCTATCTCCAGGAACAAGCAGGAATGTAGTCTTCACATATGGGGACTCCCCAGCTGAAAGATGCCAAGGGGTGACTCCAGCTAGCTGCGAACTCAGGTGAGATGCGTCATGCTTCCTCCCATGGACCCTAGGCATCCAAACTGTGGATGGTGGGTAGGAGTTGTATTAAGTATAGAAGAAATGTTGTAGAACAGCCTGGCCAAACGAGGCATCCCGACAGGAGCCCTTGTCTAAGCAATAGTGGGCTGTGAAGGTATGTACCGAAGTCCAAGTGGCTGCTTTGCAGATGTCATCAATAGAAACAGAACGAAGGTCAACCATTTAGGCTGCCATTGCTCTCACATTGTGAGCCGTGACATGGCCTTCGAGAGAAAGTCCCTTACTCTGATATGTATAGGATATACAATCTGCAATCCAATTTGACAGAATTTTTTTAGAAACTGGAAGTCCCAAATGACTAAAGTCAAAAGCCACAAAAAGCTGAGAATGTTCTATGTGGCTTAGTTCTTTGGAGATAAAAAGCCATGGCTCTTTTACATTCCAATGTGTGAAGATTCTTTTCCGCATTGGAGGCATGAGGCCTAGGGAAGAATATAGGAAGATAAACCGACTGGTTTAAATGAAAAGACGAAACCACCTTTGGCAGAAAGTGAGGATGAGTCCTGAGGACTACTTTATCATGGTGAAACCTTGTATAAAGAGGTTCTGCTACTAACGCCTGTAGTTCACTAATGCGTCTTGCAGAAGTGATGGCAATTAGGAAAATAACTTTCAATGAAAGAAACTTTAGGTCTGAAGTGGCTAAAGGTTCAAAGGGCGGTTTCATAAGCTGACTAAGAACAAGATTTAGATCCCATGCCACCGGTGGTGGTTTAATGGGAAGTTTTGTTAAAAGTAGGCCTCTCATAAATCTTGATATAAGTGGATGAGAGGAAATAGTTTGTCCATCAAAAGGTTTATGAAAAGCGGCAATAGCACTAAGATGGACTCTAACGGAATTTGTCTTCAGACCAGAAGTTGATAATTGTAAAAGATACTCTAGTAGCAACTCTACAGGTACTAAAATGGGGTCAAGTCCCTTTTGTGAACACCAGATAGAGAACGTTTTCCACTTGAAAGTGTAGGAACGTCTTGTGGAGGGTTTTCTGGAAGCCAGGAGAATATCCTGGAATTCTAGGCTTTCAGTAACCAGGCCCCGAGATGTGGGGACTGGGGACTGGGATGTAGTAAAGATCCGTCCTCCTGCGACAGGAGATCTGGAGCATTCCCCAACTCCAGAGGAGTGGTTTGAGAGAGACGCAGAAGAAGAGGATACCACATTTGCTGTGTCCAATGTGGAGCTATGAGTATCATACGACCTCTATCTCTCTGAAGTTTGAATAAAGTCTTGGGAATGGGTGGGAAGGCATCGATGAAGTCCTGTCCCCAGTGGAGTAGGAAAGCATCTCTTGCCTGACAGTTTTGAGCCGGAATTCTGGAACAGAATCGGCGAAGTTTGGCATTCTATGCATTTGCAAAGAGGTCAATATCTGGTGTTTCCTAGATTCAAAACACTCAAGGAAGCTGGTTTGAGTGGAGGCAGTAGTATTCGACTGAGTTTGTCTGCCCACAAGTTTCGAATGCCTGAAAGGTATACCGCAAACAGGTGAATTTGTAACTCTCTGGCAAGGGCCCATATTCGCAAAGCTTCGTTGCACAGCGACAGAGAGCCTGTTCCGCCTTGCTTGTTCACATAGAACATAGCTACCTGATTGTCGGTTTGGACCAGAACTGTTTTGTTGGTGAGATAGCCCTGAAAGACTTGAATAGCATTGCAAATGGCTCTCAGCTCTAGGAGGTTTATGTGAAGGGAAACCTCCTGTGAGGTCCAAAGACCCTGAGTGGAGAGATCGTGCAAGTGGTCCCCCAACCCATCTTGGAAGCATCTGTCGTCAGAGTGGTTTGGCACAGAGGCTGCTGGAAAGGAGAGCCTACAAGGTGGTTTTCCAGGGATTGCCACCATTGCAGGGATGAAATCAGACATGTGGTAGTTCTGATTTTGTCTGTTAGTCAACCCCAGGCTTGCGACCACTGAGAGGAAAGGGTCCACTGGACTGCTCGCATGTGGAGGCGAGCATAGGGAACCACATGGACAGTGGATGCCATGTGTCCCAGCAGTTGAAGCATCTCCCAAGCAGTAAGGAAGACCTTCATAGATGCTTGAGATGCCAGTTGTATTTCCTGCCCCAGCCACACTCTGTCTGGCTGGGGCAGGAAAGCCCTTGACTGCCGTGTGTCTAGACGAGCCCCTATGAATTCTAGAGATTGAGAGGGGGTGAGATGAGATTTTGGGAGGTTTATGACCAGCCCCAAGTATTGAAGAATTCTCATTGCTCGAGAGAGAGCGAAGCTGGCCTCTGGAGCTGTCGATGCTCGAATGAGCCAATCGTCTAAGTAAGGGAAGACGAATATTCCCAGAGTCTTCATAAATGCTGCTACCACTGCCATGCATTTTGTTAAGACTCTTGGAGCAGAAGCTAGTCCGACGGGAAGAACTCTGTACTGGAAGTGTCTTCCTTGGACCAGGAATCGAAGGAACTTCCTGTGATCTGAGTGGATGAGAATATGCGTGTACGCATCTCTTAGATCTAGAGAACATAGCCAGTCCTGACTTTGGAGGTATGGTAAAAGTGTTCTGAGGGAGATCATTTTGAACTTTTCTTGGAACAAATATTTCTTTAATTCTCTGAGGTCTAGGTCTGTGTCCCCCTGTCTTCTTTGGAATAAGAATGTATGGGGAGTAAAACCCTGTCCCCTGTTGGGGAATGGGTACTTCTTCGATTGCTCCTTGAGCTAGAAGTAATGTGACCTCCTGTCACAAGAGGTCGGTGGCAGGACCCCGAGAGTTGAACTGTTTTATTATTGTAGGTGGGAGCAAGTTGAGAAAATGAAGCTTTCACCCCAATTGTACAATGGACAGAGTCCAATTTTATGATGTTATTTGTTGGCATCTTTTGGCAAAAAAGTATAGTCTTCCTGGAATGGTCAAGGGTTCTGGAACTTTTAGGGCAGAATGACTAAGTTCTTTAGATAGAAGGGGGCTGGGTCTGTTGAGCCAGTTGCGCTTTTTGAGCTTGCGGCTTTCTTTGCTGTTCGTTCTGCTGTTGCCCCTTCTGGGGAACATGGAGTGGACAGTGAGTTTGATGGGTGTAAGATTGGTAAGGCTTCTTTTTCTTACTGAAAAAGGGTTTTTTGAATATTTTCTTCTTTGCTGAGTTGGCTGTAGACTTTGACAAATCTGTTTAAAGTAGTATTGTTAGATTCAAGCTGATTAGCCTTGTCCTAATGGGTCCTTGCCAAAGAGATTTTCTCCTGTGCAAGGAATGTTCCCCAGCTTTTCTTGCACCCACTGTTCTAAGTCTGATGCTTGAAGCCAAGCAATACAATGTGCTCCTATAGATATAGCAGAGGTTCTGCTAATACATTCAAAGCAATCAAAGGTAGCACGGTTCATGAATTTTGAGACATCTTGTGAATGGGAAGCATAGCTGCTTCCTTGGGAGCCATAGGGTATTGCAGAATTCCTAATTCTTCTGCCCAAGGTTCCTTTTCTGGAATCACAGTGATTGCAAGACCCTTTGCTAAATCACATATGAAATCCTGGAAGGACATACCCTCTGGAGGAGACATTCTGCTTTGAGGAGAAGGAACCAAATCTTCTAATAGATTCGCTCTGGTACCGGTAGAATCGTCAAGAGTCATCGGAATCTGAAGACTGAAGCACCGGGTGCTCCTGTAACGCATGGTATCGGTACCGCTCGAAGTCGGCACTGAAATGTCTCGGTTCCTGATCCCCGATACCAGAGATCGGCATGGGGGAAAGCAGTCCTGTCGAAGCAGGTACTGTCAGTACCGGTACCGATGTCGGCACCGATACATGTTGAACCGTCTGTTGCTGTCTTAGCGGTACCGAAGCCGCTAAGAGAGCCACTAGACTGCGTTCGATAGCGAGGATTCTGTGATCCATCACTCCTGCCGATGCCTAGGTGCCGGTACCGGTGGAAGTGGTTACGACCACAGAACATGGCACCAGTAGTTCCGCAGAGGTGGAGGCCTCTGGAACATCCTGGAGCCCCGTTAGTGCTTTGGACCACTTAGACTCCCGCCGGGGCTGTTTTGCCAGCGAGGTATCCTCGAGGGAAACTCCAGTGGCATCTCGATACTTTGAAGGAGATTTACCCTTCGAGGACTGGCTAGTCTTAGAAGACTTCAATTTGGTTACCTGAGATCCATGGGAGGAAGATGAAGCCCTGGAAGACGTCGATGCAACTGACATCGTGTCGGTGGCAAAAAGGGTACCGAGTTTTTCAGGTCTATTCTGCAGGCGAGACACTCCGTTGGACAATGTTCAGGACCCAAACATTTTAGACACCAATCATGGGTGTCGGTGATGGAAAAGGTACCGCCACACTTTTGGGCATTTTTTGAAACCACTAGCTGGTTTCTCCATGCTTGAAGAAAAATGGGCCTAGTGCCCAAAATGGCACTCGCACCAGAAGCAGGGAAAAATCCCTGAAAAAATACAAGGATTTTTTTTTTTGTTTTGTTTTTTAGGAAAGAAGAGAACCGGAGATATCGGAAGGCGTCGAATGAAGGCAGACGTGACCACAAAAAAAAAACAAGAAACAAAGGAAAATGTTCTGCGGTGACAGGGTACCACGTCCTGTCGGCTCCGCGGAAAATGAAGAACTGAAGTGAGAGGTGTACAGAGGTGGGAAGGCAGCACGCATGCGCTGTGGGATGCTCCCAAATGCTTTCCTATTGGATGCTGGGGAGCGTTCCCGCGCGGGCTCCATTGGTACCGACGATACCCATATTTGAAGACTACATTCCTGCTTGTTCCTGGAGATCGGGAAGCATTTCGGAGAACGCTACCCTGGAAGTTCTGGATTTCAACTTCCTACCTAAAAGCCTAAATTTAGCCTCCAGAACCTCCCTACCACGTTTTCCTATGTCATTGGTACCGACATGTGCCAAGACAGCAGACTCCTCCCCAGCACTATTTAAGACCTTATCTAGGTGGCGCGTGAGGTCCACTACCTTCGCATCAGGCAGGCATGTTACCAGGCGATCCTCACGTCCACCAGCCACCTACATGACTAATGATGGAATCACCAACTATAACGGCTGTCCTAACCCTTCCCTCATGGGCACATGGCCCTGGAGAAACTTCCTCGGTGCAAGAGGGTTTTACATCACCTGGAGGACAGATCCTAGTTACAGGATCACTGCCTGCCACACCACGGTGATGCTCTCCTGTCACGTGACCTCTCTCCTCCATGGCAACAGGGATGCTGCCTGACTGGAGGTGGGACTTCAGGACTATATCCCTGTACATCTCATCTATGTACCTCTCTGTCTTTATGTCTTCCAAGTCTGCTACTCTAGCCTCAAGAGAACGGACTCGTTCCCTGAGAGCAAAGAGCTCCTTGCACCTAGTGCACACCTAAGACCTCTCTCCAACTGGGGAGAAAATCATACATGTGACACTCAATGCAAAAGACTGGAAACCCCCCATCTCGCTGCTTGACTGCAGTCTGCATCTTAGCCTTAAGCTTGTGTTTAGATCTTTAAGGTCTTTACTTACTAAGGGTTGCTGTGGATACTTATACTAATAAAAGTGTACCTAATACGTTTAATATACCTTGTTCACCTGAATCTTAATTAATCTCAGGTCCTTAATGTATGACTGATTTGGATAAAGAGCTGCATCTGAGAGCAGCTCCTTTAAGATGTGTAAGTACCTATAAAGCTACGATTATCCCAGGGGTGGGTGGTTGTTAGGGAGGGAGGGAGGGAAATAAGACTTATTAAAAGAAGGCTGCTACACAGTACCCTGTCCTGTGCTTCTAAGGTAAGCTGTGACCAACTTCCTGGGTGATTAACAGTCTTTGCTTGCATAGGAGGAGTCTTTCAAAATGGCCTTTTGACCTGCCAAATGGCTTTAACACCTACTTAAAAAGTTTCACAGGTCTCTTGCCCCCTAGGTAGAAGGCCTCTTTGTAAAGGTCTCTAGAAGACTATTTACTGCTCAAAGAATACTGACCCTGTTTTGCCTTTTATGCTAAGTTATATTCTGATTTGATTTAAATTAAAGCTCTTTGCTGCTGCTAGGCTCTGACTTAGTATGAAATTTAAACTAGAAGCTCTCTGCTGGGTTCTAAATTTAACCAGAAAGCTCTCTTCTGTATTTTAAATTTAAACTTAAATTGCTGCTACTAGGCCCTGACTGATTTAACAAATACACTGGGTTCACAGATTAGTCAGCTTTAATCCAAAGAATTCCCTTCAGAAAAATTCCCAGAAGTATATACTCACTATTGCAGATCTCTCTCCATAAGTAGGTAGTAGCAGTCCCCTTCTGTAGTCCTTCAAGACTACAGATGCACAAACATACATTCTCATCACAGAGCAGCAGCCACAACTACCATGACTTTTGTAAAGGTTCATAGAGCCATGGTTAGCTCGAATGGCAAAGCCTGGAACTGAAAGTGACCTATGGGCACTGCAAAGCAGAGAAACCTTTGATGATCCGGGTGAATGGGGATATGCAGATATGCCTCTGTCAAATCTAAGGCTGTTAGATACTCGCCCTTTCCAACAGCCACAATGATAGAACACAAGATCTCCATGTGAAAATGCAAGACTCAACGGTCTCTGATTATGTGCTTGAGATCCAAAATGGGCTGGAATGAGCCCTTCTTTTTGGGCATCATGAAATAGATGGAGTATCAATTGTGACCTAATTGATCTGAAGGCACTTTGACTACTGCTTCCAACTGGAGAAAGCGTAGTTACTCACCTGTAACAGGTGTTCTCCAGGTACAGCAGGAATCAGTCCTCACTTATGGGCACCAACGGAGCCCGGCACGGAACAATTCCCCAGCTTTCAAAGAAAACCTTTGGGATTGCTGCCACGCATACGTGGTCCTCTTCCCGCCCAAGGGTACCATCTTGCTCAGTCAGGTCCCTTAGCTCGAGCCCTACCAAGCAGATGGCAAGGGAAGGACAAAAATACAGCAACTCTTCAGGGGAGGTGGGAGGGTAGTGAGGACTAATTCCAGTTGTCCCTGGAGAACACCTGTTACAGGTGAGTAACTACGCTTTTTCCAGGAACAAGCAGGAAGTCAGTCCTCACTTATGGGACTCCCCAGCTACAGGCTACTGAACCTGTAACCAAAAAACGCCTCCACGAGGTCGTGAGCAGAAGCCGATGCCCGAAGGAGCCCGAGGCCTTGGGGTGAAACCCTTAGTAGCCGTGAAAAAGGGTCGAAGGGCAAGAGTTGCTTATACCCCGAACAGATTACGGAGTATAGCCTAGCCAAAGGCGCTGTCCCGGCGGAACTCCCTTCCTAGGCAGTAGTGAGCGGCGAAGGTATTCATGGAAGACCAGGTCGCCGTCCAGCAGATGTCCATCAGGGGCACGGAGCCCAGCGAAGCCACTGAGGCCGCCTTGGCCCAGACTCCGTGTGTGGTGACTCGACGATCCAGCAGGGCACCCGACTTCGTGTGAATGAAAGCGATGCAGTCTGCTACCCAAACCGAGAGGATGCGTTTGGTAACTGCCTGACCCAGTCTGTTGGGATCGTAGGTCACAGTCAGCCAGATTTGCGATGAGTATGGGTACACTGCAAGTAGAAGGCAAGAGCCCTTCTGCAGTCGAAGGTGTGGAGAGCAGCAGATGCCTGGTCGGCGTGGGGCCTCCGGAAGAAAGTCAGCAAGACTATCTCCTAGTTAGGATGGAAATCCGAGATGACTTTAGGCAGGAATTTAGGGTGGGTACGGAGAACCACCCTATTCCGATAGAACCAGGTGTAAGGGGAGTCAGCCATGAGAGCCTGGCGTTCACTGACTCGGCGGGCTGAGGTTAGCACTACCAGAAAGGCCACCTTCCATGACAGGTGCCGGAGCGAGCATGTCGCCATTGGCTCAAAAGGTGGACGGGTGAGCTGCATGAGCTCCACATTCAAGTTCCATTGCGCCGGTGGAAGACGGATGGGTGGCATGGAAAGTAGAAGACCCCGCATAAAGCGGGAGACTAAAGGTTGCCCCAAGAGGGGCTTTCACTTGATGGGGGGAGGTGGTTCACCGAGATGGCGCTCAAGTGTACTCTGACAGAGTTCGACTTCAGCCCTTCCTTCGAGAGATGGAGGAGGTACTGGAGGATCCATCGAATGGGGCACGAGAACAGGTCAATCTGGAGCTCCGAGTACCATACCGAGAAGCGCCTCCACTTGAAAGCGTAGGATTGTCTAGTGGAGTCCTTTCTCAAAGCAAGAAGGACTTCTTTGCCCTCCTCCAGAAGAGCCAGTGAGGCTAGGGAAACCCGTTCAGCCGCCAGGCTGTGAGGGATAAGGAGGCTAGGATCAGGTGCTGCACCTGCCCCTCCTCCTGTGGGGCAGAGCCCAGGGGGACAGGAGGCTCCATCGAGAGCCGGAGCAGAAGCGGAAACCAAGGCTGCCAAGGGGGCTACGAGGATCAAAGATACCCAATCCTACTGAGCCTTGAAAAGGGTTCTTGCCATGAAAGGGAAGGGATGGAATGCATAGAGCAGGCTGGATGACCAGTCCAGAGGGAATGCATCCGGACACTCCCTGCTTGGGTGTGGTACCGGGCTGCAAAAGCGGGGAAGCTGTGCGTTCTGGGGACTGGTGAAGAGGTCTATCGCCAGCGTCCCCCAGCGAAGAAACAGCCAGCCCACTACCCCTGTATCCAGCCGCCATTTGTGGGGGAGAAGGATTCTGCTGAGTCTGTCTGCCAGGACATTCTCCTGACCCGGAAGGTAGGTCGCCTTGAGGGAATCTTCCGTCGGACAGTGAAGGAGCAGATGAGGACCGCTTCCCGGCAGAGGGAATGCGATCTGTCACCACCAGGGGGCAGACTGCTTCCAGTCCAGCAAGCCTGCGCCGGATGGCGAAGAAATAGTTGTGCAACTCGAATGGTAAAGCAAAAGTGAGGATTTATTCCCCTCCCGGGGTTGGATTATTCAAACAGATAAACAGAACACAAGCACTTAAACAAAAGTATCCATATCTTTTGGCAAAACACAAAAGAACATAAGGGCAATATCTTCTTGCTTCAAAGTAGGAATAACTGTAGCACACAGCCTTTCTGTGTGAACCCAACCCGTAGTGTTTTCCTGTAACACTAGGTTTAGCTCTGGTTAGCATAAAGACATTTTCTCTGATGAAATTAATGTACAGTCCATCGGGTCACAGGTGGATGAACATTCACTGAGGGTGTCCACTAACATTGGTTCTTCTTTACATTCAAAACCCTCTTTGTTAAAGTATGCCTGGATATTTCCCCGTGGCGTGCCCTCACGGTAAGTCTCCTTATTTCTATCCTCTGGTTGGGATAGATGGTATCTTTGTTCCCTCTTGCTACCAAGCTTTAGCCTGCAGGGTTTTCTTTGGGGTTTAGAGATTCCTACCAGATCCTCATCTGACATGCATACGTCCTCTGGTAAATCTCTATGCTTCTCTGAAGGCAGTGAATGCTCTCTGCTTAAACGGCTAGGTTGGGAGTTGCTGCCCTGCCCCCACCTTAAGCTTCCTGTATAAGGCTGCTCTGCATTCACACGATAAGAACTTTTGTTCTTCTTAACTTTTAACTGCCCACATTCATTCCCCAAGTCCCAGCTTCTTGGTACATACTGTTTTGACACTGGCTTGCACTCACTCCGGCTAGAACGTAGCCTCCATGCTCCAACGTCTCTGTAATCAGCAGGGCATGCACACCTGGCTTCTGCACGAGTAAGCTGCTCCCTCCTTTTGGATTCTGGGTAGCTATGTGGGTGAATGCTTCCTGGTTCTGACTCTGAGTCACTTCCTAGGTTGAAGTGAGAGACTCTTCCTGGTTCCTCCCAAGCAGCTGCTGTAGGTAAGACAGGCTGTCTTCTCTGCCTACAGTGCTCACGCTGTTCCAGGTCTCTTACTCTCAGGTCTTGTTCCGACTGCTCTAGCAACTCCTCTCCTCGTGGCAGCTCCCTGGAGGTGTTGCTCTTGTAATGAACCCCCCCTGTGTTCCCTGCACTATCCTTATAAGGGCTGTAAGTACTTCTCCCTCCCAGGTGTGTGCTATCAGGAACTAGGGCGTTTCTCTTTGCTAAATGTTTCTCCAGACCTCGTGGCTGCCTTTGTTGTCGTTGCCCCTGACAACAGCTGTCCACATGGTCTGTTCTCTTGTCAGTTTTTGAACTGAAATGCTGTGCGTTTTGCATTTTTAAAGTAGAAATTGGGGCTTCTTCATCACAGATCCCATGCCTCCCTCCTTGTTGACATAGAACATCGCCACAAGGTTGTCAGTCTGCACGAGAACCGACCTCCCCTTGAGGTGGTCCTCTAAGGCCCTCAGGGACCAACAAATCACAAGAGTTTGAGCAAGTTTATCTGCTGCTGAGACTCCTCGGGTGACCACTGCCCCTGCATGCACAGCTCCCCTCCCCAGCAGGGAAGCATCTGTCGTCAGCACCGCTGCGGGGCCTGGAAGGGTAACCTCCAGAGGAGGTTGCAGGGGTTTTGCCACCAGCTCAGGGATAAGCAGAGGTCAGGAAGGACCCTGACAGGGTCCCTGAGGTGACCGAGGGACAGGCTCCATTGGGCGCTGAGGCACTACTGAGCTGTCCGCATGTGCAGGCAGGCAAGGGGAACCACATGCATGGTAAAGGCCATGTGGCCCAGGACGCGTAGCATGGTCTGAGCTGTGACCCAGGGAGTGCTTTGGACCCAGGCCACCAGGGCTCAGAGGCGGACGGCGCGATCCGCTGGTAAAAAGGCGGTCGCCCGCTAAGTATCGAGGCGCACATCGATGAACTCGAGTGCCTGCACCGGCTCGAGGTGAGACTTTGGGTAGTTGACCAAGAACCCCACGCCCTCCAGTTGTTGAGGCAGGGAAAGACTGGCATGCCCTGATGCCTGAGACAGGCGGCAACCATGACGAGACATTTCGTGAAGACTCGTGGGGAAGACGCGAGGCCAAAGGGGAGCACCCTGCTGTACTGGAGTGCTTTCCCTGCACCCTGAAGCGCAGATACTGCCTGTGCTGAGGGTGGATTAGGATATGGGCATAAGCGTCCTTTAGATCCAAGTAGCATAGCCCTGCTGAAGGAAGGGCAGCAGAACGCCAGGGGATAACATCTTGAACTTCTCCCGCACCAAGAACTTATTCAACTTTAGAAGGTCGAGGATGGGTCGCAGACCCCCTGTCTTCTTCAGGACGAGGAAGTACTGGGAATAGAAACCCCGACCTCGAAGGTGCAGAGGGACTTTCTCAACTGCCTGTTGGGCAAGGAGAGAGAGTAGTTCCCGCTGCAGTAAAACCTGGTGCACGGGGAGTCGAGGAAGCTCCGCCGGGAGAAGGGAAGTGGAAGCCTGTTGAAGCGAAGGCGATAACCGTCTCGGACAACCTGGAGAACCAAGGTGTCTGAGGTGATGGAAGCCCACAAAGGGGAAAAATAAGACAGGCATCCTCCCACTGGCTGCTGTTTCGCCGGAGGGCAAGGGGTTATGCCGATGGCATCAAAACCCCTGTGCGGGTTGTGGAGGAGCCAGAATTTGGGCTTTTGGCCCTTTTGGATTGCGATGCCCTTGGCCCTGTGCCGGGGTGGTCGGCGTGGAGGTAGCTGGGTATGGAGGGTAGCCCCGATACTGGAGGCCCTTCCTCGGAAAGAAAGGCTTTTTGGCTTGTTGCTTTTTCCGGGGCAGAGTGGAGGTCTTGCGTGAGAGACGGGTTCTGGTGACGAACTCCGTCTCTATCTCTGCGGCTTTATCCTCCATCGGCTTGCCGAAGAGCTGCTCGCCGAGGCAGGGGACATCCAGGAGCTTTTCTTGCACTCACTAAGGGTTTCCGGAGAGGTGTCCCCATCGGACTCCCACTCCGAGCCGAGCAGATCTCCCTGACCAGCTCACCACCCCAGCAGGGTGCCTGTTTGGAGCCAGAGGCCCTGGAAAATCTCACCTCCGAGGAACGGGAGGGCGAGCGAGACAGACGTCGATGACCCTCGCAAGGCCCACGGCTCTCGGGGGTTTCCTGGATGAATTTCGGTGTCCCACACGAGGGACCCATGGTCTCTGGGCGAGAGTCAGCGAAGCTGGCTTTGGACGCCTATTGGGAAGCAATGAACGCAGAAATGCTGCGTTCTAGTGCCAGCATGTATGACTCCCATGTGGGCATGGGGCCTTGCGACGCCAACCCCGGGGTCACCGGATTGGGCATTGAGGAGGAGAGTTGTTCTCACTGGGACAGCCCTCAGGAGACCGGGCACCTTCGCCAGAGGCCTCCTTATCAGTACGGGGCACCTTGTGGGGCCGCTCCCTGTCTGACTCTTGGGAACGCCGAAGGGGGCTGAGCGACCGAGCGTGGGAGCGCACGTGCTTATCGGGAGCCCCCGAGTGTGACTTTGAGGCCTTCATCTTTCTGCGCCGCACCACCTCAGGGGATCCCTGGTCGGAGAGCCGCCGAGAGCGTGGGGCCAAAGGGGGGACCCCACTGGGGGAGAGATGACCGAGGGCACCACCAGGGATTCCGAGGCAGCCTTTCATAAAATGTCTTCGGACTTCTGCTTACAACTGAGCAGGGTCTTAGAGGACATTTTCTTGCAGAGCGAACAGAGCTCCGGATCATGGTCAGCTCCGAGGCACTGCAGACAACAGTCATGAGTGTCCATAAGGAACATGTTCCTAGAGCATCTATCACATTTTTTGAAGTCTGAGACCATGGGGGCAAAAACGGCCCCCGCAAGGTCGAAGATCCATGCGGCCAGCGGTTAGGGAAAGGAAAAGGGCGTGAAGCCCGTTGGCAAAAAATGAATTAAGGAAAAACTATCCACAACAGCTCTAAGAAGATAAAGCAGGGGAAGGATGGGTAGAGGATCGGTGCAAACGGAAAACAGAAGGCCTGCAGGCCAAAAAAGGAAGACTTTTTCCAAGGGACGAGGACGTGCGTCCGAAGGGCTCCATGGAAAAAGGGAGACTGAGCAAGATGGCACCCTTGGGCAGGAAGAGGACCACACATGCGTGGCAGCAATCCCACAGGCTTTCTTTGAAAGCTGGGGAATTGCTCCTCATGTGCTCAGTCAGTGCCGACGTCACCCATAAGTGAGGACTGACTTCCTGCTTGTTCCCGGAGAAGATCTTGTACTACTTGCATCCTGGTTGATGCCTTGCAGGAAGACATGAGAAAGGCATCCGCAAGAGGATGCGCCAACTCGAGCACGTAACAGTCATGGATGACTTCCAGTACCCATTGGTCAGATATGAGCTGGACCCAGGTGTGATAAAACCATTGTAGCAGACCTCCTACAGGAAGCAACCCTAGCTGAGCCCCCCTCATTTCATTATAACTTCTTAGAGTCCACTGTGTCTCCCGAACAACCTCTACCGGGGTCCTCTACCACCCCGGAAGAACTGACCTCGAGAAAGGTAAATGAGCCCTCTGGAAGGGTGCAAACTGAACAGCCTGAAATTTCTTAAAGTCCTGGAACTGCCTCCTTGTCGGCGGTGCTGACCTGACCGGCTTTGGCTTGTCCTCTGGAAGCTGTGCCCTTTTAGTCTCCCCCAAATCCTTCACCAGCTTATCCAGGGCCTCCCCAAAAATGAGTTTCCCTTTAAAAGGTAGCTTGCTAAAACAAGTCATAAAGGAGACATCCACCAACCAACTCTTTGGCCAGAGAAAACGTTGTGCCACAATTAAAGATGCCATACTTTTGGCAGAAGCTCAGACCAGATCATAAAAGGCATCCGCTAGATAAGCCGCTCTGGACTCCAAATTAGCCGCCTCAGAGAGCGGCTGTTGTTGGTCCAATTCAGAATCAGGTAAGCCCTGTGCCCAACATAAACAAGCCCGTGCCACACAGGCTCCACAAACAGATGCCTGAAGGGACAAGGCTTTGATCTCAAAGGACTGTTTCAACATGGTCAACTGTTTCAAGCTTTCTGTCCTGAGCATGTCAGGGCAGCCTTGCCTTTCATGGGAATGACAGTCTTTTTGGTACCCAGCAACATGAGGGCATCCGCTTGAGGCAACTTCAGCCACTCCTCCTCTTCTGCAGGCAGTGGGTACAAACAAGCCACTGTCCGAGCACCCCGCAAACCTACCTCTGGCACTTCCCACTTGGCCTCAATCATTTGCATGATGACTGAGGACTGGGAAAGCAGTCTAAAGGTCCATATACCTTGGAGCAGCAGATCTTCTAATGGTTCTTAACTGGAATGAGACTGTGAGAGATGTTAACCACAACCAGCATCTGAGCAATCAAGGATCTTATGTTCTTATTAATGTGGACAAGTGCAAAGTTATGCACCTAGGGAAGAACCACCCAAACTATGGTTACACAATGCAAGGTTCCACATTAGGAACCACCACCCAGGAAAAAGATTTAGGCGTCATTGTGGATAACATGTTAAAACCCTCGGCCCAGTGTGCAGCGGCAGCCAAGAGAGCAAATAGAATGCTAGGTATCATAAGGAAAGGAATGGAAAATAAAACAAAAGATATTATAATGCCTCTATATCGTTCCATGGTGAGACCGCACCTTGAATATTGTGTGCAATTCTGGTCGCCGTATCTTAAAAAGGATATAGCATTATTAGAAAAGGTTCAGAGAAGAGCCACCAAAATGGTAAAGGGGATGGAAGGATACTCCTATAAAGAAAGGCTAAAAAGGTTAGGGCTCTTTAACCTGGAAAAGAGACGGCTGAGGGGAGATATGATAGAAGTCTATAAATTAATGAACGAAGTGGAACAGGTAAATGTAGATCGATTGTTTACGTTATCAGAATATAGAAAGACTAGATTGGCCACTGTTGGAAACAGGATACTGGGCTTGATGGACCTTGGTCTGACCCAGTATAGCATTACTTATGTTCTTATGATGCAAGCTCTTCCCTGCGGAATACTCTGACAATATTGAGGTCCTCCTCAGAGGAAATTCTCCCCTCTTCGAGCTCTACTGCCAAAGCCTCATCCCAAAGATCAGAGGTGCCCTCAAGCAGATCCTCAGAGCATCCTGAGTGAACACATCCAATCTCTTCCGTTTGGGTAGAGGCTCCTCCAATTCCTGACACATTCCCTGCCGAGACACCACAGGGGCTTCTGCTCAACTGGAGACTCCAGACTTCCCTATAGAAGCAGTACCCATTCCTTGCTTTAAATAATATGTCTGATGCAATAAAACATCAAAATCAGGAGAAAAAGCAGCAGCTGAAGGGACAAAAACTTGATGCCCCAGAAGAGCTGAAGCCCCCGATGGCGTGAGCAACATGTCTCGTCTGTCCTAGAAGTCAGGGCAGACTGCTCTGAAATGGCAAAACTGTGGGACTCTGAGGAAATTAAAGGCTGCTCGGACAAACTGTTTCCAGATATAGGGAGAGATTCCCCCCAGAGAGGACGCCCCCAAAGAAGACCCCCCCCCCCCCCCCTCGACTGCACCTTGCACCTCCACAGCATTGTTTACTTCCATGTCACAACCATGGCAAAAACCAGCAGCTTAAAGAGTTCCCCAATTGCTCCCACACACCGAACAACAAGCCTTCCCTGCGGGCATGCCAAAAACGAAAGCGAAGGCAAAGCAAAGCAGCAGAAACAGCACAACGGCCCAGAGGAAAACAAAAGAAACAGACTCTGAACTTTCCAGCACAGACCGAAGTCCCCAGTGCTTAAGGCTCCCTCCTATGGCCCTGGAGGTCCACACAGACTTTTTTTCTATTTTCTTTTTTGCTTTAATAAGGAAAAACTGACCTGCAGCAAGCAGCAGCCCTGACACTAAAGAGAAACATTTCCCAATATGCTGAGGAGGGGAAGGACCTGGAACCACTAGGTCAGCGATGGCGAACCTATGGCACGCGTGCCAGCTGTGGCACGCGAAGGCCTTGCAGCTGGCACGCGGGAAGGTCCGCAAGTAAAATTAAAAAAAAAAAAAAAAGCTGTCTTCTCCCGCTGCCGGGGCCGTCGCGGCAGAATCGAGTGTGCCGCGGGGCCCCCCCTGCCCAGCACAGCCTGCCCTCCCCCTCTATCCGCTCTCTCGTCGCAGCTCACAGTGACACGCGCCGGCTTTCAGAGCGCGAAGAGATTAGTTTCCCTTTCGCGGCTCTGTTAAGCCCGCGGGGCTGATGGGAACTTCCCAACAGCCCCCGCGGGCATAACAGAGCAGCGAGGGAGAAACTCTTCCCTCGCTCTCTGAAAGCCGGCGCGTGTCACTGTGAGCTGCGACGAGAGAGCGGATAGAGGGGGAGGGCAGGCTGTGCTGGGCAGGGGGGGCCCCGCGGCACACTCGATTCTGCCGCGGCGGCCCCGGCAGCGGGAGAAGACAGCTTTTAAAAAAAAAAATTCCCTCGGCTGGGCTGGGCTGGGGGGGGTAGGATTGCAGGTGGGCGATGGGGGGGGTTAGGATTGCTGGGGCTGGGGGGGTTAGGAGTGCTGATGGGCTGGGGGGGGTTAGGAGTGCTGATGGGCTATTGGGGGCGGGGGGGGTGAGGAGTGCGGAGGGGCTGGGGGTGTTCGGAGAGCTGACGGGGGATGGGGGGCGGGGGGGGGTAGGAGTGGTGGTGGGCTGGGGGGGTTAGGAGTGCTGATGGGCTGGGGGGGTTAGGAGTGCTGATGGGCTATGGGGGGCTGGGGGGGTTAGGAGTTCTGATGGGCTATGGGGGGGATAGGAGTTCTGATGGGCTATGGGGGGCTGGTGGTGTTAGGAGTGCTGATGGGCTATGGGGGGCTAGGACAGGAAATGGGCTGATGGGGAGGGGTTAGGACTTGAGGTGGGTTGATGGGGTTAGGACTGGTAATGGGCTGTGGGCTGTTGGGGGGGTTAGAACTGGTAATGGGCTATGGGGGGGTTAAGACTGGTAATGGGCTGTTGGCTGATGGGGGCTGTCTGGTAATGGGCTATGGGGGGGATAGGACTGATAATGGGCTATGGGGGGGGCTAAGACAGGAAATGGGCTGATAGGGAGGGGTTAGGACTTGAGGTGGGCTGATGGGGTTGGGACTGGTAATGGGCTGTGGGCTGATGGGGGGGGGTTAGGACTGGCAATGGGCTATGGGGGGCTGACTGGAAATGGGTTGATGGGGTTAGGACTGGAAGTGGGTTGATGGGGGGGGCTAGGACTGGTATTGGGTTGGGGGGTTGCTAGGACTGGAAATGGGCTGATGGGGGGCTAGGACTGGAAATGGGCTGATGCAGGGACTAGAAGGGAATGGATGCTGGGTGAGGCTGGAACTAGAAGGGAGCTGATGTTGGGGGAGGATTAGAATGGGATGGGGCTGGGAGAGTAAAATGGAGAGGGGAAAAATATTTTGTGTGGGAGGGATAAAAAATCTACAATTGGCCGGGTATTGGGAGAGTAAGTGGGGATTGAGGATGGAGGGGTAAAATTTGAGTGGATGAAATAGGAATGAGGAAAGAGCAAAAGGAGAAAGATTAGTATGTTAAAGCGGATGTAGAGAGAGAGAATGGAAAAAAAAACTAGAAGAGAGAAGAAAGGACAAATGGACAGCAGATGGAGAGTTAGCAGAAAACATGAAGAAACCAGAAGAAAGTGGCTGGAGCAATTGCAACTGAACAAAAATGCACAAAAGGTAGAAAGATATCTCTTTGACAAGTTATCAGCATGCATGCAACAACAAACATCACATTAATTTTTTTCATGTATAGATTCTTTGGGAATACACACCGAGTCCTGACACAGTTAACAGTTTTAAGAAGTTTATCTTTTTTTTACTCAGGATACATTTGACATGTTATGTGAATAATACATTTAAAATATATTGTGTAACTGAATCAAATTCTTCCTAAATTCATTAAATTGAATGAAATCATTAAAACATTATAAATTGCCAATAAATTGAAATGAAAACTAAAGGATTGTGAATCAAATTGGTTCTCTGACAATACAAAGATTCCAACCTTTACAAATGATGTTACATAGTTCAGGCAACTTTATAAAGAGTTTTTAGATACTAAAATCTTGTTGTTAAGGTTTAATTGACGTGCTGGCACTTTGAGGAAATTCTTTGGTTTTGTGCGGCAGTTTGGGCACTCGGGCTCAAAAAGGTTAGCCATCACTGCACTAGGTAAAGCACAGTTACTTACCTGTAACAGGTGATCTCTGGGAACAGCAGGAATAAGTCTTCACATATGGGTACGTCGGTACCGACGGAGTCCGCACGGGAACGCTTCCGAGCGTCCAATCAGAAAGCCTTTGGAAGCATCCCAACACGCCTGCGTGCTGCCTTCCGCCTTCCCAACTGCCTCTCCTCAGTTAAGTTTTAAAGCTGAGATAAAGAGAGAGAGAGAGAGCAAGGAAGGGAAAGAGAGAGAGAGAGCAAAGAAGGGAAAGATAGAGATAGAGAAATGCAACTCCTAGGGGAGATGGGTGGGTTGTGAAAACTTATTCCTGCTGTTCTCAGAGATCACCTGTTACAGGTAAGTAACTGTGCTATCTCCAGGAACAAGCAGGAATGAGTCTTCATATATGGGGACTCCCAAACTCAGATGCCTGGAGGGAGTCTTAGCATGTTGCAAGTCTAGAACGAGCCATGCTATTCCTCAGGACCTCAGGCATCCTGGGGTTGGAGGGTAGGAGTTGAATATAGAAAAGGAGCTGTGGAACAGCTGGCTAGAACAGGGCTTCAAAAGGGGAAGACCCTGTATCGAGGGCATTTAGTAATGAAATATTGTAATCTGGGCCTCCCTTGTTGGCATTGCACAAGTGCACTGAGCTACAACTGGATCTGATAGGAGAGCCAGTGAATGTGCTCAAGGGGTACCTCACTGAGAAGTAGAGGTAATAAGTAGAAGAAAAACAAGTGGAGGTCAGAACCCTTCAGGGTGAGAAATAGCCCCAGGGGAAAACTGGGGTAACATAAGAGGTAGAGCTTCAGCGGAGACGCAGAAGGTACTATTAAAGAAAGCTTAAGCTTAGAACAACTGAAGCTTCGCAATGTCTTTCCTAAATGGGTCAATTAGGAAAGAAAAAAGGTACATGGAGAGCTTCAAGAGTACCTAACCTGAAAAGGTTATGGTAAGGAAAAAACTTCTTGCTGTCAGATATATCTTTCTCTCTCCCTGTATCCCTAGGGGGGATGAGGTTTTATGGACATCTCTCCATCCTTATACCTGGAGACATGTGTCTATATGCCTGCCTATTCATATATATATATACCTACCTATATATATATATATATATATATATATAGATATATATATATAAATATATATACCTACCTATATGAATAGGCAGGCATATAGACACATGTCTCCAGGTATAAGGATGGAGAGATGTCCATAAAACCTCATCCCCCCTAGGGATATAGGGAGAGAGAAAGATATATCTGACAGCAAGAAGGTTGATACCTGCTTGAATAGAGACATAGAGAATCCTCTTTTCCTGGTTATGACTGGCAGAGTCAGAGGCAGGGCTGGCCCGTCCATTGAGCAAGAATGTTTTTTGCACAGGGCCCTGCGTTTCAGGGGGCCCCGCGCAAAGAACATTCTGCTTTTATTCAAAATTAAGTTTAAAAAAAAAAGCTGTCTGTTACCGCTGCCGCCGCGGCAGCAGCAGAATAGAGTGTCCCGCGGGGCCCCCTCTGCCCGGCTGAGCTCTCCCTCTGCGACGGCTGAGCCCCTCTGTGCCGGCTTTCAGATACGCGAAGGGAGAGTGGGCTATGCGGGCTTAACAGAGACGCGAGGGATACACTCGCCCTTCGCGTAACTGAATGCCGGCCCCGAGGGGCTCAGCCGTCGCAGAGGGAGGGAGGGACTCAGACGGGCAGAGGGGGCCCCGCGGGACACTCCATTCTGCCGCTGCTGCGGCGGCAGCGGTAGCAGCCAGCTTTTTTTTTTTTTTAAGTTTCCTTGAACCGATGGGGGGTTAGGACTGGTAATGGGCTATGGGGGGGGGGGGCAAGGACTGGAAATGGGGTGGGGGGGTTAAGACTGGAGGTGGGCGGATGGGGGTAGGACTGGTAATGGGCTGTGGGCTGAGGGGGGGGTTAGGACGGGTAATGGGCTGTGGGCTGATGGGGTTGTCTGGTAATGGGCTATGGGGGGGTTAGGACTGATAATGGGCTATGGGGGGGCTAGGACAGGAAATAGGCTGATGGGGAGGGGTTAGGACTGGTAATGGACTGTGGGCTGATGGGGGCTGTCTGGTAATGGGCTATGGGGGGCTAGGACTGATAATGGGCTATGGGGGGGCTAGGACAGGAAATGGGCTGATGGGGAGGGGTTAGGACTTGAGGTGGGCTGATGGGGTTAGGACTGGTAATGGGCTATGGGCTGTTGGGGGGGTTAGAACTGGTAATGGTCTAGGGGGGGTTAAGACTGGTAATGGGCTTTGGGCTGATGGGGGCTGTCTGGTAATGGGCTATGGGGGGTAGGACTGATAATGGGCTATGGGGGGGCTAGGACAGGAAATGGGCTGATGGGGAGGGGTTAGGACTTGAGGTGGGCTGATGGGGTTAGGACTGGTAATGGGCTGTGGGCTGATGGGGGTGGTTAGGACTGGCAATGGGCTGATGGGGGGTTAGGACTGGTAATGGGTTATAGGGGGGCTTAAACTGAAAATGGGGTGATGGGGGGTTAGGACTGTATGTGGGTTGATGGGGGGGCTAGGACTGGTATTGGGTTGGGGGGTTGCTAGGACTGGAAATGGGCTGATGGGGGGCTAGGACTGGAAATGGGCTGATGCAGGGACTAGAAGGGAATGGATGCTGGGTGAGGCTGGAACTAGAAGGGGGCTGATGTTGGGGGAGGATTAGAATGGGCTGGGGCTGGGAGAGTAAAATGGAGAGGGGAAAAATATTTTGTGTGGGAGGGATGAAAAATCTACAATTGGCCGGGTATTGGGAGAGTAAGTGGGGATTGAGGATGGAGGGGTAAAATTTGAGTGGATGAAATAGGAATGAGGAAAGAGCAAAAGGAGAGAAAGATTAGTATGTTAAAGCAGATGTAGAGAGAGAATGGAAAAAAAACTAGGAGAGAAGAAAGGACAAATGGACAGCAGACGATGGAGAGTTAGCAGAAGACACGAAGAAACCAGAAGAAAGTGGCTGGAGCAATTGCAGCTGAAAAAAAAATGCACAAAAGGTAGAAAAATATCTCTTTATTTTGAATTTATTAATTGGAATATGTCAGCTCTGGTAAATGTGCATCATTAACGTCTGTGCTTTGTTTAGTACAAGAGCAAATTAATGTATAGTTTTATTTCCACAGTGTTGTACATTCCAAGTTTGGCTTTTTGGAATTCCCAGTTTAATTATTGTCGTCCTGTTTCTAAATTGTGATTCCTTGTTTGGTGATGGTTTATGTTCTGTTCATGTGTAACTGAGCTGAGGTATTCTGTTTATATAACTCCTATTTGACATTGCCACTTGTTCTCTTTCCCCAGTAGGTCATGTATTGGTATTCTCTGAAATGTATTGGCTTAATATTTGCATGTTTCCTTTTGATAGGTAGGGTATGGTGCTTTGTGAGTCCTGGTAGTGCTGTTAGGATACGGTGGGTTTGCTATGGGTTCTAAATGGGCAGTGTTTGTAGTAGTTCCTAATGTGTCTGGCGGTTGGCACTGGATTATAGTAATGTAGAAATCTTTTAGTCTTTCTTTATTCATACACTCATTAAGAGGCATGTTTACTAAAAGTTAGTATATGGTAACATTATGCAAATATTTATGCAAATGAGGCCCCTTATGCAAATGAGGCCCCACACCGAGTCTCCGCACATGGCCCCGCACCCCCCTTGGGCCGCCCCTGGTCAGAGGAGGGGTCTCCCTGACAAGAAGAAGTCTGAATTCCTTGCAGAATTTGAGCTCTTGAATAACCAGGATGGCCTACATGAAAATTGCAGAGGATAACTTCAGTCTGCAGACAGGAAGTCCAGATATCTCCAGAATTGCAGTATGGAGAATGGATAGACGCCACCTCTGGAGGAAGATACCCTAGTGACCCGCCTATGAGGGCAAAATGGGTATTAGGCGTCCTCTAGCTGCTATTGAAGAATTTACCTCTAACAAGAAGAACCAAGGAGATATGGGCCAAGCCAGGGAATTGGCCCTCCTTTAGGTTTTCACGTAATAAAAGGCCTGAGGCTTATGCCTCAAAAGAGATTTAAGATGAGATGGTAAGGGTAGGGAATGCCTGTCAGACATGAACATGACTGGGGGAACCCCCCCTAACCATCTGGGGTTATCTGCTAGGCAAGATACTAATGCTCTCTAGCAAGTGCCCATAGTGCAAAGCTACTCTGTAGAGATGTAGAGAGCATGCTGCAGGTTGGTTAGAAGAAAAAACTGGCTGTGAAAAGCCAACAGGTAACCAGCTATTCTGCCAAGGACAAGGGGGCGAAGAATATTAGTTAACCAACCAGACTGTGATAATAGGGTTTCCCAATCGAGGTTGATAACCTGTTTGGAACTTAGCACTGAGGCGAGGAGGATTGCTAGTGGAGGAGAATCCCTGGTTGTGTAGTGAACAAAACCAGTGGCTTAACCCCTAGGAATTGCTGTATCTGCAGCAACTACCAGGGTAGCATGGAAAATTTCTTTTCCCTCTTCCTTTTTTAGACTGGGAAAAAGAAACAGACATGGTAGGACTTCCTATTGTCTGATGAGCTGCTGTAAGGTAACAAGGGGGGGAGACAACTCCAGAAGGGAGAATCCCCCGGTAGAACAGGTAGAGGACCATAGGGGCTTACCCGTTTAAAGAGCCACTCTTACAAAGCAAATGTTGTAGTAAGAGGGAGGTAAGATAGAGTTGCAAGAGACCGACTATGGAGGAGGTCTCGGACAGATGAGATGATACATGCCAGTACAGGGAAACAACTGTCTATTGATAGTTGCTACCTCTCTTTCCTCCAAGAGGAAGAGGAAAATCTATTGATTATGGGCATGATCATCATAAAGACTCTTAGAGTTAGAGAAAGATGTCTCATGAAGAGATATCTAGGTAGGTTAGGATAAAAATTAGTGCAGATACTTCAAGTGAAAAGAAGCAGACTGCCATCCTAACCCCCAACCAAAAGGGACAATGATTTATTTGAAACCCTGCGACTGTGGATTCTTCAGACCAGAGCGATGTTTCCCCTGTTTGGGAACATCTGAATGATGGGCAGATGATGGGTAAAACCAAGAAAGTTTGGTAGGACATTTCCTACCTACTGGGAAAGAAGAAGGCGTAGAACAGCCTCTGGAAAAAGGAAAGTCAGTGGATAACTGAGTAACCTGAAGTAAAGACTCCTTGTTGAAGAGATTTTCTCCAGTGCAAGGAGTATTTCCCAGTCTTTCTTGTGCCCATTTGTCCAAGTCTGAGGCTTGAAGCCAGGCTCTACGTCGTGCCCCTATAGCTATAGCAGAAGTCCTGCTAACAGACACAAAGGAGTCTAGGGTAGCACGAGTAAGAAACCTAAAGATATTTTGAGTATGACTAACCAGTGAGGAATAGTCTGTACACCTGGGCTCTTGAAGAAAAGGAGTCAAAAGATGTAATTGCTTTGTGACCTCCCCAAGGATAGACCCATATAAAAAATATATGAGAGAATTCTTGCTGAAAGCATGGATGTCTGGAAGATTTGACGTCCAAAGGCACCTAGTGTCTTAGACTCACGACCTGGCGGACAAGAAGAGTGCTTTTTATTACTCTTCACTCGCCTCATTGCTGATTCTACCACAATGGAATGATGAGTAAGTTGAGTCTTTTGAAACCCTGGAGAGGGGGGCACCTGATATAGAAGATCAGTTGCTCTAGAAGGTGGGGTTACCTTTAAAGGAGCTTCCCACATTCGTAGAAGGAGATCCTGCAAAGAATGATGCAAAGGAAGCATTATGTTCTCCTTTGCTTTGCTAGGAACAGAGAGGTATTCTGTATTCCCATGTGTAGGATCTTGTCCAGGAATAGGAATGGCAAGTGATTTTGCCATATCCAGGAAGAAAGTCTGGAAAGAAGGATCCCCAGAGGGAACTTCCCTTGGATAGGCTAGATCTGATGAAGAACTAGCGTTGGCACCGGAGGATCTATCTAAGTATATAGGAATAGAAGATCCTGAATGGTGCAGTATGGGATCCTTAGATGGTGGTCGCTGGTACTGCAGGTCAGGACCAGCGACAGTCAGTAACAGATCGTCCATGCTAGGGATAGATTCCAAACACGGCATCGAGGGAAGCGAGCCTGACGAGAGAAGCATGGAAGGTACCGACAACAAAGGTAATGTGGATATCAGTACTGACTTCGGTACCATATCTGATACCGGTGGATGAAGGCCAGCCGGTGGCAACTCTAGCGGTATCAGAGGAACCGAGAGTTGCGGATCCTAAGTATCGGAACCGAGCCTTCGGTACCGACGGGAGTCGGTACCCAGTCCTCCAGACTGGAGATCGATTCCAGACTCGACATCGAAGGAAGTGAGTCTATCGATGCACGTCTGGAGGGTACCGACGTCGGTACTAGTATCGGTGTCGATACCGATACTGGAAAGTCGGTCTGAAGCGTATCCACTGGGCCCGTAGGTACCGAGGATGCCAGACGATGATCCTTGGTGAGGAATATTTCATCCAACACCAGTGCCGATGCCGGGGTATCCGTACCGCTCGAAGCGGATGCCACCACCAGGCATGGCTCAGGTATGTTCTGTGAGGAGTGAACCTCAGGAACAACCTGAAACCCCACACAGGCTTTGGAGGCCGAAGACTCCCACCGGGGTTTTGAAGCCAGTGGATTCTCGAGGACAAGGCCGGAGGCATCTCTATGCTGTGCATGAGAACTGCCGCTCGAGGACTGGCTAGTCTTAACAGACTGTTTTTGGGTTACCTGATCCTGTGGAAAAGAAGATATGGTCGGTGCCCTGAAGTTGGAGGGGGACCGCGTGTCGAGGGGAACTCGATGTTGAAAATTTCTTCTCACAATACTATTGCCCGAGAGCTCCGAAGGAAAATGGTCAGGACCCAAGCAGGTTAGACACCAATTGTGAGTGTCTAAAAATAAAGCTGTACCACCACAGTTTGTACATTTCTTGGGGAAAGTGGCTGGTGGTTCCATGAAGGAAATGGAGAGGCCTAGAAGGCCTGAGAAACCGTGAGACACTAAGGAAGAAAAAATATTCCTTAAAAAGGAAAATTTTACAAGAAAAGAAAAAAGAAACACCGGCGGTACCGGTGGCGTCGGGGAAGGCAGCTGCGACCACAAGAAAACTAAAAAATAAAAGAAGAATTTTCTGCGGTGACAGGAGGACGTCCTGCCGGCTCCGCGGAAAAACGAAAACTGAGGAGAAGCAGTTGGGAAGGCGGGAAGGCAGCACGCAGGCGTGTTGGGATGCTTCCAAAGGCTTTCTGATTGGACGCTGGGAAGCGTTCCCGCGCGGACTCCGTCGGTACCAACGTACCCATATGTGAAGACTCATTCCTGCTTGTTCCTGGAAATTGCATCCTACAGAGAATCGGACTGATTCAACAGTCTCGGTTCAGTCAGAAGATTTGCCAAACACTCCTGGTAAGCATCACTCTGAGCCAGTAATTCTTTGATATCTGCTGAATCTGTCTCCCTCCCACCCCGAAGTCCATTCAGTGAAGTCCAGACTACACAGACTATTGTTCACTAGCTGCTGGAGATTGAGAATACTGGTCTCGGGGGTGGTGCTCACTGCCCTATGTAGCATGACATCAAGACCTGGCATGCTCAGTCTGCAGCTGCTGGAGAGGGGAGATAACCGACACGTCTGGATTGGACGGGCGGGACGAAATAGAAGCATGTATTTTACAAATATATATTATACAGTAATGCCTTCTCTCCAGGCGACCTGTTCCTCAAGTCAGGCCTTGGATCCAGTAAATCTCTCACCACAGGAATAAAACAGTATAACTTTGCTAGCTGAAATATCTCAACTTTTTTGTTACAGCAAAAAAACTCTGGCTTTCCAATAGCGTTAAGTTAAAACACAGAAGAAACACTGTTTCTTTTCCAACCTGGCTTACCTCAGTAGTGCAGTCCCAGCAAAACACTAGCTTTTCTTATGATCAGTGAAAGAACACTTAGGGGTATGTTTATTAAACCGGGCTATCTTCAACTAGGTCCCATGTTATTCAATGGGACTTAGTTGCTGATAGAGCAGGTTAACCATTAGCTTGACTTAATAAACATACCCCTTAATGGATCCTACCTTTCTGCTACCTCCTCTCCTGTGACCTGGGTTCTCTTCTCACATTCAGTTTTTTCATAACCTTTATCCACCAATTCCTCTGGATAACACCCAGCCAAAATCTCCCACTGGCAGGGTCCTACCTGGGTTGCTTCTTTATTTTAAAGAAGCTGTGTTTTCCATCTGCTGGCTGGTTCGGTTGTCTTTCTCCTTTAGATCCTTTTCCTGCTTCCTCCTCTAGATCAGTTTGCACTCTTTGAATTCCTGAAGCCAGTATCTGGAGATTCTACCCCAACTACTCATAGAGTTCCTCCCACAGAGCCCTTTGCCTTCCACAAACTGTCGTTTTCACATCAATTCTCCGTTCTAACTAATTCTATTACTAATCATTTGTATAGGGCTACAAGGCGTACATGCCTTGTACATATAGATATAAGACACAGTCCTTGCTCAGAGCTTACAATCTAATCAAGACAAAATACATAGCAAAACTGGGGACTAGAATATGGTAAGATACACATAAGTAGTAGGCAAGAGAGTGAGGAGCATCAGGATCCAAAAGGTGGGTTTTTAGCATGGATTTTGAATAGGACTAGAGAAGGAGCCCAAAGCACAGACTCAGGGAGTTTGTTCCAGGCATATGGAACAGCAGGATGGAATGAATGAAGTCTGTGCACACAGAAGAACACAGATAAAAGGGTTCTACCAGAGGAGCAGAGTTCCCAAGAGGGGTTACATGAGATTGCGACACTGGCTGAAGATAAGCCGTGCCAGCTGAGTTTTGAACAGATTGAAGGGGAGAGAGATGATTCAGAAGGAATATAGATTCCATTATAAGAAATTCCAATTCCATCCCCACGAATGCCTATACATGTACCTCCTAAAAGTTAGGTACTATTTTCTGAATGCCCACTTTTATTTAATATATAACCTCTCGGGCAATTGAGTTCTTAAAATACTGTTCTACAAGTTTGAGTTGCTGGTAAAATTACACTCTTAATCCCATATTCCATCACTACTTATTGTTTTTGCCATCAGAAAGGCACACTACGTAGAAAAATCTGATTTGAATGAGCAATTGCCTAACCAGTCAGGTTCAGAATCAGGGCCGGCCCAACTACTAGGCAAAGTAGGCACAGCAAACTAGGCATAGCAAACTTCTAAAAGGCAGCAAAAGTGGGGCATTCAAAGCTAATAATAGCTGTTGATAGCCAGAGGGAGTGTAAAGCTTGAGGTTTACCTAGGCACCAACACCTTCAAACAGCCCTGCTTAGAATGTATAACAAAATCAGACAAAACAAATAAAACTCACTTGTTAATAGTTCTTAGAAAATCACAACTCTTTCACATATGATCTTTGATGCCTGAAAATAATGCAACCTTGCAAGGACGTACCAGGGAAGCCTTCAATACTGGAACAAGCCTGTGTAACAAGGGAACAGTTTTTTCTTCAGCTCCTTTAACCATCAGCAATTCCTTAAAACCTTCTTTGGAAACAAATGTGTAGGGATGCTTTGTTTCTCTTAAACCCTGTGGGAAATTCAAAAAACGTCTTGGCAATTATATGATGTTTGTATGTAAGACAGTACTCTATTCTCTAACTTGGCTCTGTCATAATGCACAGATCTTGAAAAACCTAACATAAAATACACAAATATCATTTTATGGACCCATCAAGTACAGTGAGGAGCTGTTCTGACAGCACTAATGATCCTGTTTAGCAGTAGCTATCTAGATATAATAAAATATATGCTTTGGAAAACATTTATTGGTACCATTTTTTGTCAGTTTTTTTTTCATGTGCCTTAACTGAGCTTTTATCCATAGCCAGAGTGGATGTTTTTTGCCCTTAAACTAAAACACCTTTTCAACTGTCGATTTCGTCTTATTTAAAAGAAACTGCTATCTGAAAAAAGCATTCCTTTGAAAAAGCAGACTGACCCATAGTGAGCAATTTTATAATAGGACGCCTAGCTTAAGGGAACAAGTAGATGCCTATTTAAGCTCTATTTTACAAAATCACATAACTGGCTAAGGGGCCTTTTACACATTGAACTTATTAATACTACGCAGACGGGTAGTTGCCAGCCATGTTGAAAAGAGCATCAGTGAAACCCTTGATTAAGAGTAGGATTGCAGATGTCAATGCACCAAATAATTATCACCTTATTTTGCGTTTATCATTTTTGGCAAAGATGATAGAGCAGGCAGTAATAATGGAAATATTTGTGGATACTCATCAGATTCTGGATTATGGCTTTCGGCGAGGTCATGCAGCAGAGTTCTTACTGGTCTCCTTGGTGGACAGTGTTCTTTGTGGCTTGGAACAGAAGCAGTCAGCTTATTTGTTTTTATTTGTACCAGCTATCCTGTTGGATCGCCGGGTGAGGTTTGGTGTGGGAGGAGTGGTTTTACAATGGTTGAAATCTTTTTTGTCAGATCAAACTTGGCAGGTTCGGTTTTGAGTGGGGCTTTCAAAGAGAAAGCAGCTGCAATGAGGGGTGCCACATGGAAAGGCTTTGTCCCCAATTTTATTTAATATCATTGTGTAAGCTGGCTGGTAGTCGGCAGGTAGATTTCCATTTATATGCAGATGTTATTTTGATTGTGGTCACAGCCAATTGTAGATTATACAGAAGTTTTCAGTGATTCAAAGGTGGATGCTGGATAACTGTCTTCTAATAAACTTTAAGAAAACTGAAGTTATGAAGGTCAGTATGGACTCGACTTATAATCCGCCATCTTCTCTTATCCTGAATGACTATTACAGTATTCCTCTGAAAGAAAAAGGTCATTATTTGGGAGTTATCTTAGACTCCCAATTTTCTTTTAGAGAGCAAGTTGTGACAGTAACATCAAATGTGTTTTATAAACTTTGGTTGGTGTGGAGGTTACGTTCCATTTTGGAATAGGTGGATTTTCAAAGGGTAGTGCAAGCGATAGTATTATACCATTTCGATTATTGCAGTATGATCAGAGTTTGCCACAATATGTTTTAAGGCCATTGCAGTTGGTCCAAAATGTAGTTGTTCGCATGCTTCAAGGTTTGCAAAGAGTGGATCATGTTACACCAGCTTATAAAGAGCTGCACTGATTGCCTTTTCATTTTAGGCTCCAATTTAAGTGCTTATGTTTGGTGTTTAAGGCCTTGTTTCCAGAATTGCGAACAGTGCCAACTCTGTATGACTGTCTTACATCTTTATGTACAGCGCCGAGCATGCCTTGTAGCGCTATGCAAATTAGTAGTAGTAGTTCCAGGGAGGGTTTTACGAACAGCAAATGATAATTACACTTATCTGGTAATTGTAATTCCTGAAGGGACTCCAGTTTAGTCCTCTACCTCTGGGTTGTGTACCTCCTCCTGCAGCTTGGAGACTGGACATGTCAAAATCGTGATATCACTAGATGTACTCTGCTGGCCTCTCCCATCAGCCCCAGTGAACTATTGACAAAGCACACTCAAAGGAGCAACAAATAAGTAGCTGGCATATTAAAACATTTTTTTTAAATAATTTAAACGTTATAGTGAAATTGAACTTATAACTCGGAACTGTGCAACATAAATTTCCCCCCCAACAAGGAGGAAACAGCCTTGCACCGCTCCCTTCCGTCTTCTATAGAATAAGACAGAATGAAGAGTAAGAATAGACAAAAACAGATCGACAAGATCAGAGCTATGAGCAAAAGAAACCGTCAATAATGAGAAATCTTACCGGTAGGTTCACCCTTTTCCCAACTGAGCCTTTACTGCCAACAATACGACCCCTGGCGGGAACGAGGACTAAACTGGAGTCCCTTCAGGAACTACAATTACCAGGTAAGTGTAATTATCATTTCCTTATCGGTCCTCCAGTTTAGTCCTCTACCTCTGGGAGGTAACAGAGCAGTAATCATTGGGAGGGACCTTTCCAGCCGGCTCGCAACACCGCCGACCTGAAGCAGGTATCCTTTGCTGCCAGAACATCTAGGCGGTAGTGCTTACTGAAGGTATGAAGAGACGACCAGGTGGCCGCTCTACAAATCTCCCCTGGTGGAACCAAACAGTGTTCCGCCCATGAAGTCGCTTGCGCCCTGGTAGAATGAGCTCATAAGCCCAATGGAACTGTACGATCTTGCAACAGGCATGCTGATGCAATCACCTCCTTAATCCAGCGTGAAATGGACATCTTCGCCGCTGCTTCCCCTTTGCGGGGACCCCCAAACACCACAAAAAGATGGTCCGACTTGCGGAAGGTTTCCGAAACTTTCAAGTAGCGCCGCAGCACACGTTTTATGTCCAAACGGCATAAGTTACGATCAGAAGCATCCCCCTTCCAGGGAACCGAGAAATGGAAGAGAAACCGTTTGGTTCAGCTGAAAATCAGATACCACCTTTGGTAAGAACGACGGGACCAGTCGCAAGACCACCTTCTTTCTAGAAAAGGCTGAAAACGGCTCTCTACATGACAACGCTTGTAACTCCGAAACTCGCCATGCTGAACAGACGGCTATCAAAAACACGGTCTTTAAAGTCAAATCCTTAATCGACGCCTGGTGTAAAGATTCAAAAGGCTCTTTAGTTAACGTCTCTAAGAACAAATTGAGATCCCACGGCGACACCAGAACTCTCCTTGAGGGCCGCAGTCTGGTTACTGCTTTAAGGAAATGCAAAACGTCGGTATGAGCACCTAGAGCAATTCCCTGCACTTTGCCTCTATAGCAGGAAATAGCCACCAACTGGACCTTTAAGGAACTGGCCGCTAGTCCCTTATCAAATCAGTCTTGCAGAAAACTTAAAACCAATGGTACAGACACCGTTGTCGCCCGAACTTGCCGCCGTGAACACCAGTCCTCAAAAATGCGCCAAATATAGACGTATGCAAGAGATGTAGACTGTTTCCTTGCTCTCAACAAGGTGGCAATGACTGCCGCAGAATAACCCTTCTTCAGCCTTGCCCTTTCAATGGCCAAACCGTAAGCGAGAACAGATCCACCTGAGGCATTCGTAGCGGACCTTGCCGCAGCAGATCTTCCACTACCGGTAACCTCCAGGGATGCCCGTCAAGCAGACGAATGAGATCGGCATACTACGGATGTCTTGGCCAGTCAGGTGCTACCAAAAGCACCCTTCCCCGATGAGCCTCAATACGCTGAACTACTCGCCCTAGGAGTGCCCACGGGGGGAAAGACAAAGGAGACCTGCTGCCGGCCACTGTTGCATCAGGGCGTCGATCCCTTCTGACATTCTATCTTGCCGCCTGCTGAAGAAGCGGCTGGTCTTTGCAGACCGAAACGTCGCCATGAGGTCCATGATTGGTGGTCCCCATCTGCGAACTATTTGGGCATGCACGTCCGGATGCAGCTCCCACTCCCCGGCATCTACTGGGACCCTGCTGAGAAAATCTGCCATCACACTGTCCTTCCGTGAAATGTGTGCCACCGATATCGCTGGCAGTCTCTGCTCTACCCAAGAAAACAGTATCTCTGCCTCTTCTTCCATGGCTGTACTTCCTGTACCGTCCTACTGATTGATGTAGCCCACCGTCGCTGAATTGTCCGACAGCACTCGCACCGCTCAACCTGCCACCATAGCCTCGAACGTTTGAAGTGCAAGATAGACTGCTCTCATCTCTAGCCGGTTGATCAACCACCTGCTCTCTAGAACAGACCAAGTGCCTTGTGCGAACTGACCTTTGCAATGCGCTCCCCATCCCGCAAGACTCGCGTCCGTCAACAATGGAAGCCACTCCAGCTGCTCCAGAGGCATTCCCGCCTTTAAGGATTCCAGACACAGCCACCACCGAAGAGACTGCCTGACCTTCAGCGGACAGGGGAGCCGCTTGTTCAAGGAATCAGACTGATGCGACCAGCGATGAAGCAGCACACTCTGTAATGGCCGCATATGAAATCTGGCCCACGGCACCGCTTCCAGGGTTGCCGCCATCGTTCCCAGTACGCAAAGATAAGTCCATGCCAGTGGCGTTGATCTGTTAACCTAGATTTATCTCATTTTGAATGACACGATCATCAAGAGACTTTAGATCTGCCCTTATATTACTTCCGCCTTGGAGATATCCAGATGGATGAGCCACAATTGTTGTCCTCAAGATCCGTTTTTGTGACTGGAAGAGAAAAGCCAGAAGCCAGCCCCTACAATGGGGCTGGAGCGCCACTCTGCCCTGATCCTGAAGGAGAAGAAGAGGTAGAATCTTTCGCCCGGGCATATTTCGATAAGGCACTGGCATATGATTTAGTGTTAGACATGTCTCACCACTACCTTGTCGGAATATATAGAATATTTTTCCAGCTTCAGATAGACACGGATGCACTATCCATAAGGCCCACTCGAGGGAGCTCTAACACAGGAGTAGAATGCAGTTCACAGACATGAGCTCCTTGCAGTTAGATTGTAATACACCTTTATAGTCTGTTAAGAGATATGTAGGCATTGGTGTACGGCTACTGGAGGGCAGTACCTAATTTGTAGAATGCACACAGGCCTCTTGTTTTCTTTTCTCTGCTCTCCTCTCCTGTCGTTTCCCTTATTTTTTCTGTTCCTACTCTACCCCTCTTTCTATCTCTCCTTTCTCTTTGTTTTTCCTTTTTTTTCTGGTTCTCCTGCACTCTGGTAAGGGGCCCCCGAACTGGTTGCCAGTTTAGTGAATCAAGCCCCACGCAGCACACTTCTGTCAGCAAATAGCAGGCAGCTTCGTTGCTTAAGAACATAAGATATGCCATACTGGGTCAGACCAAGGTCCATCAAGCCCAGTATCCTGTTTCCAACGGTAACCAATCTAGGTCATACGTACCTAGCAGTATCCCCAAAAGACACAGGTTCCACAATACTTTTATTGGATCAAGCATTGATATCCTGGGTCCCTTTTCAATAATGGTTTATGGACCTTTCCTCCAGGAACTTGTCCAAACCTTTTTTAAACCCAGCTACACTAACAGCTCTTACTACATCCTCCGGTAACAAATTCCAGAGTTTGATTACATATTGAGTGAAAAAATATTTTCTCTTATTTGTCTTAAATAGTTTATCCTGTAGCTTCATTACATGTCCCCTAGTCTTTCTATATTCTGATAGCGTAAACAATCGATCTACGTTTACCCGTTCCACTTCATTCATTAATTTATAGACCTCTATCATATCTCCCCTCAGCCGTCTCTTTTCCAGGTTGAAGAGCCCTAACCTTTGTAGCCTCTCTTCATAGGAGTAGCCTTCCATCCCCTTTACCATTTTGGTGGCTCTTCTCTGTACCTTTTCTAATAACGCTATATCCTTTTTAAGATACGGCAACCAGAATTGCACACAATATTCAATGTGCGGTCGTACCATGGAACGATACAGAGGCATTATAATATCCTTTGTTTTATTTTACATCCCTTTCCTTATGATACCTAGCATTCTATTTGCTTTCTTGGCCGCCGCTGCACACTGGGTGGAGGGTTTTAACATGTTATCCACGATGACTCCTAAATCTTTTTCCTGGGTGGTGGTTCCCAATGTGGAACCTTGCATTGTGCAACCATAGTGTGGGTTGTTTAGCCCTACCCTCTGCTTTCTATCTTTTAACCAGTTCCCGATCCACAATAGTAAACTGCCTCCTATCCCATGACTTATTAGTTTTGCCAAAAGTCTCTGATGAGGGAACTTGTCAAAGGCTTTCTGAAAGTCCAGATACACTATAATCAACCGACTCACCTTTGTCTACCTGTTTATTCACACCTTCAAAAAAAACATATCAGATTAGTAAGACAAGATCTTCCTTGTCTAAAGCCATGTTGACTGTCTCCCATTAGGCCATGACTATCTACATGCTGTGTAATTTTGTTCTTTATGATGGTTTCTACCATTTTCCCCGGTACTGACGTCAGGCTCACCAGTCTGTAATTTCCTGGATCACCCCTGGAACCCTTTTTAAAAATTGGCGTTACACTGGCGATCCTCCAATCTTCAGGTATTACAGATGGTTTTAATGAAAGTTCATAGATTACTAATAGCAGGTCTGCAATCTCATATTTCAGTTCTTTCAACACTCTTGGATGTATACCATCTGGTCCAGGTGATTTGCTACTATTTAGTTTATCAAATAGTTATAATACATCTTCCCGGTGTAGCGATATTTCTCTCAATTCCTCTGCAGTATCACCTTTAAATACCACTTCAGTCTTGGATAACATTCCTACATCTTCCTCAGTAAAGACCGAAGCAAAGAATTCATTCAGTCTCTCCGCTATAGCCTTGTCTCCTCTTACTGCTCCTTTTACCCCTCTATCATCTAATGGTCCAGTTGACTCTCTCACAGGCCTTTTGCTATGAATGTACTTGAAAAAGTCTTTATTTCGTGTTTTTGCTTCCGTAGCAAGTTCCTTCTCAAATTCTCTCTTTGCCTGCCTTATCAATGCTTTGCATTTAACTTGCCAGTGCTTGTGCTGTTTCCAGTTTTCGTCGTTTGGCTCTTTTTTCCATTTCCTGAAAGATGCTTTTTTGGCAGCAACAGCCTCTCTGACCTCACCTTTAAACCATGCTGGCAGTTTTTTGGACTTTCTTCCACTTTTCTTAATGCGTGGAATACAGCTGGTCTGGGCTTCCAGGATAGTATTTTTAAACACCCAAGCTTGATGTAAGTCTTTAACCTTTGCAACCGCTCCTTTTAGTTTTTTCTTAACTATATTCCTCATTTTATCATAATCTTTCTTTCAATAGTTAAAAGATAGTACTGTGGATTTCTTTACTATCCTTCCTCCACTAATTAAATCAAACACGATCATGCTATGATCACTATTGCCAAGTGGTCCCAACACCCTTATTTCTTGCACCAGATCTGGTGTTCCACTAAGGACTAGGTCCAGTATGGCTTCCCCTCTGGTCAGTTCATGAACCAGCTGCTCCAAGAAGCAGTCATTTATTTCATTTAGAAACTTTATCTCCCTAGCATGTCCTGCTGTGACACTGATCCAGTCGATACCGGGGTAATTGAAATCACCCATTATTATTACTCTGCTGTGACTTTAGTTAGCTTCCTTGATTTCTTTGAGCATTTCATCATCCATTTGTTCATTCTGGCCAGGCGGTCGATAGTACACCCCCACTGCCATCACCTTCCCCTTCATACATGGAATTTCAATCCATAGAGATTCTACAGCAAATTTTGTTTCCTGCAAAACTTGAATCCTTTCTGAGTCAATGCCCTCTCTAACATAGAGCGCAACCCCTCCACCAATTTGATCAGTTCTATCATTACGATATAGTTTGTATCCAGGTATCACAGTGTCCCACTGGTTATCCTCCTTCCACCATGTCTCTGAGATTGCAATCATATCTAACCTCTCATTTAGTGCTATATATTCTAACTCTCCCATCTTATTGTTTAGACTTCTAGCGTTTGCATACAAGCACTGAGGTCCCACATGACCAGTGGAGGTCTGATCAGTGGTTTGGACATTAGAAAACCCCACATGTAGCATTGTACCAAGGAGTGCGAGAAATTGGGCTGCCTGTCCACTGGCCTATGGTAGGCTGCAATGGCACTAAGATGCACTCGGACATAGCTAGTCTTAAGCCCTGCACTGGATAAGTGGAGGAGATACCGTAAAAGAAATTGCACTGGGTAGGCAGAAGGGTCAATGTGTTTCGGGGTACACCAGAAGTTGAATAGTCACCATTTGAAGGTATAACATCCTCTAGTATATGTATGGCTTGCATGATGCAAGTAAAATGTCCTTGACCTGCTGAGGAAGGTCAAGGTCATAAATTATGATGCTTTCAGCAGCTATGCTGTGAGATGGAGGGCCCGTGGATTGGGATGGAGGAGTGTCCCATGTACCTGAGAGAAGAGGATGGGCGCATGCCCCAAGCTGAGGGGTGGAATCTGTGCTAGATGAAGCAACAAAAGGAAACTATGTCTGGCGGGCCAGTAAGGGACTATTAGAATCAAGGAGCCTCTGTCGGCCTGCAGCTTGAGCAAGGTTTTGGGTATTAGGGGGATGGGTGGGAATGTATTAAGCAGGTCCCTGCCTCAATAGACAAGGAAGGCATCTGTCGCCTGACTGTGATGGGAGGGAAGCCTTGAGCAGAACAGCAGCAGTCGTGCATTCTCCTGTGGCGAAAAGATCTATTCTGGCATCTGACCTCCTGGATCTTCACCCATAGATGGAAAATCCAGGAGGCCATCTCCTGATTTATAGAGTCCACTCATATGAATGACGGGGAAGGCTGAGCCTGTCCGCCAGGAGACTGAGTTTTCCAAGGAGATACGCTGCCCTGAAATGGATGCAGTGTGCAATGGAGAAAACACAGAGATGAAGGGCTTCTTGGCAGAGGGGATAAGAGCCTACTCCCCTCTGATTGTTCACAGAGAACATAGCCATCTGGTTGTCCGTCTGGATTAAAACTTGTTTGCCCAAAAGCTGGGGTTGAAAAACCCGAAGGGCATTCGTGAGAGCACAAAGCTCGAAGAGATTGATCTGCATCTGAGATTCCTGTTCTGTCCACTACCCTTATGCAGCAAGAGACTGTCCAGATGTGTACCCCACCCTAGTTTGGAAGCATCAATCGTTAGGGTGCATTGAGAAGGAGGCATCCGAAAAGGTGACCCTCCGAGTAGGTTTTGAGGGGTGCACCACCACTGAAGGAAGGTGTGATGGAAATCTTGTCGGAGAGATGGCCGGTTGCTTCGGTTTATTGAGACATTAGCGTCCATTGAGCCTGTCACATGTGTAGCCCAGCATATGAGACGACATGGACCGTGGAGGCCATGTGACCCAGAAGGCGCAGTATCTGTCGAGAGGTGACCATCATGCCGTTTCTTATAGCATGGGCCTGCTCGATGAGACAGTGATCCAGCGGGAGGAAAGCTTGGGCCTGACAAGTGTCTAGAAGTGCTCAGATGAATTTGAGCTGCTGGGATGGCACCAGGTGGGATTTGGGGAAGTTAAGAAGAAATCCCAGACTTTGGACCACCATGATGATGCGATGAAGAGCTAGTTTTACCTCTTCTGGAGATTCTCCCCTTATTAGCTAATCATCTAAGTAGGGGAAGACCAAGATCCCCAAAGTATGAAGGTAACCTGCAACCACCACCATGCACTTTGTGAATACTTGGGGTGCAGATGCTAGCCCGAAGGGAAACACCCGATACTGGTAGTGGGTTTGCTGAACCCGGAACCGCAGATAATGTCTGTGTAGAGGGTGGATCAGCAAATGAATATATGCCTCCTTGAGGTCTAGAGAACATAGCCAATTTGTTTCTCTGAAGGTAAGGCAAAAGTGTTCCAAGGGAAATCTTGAATTTTTCTTGAACAAGGAACTTGAGATCTCAAAGATCCAGAATGGGCCTGACCTCCCTGTCTTCTTGGGAATGAGGAAGTAAGGAGAGTAGAAGCCTTTGCCCTCCTGGATGGGAGAAACTATTTTGACAGCACTCTGAGTTAACACTTCTATTGAAAGGAGATTGGCCTGTAAGGGGTTAGCCGGATTATTATTCATAAAGGTGGTGGGGGGAAAGCTTTGGAAATGCAGCAGATAACCCCTTTAGATGATGTTGGGAGTCCATTGTTCTGATGTGATGAGATGCCACTTGTGGGCGTAAGAAAGTCTGCCTGGTAGGTTAAGGGGCTGGGGACTCTGCAGAAGCAGAGTGACTATGCTCTTTAGAAAGGAGGAGTCAAAAACCAGGTGCTGATTGTGGCTTACATGCCCTAGATTTCTTAGTCTGACAAGGGTCTTTCTGTTGTTGCTGCTGTGATCGATAAGGTGGATAAGAAGGGTAACATAGCTTCTTTTTAGAAAAGAAAGACTTCTTGGAATTGACCTTCTTTCTAGAGGGGTCAGAAGCCTTTTTGGAGGGCATTTTGAGGGTGAGATCATCCGCCTCAAGCTCTCCAGCCTTCTCTCTCCAAGCTTTTCCAAAGAGGTTTTCGCCAGAGTAGGGAATATTGGCTAATTTATCCTGAACCCATTGCTCGAGGTCCGATGCCTGGAGCCAGGCCATCCTGCGAGCACCAATGCAGACTGCTGAGGTCCTGCTGGAAGACTCAAAGGCATCAAAATATGCCATTGTAAGGAACTTGGATGTAGTCTGATTTTGTTTGACTAAGGCAAGGAATACATCTTGTTTGTCATCAGGAAGGAGAGGAGCAAGATACTCCAAATCTCTGGAGATACAGTGCCTTGTGAAAGGACAAACACAGAAGGGATGAATACTATTTTGTTGCACTACAACCAGGAATTAAGATGGAGTTTTTGGGAATAGCACCATGTGATTTACACAACATGCCTACCACTTTGAAGGTGCAAAATATCCTTTATTCTGACACAAACAATAATTAAGACAAAAAAAATAGAAATCAGGAGTGTGCATAGGTATTCCATCCCCAAAGTCAATACTTTGTAGAACCACCTTTTGCTGCGATTACAACTGCAAGTCTCTTGGGATGTCTCTATTAGCTTAGCACATCTAGCCACTGGGATTTTCATCCATTCCTCAAGGCAAAACTGCTCCAACTCCTTCAAGTTAGATGAAGATTGCTGTATACCAACGCAACCCAAATCATGCCACAGATTCTCAATTGGATTGAGGTCTGAGCTTTGAATAGGCCATTCCAAGACATTTATAATGTCTCCCTTTAAACCACTCCATAGTAACTTTAGCAGTATGTTTAGAGTCATTGTCCTGTTGGAAGGTGAACCTTTGTCTCAAATCTCTGGCAGACGGAAACAGGTTTTCCTCAAGAATTGCCCTGTATTTAGTGCTATCGTTCCTTCAATCCTGACCAGTTTTCCTGCCCCTGCCGATGAAAAACATCCCCACAGCATGATGCTGCCACTACCATGTTTCACTGTGGGAATGGTGTTCTCAGGGTGATGGGAAGTGTAGGGTTTGTGCCACATATGGCATTTTCCATGATGGCCAGAAAGTTCAATTTTTGTCTCATCTGACCATAGATCCTTCTTCCGTGTATTTGGGGGGGGGGGGGGGGGTGTCCCACCACATGCTGTTGTGCAAACTCCAAAATTTGTTTTCTTATTTCTTTCTTTACGCAATGGCATTTTTCTGGCCATTTTTCCATGAAGCCCCGCTCTGTGGAGTGTACGGCTTAAAGTGGTCCTATGGACAGTGTGATGGGGCCTGTGGTTAGAGGCCTGTTTAGCCCTATATAGGCGGTTGCCTAGGGCGTATGCACAAGTAATTGCTCTGGCCTTGTAAATAAAAAGTCTTTCAGAGCAACTTGAAATGAAAAGTGGGTTTTATTCCCCGTCCCGCTCGGACTTTGTCAAAGGAAACAGAAACTTTAAATCAGATAAGCTTAGCAACAAAAGTAGTGACACACGTATATTCTCTTGTTATATTCACAGAGTTCTCTTCATCCAGTATTTACATCATACGGTTGCATTTAACACAGACACTGCAATCCATAGGAATATCCTCTTGCAGACTAGCAGCGTCTTCCCATATCATTTCCCCAGCACTACTCACACTGCTGGTATCAGACCCTTCTTGAGAACGGTATTCAGCTATAGCGTCTTGTGACACTTCACTATAACAGTCACTGGAGGCTTTTCCCCCTTTGGGTCTATATCTCTCGGAAGCTGGTTCTGCCTGGGCTTGCCTCCCAGAACATTAGCTCTGAAACATCTTGCTTCTTATGTCTGTAATCAGAACCCCGCCCTTTGCAGTTATAAGCTTTAAACTTCTCTTTGTTACTATAGGGAAGTTTCCTTCTCTCTGCAGGGCTTGTCTTTATGCTTGGCTCTCTATAGCCTTTGCTTCTAGCCTCCCGGGCTGGTTGAACAGGAATATATTTGTTCCTAACTTTACACCTATTTCTTAAGCTGTAGCCATGCATGGAGTGCCCATCCCCCAACACTTCCCTCTCACCGTGACCTCTGCCTTGAGCTGGCAAATACTGGCCTCTGGGGTAGTAGGGTAATCCTGGCTTCTCTCCAAAGCTATTCCTGGTAGCAGGTCTTCCCTTAGTGCTGCTTGCCTTGAACCTTCCTTCTCGAGAGCTGGAGACAGACTCACTTCCTGACTCCTCGTGAGAAGAATTTCCTCCCAGCAATCCCCTGGGGCTTCTGCTCAGCTGACCTGGGACACACCTCCTGCTCCTCTCTCTCCTACTGCTTCCCGTGGTGATCCTGCTTCTGACTCTGCTCTCTAACTGACTGGAACCCTGCCCTAAATAATCCCTAGCTCTACACGTGACCTGGGGACTCTCACTCAGGTGTTCCTGATGGGACTTTTGTTTGCTACGTAGCAAGAATTTCCCTTGCTGCAGTGAATCATGGTGCCTAGTGCTGCTTTCTAAAGCTGACTCTGAGGTAAGTCTTTCTTTTATCTTATTTTCCCTGGGCTGTGTGCCCCTTGCTGCATCACAACAGATATTCTCCGCTGTGGATCTTTGCAGCTCCTTCAGTGTTATCCTTGGCGTCTTTGTGACATCTCTGATTAATGTCCTCCTTGCCTGGTCTATGAGTTTTTGTGGGCAGTCTTCTCTTGTCAGGTTTGTAGTGGTACTATATTCTTTCTATTTTTTTATAATAGATTTAATGGTGCTCTGTGGGATATTCAGAATTTGGGTTTGCGCACACACACACACAAAGTATTTTATTGTCATTCCACTTCACTAATTTGGACTATAATGTTAGGTCCATTACCTAACATCCAAATGACCCTCCATTTCCATACCAGGTTGTAATGCAACAAAACAGAACAAAAACCAAAGGGATGAATACTTTCACAAGGCACTGTATCTGAGATATATTCCCATATAGAGCATGTATGACAGGATCCTGGACATGAGCATGCATGCCTGAAAACAGTAACATCCAAAGGCATCGAGAGCTCTAGCATCTTTGCCTGGAGGCAAGGAGGAATGGGTCTTCAAACTCTTGATGCGGCACATAACAGATTCCACTACCATGGAATGGTGTGGTAACAAGCTTTTGAAAACCAGGAGATGGCGAAGCTCGGTAAATGCTATTGAGCCATTTGCTGATAGGCGGAACAGTTAACGGGGTCCCACATACATAGCATTAAATCATTGGATAAACTGGGGTAACTATTTACATATAGGCTTCATATCAGGTCTTATCGTGGATTAATGATAGTGTGTTGGTGTAGGTGAAATGGTTATTGGCACGGAAACCTGTTACAAAACCGACCGGCCGGTTCTGTAACAGATATGCCAAAGCAATGGCCTCCTTAATCCAGTGCCCCAAAGTAGACTTGGATGCCACTTCACCCCTGCATGGGCCAGCAAACAGCACAAAAAGATGTTCTGACTTATGAAAGGACTTCATACCCTCCAAGTAACAGAAAGGCACCCTCTGGACATCCCCAAGGCAAAGATCCTTTTTCTTCTCCCCACACTGCTCCCTAGAGAAGGAGGGCAGGCAAACCACCTGGCTCACGTGAAAGGGAGAACGTTAAAGGGAGACAGCACTTTAGGCAAGAGGGAAGGCAAATGTAAACGAATGTAAATGGCCTCCTTTGAAAAAGACAGATGAGGTTCTGTCTTGCCGAGATCCTTATCTCAGAGATTCACATTGCAGAACAAATCATAACCAAGAAGATAGTCTTGAGTATCAAATCCTTTTACATTGTCATGCTTCAGTGACTCAAAAGAAGGCTGCCATGAGGGCCCTGAGCAGCAGACACAGATCCCAGGAAGGGTTCACAGACGGAAGGGGAGGACGCAGACGCCAAACCCCCTAGAGAAAAAGTGAGACATCCGGGTGCAAGGCCAAAAAGACTTGCCCACCACCGGACCACAGAAACAGGCCAATGCCACCATCTGAACCTTCAGAGTAGTAAATGAGAGGCCCTTCTCTAAGCCATCCTGCAAAAAGGCAAACAGGGAGGACATCTTGGCTGCCTCGTACCAGCACTCAAAAAGGCACCATATCCCAACACATACTAGCTTGGTAGACCTCCTCTGGGCACCAAGTACAGTAGAAATTACTGCTGGAGAATAGCACTTATGTGCTAGCAGTCTCCTTTTGAGAGCCATGCCGAAAGCGAGAAGGGAGCCATATCTTCCAGGACAATTTGTTCCTACAGCAACAGCCCCCAAGATGTAGGCAGCTGAAGAGGATGTGCCTGCAGGAGCCACATCAGCTCTCCAAACCATGCTCTCTGCAGCCAATCCAGTGCTACTAAACAATCCTATTCGAGCAGTGCTCTGTATGCCAAAGCACATGACCCACCAGGGGCCACGGAGAAAACACGTACAACAGCCACTGACTTGGCCAAGGTTGGGTCAGGACTTCAACACCCTCGGACCCCATCTCCGTGTGGCGACTGAAGAAGTGGCAAAGTTTGCCATTGGAGCGGGTTGCCATCAGATCCATTTTGGAACTACCCTAGAGGCGCAGAATCAACTGAAATGCCTCCTGACTCAACTCCCACTTTCCAGGATTCAGAGAGTGCCAGCTGAGAAAGTCTGCTTCCACACTGTCCACCCCAGCAATGTGCTGTGCCAACAAGGCTAAGAGGTTCTCCTCCGCCCAGAAAAACAGGAGATACATCTCCAGAGTCATTCTGGCACTCCTTGTGCACCTTGTCAACTGACATAAGCCACCACCGTGACACTGCCTGAAAACCCACAAAGCCATTGACCGTATGGTCTTGGTAATGGGCTCTCCAGCCCGAGACTGGAATCGGTCATCAGCAGGATCCAGGCGAAATCTTCCAGTGGTATGCCCTTCCTCAGATGACAGGGCTGCCACCACCACTGCAGGCTGAATTTCACCAATCGACAGGAGGGGAAGATTGAGTGCAATCTCCTGAGAACCCGGGTAAAATCGAGTCAGCAAGAACTGCTGGAGCGGTTGTATGTGAGCACGCGTTCATGGCACCATCTCTATGGTTGCTGCAATCAGTCCAAGGAGCTGAAGATAATCCCAAACTCTGGGGGCCTGCTGCGCACAGAACATCGCAAGGCAATCCAGCAATCTCCTGACTTCTGGCAGGAAGACACTACTCACAAGTGTCATAATGCGCTCCCAGGAACTCCAAGGATTGGGAAGGCAAAAAGCTGGTCTTTTCCTGGTTGATCACCCAGCCAAAGCCTTACAAAACAGACAATTGGAGATGCTTCTGACAGGGAACGGGCTCAGATCAACCAGCTGCCACCACCATAACCTTTGAGAATGTCCTTGGGGCACTGGAGAACCCGCAGGGGAGGGTGGCAAACTGGTAGTGACAGTCAAGCACGGAAAAACGCAGATACTTCTGCTGATCTGCCCGGATCAGGATATGAAAGTACACCTTGACTAGATCCAGAGAAGTTTTGGCGGATTCTTCCCCAGAGCTTTCTTCCAGGATTGCACGAAGGTCTTCGAGAGCCTGGTCCTCTCTGCAGTCTTGTCTGCCATGGGTTGCCCAAAAAGGTTCTCTCCTATGCAGGTGATGTCAATCAGTTTGTCCTGCACGCATTGCTCTAGGTCAGATGAGTGCAGCCATGCTTGACATCATGCTCCGATGCCTGTGTTGGTCAGCCTGGCCAAAGTCTCGAAGCCATGGTAGGCTATTCAAGACAAACTTTGAGCCCTCTTTCACCGCAGAAGTCAGGGTCTTAAACCTCTGTAGGGGTTCCCCACTGAGGCCTGCCAAAAATCCACAGAGCTTCTTCGACAGTTCCTTCAGGTACATGCCGATATAGAGCGGGTAGGACTGGATCCGGCAAGATAGCATTGAGCCCTGATAGCATCGGATGGCAGACAAGTGTTTTTTCTGGCAACTCCATGACCATAGGGTTGTGGGGAAGCTGGGTCTTCTGGAACCCAGTGCTTTGACGTACCCAGTACATGGCATCAAGGCGCCTGCTGACAACTGGTACTGACGCCAGTGTTTCTCACATCTGGAGGCGGCGGCGGTTGAGGATCGGGGGCAGAGGTACCGTAAGGCTTTCCCTTAGGGGGTGCCTCATATTGGAGTATCTCCAATCCCTCGGTGCATGGGTCTTCCTCTGCCTCGGTCTCGAAAGTGAGAGGAAAGCGATGTCCTTGGGCAGGGAATGGCGTCGGAGCATCAGGGATTCATCTTCAGTCTTCCATTCAGATTCAAAGTCAGAGTATGAGTCCAATGCCACAAGATCACCTCAGTCAAGGTCCGCTCCAGGTAGTCCGTGACCTCCAGGAGGACCTGCGGTCTGAGCCACAGGCAGCTCGCCGAAGAGAACTGGTGTCCCAAGGATCAGAACCTGTACCTCGTATGGAGCTGGGGGCTCTCGAGGACCGGCTCGATGTCCAGGAAAGCCCTCGATATCGAGGATCCTGTCGTCGTGGCGGATGAACTGGAAAAGCCGGACATAAATGCTTGCTGCACAGCCATGAGGGCAGATATACTGCTCTGTAAGGCCACCATTCTGGTATCCATACCAGTTGGCTCTGCAGCCTTTGACGCGGGCAATGAGGGCTTAGAGCCTGGGCTTGGCATTATTGATGGGGAGTCCTCAATGAGGATGGCCTTGGAGGTCCGAGGCCGGTCGGCAGGTTATGACGACTTCTTGCAGGTCAGCTTGGAAGGCTGCTCCTGCTCAGACTCGTGCCTGGTACTGCGGGGTCTGGAGTGGGATTTCCCTTTCTTCCCAGACCCATCCTCCGAGTTAGTCTTCGAAGGTTTCTCTCTCTTGTGCTCCACCTCCGGGGATTTCCACTCGGCAGAACCGCAGCTGTGGAACTCCAAAGAGGCTCTGGCTTCGCGGGGCACCGAGGTATCAGAGGGGGCTCTGGAGAGTGGTGTTGCCAGAGTCTCATAAGCGGAGTCTGACTTCTGAAAAAATTTCTCCTGCTAACTTTAACGGCTCTGTAAGGCCTTTGAAGTCATAGTTCTGCAGATTTCGCAGTCGGAGTCGTTATGCTCTGGGCCGAGGCACCGGAGGCAGCAGTTGTGTGGGTTGGTGAGCGACATTTTGCCGCACTGATCGCACTTCTTGAAGCCACTGGAAGCAATTGGAAAAAGGGGGTCCCCATCTCCCGGCAGGGGTCCAAGGCCTTCAGCTGAAAAAGAGTACGAATGCCGGTCAAGGGACACCTCGATTAAAAAAGGAAAAAAAAAACAAATGAACAGACCTGAGGAGCAATACCGAGGTGGGCTGGCTCAGGGATGGGAAGGAACCGGTATGCAAACTGGACAAGATGTAAAAAGAAGACTGAGGCAAGACATCACCCTTGGGTAGGAAGTGTACCATGCATGCGTGGTGCATCTCCCAAATGTTTTCTTGAAAGCTGGGGAGATGCTTCCGCGCAGGTTCAGTCTGTGCCAAATTCACCCATATGTGAAGGCTGACTTCCTGCTTGTTCCCGGAGAATAGGTGGATCATGTTGGCTTCTGCATAATCTACTGAAGATGAAAGTACTTCTTCATGCACATTAGAGCCCAATACCGATTCATCTGAATCAGAGGCATAGTAAACATCTCAGATAGCTCCCAACTGTTCCCTATCTCCAGGGAGTATCACATGCTGGGGACGCTTAGCCAAAGGCAATCTAACAGGGCTTCTACTTTCAGTTTATCCAGCCCGAGTGCATGTCCAAGGGCACCTAGAAGCCGTAAGATCTGAGTTTCCATACCAGGACCAGGCCTAGGCCTGTTGCAAAAATGAAGAGAATTCAGCAGACAATCTGGAATCCAGAAGATCTCCTCTCAGATAAGGTTCCCCGACACTGGGGGCATAGCTGTCACAAATCCTCTAAAGGATGAAAAGCAGCTCAGAGTACAGTTGCCGGAGCTTCTGGATGGCTGAACAGGGCAGGGCTTATCTGTGGCAGGTAAGGGCAAACTAACTGCATCCCCCAGCTGAGAGGGGGAAAGTAGGCCCTCCAGGAGCAACTCAGAAGCTCCATACAGGAAGGGCAGAGTCCAGAATCCAAAGATGAGGTTCTTTGCTTGTGACAGGACAAACATTTCCTGAAAGACAACAGAGTTGGGTAAGTATCACATGAGCATGCGCTAAGGCTGCATCAGCCTGCAAGCATGAGTTAACTGCACTTTATGTAAAATGTTAAAGGTGCTAGGGAAGAGGCACACGTTGGAGCCACGTGGGTAGAATGTGCATTAGGACCATGAAACCCACAGATGCACAATAGGCAAAAAAGTTACCAACGCGTTCAGAAAACAGCACAAAACCTCCAAACAGCACCAACAGTAGCTAGCAGTCCATCCCGAATTGCGTTCTTCAGAGACAGAACCGGGAGCCCCCAGCAAGGACAATGACAAGGTCACGCCTTAGTAATCGCCCCCTGAGAGCCCCAGGTGAAGGATTCATGCCAGGCTCAACTTACTCCACTGTGTGAAAGGTGGCTGGCAGGCAGATCCCTCCGAGAAAGGAATCAACAGAAAGCCCCCTCCCTACCAGGGAAAGAGTCCAATGCCCTCACCTGTCATGGGCGCCAGCCTTCCTCAAGAGACCAGATCCCGATCTCCTGCTCATGCCTTGACTCCGCCTAACTTCGACCCCAGTTTTTCTTCACTTGATTTTTTTTTTCACTCCCCGGATCTCTGACAGCTAAGTAGGTGTAATTCTTATCTCTGGGAAACTCTGAATGAAGGGTTAGCCATAAGAAGAGAATCGGGACTTGACTGGAGTCACTCAAGGAACATCAATTAGCAGGTAAGGTCTAATTTCTTCTTCCATTTTGTTTGTCCAGTCTCGACACCTTTGGGATGGACCAAAGCAGTACTAACCGGGAGGGTCCCGCTAACCCTGACTGCAGTACCATCCAGCCAAAGCGAGCCTCTTCTGTCGCCTGGATGTCTATCTGGTAATGTTTCACAAAGAACAACAAAGAGGCCCAAGTAGCTGCTCTACAAATGTTGACCGGTGGCACCAGGCCAAACTGAGCCCATGACGCCACCTGGGCATGTGTCAAAGGCACCTTCAACCCAATGGGCACCGGTTTCCAACACACGGGATAAACTGAAGAGATGGCTTCTCTAGTCCACCTGGAAATGGATGCCATGGACGCTGCCTCACCTTTGTGCGACCCTCCATATAAGACAAATAGTCTCTTGGTCTTATGAAAGGCCTTGGATACCTTCAGGTACTTCTTTAACACCCAACACACATCTAAGCTCCATAATGAAGGATCCGACCCTGGACCTCCTTCACCCAAGAATATCGGTAGACACACCCATTGATTTATATGAAAGGCTGAGCAAACCTTCGGTACAAAGGAGGGCACCGTCTGTAGGACCACCTTATCTCAAGACATCACTAGGTATGGCTCTCTACATGACAATGCCTGGAGCTCCAATACCCTTCTAGCCGAACAGATCACAACTAAAAAGATGGCCTTCAAAGTCAAGTCCTTCAAGGTGCACCCTGCTAACGGTTCGAAAGGCGACTCTGTGAGAGCCGACAACACCAAATTCAAATCCCAAGGTGGCACTGTCGACCACAGAGGCGGTCGCAACTGCTTCACTGTTCCAAGAAAACGGGCTATGTCTGGATGCGAGGCTAAGGACCCTGCCCCCACACACCCCCTATAACACGAGAGGGCCGCCACCTGTACTCTCAATGAACTGCAAGCCAAGCCTTTATCCAGCTCTACCTGCAGAAAGGACAGCATGTCTGGCACTCCACACTTCATTGCCAAAATCTCCTGCCCCTGGCACCAGTGCTCAAACACTCTCCATACCCGGATGTATGCCAGTGAATTGGACCTTCTGCACGCCTTCAGTTGGGTTGTTATTACAGCGGGCGCGTAGCCCCTCTTCCTCAAGTACGCCCTCTGAAGAGCCATGCCGTAAGCGAGAACGGATCTACCTGCAGCATCCAGATAGGACCCTGGCACAGCAGGTCCTCTGTCAAGGGCAAACACCACGGCCTGTCGATCGCCATGTGCTTCAGGTCCATGTACCATGGACGTGTCGGCCACTCCGGTTTAATCAGCAGCACCCAACCCAGATAGGTCTCTATCCCTCTACACTACTCTGCCAATGAGCGGCCAGAGTGGAAAGGCATACAGCAGCCCTATCCTGGGCCATGGTTGCACTAGTGAATTGAGGCCTTCCAACAGGCTCCCTCCTTCTGCTGAAGAACCTCACCGCTTTGGCTGATTCACAGGTCGCCATCAGATCCATGATTGGCTGCCCCCACCGAATCACCAACTGGTCGAATATGGTTTGATTGAGACTCCATTCTGCCGGACCGATTCCCACTCCGCCTCCACGTTTTCTTGCCCTGCCACGTACGCCACCAACAGCACTAAGAGGTTCTCCTCCACTCATGCAATCAGCTCTCCAGACTTCTCTTCCAGCTGTACAATGCCTGTTCCAACCTGCCAGTTGATGTATGTTACACTTGCCATGTTGTCCGAGAAAACGTATGGCTTTCCCCTCTAACCTGTTCCAAAAGCCTTGCAGGGCCAGAAAGATGGCCCGCAATTCCAAACGGTTTATGGGCCACTGTGCCTCCTGATCTGAGCACAGACCTTGTAGAAACTGAGCATCACAATGAGCTCCGCAGCCGACTACGCTGGAATCAGTCGTGAGCTGTACCCAGTGAAGTACCTCCAGCGGCATCCCCTTCAGCAGTGTATCATCCCGTAACCACCATTCGAGCGCGCTCTGCACCTCCGTCGTGCAGGAAAGATGGTGGGATAGGGGGAGAGCCTGCGCTGACCACCTGTGCAGGAAAGCCCCCTGCAATGGTCGCATGCGTGCCTGTGCCCACAGGACCAGGTTTATTGACGCCACCATCTTTATCTTTTATCTTTATTTCAAAACTTTATATACCGCCCATTGTCAGGACATTAGAGTGGTTTACAAAAGAAAAATAAGTCTACGCTAAAGAAAAATGAAAATAACGCCATAAAATATAGGAAAGAAGAAAGAGTAGTAAAGCAACAGCAAAGCTACAATGAAAAAAAAGCAACATGGAGGGGCATCACAAAAGGGTATTATTTGGAAGGAGGTTAAAAGCCTCCTGAAATAAGTGTGTTTTTAACATGTTCTTAAACTCTGGATATGAGGGTTCCAAACGAAGTGAAGCTGGTAGGGCATTCCACAGTGAGGGGGCGAGGAAGAAAAAGGCAGCCCGCCGAGTCTGCTCCAAGTGGGCTCTTGAGGGGGGAGGTAGTGATAGTCTGTTGGCATGCAGTGAACAAAGTTGACGATAATGAGGTGTGGAGAGAGATGAGATCAGCCAAATAGAGAGGACTTGTTGTATGAATTACCCGATGTGTCAGAATCAAGATCTTATATTGACATCTAAAGCGGAGAGGCAACCAGTGAAGGTGAAGAAGGAGAGGGGTAATATGATCCGACCATCGAGCATGAAAGATGACACAGGCTGCTGTGTTCTGCACTAACTGTAAACGTTGAAGCTGGCAGGTTAGCAAGAGCTACATTACAGTAGTCTAATCTACTGGTGACCAGAGCCAAAACTAGTGTGACGAGTGCATCAAAAGGGAGGAGAGACCGAACAGCTCTGATCTGACGTAGTGCGAAATAGGAGCGACGAGTGAGACTAGATATATGGTTATGGAAAGAGAGCGTGGGATCCAAGATTACACCTAAATAGCGAAGCGAGGAGGTGAGAGAGATAGGGGCATCCTTGCCTCACTGCTGTTTCTTCAGTGCTGCAGAGGCAGAAGAATAGAATCCTCTTCCTGCACTCCTGAAGTCATGAAAAGGGGGCCCCCGTGCTGGGAAGTGGCATCTCTGGTACAGAGTATACTGTAGTGACCGAAATCGCCTAAACTCTCTTGGTTGACCTCTTCCTGGGGTGGATTGCTTACTCTCCAGTAAGCGTCCACCTTTAGTCTCCGAGTCCTTGTCTAGGTCCTCCCCAAACAAAAGCTTGCCCCTAAATGGCAGCTTGCTCAGCTGGGACTTGGATGACACATCTGCTGACCAATTCCAGAGCCACAAGTAGTGTCTCGTTGCCACTACCGAGGCCATACCTTTGGACATACAGCGAATCAAGTCATGGAAGGCATCTGCTAGCTTCGCCGCCTCTGACGGCCGCTCCTACTCTACCTCCACATCCCCGCTGACTTCTTGCACCCAGCAGAGACAGGCCCGGGCCACAAAGATGCCACATACCGCTGCTTGCAACGAAAGGGCATATGTGCCAAAGGTCTGCTTCAACAGTGTCTCTAGCTTCCGACCCCGAACATCTTCAGGGCAGTGCTACCCTCTACCCATATCATCATCTTCTTCATCACCGCCGAGACTGCTGCATCCACTCTAGATGTGCGAAAGAGTTCAGCCGAGTCATCGTCCTAGTACCCCTAGGTGGCCCTTTCGGCACATCCCATTCCTTCCTGGATCATGCACCGCACCAGTCTATGCAAGGGGAAGACTTTCTGAGATGAACAGCTTGAAACAGTGGATCTTCGATAGGCTCCTTTTCCTCCGGTGCCTTCATACGAAAATTCAAAGCTTTAGCTGATTGCGCTATCAAAGCAGCCAGTTCCTCTCTATGGAAGACTCGTATAATGCGGGACTCCTCTGTCTGCTGAATGTCACCTTCCTCCAATCCTTCATCCTGGAGGTCTTCCTCCTCATCCCAGTCTTCCACATCCCATGGAGTGTCCTCCCAGACCCCGTCCTCCATGCAATGTTTGCTGGGACCAAGTTCTTTGTCTGCTCCTTCCAAACCATAATAGCTTCTGCAGGGCGCTTAGCTCCACTTCTTGGAAGTACAGTCTTCTTCATCGCACCCTACTTCAAATAAAACACCTTATGCAGCAGGAGCACACACTCTAGTGAGAAATCCCCCAGATTGCCTACACCTTGCTGTTCTTTCATGTCCTTCACCTCTGCCTCCTTCTTTCCTTTGCCCTTGGGCACCTTTGCCAGGGGAGGCTCCTTCCCCTCTCTGCTTCCTGCACTTGTGCCGCTTTGCCTGAAGTTTAACACTTCCCCAGTTGCTAGGACACCACCCTGCTCGGACTGAACCCTCCTTGCTTTGGTGGCGAAAGGCAAAGGCCTCCAGAGTACCTGGTCTCCTGCCGAATGCTGTTGCAGCCCTGACAGCTCTTTCGTCTCTCCTGCCCTGGCTTGCCGTGAGCCGCTGAGCACTTTTCCCCCGTACCACCCCTCCCCCTCAGGGGAGCTGTACTGGTCCAGCCAACAAGCACAATCCAAAAGGCAAACCCAAATTGCCCTGCTCCTGCTGAGTGGACCAGTGCTCCTGTGCCGGCTATAAAATCCTCTTATTTCATCCCAAATAAAACCTTAAAAAATTATTTGTTCCTTCAGTGAGTCCAGATTGGGAATCACATCTCTCCAGCTGCTTGGAGACTGAGTTTTTCACTTTAGCTTGACGTGGGAGGCACCACTAGCCTGCGGTCTTTTTGGTGGCCATAGGAGGAAGAAAAATTGTTTCCATTTTGTTCCTCCAGTCCAGTCCCAGCACCTTTGGGTAGTCACACCCCTCCAGCAGCTTGGAGACTGAGCATGTCATGACTTTCCCCTAGATATGTAGCTGACTCAATCCCCCCAGTCTTCAGTATGTCACCTTTTTAGGACTCAGGTGGTCGTTCACGAGCGTTTAATCAATCTCTTTTCCTCTCAATCCTCAGATTTTCTATAGAAAGGAGAAATTCCATCTACCATCTGCTGGAGACAAAAATACTGAAGGGACTTCTGATGGCTGAGGTGGATAGAGGCATGGGAGTGACAATGTCAACCATGTGCCCCCCACTTCAACACCGATCCCCTCCCAGAAAGCTCACAATCCCCATCGAGAACTATTGGGGGGGGGGATATCAGTGCTGAAGGGGTGGGTTCCGCATAGCTGACTCTGTCTGTGCTGCAAATCTGTACATCCTCGTCACAGACAATGTTCTTAGATTGGCGAGTCACGATTGCGCCATTGGGGTGGCAAAAGCCTATTAGGGAGATGGCAGCTGCCAGTCGGCAGTGCCTGTGAAGAGACCTACATCAGAGTCAGATGCAGCCAACACTATCTTGAGGTGGCATTATCTGCAGCTGCAATTGGGCCATTTTTGGCAGCCATCGCGTTAATTTTGCATGTTGGCTGCTAAAAATAGGAACGCCTACTCCCTGCCCTATCCCGTCTTCCCGAGTCCATGGTATAACATGCAGATATCGCAGGCACCTTTCTGCAATATATGCATTTTGTCCATGTTAGCTGCTACCGTCAGGCAATAACTTTGCATTTTCCCAGCAGTACCAGCTAACGTGATTTAATAGACATACTCCATAGTTAGCAGTTATTAAATTCTTTTTACCAATCTGAACCCAAGCTGAGTGGTTTCTATTTTGCCTTTTTATCATCATTGCAAATCTGTTGTTCAACCCAACAATTTAACACCTGTCTGGAGCCTATAAAAAGTAGAAACCAAGCATTCAGGACTTGTTTCTATAAAGGGTTCAATATGTATTACAGACTCTTGTAAAACACCTTTAATTTTTATTATCAAAGTATAATATATGTTTACAACAAAATAAATCATTGTTTTACCTCTGCTAAAGTAATCAGAAGTGGATCAAATGGAAGAGTTTCTGGAAGATGTTCCCATTGCAACTTGTGTTTTACAGAGCCATGAACCAACCTAACACAAAACCAGTACAGTAGTAAAACATTCAGAACTATATAATAAGAAAACAGAGTTTGAATGCAAATGATTAGGTATTTTTCAAATAGACAACATCTCATTACATTGTTAAATGACCACATACATAGTAACAGAAATATAACAGATGAAGGTACATGAAAATCATGCCATCAACTCTCCCTTCTCCACTGAATCTAACCATTTAACATTTTTTATATTTTAATGATAATCCTTTGGGTTAGTTTAAATCAAACCACTGTATTACCAAAAAAAGGGCAAAACAAGCACCCCACCAAACAAATAGCAAGATAACAAGATTACGAGTAGGTCTCAGAAGACAATTCCTAAAAGGAATATGGGCAAGGAAAAAGATTTTGTTTTTCAGTTATCATACATTAATAATTTATGCAAAGTACTTCAATTTTGTCATCATTTGCTCATTTTTCTAGTGCAAAAGGTGCAAATGTAATATAAATTTCATTTACAAGCTTATATCCTGCTACTTTCAATAATATTGGTCTAAATAAAGTTAACAGCATTCAAAATATTTTACCCTCCAGAACACTTCCCCCCAACCAAATTCCACTTCAAATCAAATGAAACCAATGACTAATACCTAAAATTATTTGAAAAGACAGGTTTTGAATTGCTTTTTAAACTGGGCATATTTTTTATTTCTTTAGATAATTTGTTCTAACATTCTGGCATGCCCAATGAAAAACTACTTCCACATATTTTAAGGGATATAACACCTTTGCTGAAGGTATGCAGACAAGCCATCATGAAATCCCAGAAATAATACAATTCTAACACATGACCATTAAAGAAACTATAGCACTTGGCCGATCAAAGGCAAGAAGAGGGGAATGTGTCACCCATTCTCGCCGTCCAACTCCTAGCACTGGCTTATTGAGTCTGAAATAAAAAAATTAATAAAAAATGAATACCAATGTGCTCATCTGGACTCAACTATTTCTAGCTGTTTTAAAGTTTAGAATTGTTGCCTGTCCCATTATTTTAAGACTGTTAGGTCCAGGAGAGATTCTTGCTGTCCAAGGGAGTCAATGGTATTTGCTGTATTTAGCAAAGAGTATTAAGGACTCAAAAGAACGTATCTGTATAACAGCTGCTGCTGTAAGTGCCCTATCCATGAGTTTTCAGCTGCACTATACAGACAGTACCACTGAAAATTATTACAAATTGCCCTTACACTGACCCAATCCAGATAGTGCCAGGGCAGAGTACAAGTACAGCATGAGCATTCTGCATAACTATGTATAGATAGCGATATTCAGCTGCAGTTTAATTTAGAACAGCAAAAAAGGTTGCCCCATATTAAACATTGAGCTATATGGAGAGCAACTCAATATCGCTGCTATCCACAGAAACAGTGCTGGTGAGTGATCTCCATGTATAATCAGTGCTGTGTGCTACGCAGATACATGGTTATTTTTAAACACCACAACCAGCATTTATAAAAGCCACTCACCACCCTATCTGAATATTAACCTGTTTGAATATTTTATTTATTTTATTTTATTTGAACAGTTTTCTATACCGCCCCTTCCAATGATCAGGGGTGGTTTACATAGAACAGTTAATGTTAAGGTTACACAGAACAATATTAACTCGTACATATATTTAAAATAACTCAGAAAAGGGTACTTAACCCAGAATGTAGCATTTTTGAATGCTGAAATAGAACCAGGTCTCAAGACTTGGAAAGTCTGGCCAATCACATATCGATCTCTAATATTCTTCTTTTAAGTAAACTCATCAAAAGGGCTGCTGTTCATTCACTGGGTCAATGGATGGAAATAATAGTCTCTTCCATCTGAATCATGGCTGCTCTGATAGATGACCTCATAAAACATTCTACTGTAATCTTGCAGGATCTCTCATCTGCCTTGGAACTACTGAAGCTGATAAATTTATTTTATTTATTTATTTATTTTAATTCTCTTATATACCGCGCTATTCTGCATCAGTGCGGTTTACATTGAACAAACTGAAATTACATTGAACAGGGCATTATAACTTGGAGATAACTATTTTACAGAAAAAATGGGCTATGGAGGGTTAAGTGGCTTGCCCAAGACCACAAGGAGCACCTGTGGGACTAGAAACCCCAGTCCTTCCGGCCCAAGGTTGCTGTCCTCTAGTGGGATTTGAACCCCCAACCTTCCAGCCTGAAGTACCTTGCCCCAACCACTAGGCCACTCCTCCACTCCAACTTGTTTAACTTTGGTGTTGGAGGCATGAGAGACTAGTTTACTCTTCTTTTAAAGAGACAAGGAACTTAATGAAGTCATCTCTCATCCCTGGGTATCAATCAGTGAAGCACTATAAAGTTAAGTTATTTCTGTGCTCTCAGTCAATATATACACACACAAGGTTCAATATATACTCATTCAATATATACACACAAGAGAATTTGAGAAACAGCTTGCTGTGGAAGCAAAAAAGCGTAACACACACTTTTTCAAGTACATTCTTAGCAAAAAACCTCTTAGAGAGTCAGCTGGACCATTAGATAAGAGGGGTAAAAGGGACACTAAGAAGGGACAAGGCCACAGTGGAGAGATTGAATGAATTCTTTGCATTAGTCTTTACCTTGGAAGATGTAGGAATGTTACCTATGACTGCAATGGTATTTAAAGGTGATGCACAGAAGGATTGAAAGAAATATTGGTACACTGGGAAGATGTATTACAACTAATTGATAAACTGAAGAGTAGCAAATCACCTGGACCGGATGGTATACATCCAAGGGTGTTGAAAGAACTGAAACATGAGATTGCAGACCTGCTATTAGTAATCTGTGAACTATCATTAAAATCATTTGTAATACCTGAAGATTGGAGGATGGCCAATGTAACGCCAATTTTTAAAAAGGGTTCCAGGGGTGATTAGGGAAACTACAGATCAGTGAGCCGGACGTCAGTACCGGGAAAAATGGTAGAAACCATCATAAGGAACAAAATTACTGAACATGTATATAGTCATGGATTAATGGGAGACAGCAAACATGGCTTTAGACAAGGAAGATCTTGCCTTACTAATCTGTTATGTTTTTTTGAAGGTGTGAATAAACAGGTAGACAAAGGTGAGTCGGTTGATATAGTGTATTTGGACTTTCAGAAAGCCTTTGACAAGGTACCTCATCAGAGACTTTTGGCAAAACTAAAAAGTCATGGGATAGAAGGCAGTGTACTATTGTGGACCAGGAACTGTTTAAAAAATAGAAATCAGAGGGCATTTGCTAAATGGCAAATTTTCCCAGTGGAGAAAAATGAATAGTGGAGTACCCCAGGGAACTGTGCTGGGTCTGCTGCTTTTTAACATATTCGTTCAATCTCCAAACCTGAAACCGAGCATTTGATTTATAAGCCCCCTCGCTTTGGAATTCTCTTCCAACCCAAATCCAATGCAATAAGGACCTCTCCTCATTTAGAAAACAGCTAAAAACCTATCTATTCCAGGAGCACCTAGGATCAGAATGGAACAGCACTCACTGAAGTAAAGTCCATGAAAAACCAGAACTGCAAATAAGACAAAAAAAACAAACCCATGATGCACACCAAATCAGGAATGTAAATATGTTGAACTGCCCCGGTGATGGTATAGCCCTGCCCCCCTTCCCTCCCCCTGTAAACATGAATAGAGCTGTTTAATGTATCCTTCTCTTGTTTATTGTAAACCGCTTAGACACGGAGAAAAGCGGTATATAAGCACAGCTAAATAAATACATTTGTAAAATACCTGGAAATGGGAATAACGAGAGAGGCAATCAAATCTGCAGATGACACAAAATTATTTAAAGTTGTGAAAACCCAAGAGGATTGTGAAAAATTGCAAGAGGACCTTGATAAATTGGAAGACTGGGCATCCAAATGGCAGATGAAATTTAATGTAGAGAAGTACAAATATTATGCACCTAGGAAAGAACCCCACAAATTATGGTTACACGATGCAAGGTTCCACATTAGGCCCCACCACCCAGGAAAAAGATTTAGGCATTATCGTGGATAACACGTTGAAACCCTCCGTCGAGTGTGCAGCGGTGGCCAAAAAAGTGTAGTTACTCACCTGTAACAGGTGATCTCCAGGAACAGCAGGAATTTAGTCTTCACATACGGGTATCGTCGGTACCGATGGAGCCTGCGCGGGAACGCTCCCCAGCGTCCAAAAGGAACGCTTTTGGGAGCATCCCTCAGCACATGCGTGCTGCCTTCCCGCCTTTCCAACTGTCCCTCTTCAGTTAAGTTTGTAGCTGAGTGAAAGGATAGAGGGAGAGAGGAAAGAGACAGAGAGATAGAGAGACAACTCCTAGGGGAGGTGGGTGGGTTGTGAAGACTAAATTCCTGCTGTTCTCGGAGATCACCTGTTACAGGTGAGTAACTACGCTATCTTCAGGAACAAGCAGGAATGTAGTCTTCACATATGGGGACTCCCTAGCTGAAGATGCCAGGGAGATGACCCCAGGAAGCTGCCACCTATAGTGAGGAGGGTCATGCTTCCTCCCATGGATCTCTGGCATCCTACCAGGGTTGGTGGGTAGGAATTGTATTAAGTTTGAAAAGGATTTTGAAGAACAGCCTGGCCAAAAAAGGCATCCCGACGGGCGGCTTTATCTAGGCAGTAGTGGGCTGTAAAGGTATGTACCGAAGCCCAGGTGGCTGCTCGACAAATGTCATCAATAGACACAGAGTGAAGGTTAGCCATAGAGGCTGACATGGCTCTCACATTATGAGCTGTGACATGGCCTTGAAGAGGAAGACTCTTACTCTCATAAGCAAAGGATATGCATTGTGCAATCCATTTGGATAAAGTCCTCTTGGAGACTGGAATTCCCAAATGACTGCATCAAAAGCAATAAAAAGTTGAGAAGACTTTCTATGTTGCTGTGTTCTTTGTAGATAAAAAGCTAATGCTCTTTTACAGTCCAAAGTGTGAAGGTTCTTCTCTTCATTAGAGGTATGAGGCCTCGGAAGGAATACAGGAAGATAAATCAATTGATTTAAATAAAAGGCGAAACCACCTTTGGCATAAAGTGTGGATGAGTTCCGAGGACAACCTTATCATGGTGAAACCTAGTGTAAGGAGGATCAGCCACTAACGCTTGCAATTCACTAATGCGACGTGCAGAGGTGATTGCAATTAGGAAGATGACCTTCCAGGACAAAAACCTCAGGGTAGTAGTGGCTAAAGGTTCAAAGGGTGGTTTCATGAGCTGCCTGAGAACTATATTTAAATCCCATGCCATCGGTGGTGGTTTGATGGGAGGTTTTGTTAACAGAAGACTTCTCATAAATCTGGATATGAGAGGATGAGAGGAAATTGGTTGTCCATTTAGAGGCTTATAGGAAGCTGTAATTGCGCTAAGATGGACTCTTGCTGAATTGGTCTTTAGACCAGAATTTGATAAATGAAGTAGATACCCTAGTATCGCTTCCAAAGGTATCACCAGGGGGTTTAACCCCTTCTGGGAACACCATATAGTGAAACATTTCCACTTGAAGGCGTAAGATCGTCTTGTGGAAGGTTTTCTAGAAGCCTGAAGGATATCCTTTACCTGTTGGGAAAGGTTGAGATCCTGAAGATTTAAGCTTTCAGCAACCAGGCCAAGAGATGCAGGGACTGGGGATTCGGGTGCCACAGGGTCCCGCTCTCTTGGGAAAGGAGATCTGGAGCACACCCTAACTCCAGAGGCACAGCTTGAGAGAGATGCAGAAGCAGGGGATACCACGTTTGGCGTGGCCATCGTGGCACTATGAGTATCATACGACCTCTGTCTCTCTGAAGCTTGAAGAGTGTTTTGGGGATGAGGGGAATAGGTGGGAAGGCATAGAGGAAGTCCTGACCCCAGTGAAGGAGGAAGGCATCCCTTGCCTGGCAATTGTGAGCCAGAATCCTGGAACAGAACCGGGGAAGTTTGGCATTCAGTGGACTTGCAAAGAGGTCTATGTCTGGAGTCCCCCAGATGTGAAATATCTTTGTCATCTGGTCTAGGTTGAGAGACCTTTCGTGAGGCAGCAGTACTCGGCTGAGTTTGTCTGCCCAAAGGTTTTGAATGCCTGGAAAATATACCACGAGAAGGTGGATTTGATGCTCTCTGGCGAGGGCCCAAAGTCATAAAGCTTCCTTACATAACGACAGAGAGCCTGTTCTGCCCTGCTTGTTCACATAGAACATGGCTACTTGATTGTCTGTTTGGACTAGGACTGTCTTGTAGCTGAGCTGGGCATGGAATACTCGAAGAGCTAAATAGATTGCTCTTAATTCTAGGAGGTTTATGTGAAGACAAGCCTCCTGTGGAGTCCAGGTGCCCTGGGTAGAGAGAGAGATTTATTTATTTATTTAATTTATTTATTTGACATGTTTTGTATACCGCCTTTTCCTTCAATCAAAGCGGTTCACAACATACTACAAAGGTCATACAAAGGCAGGGAGGACATGCACCACCTTATCATTACATCAAAGTGGTTGGAAGTGAGACTACATAGCACAGGGAATGACAATACATACATTACAATACAATACAATTAACTAACATAGTCATACCTTCAAACAGAGTTAACAACTATATAGCAAGGAGTAGATGTTTCTTTTGCCTCGCACGGTCCAACGCCTAAGGGAGATGATGCAGGTGTGCTCTCCAACCCACCTGTGATGCGTCTGTTGTTAGGGTGGCCTGGAATAGAGGTTGTTGGAAAGGAGACCCCACTAAAAGATTCTCCAGTGATTGCCACCATTGAAGGGACAAGATCAGTCGATGAGAGTTTGATATTTTGTCTGACAGACGATCTGTGGCCTGTGTCCACTGTGTGGATAGGGTCCTCTAGGCTGCTCGCATGTGGAGGCGAGCATAGGGAACTACATGAACTGTGGATGCCGTGTGTCCCAGTAACTGTAGCAGTTCTCGAGCAGTTAGGGAGGATTTTCCCACTGCTTGAGAAGCTAGTTGCACTATGTGAAGACACCGGGCCTGTGGAAGGAAAGCCCTTGACTGTCTGGTATCTAAACAGGCTCCTATGAACTCCAGAGACTGGGAAGGAACAAGTTGGGATTCTGGGAAGTTTATTACCAATCCCAAGTACTGGAGGATTCGCACTGTGTGAGACAGTGCAGAGCTGGCTTCTGCACTTGTGGGAGCTCGAATGAGCCAGTCGTCCAAGTAAGGGAAGACTAATATCCCTAGGGTTCGCAGGAATGCAGTTACTACTGCCATGCATTTCGTGAAAACTCTTCGTGCGGAAGCCAGACCAAAGGGAAGAACCCTGTACTGGAAGTGCTTTCCCTTGAAAAGGAATCATAAGAATTTCCTGTGATCTGGATGGATCAGAATGTGAGTATATGCATCCTTTAAGTCTAGAGAGCAAAGCCAATCTTGACTTTGAAGGTATGGCAGGAGAGTTCCTAGAGAAATCATTTTGAACTTCTCTCGGAACAGGTATTTGTTCAGTTCTCTGAGGTCTAGAATGGGTCTGCCTCCCCCTGTTTTCTTTGGAATAAGAAAATAGGGGGAGTAGAACCCTGTACCCTGCTGGAGGATGGGTACTTCCCTCTACTGCCCCTTGGGCAAGAAGTGTTGAGACCTTGTGATTCAGCAGATTGTCTGCAGAGGTCTGGGAATTTAACTGCCTTAGGATTGTAGGAGGGGGCATGCTGTGAAAATGAAGCTTGTACCTCTCTCCTACAATGGACAGAGTCCAATTTTCTGCTGTTATCTGGGGCCATCTGTTGGCAAAATGACACCCCCTGCCTGGAATATTTAGGGGTTCTGGACCCCTCAGAGGCAGGAAGGCTAAGCTCTCTAGGAAGAAGTCAAAGCCCTTGAAGGGGCTGAGCCTGCGGAGCTGTTTGAGTTCTCGGGCCTTTTGGCTTCTTCTGCTGTTTAAATTGCTGTTGTTGTCCCCTTTGGGCAACTTGACCATGAGCTTGGCTTTGCTGGGTATAGGATGGATAAAAAATCCTCTTTTTGTTGAGAGAGGGTTTTTTATAGGGTTTCTTTTTGGCTGGAGTGGCTGTAGATTTTGACAATCTATCTAAGGTGATATTGTCAGCATCTATCTCAGCCTTTTCCTGCCAATTCTTGACAAAGAGGTTTTCTCCTGTGCAAGGGATGTTGCCTAATTTATCCTGTACCCAAATCTCAAAGTCTGATGCCTGAAGCCAGGCAATCCGTCGTGCACCAATGGCAATAGCAGAGGTTCTGCTGATGCATTCAAAGGCTGCACGATTCACAAACTTGGAGACATCTTGAGCATGCCTGACAAGTGTAAGGAAGTCTTGTCATCTGTCATCTGGGAGAAGTGGGCTCATAAGCTCCAAATCTCCTGCGACCTCTTTGAGGAACATTCCCATATATAAAATATATGAGCTGATCCTAGCTGAAAGCATGGAAGCCTGAAACGTTTGACGTCCAAAAGCATCAAGAGTCCTGCATTCACGACCTGGAGGATTGGATGCATGTCTCTTTGCACTTTTCATCCTACGCATGGCTGACTCCACTACCATTGAATGGTGTGGCAGCTGAGTCTTTTGAAATCCAGGACATGGTGGAACTCGATACATGGTATCAAGCCTCCTAGAATGAGGAGATGTAGTCAAAGGTGTCTCCCACATTCGGAGCATCAGATCATGAAGAATTTCATGAATGGGCAGAGTGGCTGCCTCCTTTTGAGCCTTAGGATATTGGAGGATTTCCAATTACTTTTCTCTAGGTTCCTTTTCAGGAGCTACCGTGATTGAAAGGCCTTTGGCAACATCACGAATAAAATCCTGAAAAGAAATGTCCTCCGGAGGCGACATTCTGCATTGGGGAGGAGAGTCTTCCGGGAGAAAAACTCTGGTACAGGCAGAATTATCAGAGTCATCAGAATCTGAGGATTCAAAGTATCTCTGATCACGGTGTTCATGTAAGGCACGGTCCTGGTATCGATCAAAGTCGGTACCGAGTTGATCCGGTACCGATCTTTCGATGCCCGGCAAAGACAATACCGGTGCCCGTTGAACCATCGGTGTCAATGATATCACAGCTGTAAGGAGAGCTGCAATACTGCGCTCGATAGCGAGGAATCTCTGGTCTATAGACGCTGCTGATGCTTGGGTGTAGGTACCGGTGAAGGCGACCGGGACCCCTTGGCATGGCACCAGTAGTTCTGTTGAGGCCAAGGCCTCGAGAACATCCTGGAACCCCATTCATGCTTTGGAGACTAAAGCCTCCGGCCGGGGCTGTTTTGCCGGTGTGGTTCCCTCAAGGGCAATGCCAATGGCCTCTCAATGCTTAGCAGGAGAGCTACCTTTTGAGGACCGGCTTTTATGTTTAGTTACCTGAGATCCATGGGAGGAAGAAGAGGTTCTTGAAGACGTTGATGCAATGGACCTAGCATCCGAAGAAAAGAGGGTACGAAGCTTTGCAGCCCGGTTCTGTCTTCCTCTTTTAGTCATTCCCAAACAAGAGAGACACAGATGGAGAATGGTCAGGGCCTAAACATTTAAGACACCAGTCATGGGCGTCGGTGATGGAAATGGTACCGCCACACTTAGTGCATTTTTTTAAAATCCACTAGCTGGTTTTTCCATCCTTAAGGAGATGGGGCCTAGTGCCCAAAATGGCGCCTAGCACCGAAAAAGAAAAGTTTTTGAAGAGAAACAATTCAGGTGGTTTTTTTTTTTTTAAGAAAAGAAAAAAACCGGCGGTACCGGTAGGCATCGTGCAGAGGCAAATGCGACCACAAGAAAACAAGATTAAAGAAGAAATTTTCAACGGTGACAGGGTATGTGTCCTGTCGGCTCCACGGAAAACGAAGAACTGAAGAGGGATAGTTGGAAAGGCGGGAAGGCAGCGCGCATGTGCTGAGGGATGCTCCCAAAAGCGTTCCTACTGGATGCTGGGGAGCGTTCCCGCGCAGGCTCCATCGATACCGACGATACCCATATGTGAAGACTACATTCCTGCTTATTCCTGGAGATAGTAAATAGAATGCTAGGAATAATATGAACAGGCATGGAGAATAAAACAAATGATATTATAATGCCTCCGTATCGTTCCATGGTGCGACTGCATCTTGAATAGTGTGTGCAATTCTGGTCGCTATATCTTAAAAAGGATATAGCTTTAATAGAAAAGGTACAGAGAAGAGCCACCAAAATGGTAAAGGGGATGGAAGGATACCCCTCTAAAGAGAGGCCAAAATGTTTAGGGCTCTTCAGCCTAGAAAAGAGACAGCTGAGGGGAGATATGATAGAGATCTATAAATTATTGAATGTAGTGGAACGGGTAATGTAGATCGCTTGTTTACGCCATCAAAATATAGAAAGACTAGGGAACATGCAATGAAGTTACAGTATAACCTATTTAAAACTAATAAGAGAAAATATTTTTTCAGTCAATGTGTAATCAAACTCTGGAATTTGTTACCGGAGGATGTAATAAAAGCACTTAATGTAGCTGGGTTTAAAAAAGGTTTGGACAAGTTCCTGAAGGGAAAGGTCCATAAACCATTATTAAAGGGGACCTTGGAAATCCACTGCTTGCCCTAATACAAGAATTGTGGAACCTGTGTCTTTTGGGGAAAATGCAAGGTATTTGTCACAGAGATTGGCCACTGTTGGAAACAGGATACTGGGCTTGATGGACCTTAGTCTGACCCAGTATGACACATCTTATGTTCTTATATTCTTATGAGGTTAATTTTATAACAAGATGTTTTGGTGAAGCTAGCCAAAAGGTGCGTATTTTATAGAGACAAGCAAGTGCCTACTTGTCTTTATAAAATACTAGTGTAAGTGGCAGAGATCATTCCTTAAAATAGAGTAAATGAATATGCATACATAATGTAAGTATACGTGCAAATTAAGATTGTGTAATCAACATATGCAGATGAAAATTCTCTCTGCACTCCAGATTGGCAGTAGGTGTAGCAGAGGGCACAAGGTACTCGTATTCATGTCAACACACATTTCTATTCCAGTCAATATTTTATGAAACCATTAACTCATGTAAAGTGCCACATATGCACTTAATGTCATAAAATTATCTCCAAATGTGACCACTGGAATATGCAATCTATAAGAAGGGATTCTGCTATATATTATATGCAAAAAACAAAATTGTGACTCATCCATTGGCCGACCATAAAGAAAACTTGAATTGTCAAAATGCTTATCCTCTTAAAAATGACTAACAGAATAAATTATGCCTAAACTCAAAGAAAAAAAAAAGACGACTTCTGGGCCAAAAAATTTAATATGAATTTCCCCTCCCTATTTAATGGTATTTCTTGAAGGATACGGATAACAATTGAAATTAGTTGTGAAACATCTTGGTGTAACATTAGATACAGAACTGAACACGGCTGCAATTTCTCATGGTCTCTGGGCATTTACATTATTGCAAAGATCAACTGATAGTATCAGAAAAGGAGAAATTTCACTTACCGTTAATTTCCTTTCCTGGAATACTGCTAGACCAGTCCAGACAAGCGGGTTATGTTCCCCTGCTAGCAGATGGAGACAGAGAATAAACACTCCAGAGCTGTGATTGGTTGGGCTCTGGGTGACATAGGAGTGCCCCTAGAGGACCTAGTCAGTATTCTTTTGACAAGCACCAAAATTAGGAGAAAACTTGACTAACCAATTCAACTATGTACAGGTAACAACTAATTCAATTAAAACCCTCAACTCGAACCAGGAAGGGTAGAGAAGAATCAAACATCATTCCTTGGAGAAAAACTCTGAATCCACTGTTGTAGACTTTTTCCGGAATATGTAATTGCTTGCGTCTTAAGTAAGAAGAACGTCGGCTCCTCTGCACCAGCAGTCGTGACACTAACAATGGGGTGGGTTCTGGACTGGTCTAGCAGTATTCCAGGAAAGGAAATTAACGGTAAGTGAAATTTCTCCCTCCAGTTCATACTGCTAGACCAGTCCAGACAAGCGGGAAGTACCCAAGCTAATGAACCTCAGGGTGGGCAGAGAGAGCCGCTGACAGCACACTAGCCCCAAAACAACTGTCCTCAGGTGCCTAAAAGTCCAGGCAATAATGCTGGACAAAAGTAGACAAGGAAGACCAGGCTGCCGCTCGACAAATATCAAGAGGGACTACGTGTGATCACCCAGCCCAAGACGCAGCTTGAGCTTGAGTCGAGCGTGTGCGAAGACCAGCAGGCACTGGCTTGCCTTGCAGAATATAGACTGATTCAATGGTACGGCGCAACCATCTGGCGATAGATTTTGAAGCTGCCATACCTCGGAGTGGTCCCGCAAAAAGCACAAAAGGATGGTCGGTCTTGCGAAAAGAATTGGTGACTTTGAAATAGCAAGGAGAATCCTTATGAGATCAATCGCCCAGAGATTCTTGGAACAAACGGAACATTGTTCCTTAGAAAAGGCAGGCAACAAAAGAGGATGATTGACATGAAAAGGAGTAATCACCTTAGGCAAGAATGAGGGAACAGTGCGAAGGGATACTCCCTCTGCGGGGAATGACAAATACGGATCTCTGCAAGAGAGGGCCTGCAGTTCTGAAATGCGACGAGCCAAAGTTATAGCCACTAAGAAAACCATCTTAAGTGTCAAATCTGTTAAGGTAACTTCCTTTAGAGGCTCGAAGGGTGGAGACATCAAGGCCCGTAGTACCAAGACAAGATCCCAAGCAGGGACAACTGGACAGACCGGAGGACGTAGAAGCTTGACTCCTTTAAGAAAACGCGACACATCGGAGTGGGACGCAAAAGAACGACCGTAAATTGGTTTCCTATAACACATCAGCACTGAAATGTGCACCCGTAGAGTGCCAAGAGCTAAGCCTTTGTCGAGGCCCTCTTGAAGAAAGGTAAGAATCTCTGGAATTTCTGTACTGCAAGGAGAAAGAAAGATGTTGAGTACACCAGGACTCAAACACTCACCACACCCTAGCATATGCTAACGACGCAGACAACCGGCGAGCGTTGAGGAGAGTCGACACTACCTAGGAAGAGTAACCCTTAGGGACTAATCTACGGCGCTCAAGAGCCAAGCCGTAAGCATCTAGGGAGTTATTTATTTATTTATTTATTTATTATTTATTTATGACAGGCTCTTATATACCGCTCTATTCAGCATCAGCGCGGTTCACAATACAACAAATGACCAGAACAACAAACTGTTTGGTTTTACAGAGAACAAGGTCAGAGAACTTGGATAAAACATGGGATGGAGTTGAATCTTCCATTGAGATAGGTCCGTGCCTGAGAAGTCTGAAGGGAGCTTGTAGTCTCAGAGGAGGGACTTGAGATAGTTTTATGAAATCAGCATACCATGGTCTTCTAGGTCAGTACAGGATCACTAAGATTACTGGGTCATGGTGTTCCCTGATCCATTGCAGGACTCTTTCGATCATTGACCAAGGTGAGAATACATAGAGCAACTGGTGTTTCGGCCATGGCTGCACCAAGGCATTTATGTCTTGAGATCTGTGTTCCCTCCAGCGACTGAAGAAGATTGGAACCTTCGCATTCGTGGCCGACGCCATGAGATCTACTTTCAGCTGCCCCCACTTCTGAACTATAGTCTGGAACGCTTGTGGGGCCAAGTTCCCATTCGCTGAGATCGAGAGTGTGTCAGCTTAGAAAATCCGCCTTCACGTTGCTGGTCCCCGCTATATGCTATGCTGAGAGAGCCTGAAGGTTCCTTTCCGCCCAAGGGAAGAGAAGGGACATCTCCTTCGATACCCCCTGTGCACTTGGTGCCACCCTGGCGTTTGAGGTAGGACACTGCAGTGGCACTGTCGCATAGGATCCGAAGCGCTTGTCCCTGTAGGAATCAGTGAAACTTCAGTAAGGCAAATTGAGCTGCTCTCGCCTCGAGCCTGTTGATCGTCCATTGCACCTCGCGCGTCGTCCAAGTTCCTTACGCTGAGTGAGTGCGACAGTGCACTCCCGATCCGGACAGACTGGCTTCGGTTGTCAACAAGATCCAGCGTGGGTTTTCCAATGGTACTCCACTGAGGAGATTGTGAGATGCAAGCCACCACTGTAGACTGTGCCAGACCTGCAGCTGTAATGGGAGATGGGTCTGGTAGTCTTCTGTCACTGGGAACCATCTGGAAAGCAGAGCGGCCTGTAGACCACACATGTGAGCCTTTGCCCAAGGCACAAGCTCGATGGTGGCGGTCATGGATCCAAGGACTTGGAGGCAATCCCATTTCTGGGGGGCTCTCTGGGCCAAAATACTTTGGAAGTGAGAAGTCAGCTTTAGGAAATGGGCTTGAGTCAGGAACACACGCCCTTGAGCGGTATCGAAGCGTGCTGCGAGAAATTCGATCTCTTGAGACGGATGGAGGCAAGTATTGGTGCGGTTGATCACCCAACCAAGCTGCTGTAGGAAGGCCACTACTGTGGAAACAGTTTTGCGAGCCTCTGGAAGGGAGTCCGCATGAATGAGCCAATCATCCAAGTACGGGTGTACTCTGATTCCCTGCTTGCGTAAGGCTGCCGCCACAACCACCATCACCTTTGAGAAGGTTCAAGGTGCTGAGGCTAGGCCAAAGGGCATTGCCCGAAACTGCAAAGGCTGGCTGAGGACTGAAAAACGCAGGAAGCGCTGGTAGTCTTCTCGAATGGGAATATGAAAATATGCTTCTGCTAGATCCAAGGATGCTAGAAACTCTCCCCGGCGTACTGAGTGGAGGACTGACCGTAGGAGTCTCCATCCGGAAGTGTGGTACTCGAAAGCTGCGGATTTACACCTTTGAGGTCCAAAAGTGTACGAAAAGAGCCATCTTTCTTGGGCACCATGAAATAGATGGAATAACAGCCTAGCCCTCTTTCTAACAGAGGGAATGGACAAATGGCTTTTAAGGAGAGGAGCTTCTGAATGGTAGTTTGAATGGCCACTCGTTTTTCCGCATCGTGAATGGGTCGGCAACATTCGAGAGAATAGCCGTGAGAAATTATGTCGAGGACCCACTGATCTGAAGTTATGCGTGCCCACTGCTGAGAAAAAGGAGCCAACCCCCCCCCCCGACAGGCAGAGGCATCTCGAGTGGGTGTCTCGTCCCATCAGCGGGAAGGACGGGAGGTTCCCGTAAACTGCGCTGGACCTGAATAGGAGTCAGTTCCTTTGCGGGCTCCCCGAAAGGACTGTGATCTTTGTCCGAAGCGATTGGTAGGAGTGGATGAAGTACTTGGCTGAAAGGATCTGTATCTCCGAGAGTCACGAGTTCTAGAAAATCTTTGAAAGCCTTGGGACCGAGACCCGCGACGGAAGAATGCCTTTGGCTTGTCCTCCAGCAAGCGCTGCGGTTTCACCTCCCCCAGATCTTTTACCAGTTTATCGAGATCTTCGCCAAAGAGGAGTCTCCCTTTAAAAGGAAGTTTTGACAGCCGCGTCTTAGAAGCAACATCCGCTGCCCATTGATGCAGCCAGAGCCATCTCCAAGCCACTGTCACCGCTGCTACGGGGCGAGCTGACAGCTGCAAGAGATCATAGAAGGCATCTGCCAGGAATGCAGCGACGGATTCTAAATGAGCCAACTAGGGATCCTCTGGAAGCTGCTGAATCCATCGAAGGGAGGCCCGTGTCGCTAGACCTCCACACACTGCTGCTTGAAGGGAAAGAGCAGATGACGAAAAACTTATCTTTAGCAGACTCTCGACTTTTTCAGTCTTGCTGATCGTGGAGTGCCACTCCGCCCTCAACTGGAATTGTGGTATGCTTGGTGACCCCGGTCACTAACACATCAACTTTAGGGTATGTCAGCCAACGGTCCAAGTCAGAGGGAGACCAAGGGTATAACTGACCAATACCGCGTGCCGTACGTAGAGAGGACTCTGGAGAGTCCCACTCTCGAGATACCATTTGCTGTAACTCGGTTGGAAAGGAAAAAGCTTTGGAAGGCTTACGAATGCCCTGTAAAATGGGATCCAGCTGCAAAAGGGTTTGAGAACTCAGAGGATCAGGCATGTCGGCTAGGCGTAGCGACTCTATCACCTGTGTGATTAGGGCCGGCAACTCCTCTTTGAGGTCTTTTGGGACCGTTTGAGAGACCTTGCCATATCCCTTGTCTGCTACCGGGTGGGTGCTGGAGGTATACCAACAGACTCCGAACGCCACAGGTGCCATGCCTGGCGGAAGGGCGTCAGGAACTCACTGTCAGCCGAAGCTGCTGTAGCTTCCAGCGGCTGTGGAAGCAAAATGGGAGCTGACTGGGTCCTTTCTGCAGGTAGACCCGGCTGCAGGGGCTCTAAGGAGGGAGGAGTTAAGGCGCTGATATCCTCAGCTGGCAGCGCAGTGGGTATGGAGGAAGAAGATTCTCCTGGATGCAGCATACAGGTGGAACACAAGAGATCTATTAACTCCTTCTTATTATTACATATAATACACCTGTGCAGAGAAACAGGCATTGCAGAGGCTTAAACCTTGATTTTTGTTTTAAAAAAAAAGTAGCCTTAGGGAAACAGAAGACTCTTCAAAGAAAAGGGATTTTGAAACGCCCTGTGCCTTCACAGCATGTTTAAATGCTTTGAAATGGCTGTCCAGAGCTGCTCCCTCAAAAAAAACACTGAAGAGAAATCTCTCCCGATTTTCAAAATGGCCACCGGCACAGAAAAACTGCAAAATAAAAGTTTCCTAAGCTCTAAAAACCTTAAAAATGCAGCAAAATTGCTGGGGGAGAGGCAAGGAGTGCTGCTACCAAATTAAAAATTCAAATCCTGACGAACCCCGAATCACCAAATACGGAGGTGAGAAGGAAACTGTCAGTTACTCACTGTGCTGGTACAGAGGAGCTAAGTTCCCACAGAGGAGAAGAGAAACTTTCAAAGTCAGTGTAAGGTAATTACAGTGACTGAAAGGTAGGGAAATTAGAGTTTGATCCCTCTGCAGCCACTTAGACCCTCATGGCAGGGGCTGGAAGGTGTTTCTGAGGAGGGATGGGGAGAAGGGGAGCTGCACTGACAGTGAAATCAGGAGCTCAAACCCTGCTGTATTGCTGATTAGAGAAAATACAGCTATTAAGGAGGGAAGCCTGGGAAACCCAGAGAAACACCTCGTGTGTGCTCTGGGTGCATCCAGGAAATAAAAATGAAGAAAAGAAAATAAGTAGACAAACTGCAAGAGACAGAGAAAATACTGACTAGGTCCTCTAGGGGCACTCCTATGTCACCCAGAGCCCAACCAATCACAGCTCTGGAGTGTTTATTCTCTGTCTCCATCTGCTAGCAGGGGAACATAACCCGCTTGTCTGGACTGGTCTAGCAGTATGAACTGGAATAAACAGCTTATGCAATTTCAGTAGGTTCAGAACACAGTGACAGATTTTGTTGTGTTTAAAGTTGGGACATTTTATTTATTTATTTATTTTACATTTTTTTACCGCAATTTCCTAAAGACCATGTTAAACTTTAACTTACCTGTTAATTTCCTTAAATCTTGCCACACCAGTACAGACAAGTGGGTTATGTCCCACTGCCAGCAGAAGGAGACAAAAGAAGCTTGACTTCCCTCATATGATGCTTGTGCTGCCTTCTATTCTTTAGCATACCAATGTCAAAACTAAGAACTCAGGATAAAGAAACCATCAAAGACGATTATAAAAATTGTTTCGTTTGAATTCCCAAAACACCATCAAAACCAAACCTGATACAACCCAAAATGTCTCTCCTTGGTCAGTAAACCAGAGACATGTTAAAGACACAAAATAAAGAGTAAAATTAGTACCAAATAACTTCAGAAAGCACACACTTTATTCTTTATTGCCACAGCTTCTCTGGGTAGATTCTGGAATGATCTTGCAGGACTCAAGGGAAAAAGAAATTAACAAGAAGATCTCACAAGGTTTTCCTATCCTTACCAGACCTTCCTACAATTGGAAGCAATGAGTCTGAATTCAGGCAGATGAGGCAATACTGCCCTCTAAAGGCAGACTTCACGTGTAGGTTCTTTTGCCAGGATAGTTCTTCTTGTAGAGATTCCAGTATCTCCTTACTTCTAGATGACACCGCAGCAGGGATGTGGCAATCAACATCCAGCATATCGAAATCACTTATCAGTAGTGCTTCTCCTTTCATGGCAATATTGTGCATGTCTTCTATTAAATCTCTGTCCACTTCTGCCTGTGAAGGAGATCTGTATAATCACAATTCAAATGAATTTGCAGTTCCCTCTTTCTAGTTTAACCCACAGTGCCTCCTCACTCCCTTTTAAGCTCGATAAATTCTATAGCCTTAATATTATTCTCTCTTACATATGGTACCACTCCTCCTCCCCTTTTTCCTACTCTGTCCTTCCTGAATATAGTATAGCTCACTATAATTACCTCCCAGTCATGGTTGTCCATGAAGTATCTCCATAACCACCACTAAATCCAAGTCAGCCTCTTCTATTAACATTTGGGATCTTATTTCCCATACTACAGGCATTAACTGCATGCACACCGCTTTCCAAATGTTACCCCTTTACCCATTTTTAGAGATATTTAAATGTTTTATTTACCTGAGGGCTTTCACCACCCATCCCCAACTAATCTAGTTTAAAGTCCTCTTCAGTAGGTTAGCCAGTCTACTGCAGAAGACACTTGGACCCTTCTTGGATAGGTAGACACCATCTTTGCTCTGCAGCCCTTGGAAAATCATCCCATGTCCAAAATGCTCTCGATGACATCATCCTTGCAGTCATGCATTCATCTTCAGGATGTAAGCTTCTCTGCCTCGACATTTACCCTCAACAGGGAGGATTTTTAGAGAACACCACCTGCGCACCTATCTGCTTCACCATCTGTCCCAGAGCCATGGAGTCACTTTTGATATGCTCGGAGGGATACCTAGCAGTATCATTTGTGCAGACACGAATGAGCAACACTGAATAATAGTCGGTAGGTTTGGCGAGTCTTGGCCAACTCCACTGAATTAAACAAGAGAGACCGGACAGATATGCAGATAAATCTTCCGGTCCTCTGTTGCTGGGACGAGTGCGGGGTCTGTGGCAGCTCTTGCCTGGTTGACAAGCGGTGGCCTCTGGAGTCCTCTGCTGGGACGGATATGTAGATATCTCTGTCTCTCTCTCTCTCTTGCCCCCCAGCCATCACTCGATGTCTTACCATTGTTCACACGCTCAGTGATCGGATATCAATGTAGTTTGAGTGGCACTGTAAAGGGAGTTTGCTAATCTTGCTGAGCCTTGAAATGGTGAGATTAGCAAACTTCCTGCACCATGTGGTGCAGAGCCGATCACTGTGAGACATTAGGTGATGGCTGGGGGGAGGAGGCAATCAAATCCCAGGTGCCGGGATGCAAATTAAAGTTGCCATGGCAATTTGGCGCCTGGGATTTGTCGAGCCCTGATCTAGAACTCAGCAACTGAGATTTAATACAAAAAAAAAATGCAAGATCATCATTCAGACTGCAAAATCCCAAGGGACTGGTACAGCATATCTGGTGAAGTACTCTGTCTATGAAAGAATGGGACCAGAGGAGATAAATGCCTTATTATCTTAAAGTGACTAAACAGGTAAAAAAGGCTACGGTAAAAGCCATAAGGATGCTAGAGTGCATGGGAATTAGACTGGCCTGCTGGGAAAAGGAGGTAATAGTGCCTCTAAGCTTCTTTAGTCCTCAATTTGGAATACTGTGCACAATTCTAGAGTCTTCACCAGTTGTTGTTGTTATTGTTATGTGCCATTGAGTTGGTGTTGACTCACGGCGACCCTCTGGATAGTTGTCCTAAACCGTGTTCAGTCTTCAGTCAGGAGGCTCATTGTTAACAGAGTGGCACCCACAGCTGCTGTATTGTATCAATCCATCTCATTGCTGGCCTTCCCCTTTTGCGTTGATCTTCTACCTTGCCAAGCATGATGTCTTTTTCTAATGATCTCTCTCTTCACATGATGTGTCCAAAGTATGAAAGTCAAAGTCTTGTCATCTGAGCTTCTAAAGAAAGCTTGGGTTTGTTCTCCTCTAGTACTGACTGGTTTGTTCTTCAGGCAATCCATGGTATACACAGTATTCATCACCAGCACCATAATTCAATGGCATCAATTTTCTTCCTGATTATCTTTTTCACTGTCCAACTTTTGCATCCATATGACTTTATTAAAAATACCATAGCTTGAACGAGTCAAAATCTTTGTATGGAGAGAGACATCTCTGCTCTTGAGAATCTTATCTAGGTTCTTCATAGCCATTCTGCCAAAAGCAATGCATCATCGGATTTCTTGACTGCTTGTTGCTTCTTTATTGATAGTTGATCCAAGTAGGCTAAAGTTGTCCACTTTTTCGATTTCTTCTCCATCAACATTGAACTTATTGATTTTGCCAGTTGTCAGGATCTTAGTCTTCTTTACAATAAGGTGCAGGCCCATTTTAAGACTATGTTCCTTGATCTTGAGAAGCAAATGTTTCACATAGTCTTCACTTTCAGCCAGTAATGTGGTATCATCATGGTGCAGACAGATATGTATTATTGCTATTTGCTCTGCAGCATGCCCCTACTCTGAGGGTTTCCCACCATTGACAGGGACATGTCCTGCTATGTTGCTGCAGAGCAGCTTTTCAGAATATACTGCCCACTCGCACTATCTCCTGGTGATGTTGCAGTCAGTCCCATGGTCCAATTACTGGCCAGGCATACATCTGCAAAAGCCATCCCCTGCACCTATATACAACTGCTGGTAAGACATAATGGCATGGCGTCTCAGGACAAAACATCTGCTCTGCATTTCTCAGCAGAACACAAATCTGCTCCATGCTACCTCACATGCCATCCCTATATCTACATTCCCATCTTTCCGAATACTGGAATTATTTGGGAAGCCTAGAATAGCCCCTCCAGTACAAACAGCAAATGTCAGCACAGCCAGAATAAAGACTATTGCAGCGTTTTATATTTCTGTGGGGGAGTTTTCTTTATTGTTACCTAACTTACCAAACATCCCTCACATGTGCATTCTCTTCTCTACAACTGCATCTTGTGCCCTCCCAGACAGCAGACACACCAGTTCAGTACAGAGGTGTCACAGCCATTCATCTATATGGGATGTGATGAAGATCAGAGCAGATTTTTTTTAAATGCCAACCTTATTCCACATTGCCGCTGGTATAACAGAGGCGTCCATGGGAAACACTCAGGATGTACATAGCCTGAAGCTCCTCCCACTCTCTGCATTGAAGGCTAATCAGGTCAGACAAGCAAACATTTAAAAAAACAGCGCCAGAAGGCATGCCCGTGCCTGGTGGGCCCACACCTGAAGGTCTCACCAGAGGACCCTTTGGCGTGGGCCCGACAACAGGCACAACCTGAGCACCATCGCAAGGAGGATCTCCCATGGAAGAACTTCATAATCCTCAGGCCCATTGGACACTCTTCACCAAACAGTAGGTCACTATTAATTAGACAGCCTAGCTACAGCAAATCATACCATTTACTAGCACACACGTATTGCATGCTACTTAAAAGGTCCAGCGAGGAATGTCTCAGCACTCCCATACACACATCTTATTTCCTTAAGAAAAGTGGACAAATGACTGTTACAACAGATACTATTACATATCATTTAACAGTAGACAGAAGGTAAAAATCATGCTTCACTACACCACTTAACCATCGCAACTGCCAAGAGACAGTAACATACAACATACCAGGAGCTAACAACTCATCACAAATCTAAGCAAACATTGAACTAGATACTAAAGTCCAGTTACCATATACACGCAGAAATTAAGTGGATCAAGATGAGTTTGCTCCTCATCCTCCTATCAACGTTAATAAGACCATCCAGAGCAACACACATATGGAATGGCTTGATTCCAATCATGTGCAGAGCGAGACAACTAGCGACACTACCACTGCACCAGCAGCCACAGAGGAGACCATACCACCTTGTCCCTATATACACAAAGGAATTAAAACAAGTGCACCTAACAGCAATACAGCAATCCCAAATAATCACATGCTCTCTAATAAATGCCCAATCCATTCATAACAAAATTCACACCAAATCAGATAACTTACAAGATCAGAAAGTCCAAATTATGTGCCTTTAACAAAATCATGGCTGGCCGACACAGACAGACAATGTCCTAATAAATCAATTCACCCCCTCAAACATGGGCTACAATCATTGCCGCAGAACACAAAGCAAGGGTGGAGGAATAAGAAACTAAAACTCAAACTCATTAGTAGCCTATCAACCCAGACACTAAATATCATAATACTGGAGAACAAAGTATTATCAATAAGTCTAATTTACAGATCCCCAACCTCTGATCCAGATGACTTCTCAACCATAATCGAACTAGCTTGCAAATAACTTCAATAAAGGAAAACAGCGAATTATCGTAAGCAATTTCAACTTAAATTCGGCCTCTCCAGCACAAGCTATGGCATTCCTCGATGCTTTAAACTCACTGGACCTTACTCAAATCATCGAAACTCAGATACACAGTGGAGGGAATACGCTTGATCTGGTATTTGCACCCTCCAGCCTCCACTCCAGTAATTCTCGCATCCCCTACCAAGTAACCCCAGTACCCTGGTCGAATCACCACATGATCTCATTCAAATTCCCAACAAGGATCACATTACCCAGACATGAACGCAGAGCCACCCAGCGTCGCTTCAAATAATTTGAAAAGGACACTCTTCTTGAGCACATACCTCCCAAGTTTGACTCTAACACCACAGACTTTACAGCCTTAATAGCGAACTGGAATGACACCATAACATCAATTGCTCTTGCACCACAGAAACCAAAAATATCAGTGAACTAACAAGGCTCCATGGTACTCCTCCGACATAAGACAAGTCAAGCTCATCTTAAAAAGGCTGGAGAGACGATGGCAGAGAACTAAAAATCAGACATCTCCAGGAATACATGACCAGAGGGAATACAACAAACTCATTCTAAATCAAAAGAAACAATACCACACAAACATCACAAATCTCTAAACCACCCAAGAGAGCTCTTCGCAATACTAAAACACCACAAAACCAGGTCACCAATACAATAGCACCTGAGGCATTCACAGCTCATCTCCAGAACACAATCGCCTGAGCAAACCATGCAACAAACTAAACCCTTGCTCCCAAGACAAAACACGACTACCTAAACAACTGGTCCACATTCTACTCGATCACTGACAAACACTGCATCAATCTACTGAAATCTCTTAGCACAACCACATCACTTCTCGATCATTGTCCAACTTACTGGACAAAGATGACCTTACAAGAATTTGCACCCGTTATCTGCAGAATGGTAAATCTATCTTTAACACAAGAATTCATAACACCGCTACTAAAGATTTCTTCTATAAGACCTTACTTAAAGAGCAACATAACCCAAACTCTTCATACTCATACCGACCCATTTCCAGCATGCCTTTACTGGCAAAAATAATTGAAAAAAGAAAAAAAAAAGTTCAATGGCAATTACAGGATCACATCGACACAACCGCCCCACTGGATCCACAACATGGGTTCCAACAATACCATGGGGTAGAAACTCTTATCATCACTAATGAACACAGTTCTTAAAAGGAATAAAAAATGCCAAACAAGGTTTCATACTTATGTTTAGTATGGAGCATACAGAGCTTAAAAATTCCAAATTACCCATGCCTACCAATACTGAATAAATTACAATGAATAAATATGAATAAATTACAGTCTCTAAAATGCTTGTATGCAAATGCTAGAAGTCTAAAAACTAAGATAGGAGAGTTAGAATATATAACACTAAATGAAAGGATAGATATGATTGGAATCTCGGAGACATGGTGGAAGGACAACTAGTGGGACACTGTGATACCTGGGTACAAACTATATCGTAATGATAGAGCTGATCAAATTGCTGGAGGGGTTGTGCTCTATGTTAGAGAGGGCATTGAGTCACAAAGGATTAAAGTTTTGCAGGAAACAAAATTTGCTGTAGAATCTCTATGGCTTGAAATTCCATGTAAAAAGGGAAAGGCGATGGCGGTGGGGGTGGGGGTATACTATCGACCGCCTGGCCAGAATGAACAAATGGATGATGAAATGCTCAAAGAAATCAAGGAAGCTAACAAAAGTTACAGCGCAGTAATGGGTGATTTCAATTACCCCATTATAGACTGGGTCAGTGTCACGGCAGGATATGCTAGGGAGATAAAGTTCATAGATGAAATAAATGACTGCTTCTTGGAGCAGCTGGTTCATGAACCGACCAGAGGGGAAGCCATATTGGACCTAGTCCTTAGTGGAACACCAGATCTTGTGCAAGAGATAAGGGTGTTGGGGCCACTTGGCAATAGTGATCATAACATGATCGCGTCTGATTTAATAAATGGAGGAGGGATGGTAAGGAAATCCACAGTACTACCTTTTAACTTTCAAAAGGGAGACTATGATAAAATGAGGAAAATAGTTAAGAAAAAACTAAAAGGAGCAGTTGCAAACATTAAAGACTTACATCAAGCTTGGGTGTTGTTTAAAAATACTATCTTCGAAGCTCAGACCAGCTGTATTCCATGCTTTAAGAAAAGTGGAAGGAAGCCCAAAAAACTGCCTGCATGGTTTAAAGGTGAGGTCAGAGAGGCTGTTGCTAAATAAGCATCTTTCAGGAAATGGAAAAAAAAGAGCCAAATGACAAAAACTGGAAACAGCACAAGCACTGGCAAGTTAAATGCAAGGCATTGATAAGGCAGGCAAAGAGAGAAGTTGAGAAGAAACTTGCTGTGGAAGCAAAAACGCATAATAAAGACTTTTTCAAGTACATTTGTAGCAAAAAACCTGTGAGTCAGTTGGTCCATTAGATGATAGAGGGGTAAAAGGGGCAATAAGAGGGGAAAAGGCTATAGCGGAGAGACTGAATAAATTATTTGCTTCGGTCTTTACTGAGAAAGATGCAGAGATGTTACCTATGACTGAAGTGGTATTTAAAAGTGATACTGCAGAAGAATTGAAAGAAATATCGCTACACCGGGAAGACGTATTACAGCTATTTGATAAACTGAAGAGTAGCAAATCACCTGGATCGGATATATGAGATTGCAGACCTGCTATTAGTAATCTGTGAACTATCATTAAAATCATCTATAATACCTGAAGATTGGAGGATCGCCAATGTAACGCCAATTTTTAAAAAGGGTTCCAGGGGTGATCCGGAAAACTACAGACCAGTGAGCCTGACGTCAGTACTGGGAAAAATGGTAGAAACCATCATAAAGAACAAAATTACTCAGCATGTAGATATTTATGGCATAATGTGAGGCAGCCAACATGACTTTAGACAAAGAAGATCTTGTCTTACTAATCTGTTATGTTTTTTTGGAAGGTGTGAATAAACAGGTAGACAAAGGTGAGTCGGTTGATATAGTGCATTTGCACTTTCAGAAAGCCTTTGACAAAGTCCCTCATCAGAGACCTTTGGCAAAACTAAAGAGTCATGGGATAGGAGGCAGTGTACTATTGTGGATCAGGAACTGGTTAAAAAGATAGAAAGCAGAGGGTGGGGCTAAATGGCCAATTTTCCCAATGGAGAAAGGTGAATAGTGGTGTACCCCAGGGATCTGTGCTGTGTCTGCTGCTTTTTGACATATTCATAAATTACCTGGAAAATAGAACAACAAGTGAGGTTATCAAATTTGCAGATGAGACCAAAACTAAAGTTGTTAAAACCCATAAGTATTGTGGAAATTTGCAAGAAGTTGCAAGAGGATCTTGATAAATTGGAAGACTGGCATCAAAATGGCAGATGAAATATAAGTTATAAGGTGGACAAGTGCAAAGTTATGCACCTAGGGAAGAACAACCCAAACTATGGTTACACGATGCAAGGTTCCACATTAGGAACTACCACCCAGGAAAAAGATTTAGGAGTCATTGTGGATAACATGTTAAAACCCTCTCCCCAGTGTGCAGCAGTGGCCAAGAGAACAAATAGAATACTACATATCATAAGGAAGGAATGGAAAATAAAACAAAGGATATTATAATGCCTCTGTATCGTTCCATGGTGCGACCACACCTTGAATAGTGGGTGCAATTCTGGTTGCCGTATCTTAAAAACGATATAGCGTTATTAGAAAAGGTTCAGAGAAGAGCCACCAAAATGGTAAAGGGGATGGAAGGATACTCCCTATGAAGAAAGGCTAAAAAGGTTAAGGCTCTTTAACCTGGAAAAGAGATGGCTGAGGGGAGATATGATAGAAGTCTATAAATTAATGAACGGAGTGGAACAGGTAAACGTAGATCGATTGTTTACATTATCAGAATATAGGAAGACTAGGGGACATGCAATGAAGGTACAGGGTAAACTATTTAAGATTAATAAGAGAAAATATTTTTTCACTCAACGTGTAATCAAACTCTGGAATTTGTTACCGGAGGATGTAGTAAAGCGTCGTTACTCACCTGTAACAGGTGATCTCCGGGAACAGCAGAAATTTAGTCTTCACATATGGATATCGTCGGTACCGACGGAGCCTGCGCTGGAACGCTCCCCAGCATCCAATAGGAAAGCTTTTGGGAGCATCCCGCAGCGCCTGCGTTCTGCCTTCCCACCTTTCTACCTCTCTCACTTCAGTTGAGTTTATAGCTGAGACCAAAAGGAGAGGAGTAGAGAAAGAGAGATATAGACAACTCCTAGGGGAGGTGGGTGGGTTGTGAAGACTAAATTCTGCTGTTCCCGGAGATCACCTGCTACAGGTGAGTAACTACGCTATCTCCGGGAACAAGCAGGAATGTAGTCTTCACATATGGGGACTCCCCAGCTGATAGATGCCAGGGGATTGACCCCAGCAAGCTGCAAACCTAGGAGAGATTGGTCATGCTTCCTCCCATGGATCTCTGTCATCCAAACCCAGGAACAGCGGGTAGGAGCTGTATTAAATATGAAAGAGATGCTGGAAAACAGCTTGGCCAAATGAGGCATCCCGACGGGAATCCTTATCTAAGCAGTAGTGGGCTGTGAAGGTGTGCACCGAAGCCCAAGTGGTTGCTCTACAGATGTCTTCAATAGACACAGAACGAAGATTAGCAATCAAGGCTGCCATTGCTCTCACATTGTGAGCTGTGACATGGACCTCGAGAGAAAGTCCTTTACTCTCATAGGCAAAGGAAATGCAATCTGCAATCCATTTGGATAGAGTTCTTTTGGAAGTCCCAAATAACTAGAGTCAAAAGCAACAAAAAGCTGAGAAGATTTTCTATGTTGCTTAGTTCTTTGAAGATAAAAGGCTAAGGCCCTTTTACAAACCAAAGTGTGAAGATTCCTTTCTGCACTGGAGGCATGAGGCCTACGGAAGAATATAGGAAGATAAACTGACTGGTTTAAATGAAAAGGCGAAACCACCTTTGGCATAAAGTGAGGATGAGTCCTGAGGACTACTTTATCATGGTGGAACCTTGTATAAAGAGGGTCAGCCACTAAGGCCTGCAGTTCACTAATGCATCTTGCAGAAGTGATAGCAATTATGAAAATGACTTTCCATGAAATAAACTTTAGGGCTGAAATGGCTAAAGGTTCAAAGGGCGGTTTCAAGAGTTGCCCGAGAACAAGATTCAGATCCCATGCTACCAGTGGTGGTTTAATGGGAGTTTTTGTTAAAAGTAGACCTCACATGAACCATGACATGAGTGGATGAGAGGAAATAGGCTGTCCAGCGAGAGGTTTGTGAAAAGCAGCAATAGCACTAAGATGGACTCTTACTGACTTGGTCTTCAGACCAGAAGTAGATAGGTGGAGGAGATACTCCAGTAGCGACTCCACAGGTACCAAAAGGGAGTTAAGTCCTTTTTGGGAACACCAGACAGAGAATCTCATCCACTTAAAAGCATAGGAACGCCTCATGGAAGGTTTTCTGGAAGCCAGAAGGATATCTTTCACCTGCTGAGAAAGGTTGATATCCGGGAATTCTAGGCTTTCAGTAACCACACTCTGAGATGCAGGGACTGGGGATTCAGGTGTAGTAAGGACCCGTTCCCATGGGAAAGATCTGGAGCATTTCCTAACTCCAGAGGTGTGGCTTGAGAGAGATGCAGAAGAAGAGGATACCACATTTGCCGTGGCCAACGTGGGGCTATAAGTATCATAAGACCCCTGTCTCTCTGAAGCTTGAATAAAGTTTTGGGAATGAGGGGAATGGGTGGGAAGGCATAGAGGAAGTCCTGACCCCAGTGGAGTAGGAAGGCATCCCTTGCCTGACAGTCTTGAGCCGGGATTCTGGAACAGAATCGGGGAAGTTTGGCATTCTGTGGACTTGCAAAGAGGTCTATATCTGGGGTTCCCCAGATTCGGAACACTCGAGCAAGTTGGTCTAGGTGAAGAGACCATTTGTGTGGCAGTAGTATTCGACTGAGTTTGTCTGCCCATGAATTTTGAATGCCTGGAAGGTGTACCGCAAGAAGGTGGATTTGAAGCTCTCTGGCGAGGGCCCATAGTCACAAAGCTTCGTTGCATAGCGACAGAGAGCCTGTTCAGCCCTGCTTGTTCAGATAGAGCATGGCAATCTGATTGTCGGTTTGGACCAGAACTGTCTTGTAGCTGAGATGGGCCTGAAATACTCGAATAGCATTGAAAATGGCTCTTAGCTCTAGGACGTTTATGTGAAGAGAAGCCTCCTGTAGGGTCCAGAGACCCCGAGTTGAGAGATCGTGCAAGTGGGCCCCCCAACCCAACTTCGATGCATCTTTTGTTAGGGTGGCTTGGCATAGAGGCTGCTGGAAAAGAGAGCCTAACAGGAGATTATCCAGTGATTGCCACCATTGGAGGGACAAAATTAGACGTGTGGAGTTTCTGATTTTGTCCCTTAGCCGACCCGAGGCCTGTGTCCACTAAGAAGATAGGGTCCACTGGGCTGCTCGCATATGAAAGCAAGCATAGGTAACCACATGGACAGTGGATGCCATATGCCCCAGAAGCTGAAGCATCTCCCGAGCAGTCAGGAAGACCTTCATAGCTGCTTGGGATGCCAGCTGTATTATACGCAGACAGCGTGGCTGTAGCAGGAAAGCTTTTGACTGCAGTGTGTCTAGGCGAGCCCTTTGAATTCGAGAGATCGAGAGGGGGTGAGATGAGATTTTGGGACGTTTATGATCAATCCCAAGTATTGAAGGATTCTCATTGTTCGAGAAAGAGCAAAGCTGGCCTCTGGAGCTGTTGATGCTCGAATGAGCCAATCATCTAAGTAAGGGAAGACAAAAATTCCTAGAGTTCTCAGAAATGCTGCTACCACTGCCATGCATTTTGTGAAGACTCTTGGGGCAGAAGCCAGACCGAATGGAAGAACTCTGTACTGGAAGTGTCTTCCCTGGACCAGGAATCTAAGGAACTTCCTGTGATTTGCATGGATGAGAATATGCGTGTACGCATCTCTTAGATCTAGAGAACATAGCCAGTCCTGACTCTGAAGGTATGGTAGGAGTGTTCCGAGGGAGATCATTTTGAACTTTTCTCGGAACAGATATTTGTATAATTCTGTGAAGTCTAGTATAGGTCTGTGTCCCCCCGTTTTCTTTGGGATGAGAAAATAGGGGGAGTATAACCCTGTTGGGATATAGGTACTTCTTATATCGCTCCTTGAGCGAGAAGTGACCTGACTTCCTGCCACAAGAGGTCGGTGGCAGGGACCTGAGAATTGAACTGTTTGATTATTGTAGGGGGGCATGTTGAGAAAGAGAGAGTAGTTACTCACCTGTAACAGGTGTTCTCCAGGAGCAGCAGGAATCAGTCCTCACATATGGGTGTCATTGGCACCGATGAAGCCCCAGCGGAGCATTTCCCCAGCTTTCTATGAAAGCCTTTGGGAATGCAGGCACGCATACACGGTTCCCTTCCCGCCTAAAGGTGCCATCTTACCTCAGTCAAATGACATAGCTAAGAACAGCACACAAAAATGAAAAAATGAACTATATACAACTGCAACTCCAAGGGGAGGAGGGAGGGCTGTGAGGACTGATTCCTGCTGCTCCTAGAGAACACCTGTTACAGGTGAGTAACTACTCTTTCTCCAGGACCAAGCAGGAAGTCAGTCCTCACATATGGGTGACTCCCCAGCTCTGGGCTACCGAGGAACCCAGGCTGAACAAGAGAACTCCCTCTAGTCTCAGCAGCAAAGAAATGCTTTTCAAGGACACAACCTCCACCAGTAGCCCAACAGAGGGCAGGAGGGCAAGAGTTGCCTAAACCTCAAAGAGATTCCGGAGTACTGCCTGGCCAAAAGCACTGTCCCTACGGGACTCCCTCTCCAGACAGTAATGGGCCGCAAAAGTCTGGCTTGAAAACTAAGTTGCAGCCCTGCAGATGTCTACCAAGGGCACAGAGCGGAGATGAGCCACTGAGGCAGCCATTGCCCTGCCTCGGTGGGCCGTAACCCGACCCTGCAAAGGAAGGTCAGCCGCCTTGTAAGCCCAGGTGATACAGTCAGCCACCCAGATGGACAAGGTATGCTTGGACACAGCCAACCCCAACTTATTGGGGTCAAAGGATACGAAGAGCTGAGTAGCCCTTCTATGCCCCTGCGTACGGTCAAGGTAGAAGGATAAGGCCCTCCTACAGTCCAGGGTATGCAGGACTGCTTCAGCCTGGCTTGCATGAGGCCTAGGGAAGAATGTTGGAAGAACCACCTCCTGATTGAGGTGGAAAGAGGAGACAACCTTTGGGAGGAACTTTGGATGAGTCCTGAGGACTACCCTGTTCCTATATATCCTAGTGTAAGGCCTATCACAGACCAGTGCCTGAAGCTCACTCACTCACCTAGCCGAGGTAAGGGCTATCAGGAAGAGTGTCTTCCAGGATAGGAAGCATAGTGGACAAGTAGCCATCGGCTCAAAAGGTGGGCGAGTCAGTTGCTGCAAGACCACATTCAACTCCCACTCAGGGGCAGGAGGACGGATAGGAGGCTTGAGCAAAAGCAAACCCCTGAGGAAGCGGGACACCAAGGGGTGAACCGACAGAGAATGTCCTTCCACCAGAGAGTGGTGAGCTGCTAGAGCAGAGAGGTGGACCCGAACAGAATTGGACTTAAGTCCCTGATTTGATAAGTGCAGTAAGTACTGAAGCACTACTGGTACAGTACAGGAGAAAGGTTCCTCTGTACGTAGCTGACACCACACAGAAAACCTTTTCCATTTGAGAGCATAGGTTTTCCTAGTGGACTGTTTCCTAGAGGCTAGGACAACCTCCTCAACTTCCTGAGGTAGGCCGCAGGAAGCCAAAACTACCCTTGCAGCCTCCAGGCCATCAAATTGAGAGCTTTGAGATTGGGATGCAGAAGGGAACCCTGATCCTGTGAGAGAAGGTTGGGTTGCAACGCCAGAGGTAGTGGGGGATCCACCGCCAGTTGAAGCAGAAGTGGAAACCAAGGCTGTCTCGGCCACCTGGGAGCCACCAGCAGGACCGAGGCCTTGTCCTGAAGAATCTTGAAGAGAGTCCGGGCCACCAAGGGCGTGGGAGGAAACGCATACAGGAGGCCCTGAGACCAGGGAATCAGAAAAGCATCCGCTGCTAAACTCAGAGGATGCGGTTGCCTGGAGCAGAACTTTGGCAGTTGCTTGTTCAGTGGGCTGGCAAAGAGATCTATCAAAGGGAGACCCCATTTCAGGAAGATCTTCTGAACTACTAAAGGATGCAGCTGCCACTCGTGCGGCTGCAGAATCCTGCTCAACCTGTCGGCCAGGCAATTTTCTTGGCCTGGAAGATACACAGCCCTGAGGAGCATGTTGTGCTTGAGGGCAAAGGAACAAAGGTCTTGAGCCTCTCGACAGAGGAGTCAGGATCCAGTGCCGCCCTGTTTGTTCCACATAAAACATGGCTACCTGGTTGTCTGTTTTAACCAGGACAGATTGAAGAGCCAGGGCAGGAGAGAAAGCTTTGAGGGCTAACCCAGTTAATTTAATTTAATTTTTGACCATCCAAGTTGAGCTACCTGTTATCTGTATTTTTACGGTTAACCCACCGTAAAATATAATTGTTCCATGTAAACCGCACTGATATTGAAGAGCGCGGTATATAAGAGAAATAAATAAATAAAATAAATAAATAACCGAATAGCTCTGAGTTCGAGGAGATTGATCTGTTGTGCAGCCTCCCAAGGAGTCCACAGGCCCTGGGTGCACTTGCTCAGACAATGAGCTCCCCAGCCCTGCAGAGAGGCGTCTGTGGTCAGTACCACAGTGTAGCCAGGAATCTGAAAGGGCACCCCTTGCAGGAGATTCGGGGGGTGCAGCCACCAGGTGAGGGAGTCCAGAAATGGTCTGGACACCCTTATCCTATCTTTGAGGCTGCCTGTGGCCTGTGACCACTGAGTCCGAAGGCACCACTGTGCAGGCCTCATATGGAGCCTGGCATTGGGAGTCACATGAACTGTCGAAGCCATGTGGCCAAGCAGCCTCAGGCAGAGTCTGGCGGAGACCAAGGACTTGCTAAGGAACTGATTTGCCAAGGATATCAACCTTTGGGCTCTGTCCCTTGGCAAGAATGCCTTTGCCAGGGTAGAGTTCAGCCTTGCCCCTATGAATTCCAAGTTCTGGGAGGGGAGCAAAGTGGACTTTGCAAAGTTTATGACAAACCCCAGGCTTTGAAGAAGAGCAATAGTTCTGAGGGTGGCTTGTCTGGCCTCTTGGCACGTCTGACCCCTGATGAGCCAGTCGTCCAGATAGGGGAAGACAAAGATTCCCTGATCTCTCAGGTAGGCCGCCACCACCACCAGGCACTTTGTGAAGACTCTGGGGGCGGAGGTGAGGCCAAAAGGCAGCACTCTGTACTGATAATGGTTTACTCCCACAATGAACCTGAGGTACTTTCTGTGGTCTGGATGAATGAGGATGTGAGTGTACGCATCCTTTAGATCTAAGGAGCATAGCCAATCTCCCTGCTGGAGGTAGGGCAGAAGTGTTCCAAGAGTAAGCATCTTGAACTTTTCCTTCTCCAGGAACTTGTTGAGGTTCCTGAGGTCCAGAATGGGTCGAAGGCCACCGGTTCTCTTGGGCACCAGGAAATACCTGGAGTAGAATCCGTGACCTTGCAAGTGGGGAGGCACAGGCTCCACCACCCTGTCCACCACCAGACCTTGAAGTTCTCGAAGGAGAAGGTCTGTGTGCAGGGGAGGCCTTTGAGGCTCCCCTGGAAAGTAAGGAGGAGGCAGTTGGTGAAAATGCAGAGCATAGCCCCTTTGGACTATGTCCAACACCCAACTGTCACCGGTGATAAGGGGCCACTGGTGGGCAAAGAGGGCGAGGCAACCTCCTGTGCAGGGTTGGGAGAGCAGGGAAGGAGAGGCTACGCTCAAGGAGTCAAAAACCCCCACCCTGCTGAGTGGTGGCAGGGGCCGGAGGCTTGGGGATCCTCTGCCTACGGGGCCCATTACCATGCCCCTTGGCTTGCTGACCCTGGGGGGCAGCTTGGGCAGCCTGATATTGAGGGTACTGTTTGTAGGCAGTGCCCTTCCTCGGGTAAAAGGGCTTTTTACCGGAGCCCTTCTTTTTATGAGAAGGGGCAGAGGTCTTCCTAGACAGCCTTGTCCGTGTAAGGTGCTCTGTTTCGAGCTGAGCGGCCTTCTCGGTCATGGGCTTGCCAAAAAGGTTTTCACCTCGGCAAGGGACATCAACCAACTTGTCCTGAACCCATGGCTCGAGGTCTGATGACTGCAGCCATGCCTGGCGTCGAGCCGCGATGCCGGCTGCCGCAACTCGGGCCGAAGCCTCGAAGCCATCGTAGGCGGCGCGGGACATGAACTTCGAGCAGTCCCGAATCCCTGAGGACAAGGACTTGAATCTCTGCAAGGGTTCCCCGGAGAGTCCAGCAGAGAACCCAGCCAACTCCTTGGCCAGGTCCCGCAAGTACATGCCCATGTACAGCTGGTACGACTGGACATGGCAAGCAAGCATCGAGTTCTGGAAGCACTTTCTACCGACGCCATCGAGGTTTCGGGCCTCCTTGCCAGGGGGCACCGCAGAGTGCATCTTCTGGCTCTTCAGACGATGCATGGCCGATTCCACAACCATAGAGTGGTGTGGTAGCTGTGCCTTTTGAAAGCCAGGGCTCTTTCTGAGTCAATAGATCGAGTCGACTCGCTTGCTGAGAACCGGCGCCAAGGCCGGTGCCTCCCACATACGGAAGAGGAGCCGTTCCAGCATTGGAGGAACCGGGACAGTAAAGGCAGTGGCCATATCCCGGACGAACTCCGAGAACCAAGTATCCTCCGGAGGGGATCTACTCCGGGGCTCAGACTGCGGTGAGTCCGACGGGACGCACCGAGTCTTGAACGTATCGGGAGACTCCTCGTCCTCCGTCTCCCAGGCGGACTCGTCCGAGGAGGAGTCAGGGTCCGACCCGGCGGGGCCCTGGAGCACCCGCCCCGATGCAGGCGTCACCGGCGTCGATGCCCTCGGTCCCCAATGGGAGGTCGAGGGAGACCGCAACCGAGGTCGACTTCGAGCCATGATGGACTTGAGTATCGGCTCGGTCTCCAGGGTCGACTTCGAAGTCGATGTCCCGGTGGTCGGGGCAGATGCGCCAGACAGGCTGGCCATCAGTGCCCGCTGCTGCTCCATGAAAGCAGACAGTCTGCTCTCCAAGGTTGTCATCCTGAGATCAGCTCGGGAGACGCAGCAGCCACCGACTCGGGCCCCGGCGGCGCCGGGCCCGACGTCGGCTCTCTGGGAGGAGAGTCCTCGAGGACTATGGGGCTTATGTGTCCAGCAGACTCCGGCTCCACGCGAGGAACTTTGGCAGGCTTCTCTTGTTCCACGGGCCCGAGACGACGGTCGGGGGTCTTAGACCTGGCCCTCGAGGAGCCTGGGACCTCCTCCTCCGACGCCCTCGCGAGCCGCTTCTTCCTCTTACGTTCCCGGTCGGTGTGTCCGAGGAGCTTCGACGGCGCTCGGGATCGGAATCCCGAGATGTCGAGGCCTCAGACGAGGTCCGGGCCCGGCCGGAAGCTGAGTCCGAGAAAAGCCTTTCTTTTTGCTGCTGGCGACTTCTGAGTGCCTTGGAAGACATTTTCCCACATGGCCTGCATGACTTAGGGTCGTGATCAGGGCCGAGGCACCGAAGGCAGCAGTCGTGTGTGTCGGTGAGAGACATTAATTTCTTACACCAATCACACTTTTTAAAACCACTGGAAGCCATCGGGGAAAAAAAAAGAGTCCCCGCAGGGTCAAAGGACCGGCCTTCCAGGGAAAAAGGAAAAAAGGGCGTGAACGCCAGCCACGAAGAGCAAAAACCGAAAAAGAAGAATCGGGGTCGATACCGGCGTACCGAACCTGGCGGGAGGGGAACTGGCGTCGAACCGGGAGAAAAAATAGCGATAATCGCCGAAAAAAAATCTACTTTTAACCGGGAGGACAGGACACACGTCCGGTGGTCTTCTCGGGAAAAAAGAGACTGAGGTAAGATGGTACCTTTAGGCGGGAAGGGAACCGCGCATGCGTGCCTGCATTCCCAAAGGCTTTCATAGAAAGCTGGGGAAATGCTCCGCTGGGGCTTCATTGGCGCCGATGACACCCATATGTGAGGACTGACTTCCTGCTTGGTCCTGGAGAAAAGCTTGTACCCTAGCCGTACAATGGACAGAGTCCATTTTTCTGATGTTATTTGTTACCATCTTTTGGCAAAATGGCATAATCTGCCTGGAATGGTTAAGGGTTCTGGACCCTTTAAGAGACGGCTGAGGGGAGATATGATAGAAGTCTATAAATTAATGAACGGAGTGGAACGGGTAAACATAGATCGACTGTTTACGTTATCAGAATATAGGAAGACTAGGGGACATGCAATGAAACTACAGGGTAAACTATTTAAGACTAATAAAAGAAAATATTTTTTCACTCAACGTGTAATCAAACTCTGGAATTTGTTACCGGAGGATGTAGTAAAGGCTGTTAGTGTAGCTGGGTTTAAAAAAGGTTTGGACAAGTTCCTGGAAGAAAGGTCTATAAACCATTATTAAGAAGGGACCCAGGATATCAATGCTTGACTTAGTACAAGCATTGCAGAACCTGTGTCTTTTGAGGAAACTGCTAGGTACGTATGACCTAGATTGGCCACTTTTGGAAACAGGATACTGTGCTTGATGGACCTTGGTCTGACCCAGTATGGCATATCTTATGTTCTTATGTTCAGAAAGACTAAGTTCTCTAGGTAAGAGTCAAAGACCCTGAGGAGGTTGAGTCTGCTGGGCCGGTTGAGCTCTTTGAGCTTGCGGCTTTCTTTGCTGTCTGCTCTGTTGTTGTCCCTTTTGGGGAACATGAACTGGACAGTGGCCCAGTTGGGGGTATGATTGGTAAAACTTCTTTTTCTTGTTGAAAAAGGGTTTTTTGAATGACTTTCTTTGCTGGGTTGGCTGTAGACTTTGATAGTCTGTTCAAGGTAGTATTTTCAGATTCAAGCTGATTAGCTTTGTCTTGCCAGTCCTTGCCAAAGAGATTTTCTCCTGTACAAGGGATGTTACCCAGCTTGTCTTGCACCCACTGCTCTAAGTCTAATGCCTGAAGCCAGGCAATACAACGTGCAGCTATGGAGATAGCAGAGGTTCTGCTTATGCATTCAAAGCAATCAAAGGTTGCACGGTTCATGAATTTAGAAACATTCTGGGCGTGCTTGACCATGGTAAGGAAATCCTCCCTTTTGTCTTCAGACATATTAGGGCTCATGAGCTCTAAGTAATGTGCAACTTCTTCCAGGAACATACCCATATAAAGAATGCAGGAGCTGATCTTGGCTGATAACATAGAGGATTGAAAGCATCGACGCCCAAAGGCATCGAGTGTCCTCGATTCACTGCCTGGAGGATTATAAGAATGCGTTTTAGCACTCTTAATTCTACGCATGGCCAATTTCACTACCATTGAAAGGTGAGGTAATTGAGTCTTTTGATAGCCAGGACAGCTTGGCACTCGATACATGGTATCGAGGCGTCGGGAATGTGGAGACACCGTTAAAGGAGTTTCCCACATCCTTAACATAAGATCATGTAAGATCTTGTGAATGGGAAGCATAGCTGCTTCCTTAGGAGCCATAGGATATTGTAGAATTCTTAATTTCTTCGCCCTAGATTCCTTTTCCGGAATCACCGTGATTGAAAGACCCTTGGCTAAATCACGTATCAAATCCTGGAAGAACATGTCTTCTGGAGGAGACATTCTGCATTGAGGAGAAGGAGCTGGATCGTCCATTAGGAGCGCTCTGGTACCGGTGGAGTCAGAGTCATCGGAACCAGAAGACTCGAAGTCACACTGCATCGGATGCTCCCGTAACGCACAGTACCGGTACCGCTCGAAGTCGGTACCGGAGTGTCTCGGTTCCGGCCCCTCGATACCAGAGATAGACTCCAGGCTCAGCATGGGAGGAAGAATACCTGCCGAAGCAGATGCACTTGGTACCGGTACTGATGTCGGTACCGATACCTGTGGAACCACCTGTAGCGGTATTAGTGGTACCGAAGCTGCTAAGAGGGTCGCTAGACTGCGTTCGATAGCGAGGATTCTCTTATCCATCGCTCCTGCTGATGCCTGGGTGTCTGTACTGGTGGAAGTGGCCACGACCCCGGAACATGGCACCAGTAGTTCTGCAGAGGTGGAAGCCTCTGGAACATCCTGGAGCCACATTAATGCTTTAGAGACCGAAGACTCCCACCGGGGCTGTTTTGCCAGTGAACTTTCTTCGAGGGCAACACCAGTGGCATCTTGATACTTAGAAGGAGATCTACCCTTTGAGGACCGGCCAATTTTAGAAGATTTAGGTTTAGTTACCTGAGATCCATGTGAGGAAGATGAGGCCCTGGAAGACACCGATGCAACCGACATCGCGTCCGCAGCAAAAAGGGTACCGAGTTTTGCAGCTCTATTCTGCAGGCCTCTCTTGGTCATCTTTCTGCAGGAGAGACACTCCGATGGACAATGTTTAGGACCTAAACATTTTAGACACCAATCATGGGTGTCGGTGACGGATATGGTACCGCCACAGTTAGAACATTTTTTAAAACCACTAGCTGGTTTTTCCATGACTTTAGAAAAGTGGGCCTAGTGCCCAAAATGGCACCTAGCACCAAGAGGGGAAGGCCCCTGAAAGGAAAAATAACTACATCAAACACCCTCAGCACCCCAAGTAGTTTCAGAAAAGCGTGTAAATGTACTACACAAAGGGCAATTTCCTTATCGGCCCCACTTATATGGAACTCTCTCCCTCCCGATGTGCGATCCATGGATGATTTAAAGGAGTTCAGAAAACAACTGAAATTTGTACTCTTCACTGAGTACTATGGCACAGACATCTAACAGTCTCTATTATTATAGCCTGCATATAACTTGTTTTACTGTAACGGTTCCTTGATGTTGCGTATCCCAATTTTACCTTCACTCTTTAGTTTAGTCAGTGTATGCCCCCCTGTCTCTGTTCTCCCTTCTTGTGTCTGGTAACCGCTTTGATTTAAGGAAAAGGCGGTATAGAAAACCTGTTAAATAAATAAATAAATAAATAAAAATCTCTTAAACAGCTAGGTTTTTTTTTTTTGGGGGGGGGGGGGGGTAAAGAAGAAAAGAGAACCGGTGGTACCAGTAGGCGTCGAAGGAAGGCAGACGCGACCACAAAAAAACAAAGAATAAGAATAAATTTTCTGCAGTGACAGGGTACACGTCCTGTCGGCTCCATGGAAAACAAAGAACTGAAGTGAGAGAGGTAGGAAGGCAGAAAGGCAGTATGCAGGCACTGTGGGATGCTCCCAAAAGCTTTCCTATTGGAAGCTGGGGAGCATTCCCGTGCAGGTACCGACGATACCCATATGTGAAGACTATCTCCAGGAACAAGCAGGAATGTAAACTGTTAGTGTCGCTGGGTTTAAAAAAAGGTTTGGACAAGTTCCTGGAGGAAAGGTCCATAAACCTTATGAAAAAGGGACCCAGGACATTGCTGCTTGACCCAATACAAGCATTGTGGAACCTGTGTCTCTTGGGAAAACTGCTAGGTACGTATGACCTAGATTGGCCACTGCTGGAAACAGGATACTGGGCTCAATGGACCTTGGTCTGACCCAGTATGGCATATCTTATATTCTTATGTTATATTCTTATCTGCATTTGACTCAATAATCCACTCCATACTCCTGGAAAGACTGATGGAGATAGGAATTAGTGACACCGCATTGACTTAGTTTCGCTCATATCTATCCGATCGACAGACTCAAATCAAGATCAAGAACAAAACTTCCAGACCTTTCCCGCTACTTCAAGGAATACCTCAGGGCTCCGCACTGTCTGCCCTTCTATTCAACATATACATATAACTTGTCTGTAAAATTATTCAGTAACACAATATACAATATCACCTTTATGCAGATGACCAGATGATCTATACCCCATTCGACACAAGAAGGCCTGATTGCTCCCACCATCACCTCCTGCATGACATCAGTTACAGAATGGTTAGCATAACGCAACCTCATAACCAATTACAACAAATCTGAGGCTCTCACAATCACTAGAGACACTGTACTTAATCCATCACAAAACATTCTAATAGGAAACCGACCCATCCCCATGAAGAAGGAAGTGAAATATCTTGGGATACATCTAGACCAAAGGTTTAACTTCCAGACACACATATAGAAAACTACTTCCAAAGCCTATTACAAAATGAAGATCCTACAACCGTTACTTGACCATAACCACTTCCGCAACATATGTCAGGCAATAATCATACCACAGTTTGATTATTGCAACCTGATACTCCAAGGACTACCCAAATGCGTAACTCAAACCCTACAAATTGTGCAAAACACTGCAGCACGACTTATCACTGTACAAAAAGACATGAGCAATCTTAAAATCCCTTCACTAGCTCCCTATTCGTTCACGAATAAGAAACAAAGCAATAATGATGACTTTCAAGATCCTGCACAACCAGTCTGCTGAATGTTTAAAGGAGCTGATCCAGAGGGTCTAGATACTCAATCAACAAGGAAGCAACACCAAAACACCTTCTCGATAGCACCTATCATGACCAGTATCTCACAAACAGCATACAGTGCTGTGCAAAAGTCTGGACTCACTTGTGAGTTTTCCATTTTTCTAACTTTTTTTTTTAAATTTTGCATCAGCCCAGCATATTCATCTTTCTACCACGTTAAAAGGGATACATTTGGCTATTAGAGTGGACTTTTCTGCATTCCTTGCTTCCAATTTAAATACTTTACAGACACTGGGAGATAGCTATTGTGAATTTTGTGGATCCTGCGTCAAAACTGGATCGAGATTATCCAACATGCACACGTTATTTCTGACCAATCAGGAGGCTGGTTTCACTAACGAATCACAATGCAGATATCTAGCCAATAGTGCAGCTATAAAACGCACGGAATTTTTGAATTTCATATGCTTTCTGGATCGACCATGACGATGATTCGGACCCTGACATTGGAGGAGCGTGTTCGTGTGTCCTTTATGAGCGAGGAAGGATTTTCAAGCTGTCAGATAGCCAGGAAAGTTGGCTGCAGTCAGAGAGCTGTTAAGATTGTACAGAAGAAGAAAGAAACGGGTTCAGTGGTGGACAAGCCTCGTTCAGGTCGTCCACGTGCATCAACATCATGCCAGGACCGCACACTACGATGCATTTCACCGACTAATCGCAAGTTGACCTCTCCTCAGCTACTTCGAGAGTGGTCAGACAAGAGTGAGGTCAGTGTCAGCTCATCAACAGTTCGTCGCTGGTGCCTGCAGTTTGGTCTCTGGGGCTGCAAAGCACGGAATAAGCCACTGATGACTGACATACAAAGGTGCAACCGGATCATGTGGGCGAGAAAGCACTCAACCTGTCGACTGAAATGTAGGAAAAGGTGCTATTCAGCGATGAAAGCACCTTCTGCCTCTTTGGTAACCAGGCCCACACCTATATGAGGAGATTTCCTTGAGAGGCATTCAAGCCTGAGTGTCTCAACCTCACTGTGAAGCATCTTTTGAAGGTCATGGTCTGGGGCTGCATGGCTGCCAGTGGCGTTGGACGTTTTCACATCGTCAATGGAATGGTCAGTGGGCCCAAGTACATCACCATACTGCAAAAGTGCATGGTGCCATCAGCACACCATCTGTTTCCTGGCCAGTTCCTGTTCCAAGATGACAATGCACCCTGCCATCGCTCCAGACAGGTGATCAGCTGAAAGCAGCGGAACAACATCAAGTCAATGGACTGGCCTGCCCACTCTCCAGATCTGAATCCAATCGAGAACCTGTGACACAGGGTGGCCTTGGAAATATCCAAGAGGCATCCAACATCAAAGCATGAGCTGATTGAGTCACTCATTGCAGCTTGGAACCACACTGTCACCAAAGATCACCTTGTCAGACTGGTTCATTCAATACCGCCAAGGTGCAGTCAGGTGAACAAGAACAAAGGGTGGCCCATCAAATACTGAGCCATCACTGACACATAAAAATGGCCTTTTTCAAGGCCACATACATTAATTTGAAGGAAACCTGGCGTGCGTCCATAATATTTTAAAGCATACTTACAATAATATAACGTTGGACAATGATGTACATTACATGATTTTCACAGAAAATCTATCAACAGGACAACTATGAGGAACAAACTCAGAAAATAAGGGCCAAACCAATACTAAAAGTTGGCCCTAATAGCCAAATCTATCACTTATCATGAGATACACAGAAAAAGCCCCTGGGAGGAAAATGAAATTAAGATATAAGGTCACGAAGTTGAAAAAATGTCAAATTTACAAGTGATTCCAGACTTTTGCACACCACTGTAAGATAACATAAGAACATAAGATAAGATATGTCATACTGGGTCAGACCAAGGTCCATCAAGCCCAGTATACTGTTTCCAACAGTGGCCAATCTAGGTCACAAGTACCTAGCAGTTTCCCTAAAAGACACAGGTTCCATAATGCTTGTATTGGGGCAAGCAGTGGATAACCCAGGTCCCATTTAATAATGGTTTATGGACCTTTCCTTCAGGAACTTGTCCAACCAGTTACACTAACAGCTTTTATTACATCCTCTGGTAACACATTTTAGAGTTTGATTATACATTGAGTGAAAAAATATTTTCTTTTATTAGTCTTAAATAGGTTACCCTGTAGCTTCATTTCAGGTCCCCTAGTCTTTCTATATTTTGATGGTATAAACAATCTATCTACGTTTACCCATTCCACTCCATTTATTAATTTATAGACCTCTATCATATCTCCCCTCAGCTTTCTCTTTTCCAGGTTAAAGAGCCCTAACCTTTTTAGCCTCTGTTCAAAGGGGTATCCCTTCCATCCCCTTTACGATTTTGGTATCTCTTCTCAGTACCTTTTCTAATAAAGCTATATCCTTTTTAAGATATGGCGACCAGAATTGCACACAATATTCAAGATGCGGTCGCACCATGGAAGGATACAGAGGCCTTATAATATCCTTTGCTTTATTCTCCATTCCTTTCCTTATGATACCTAGCATTCCATTTGCTCTCTTGGCAGTCGCTGCACACTGGACGGAGTGTTTCAACATGTTATCCACGATGACACCTAAATCTTTTTCCTGGGTGGTGGTTCCTAATGTGGAACCTTGCATCGTGTAATCATAGTTTCGGTTGTTCTTTCCTAGGCGCATAACTTTGCACTTGTCCACGTTAAATTTCATCTGCCATTTAGGATGCCCAATCTGCCAATTTATCAAGGTTCTCTTGCAATTTTTCACAATCCTCATGGGTTTTAACAACTTTGAATAATTTTGTGTCATCTGCAAATTTGATTACCCCACTCGTTTTTCTCATTTCCAGGTAATTTATGAATATGTGAAAAAGCAGCAGACCCAGCACAGATCCCTGGGGTACTCCACTATCCACCTTTCTCCATTGGAAAAATTGGCCATTTAGCCCTACCCTCTGCTTTCTATCTTTTAATCAGCTCCTGATCCACAATAGTACACTGCCTCCTTTCCCATGACAATTAAATTTCACCAAAAGTCTCTCATGAGGGACCTTGTCAAAGGCTTTCTGAAAATTCAGATACACTATATATCAGGGGTCTCAAACACGCGGCCCGCGGGCCGCATGCGGCCCGCAAGAGCATCTTGTGCGGCCCGCGAAGTACCGGCGAGTAAAAAAAAAAAAATTCCAAACTTGCCGCAGCAGTATTAAGCGTCCCGCGGGCCCCTCTGCCTGGTCCTCTCCTCCCTGCAGTATCAGCTCCAAAAGCGGCGGCTTTCAGAGCCGCGAAGAGAGAGAGTTTCTCTCGCGCGGTTCTGAAGAGCAGCGCGAGAGTCTTCAGAACCGCGCGAGAGAAACTCTCTCTCTCTTCGCGGCTCTGAAAGCCGCCGCTTTTGGAGCTGAATGCTGCAGGGAGGAGAGGACCAGGCAGAGGGGCCCGCGGGACGCTTAATACTGCAGCAGCAGCAAATATACATTTTTTTAAAAATCTAATTTGGCTGATGGTGGGAGGGGGGTTTAGGACTGGTAATGGGCTATGGGGGGGGGCTAGGACTGGTAATGGCCTATGAGGGGGGTAACTGAAAATGGGGTGATGGGGGTAACACTGAAAATGGGGTGATGGGGGGGGTTAGGACTAGTAATGGCCTATGAGGGGGTAACACTGAAAATGGGGTGATGGGGGGTTAGTACTGGTAATGGCCTATGAGGGGGTAACTGAAAATGGGGTGTTGGGGGTAACACTGAAAATGAGGTGATGGGGGGGGTTAGTAATGGTAATGGCCAATGAGGGGGTAACTGAAAATGGGTTGATGGGGTAACACTGAAAATGGGGTGATGGGGGGGGTTTAGGACTGGTAATGGCCTATGAGGGGGTAACACTGAAAATGGGGTGATGGGGGGTTAGTACTGTTAATGGCCTTTGAGGGGGTAACTTAAATTGGGGTGTTGGGGTAACACTGAAAATGAGGTGATGGGGGGGGTTAGTACTGGTAATGGCCTATGAGGGGGTAACTGAAAATGGGGTGATGGGGGTAACACTGAAAATGGGGTGATGGGGGGGTAGTACCGGTAATGGCCTATGAGGGGGTAACTGAAAATGGGGTGATGGGGGTAACACTGAAAATGAGGTGATGGGGGGGGGGGTTAGGACTGGTAATGGGCTATGAGGGGTAAGACTGGAAGTGGGCTATGGGGGGTTAGCACTGGTAATCGGCTATGGGGGGCTAGGACTGATAATAGGCTGGGGGGTCTGCTAGGACTGGAAATGGGCTGAGTGTAAGGGGGGCTTGAACTGCAAATGGCTGATGGGGAGGGGGGCTTGGAATGGAAATGGGCTGTGAGGGGAGGGAGCTAGCACTGGAAATGGGCTGATGGGGGGGAGCTACGATTGGAAATGGGCTGATGGGGGGCTAGGACTGAAAATGGGCTGATGCAGTGACTAGAAGGGAGGGGGTGCTGTGTGGGACTGGAACTAGAAGGGAGCTGATGTTGGGGGAGGATTAGAATGGGATGGAGCTGGGAGAGTGAAATGGAGAGGGGAAAATATTTGTGTGGAGGGAAGACAAATCTACAATTGGCCAGGTAAGTGGGGATTGAGGATGGAGGGGTAAAATTTGAGTGGATGAAAATAGGAATGAGGAAAGAGCAAAAGGAGAAAGATTAATATGTTAAAGCAGATGTAGAGGGAGAATGGAAAAAGCTAGAAGAGAGAAGGACAAATGGACAGCAGATGATGGAGAGTTAGCAGAAGGCACGAAGAAACCAGAAGAAAGTGGCTGGAACTGAAAAAAAATGCACAAAAGGTAGAAAAATATCTTTATTTTGAATTTATTAACTGGAATATGTCAGTTCTGGGAAATGTGCATCAATAACGTCTGCGCTTTGTTTAGTACAAGAGGAAATTAATTTATAGTTTTATTTCTACAGTGTTGCTGTACATTCCAAGTTTGGCTTTTGGGGGTCCCAGTTTAATTGTCTTGTTTCTAAATTTTGATTCCTTGTTTGGTGATGGTGTATTCTGCATGTGTAACTGAGCTGAGGTATTCTGTTTATGTAATTCCTATTTGACATTGCTACTTGTTCTCTGTCCCCAGTAGGTCATGTATTGTTATTCTCTGAAATGTATTGATTTAATATTTGCAGTGTTGCCTTTTGATAGGTAGGGTATGGTGCTTTGTGAGTCCTGGTAGTGCTGTTAGGATATGGCGGGTTTGCTATGGGTTCTAAATGGGCAGTGTTTGTTTGTAGTAGTTCCTAATGTGCCTGGCGGTTGCCACTGGATTATAGTAATGTAGAAATCTTTTAGTCTTTCTTTATTCATGCACTCATTAAGAGGCATGTTTACTAAAAGTTAGGGTATGGTAACATTATGCAAATATTTATGCAAATGAGGTCCCTTATGCAAATGAGGTCCCACGTCTCATGCGGCCCCCGGGTTATTTTACAAGTCCTCATTTGGCCCTCAAAGCAATTTGAGTTTGAGACCCCTGCTATATATCAACCAACTCACCTTTGTCTACCTGTTTATTCACACCTTCAAAAAAAAAAAAAACGTAACAGATTAGTAAATCAAAACCTCTCTTGGCTAAAGCCATGTTGGCTGTCTCCCTTTAAGACATGACTATATACATGTTCAGTAGTTTTGTTCTTTAGAATGGTTTCTACCATTTTTCCCAATACTGACATCAGGCACACTGTTCTGTAGTTTCCCGGATCAGTCCTGGAACCCTTTTTAAAAACTGGCGTTACATTGACCATCCTCCAATCTTCAGGTATTACAGATGATTTTAATGATAGTTCAGAGATTACCAATAGCAGGTCTGCAATCTCTTATTTCAGTTCTTTCAACACCCTTGGATGTATACCATCCGATCCAGGTGATTTGCTACTCCATGGTGTTTTTGACTACTACAGCCCGTGTCTATGAAACTCAATCCCACACCACCTAAGGGAAACTACCATCAGCACCGACTTCCGAAAATAGCTAAAGACTCATATCTTCACGGAATACTTTGACATCATAGCAAACATACTGCCTTAACATTCAAGAACTTCTACCAATTACTCCACCCACAATGCTGTACAATACACCAAACAGAGCCCAAAAGCTACATTGTAAATAGCTGAAATGTTGCACAGTTAATTGTAGATATATTCAAGAGAATTGTTAATTGTTCTTTGAAAGTACCTGTTCCATGTAAAACTGTTATGTTCATTGTAAACTGCCTTGATAATACTGAAAGGCGGTATATATAAAATAAGTGTATCGTAATGTCACTTCTCAGAGCTATATAAAACTGCTCAGTTAAATATACAATTTAGCTCTACTCTTCACCATTAAGATGATCTGTAATCTATAATTCCTTATGATATAACACATCCATAGCTTTTTCTTTTTATGCAACTGGGTCTCAGAACCAGAATGGGGCGACTTACTGAACACATACTATTACTGATAGCAATTAAAAACATAAGATGAAGTATAGGATAAATTCCAGTTTCGTTTCAACATTACAGATTTCAATTGAGGATTGATGCCAAGTTTGAGCAGAGTTGATGAGTATCCACTGAAGAAACGTTAGATTGTGAAACGCTACGGTGCCATTACTCAGGCGTTGGAAGAAAACTCACCACGTTTCAGATAAGCATCCTCAGCTAAACCTCTTTCCCTAGCAGGAAGAAGAGGAGAAACCTGTGACCTATAGGCATGAACATCCTAAGAGCTCGTATAACAGAGAAAAATGGATGTCTTGTGAAAAGAGATCCATGCCTAGAGTTTAGAATGAAAGCAGTGGAAGGCTTCTACTGAGAAGCAGCCAACTGCAGGTTCTAAACCCCAAGAGGCACAAAAAATATGATGATGATTAATCAGAAACCCTGCGTTTGCTGGGTTTGCTGAGCCTGGTGAGAGTTTGGATTCTTCAGACCAGGGCGATGTTTCCCCTGTTTGGGAACATCTGTATGATGGGCAGAAGATGAATAAAACCTTCTCCCCCTAGGGGAAGAAAGTTTGGTAGGACATTTCCTACCTACTGGAAAGAAGGCGGCGTAGAAAAGCCCTTAAAAACAGGTAAGTCAGTGGACCACTGAGTAACCTGACGTAAAGACTCCTTATTGAAGAGATTTTCTCCAGTGCAAGGAGTATTACCCAGTCTTTGTTGTGCCCATTTGTCTAAGTCTGAAGATTGGAGCCAGGCTCTACGTCGTGCCCCTATAGCTATAGCAGACGTCCTGCTAACAGACTCAAATGAGTCTAGGGAAGCACGAGTAAGAAACCAAGAGATATTTTGAATATGACTAAGCAGTGAGGAATAGCCTGCACTCTTGGGCTCTGAAAGAAAAGGAGTCAAAAGATGTAATTTCTTTGTGACCTCCTCAAGAGATAGACTCATATAAAAAATATATGAGAGAATTCTTGCTGAAAGCATGGATGTCTGGAAGGTTTGACGTCCAAAGGCATCTAGTGTCTTAGACTCACAACCTGGCGGATAAGAAGAGTGCTTTTTCTTACTCTTCACCCGCCTCATTGCTGATTCCACTACAATGGAATGATGAGGAAGTTGAGTCTTTTGAAACCCTGGAGAGGGGGGCACCTGATATAGGAGATCAGTTGCTCTGGAAGGTGGGGGTACCCTTAAAGGTGCTTCCCACATTCCTAGAAGATCCTGCAAGGAATGATGCAAAGGAAGCATTATGTTTTCCTTTGCTTCGGTAGAAACAGAGCCTTGTGTAGGATCATGTCCAGGGATAGAAATGGCAAGTGATCTTACCATATCCCGGAGGAAACTCTGAAAAGAAGGATCTCCAAAGAGAACCTCCCTTGAACAGGTTAGATCTGAACTAGCCTGGGCACCGAAGGATCTATCTGAGTATATAGGAATATAAGATCCTGCATGGTGCAGTATGGGATCCTTAACGGATGGACGCTGGTACTGGAGGTCAGGACCAGCGACAGTCAGTACCACATCGTCCATGCCAGGTATCGACTCCAAACTTGGTATAGAAGAGAGCGATCCTGTTGGAAGAAGCATGGAAGGAGCTGGCCACGATGCTACTGTGGATACCGGTACCGGTACCGGTACCGATACCGGTACCGCTGTCGGAACCGAACCCGACACCGACATCGGAGCAGCAATCGGTGACAGCCCAATCCATACCGAGGTAACCGAAAGCCTTCGGCAGTCACCCTCGGTACCGAGCGTCCGGTACCGATAGGTGTCGGTACCAAGACGTGTCGGTACCCAGTCTTCCAGACTAGAGATCGATTCCAGACTCGGCATCGAAGGAAGCGAGTCTATCGATGCACGTCTGGAGGGTACCGACGTCGGTGGTAGTATCGGTGCCAGTACCGATACTGGAAAGTCAGTCTGGAAGGTATCCACTGGTCCCGTAGGTACCGAGGACGCCAGATGACGATCCCTGGTGAGGAGTGTTTCGTCCAACACCAGTGCCGATGCCGGGGTATCGGTACCGCTCGAAGCGGATACCACCACCGGGCATGGCTCAGGTATGTTCTGTGAGGGGTGAGCCCCAGGAACAACCTGAAACCCCACATAGGCTTTGGAGGCCGAAGACTCCCGCCGGGGTTTTGAAGCCAATGGGCCCTCGAGGGCAAGGCTGGAGCAGTCTACATGCTGTGCATGAGACCTACCACTCGAGGGTTGGCTAGTCTTAACAGACTGTTTGTGGGTTACCTGATCCTGTGTAGAAGAAGAAATGGTCGGTGCCCTGAAGTTGGAAGGGAACCTCATATCGAGGGAAACTCGATGTTGAAAACCTCTTCTCACAATACTGTTGCCCGAGGGCTCCGGAGGAAAAGGTCAGGACCCAAACAGGTTAGACACCAATTTTGGGAGTCTAAAAATAAAGTTGTACCGCCACAGTTTGAACATTTCTTGGAGAAAGTGGCTGGCGGTTCCATGAAGGACATGGAGAGGCCTAGAAGGCCTGAAAAACCGTAAGACACTCAGAAGAAAAAATATTCCCTTAAAAGGAAAAATTTTAAGAAAAGAAAAAAGAAACACCGGCGGTACTGGTGGCGTCGGGGAAGACAGCCGTGACCACAAGAAAACTAAAGAATTAAAAGAAGAATTTTCTGCAGTGACAGGAGTACGTCCTGCCGGCTCCGCAGAAAAACAAAAACTGAGGAGAGGCAGTTGGGAAAGGCGGAAAGTCAGCACACAGGCGTGGTGGGATGCTTACAAAAGCTTTTTGATTGGATGCTGGGAAGCGTTCCCGCGCAGACTCCGTCGGTACCGACGTACCCATATGTGAAGACTCATTCCTGCTTGTTCCTGGAGATACTCAATTACAGTAAAGCAGTTAGGAGAATTTAGGTACTCAATGGGTACCCATTAATAGAGACCTATGTGACAGATGTGACTAGGTTGGTTGGGTTTGTGGGTTATCAGATGGGTAACCATAGTTGTCAAGGAACAGATGTGTCTAGTTCCTTGCAAAACAGTTGGAGATCCTTTAATGCGCTCAAATTATCCGGGAGAGCATTCCAGTGTTGGGGCAATATATGTGAATGCTCTAGAACTTGTAAAGTGATTGGTGTTGTGGATGTAACATAGCCCACTTATCTGGTCTGGCCTGGAATGGATGATAAGGAAATGTCATTGTATGCATTATGAAGGAAAATGCAGGACATTACATTGAAACATCCTTTCAAATAACCCTCAAATGCTGGAAGGAAATATTGAATCTGTGTACTGTACTTCAACAGAACATACTAATCCTCTCAGCATAAATGTCTCTTTCTTATTAATCACTTTTCTCGTGGTATCTCATGTTTAGTTAAGAAAATTCTGCAAGACATGGCTTTTAAAGTCTGCTTTTAAAATCTACTTTATATTGTTTCTGATGACCAATAGTTCCTTTGATGATTATCAAGTTGGGCTATTTTAATCAGTATGAAGTTCTTCTGTGGTGTGTATGGTGAAATTAGACTTATCTGCTTATTGTTGTTCCTTAAGGAACGCCAGTCTAGTCCCGACATCTGGGGTTTAAGCGCCTCCTCCAGCAGCAATGGAGACTGAGAAACGTCATTCTTCTGATGACACTGGTGCAAATACTCCCGGGACCGTTTCCTCTGACCAGTAATCTATTGACAAAGCAGACTTGCCCGAGCAACAGTTAAGTATCAATAAATTAACCAATTGAACCTCGACTTAACTTTAACTATACACTTACAGGAACTAACTACTCCCATTATAGTAGATGGAATAAAAGAAAACAGTACGTTCATATATGAACCTGTGCCAAGGAAGGCCACCCTTTCTCGTTTCCCGAAGGATCCAGATGCCCCCTGGCACCCCCTTCTCTATTCTAACCTCCCGTCTTTTTGTATGGCTCTCAGCGACCCATTAGCTCCCCTCTCTTAAGCCTTGAGCCCTAACTCCATGCTTCAGGCCAACAGCACAGAAACAACCAGGAAGGGATACGGGACTAAACTGGAGTTCCTTAAGGAACAACAATTAGCAGGTAAGTCTAATTTCACCTTCCTTATCATCCCTCCAGTCTAGTCCCAACATCTGGGGATGTAACAGAGCAGTGAAACTTTTTCTTACCGGGAGGGACCCGCCAGGCCAGCCTGAAGCACCGCTGTGCCAAAGCTAGTATCCCTTTCCACCTGCACATCCAGACGGTAATGCTTAACAAAAGTATTAAACGATGCCCAAGTCGCTGCCTTACAAATCTCAATAGCCGGCACTAGACCGCATTCTGCCCAAGACGCCGCCTGATGCCCTCTGGCACTGACTTCCCCTTCAAAATGTAAGCTGATGCTATTGCTTCTTTAAGCCAACGTGCAATGGAAGCTTTACTAGCAGCTTCCCCCCTTCGTGCTCCGCCAAAGAGAACAAAAAGCCTATCCGTCTTTCTGAAACTCGCCGTTCTCCAAAGATACTTCTTCAGCGTTCACCGCACATCCAGAGCGTGTAAGGAACCGGAGGCTGCCTTCCCTCCCGAGTCGACAAACACTGGGAGAGAAACTACCTGATTCACATGAAACACTGAGACTACCTTTGGTAAGAAAGATGGCACAGGCCGCAGCACCACCTCGTTATCATAAAAGGACAAAAAAGGCTTCCGACACAATAAAGCCTGTAACTCCGAAATTCTACGTGTTGAACAGATCGCTACTAGAAATACCGCCTTGAGTGTCAGATCCTTATCAGATGCCTACGCCAAAGGCTCAAAAGGTCCGTGTGCTAACGCATCCAACACCAACGTCAGATCCCACCGAGGATCTGGTGATCTACAAGGAGGCCTAAGAAGGCTTTATAGGTACTTACACATGTTAAAAGACAGGAGGTGCTCTCAGGTGAAGCTCATTACCCAAATCAGTCATACACTAAGGACCTGAGATTAGTTAAGCTTCAGGTGAACAAGGTATATTACACGTATTAGGTACAGTTTTATTAGTATAAATATCCATAGCAACCCTTAGTAAGTAAAGAACTTAGATCTAAACACAAACTTAAAACTTAAACCAGTGGGACACTGTGATACCTGGGTACAAACTATATCGTAATGATAGAGCTGATCAAATTGGTGGAGGGGTTGCTCTCTATGTTAGAGAGGGCATTGAGTCAGAAAGGATTAAAGTTTTGCAGGAAACAAAATCTGCTGTAGAATCTATATGGATTGAAATTCCATGTAAAAGGGGGAAGGCAATGGCAAAAGGGGGTGTACTATCAAGCGCCTTGCCAGAATGACCAAATGGATGATGAAATGCTCAAAGAAATCAAGGAAGCTAACAAAAGTTACAGTGCAGTAATAATAATGGGTGATTTCAACTACCCCGGTATCGACTGGATCAGTGTCACGTCAGGACATGCTAGGGAGATAAAGTTCCTAGATGAAATAAATGACTGCTTCTTGGAGCAGCTGGTTCATGAACCGACCAGAGGGGAAGCCATATTAGACCTAGTCCTTAGTGGAACAGCAGATCTAGTGCAAGAGATAAGGTTGTTGGGGCCACTTGGCAATAGTGATCATAGCATGATCGCCTTTGATTTAATTAGTGGAGGAGGGATAGTAAGGAATTCCACAGTACTACCTTTTAACTTTCGAAAGGGAGACTATGAAAAAATGAGGAAAACAGTTAAGAAAAAACTAAAAGGAGCAGTTGCATAGGTTAAAGATGTACATCAGGCTTGGCTGTTAAAAAATACTATCTTGGAAGCCCAGACCAGCTGTATTCCACACTTTAAGAAAAGTGGAAGTCCAAAAAACTGCCAGAATGGTTTAAAGGTGAGGTCAGAGAGGCTGTTGTTGCCAAAAAAGCATCTTTCAGGAAATGGAAAAAAGAGCCAAACGACGAAACCTGGAAACAGCACAAGCACTGGCAAGTCAAATGCAAGGCATTGATAAGGCAGGCAAAGGGAGAATTTGAGAAGAAGCTTGCTGCGGAAGCAAAAACACGAAGTAAAGACCTTTTCAAGTACATTCGTAGCAAAAACCTGTGAGAGAGTCAGTTGGTCCATTAGATGATAAAGGGGTTAAAGGAGCACTAAGAGGCGACAAGGCGATAGCGGAGAGATTGAATGAATTCTTTGCTTCAGTCTTTACTGAGGAAGATGCAGAGATGTTACCCATGACTGAAGTGGTATTTAAAGGTGCGGAAGAATTGAAGGAAATATCGATACATCGGGAAGATGTATTACAACTATTAGATAAACTGAAGAGTAGCAAATCACCTGGGCTGGATGGTATACATCCAAGGGTGTTGAAAGAACTGAAATATGAGATTGCAGACCTGCTATTAGTAATCTGTGAACTATCATTAAAATCATCTCTAATACCTGAAGATTGGAGGATCGCCAATGTAACACCAATTTTTAAAAAGGGTTCCAGAGGTGATCCGGGAAACTACAGACCGGTGAGCCTGACATCAGTACCGGGAAAAAATGGTAGAAACCATCATAAAGAATAAAATTACTCAGCATGTAGATAGTCATGACCTAATGGGAGACAGCCAACATGGCTTTAGACAAGGAAGATCTTGTCTTACTAATCCGTTATGTTTTTTTGAAGGAGTGCATAATCAGGTGGACAAAGGTGAGTCGGTTGATATTGTGTATCTGGACTTTCAGAAAGCCGTAAGCGAGAATCGATCTACCTGGGGCATAAGAATGGGACCCTGTAACAAAAGATCCTTCCGAACCGGAAGCCAGACGAGATCCGCGTACCACAGTCTCCTTGGCCCCTTGTTCTCTAATGATGCCTGAAACGCTCTGAGCGCTAGAGCCACTGCTCTCAACTTCAACCTGTTGATGGACCATGACTTTTCCACGTTGGTCCACTGCCCTTGGGCATAGGTCCCTTCGAAGTGTGCGCCCCATCCCACGAGACTGGCGTCCGTCGTAAGGGGTACCCAGGCGGGCGCTTCCAGAGGCATTCCCTTCTCCAGAACTCCAGGCCTCAACCACCACTGCAGCGCCTACCTCGTTTCTATCCAACACGGCAGTACCTTGGATAGCGGATCGTACTGGTGAGACCAGCTTCTGAACAATGCCCTCTGTTACGGTCGCATAAGTGCCTGTGCCCACGGAACCAATTTGAGAGTTGCTGCCATCGTACCTAGCAACTGCAGATACTGCCACGCCGTGGGAATCCTACAGCTGAGAAAGGTGTGGACTAGGCTTCTCAAGGCCTGTACCCTCACCTGAGGCAGAAATACCTTCCCTAACTGCGTATCAAAACATGCTCCGAGATACTGCAAGGTCTGCGACGGCTCCAGTCTGCTCTTCTCTCTGTTGATCACCCAGCCTAGACTCTGAAGGAACTCTACCACTCTGTCGCCAATTCGCTCTCTCCCCTGGACTTTGCCCGTATCAACCAATTGTCCAAATAGGGGTGCACCAGAATTCCTTCTTTCCTCAATGCCACCGCCACGACAACCATAACCTTGGTAAATGTCCGTGGAGCTGTTGCTAACCCGAACGGTAATGCTCGGAACTGAAAATGCCCCATCGGCAGAGCAAACCTGAGGAATTTAGTGTAGTTACTCACCTGTAACAGATGTTCTCCAGGAGCAGTAGGAATCAGTCCTCACATATGGGAGACGTCAGCGCCGACGAAGCCCTCGTGCGGAGCATTTCCCCAGCTTTCAAAGAAAGCCTTTGGGAATGCAGCACGCATGCGCGGTCCCCATCCCGCCCAAGGGTGCCATCTTGCTCAGTCTGATGACATAGCTAAAAGACAGCAAAAATCAAAATGCAGGATAGGACTGCAACTCCAGGGGAGGAGAGAGGGTCGTGAGGACTGATTCCTGCTGCTCCTGGAGAACACCTGTTAAGGTGAGTAACTACACTTTCTCCAGACCAAGCAGGAAGACAGCCCTCACATATGGGACTCCCCAGCTCTAGGCTACCGTGAACCCAGAGCTGAAAAAATGGCTCCCTCTCAAGAGCCTCAGCATCCGTGATACAAATTTTCTCTGAGAACGCACCCTGTACAGTAGCCCAACACAAAGGGCCGAAGTGTAGGAGTTGCCTAAACCTCAAAGAGATTACGGAGTACCACCTGGCCGAAAACACTGTCCCGCCAGGACTCTCTCTCTCCAGGCAGTAATGGGCTACAAAAGTCTGGCTTGAAGACTAAGTTGCAGCCCGGCAGATGTCAGTCAACGGAACAGAGCGGAGATGAGCTACTGATGCGGCTTTCGCCCTGACACGGTGGGCTGTGACCCGACCCTGCAAGGGGAGGTCGGCTGCCCTGTACGCCCAGGCGATGCAATCTGCTACCCAAGAGGACAACGTACGCTTGGAGACAGGTAACCCCATCCTATTAGGGTCAAACGAGATGAAGAACCGAGTAGCCCTTTGATGCTCCCGTGTACGTTCTATGTAAAAGGACAACGCCCTTTTACAGTCCAGGGTATGCAAAACTGTTTCAGCCCGGCTGGCATGCGGTCTGGGAAAAAAGGTCGGAAGAACCACCTCCTGATTGAGGTGGAAAGAGGACACCACTTTTGGGAGGAACTTGGGATGAGTCCGTAGGACCACCCTGTTCCTATAGAACCGCATGTACGGTTTATCAGAAACCAGAACTTGCAGTTCACTCACACGTCTGGCCGAGGTCAGAGCCACCAGGAAGAGCGCTTTCCAAGAGAGGAAGCGCAAATGGCAAGTAGCCATCTGCTCAAACGGAAGGCGAGTAAGTTGCTGCAAGACCACGTTCAAATCCCACTCAGTCGCCGGTGGACGAACCGGAGGCTTGAGTAGAAGCAGACCTCCGAGAAATCTGGACACCAAGGGGTGAACCGACAGAGACTGTCCCTCCACCGGTGAGTGGTGCGCTGACAAAGCACTGAGGTGGACCCGAACAGAGTTAGACTTAAAGCCTAGGTCTGAAAGGTGAAGTAGATACTGCAGTACTACTGGCACAAGGCAAGAGAAAGGATCTTCATTGTGCTGAGCACACCATACCATAAACCTACACCACTTGAGGGCATAGGAATTTCTGGTGGACTGCCTCCTAGAGGCCAAGACCACCTCCTCAACCTCCTTAGGTAGAAGTAAGGGAGCCAGCACTATCCTTTCAGCAGCCAGGCCATCAGATTGAGGGACCTGAGATTGGGGTGCAGAAGGGAACCCTGCTCTTGAGACAGGAGATCATGTTGCAGCCCCAGAGGGAACGGAGCTTCCACCGCGCCAAGAAGAAGAAGAAGAAACCACGGCTGCCTCGGCCATCTGGGGGCTACCAGAATCACAGAGGCCTTGTCCCGGAGGATCCTGAACAGAGTTCAGGCCACCAGGGGCGTGGGAGGAAACGCATACAGGAGGCCCGTAGACCAAGAGATCAGAAAAGCATCTGCTGTCATCCTCAGGGGATACGGCTGTGTGGAGCAAAACCTGGGCAGCTGATGGTTCAGTGGGCTTGCAAAGAGATCGATGGATGGAAATCCCCAGCGGAGGAAGATCTGCTTGACCACCAATGGATTCAACTGCCATTCGTGAGGCTGGAGAATCCTGCTTAGCTTGTCTACTAGGAAGTTTTCCTGACCAGGTAGATAAACCGCTTTGAGAAACATGCCTTGTCTGACCGCAAAGGAGCATAGGGCCAGTGCCTCCTGACATAGGAGCCTGGACCCTGTGCCCCCTTGTTTGTTCACGTAGAACATTGCCACCTGATTGTCCGTCTGAACTAGGACAGACTGTTGAGAGAGAGCATGGCAGAAGGTTTGCAGAGCTAAGTGGATTGCTCGCAGCTCTAAAAGGTTGATCTGCTGTGTGGCCTCCCGAGGGGACCACAGGCCTTGAGTGCACGTGCCCTGGCAATGTGCACCCCAGCCCTTTAAGGACGCATCTGTCATCAGCACTTTTGTGCGTGCTGGAGCCTGAAACGGTACACCCCTGAGAAGGTTTGGCAGATGTAGCCACCACTGTAAGGAGTTCAGAAGTCGTCTGGACATCTTTACTCTGTCTCGGAGGTCGCCAGTGGCTTGTGTCCACTGATCTCTGAGGCACTATTGAGCAGCTCGCATGTGCAGACGGGCATTCTGGGTCACATGTACCGTGGATGCCAAGTGGCCCAGGAGCCACAGGTAGTGCCTGGCAGAAACACGAGAACTGCTTTGGAACTGGTTGGCCAAGTCCATAAGTCTGTAGGCCCTGTCCTCGGGCAAGTAAGCTTTTGCCTGAAGGGTGTCCAACCTGGCCCCTATAAACTCTAGGTTCTGAGAGGGGAGCAAAGTGGACTCTGCGTAGTTTATGACAAAGCCCAGATGCTGAAGACGACAGACCGTGCGAAGAGTAGCCTGTCAAGCCTCCTGGAGTGACTGGCCCCCGATTAGCCAGTCGTCAAGGTAGGGAAGACAAAAATACCCTGATTTCTGAGAAAAGCCGTCACTACCGCCAGGCATTTGGTGAAAACCCTGGGGGCAGAGGTCAGGCCAAAAGGAAGCACTCTGTACTGAAAGTGGTTTCCTCCCACCACAAATCTGAGATATTGTCCGTGGTCTGGATGGATGAGGATGCGAGTATAAGCATCCTTTAGGTCCAAGGAGCATAGCCAGTCTCCCTGCTGGAGGTAGGGCAGCAGTATCCCAAGGGTAAGCCATCTTGAACTTTTCCCTCTCCAGAAACTTGTTCAGATTTCGCAAGTCTAGGATAGATCTGAGGCCTCCTGTTCTCTTTGATACTAGGAAGTACCTGGAGTAGAAGCCTTGCCCTTCCAGGTGGTGTTAAGCCAAAAAAGTGACCAATTATTCTATTAGTATGAGAATTCCTCACAATTAGTCTCTAACTTCCCACATTGCATTTAAAATGCATGTCATATGTTTATATATAGAAACCGGGTCTCAGACTTCCAGGAGCTATGGTATTAACTTTTTGACCAGGTGCTCCAATTTGCATCAATGACCCTTTTTTTTGTTAAATTATTGTCATTTTTATTAATTTAGTTTAAAGTAAAAATCTTTGAAAGAACAAGCAAGTCAGGCTAATCTTAATTGTAGAATCCCAACGCCAATTTCAGCGCTGCTGCATTTCACGAGTATATCGTTTCTTCAGGGGTTTGTGCTCTGACTTCCAAAGTTATCAACTTAAACTAGGAAAACAGACAAAACATTCTCAAATTAATAAAATACTTCAAGTGGAGGTTTCATCAGGTGGTGTGGCACCGGTTCCCCCGCCTGTTCCATTAAGAGACTTGCCAACTCCTGATGGAGGAGGTCCCTGTGTAGAGGGAGTCTTGGAGGCTCCCCTGGATAGTAGGAGGGGGGTAGCTGGTGAAAATGGAGCATATAGCCCTTCTGCACTATGCTCAGTACCCAGGTATCCCCCGAGATGGCTGGACACCTGTAGGCGGTACAAGGTCACCCGACCTCCTGTGCTGAATGGAGCCACCGGCAAAGGAGAGGCTATGTTGTGGGAGTCAAAAACCCCCCTCCCTGCTGTGCAGGAGCCGGAGCTGGTGGCTTGGGGGTTTTCTGCCTACGGGGCCCATGCCCCTGCCCCTTGGCCTGCTGGACAGGCCTGATACTGAGGGTAGGTTTTGTAGGCCACACCCTTCCTCGGGAAAAAGGGCTTCTTTCCCGAGCCCTTCTTTTTGTGAGAAGGGGCAGAAGTCTTTCTGGACAGTCTTGTCCTGGTGAGAGTCTTGGTCTTGATTTCTGAAGCCTTCTCAGTCATGGGCTTGCCGAACAGGTTGTCACCTCGGCACGGGACATCAACCAAACTTGTCCTGTACCCATGACTCCAGGTCCGACGACTGTAGCCAGGCCTGATGGCGTGCACGGATGCTGGCCACGGCTACCCGGGCCGAAGCTTCGAAGCCGTCATAGGCTGCTCGAGATATAAACTTCGAGTACTCTCGGATCCCTGAAGACAAGGCTTTGAATCTCTGCAAGGGTGGTCCCATAAGTACATGCCCATGTACAGCCGGTAGGTCTGGACACGGCAAGACAGCATAGAGCCCTGGAAGCACTTTCTACCGAGGGCATCCAGGTTCCAGGCCTCCCGGCCGGGAGGCACCAAGAAGTGCATCTTTTGACTTTTCAGCCTGTGCGTGGCCGATTCCACAACAATGGAGTTGTGCGGTAGCTGTGCCTTTTGGAACGCAGGGTTCTTACGGACTCGATAAATAGAATCGACCCGCTTGCTAAGAACCGGCGCCGAGGCCGGTGCTTCCCACATACAGAAGAGCAGCCGTTCCAGCATCGGAGGAACCGGAACAGTAAAGGCTTCCTTCGGAGGAAAATCATACTGGAGGGCATCGAGCTCTTCGGCTCGAGGCTCCTCCTCGGCATCCACCGGGAATGCCAAAGCCTTGGCCATGTTCCTGACAAAATTTGAGAACCGGGTATCTTCCGGGGGGGGGGGGGGGACCCTCTCCGAGGCTCGGACTCCAGGGAGTCCGACGGGATGCACCGGATCCGGAAAGTGTCAGGAGACTCCTCATCCTCCGTCTCCCATGCCAACTCCTCCGAGGAGTTGTCGAGCGGCTCCGGCCGTGTGGGCCTTGATGCCACCCACCCCAACGCCAAGGGCACCGGCGTCGATGACCTCGGCCCTGCATGACCGGCGATCAGTACCCGCTGCTGCTCCATGAAGGCAGCCAGGCTGCTCTCCAGGGCCGTCAACCTGAGACCGAGCTCAGGAGACTCCGCAGCCCCTGACTCGGGCCCCGACGGCGTCGGGCCTGACGTCGGTTCTCCCGGAGGAGAGTCAATGAGGACAACAGAAGTTACCTGACTCGGGGACTCCGGCTCCAGGCAAGGTAGTTTGTTCGGCTGCTCTGACTCGAGAGCCCGGGACAGCGGTCAGGGCTTCGTGACCTGGCCCTCGAGGATCCAGGTGCCTCCACTGACGCCACCCTCACGAGGTTCTTCTTCCTTTTGTGCTCCCGGGCCGGAAACCCCCTTCTCAGAGTACGCATGACGGCACTCAGGGTCAGACTCCCAAGATGTCGAGGCCTCTGATGAAGTCCGGGCCCGGCCGGATGCGGACTCCGAAAAAATTCTCTCACGTTGATGCTGACGCTCCGAAGCGCCTTCGACGACATGTTGCTGCATGGGCCACAGACCAGCGGGTCATGGTCGGGCCCGAGGCAGCAGTCGTGTGTGTCGGTGAGAGACATAAGTTTTACACCGATCACATTTTTTGAACCCGCTGGCAGCCATCAGGGGAAAAAGGGCCCCTGCAAGGTCAAAAGACAGGGCTGCCAGTGAAAATAACACAAAAAGCGCGAACGCTAGTCACAAAGGACAAAAAACGAAAAAGAAGTTCCGGGCTCGATACCCGTGTACCGAGCCGAGGCCGGATGGGGAACTGGTGTCGAACCAGATAAAGAGATGTGAAAAATCACAGAAAAAAAATCAACTTTTTTCTGGGTAACACAAACTACGTCCGTTGGGCTCTGTGGAAAAAGGAAGACTGAGCAAGATCGCACCCTTGGGCGGGAAGGGGACCATGCATGCGCGCTGCATTCCCAAAGGCTTTCTTTGAAAGCTGGGGAAATGCTCCGCATGAGGGCTCCACCGGCGCCGACATCACCCATATGTGAGGACTAACTTCCTGCTTGGTCCTGGAGAACTGATGCTCCTGTCGAATGGGTATGTGAAGATACGCTTCCGACAAATCCAGTGCAGTAAGGAACTCCCCTGCTCTTACAGCCACAATGACCAACCTTAGAGTTTCCATATGAAAATGCGATATGCGCAGACACCGATTTACCTTCTTGAGATTCAAAATCGGACGAAAGGATCCCTCCTTTTTTGGCACCACAAAATAAATGTAATATCGACCGTACCCGCATTGCTCTGGTGGAACCGGAACTACCGTATTGAGTCTCAGTAGCCTCTCCAACTTCTCTTGCACTGCCTAGACCTTCAAAGGCATTTTGCATTGGGATTGAACGAAAGTGTCGGCCACTGGGCATTGGAACTCGAGAGCATATCCCTCTCGAATGGATTTCCAAAACCCACTGGTCAGTGGTAATTTGGGCCCAAGCAAGATAAAACTTCCGTAACCAACCTCCTACGGATACCACCTCCCCTTGGGCCCTCCTGGCATCATTGTGGCTTTCTAAGGTTCGAGGAAGAGGTGGCCGCAAATCCTCTATTTGCCCCTCGAAAGCCTTGAAACCCCTGGCTTCTATAGGAGAAACGTCCCCTCTGAAATTGCCCAAAACGAGTTGGACGGAAACGCCAAAATTCTCTCTGCTGATTCTTGTTAGCCTGCAAAGGCCTACTTTGCTTTTGCTTGTGCTCTGGGAAACTTCCTCCCTTAGACTCTCCCAAATCCTTTACCAACTTATCCAAATCTTCACCAAAAAGCAGCTTCCCTCTAAAAGGCAGTTTGCCCAATCTAGCCTTTGAGGAACCATCCGCTGCCCAATTACGCAGCCAAAGATAACATCGAGCTGCTATCACAGACGCCATACTTTTAGATAGACTCCTAATAAGGTCATAATGAATGTCCGCTAGGTAAGCCGTCCCCGATTCTAACTTGGACACATCCCCTTCACTCTCTTCAGTTGGTCTCCCTGAATATGCTGCGACCATCGGAGACAGGCCCAAGCCACCCAGGCTCCACAAACCGATGCATGCAAAGAAAGGGCACTGATGTTGAATACGTGTTTCAACAAAGTATCTAACTTCCTATCCTGCACATCCTTGAGAGCGGCACTACCTTCCAGCGGGATGGTAGTCTTCTTGGTCACTGCCGACACTGCTGGGTCTACCTTTGGAGGCTTAAACAAATCCCAATCCTGATCCGCCAACGGGTATAGGCGAGCCATAATCCTGGAACCCTTAAGGGCTGCTTCTGGCATGTCCCATTCCTCTTGAATCATTTCCCGCATCATTCTATGAACTGGGAATGCTCTCTGTGTCTTACGGAACACCAGCAACAAGGGATCCTCTAAGGAGGTATCCTCTGTGGGCCCCACAGACGGCATATTTAGAGCTTTTAGGGTTTCCCCTATGAGAGCAGGTAACTCGTCCCGTCAGAACACCCTAACAACCCTTGCCTGATCTTTGTGCTCTGCTAACTCTCCTTCCTCTAATTCCTCTTCCATGTCCTGCTCTCCGTCCTCCGAAAAGGGACTCTCCGAGGCCGCTGACTGCTCCTGCAAATGCTTTCCCTTTCTAGACTTCTTTGCAGGTATCTCTAGAAGTCCCAAATCTAGAGATGTTGCTGGCCGCTTTACTGCCCGGTACCCTTCCGGTGCAGCTGTTTCTGTGTTACTATTACTGCACCTGAAGGCTTGTTGTAACAAAGCCACAACATCCTGCGAATATATTGCCGCCAGCCCCGCAGGTAAAGCCGGCTGTGCCGCTGAAACATCTGTAGCGAAGGAAGCTGGCCTCCTGGGAACAGACGTTGCAGACTCCGGTTTCTGCTACTGCTCCCTTTCTAACACCGCGTCTTAGAAGGCATCATCCATCCATCCATCCATTCCTTCATTCTATGTCCTGACACTGAAAAAGAAATTCAGGCCAATTCCTCCTGTTTTTCACAGCGCAGAGTCCAACCCTGAAAAACTGTACCCGAACGCAAAGAAACCTCTCACTACAACGTTCCTGCAGGCCCGACTATCTCGCAGCTTTCCCACACTTCAGCCACGTGGCCACTACACTCCGGAGCAGAACACAGCCCTCTCATCGGCTCCCCTGCCTTTGCTCAAAACAGCCACTTACCTTACTCACCGCTGACACTGACTTCACCGACTGCTCCTCCCTGTGCTCAGCCGGACAGCGGCTTCCGCAACGCGGGAGAATGAGCAACTGAGGAGCCGGTACTTCAGGGCTTAGCGGCTTTGGCGCGCGTCCCCGCCGTGCTCTTTCAGCGTCATTCCTCTGCTGTTGCCGCCGGTTCCTCACCTAAACCATGGGTTCGGGAACCGGAGCACAGCCTTTTTTACCTCGGGATAATCACTTCTTTTGCAGCCCCCTTAAGTAGAACCAGAGGGAGGGAGACAGGAAGGGGGCCTTAACACAGCTTGTTCTTTAAAATGACAGTCTTCCTTTTTTTTTTTTTATGTAGCACTTAAACTAATCGTATTAACCCTATCTAAACTACTGTCCTTAAATGTTTCTCCAGCAAGCCTGCTCTCCAGGCTCACCACCCTCCAGCTGTTATGGAGACTGAGATTACTGGTCAGAGGAGGCGGTCCCGGGAGTATTTGTAACAGTGTCATCAGAAGAATGACGTTTCTCAGTCTCCATAGCTGCTGGAGGAGGTGCTTAAACCACAGATGTCGGGACTAGACCACGATAAGAAAATTCTTTAATAATAATTCCTTATGTTATTTTGTTTGCTGCCTACAGTTCCAAATAAAGTTAGTCAACTGATAATTAAGATAACTTCTTTGCACATTTTGCACCAGTAAATACAAATGTAGGCATAGTAAATATTGGAAACTGCCCGTGGCACCACATTTTGAAGGTGCCAAATGCCTGGGCAAAGGCGGAGCCTGCTCCAACTTACTTTAGAGTGCTTCAACCGTCGTCGTCGTCGTTGTTGTTGTTGTTAAGTGCCGTCGAGTCGGAGTCGACTCATGGCGACCCTCTGGATAGCTATCCTAAATTGTATTCAGTCTTGAGTCAAGCGGCTCATTGTTGACAGACTGGTACCTGTAGTTGCTGTTATTGTATCGATCCATCTCATTGCTGGCCTTCCTCTTTTGAGCTGACCTATCTTGCCAAGCATGATATCTTTCTCTAATGATCTCTCTTCGCATGATGTGTCCAAAGTATGAAAGTCGAAGTCTTGTCATCTGAGCTTCTAAAGAAAGCTTAGGTTTGATCTCCTCTAGTACCGACTGGTTTGTTCTTCGGGCAGTCCATGGTATACACAGTATTCGCCGCCAGCACCATAATTCAAAGGCATCAATTTTCTTCCTGTCTACCTTTTCACTGTCCAGCTTTCACATCCATATGATGTTATTGAAAATACCATGGCTTGAACAAGTCGAATCTTTGTATGGAGAGAGACATCTCTGCTCTTGAGGATCTTATCTAGGTCTTTCATAGCCATTCTGCCAAGAGCAATGCGTCGTTTGATTTCTTGACTGCTTGTTGCTTCTTTATTGATAGTTGATCCAAGTAGGTTAAAGTTGTTCACGATTTCAATTTCTTCTCCTTCAACAATGAACCTGTTGATTATGCCAGTTGTCATGATCTTTGTCTTCTTTACATCAAGGTGCAGGCCCATTTTGAGACTATGTTCTTTGATTGTGAGAAGCAAATGTTTCAGATCATCTTCACTTTCAGCCAGTAATGTGGTATCATCAGCATAGCGAAGGTTGTTGATGAGTCTTCCACCAATCTTCACACCTCTGTTGTCTTCATACAATCCTGCTTCTCTGATGATCTGTTCTGCATATAAATTAAACAGGTAGGGGGAAAGTATGCAGCCTTGTCTTACACCTTTGCTTATTTTAAACCATTCTGTTTCTCCTTGTTCCGTTCGAACTGCTGCTTCTTGATCAATGTACAGATTATGCAAGAGTACAATCAGGTGTTCTGGTATACCCATGCTTCTTAATGTGGCCCAGAGTTTCTCATGGTTTACACAGTCAAAAGCCTTGCTATAGTCTATAAAGCACAAATAGATATCCTTTTGGTATTCTTTAATCTTTTCAAGGATCCATCTCACATCCGCAATGTCGTCTCTCGTTCCTCGCCCTTTGCTGAACCCTGCTTGCACTTCAGGTATTTCTTATTCCAGGTATGGTTGTAGTCTCTTTTGAATTGAATAATCTTCAGTAGAATCTTGCTGGCATGTGGGATCAGAGCGATTGTGCGATAATTTCCACAGTCAGTTGGATCACCTTTCTTTAGTACTGGTATAAACACAGATCTTTTCCAGTCAGTTGGCCATGATGTTGTCTTCCATATTTCTTGGCAGAGCCTTGTAAGTACGGTAACAGCTGCATCAGATTGCTGTAATACTTCTATGGGAATGCTATCAATGCCTGGTGCTTTATTCTTTGATAAGGCTTTCAATGCTGCTTTAAACTTCTTCTTTCATCACCAATGGTTCCCGATCATAAGGTACAGGTTGAAACGGCTGTTGGTCCACTTGATCTTTATCATATAAAAACTCTGTATATTCCTTCCACCTTTTCTTGATCTTCTCAACATCATTCAACATAGAACCTTGAGCATCTTGTAACATTCCAATTCGAGGCTGGAACCTTTTCTTTAACTCTCGTAGCTTTAGGAAAGCCGATCTTGTTCTTCCTCTAATAGTTTTTGCTTCTATTTCCTTGCATGCATCGTTGTAGTACTTTTCCTTGTCCTGTCTTGCTGCACGTTGGAAATCTCTGTTGAGTTCTGTTATTGTCTTTCTTTCTCCACTGGCTTTAGCTTCTCTGCATTTCTGGGCAATTTTCAGAGTTTCTTCCGTCATCCATTTTGGCCGTTTTTGCTTTTTCACCTTTTGTAGAGACTTCTCGCTTTCTTCCAACACAACCTTCTTGATGTCATTCCATAACTCTTCTGGAGCTCTGTTATTTGTATCTAAAGCAGCAAATCGATTTTGCAGGCAGTCTTTAAATTCCAGTGGTATATTCTCAAGGTCATATTTTGCTGCATTCATGAGTGGTTTGTTCTTTTTCAACTTTAGCTTGAGTTTGCATACTAGTAGTTGATAATCTGTACCACAGTCAGCTCCAGGTTTCGTCTTTGTTGATGTTATAGAACTTTTCCATTGTTGATTTCCACAGATGTAGTCAATTTGATTTTTATACAATCCACTGGATGAAGTCCATGTGTACAGTCGCCACTTGTGTTGCTGGAAGGTGTTTGAGATGAATAGATCGTTGGTCTTGCAGAATTCTATCAGTCTTTCTCCAGCTTCATTTCTGTTGCCAAGTCCATATTTTCCCAACTACTTTGCCGCCTTCTTTGTTGCCAACTTTTGTGTTCCAGTCACCCATGACTATCAGGATATCCTGTTTGCATGTTCTGTCAATTTCAGCTTGTACTTATTCATAGAACTCTTCAATTTCATTCTCTTCTGCAGCTGTTGTTGGGGAATATACTTGAATTATAGTTGTGTTGATAGGCATTCCTCGTAGACGAATAGAGATTAAGCATTCACTGACTGCATTGTATTTTATTACAGTTCTTGCAAGTTTCTTCTTTATTATAAATGCAACATCATTTCTTCTTTGTCTTTCATTTCCAGCATAGTAGACCATGTGATCATCTGATGCAAAGTGCCCGATGCCAGTCCATTTCAGTTCGCTGACACCCAACCAATCAAGTTGTACACGTTCCATTTCATTCTTGACCACCTCCAACTTCCCTTGGTTCATGCTTCGTACGTTCCATGTTCCAATGCGTAAGACATCTTTACAGCTTCTGACTCTCATTTCATGCGCAGCTACATCAGCAGTCAGACGTCCCGAGGGCTGTTAGTGTGGCTGGGTTTAAAAAAGGTTTTGATAAGTTCCTGGAGGAAAGGTCCATAAACCATTATTAAGAAGGGACCCAGGATATCAATGCTTGACCCAGTACAAGCATTGCGGAACCTGTCTCTTTTGGGGAAACTGCTAGGTACGTATGACCTAGATTGGCCACTGTTGGAAACAAGGATACTGGGCTTGATGGACCTTGGTCTGACCCAGTATGGCATATCTTATGTTCTTATGTTCTTATAATTTATCCACAGCTTTTTATATCAATGTGTTACGGACCTATGTGCTGAAGTCAGAATGCTGGAAAGGATGGGATAAGTTATACAAATAACTTATCTGCTTTATCTCACAGTCAGTCAGACTTTACTGCATAAATATACAGTGGCTGAATAATCGATACATTTTAGCCAAATAAACCAAAGTGCTGGAGAAATCATTTTTAACACACATTTATGTGGTTAGCATCTGATGCTGACCACAAAAGTGTTTTTCAATATCTGCTGCCCCTCCCCCCCCCACCACAACATTTCTTTTTCAATGCAGCATACTTACGGTTCCTTTTAATGACTTTTGTGAACTCCACAATCTTTAAATATCAAACTGTAACCACACCATCTGTACAGCAAAACTGACAGTCAAAGGAGAAAAAAAATGGAATGGCATACTGCCTAGGTAACTGACGCCTTCAGCATTATCAAGGGATGAAATCTTTCTCTCTTAAGAACACATTTTGAGGCAATGCTGAAACACATATTGACAAATAAAGGAACCAGCTGCTGTAAATGCCATTCAATTGACATTAATAGTATTAAGTGAAGATCACAAACTAATGAAAACGTGAAACCCAACAGGCAGCACACTCAAGAGTACTGCAAATAATGGTTGTTTCTTATCCAAAACGTTTTACTCTAACTAGCTCAGACCACATCAGAAATCTTAAACGTTAACTTTACTTATAAAATAAAATAAAAAGTTTTGTGTACATCTGGTTAAAATCTCCCAATTCACTGTACTTACAGAAGCAAATGAATTTTCGATTAGCAGAAGTAAAACCCGAAGCATGTTTTTATGAATGTTTGTTGCAGACGACTTGTATAGTTATATAAAAGTCAATCTAATTGGATGACAGATTTATACTTACCCACTGAAGTCTGTAGTTTGGGAGTTCTTTTAGTTCTTGTATAGCATATTCCTTTCTAACTGTTGTTAAGTTTTATTAAATGGCAGAGGGAGAAGACCTGTGGATGGGGGAGGGGAGGATGCGGTGGAACACTATGGGGCTTGTTTACAAAGCCGCGGTAGCCTTTGGGATTGCTGCATGGTCCTCTTCCCGCCCAAGGGTGCCATCTTGCTCAGTCAGGTCCCTTAGCTCGAGCCCTACCATGCAGTTGGCAAGGGAAGGCTAAAAAAACATCAACTCATCAGGGGAGGTGGGAGGGTAGTGAGGACCGATTCCTGCTGTCCCAGGAGAACACTTGTTACAGGTGAGTAACTACACTTTCTCCAGGAACAAGCAGGAAGTCACTCCTCACTTATGGGACTCCCCAGCTACAGGTTACCGAAACTGTAACCAAAAAAGCCTCTGCGAAGTCGTGAGAAAAAGCCGATGCCTGAAGGAGCCCGAGTCCTTGGGTCCCCGGGGCGAAACCCTCGGTAGCCGTCGAGAAGGGCCGGAGGGCAGGAGTTGCTTATACCCCAAACAGATTACGGAGTACAGCCTGGCCGAAGGTGCTGTCCCAGTGGCACTCCCTCTCCATGCAGTAGTGTGAAGCGAAGGTATTTGCTGAAGCCCAGGTTGCAGCCCAGCATATGTCCGTCAGAGGCACTGAGCGCAGCGAAGCCACCGAAGTTGCCTTGGCTCGGACGCCGTGTGCGGTGACCTCCGATCCAGAGGGGCACCCGTCTTCGCGTGAATGAAGGCGATGCAGTCCGCCACCCAGATGGAGAGCGTGCGTTTTGTGACTGCCTGCCCCAGGCGATTGGGATCGTAGGACACGAAGAGCCGCCAAGATCTGAGATGAGGCTGGATGTGCTGCAGATAGAAGGCAAGGGCCCTCTTACAGTCTAGTGTATGCAAACAGCCGATGCCTGGTTGGCATGGGGTCTCAGGAAGAAGGTCGGTAAGACTATCTCCTGATTGAGATGGAAATCAAACAACCTTTGGCAGGAACTTTGGGTGGATACAGAGGACCACTGTTCCCTCTAAGCTGTGCGCGTGTGCGCGCGCACACACCTCGCCGAGCGAGCGCACATACTTTACAACAGAGCGCACAAAAATTACAGCTCTGATTCTGATAGAAAACAACACAGACATCTTAAAATTTAAAAGTTATGATTGTAATTACTAGAAATTTCCCGCTTCATTTAGTAATCGTCTATTTTCATTTAATTTAATTAAAATCAATGTGGTGTACATACTGTATTCTGACATGTAGTCAAATTTTAAAGTATATAACTCGGAGTGTCGTTATGTGGCGCACAAAAATTTAACCTTCCTTCAAAAGCTGCACACAGCTGATAATTTATGCGCACACAGCCTACAGAAAATTAGAGGGAACATTGCAGAGGACCACCTGGTATAAGGGGCATCAGTCTTGAGGGCCTGAAGCTCACTGACTCGGCAGGCCGAGGTCAAAGCCACCAGGAAGACCACCTTCCAGGATACCGCCATCGGCTCGAAAGGTGAATGCATAATCTGCATGAGCACTACGTTCAGGTCACACTGTCAAGGAAGGCCGGATGGGAGGTTTGGAAAGCAAGAGATCCTGCATAAAGTGGGAGATCAAGGGCTGCTCGGAGAGGGGTTTACCCTCGATAGGGAGGTGATTCGTTGAGATGGCACTCAGGTGCACCTTGACCGAGTTCAGCCCTTCCTTCGAGAGGTGAAGGAGATACTGGAGGACCCATCGGGTGGGACAAGAGAACGGGTCAATCTGAAGCACAGAGCACCAGATCGAGAAGCGCCACCACTTGAAGGCGTAAGCTCGTCTCGTCAAGTCTTTTCTCGATGCAAGGAGGACCTCCTTGACCTCTTCCAGGAGGTCCAGCGAGGCTAGGGATACCCGTTCAGCTGCCAGGCTGAGGGACAGCGAGGCCAGATTCGGGTGGAATACCCATCCCTACTCCTGCATTAGCAAGTCCGGGGCACAACCCAGGGGAACTGGGGGCTTGGACGAGAGCTGTAACAGAAGTGGGAACCATGGCTGTCGAGAGACGAGGGAGCGACGAGGATCACCGATGCCTGCTCCTGCTGAACCTTGTGGAGGGTCCTAGTGATGAGAGGAGTGGGAGGGAACACGAAAGAGGAGTGGGAGGGAACGCGAAAGAGGAGTGGGAGGGAACGCGAAAGAGGAGTGGGAGGGAACGCGAAAGAGGAGTGGGAGGGAACGCGAAAGAGGAGTGGGAGGGAACGCGAAAGAGGAGTGGGAGGGAACGCGAAAGAGGAGTGGGAGGGAACGCAAAAGAAGCCTGGAGGTACCTTTCGAGACTGCTCCTTTTCCAACTCTCGGGAAAGCCGCAGGGGGCTGAGCGAACGAGTGCAGGAGCGCTCTCGCATGTCTGGACCCCCAACAGCGACTTTGAGGCCGCCGCCTTTTTACGCCACTCCCCTTCAGGGGACCCCTGGTCAGAGTGCCACCTTGAATGCAGAGCTAAGGTAGGGGATCCCATCGGTGGAGAGATGACCGGGGGCACCACGGGGGATTCCGGGGCGGCCTTACGGAAAATGTCATCGGACTTCTGCTTGCGACTCAGCAGGGCCTTGGAGGACATTTTCTTACAAAGCGAGCAGAGCTCCGGATCATGATCTGCCCCGAGACACCACAGGCAGCAGTCATGGTTGCCTGTAAGCGACATGTTCTTGGAGCACCTGTCACAGTTTTTGAAACCGGTGGCCATCGGGGCAAAAAGGACCCCCACGAGGTCGAAGACCCATACGGCCAACGGCTGGGGGAAAAAAGGGCACGAAGCCCGCAAAAGGGAAAAAAAAAATGTTACAAAAACGTCCCCTTGCTTGAAAAGTGAAAAGAGCAGGGGAAGGACGGGTAGAGGACCAGTGCAACTGGAAAAATAGGAGGCCAGAGGCTGAAGAAAGAAAAAGCTTTTTCCAAGGGACAAGGACATGCATCCGAAGGGCTCCGCGGAAAAGGGGAGACTGAGCAAGATGGCATCCTTGGGTGGGAAGAGGACCACACATGCGTGAAAGCTGGGGAATTGCTCAGCACGGGCTCCATCAGTGCCAGCGTCATCCATAAGTGAGGACTGACTTCCTGCTTGTTTCTGGAGAATTGCTTTTCCCAAGTACAGCAGGAGGAGTGATTTTAAGAAGCTGCATGGGCGGAAAAAAATTTGACCCCCCCACCCCCACACACGCGCGCATGGAAAAAAGTAATTAGATCTTACCTGCTAATTAGTGTTCCTGAAGGAACGACAGTCCAGTCCCTTTACTTCTGGGTTGCGCAACCCTTCCAGCAGCTTGGAGGCTGAGCCCAACCTTTTTGGAGGAGGGGCAGCATAAATACCACTGGGACCACCCCTCAACTCCAGTAATCGAATGAAAAAGCAGACCTAAAGAGTTTCCATTAACAATCTATCTAACATAAGAACTTATATACCAAACATTGTCTATCTATGTACAATCATTTTTTTTTTTTTTTTTTTATAGAGAATGGTTAGTGGGAGGAGGGAAGGGGAACGGTCGAGGGTGGTATGCCTGAGGTTGCCCGATCCGACTTTCTCCTGCGTCCCTTCACCCCGAAATGACCCCACGCTCGGTCCAAAGTTTCCTTCTGACTGATAGGTCCTAACCGGGTGGGATCAGGGACTGGACTGTCGTTCCTTCAGGAACACTAATTAGCAGGTAAGATCTAATTACTTTTTCCTTATCGTCACTCCAGTCCAGTCCCTTTACTTCTGGGATGTACAAGAGCAGTTCAATCCTGGGTGGGATCAGGCATACCGGACTGAAGGACCGCCAGACCAAACCGAGCATCCGCTGCACTCTGGATGTCCAGCCTGTAGTGCTTGGTGAAAGTATGCAGTGAAGCCCAAGTTGCTGCCCTACAGATATCCAATGGCGGGACTAAGCTGAACTCTGCCCATGACGTAGCCTGTGCCCGGGTGGAGTGCGCCCGGAGCCCCGCTGGCACCTGTTTCCCTTTCAGGATGTAGGCGGAAGCAATCGTTTCCCTGATCCATCTGGAGATGGAGGCCTTGGCCGCCACTTCTCCCTTGTGTGGACCCCCAAACTGAACGAATAGCCGCTCAGACTTCCGGAAGAGGGCTGTGCGGGAGAGGTAGCGTTTCAAAGTCCTCCGGACATCCAAGAGCCGCAGCTTGTTATCCCTACCTCCGACCTCCTCAGCGGAGAGGACCGGGAGGTGAACTGCCTGGTTCATATGAAAGGGAGAGATGACCTTGGGCAAGAATGAAGGGACCGTTCGCAGAACTACCTTGTCCTTGAGAAACAGTAGGAAGGGGGGCTGAGAGGACAACGCTTGCAGCTCGGAAACCCGCCTTGCTGAGCAGATAGCGACCAAAAAGACTGTCTTCAGGGTTAAGTCCTTTAAGGAGGCCCTGTTCACTGGTTCAAAGGGTTCCCTGATCAGGGCGTTAAGCACTAGGTTGAGGTCCCAAGGGGGGGGGGACCGACCTCCGTTGAGGGCGCAGGCGTCTCACCGCCCTTAGGAACCTGGAGACGTCCGCGTGCGCCCCTAGGGGCTTGCCGCGGACCTTCCCTCTATAGCATGCGATTGCCGCCAGCTGAACCCGTAAGGAGCTGTGTGCTAGCCCCTTGTCAAATCCTGCCTGTAAGAATTCTAGAATCTCAGGGACTGAAGCGGAGAGGGGTTTCCGTCGGCGCTCTGCGCACCACGCTTCGAAGATGCGCCAAGTCCTAACATAGGAGAGGCAGGTCGAACGCTTCTTAGCGTTCAACAGGGTCGAGATGACAGCTCCTGAATAACCTCTCTTTAGGAGCCTCGCCCTTTCAATAGCCAGGCCGTAAGCGAGAATCGATCCACGTGAGGCATCCGAACCGGGCCTTGCCTCAGAAGATCCCTCTTGCAAGGGAGCCGCCAAGGTTGGTCGGCAATCAACCTCATCAGATCCGCATACCAGGGGCGACGAGGCCAATCCGGAGCTATGAGGATTACGTATCCCTGGTGAGACTCCACGCGTTGGAGAACTTTCCCGATCAGAACCCAGGGAGGGAACACAGAGCAGGCCCTCCGGGGGCCACTTCTGGGCCAAGGCATCCAGGCCTTCGGACATCCTTTCCTTGTGCCGGCTGAAGAATCGTTCCACCTTGGCGGACGAGAACCTCGCCATGAGATCCATGACTGGGAGTCCCTAACAGGCCACTATCTGGTCGAACGTCTCCTGCTCCAGCTCCCACTCTCCGTGGTCTATCTTGCACCTGCTGAGATAGTCTGCCGTGACGTTGTCTATGCCTGCTACGTGCTGGGCCGAGAGTGCTTCCAACCGAATTTCCGCCCACTGGAACAGAGTGCTCGCCTCCTTCTCTAAGGCGGGACTGCTGGTGCCGCCCTGGTGGTTGATGTAAGCCACCGCGGTGACATTGTCTGAGAGAATGCGAATTGCTCTCTTTTGTACTAAGGCCTCTAGAGCTCTGAGCGCTAGGCCGACGGCCCGCAATTCTAGTCTGTTGATGGGCCATTGGGCTTCCAGCAGAGTCCAGCTGCCTTGAACGAACTGGTCCTCGCAGTGAGCTCCCCAGCCTGCCAGACTGGCATCCGTCGTCAGTAATAACCACTGGTGGGGCTCGAGGGGCATCCCGCGATCCAGATTCCTTGGGGACCGTCACCAGTGCAGAGTCTGTTTGGTCCGTGGAGCGCAAGGTAACTGCATTGACATGGAGTGAAGTTGAGGTGACCACCGACGCAATAGGGCCCTCTGCAACGGCCGCATGTGGGCCCGGGCCCATGGTACCACCTCTATTGCCGCTGCCATTGTTCCCAGAACCTGAAGATAATGTCGCGCCGTGGGGTTTCGTCTGCCCAGAAACTGAGCGACCAGGAGTCTTAGTTCTCTTGATCTTGATCGAGACAGAAACACCCTGCCTCTGCTGGTGTCGAACCTTGCTCCGAGGTACTCGAGTTCCTGGGAGGGGGTCAACCTGCTCTTTGCTCGATTGATGACCCACCCCAACTCTTCTAGGACTTGAATCACTCTTGTCGTCACGGCGTGGCTTTCCTCCTCCGACTTTGCCCGGATTAGCCAATCGTCCAGGTAGGGGTGTACTAGAATTCCCTCTTTCCGTAGGGAGGCCGCTACCACCACCATCACCTTGGTGAACGTCCTTGGAGCCGTAGCTAAGCCGAAGGGTAGGGCCTGGAATTGAAAATGGCCCCTTGGCACAGCAAATCTCAGGAATTGTTGATGGGAAGCCCTGACTGGGATATGCAGGTAGGCTTCTGTCAGATCGAGGGATGTTAAGAACTCTCCGCCCCTTACGGCTGCTATGACTGAACGTAGGGTTTCCATCCGGAAATGTGGAACTCTGAGGCAGCGATTGACCTGCTTTAGATCTAGTATCCGGCGAAAGGACCCTTCCTTCTTTGGAACTACGAAGTAAATCGAGTACTGACCAGAACCGCGCTGGTCTGGTGGTACCGGGGCCACGGCCCCGAGCGTTATTAGGCGGGTGAGGGTTGTCTCTACCGCCGCTCTCTTTGCCGAAGAACCGCAGGGAGACTGAACAAAGGCTGGATGTATTTGTTTTGCAAATTCGAGAGCGTAGCCCTCTCTGATAACCTCTAGAACCCATTGATCGGACGTGACCCGGGACCAGGCGGGAAGAAATCGCCTTAGGCGACCGCCCACCGAAGGCTCTTCCCCCTGGACCCCCGTCCCCTCATTGTTTTCTATTTCCCTGAGAGGAGGAGGAGGAGGAGGAGCCAAAACCTCGGCCTGCTCCTCGAAACCCCCTGAAACCTTGTCCCTTCGAGGGAAAACGGCCCCTGGGAAAGGGGTTTGTCCTGGCTGGACGGAACCTTCGGGCGTCCCTGGGCTGGTTACGCACTGGGACTAGGGTTCGCCCTTGCTTTGGTCTGTCTTCAGGCAGCCTGCCCCCCTTAGACTCGCCAAGGTCCTTTACCAACTTCTCCAAATCTTCTCCGAATAACAGCTTCCCCTTAAATGGGAGGCGGCTCAGGCGTGCCTTCGAGGAAGCGTCCGCTGCCCAATTCCGTAGCCACAGATAACGCCTAGCCGCCACCACCGAGGCCATGTTCTTGGCTAGGCTTCTGATGAGGTCATACTGACTATCCGCCAGATAGGCTGTTCCGGATTCCAGCCTAGCAGAGTGGGCCTGAGCCTCGACAGTTGGTCCCTCTGCTGCCTGCAGCTGTTGTGCCCACCTTAAACAGGTTCTCGCCACCCAAGCTCCTGAAACCGAGGCCTGCAAGGCAAGGGCACTCACATCAAAGGCTTGTTTCAGGAGGGTATCTAGCTTTCTGTCTTGAGAATCCCTTAAGGCCGTGCTGCCCTCAACTGGAATAGTAGTCTTCTTAGTAACTGCTAATACCGCTGCATCCACCCTTGGAGACTTCAGTAGCTCTTTGTCAGGCTCTGGAAGGGGGTATAGGCGAGACATGGATTCCCCTTAAACTAGACTCGGGTTGATCCCATTCTTCCTGGATCATCTGACGCACTACTCTGTGGACAGGGAAAACCTTCTGTGATCCCCTAATGGCCTGGATTAACGGATCCTCCAACGCCTCCTCCTCTGCTGGCGTATCTGAGGAGACATTGAGAACCTTTAAAGACTCATTAATTAGAGCCGGGAGCTCCTCCCTTCGAAAGACTCTAATTATCCTGGAATGATCTTCTTCAGGAATCTCCCCTTCTTCCAGTTCTTCCTCTTCCTCGTCCCAGTCTCTGTCAGAGCTATCCTCCTCTGGCGTGCCCTGGGAGAGGGAGGCGAGAGGTTCTTCCCCGCCCAGCCGTGGGCGTTTTGATGGAAAGCCTGAGTCTGAGTTGCTTGTCCTCTTGGATTTGGCCTCGGCCGTCGGGACATTCTCCCCTGTCCCCGAACCCTGCTTACGCAAGCAATAGGCCTTGTGGAGTAAAAGAATGAAGTCTGGGGAGAAAAAATCCCCGGTACCCCCTTCCCCCGAGGGAGGGGGTGAAGAAGGCGGGGGAGGGGTGGGTAAATCCGCGGATGTGGGAGAAGGGAACTGGGACCCCCCTTCCCCTTGTAAGGGGTCTCCAGAACCCTGCGAGGGCTGGTTCATGGCCAAATTAATTTCTTGTTCCACGGAGGCAGCCACTGCAGCACAACCCCTGCAGACTCCTGCCTCCGAGGAAGTGCCCCTACGTGTGCCACAGGAAGGGCATCTGGGCTTGGCTGCCATGTTCTTGCTCCCAGGTGTCTCAGCTCCTCCTGTTTAAGCAATGGGACTGTGTCCCGGCTAACTGAATCGCAGAAAGCGCTGCTGTGAGTATGTGTTCTCTCCTTCCGCAGACCAAAATTATCCCCGAAAGACAGGGCAACTACCAGGCCCTCTTTTCTTTATCAGAGAATAACACACCAGAGGCTAAGCGAAATAAGATTATTAAAATTATTAAAATTATTAGCAATTAAATTAAAATTAATTTTAATTTAATTTTAATTTAAAATTAATAAATGCAGATTAGAGTAACTGCGATCAGTTAATTTTGGTACTTGCGGTTTGAAGCTTGGTGGGCCCGGCTCAGCGATCTCTGCCCGTTGGCTCTACATGTGGTAGGCCTCACCACGTGGAGCCTGAACGGGGAATCGCAAGCGTGTTCTCTGGGCCGCTGTTCTCCACCCGGAATAATACAGCAGAGGCTAAGAATGCCACCAGGAGCTGTGAACCGACTCCTGAATAGCAGTGCTGTGAAGGATTAGCTCCTCCGCTGAGACCGGAATACCCGGGGTTCGCCGCCGCGTCCTTCGGCTGCGGGACGGGTCCGGCGATAAAATCTACCTTCCGGTGTTGCCTCCAGCGCTCAGCCACCCGAAGGGCTTCGGCGCGAGGCAGGGCAAATCAGGAAGAAATCCACGGGAGTCAGGAGATCTGCCTCCGAAGAGCACAGGATAACAGCCAGCACACCACCACCTCCGGAGCCCGGCCCGACCGGGGAGGGGGGGGGGAGGAAGAGAGAGCAGGCAGGAGCAGTTAAAGGAGCCGTGAATGCTTAATCTAAATGGCAGAAAGGCACTAGGTAAATGAAAATTAAAGGTAATAAAGGATTTAAAGAAATAAAGGTAATTTTAAAAGAATTTAGATAAAGGGATGACTCCAGTAAGCCCTAGACTTACGGAACCCTCCAGCTGCTTGGAGGCTGAGAATACTGGAGTTGAGGGGTGGTCCCAGTGGTATTTATGCCGCCCCTCCTCCAAAAAGGTTGGGCTCAGCCTCCAAGCTGCTGGAAGGGTTGCGCAACCCAGAAGTAAAGGGACTGGACTGGAGTGACGATAAGGAACAGTCTCTTAAAAATCGCTGCTTCACCTGTGAAGGCGTTCCTGGTTCAGCAACACAGGTCCAGCCCCCTGATCATTTCCCCTTGGGCCTTCCCAGGCCTTGATCTCTTCTCCCCCCCCCCCCCCCCCCCACGAAAAAAATCTGATCTTCTTCTACTTCCCTCCCTTCCCCTCCAACAAGGGCCTTTCCAGCACAAGCATCTTACTTACCTGATCTCCCTCGGCAACGCAGAACCCCCCCCCCCCCCAGCTTACCACTCCCTAGTGATTATAATTATTTGTTCCTGCTCAGTATGCAGCTGTATCAAAAATGGCACAGTACTATCAGTTTACTGCTAGAAGTCATCAGCACCATTTTTGATCCGGCTACATGCTGAGTAAGAACAAATGGGCAGCACACCTCCTCTCACTAATCACCACTTAAGAAAAAAGGCATCACCCTAACAGAACATCACAAAAGACCAAAATGCACGTCACATACTTCCTCCCACTCTACCTACTCGTCACTCAACTCCTCCCACCAACCACACACCTACACTACCCACAAGCAAACACAACGCGGTACCCACCAACAGCATTGCCATATTTAGAAACACAGCACACACACAAAGAAACACTCAGAACTGCCCAGACAAAAAGACCAAACAGACACAAATCAAACTCCCAATCCTGCACAAAGGAAGCACATGTAACAGCAACCTACTCAACAAAGGTAACAACGATTGAGCTCATAAACGCCAGATCAGTATGCAACAAGATACACACTCTTGTAGACCACATAGAGGAGCGACAGCCCGACATAATATGCTTCACAGAGACATGGCTCAACCCTACCGACAATGTACTACTCAACCAACTAGTACCGGACAACTACTCAGCGTACAACTGCCCACGAACCCACAAGCGTGGAGGAGGAGTCCTAATAATAGCAAAGACAAAACTAAAATTCAAGACACATAGCTTCTCCAATACTCAGCAATGTAACACAATCAGCATCAAAAACAAAAACATTGCAATCTGCCTAACCTACAGAGCACCCAGAGCTCCACCCGACGAATTAGCCTTCATACTCGAAGAAGCCTGTGCCATAACAACAAACAACAAACCAGCACTACTGATTGGAGACTTCAACCTCAAGTCCACCAATGCCAAAGACGCAGAGGCCTTCCTGCAAGCAATGACATCACTTCAATTCACACAGATAATCAACGCTCCAACGCAGAGACATGGATCTTCTCCAGACCTCATCTTCGCATCCAATTACATAACTTCAAGAGACCTAATCTCTCCACCCACCATTACCCCAGTGCCATGGTCTGACCATTACTTAATTGAAACAAAGCTACGATCTCAAGAGGACCAGACAAACGAAAGAACAAACAACTCACACACACAAAGACGATTCAAGAATTTCGACAGGGACGAATTCATACAGAACACAACACAACACCTGAACATTCCTACAGATGACCTGGAGGAACAAGTTTCCAGATGGAACAGCATCTTAGCTAACGCCGCCAAACCATCCGGTGGAGGGCACGAGAAACACCAACACAACAGGAGACAAAACAAACCTTGGTACTCAGCAAAAATACGACAGGAAAAGAGGGAGCTCAGGAAGATTGAACGGAGATGGAGAAAAAACAAAACAGCAGCCGACCAACATCTCTACCTAACAAAACAAAAACAATACAATGAATGCATCAACCAAAGAGGGAATTCCACACAAACTTGATAAATACTTCCATCAACAAGCCCAGAGAGCTCTTTGAAATAGTCAAGATCCTCACAAAAGAGCAAACAACAGAAGGGGAAGTACAAGTGGACCCACAGGAATTCGCCGACCACATCAAAGACAAATTCCACTCCACAGAGCGTACAACACCCAGTGGGACCACCAGGACAGACATACACACCAAAACCTGGGGCACATTCTACTCACCCTCAACAGAGCAGATATCCCACATCATCTCTACAATCAACACAAGCACTGCTCCTACAGACCCATGCCCAGTATCATGGGTCAAAGCCACCAAATCAAACTTCATTCACACCATACACAAAATAGTACACAACTCACTCACTCAAGGACTCATGCCAAAGCAACTAAAGCTTGCCTCAGTAAGACCAATAACAAAGAAAACAACACTCGACAAAAAGGATCCAGCAGCATACCGACCGATCTCCAGCATACCCTTCCTGGCAAAAATCATCGAAAAAAAACGGTACAACTACAACTCCAGGAACACATCGACAAACATGAAACACTCGACGACAACCAACACGGCTTTCGTCCCAACCACGGAGTCGAAACGCTACTGATCTACCTCTTCGACAGCATCCTAAGAATAATTGACAACAACAGGAAGGGAATCATAATGATCTTCATCGACATCTCCTCAGCCTTCGACACAGTGGACCACAACACGCTCCTGGAAAGACTAAAGAACACTGGTATACACGGTATCACTTTGAAATGGTTCCACTCATACCTAACCGAAAGACAGCTACAGGTCAAGGTGGGACACAACACCTCCCGACCCATAAATGTCCGTCAAGGAGTACCTCAAGGATCCGCACTTTCAGCTCTCCTATTTAACATCTACATCCAACCGATATGCGACATCATGAAAGAGAACAACATTCAATACACAATATATGCAGACGACATCATGATATACACCCCGATAGAAATCGACAACCCGGATTTCTCCAAGATAACAGACTGCCTTACCCAAATGACGAGCTGGTGTCAAAAAAACAACCTCGCAATAAACTACAACAAGACTGAAGCTCTAATAATCACTCGGAACCAAAGCTTCATACACCCGCCAAACATCAAGATACAAAACACTACTATTCCAATAAAATCAGAAGTGAGATACCTTGGAGTTACTCTGGACAATAAGCTAAACCTCAAGCCACACATAGACAAAACAATACAAAAAGTCTACTACAAGATGCGAATCATCAGGAGACTGAAACCACTCCTTGCCCCAGAACACTTTCGTACCGTCCTCCAAGCACTGATAACCCCAATACTGGACTTCTGCAATCCGATATACTTGGGACTACCGAAACAAGCCCTCAAACCACTCCAGCTAGCACAAAACACTGCAGCACGAATAATATCCGGTACTGCAAGACAGGACCACATCACACCCACCTTAAAAGACTTACACTGGCTCCCAATCGGTGCACGCATCAGATACAAAACTATCATAAACCTATTTAAGATAAATCAGCACACATCAGCCAACAGCCTACACACCCTCATTCAACCAGACAACAGCGCTCGTCCTAGAAGAAAACAAACACGCAACCGAGTCAGCACCCCAGGTGAATTCAAACACACACGCAAGGACACAACAGACAGAGCTCTCTCCATGGCTGCTCCAACTATATGGAACAAACTACCAGACGACTTGAGGACAACTACAGACCTCAAAGACTTTAGAAAACAGCTAAAAACCATGCTGTTCATAGAACACTATGGACACATCACATAACCTAAGAGAATGTATAACAGCACATATTGCTGTCTGTACAGATAATGTTTTACAGCACCACTGTATATAGCCCACACTGTACATAGCTCAAACCATTCTAGCACGCAACACACCACACCTTGTACATAGCTCACCCCAATCTAGCACACGATACAACACACACTCAACTAAATTGCACCCTCACTGCATGATTAACACACTCACTTTACCCGATTGTTTGCTGTGATACCACCTTGATTAATAAGATAAGGCGGTTTAAAAATACTGTTAAATAAATAAAAAATAAATAAACCTGGTATTCCCGGTAAACCCAGTGACAGGGATTGGGGGAGTGTGAGGAAGGGAGTAGGTAAGAGATAAAGGTCCAGGACCAGAAATCAACATTTTACAACTGCCCCTGCCAGCAGGCACTTATACGTGCCTAGGAGCTGGTGTAAATGCAGACATCTAGAATTTTTCAAATAGACAGAATTCGCTATGCAAAATAGGGAATCCACATCTACACTGCGGGCCCACCCAAACCACTGCTTCTCCCTGCACCCATCGCTCCCGCAGGGAATTTAAATATGGTGAGCATCCCCATGTCTGATAAGTCTCTGTTGTAAAACATCATTTGCACATGTATGCCAATTTATGGAATCATTCCATCCTAGCTTATTTTTCAATGCCTAAGTTTAGATGTCCTTGTAAGCCCAGGAAATATTCTCAATCAATTACTAAACAATTAAAAAAACACTTTTTGGATAGTTTTCTAAAATTGTATTTCCTTAAGCAGCTGGCTGGAATTTAACCCAAGATTCTCTCACAATGCACTCATTAGCTTTCAGAATCACTACTTCACAACACTAAATCAAAAGTTAAATTTATTTATTTTATTTATTTAACATTTCTTATATACCGCGCTATTTGTCATCAGTGCGGTTTACATTGTAACAATAAAACACATAAATGAAAAAGATAGTAGCGGGTATGTGAGGATAGAAGGAAAGATGCTAATCCAGCCATTTCAAACTCACAGTCATATCTGGGGCTTAACAAAAGAATTCTCACCATTACTTAACTTGTTACAGATGTAATGATTTTTAGCCTTCCTCGGATTGCTATGTAGACTGGAGGGAGCTCTTTGGATTCCACCAAACTCCATTCACATTTTGTTACATGGCTACTCAGATTAAAAGGTCATATAAAAAACTCTTGTATGAAGCAATTTTTAACTTTGCATATCCATTTACCTGCAAGGGATGCCTCCTTTGGCATATATGGCTGCAAATGCAGAAGGGGCTCTAGAGTGATCTCCAAACTAAAGAAAAACAGATAGCTAGCATTAAACATACAAATATTAACATCAATGAAGAGAAACAAAAAGTCTGGTGTTTCTTTTCTCTATTTTTTTTTTAGAACTGTCTGTCTAACAGAGATTCTCAATCTTTTTGGTTTTGTGGACCCCTTATTAGCCTCCAAAATGTTTAGAAACCCCCAGTTCATCACTACTTTTCCTGTTGAACTCCGTCCCCTTGGCACCCTTAGACAAGCTTCTTGGGGCAACTCCAGGAGCAATGGCTGCTTTTTATATTGTGCTCTGTTCTGTCCCTTCGGTTTCAGTTCTCTACTTCTGTTTTGCCAAACCAAACAGTTTTTCCTATTGTTTCAATACCTGTCCACTGGTCGGTTCGTCTGCCGGCTTTTAGACACCCCCCCCCCCACCTTATTGTTCCGCAAGTAATTTACAATATTGTACACCCTCTCTTCCCCTTACAAGCTTAACTCCTTATCCCCCCTCACTGGAGAATGGTGCTTCTTAACTGCCGATTCCTGAAATCTCCTCATTCATGATCTTATTACAGAAAACAAGTTGGACATCTTATGTCTTACAGAAACATTCTTACGTGATGTAAAGAATCTTCTCTTTCTCACTCTTCCCCCTAATTGCTCCACTTTCTCTGCACCTCATCTCACTCATCAGGGTGGGGGAATTGTCATCATTTATAAAAATTTAATTTGCATCTCCGAGAATGTTATCAACCATCTCTCTTATTCTGAATTTCTTCTATTTAAAAATCGACCTTCCCTCTATTTGCTTTCTTCTCTATTGCCCCCGGTCATTTTCTGCCTCAGCCTGGGGACTCTACTACTATCTTCAACAGTAAGAACATATAAAGACCAACATACATAAAATGGGAATAAATATACACATTCTAATAATTGTGTGCTACACTGAAATTTTGGATAGGGTATGTCCGTCCATTCTTCCGTGATCTTGTTTTAACTCCTAAACTAGTTGGAGTGTTCTCATGAAGTGTAATGTATGTCATCTAAATTTTAGTTGCAGTAATCCCACTATTAAAAGACAGGTATACTCCTGCTGGAATTCTGCACACAATACTCCAAAATGATTTACCTGTTTTGTGATAATTTATTTATGCACTGTATTCTAAATGTATTCTAAATGTAAGTATCACTCAGAAAGCAATCTGCTTTGTTATTTGAACAAAGGATCCCAAAAAAGTGGGCATATTAATTCAGGGTTAAAAATCATACCATATGTAAAATACCCCTACTCAAGCGTACTTCAACACACTGCAATTACAAAATATTTACAAAAACATTTTTTGTTGGACTCGAGCAGTGCTCAAGGGACAGCCCCAGATTACGGTCCCATTATTTCACCCCAGTCCTTTTAATTTAAAATAGTGATTCTGTCATGTGCTTAAATCTCCACTTACTAAAACCCAGACCTAGTTCAGAAAGTGCAAAAATGCTTCAATTTCTAAACTTTCCAATGCCAGAAAAAATAGCCAAAACGTAATTGTTTATAAGTAGAAGTTAACCTTTGAAGCAGGATTTATCTGAGAGATATTTTTTGCCTCAAATTGCTCCTTTTTATTCTTTGCATACTGCTCAACTTTTTTCAGAATACCCTGCAATCCACAGCAAATCCTTTGTTATTTTAAACAAAGCATGCAAATATTTTACATAACTCAGACCTTTTGAGACAGACTTGAATTTTAGGTGCGGAATTAAAGTAGGAATATGGGGTCCACTGTGCACTAACAAAAATAAGTAAGTACCAGAAACTATGAAGAAAGCAAAAGAAAACTATTGACTGCAGTAAAGTCAGAGTTATACAGGTGTTAGAACACTACCCCCACTCACATGTAGACTATACTTGTTTATTGATTTAGCTGGATTTATATACCGCTTTTCTCTGGGTCAAAGCAGTTTACATCAAACAATAAAATGACAAGCAGTTACATTAAACATGGCATTAACTTATTTACAATTGAGTGAGGTGGTTACTGGGGAAGGACAAAAGTTCAACTTATTTACATATTTACAGTATATTGTTGAGGTTTTAGATGGAGTCTGTAGGCTGAATCCACCATATAAAGCAAACATATAAAGCAGACCTGAGCCAGTTATCCCTTCAAGTCGGATCAACATTATAGAGTAGAAAAATATGCAGATTCCAAAGTTTTGAAAAGTTTCTAAATCAAACACGTAAAAAAAAAAAAAAAAAAAAAAAGGGTACAAATTTAGATTATAAGCCCTCTGCAGCAGTTTTGGCTAATGATTTTCCATCCTGTAGGCTTTTTGCACTACTCTGTCCTGAAACTTAAATTATGACCCCTTGACTGCTGTTTCCCAACCATTCAATAGGTTTCTTAAGTCAGTTGATACAGAAATTATTCTGCCTACATCAAAATTAATAACTTGCACAAATTGTTTTGATGCTGAAAAAGCAAAATTAGACTTACCTGCTAATTGTTGTTCCTTAAGGAACTCCTGTCCAGTCCTGCACCTCTAGGTAATGCACCCCCACCAGCAGCATGGAGACTGAGCATGTCAACTTCTGAAGTCGCCAGTACTAATACCACTGGCACTGACCTTCAGCTCCCAGCAGACTCACAGGAGCAACACATTAGCAGTTAAATAGGCAAAGTGCAAAGGCAAACCCATCCTAACTAAACCAACTGATTTTCCCAAAACAGAAACCACTCTGGGGACTCCCCACCTGCACCTAAGAAGGAACTCCTACACCTCCCCCCTCTGAGACAGGGAACAAGAAAGAGGCCGGCCTGAGGGATCTCTGAACCACCACCAGCAACCAGCAAGGACCCCGATCCAACCCTGGACGCTGAAGCACCCAAGAACCCTGAGAAAAATCAGGGCACAGTATGTCAAACAGGAGAGAACTAACAGAAAACCCCCGGGTGGAATCCGGGACTGGACTGGAGTTCCTTAAGGAACAACAATTAGCAGGTAAGTCTAATTTTGCTTTCCTCTTCATCCCTCCAGTCCAGTCCCGCACCTCTGGGATGTAACAAAGCAGTTACTTTAACGGGAGGGACCCGCTGATCCAAAACAGGCATCCATCCCAGCCTGGACGTCCAGGCGATAATGTTTACTAAAAAGGTACGCAGGGAAGACCCAGGTGGCCGCCCTGCAGATTTCCACTGGAGGCACTAGACCAAACTCAGCCCAAGAAGCTGCCTGAGCCCTTGTGGAATGGGTGCGCAACCCTACTGGTGCCAGACGACCCTGGAGGAGATACGCCGAGCCTATCGCCTCCCAGATCCATCTGGAAATGGAAGCTTTTGCTGTCACCTCCCCTCTGCAGACCTCCAAATAGCACAAACAAGCAATCTGACTTGCAAAAATCCAGTCGCCTTCAGATAATGCTCGAGGTCCTACGCACATCCAACAAACGCAGACCAAGAGCGACAGTATTGTCCCCTGTGCTACCTAGGACTGGGAGGGACACGGGCTGATTCACGTGAAAAGCAGATACTACCTTATGCAGAAACGAAGGAACCGGCCGCAAGACCACCTTCTCCCGTAAAAAGGAGAGGAACAGCTCCCGACAGGACAAAGTTTGTAATTCCGAGATCTGGCGTGCGAAGCAAATCACCACTAGGAAAACAGTCTTCAGAGTTAAATCCTTCAGTGAGGCCACGGCTCACAGGTTCAAAAGGCTCCTTAGTCAATGCCATCAAAACCAAGTTAAGATACCACGGCAACACCACCGCCTTTTGCGGAGGACGTAAACGGGCCACCGCCCGCAGGAAGCGCAACACATCCGGATAAGCCCCCAGTGGCACCTTTTGAACCTTACCCCATAAACAATCACCGCAAGTTGCACTCACAATGAGCTAGCCGCTAGGCCCTTCTCAAAACTGTCCTGTAAAAAGGCTAAGACCTCCAGAATAGAAGCCATGCCCAGCCGTACCCAATGCTCCAAACACCAAATCTCAAATATACGTCAAATACAGATGTAGGCGAAAGAGGTAGATGGCTTCCATGCCTTCAACAAAGTTTATATGACGGGTCCCGAATAGCCCTTCTTCCTCAACCTCGCCCTTTCAATGGCCAAGCCATAAGCGAGAACCGATCCACCTGAGGCATGCGCACTGGCCCCTGCACGAGAAGGTCTACCCGAGCAGGCAACTGCCAGGGACGATCCTCCAGAAGCCACACCAAGACGGCATACCAGGGGCAACACAACCAATCCGGGGCGATCAAAATGACCTGCCCCCGATGCACCTCTATCCACTGCACCACTCGGCCTATGAGAGCCCACGGAGGAAAGACATACAGGAGACCCTCCATGGGCCAAGGCTGCAACAGAGTATCCAGGCCCTCAGCCATCCTTTCCCTTCTCCTGCTGAAGAAACGGCTTGCCTTGGCTGACATGAACGTTGCCATCAGGTCCATAACTGGCACGCCCCACCTGCGCAAAGATCTCTGGATGGAGCTGCCACTCCCTGGGATCCACACGCACTCGGCTGAGGTAGTCCGCCATCACGTTGATGACTCCCACGACATGCGCCAACGACATGTCCTGGAGCCGAGGTTCCACCCAGCCAAACAGCAGCTCCACTTCCTCCTCGAGAGCCGCACTGCCCATACCTCCCTGTTGATTTACGTAGGTCACAGTGGTTGCATTGCCCGAGAGGACCCTTACCACCTTCCCTTGCACACAGGACTCTAAGGCGCCACGCACCCGGGCTACCGCCTGTATCTCCAGCCTCCTCCGTGGTCCAGCTGCCCTGCACAAAGCGTCCCTCGCAGTGAGCCCACTAGGCTGGCATCCGTCATTACCAGAATCCACTGTGGAGACTCGAGAGGCATGCCCACGGCCAGATTCTCCGGATACAGCCACCACTGAAGCTCCTTCCTGACCGCTCCGAGGCATAGGAGCCGCAGGGACAGGGAGTCCGTCTGGTGTGACCACCGCCATTGCAACACCCTTTACAAAGGGCGCATGTGTGCTCTCGCCCAAGGAACCTCTGAGCGTAGCCGCCATAGTTCCCAGTACCTTCAGGTATTGCCAAGCCATGGGAACCGACCCGTGCAGAAACTGGCACACCAACTGCCATAGCCCCTGAGCTCGCTGATCTTGCAGGTAGACGTGTCCTGCCCGGGTGTCAAAACATGCTCCTAGGTACTCCAGGTTCTGAGATGGAACCTAGAGACTTTTGGACACATTGACCACCCAGTCGAGACCTTCCAGCAGTTGCACGACCCACTATGTCGCCCGCACGCTCTCGTCCCTGGACTTTGCTCAAATCAGCCAGTCATCAAGGTAGGGATGTACCAGCACACCCTCTTTGCGCAGTGCTGCTGCAACCACCACCATGACCTTGGTGAAGGTGCAAGGAGCCATTGTCAGCCCGAACAGCAATGCCTGAAACTGGAAGTGTCCCATCGGCAATGCAAATCGCAGAAACCACTGGTGATCCGGCCTGATGAGAATGTGAAGATATGTCTCCGTGAGGTTGAGGGATGTCAAAAAAACCCTCTCCCTCACCACCACAATTACGGACTTCAGGGTTTTCATATGGAAATGCAGAACCCGAAGGCAACAATGGGTAAATTAGACTTACCTGCTAATTGTTGTTCCTTGCGGAACTCTAGTCCAGTCCCGGAACCATAGAGTTGTCAACCTCCTCCAGCAGCCTTGGAGACTGAAATACATCATCGCTTTGCTGGCACCAGTATAAGTAGGCAAGGACCGCCCCCTCTCACCAGTACCTATTGACAAAGCACACTAAGCAGAACCACAAATAAGGAGAATTAACCAGAATACATTCAACATAGCAATATATATATATATATATATATATATACGGAACAGAATATTTCATGTTCCACTTCAAGTAAGTATTATTTTTTTTTATAGTTTTTTTTTTTATTATTTGTTTCTTTTTTAACAAATTAATTGCATTCATCGACTGTGTCTGAATAAGAATATCGTCTGACAACACAGAAGCGCAGTACCACACCACCTCCTAAGAGGATGGACAGGCAAGAGCGCTACGCAAGAGGGTCCTCCAATGGCTTCATCTCGCGCCACCCGGAGCAAAGACAACGCAGAGCACCCGCGGGAGCCGAAACAATCAGGCTGGCAACTCTTCAAACCAAGGGAGGGATCCGGGACTGGACTAGAGTTCCGCAAGGAACAACAATTAGCAGGTAAGTCTAATTTACCCTTCCTTAGCGTCCCTCTAGTCCAGTCCCGGAACCATAGAGGATGTAACAGAGCAGTGAATATCAACAGGAGGGACAAGCATGCCCAGCCTGAAGCACCGCTGAGCCAAAACGCCCATCCTCTGCGGACAAAACATCCAAGCGGTATTGCTTGGCAAAGGAATGCAAGGATGACAAGTCGCCGCCCTACAGATGTCGCCCACTGGGACCAGACTAAACTCTGCCCAAGACGCCGCCTGCGCCCAAGTGGAATGAGCCCGAAGACCCTGCGGAACCACCTTGCCTTTCAAGATGTAGGCCGATGCAATAGCTTCCTTCAACCTGCGGGAAATAGACGACTTCGCCGCCGCTTCTCCCTTACGCGGTCCCCCGAACGCCCCAAAAAGTAGATCCGACCGCCTAAAGGACGCCGTCCGGGAGAGATACTTCTTGAGAACCCTGTGGGCGTCCAACAGCCGCAACTGACCCCCAGATCCGACCCCATCTCGATCGGAGAACACCGGAAGAGAGACTACTTGGTTAACATGAAAACCGGACACCACCGTGCGTAAGAACGCCGGAACGGGACGGAGAACCACCTTGTGGTCGGTAAAAGAGAGATAGGGCTCTCTACAAGACAAGGCCTGTAGCTCCGAGATCCTCCTAGCCGAACAAATCGCCACCAAGAAAACCGTCTTCAATGTGAGATCTTTTAGCGAAGCAGTGGACAACGGCTCAAACGGAGGAGCCAGCACGGCTTCCAACACCAAATACAAATCCCACGGAGGAACAGCACAGCGCCGAGGCGGCCGCATGAGCAACACCGCCCTCAAAAACCACCGGACATCCGTGTGGGCTCCGAGAGACTGACCCTGCACTTCCGCCAGCACTCGAATCACACCATAATGCACCTTTGCCACCTAAGGCAAATCAGACTCTAGTCACTTCAACTCCCGGTTCCTTCCTGTTCCAGGCGAGTAGACTGCCGTAAATACTGCGACCACCGGAAGCATGCTCTCGTCTCCCCAGACTCCCCCAATGGGAGCCTGCAAGGACAGAGCAGTGCCCCAACGATCGATTCAGTGAACCACCTACTCTCCTATCGCGCGCTAAAGAAGATCGCTAGGGCTCTCTTCCAGACAGTGAGTCCACACCTCCTGGAAGTGCAAGGTGTGCACCCACAAACGTAGTACCGAGGCCTGCGCCTGCCTAGTCTCAAAATGTCAATCAAGAACAGGCCAATTCAGGACAGCTGAATACGCTGTGGTTTTTATTTTTTATTTTTTTGTTTTTTTTTTTGTACAAAGACATCTCTTAACCAAAAATTCCTTCAGCCGATGTGGAGAAGCTATTTCCGCGCCAACACAATGCAGCAGAAAGAACTCCCTATGACAGGCATAGAAATCCACAGCCTTTCCGCTAGAGGAACGCCCCATTCCGTCTGCCTGCACCAAGCTGGACATTCCTTTTTTTTTTTCTCTCTCTTTTTAAGGTCAACTAGCCCCTGGTGTTAGAAAAGATAGCTTTCCCATTCCACAGTGGCAATTGAGTCAGCAAAGAAGAAGCCGAGAACCCGCAGCGAAGTTCCCATTATACCACCTGGTAAAGACTACACTACTAGACCCATGAAGCAAAAAAGCATGCAAGCGTGCATTGTGTCCTGCCAGTAGCTGACTGAACTTATCATGTGTGTCACTACGGTTTCTTTCGGGATTGAAGGAATGCTCCGGGAGAATTCTTTGGGCAGACACCGATTCACCCTTTGAAAATTCAGAATCGGGTGAAACGAGCCTTCCTTCTTTGGAACCACAAAGTAGAGGGAGTATCAACCGTATTGGGCTGCCGGCACCGGCACCTACGCTTTAAGTTGAAGCAGCCGCTGGAGCGTTCCTGCGACCGCCTGAAACTTTTGCGGAGCTCTGCAGAAGGATTGGATAAAGGAAGCTAATACGAGCCGATGGAGCTCCCAGGCTGACGCCAAGCAGCGTGCAAGCCATCCCGCAAACACAGCATATGATGTATGCCTTCCAGAATCTGAGCTGCTGCTAGTGCTGCGAGAGAACTAGCCGGGCTGCGCGCTTCTGGCCCCCAGTCAGACAGGCGCTGAATACTAGCAGATACTCTTCGTACTGGAGCCAAAATAGCCGCAAAGGCCAGAGTCCTATTCAGCGACCTCTCTCCGCTGAGCCGCCTTTTACAGAAGGAAAAGAAACCACATATAGCCAAAATGAAGACATTACAAAGCTACCACCAAACCTTATAAATCGGACAAAGCCAAACTAAATGGGAATATTGTCCCTCAAGAAACCACAGAACTATAAAACCCCTCTCAAAACATAATGCGTATGGCAGAGCATTCCACACCTGGGGCCTGGCCAAGGCACTCACCCAAGCACCTTTTAGAACTGTCCAAGAGAGCTACCACCATAATTCCTTTTGACTTGAATATGTGTACAGCGGATCATAGTGCTATATCACAACAGCTAACCTCAAATATTACCCTGCCATAGCAACCGACTAACGCCTTATAGGACCTGCTATGGACAGCGGAAGGAAATTCTTGTAAACCAACATAGCTAGGCCCCTCTTTTTTTTTTTTTTCTTTTTTTTTTTAACAACCTTTGAAGGCCTACTGAAAAAGTGTAATCCATACTCTGCAGCTGGGTTAATTTATTTATGTATTTTATTTTATTTTATTTTTGCACATTTCAGGAAATTGCACCCATCCTATGCACTCTGTTCTAATAGTGATTTTCCATCTGCCATGTTCCCTTACTAACTACCATTTGAGAGGAATATGTAGTCAGAAGTTGGGATCCCGAGAGTTTTGGGCACAGCCGGGAAAGGATGTATAGGACTCCAAAAATCAAGCTCCGGCCACCTCCAATGAAATCAAAGCAGATCAACTAAAATTACCCGAACTGCTGTTATAGCCTTGCAAAAGCTCCCAGGTCCCACTGCACCTCGCTTTCCTTCCCCCCTTATCCTGAGGGATTCGCCGTTGCAGGAGGCGCTGCTCATCCCCTGCCAGCCTGCTACGACTGCCAGGGAGCTGAAGAGCGAAATAGAGAGCAGAACTCCTGGAAGTAAACAAATAGCGTCCCGCTCATGGGGTTTAGGGCACCAAAAGCCCCCGAATAAATCAACCGTGGTCGCTCAAAATGAACAAGGCTCTCTCTCACTAGAGAGTTTCTTGTTCCTCTTGAAATCCTGCTCTAGAAATAGGTGAGAACTGCCGGGGAAGGGCACGATAAGTGATCCCCCCTTAAGCTAGGAAACGCTGCCTGTGTGAATCTAAGGAGTAACACAATTTCTTATTTTACCACCCCCCACCCCCAGGGATGGGGGCCCTGAATACTACATGTGAGTCATGAGCAGCTGTGGCTGTTAGGACAACAGAGACCAACAAACCACACAGAATTTAAGAGCTGCAATCTTGGTTATATAAACAGGAGCTGAGCATTACAGAGAATAAGCAATCAACTGCAGCATACACAGACAGAGAAAGGCCCCATTGAGTGCATCCGCTGCCCTCTGGTGGCCATAGACCTTAGCCCAGGCACCCCTTGATTGACAGGTAACTGCCATACACTGCTTTATATCCTAAGGATTCCTCAACCTGTCCCTGTGAAACACAGGCCTTTGGGCAACTGTCAGTATAGAATACACAAAGGCCCATTTCCAGCCTGTCCCTTACAAATACCTGATCTGGAACCTAAAACCGGCAATGTGCCTAACATCCTGTGACTTAACAGATGCTCCTCAGAGACATGATTAGAAGGGAAAGACCATGTGGAATCAATGCCACAACTGCTGTCCTATAAACTAAGAACAAACTCAAAAATAAAGAGGTCTGAAAGAAACACTAGGCCCAAAAAACTAGCTATTCAGCTTGTTGTCTTCCTCACACAGGCCTCTCACCGCAACTCCCGCCATGTGATCCAAACACCCAGAGAGAAAAGGGCCCCAAAAAAGGAGGCCTCAGCAGACCAACAGAGCCTGAAGGCCTTACCTGCAGGGCAGAAAGCCACACTGCCTGCTCCTACCACCTCCTTAAAGTGCTCCAATCCTCAAACCGCGCTGATGCGCCTGGCAGCTGCGGCAAGGATCGCTCAGCCGGTTCCACCGTGTAAATCAAATCCCGCAGCAACGGAGAGGCTCCGTCTCACACAGCTGCAGTGTGGATGTACGGGTCCCGGAGCTTTCTCCCGTAGTCAAGGGAGAGAGATCCGCACCAGCAAAGGCCTGCATCAAGCAAAAAATAATTGAAGAGGGAAGGTGAGAGCTGCTACAAACTTAAAGAGGCCAGCTCAAATTTAAAACCACTGTAAATAAGGATATTTGCTCCTAACCAAAGGAACTAATAATCCCCGGTTGCCAATTAATCAAAGGCAACTGAATCAAAAATAAAGTTAAAGTAAATTAAAGGCAAAAATCAAAATCAGACTAGAATTTGCACACTAAATGCTCCTTATCTGCTCCCCCCAAGTGAGCCCAGGAGCAAGGCTGTCTACCAAAACAAATAAATCCTGCCGTTGAAAACGCGGCCCTCAAAATGGCCACTGCCAGCATTCCCGCTCAAAAAAGCACACTCTCTCACCCCCCCGCGGCAACCCCGGGAACCGCCGCGAAGCCTTCCCTCCCAGTTTAAACCAGCTCCCCAAAGCAGATCTGCGTGGGTACTTACCACCGCCGCCGATCCCGGAGGGGAAGGGGAGGGGGAGGGGAGTGAGGGAAAGGAGCCAAAGGGCACCGGAGCACAGCCTTTTTAACGGCTTCAGCTCCGATTGATCTGGGCACAACCTTCTCAGGCTTTTCAGCCCCTGCATCGCTGCTGCTGCAACTGCCCGCCTTCCACCTGCTCCTCACCCCTTCAACGCGGGTTCGGGAGCAGGGAGGCCACGGATCAGCACTGTCTCCCCTGTGCTCGTTTAGACGCTGGGGCAATGCAGAGAGGGAGGGGGAAGAACTCCCCGATCCTTTAGAAAGAAAAAATAAAGGTCCACAGACACAGGAACCCTTACAGCAGCAGATCTGACATAAAAGAAAAACGAAGTAACCAAATCAAACAGGGAAATAAACCAAAAGGAGTTAAATTCAAAAACCCAAGCTCTGCTTATTTGTTCTCACTGAGCCCAGCCCTGGGCTCAGAACCTCCAAGCTGCTTGGAGACTGAAAGTACTGGTGAGAGGGGGCAGTCCTTGCCTACTTATACTGGTGCCAGCAAAGCGATGATGTATTTCAGTCTCCAAGGCTGCTGGAGGAGGTTGACAACTCTATGGTTCCGGGACTGGACTAGAGGAACGCTAAGGAAGTACATGTTTTAGATCCAGGATCAGGCGAAAGGTGCTGTCTTTCTTGGGAACCATGAAATAAAAAGGAGTATCGACTGCAGCCGTACTGCTCCCGGGGGACGGGGACCACCGCCCTGAGGAGAAACAGCCATGATAGGGTGTCCTTGACTGCGGTCGCCTCATATGGTGCCCAACCGGGGGACTGGACGAAGGCCTCACGCACTGGCCGTGCCAACTCGAGGGCATAGCCCTCGCGAATGATCTCCAGGACCCACTGGTCGGATGTGATCTGGACCCAAGCAGGGTAAAACTCCCGTAGCTGACCTCCCATGGGTTGCACCCCTGCCTGAGCCCCCCTCGCTTCATTGGAGCTTCTTAAGTCCCGAGGAGGAGGGTGCAGAGAAACCTCTGCCTGCCCCTCTGAAACCTCAAAACACTTGCCCCCAAGCGGGGAGCCTCCCCTTCTGGAAGGAGCTAAGATGGGACATCCGAAAACATCAAAAATCACGCTGCTGACCCCGAAAAGCCGATGTGCTGCGTGTCTGCTTCGACTTATCCTCTAGCATGCGTCCTCCCTTGGACTCCTCCAGGTCCTTAACCAACTTGTCCAGGTCCACCCTGAAGAACAGTTTGCCTGTAAAGGGGAGCTTGCTAAGCTGGGACTTAGAAGAACTGTCCACTACCCAATTTGGCAGCCAGAGATAGCGACGGGCCGCCACCACAGAGGTCATGCTGTTTACGAGCAAGCGAATGAGGTCATAGTGGACATTGGCCAGGTAAGCTGCTCCGGATTCCAGCTTGGCAACCTCTGCCCCGGCCTCCAGCGCAGGATCCCCAGGCTGCTGCTGCAGCCACTGCGACCACCGCAGATAGGCCCTCGCCACCCAGGCCCCGCAAATGGATAAAAAAAAGCAATGAATCCACCAAAAAGAACCCCAAAATCTAACTAGCTATCTTCTTATTTGCCCCTCAGCGAGCCGCGCACCCTGGCTCACACTTCCTCCAGCTGCTTGGAGACCGAGCATACTGGGAGCTGAAGAGCCACCAAAATGATAAAGGGGATGGACGCATACCCTTATGAGAGACTTAAAGGTTAAGGCTCTTCAACCTGGAAAAGAGATGGCTGAGGGGAGATAGGATATGGATGGAGTGGAGTGGGTAAATGTAGATCAACTGTTCATGCCATCAAAAAGTAGAAAGACTAGGGGACATGCAATGAAGCTACAGTGTAACTCGTTTAAGACTAATATTTTTTCACTCAATGCGTAATCAAACTCTGGAATTCATTACCAGAAGATGTAGTAAAAGCTGTTAGTGTAGCTGGGTTTTAAAAAGATTTGGACAAGTTCCTGGGGGAAAGGTCCATAAACCATTATTAAAGAGGACCCGGGAAATCCACTGCTTGCCCCTGTGCAAGCACTGTGAAACTTATGTGTCTTTTTGGGAACCTGCCAGGTACCTGTGACCTGGATTGGCCACTGTTGGAAACAAGATACTGTACTTGATGGAGCTTGATCTGACCAGTATGGCATTTCTTATGAACAGGGGACATGTAAGTTCATTGCCACTCCCCAGACATGCCTCTGCCACACCACCGTGCCTACTTGGATGTCCCTGCACTGGAGACATCTGCAAACGGAATTTGTGGAATGGCTCAGGAGATTTGTCCGTGATTTTGACATCCACATGCATGTCTTCAGACATCTAAATCATGATTAAACCTTTAAAAATGACCCTCATTGTTTATGAAGAACCGTTAAAAAAAGTATCAATCAGCAAAAATCCACTAAAAAGGGATAATCAAGTAAAAAATAAATAAAATTCTGTGGATTATGTGCATTAGCACCTGAAAACAATTATAGCAACCCTGGATCCTACTCTTTGAACCAGACAGTACAATAAAACTGAAGCACTAACAAGGAAAAAGAATTATATTTCTCACCTAAAAGGAATGTGTGTGTCTAAGACTATTAATTTAATTTTCATGACTATGATGTATTTTTTAGCCACTTTACTGCTGATGTTAGCTGTCATTTTGTAAAGTATCAGAGTAATTTAACATATCTAGTAAAGAAAAAAAAAAAAACAGAGCAATAAATCTGAAAGAAATCTGCTGTTGCCAAGGGAAGAATCATTTTATTGGGGTTAAGATACCTCGCATGCTACTTCCCTTCTAATCAGAATTCAACCCCCACCCCATCCCTCACCCAACTCAGACCTCCTCCCCTCCCCCCTCCCATGTCTTAAGTTGCAACGTGTGCAAATGTATTTATTCTAGTTAACCAAAGAACAGAGTAACTGGCTATCTTATTAGCTGTAACAAAGTTATAACGTTCTATGTAAGGCCCTTTTGTTCTCATGTGAACCGCTTAGACTTGTAGATTTAGCGGTATAAAAACTTGCTAAAATTAATAATAATAAACAAACAACAACAAAACACCCTAATACAAAATGTTTATGAGATCTTTTTAAGACAGTTTCTCACACAGAGGCAAAAGGATGAAAAAAACACCACTTCTAAAACAGGGTCAGCTTAACCAACAGGCAGACTAGACTGTCAACTATGGCAGCAGATTTTCTTGGGGGGGGGGAGGGGAGGGGGCATTGAACAGCAGGCAGCTGCAGAAAAAGCTAAATAGGTCCTGAAAGCCACACAAAAATCAGAGAGCCATCAGGGTATACTTGTACCTGAAGGGAGGATAGCATTTTTCAAATAGATCATTTACACAGGAAATGTCTTTTGTAAATCACGAGCTATTTATATGAAACAAAGTTAAAGGGCCTAAAATGTGTTAAAGAGCTAATACTAGAATTACCACATGCTAACAAAGTTACCACAGCATATCCTAGTAGATATGTTCTTATATAAATATTAAAGCTCCTAAAATATGCCGTACTGGGTCAGACCAAGGATTTATCAAATTCAGTATCCTGTTTCCAACATTAGCCAATAAAGGCCACAAGTACCTGTCAGGTTCCAAAAACGTATATGGATTCCATGCTGCTTGTCCCTGGTCTGCCAATGGTTTATGGACTTTCCTTCCAGAACTTGTCTAAACCTCTTAAATCCAGCTACACTAACAGTTTTTACTATATCTTCTGGTAACGAATTCCAGAGTTTCATTACGTGTTGAGTGAAAAAATATTTTCTCAGATTAGTCTTAAATATGCTACATTATAGCTTCATTGTGTGTCCCCTAGTCTTCTTACTTTTTGATGGAGCAAACAGATCTGCATCTATCTGTTCCACTCCATTCGTTATTTTAAAGACCTCTATCATATCCCCCCCCCTCCCCCTCAGCCATCTCTTTTCCAAGATGAAGAGCACATGTAAACTACACTTACCTGGTAATTGTTGTTCCTTTAGTGACTCCAGTTTAGTCCTCCACCTCTGGGTAGGGTACCGCCTCCTGAAGCTTGGAGACTGGGCATGTCAGAATCGTGACATCACTGGATATAGGCTGCTGGTCTCTCCCATCAGCCCCAGTGAACTATTGACAAAGCAGACTCAAAGGAGCAACAAACAAGTAGCTAACATTTAAACTTCAACATTATTTTCAATCTGAACGGATAACTCACAACTGACTGGTAACTAGCCCCCCTCTCTCCGAAAGAAAAAGAAGACGGCGGCTACTTCTCGTACTTTCCCACTCCCTCCCTGTGCCGAGCCAGAGACAAGGAAGGGAAAGAATAGAAAGAAATGAATAATACTGTTCCCCCCCCCCCTCAACTGATGATCCGCTGCTGAATAACAATGCCCGGGGGGGAATGAGGACTAAACTGGAGTCACTAAAGGAACCACAATTACCAGGTAAGTGTAATTTACATTTCCTTATCGTTCCTCCAGTTTAGTCCTCCACCTCTGGGATGTAACAGACCCTTCCACCTGGATCACAGCAGCACAGCCCTGAAACAGGCATCGTTCGCCGCGAGAACATCCAGGCGATAGTGTTTACTGAAAGTATGCAAGGATGACCATGTAGCCGCCCTGCAAATGTCTACTGGTGGAACCAAACTGTGATCCGCCCAGGAAGTCGCTTGCGCTCTAGTAGATTAAGCCTGTAAGCCCACTGGTACAGGCCGTCACTGCAACATATACGCTGATGCAATGGCTTTTCTAATCCACCTAGAAATGGAGGCCTTCGCCACTGTCTCCCCTTTACGGGGACCTCAGAACACCACAAACAGGCAGTCCGATTTGCGGAACAGTTCGGACACCTTTAAATACTGCTGCAGCACTCTCTCGATATCTAAGCGGCGCAAACTACGGTCAGAGACGTTCCCCTCCGCTGAACCCAGAGGTGGGAGGGAGACGGATTGGTTCATGTGGAACGGAGAGACAACCTTTGGTAAGAAGGAAGGCACTGGACGCAACACTACATTCTCTCTGGAAGAGGACAAAAACGGCTCCCTACATGATAACGCCTGCAACTCCGAAATCCGCTACCAAAAACACTGTCTTCAGGGTTAGGTCCTTAATGGGAGGAGTGGTCTAGTGGTTAGGACAAGGTAATTCAGGCCGGAGGGCCGGGGGTTCAAGTCCCACCTGGGGACAGCAATCTCAGGCCGGAGGGACTGGGATTTCTAGTCTTATAGGCACTCCTTGTGGTCTTGGGCAAGCCACTTAACCCTCCATTGCCCATGTTCCCTGTAAGTATTAACATATGTGTGTCATATCCCCTCATGTTAAATGTATCCCCCAATTGACCGCTTTGACCCGGTGAAAAGCGGAATATAAATACAGCTAAATAAATAAAATAAATAAATAAATGGACGCCTGGCGCAAGGGCTCAAAAGGTTCCTTAGCCAATGCCCCTAACACCAAATTGAGATCCCATGGCAGGATCAGTATCCTACGGGAAGGCCGCAGTCGGGATACCGCCTTAAGAAACCGCAGCACATCTACATGAGAACCCAGAGCCACACCCCGGACCTTGCCTCTGTAGCAAGCCAGGGCTGCCAGTTGGACTCTTAAAGAACTGGTGGCAAGCCCCTTATCAAACCCGTCCTGAAGGAAACTCAACACCAAGGGAACCGACACCGTGGCCGCGCGAACTTGTCGCAGAGAACACCATTCCTCAAAAATATGCCATATGCGCACATAAGCAAGAGATGTGGACCTCTTTCTGGCTTTAAGTAACGTGGCGATAACCTCTCCAGAATAACCTTTTCTTCTCAACCTTGCCCTTTCAATGGCCAAACCGTAAGCGAGAACCGATCCACTTGTGGCATTCGCAGTGGACCCTGAACCAAGAGATTCTCTGAGATCGGTAGCCTCCAAGGATTCCCGTCGAGCAATCGCATGAGGTCGGCATACCACAGGCGTCTCAGCCAATCCGGAGCAACCAAGAGCACTTTCCCCCGATGCGCTAAACCACTCGCCCTATGAGCGCCCATGGGGGGGAAGACTTAGAGGAGCCCAGATGTCGGAAATTGCTGCATCAGGGCATCGATCCCTTCCGACATCCTTTCTCTCCGCCTGCTGTAGATCCATAATCAGCGGCTCCCATCTGCGAACGATTTTTGCAAACACTTCTGGATGCAGTTCCCAATCGCCGGCATCCACTCGGACCCTGCTGAGAAAATCTGCCATCACGTTGTCCTTTCCGGCAATGTGCATCGCCTAGATCGCCTGTAGACGGGATTCCACTCACCCTTACAGCGTCTCTGCTTCCTCTTCCATTGCTACACTTCCTGTTCCACCTTGCCGATTGATATAGGCCACCGTCGCGGAGTTGTCCGAGAGAACCCGCACCGCTCAGCCCTTTACCGTGGCTTCAAACGTCTGCAGCGCTAAACGCACTGCTCACAGCTCTAAACGATTGATCGACCAACAGCTCTGCTTGGCGGTCCAAGTCCCTTGCACAAAGAGGTCTCCGCAATGCGCTCCCCATCCGATGAGACTCGCGTCTGTCAATGGCAGCCACTCTGGCTGTTCCAGGGGTACCCCCACCCTCAGGGATCCTGGATGCAGCCAGTTGACCACCCAACCGAGATTCTGAAGAAACTTCACCACTGTCTGTCGCCTGTGCGCTCTCGTCCTTGGTTTTCGCCTGGATCATCCAATCGTCGAGATAAGGATGAACTAGGATGCCTTCCTTTCGCAATTCTGCCGCCACCACCACCATGACCTTGGTGAAGGTGAGCAGAGCCGTTGCCAAACCGAAGGGCAGCGCTTGGAACTGGCAATGCCCCCAGGGCAGAGCGAACCTCAGGAACCGTTGATGGGTCGCCCTGATTGGGATGTGCAAGTACGCCTCCGTAAGATCAAGGGAAGCCAAGTACTCCCCTTGGCGAACTGCCACAATAACCGACCTTAACGTCTCCATCCTGAAATGCGGAACTCGAAGGCAGCGGTTCACCCCTTTTAAATCCAATATAGTGCAAAGAGACCCGTCTTTCTTTGGCACCACGAAATAAATTGAGTAGCGACCTACCCCGTACTCTGACGGAACCTGCACGACTGCTCCCATCTGTAGAAGTCGATCTAACGTACGGATTACCGCTAGTGTTTTCTGTCGGCCCCTGCAGGGTGACATTACAAAATGAATCCAGCACCAGCTGTGCCAATTCCAGTGCATAACCGTCGCGAATTATCTCCAACTCCCACTGGTTGGATGTTATTTGGGCCCAGGCAGAAAGGTACTCCCGAAGCCTCCCCCCAATTGGTTGGCTTCCTGCCTGAACCCGCCTCATTTCATTGTGGCTTTCTACTTGACATTGTTGAGGTCGCCGCAAAACCTCTGCCTGCTCCCTGAAACCCCTGGGCTCAAGAAGCAAATCTTCCCCTTTGGAAACCACCCAAACAGGAAGTACGAAATCTCCTGAAGTCTCTAAACTGTCCTCGCATGGCCGGAAAGGCCTTCACTTGCTTAGGCTTATCCTCTGGGAGTCTTCTGCCCTTGGACTCTCCTAACTCCTTAACCAGCTTGTCTAGATCTTCACCAAACAACAACTTCCCTTTAAAAGGAAGCTTACTGAGACGCGACTTAGAAGAGCCGTCGGCCGCCCAATTTCGTAGCCACAGAGATTTCTGGGTGGCCACTAATGAAGCCATACTATTCGCTAATGCCCTGATCAAATCGTAGTGGACATCTGCCAAATAAGCTGAACCAGATTCGAGCCTCGACAGTTCCCCAGACTCTCCTGCTCCAGCTGAGGAGACTGCTTTAAGGGTTGAGACCATCGAAGACATGCTCTCACCAACCACGTTCCACAAATGGAAGCTTGCAAGGACAAGGCGTTCACCTCAAACGTTTGTTTCAATAGCCCATCCATTTTCCTGTCTTGCGCATCTTTCAATGCCGCACTACCCTCTACTGGGATAGTTGTCTTCTTAGTAACCGCTGACACTGCCGCATCAATCCGTGGCAAGAGGAACTTCTTGTCCTTGTCCGCCAAGGGATAGAGCCTGTTCATTGTCCCGACACCTCGTAGGCCCACTTCCGGCTGATCCCATTCGTCCTGGATCATCCGGTCTACCACTCTGTGAACTGGAAACACCAACTGAGTTTGCCTCACCGCTTGAATTAGAGGGTCCTCAACCTCCTCTTCTTCCATGGGCTGCGCCGTAGCGAGATTGAGCGTTTGGAGGGATTCCGTGATGAGTGCCGTCAGTTCCTCCTTCCGGAACACCCGAATTATTTTTGCCTGATCCTCAGGCTCAGCTATTTCCCCTTCTTCCAGTTCCTCCATACCGGACTCTAACTCTAGCTTGGCGTCATCCATCTCCTGCCACTCCATACCGGGCAGAGAAGTGTCAAGAGGACGTACCCTCTTTACACCTCTTGGGGAAATACTATCGAAGTCACCCATCCTGGGTTGCTGCTTAGCCGAAGTAGACGGCAAGGCCTCAGGTATCTTTCCTTGCTGCCTTAAACAGAATGCCTGATGCATCAATAAAACAAAGTCCGGAGAAAAATCCCTGAGTTGCGGTCCCGACGCTACATCTGGTATAGCACTTGATGGCCCTGCTGGGACGTCTGGGCAGGGCAATGACGGAGCTCCCATTAAAGCCTCTCCGTCTACCCCTGATGGTGTAACCTGGGGCTCTTCCAACACTCTACCTTCCATCTGTAGCTCCACGCTGGTAGACACAGTAGCGCACCCCCTGCAGATTCCGGTGTCAGCCACTGTACCTCTGCGGGTGCCACAGACAACACACCGTGGGCGTACTGACATGAGCAAAGCCCCCTGGTGCCGATGCGCCAAAACATAAGACGCCGCTGCTGTCTTTATTATTTTATATTAATTTTTTTTGTTGTTGTTGTTTTTTTGTTTTTTTTTTGTTTAGACCGATAGAAGTGTTACACCGCAAAAAGGGGGCCCCTGCCAGGGAACCACTCTGAAAATGCCCCCGTGACATCCCGTGGTGTCCGGAGCGCCAGAAGTAGCAAAAATAAAGGAAAAGAAAACTTAAACCCAAACGAAAATAAAAGGAATCATAAGGGATTCAAATGGGACTCAAAGTAACTGAAAAAGGATCTTAAATGGACTCTAAAAAGGCCCGAATCCGGCCCATGCCTTGCTGCGGCTCCCGAAGCGTGGGCCACCGACACAGCACACCACCCGGCTTCAACCGCATGAACAAAAATGGCCGCGAACTCTGTCGGGCCTGTTGGGCGGCAAAATCCCCAAACCAGCGCTCCCCAGCTCAGCGTCCCCCTGCACGGCCTCCACAAGCTGACTGAGTCGTCAGGACCCCAAGACCACATGCCTTACTGTTCCGGCGTTAAGCTCTGCGAGCCGCGACATCGCCCAACTTGGCTGTGAGTGACGTCCGAGAAAGATAAAGGGATCAAATTAAATTTTGAAAGCTAAAGCCTAAGCAAGCTGCTCCTTATTTGTTCCTCAAGTGAGCCCAGCACCTAGGCTCACTATGTCTTCCAGCTGCATGGAGACTGGACACACTGGGGATGATGGGAGAGACCAGCAGACTACATCCAGTGATGTCACGATTCTGACATGCCCAGTCTCCAAGCTGCAGGAGGAGGTACACTACCCAGAGGTGGAGGACTAAACTGGAGGAACAATAAGGAATAACCTTTTAAGCCTTTCCTCGTAAGGATATCCTTCCATCCCCTTTACCATTTTTGTTGCTCTTTTCTGTACCTTTTCTAATTCTGCTATATTCTTTTTAAGATATCGCGACCAGAATTGCACACAATATTGAGGGTGTGGTAGCACCATGGAGCAATACAGTGGCATTATAAATACCAGTTGTTTTATTCTCCATTCCTTTATGATTCCTAGCATTCTATTTGCTTTCTTGGCCACCGCTGCACACTGGGGGGAGGGTTTCAATATATTATCCACAACTATGCACAGATCCTCTTTCCTGGGTGGTGGCTCCCAACATGGAACCTTGCATCGTGTAACCGTAGTTTGGGTTGTTCTTCTCTGTGTGCATAACCTTGCACTTGTCCACATTAAATTTCATCTGTCATTTGAACGTCCAGTCTTCCAATTTATTAAGGTCCTCTTGCAGTTTTTCACAATCCTCTTGTGTTTTAATAACGCCGAATAAATTTGGTGTCATCTGCAAATTTCATCACCTCACTCTTTATTCCCATTTCCAGGCTATTTATAAATATGTTAAAAAGCAGCAAACCCTGCACAGATCCCTGGAGTACGCCACTATTCACCTTTTGCCATTGAGAAAATTATCCATTCAGCACGATTCTCTGTTTTCTATCTTTTAACCAGCTCCTGATCCACAATAGTACATTGCCATCCCATGGCTTTTTAAAGTTCCTTAAGAGTCTCTTATGAGGGAGATGGTCAAAGGCTGTCTGAAAATCGAGATAAAAGGTAAGCTGGTCGATACACTATATCCGTTTATGCACACCTTCAAAAATATATTAGATTAGTAAGACAAGACTTGGCTAAATCCATGTTGGCTTTCTGCCATTAAACCATAGCTATCTACATGTTCAATAATTTTTCTTTTTGTTTTTTTATAATGGTTGCTACCATTTTCCTTAGTACTGATGTCAGGCTAACCGGCCTGTAGTTTCCTGAATCACCCCTGGAACCCTTTTTAAAAATTGGCATTACATTGACACACTCCAATCTTTTGAGTTCTACAGATGATTTTAATCATAGGTCACAGATTGCAGTAGTACTATAGTACTATTAGCAATCTCATTTCAGTTCAGCACCCTGGGATGCATGCCATTCAGTCCAGGTGATTAGCTGCTCTTAAGTATATCAATTAGCTGTATTACATCTTCCTGATTTATAGAGATTTGTTTCAATTCCTCTGATACACCACCTTTAAGTAACATTTTTGGCATGGGTAAGTTTCCTATATCATCTTCAGTAAAGAAGCAAAACAAAAAAATTAATTCAGTCTCTCCGCTATGGTCTTCTCCTCCCTTGGTGCACTTTTTAACCCCTCCATCATCTAATGGTCCAATTAACTCCTTCACAGGTATTTTGCAACAAATATACTGGAAAAGTTGTTATTATGTGCTTTAAAAGTATGTTGTCCAATTATGTATTTGTGAAAGTGTTCCTCCTGCCACAGGGTAGTCCATACCAGAGAATACACAATATTTTTCCCTGTCCTCTCTACTTGCATCCACTTTTATTCAAGTGAGACAGGCTCTCTACAGAAGAAAGGCACTTGCATTCAAAGCCCAGGCACATAATTCCAAAAAGCTCTCAAGACACTGATTGGGGTACTCCAATTGACTTTACCGAATAAAAATGCTTCTCAGGTAGTGCCCAATTAACGTCCTCCTTACAGAGTTTATGAAGTATCTAGAAATAATTGCTGTGTCAACTCTGCTATTTGTGTCTGTGATCCAACTTCTTCACTTGTCTATCTTGCAATGGACAAGGGTGTTTCCAGTATGTGAGCATCTAGTCCCTCATTTAACAAAATATAAGTTTCCTCTCCTTATTCAGGATCCTTTTCCACATGCATCCTTGTCACATTGTTTCACCACCTTCACTCTGGCCCTTGTTCCCTATCGCATACAATTCCTTTGAAGAAACTTGCACAACTGTCTCGAGCTGAAGCAGCCACTCCAGAGACTCTGCCACAACACACATTTTTCCCAGCACCTGGCACAGATTCCATAAAAGCATCCCAGGGGGAGCAGTGTCAGCTCGAGGGCTTAGTCCTCTTGATCACCTCCAGTACCTATTGACCTAATGTTATCTGGGCCCAAGCAAAGAAAAACCCCTGTAGATGTCCACCCACTGGGACCACATCCACTTGGACCTCTACCTTCACTGGGATGCTTTACAGCCTCCTATGGCTCCAGAGGACGCATCTCTTCCACCTCTATGGCCACCCCATAAGGAAATTTGACCAATAGGAAGAGTCTAACCACACTGGATAAAACCTCTGATTCAATACCGACCCTGAGAGATCGAAGTATATTTAGACCTCCGTGGCTCATCTTCCGGCAGCCTAGGCACCTTATAGTTGCCCAACTCTTCCGCCAGTTTTTAAAGTGCCTCCCCAAAGAGAGGTTTGTCCTTAAATGGGAGCTTACTAAGCTGGGCCTTAGAAGCTATGTCTGCCGACCAATTGCGCAGCCACAGCAGGTACCGAGCCCTCACCACAGAAGCCATGTTCTTTGATGAGGCCATAACCAAGTCGTACAAAGCATCGACCCAAAAGCCAAACCTAACTCCAAATTAGCTGCCTCCAACAGAGACCCAAGGGCTCCTGGGCACTCTCCGGAAGCTTCAGTGACTACCACATACAGACCCAGGGTACCAAATACACCCCGCAGAATCCACCTGAAGGGCTAAAGAGAAGAATTAAAAAAAAAAAAAAGACTGCATAAGTAAGGTTTCCAGCTTCCAAACCCGAGAGCCCTTCAGCATGACTCAACCTTCTACAGGAATCATTGTCTTCTTAATAATGGCCATCACCAATGCATCTACCTTTCAGGAGCCACAAGAGCTCCTTCTCTTTCAGAAGAACAGGATGAAGTGAGCCATGGACCTGCTAACCCAACAACCAGGGATTCCCAATCCAGCGAGATCATATCCTTTATGGCCTTATGTAGCGAAAGGGGGAATCCCTTGTCGGAGGGTATCCTTAAGCTACCCACCACTCCCACCACTGTGAGGGCATCCTCTGCAATTTTGAGGGCCATTAGGGTCTGAGAGACAAGTGCGAATAGCTCATTTCTATGGAAGATCCTAACCAACTTGTAATCTTCCACCACCAGAATCTCTTTCTCCTTGAGCTCCTTATTTATATGCTTTGTAGTACTATACAAATTATTAGTAGTTGTAGTAGTACTATCCTGGGGAGCCTTCCTAGCACTCCAAGGAACATTGGACTCTCTAAAGAGAACAGTGACCCGGTCTTTCCATTCCTCTTCCTCCCTCCACAGATGTTTGGCGATAGGCACTGGACCATCTGACTGCAGTAATGCAGTGGCTGCACTCGTGGTCTGCCGAGGCCTCTGCTTCAGGCAAAAGACCTGGTGCAGCAACAAAATGAACTCTGGTGTAAATGGATCCCCCTGTCTCAACGGCATGTCTCCCAAAGTTGCCCCAGCCAACTTCTGCACCGACATTGGGGTGCTCTGAAGAGCAGGGGCTACCGAGGCCTCACTGCCTGCAGTCAGGGTTCTTCCCATCATGGTGGTACTTCCTGACAAAACTCCATCCCGGGCATGCTGAATAGAAGCCAGTGACACCGCTATTGCAGTCCTATGGTTGCCGCCCAACCATAAATTGTTATTCAGCAGTCTAGCCCTTGCACTCACAGCTGTGACAGAAACCAATGCCAGGGAGCAGATTCTGGTGACTACCGCAGGCCACACATATGGCACAATGAAACTACACTGCTGCACGCCATGTTGTTCCCCCCTCCGCTGGTCCAGAGATAAAATACCAGTTGAGCCCTGCTCACCTGCTGACATGTGGGTCAGCTGCCTCAGAAAGCCACTCAGCACTCCTAAAGCTTATGCCCTGCTATTGCAGCCTGTCTGACATTGCAACCCAATCTTTGTTTTTCTTCTTATTGATTTTCTTTTATTTCTGCCTTAAAAAAGAATTGCTCCTGCTACTTCTCAACCCTGGGCCCCTCCCCTCTCAAAAACGGATGAGGAATGGAGGAGCCAATGGAAGAGTCCATAACCAAAAAGGTAACTCTGCGCCTTTGCAGGCCTGCATCCAGAGAGGGGGAACAAGGGGGAGGGACACTGTGCCACGGGGTTCTGCATCCCTGGGCCCTCCATGGAGCTGTGGAAGAAATCCCTAAGCACCTAAACAAAATTGTCTTTTTATTTATATAAATATACATTTTTATTTTTTTAAGCTATCCAGTAAGAGTTTAGACTGCATACAGGTCTAGGTCACCTCGATCTGCTGAAGACTGAGAAATACTGACTGCACAGGACCCTTATGGGGCGACATCATTAAACCAATGGTTCTCAGTCTCCATATGCTGGAAGTAAGGCACAAACATGTGCATCAGGAATGGACTGGAGGATGATGAAGCAGCAATACTAAACATCTGTGTCACTGCATAGATTTTAAGACAGAGCTACATAACAGTGTACTGCCTCAAGAGACTACTGTTATGTCTGCAGAGGGCTTTCCACTGTTACATCAAAACTGTTATTGGCTTGGAAACTTTGCTTTGTTGCAGTCAGAGCTAAGAATCGACATCCTCTTTCACAAGCCTGATCAGCTGTGCATTTTGCTGTCTTGGAACAAGCTGTCAACTTTGTCAGTAAAGCACAAAAGGTGACCTCTTACTTAACAGTTAATGTCCTTTCCTTGAGTCCTGCTAGACCAGTCCAGACAAGTGGATTGGGTTCCCCTATCAGCAGATTGCTGGAGACAAAGAACCAATGAAAAGCCCAGGTTTCAGTGACATCATTCCCATGCCTCTATTCACCTCAGCCACCAGAGGTCCCTTCAGTATTCGTACCAAAGCATGGGGAGAAACATAGCAAGCCTCACACAACCTCAATCATGGGTAACAATGAGTAATCAACAGTAGAGAACTATGTACAGGAAAGCATAAACAGAAGACATCAGTAGAAGATGAACCTGCAAGTATAAAAATCATAGCAGACCCAAGGGAACCGCAGAAGAACAAAACAAATACATTTTCAGGGGCGGGCCCTGGACTGGTTTAGCAGGACTCAAGGAAAGGACATTTATCTTTTAAGAAAAATGTCACCTTCCATATCATCCTGCTAGACCAGTCCACACAAGTGGAATGTACCAAAGCTACAAATCCACTGGGTGGGAAGAAAATGCAGCAGCTCACAAATCCCTGAGCCAAAGGCCAAGTCTGCCAGCACGTGGACATCCAACCAGTAAAGCCCACATTGCTACCCGACAAATGTCTGCAAGGACTACTGAACTCTGCTCCACCCACAAGGACACTCGTGCTCGTGTAGTATGGGCATGCAAATACTCCAGAACCGGCTGGTTTCACAACAGATACACACAGGCAAAGGCCTCCTTAATCTAGCATCCCAAAGCCAACTTGGTCACATGTCACCATTTCGCGGGCCAGAAAACTGCACAAAAAAGATGGTCAGACTTACAAAAAACTCGTAACCTCCAAGTATCTGAGAAGAATTCTCTGGACACCAACAAGGCAAAAAATCCTGATCTTTCCACCGACACTGCTCCTTAGAGAAGGACAGGCAGACCACCTGGTTCACATGAAGGGGAGAAATCGTCTTACACAAGAAGGAAGGCATAGGCCAAATGGAAACAGTCTACGTAGAATTAAACAGATAAGTTATCTCGTCATAACAGAGCCTGCAGCTCGGAAATCCACCTTGTGGAACAATTCACACCCAAGATGACAGTCTTCAGCTTCAAATCCTTTAAAGAAGCGTGCATCAACAGCTGAAAAGGTGCAACCATCAGGGCCCTGAGCACCAGACACAGATCCCAGGAAGGGATCACAGACCAGAGGGGAGGATGCAAATGCTGAACCTCCTGGAGAAAGTGCAAGACGTTAGAGTGAAAGCTAGAAACCTACCAGCCACCGGACCTCAGAAACAGGCTAAAGCTGCCACCTGAACTTTCAGAGGGCTAAAGGAAAGCTCCTAATTCAGGCTGTCCTGTAGAAAGTCCAACAGAGATGGCACCTTCACCACCTCAGGAGCCAACTGCTGAGCAGCTCATCATCACTCAAGAGGCACCAGATCCACATGTATGTTAGTTTGGTAGACCTCCTTCACTGGAGAGTAGCCCCCATGTGCTAGCTAACTCCTTTCAATAGCAAAGCCGTATGCGAGAAGGGAATCGTATCCTCTAGGATGATCAGTCCCTGCCACAATAGGCCCCAAGATGGAGGCAACCAAAAAGGAGGTGCCTGCAGGAGCCAAATCAGGTGTCCAAACCACACACTCATCGGTCAATCATACGCCAACAGAAAAATCCTGCCCAGGTGGTGTTTTATACACTGAATCACATGCCCCACCAGGAGGCCATGGAGGAACCACATACAGCAGGTGCTGACTCGGCCAAGACTGGGTGAGGGCGTTGACACCCTTGGACCCAGCCTCTATGCGGCAACTGAAGAAGCAGCAAACTCTGGCATTTGCAGGTTGCCAGACTAATTTTTGGGTCAACCCCAGTGGCGCAGAATCAACTGAAAAGTCTCTTGACTCAACTCCCACTCTTTGGGATCCAGAGAGTACCAACTGAGGAAGTCTGCTTCCACACTATCCACCCTGGCAATGTGCTGAGCCGACAAAGCTACGAGATTCTTTTCCACCCAAATAAGAGAGCCATCTCCAGAGCTAACCCAGCATTCCTTGTACCACCTTAACGACTGACATAAGCCACTGCTGTGGCATTGTCTGAAAACACTTGAACTGCCTGGCCCTCGAGCAGGGGCTGGAAACACAGAAGAGCCATCTTGATGGCCTTCGACTCAAGATGATTGATGGACCACACCGCTTCCCTGCGGTTCCAACAGCCCTTAGCCGTACAATCCTGGCAACAGGCTCCCCAGCCCAAGAGACTGGCATCCGTTGTCAGAAGGATCCAGGAGAATAGTCCAGTGGAACGCCCTTCTTCAAATGACAGGGCTGCTACCACCACTGCAGGCTGGATTTCACCATCAATGGGGGCGGGAGCCTGCACTCGAACTCCTGAGAATTTGGGGCCATGGCACTGAATATCTGAATTTAAAATTCAGCACCAGCCGCTTTAGCAGCGCTAGCTGCCAGCACTGAATATTGGGCCCCTAGTTTACAGCAAGGTGCTCTCTCATGCAGTTAACTATGAGGGCCTAGACATATACCAACTGGGCTCAAAGACAACACTTTTTGCTACCCACCATGAAAGAATACAACATATAAAACAGAAAATTTTATATTGTGGTTTTTTTCCCTCAATCTACTTGATTTGACTTTAAACATAGCCATAACATGCATGACCCCATCGTAAGATCTATGTGCCTAGATCCTACACCTAAGACAGTTTCCATATCCAGTTCAAACTTCTCCTGCTGACCTGTAAATGCATTCACTCTGCAGCATCTCACTACCTTTCTTTTCTTATCTCTCATTACACCCCCTCCCCCCCTCCCCTCAGGAACTCTGCTCTTCTGGCAAGTTGCTTCTATCTGTGCCCTTCTCTTCTATTGCTAACTCCAAACTTTGCTCCTTTCACCTTGCTGCACCTTACACCTGGAACAAACTACCTGTGCCTATATGCCAGGCACCTTCTCTAACCCTTTTCAAATCCAAGCGGAGAACTCACCTCTTCACTGCTGCTTTGTATCTGGACTCACCTGTTCTCCTTGTTTATTTACCTTTCCCCCTTGTTTTATCCCCATCTACACCTTCTGAGTTGTCTGTCTTGACTAGATTGTAAGCTCTGATGAGCAGGGACTTCTCTTACATGTCTGTGCAGCGCTGCGTACGACTTGTAGCGCAATACAAATGCTCAGTAGTAGTAGTAACCATTTTTTGAAGGGGTCATTTTCCATACAATCTTTTGAAGGCACCACATTATTATTTCCATCTTTAGATCCTATTAAATTGAAGCGTACAACTTAACATATATTATACCTGCTGGTTATTATTTGGTGTCCCTGGGTCTTTTTCATATATGGACAAAACTACAAACTTTCAAAATAAGACCAATTGAGCACAGAAGTTATCTGAGACATAATGATCTTCATGCTCCACTGGTTTTTCATTTCATGGAATTCCTTCATACCTTTGAAGACCTCCAGTTTAGTCTACTTAAGTTATTGCCAGGAGGGACCTCAACGGCCCTGACCCTACATGTTCACAAAGACAGACATTGATTGGACTGTTTAGCAACTATTTAAAGTCCTTTTCATAAGCTTATACCAGTCAAGGGCTTTGTCACTTTAAGAGCACATTAGTTGAGGTAAGTCAAGCTTATGACATTATCAGAGTGTGCTGCTCTCATGCTCTTTCCATGTCAGCTAGTGTGCCATAGAACTTTTAAAAACGTCTGAGGACAGAGCCTTTCATACTAATTTGAAACAATGTGTTTGACTTCATTATCTAAGTTTTGCATTGCTACTCTGGACAATGTGGTTTTAAAGCATTTTATTACAGAGAATTTGGCCCTCAGCGAGCTGTGCTGAAATGCCAAGTGGCTTAATGATGGTGTTACAATCAAAGATGGTCTTGTATTTTTAGAGTAATAGCACAGTTAAGCCAAAAAAGTGACCAATTACTCTATTAGTATTGGAGCACCTGGTCAAAAAGTTAATACCATAGCTCCTGGAAGTCTGAGACCCGGTTTCTATATATAAACATATGACATGCATTTTAAATGCAATGTGGGAAGTTAGAGACTAATTGTGAGGAATTCTCATACTAATAGAGTAATTGGTCACTTTTTTGGCTTAATGATGGTGTTAGGCTAGTGACCTTCACCAGTGATTTATACAATTAAAAAGAGAAGCAAGTCACCATTTATGGACGGTGGTTCTCATTGTTAAAGGGATTTATTATTTACCTTACAGTCAAAAAGTTACAAACGGGTACTGAAGTTAGCTCACACCTTTTCTCAGAAGTTCAAGGCGAGTTACACTCAGCTACAGTAGGTATTTTCCTGTCCCCGGAGGGCTTACAATCAAAAGTTTGAACCAGAGGCAATGGAAGGTTAAAGTGACTTTATCTTTATTAAAACATTTGATAGACCGCCCATCGGGAGCCATCTGGGCAGTTTACAACAATAATATATATAAGAAAAGCCAAAAACAGAAAAGGAACTACAATGCCAGACAGGAAAGTGCACACCCATACAGGACTAAAGAGAAAAAGAAAAAAAAAGAGCCCAAGTAGAAGGAGAGGAGGAAACGAGGGGGGGGGGGTCAGGGAAAGGGAGGTCATAGGCAGTACAGAAGAGGTGGGTTTTCAGGAGAGACTTGAATTTGGGAAATGATTCTTCTTGACGGATTAGGGGAGGAAGGGACTTCCACAGTGATGGGGCTAGAAAAAAAGAAGGTGGAATGCTGAGCTTGCTCCAGGCGGGCACGGGCAGGAAAGGAGAGGTCAAGGCAGTTGGTGTGCAGGGACCAGAGGCTATGAGGTACTGTACGAAAGTGTATTGAGTCTACGAGATACTGAGGGGTGTGCTGATGCAGGGCCCTGTGTGTTAGGATTAGGAGTTTGAAGGTAATGCGGTAGGGGAAGGAGAGCCAGTGCAGGTGGATCACAAGGTGGAGCAGTGGAATTTGAACTCTAGTTTCCCTGGTTCCAGCTGCTGCTCTGTTAGGCTACTCTTCCATTCAAAATTGTAGTACATGATTAGAATTGTGGATGGACTGATACTATATGCATATACTACAATAAAAAAAATATCACATCTGGTGAGGGATAATATTTTATATATGAGGGGGAGGATTCTCTTGACTATTACTACTCTATGGGCCTTTGATATGTGCCTTTATGCCTAAAAAAGGTCAATGACAGGCTCTTCTATTATGAATTATTAGTGTATTTACCAAACACCGATAGAGCATGGTAATGTATATTGTTCCACTTGCATAAGGAAGTATATATGGTCTCCATGGAATTGTGTTAGCCCCCTTTTTTTGGGCTAATCATAGAAGAAATGCTGTCAGAAACTTCACTAGTTAAGGTGGAAATCCCAATACTACCTTAGGCAGAAGGTAGCCTAAGTGTATGACACCAACTTTGAGGGCTAAAGGTGACCACCATCTTCCAGATTAGACATATGAGCCCACAGGAGTTTAATTAACTGGATCAAAACTGCAACAAAGTCGCCTACATAGCACATACTTTGATTTTAGACTTCAATTGACACAAGACCTGCATAAGTAACAACTAAGGAATGTAGTGACGGTTTTCTTCTACATCCTGATAAGCAAAAAAATCATGCAGAGGAGTATCCTAACAGAAATGGTTTTAAAGTCAGAGTCTAAAAAGTTAGAAGGCATTCAAGCAGTTATGTTGATCTAGGGTCTTTCCCCCACAGTAGTTCGTAAACCTTCCCCAACTCATGATCATTTCTGATATTTCCTTCCTAACAACTAGAAATACTTGAGACGCTATGTCATTTCACTCATTATCCAGGCTGCGATAGCCAGATACAATGCTGAAATGAAACAGCATTCACTTATTCTGGGAACTTGCCCTACCTGAGTGATGTTATGATGGACAACTCCTGGAAGAATGAAAACCAAATCCATTTCAGTCAAGAAGAAGCTATGATACTGAAACCTTATAGCCTCTTCTGGGCTATAAGGTTTTCACAGCCTGGGGAAATGGAGAACACATACAGTTCCCAACGGCGGGAAAAGGCATCGGAAACCTCCTCTTTAGTTACAGCTGGTAACAGATTTCTCCCCAGTATTCCCCAATCAAGAAATAAGCTGCTCACAAGATTCTAATCCAGGATCCATATGTGAAATCTAGGATATGACTTAGCATCCAACCACAAATGAAAATTACACTTACCTGGTAATTGTGGTTCCTTTAGTGACTCCAGTTTAGTCCTCCACCTCTGGGTTGTGTACCTCCTCCTGCAGCTTGGAGACTGGGCATGTCAAAATCATGACATCACTGGATGTAGCCTGCTGGTCTCTCCCATCAGCCCCAGTGAACTATTGACAAAGCACACTCAAAGGAGCAACAAATAAGTAGCTATCATATAAAACATTTTAACTCTATACTGAAATGGAACTTACAACTATTAACTGTGTAACATGAATTTCCCCCTAGGAAAGAGGAAACCGCCTGTCATCTTACCCCTCTGCCCCATACAGAATTAGGAAACCACAGAGTAAGAATAGACAGAAACAGACAGACAAGGTCAGAATCCTGAAAAAAATCCAGCAAGAATGACACCTTCCGGTAGACTTGCACTTCTCCCAACTGAACTTCCACTGCCAGACAAACCCCGGGTGGGAATGAGGACTAAACTGGAGCCACTAAAGGAACCACAATTACCAGGTAAGTGTAATTCTAATTTCCTTTTCATTCCTCCAGTTTAGTCCTCCACCTCTGGGATGTAACAAAGCAGTAATCATTGGGAGGAACCTTTGTTACTACCAGAACAGATTGGGTTCTCTATTCTACACATCAGTTATCCCAACTGATATTATTTCTTATGTATATCTCAGTTACCACAACTGAGCTTCTACGTATCAGTTACCCCAACTGATATTATTTTCTCTCAGTTACCACAACTGATGCTTATGCTATGAATTTGGTTCCGTCTCCCTGAATTCTGTTTCTCAGTACAAGTGCTTGGGAACAGCAAATAATCACACAGTATCAGTATGACATAAGCTGCTCAATTTATTCAGAATATAGCTTTGCTTATATAGGATAAAAGGATGTACCATATACGTCATAACCAAATACGTCATAGAAAGTTAAAGGCAGATGCAAGGTTGAATTATATTTCAGCAAGAGGTCATCTTTGCACAGCTGTTTACAGAGTTAAAAGGTTATCGTTACAGAGCCTTCAGAAAGGGCATCTGAAAGAAAAGGAATTAGCATATCTTGTCTCGTTTGCTTTTGCAAGGCTAAGCTAAAGAGCTTTTTCTGCAAGTTTAGCAAATGACCTGTGTCCTACCTTCGTAGTAAACAAGCTAACAGACTACTACTGCAAATTTGGCAAATGACCTGTGGCCTACGCTGACAGAAAACATACTTATAATAATCCTGATATGTCTGCTGCATATATAAAATTCATTCTGATATATACATAATATTCCACCTATCAACCTTTCCAGCCGGCTCACAACACCACCAACCCGAAGCAAGCATCACTCGCCGCCAGAACATCCAGGCGGTAGTGCTTACTGAAAGTATGAAGTGACGTCCAGGTGACCGCTCCACAAATATCCCCCGGAGAAACTAAACTGTGTTGCGCCCAAGAAGTCGCTTGTGCTCTGGTAAAGTGAGCTCGCAAACCCGTCGGAACTGCACGCCCTTGCAACAGATATGCTGATGCAATCGCCTCTCTAATCCATCTTGAAATGGACGCTTTCGCTACCGCTTCCCCTTTGCGGGGACATCCAACTAACACGAAAAGATGGTCCGATTTGCGAAAAGATGCCGAAACTTAAGTATTGCCGCAACACTCGTAAGTCCAACCGACGCAAATCACAATCATCAGCGCTCCCTTCCAGAGAACTGAGAATTGGAAGAGAAACCGTTTGATTCAAATGAAAGGCAGATACCACCTCTGGCAAAAAGGACGGAACTGGACGCAATACCACCTTCTCTCTCAAAAAAGTCAAGAACGGTTCTCTACAGGAGAACGCCTGTAACTCCGAAACTCGCCTTGCCGAACAGATGGCTACCAAAAACACGGTTTTTAAAGTCAAACCCTTCACTGATGCTCGATGTAAAGACTCAAAAGATTCTTTAGCCAAAGCCCCTAAGACCAAATTGAGATCCCACGGCGGAACAATGATCCTCCTCGAGGACCGCAGTCTGGAAACTGCTTTAAGAAAGCGTAAAACATCCGAATGAGCACCTAGCGCAATACCCTGCACTTTCTCTATAGCACGAAATAGCCGCCAACAGGACTTTCAAGGAACTGGCCATTAGCCCCTTATCAAACCCGTCTTGTAGAAAACCTAAAACCAGGGGAACAGATACTGTAGCCGCCCGCACCTGCCGTCGAGAACACCAGTCCTCAAAAATACGCCAGACCCAAACATATGCCAGAGATGTGGACTGCTTTCTTGCTTTCAGCAACGTGGTGATCACCGCCCCAGAATAACCTTTTTTTCTTCAGCCTCGCCCTTTCAATGGCCAAACCGTAAGCGAGAACCGATCTGCCTGAGGCATTTGCAGTGGGCCTTGTAGCAACAGATCTTCTAACACCGGTAATCTCTAGGGATGTCTGAACAGGAAAATGAGATCGGCGTACCATGGATGTCTTGGCCAGTCCGGCACTACCAACAGCACTCTCCCCTGATGAACTTCGATACGCTGAATTACTCGCCCTATGAGTGCCCATGGTGGGAAGACATATAGAAGACCTGCCGATGGCCAACGTTGCATCAGGGCGTTGATCCCTTCCGACATCCGTTCCCTTCGCTGGCTGAAGAAACGACTGGCCTCTGCCGACTGAATCGTCGCCATGAGGTCCATCAGAGGTGGTCCCCATCTGTGAACTATTTGTGCAAACACGTCCGGATGCAATTCCCACTCCCTGGCATCCACCCAGACCCTGCTGAGAAAATTCGCCATCACATTGTCCATCCCTGCAATGTGTGCCACCGATATCGCCGGCAGCCGCTGCTCTACCCAAGCAAACAGTGACTCTGCTTCCTCTTCCATGGCCGCACTTCCTGTACCGTCCTGACGACTGCTATAGGCCACCGTTGCCGCGTTGTATGACAGCACTCGCACCGCTCGACCTGTCACCATGGCTTCGAACCTTTGAAGCGCCCGACAGAATGCTCTCAATTCTAGTCGATTGATTGACCACACGCTTTCTTGAAGTGACCAGGTGCTTTGTGCGAACTGATCTCTGCAATGAGCTCCCCATCCCGTGAGACTCGCGTCAGTCAACAACGGGAGCCACTCCGGCTGTTCCAGAGGCATTCCTGCTTTCAAACGATCCCAGAAGCAGCCACCACCGAAGAGACTGTCTGACCTAGATTGGGCAAGGCAGCCGCTTGTTCAACAAATTGGACTGATGCGACCACCGATGAAGCAGCGCTCTCTGTAACGGGCGCATATGAAATCTGGCCCAAGGCGCTGCTTCCAGGGTTGCCACCATCGTTCCCAGCACTTGGAAATAAGTCCACGCTGAGGGAGCCGGGGCGGATCTGAACTTGCATACCAATTGCTGAAGGGCTTGAACTCGCTGGTCCGGCAGAAACACCGCTCCTTTGAGTGTTGAACCGTACCCCTAGATATTCGAGATCTTGGGAAGGTAGGTACCAGACGGCTTTTGGTCGGATTCACCATCCAACCTAGGCTCTGCAAACACTTCACCACTTTGTCACCTGAACACTCTCTCTCTGTGATTTTGCTCGAATCAACCAATCGTCGAGATAAGGATGAACCAGAATTCCTTCCTTGCGTAATGCTGCCGCTACCACCACCATGATCTTGGTGAAAGTTCACGGCGCCGTCGCCAGACCGAAAGGCAGTGCTTGGAATTGATAATGCCCCCAAGGGAGCGCGAATCGCAGGAACTTTTGATGAGCTGCTCTGATTGGGATGTGTAAGTACACCTCGGTAAGGTCGAGGGACGTCAAGTACTCCCCTTGTCTCACCGCCACAATGACCGACCTCAACGTTTCCATTCGGAAATGTGGTACGCGAAGACACCGATTCACCCCTTTTAGGTCTAATATAGGCCTAACAGCTCCGTCTTTCTTCGGCACCACAAAATAAATTGAGTATCGACCCTTGCCGTACTCTGCCACCGGAACCGGCGCAATTGCTTCCATTTCTAAGAGTCGATTTAAGGTACCGCGGACTGCCAAGGTTCTCTGCTGACCTTTGCAGGGAGACATCATGAACGAATTCCGCACAGGCCTTGTCAATTCCAGTGCACAACCCTCGCAAATTACCTCTAAGACCCACTGGTCAGACGTTATTTGGACCCAGGTGGGAAGAAACTCCCGAAGTCGCCTGCCAATCGGATGACCTCCCACCGGGACCCGCTTCCTTTCATTGTGGTTTTCGAGTTGCAGCAGCGGAAGCTGCTGCAAAACCTCTACCTGCTCCACAAAACCCCTGGGCTCTAGAAGCAAACCTTCCCCTTTGGAAACCCCCCCAAACGAAAAGTACGAAATCTTCTGAAATCCCTAGAGGGTCCCCGAAAGGCCGGGAAGGGCTTGCCTTGCTTATCCTCTGGGAATCTGCCCCCTTGTACTCCCCGAGATCCTTCACCAACTTGTCCAGGTCCTCTCCAAACAACAACTTCCCTTTAAACGGAAGCTTGCTGAGCCAAGACTTGGACGACCCATCGGCCGCCCATTTCCTCAACCACGGAGATCTTCTGGAGGCCACTAAGGAAGCCATACTATTAGCGAGCGCTCGAATCAGGTCGTAATGCACATCAGCTAAATGTGCCGACCCAGACTCCAGACGATCCAGCTCTCTTATCGCCTCCTGCTCTAGGCGAGGTGACTGTCGCAAACACTGAGACCATCGGAGACATGCTCTTGCTACCCATGCTCCACAAATGGAAGTCTGCAAGGACAGAGCGTTAGCCTCAAATGATTGTTTAAACAAACAGTCTACTTTTCTATCCTGTGCATCTTTTAAGGCCGCACTATCTTCCACCAGTATCGTGGTTTTCTTTGTGACCGCGGACACTGCAGCATCAACGCACGGCGATCAGAACTTTTGTCCTTATCCGCCAAGGGATATAGCCTGTTCATCGTTCTAATCCCTCTTAGGCCTGCTTCCGGCTGATCCCACCTCTTCTTGAATCATGCGGTCAACCACTTGGTGAACGGGGAACACTACCTGCGCCTGCCTCACCGCTTGGATGATTGGATCTTCCACCTCTTCTTCTTCTGTCACCGGAGTCGTAGCGAGGTTTAGTGTCTAAAGGGATTCCGTGATAAGTACCGTCAACTCATCCCTTCTGAACACCCGAATTATCTTTGCCTGATCCTCCGGCTCTTGTATCTCTCCTTCCTCTAAGTCCTCCATTGCTTCGAGCTCCCCCCTCGGCCTCCTCCGACTCTGGCCACTCGCAAGCAGCGGGCGACAAATCACAAAGCTGGGACCGCTTCAGAGGCTTCAGGGAAATGCTACCAGTGTCCACTACCGCAGACTGCTGGACCTGACTAGACAGTCAAGGGCTCCGGCACCTTACCTTGACGGCGCAAACAAAACACCTGATGCATAATTAACATGAAATCCGGGCAAAAATCCCCAAGATGTGACCCCGATCCCAAGACCGGCGACGCACCTGATGGACCCGGAGAACCCTCTAGGTCGGGCCCTTGTAACGCAGATTGTACGGCCTCTCCTTCTGTTCCAGCCGAAGGATCCCGGAGCTTCTGAGCCAGCTTGACCTCCATCTGTTGTTCCACGATGGTAGACACTGAGGCACAGCCCCGGCAAATACCAGAGTCAGCCACTGTACCTCTGCGGGTACCACAGACTACACACTGAGGGTGCGCTGCCATAAGCCAACTCCCCCACAAAATGCCTTCTGCGTCTTCTTTGTGTCTTTCTGTTTTGTTTTGTTTTGCAATAAACAAAGGAAATCAAAATAAAGGAAAGTAGATAAATTAAATAAATTAAATAAATTAAACAAGACTAAACCCTTTCAAAAAAGGACAAACTCCTGCAGAGCAAAGAGACAGGCAGAGAAGTTCCCCCAATACCGCATAAACAAAATGAAAACGAAATAAAGTCACCTAGCTTTCCCCGCACCGACTAGGCATTAAAGTAAGCTTCTTGCATGCGACAGAAGCACCACTTGCAGCCGAATTGTGAATCCCCGCCATGCGGCGACCATGCGGTATCAAAATGGCCGCCAGCAAAAGGGATCACAAAATGGCGCCAAATTCAGCTTTCCTGACAGCAGATCACTGCCCGCTGCTCCATTAGCTGGTCCGATCCTTCTGACAGCAAGTACAAAACAATCTTACCCCCATCAGACGATCTGCTGACTTGCCTCCTCCGACGTGGAAAAGGCAGCCCGCACTGTCCCGCTCAGCTCGGGATCGAGCGGGAAGACGCCGTCAAAACTCTCACCCGCTGCACAGCCTCCGCAGGGAACGTTGTAGCGAGGGTGCCTGTTACAGAGCCCCCCTCCGTACAGGCAAGGAGGAGAGATCTGTTAGTGAACTCGCATAGAACAGCTCACAATAAAAGAGATAGGGGCAGAAGGGACCGGTGCAAGCAACGCTGTCTTTTTTTTTTTTTTTTTTTTTTAAAGCTACAGAGCCCAATTAAGAAACTTTAGCAAGGAAAATGCTGAAATCAAAACCAATCAACCTACAACTAAGATTAAGCTACCCTAACAGCTCCTTATGTATTCCTCAGGTGAGCCCAGACCTAGGCTCACTATGTCCTCCTGCTGCATGGAGACTGGACACACTGGGGCTGATGGGAAAGACCAGCAGGCTACATCCATTGATGTCACGATTTTGACATGCCCAGTCTCCAAGCTGCAGGAGGAGGTACACAACCCAGAGGTGGAGGACTAAACTGGAGGAACGATAAGGAATGTTCTCTTTTTCTTTCAGGCATGTGGACTTTAGAGTTGTTCATTAAAGATAACAGTTTTATGCTTCAACAAAATATAAAATTGTGAATTTTTAAACTCAGCAGGTCAGATTTAAGCCCTTGCCAGTTACATGTTTTCCATCTAGAGGGGATATTTATAGTAAAACATCTTTAAATAAATATTTGAACTGCAACAGATCAAACCAGCCAATCTGCTCATCCATTTCAGGTTTTCCAGCTCATTCTTTGTGGGTAACCTGTATCCATGACAAAGATCTGAGTCAGGTGTAGATTCCCCAATACCTTCTGGTAAAACTTCCTGATTAAAGAAGATGGAGAATGTTACAAACCGGATCAATAGTTTTTGGGTTCAGCTTATCACTAGGTCTTGTTCGGTTTCTTTGTACAGAATCTGAAGAGCCCGATGAGGCTGAAGAAGGTGTGGGAGATGCTTTGCTTCTTCGTACTGCAGACTGAGGGTGCACTTGGGACATTCTCTGACCATAGTCTATGTGAAAAAAATATACAAATAAAAAGTACTGTCATTATTATAGAATAGCATTCAGTTTATTGAACCAAAAGCATTTTTTTCTAAGACATAACAAATGTTTTAAATTACTACCAGGATACCTAGTATCCTATATTCTACTGCACCAAACTAGTTTCTTTTCTACCTCGCTTTGCTTAATAACCAGGAGAGAAGTGCAGACAAAATCCTAATATGCAGTGAAAGTACTTACATATGCTGTTATTTCTGCATTATTACTTTTTAAACATGCCATTGTCACATACGTGAAAATCAAACAAGAATCAGTCGAGTTACAATACCAGCAAAATCGTGTTGTTTCTAAACTACAGCACCGCCACTATGTGATTGGATACTCACTATCCGATCCCATTAAAAATGTACTTACTTTAGGAGAAAAAAACCTCAGATACTTAATCATTTTAGCATTTGAGGGCTGGAGCTGTAGCAATCATTGGTCTGCACAACTCCTTGAGCTCTCAATATTTTTTATTTTCTTTGTTGTGCAATTAGTCATCCATATTTGATACTGAATTTCTTAATGTGAGGCTAAAAACAATTCCATATAATCATGAGTTAATGCTTGAATTCTTTCAAGTCACAAAATCTATATGGCACAATTTTCAAATAGGCAGGTTATGCGCTGCAGCGATGCACTGACACCCTTAACCCAGATTTTCACATCCACAGTGGCGGAAGGGAAAATCCAGGTTTGTCTGGAAGTGCCGGCAGCTGCAGAGGCTAGAGCAGCGATTTTCAATGCTACCCGCTTAGCCTCTGAGTCTTAAAGGATAGGGAAGGAAAAACCTCGCCTATCTTTAAGATACAGAGGGCTACGCCAGTAGCATAAAAAACTGCTGCTACCCGTGTAGCCCTTTCCTCTGCCCCGGAACGCCCCTAACATGCCCCGATGCTACCCACATAGCATCTAGGCATGTTAGGGACTTATCTGGGATTTTCAAAGGGTACTACCCGAGTAAGTGCTCTTCGAAAATCCCAGATAAGGCCTTTACATGGGTAACTAGAGAAGTTACCAGTATAAAGACCTTTGAAAGTCGGGTACTTAGTATCCATATGATCATTTCATTTATTTTCTCTTCAATGATCAATATCCAATGACTTCTCTCTTCAACTTTCAGGCTAGAATCATTCCATTGCTACTGCCATCTCTTTCAGACGTTTGCCATACATTAATAGCTTTTCACTTGTGTCCTCATACCTAAAAACATCTTTTCCCAAGTCCAAGGTAAGAGTCCCTTGCATGTCTTCCGAGTAAAATGGAAATAGGTCCAAGGAAAGGACAACATACAGGCTGGAGACCTCTCCACTATGTTTCCTTCTTATAACTCATCCCTGCAAGCTCCAGTCCTGCCCCTTCACTGCTATAATCAGGAGCAGTTAGAGGGCATACAACATCCACATTCATACCCAATCCATTGATAAAAACCCCTGGTCACACAAGCCCCATTGAGGATAACAAGTACTAACTGTCCAAGAACAGAATTATATACAGAGCACCCTGCAGACTGAAGGTCAACTGAGAGGAATGCAGCCCACAGGGCTAAACTGTAGGTCAGTCCAGAAATGGGACATATCAAAGCTATACCTGAAATGGGCAGGAAGACAACACAGCAGATTTCAGGACCTCTGCATCAAAGGCTGCCTGCCCAAGTGTAAACATCCAAGATATAATGCTTGATAAAAGTGGAACGTGATGACCATTCGCCACCCGGTAGATGTCTATGGGAGCGACCAAATTGCACTCCACTCAGGAGTAAGCCTGTGCCCACGTGGAATGAGAATAAAAATCCACCAGGACTAGTCAGCTTTGCAATAGATTGCCTTGGCCTATTGTCTCCTTAATCCAGTGAGCCAAGGTAGACCTTTATTTATTTATTTGAACGTATTTTTATACCGTCCCTTCCAGAGATCAGGGGCAGTTTACATTATAACAAAACAACCTTTACATAGAACAGTATAACCAAGTTAAAACCTCTAAGTAATTACATAGAATGATATTGTAGAAGTACAACAATTAAATATTTACAACGAGCTAGGTACAGATGGATATAAATCCATAGTTGGCATGCTTAATTGTGTGTCCTGCAATTGAGGTCCACGATGTATGTTCAAATATTTGGAGTATAGTAGTGTTGGGGGTGCTGTGGAGGTGACTGAGCAGCAAGGGGAGGGAATACGACAAAGGGAAGTGGGGATACTTATGTGCTGTTGGTGTTAGGGTTGGTGCAATGTTCTTTGAATAGGTGGGTTTTTGATTCTTGACAGAATGATTAGAGGTCTTTTATTCCTCTTAGTGCTTCAGGGAGGGAGTTCCATTGTGAGGGGGCTATGTATGTCAATGCCCTCTTGCTAGTGAATTGTTTGGTTTTGCATAATAAAGGAGGAACCATGAGAGAGTTTTGGTTGAGAGTTCTTCTGGCTCTGTTGGTTGATTGGATTTGGAAGAGTGATGAGAGGTGGGGAGGGGGCTGTGCTATGTATCAGTTTGAACGTTGTCATTATTATTTTGTATCTTACTCTTGAGGAAATTGGGAGCCAATGGAGCTCGTATAGGATAGGTGTAATATGGTCTGCGAGTCGTGCTTTCATTATGAATCTATTCATAAGCAATCAACCCTTATGTTTCCCACATAAATACCCAACAAACAAGAGAAACACATCTAGACAAAACTATTTTTGTTGGAACTCACACCATGAAGGAACCTCCATCTCTTAGTGTATTGTTCCGTTTTTATCTTTTAATTCAAAATAGGGACACAACCCTAACAAGGATTAAGGGGACTTCAACCCCTCAATACCAACCGGTTAACTTCAATTCACACAAGGCAACAAGCCAAAGTCAATTCACACGAGGCACAAGCCAAATAGAAGTCACTTATCTCAGATGAAATCCTGCCCATTTTGAAAGCCCCGTCAGTTTCAAATATCCAGAATACTAGCAAGTAAACGGTTGTGGCCGCCCAGTCCCTCGACAAGGGTGACAGGCTATTCTTAGGGAAAGTTGTTCACAGCGACTTCTGCACAGCTAACTCTTCATGCAGCAACAATATAAGAGAATTTCTCCATATAGTAACCCAACGTTGTATTCGTTTCGAGTCTCTGATTCTCCTGGCTCTTCTTCCAACACTGTTGCTCCCAACTCCACCTCAATCATGTGTGATTTAAACTTCCTGACGTGAACACATGACCAGCTGATAGCCAATAGGCCACCAACACACCCAGAAGATTTCACTTACACAATAGTCCACCATTCCACAGCCGAATTCAAGCCGTGGGGCTCCACGGAGTTCAGTGTATAAATCCAAAATTGTTCTCTAGAAACTCAAACGAGAATGCCTATCGCCCCCTCTGTTATTGAGTGGAATATGATCTTTTACTCTCCAGCGTAGATCAGTAAACACATGGTGATGTTCCTGACAATGTAGCGCCAACGGGGCTGTCAAAACCACACCATTTATGCAGGACCGATGTTCCTGAAGACTTTTTTTATATTTCTTGATGTCTTGCCTACATAAATTAAATTACATGGACAGATCAATATGTACACCACAAAACGACGTCAAACATGTTGTGGAAAATTTACTATATATCTTCCGATGATTCAAAGGGCACTCCCAGACTTCTCCTTACACTGTCGTGGCACAAAAATCACATTCAGTACATTTAAAATGACATATAGACTCCCATCTCTTTTCCTTTTCAGCTTGACTGTTATGATGTACTATCCAGTCCACTATATTCCTACCTCTCTGAAAAGCAAACATCAGTGGTTTCGCAAAACTAGAGAGTGTAAGGATAACATAGGCCAATAGGTTTTCACAATCTGCATCACTTTCGTCGTGCCTGGCATGTATAGCAAAATCCCCACAAATGGGGGGGAATCCCCATTGGTAAGGCCAGAATCAGGGGCATCCCACCAATCACCATAATTAAAACGGACTCGTTGATAAACTCGATGTACTATGGCTCGAGGATAACCCCGTTCCAACAACCGTGTCGTCAATCGTGAGGCTTGAAGTTTAAAGTCTTCCAATGTGGAACACAGCCGGCGCAATCTTATAAATTGACCTACCGGTAAACCCCGACGCAAGGGGCCCGGATGATAGCTTTGATAATGCAGTAGTGTGTTACGCTGAACCTCCTTACGGTATAAAGTGGACCCAATTTCAGAGCCGTCCTTAAACAATCTAGAAAATCAATCTTCTCCTTATGAAAAGTCGGTGTAAATTGAAGATCCGGAGATAATGTATTGATCCATACAAAAACCTCCTGTAATTTTTCTTCCGTATGAATCCAAAAGAAAAAGATGTCATCCAGAAATCTGGTCCACATTTGCATCTGATGGAACCATGGGGAAGAATATATATATCTAGTTTCAAAATCTGCCATGTAGAAAGATATCAGAGAGGTAGGAATATAGCAGACTGGATAGTACATCATAACAGTCAAGCTGAAAAGGAAAAGAGATGGGAGTCTATAGGTCATTTTAAATGTACTGAATGTGATTTTTGTGCCACGACAGTGTAAGGAGAAGTCTGGGAGTGCCCTTTGAGTCATCGGAAGATATATAGTAAATTCTCCACAACATGTTTGATGTCGTTTGTGATGTACATATTGATCTGTCCATGTAATTTAATTTATGTAGGCAAGACATCAAGAAATATTTTTTAAAAAAAGGCTTCAGGAACATCGGTCCCGCATAAATGGTGTGGTTTTGACAGCCCCGTTGGCACTATATTGTCAGGAACATCACCATACATTTACTGATCTACGCTGGAGAGTAATAGATCATATTTCACTCAATAACAGAGGGGGCGATAGGCATTCTCATTTGAGTTATAGAGAACAATTTTGGATTTATACACTGAACTCCATGGAGCCCCACGGCTTGAATTTGGCTGTGGAATGGTGGACTATTGTGTAAGTGAAATCTTCTGGGTGTGTTGGTGGCCTATTGGCTATCAGCTGGTCACGTGTTCACGTCAGGAAGTTTAAATAACACATGATTGAGGTGGAGTTGGGAGCAACAGTGTTTGAAGAGCCGGGAGCATCAGAGGCTCGAAACGAATACAACGTTGGGTTACTATATGGAGAAGAAGTTCTCTTATATTGTTGCTGCACGAAGAGTTAGCTGTGCAGAAGTCGCTGTGAACAACTTTCCCCGAGAATAGCCAGTCACCCTTGTTGAGGGACTGGGCGGCCACAGACGTTTACTTGCTAGTATTATGAATATCTGAAACTGACAGGGCTTTCAAACCGGGAAGGATTTCATCTGAGATAAGTGACTTCTATTTGGCTTGTGCCTCGTGTGAACTGACTTTGGCTTGTTGCCTTGTGTGAATTGAAGTTAACCGGTTGGTATTCAGGGGTTGAAGTCCCCTTAATCCTTGTTAGGGTTGCGTCCCTATTTTGAATTAAAAGATAAAAACGGAACAATACACTACGAGAAGGAAGTTCCTTCATGGTGTGAGTTACAACAAAAATAGTTTTGTCTAGATGCGTTTCTCTTGTCTGTTCATTATGAATCTGGCTATGACATTTTGGGCCATTTGTAATATGTTCATTGTCTTTTTGGGTATTCCCTGCAGTAGGCTATTGCAGTAGTCGAAGTGCACTGTTATGAGGGCTTGGACTACTGTTCTAAAGTCATTCAGCTCAATGAGGTTTCTGAGTGGTTGTATGATCCTTAATTTAAAGAATATGGTTCTGTTTGTTTTAAGGGGGGGTCCATACTGAGTGTTTTATCCAGGGTAACTGAGATATTTAACGTTCTGCTTAACTGGTAGATGAGTGTTGTTTAAACAGTTGATGGTGGGTTGACCTCAGGGTTGTTTGATATGAACTGTTTTCTTGAAGCTGATACTCATGTTATTTACATGGAGCCAGTTTTGAGTTTCTTTTAGGCGTGTTGGTAATTTATCGTATGTGGGATTGAGTATGTCCAGCTGAGTGTACAACATAATGTCGTCAGCATATACGTGGTAATTTATTTTATGTTTTTTTGAATATGGTGCGAATTGGTTTTATGTATAAGTTACATAGAAACATAGAAAAATGACGACAGAAAAAAGACCACATGGCCTATCTAGTCTGTCCTTCCATATCAACAACTACAACAGTGCCTTTTTTTCCTTTAGAGATCCTCTGTGTTTGTCCCATGTTTTTTTGAATTCAGATACCGTCCTCAACTCCACCACCTCCACTGAGAGACTATTCGATGGATCCCACCACTATTTCCATAAAGAAATATTTCCGCATATCACTCCTGAATCTAACCCCTTTCACCCTCATCCCATGTCCCCTCAAAGCAGAATTTGCTTTCAATCGAAAGAGGCTCTCTTCCTGTGCATTTATGCCATGTAGAAATTTAAACGTCTCAATCATATCACCTCTATCCCGCCTTTCTATGCTATGTTTCTCTGATCCACCCTGAAATGGAAACCTTCACTGCAGCTTCTCCCTTCCATGGACCCCCAAACACCACGAACATATGATCCGACTAGCAGCAATGAGCTGTCCTCTTCAGGTATCTCCTCAGGGTCCGAACATCCAGGAGTTGCAGCTACCTTCCAGCCGCATCCTTCTCACCGCCGCAGAAAACCAGTAAAGAAGCAGACCGATTCATATGGAACACCAATACCACCTTGGATAAAAAGGAGAGGACCGGTCTCAAGACCACCATCTCCTCCGAAAACAACAGAAATGATTACTGGCAAGACAAGGCCTACAGTTCCGAAATTCAACAAACGGAGCATATGGTCACAAGGAAAACCGTCTAGAGTATAAGATCCTTGAGCGAAGCTCTGTTCAGTGACTCAAAAGGGTTCCCGCAATGCCCTCAGAAACAAATTGAGGGTCCATGTTAGTACTGTCACCCTAGTCGGTGACTGTAAAAGAGTCACCACCCTTAGGAACCTTCCTACAATCCTGGTGCACTCCAAACACTACCCCCTGGATCTTCCCTCGATAACAGGAAATCGCTGCCAGCTGAACCCTCAAGGAGCTAGCCGCCAGGCCCTTATCAAAACCGTCCTGCAAAAAAAGACCAGGACCTGCGGCACCAATGCTCTAGAGATGGTTAAACCGGTCTGTCCTCGCTCCACACCTCGAAGATGTGCCAGATGCAGACATATGCCAGCAAGGTAGATCTGCGCCTCATCCTCAACAAAGTGGAGATCACCGCAGCTGAATATCCCTTCTTCATCAGCCACGCCCTCTCAAGAGCCAGGCCATAAGCAAGAACCGATCCACCTGCGGCATGCGCACCGGACCCTACAATAACAGATCCTCCCACACCGGGAACCGCCACAGACAATCCTCCCGGAGTCGAACAAGGTCCGCATACCAAGGCCTCCTCGGCCAATCTGGCGTGATCAGAAGCACCAGGCCCCTGTGGGCCTCTATCCTCTGCATGACCCATCCTATTAGGGCCCAAGGTGGGAAAACGTACAGAAACCCTTCCTTGGGCCACAGCTGAATTAGGGCATCCAGGCCCTCTGACATTTTCTCTCGTCATTTGCTGAAGCAGCAACCGGCCTTTGCTGACTCAAAGGTTGACATCAGGTCCATAACGGGAACGCCCCAGCGGCGTACAATCTGGGAGAACACTTCTGGATTGGAGTACCCATTCTCCGGGATCCACCCAGACCCGACTGATAAAGTCCACAGTCACACTGTCAACCCCTGCCACATGCGCCGCTGACAGAGCCTGGAGGATTTCCTGGCCCAAACTAACAGCCGATCAGCCACCTTCTCCAAGGACACACTGCTCGTGCCCCCCTGGTGCTTGATGTAAGCCACTGTGGTCGCATTGTCTGAAAGCTCTCAAACCGCCCTCCCCTGCAGCCAAGGCTGGAACTTCTGGAGTGCCAAGACCACAGATCTCCAGCCTGTTGATTGACCAACTCTTCTCCTGCTCGTTCCACTGCCCCTAGGCAAAGCAACCTTCGCAATGGGCTCCCCAGCTGTAAAGATTGGCATCTGTCATTAATGCAATCCATGACGGTGACTCCAGGGGCATCCCCTTCTCCAGGCACCCATAAGAACATAAGATATGCCATACTGGGTCTGCCCAAGGTCCATCAAGCCCAGTATCCTGTTTCCAACAGTGGACAATCTGAGTCATACATACCTAGCAGTTTCCCCAAAAAAGACAGGTTCCACAATGCTTGTACTGGGTCAAGCATTGATATCCTGGATCCCTTCTTAATAATGGTTTAATGACCTTTCCTCCAGGAACTTGTCTAAACCTTTTTTAAACCCAGCTACACTAACAGTCTTTACTAAAACCTCCGGTAACAAATTCCAGAGTTTGATTACACGTTGAGTGAAAAAATATTTTCTTTTATTAGTCTTAAATAGTTTACCCTGTAGCTTCATTGCATGTCCCCTAGTCTTTCTATATTCTGATAATGTAAACAATCAATCTACGTTTACCCGTTCCACTCCGTTCATTAAATTTATAGACTTCTATCATATCTCCCCTCAGCCGTCTCTTTTCCAGGTTAAAGAGCCCTAACATTTTTAGTCTTTCTTCATAGGAGTATCCTTCCATCCCCTTTACCATTTTGGTGGCTCTTCTCTGAACCTTTTCTAATAACTATATCCTTTTTAAGATACGGCGACCAGAATTGCACACAATGTTCAAGGTGCGGTCTCACCATGGAACGATATAGAGGCATTATAATATCTTTTGTTTTATTTTCCATTCCTTTCCTTATGATACCTAGCATTCTATTTGCTCTCATGGCCGCCGCCGCTGCACACTGGGCCGAGGGTTTTAACATGTTATCCACAATGATGCCTAAATCTTTTTCCTGGGTGGTGGCTCCTAATGTGGAACCTTGCATCTTGTAACTATAGTTTGGGTTGTTCTTCCCTACGTGCATAACTTTGCACTTGTCCACATTAAATTTCATCTGCCATTTTGATGCCCAGTCTTCCAATTTATCAAGATCCTCTTGCAATTTTCCACAATCCTCTTGGGTTTTAACAACTTTAGTTTTGTGTCATCTGCAAATTTGATAACCTCACTCGTTATTCCCTTTTCCAGGTCATTTATGAATATGTCAAAAAGCAGCGGACCCAGCACAGATCCCTATTCACCTTTCTCCATTGGGAAAATTGGCCATTTAGCCCTACCCTCTGCTTTCTATCTTTTAACCAGTTCATGATTCACAATAGTACACTGCCTCCTATCCCATGACTCTTTAGTTTTGCCAAAAGTCTCTGATGAGGGACCTTGTCAAAGGCTTTCTGAAAGTCCAGATACACTATATCAACCGACTCACCTTTGTCCACCTGTTTATTCACTCCTTCAAAAAATCATAACAGATGAGTAAGACAAGATCTTCCTTGTCTAAAGCCATGTTGGCTGTCTCCCATTAGGCCATGACTATCTACATGCTGAATAATTTTGTTCTTTATGATGGTTCCTACCATTTTTCCCGGTACTGACATCAGGCTCACCGGTCTGTAGTTTCCCAGATCACCCCTGGAACCCTTTTTAAAAATTGGTGTTATGTTGGCCATCCTCCAATCTTCAGATATTACAGATGATTTTAATGAAAATTCACAGATTACTAATAGCAGGTCTGCAATCTCATATTTCAGTTCTTTCAACAACCTTGGATGTATATCATCCGGCCCAAGTGATTTGCTACTCTTCCGTTTATCAAATAGTTGTAATACATCTTCCCGATGTATCGCTATTTCCTTCAATTCTTCCGCACCTTTAAATACCACTTCAGTCATGGGTAACATCCCTACAGCTTCCTCAGTAAAGACCGAAGCAAATAATTCATTCAGTCTCTCCGCTATCGCCTTGTCGCCTCTTAGTGCCCCATTAACCCCTCTATCATCTAATGACCAACTGACTCTCTCAGGTTTTTTGCTACGAATGTACTTGAAAAAGCCTTTATTTTGCGTTTTTGCTTCCACAGCAAGCTTCTTCTCAAATTCTCCCTTTGCCTGCCCTGGGCATAGCCACCACTGGAGGGCCTGCTTGGTCTCCGGCGGACAGGAGAGTCTCTGAGAAAGAATGCGTCTAGTGCGACCACCTCCGGAGCAGAGCCCTCTGCAACAGTCTCATTTGTGCCCTCGCCCATGGCACTAGATCAAGCATGGCCGTCATGGTCCCCAGGAGCTGTAGATTATGCCAGGTTGTGGGATCCGTCCTGGCCAGAAACTGGCATACCAGTCTGCGAAGCCCCTGCGCCCGCAGCACTGGAAGAAAGACCTGTCCCGTGCAACCCTCAGGTATTCAAGGTCCTACGAAGGGGACAGCCGGCTTTTGGCCATATTGACAACCCAGCCCAGGCTCTGAAGAAACTGTACCACCTGGGCTATGGCTAGCTCGCTTTCACCCTCCAACTTTGCTCAAATCAGCCAGTCGTCGAGGTAGGGATGAACCAATATCCACACTTTGTGCAGCACTGCCGCCGCCACCACCATTGCCTTAGTGAAGGTGCACAGAGCCGTAGCCAGTCCAAAGGGTAAAGCCTGGAACTGAAAATGTCCCATAGGGACTGCAAACCTGAGGAACTGCTAGTGATCCTGTCAAATTGAAATGTGCAGATAAGCCTACGACAGGTCTAGAAAAGTAAGGAATTCTCCCTGACCGCTACTATGACAGACCTCAGTGTCTCCATATGAAAATGTGACACCCGCAAACAGCACTTTACCCGCTTGAGATCTAGGATCAGGCGAAAGGAACCTTCTTTCTTTGGTACTCCATTTATTTTGTGGTACCAACCACAACCATACTGATCTGGAGAAACCAGCACCACTGCCTTGAGCTGCTCCAGCCTCTCCAAGGTTTGCTGCTCCGCTTCTATCTTGGCCTGAGCCTTGCAGGGAGACTGAACGAAGGAACTGACCAACGGGCGCTCGAGTTCTAGGGCATAGCCCTCCCGAATGACTTCAAGCACCCATTAGTCTGACGTGATTTTGATCCAGGCAGAGTAAAATTCCAGCAGCTGACCCCCTACAGGCTCCACTGCCACCTAGGCCCTCCTCTTTTCACTGTGATTTCTTGAGGCCCAAGGACGAGGGGGAAGCAAACCCTCTTCCCCTCCAGGAACCAGGGGTTGAGAGGAGCAGGCACTTTCCCCTCCTAAACTGACTGAAACGAGAAGAACGGAAATACCAAAATTTCCGTTGCTAGCCTTTGGGCGCTGTAGAGGTACGGCTCTGCTTTTGCTTATCTTCAGGCAGACGACTGCCCTTAGATTCCCCTAGGTCCTTTACCAACTTATCCAGGTCCTCTCTGAAAAGTAGCTTACCTCTAAAGGGAAGCTTGCTTAGCCAGGCCTTTAAGGAACTGTCCGCAGCCGAGTTATGTAACCAGAGGTAGCGCCGCACCACTACCACCGAAGCCATACTCTTTGAGAGGCCCCGGATAAACTCATAGTGAATATCCACCAAATATGCAGCCCCAGACTCCAGCCTAGCAGCTTCTCCCTGAACCCGCTGGGACCAACGAAGAAAGGCTTTAGCAACCCATGCCCCACAAATGGAAGCCTGAGGTGACAGGACATTAACGTCAAATACCTGCTTCGACAAGGTGTCCAACTTCCTGTCCTGGACGTCCTTGAGAGCCGCACTACCTTCCACAGGGATCATAGTCTTTTTAGTGATTGCAGAGACCACCACATCCATTTTTGGAGGTCTAAAGAGCTTGCAGTCCTTATTGGACAAGGGATAGAGCAGCCCTAGACCGCCTGAGGCCGGCTTCTGGCATATCCCATTCTTCCTGAATCATTTCCCAGACTACTCTATGCACTGGAAAATCCCTCTGCGTTCTCCATATGGCCTGTAGCAAGGGGTCCTCCAAAGTGGCATCTGCCACCGGAAGACTGGAAGCATGTTGAGAGCTTTAAGGAATTTGGCAATGAGTGCTGGCAATTCCTCCCGTCGGAACACCCGAATCATCCTCACCTGCTCTTCCAGTTCTGGGATCTCACCTTCCTCCAAGTCCTCCTCAGCATACATCTCAGTGTCATGATCTTCCCCTTCCAGACCCTCTGACACTAGAGATCAATTTGGCCCCTCTTCCAAGAGCCTCAACTTCTTTGAGGGGACTACACCTGACTCCACCCCCATGGGGGTCCCTGGTTGCTTTTCCTCCCATTCCACTTCTGTGGAACTCGCCCCTGGCCCCCGCTGGAACAAGCAGAAGGAAGATGGAGCAGTAGAATAAATTCAGGGGGAAACACTGCCAGTACCACTACTTGCACCAGGGCTTGAGAACGAGAGGGACTGGAAGCAGCTGAAGAACAGGCTGCAGAGCTCCTGGGACAGCAAAGGGGAGGATATAGGATCTGGCGGAACTCTCACCGGCGAGGATGCTTTCTGACACTCCAGCCCCTCCAAGGCCTGCTCCATAGAGGCTGCCTCCTGAGCACACCCTGTGCAAAAATGCTAACCTATGACACTGCCCCACGTCGAGTACCACACATTAAGCACTGGGGACTGGATGGCATATCGACAGCCGGGCTAGGAACTCTCTGAAAAATACCTAACAGAGACTGCCCTGAAGCATTGATAGTGGCAGGTCTCCCAACACCGGTTCCCCTAATTTTAAAACTCTTATTCTTTTCCCCCACCCCCCAACTCACTCTCAAAATTAAAAATTGCCCTATCAATAAGTTTTCCCCTTACTAAGGCTCCAAAACACATAGTAATAAGGAAAAAAGGCGCCAGAAAAGAAAGCAGGAAGAATAAACCACCAAAAACTGCTGAGCTGCTCTTCCCAAGTGGCTGCCACATGGTCGAGCCTGCCCAATTGCACAGCCTACTCGTAAATGCCACCAAGAGACAAACCATCCCCCTGCACTTCCCCCACAGCACCAAACTTCCAAGGACCCAAATAGCCTTACCGCCATCACTGCTAGTTCTCTGCCGGAGGCTGTCTGCTGCTTTACGGCTCTCTCTCTCTCTCTTCCCTCGCGTTCAGCCGAAATCGCGGCTTTGGCGTTGGGGGCTCCGACAATGTCTGCTCCTCTCAGAGTCTCCTCACTGCTCTCAGCCGGCTCCGCACCCAAGTGTGGGTTCGGGAGCCAGCCGGCCAGCCGGACCCCAGAAGCACAGCAAGCCTCCAGAACACCACCCTGCTCTCTCCAGGGGGAGGGGGGTCCACTTCTCTGAGACTCTCTCTCTCTTTTAGCCGATCTTTGATTATTTTGTTGTTGTAGCTAAACTACCTACTTCTCTACCCACTACTCTGTCCTTATTTGTCCCTTTAGTGAGTCCAGAACCCTAGCTCACCACCTCCTCCAGCTGCTTGGAAACTGAGAAACTGGAGCTGGTAGGCGGTCCCTTGGGCATTTATACCAGGGTCATCAAAAGAATGACATGCTCAGTCTCGAAACTGCTAGAGGAGGTGCTCAACCCCAGACTGGAGGGACGATAAGGAAGCAAAGTTAGTGCTGTTGATCCTTGTGGATGGGAATATGGAAGTATAACTTCAGCCAAATCCAACAGTGCAAGAAACTTTCCATACTGGACTGCTCCTATGACAGAACTCTTTGTGGAAATGAAAGGTCCTCAGGTGAGTATCTATGCCCTTGAGATCCAAAACTGGGTGGAAGGAGCCATCCTTCTTTGGCACCACAAAGTAAATGGAGGAGTATCAGACCTTGCCACTTTCAGCAGGTGGCAGCGGCACTACAGCCTGGAGACTGAGGAACCCCTCCAGGGCAGACTGAACAGCGGCTTTCTTGGCCGCAGAGCCATAAGATGATATCAGAAAGGCATCTGGGATGGAATCTTGCATTCTAGCATGTAGCCGAACTGAATGATGTTGAGCATTCACTTGTCCAAGGTCACACAGTCCCACTCCTGGGAGAAGAGAAGGAGCCAGCTGCCAACAGGAGGCACCCTGGAATGAGCCCCCAAGCTATCATTGTGTCCGACAGGAAAATCCAGGACTTTGAGGAAGAGGATGCCTCTCAGGGCCAGCGAGTCCCTTGAAAGGATAGACTCCGGGACTGGGAGCCAGAGGGAGGAAAGGACAGCCTCCCTGGGCAGTATTTCCAGGAGTCCCTGAACCTCCAAGACTCCTGGTGGTGGGAGCAAGGAGAATGCTAAGCAGAGAAGGAGAGGTCACACTTCCCAATCTCTTTAAAATTATCCTACGGAAGGCTATAAGGTTTGGAAGCTCCTAGCTCTTTGATAAGCTTCTCCCTGATAGCCAAGACTTCGAAGCTGCATCGGCTGCCCAATGGCGAAGCCAAAGCCACCATGGAAAAGGTCACCAAGAGGACAAAATCATACATAGCATTCGCCAAAAAGGTCTCTGCTGACTCCAGAAGCAAAGTGTCATCCAGTGGGAGAGACTGGATCCAATGAAGCAGGGCATAAGCCATAAGGCTTCCACAAACAACCACTTGGAGGATAAGGAAGGTGAACAAAAACTAACTCAGCAGAGGCCCCCATCTTGCAATCCATTTGATCTTTAAGGGCCGCACCACCCTCCATCAGAATGATGGCGCGCTTAATAATGGCCATCACCTGTGCATCCACCTGGCAAGACGACATCCAGGCAGCAAGTTCCTTCTGAAGAAGAGCATAGAGCCTACTCATTACCTTGCCTCCTTTCAACAGGGCATCAGGTGAGTCCCATTTCATGCAGATCATGCTCTTCAAGACCCCAGGAAAGGAAACGCCCTTGAGGGTTTCCTGAGCCCCTGCTGGAAGTTCCTTCTCATTGACTCAGCATCCGACAGCTGCAGGGCAAAAGAAACTTGATCAATCAAGGCTCCTGTTCCTCTTTCCAAAACAGACAAATAAAAGAATCATCCTGGTTATCTGGTACCCAAGGCTCATCCTCTTAACACATGGGGGCATGTTTACTAAAGGTTAAACGTGCATTAAATGCTGCAATGGCCAACAGAAATGAATTGGCAGTGGCAGCACTTAACAAGTGTTAACCTTTAGTAAACATGCCCCATTGAGTCACCGTCCAATCCCCCAGACCTCAAAGCAGGATCCTTAGCACAGAAAAGCTGATCTGAGTTCAGTGTTGGTCCTCTTCTGGGGACACTCTGCAGAGGGCCCCCCCCCCCCCTGGACTCTGCCTGTCCCTCACCAAGGGGCTGCCCTTCGAGAGGAGAAGGAGAGCCCAGAAGCTGATAAGTCCAAATTGCCATGCCAGAAGGACAATGCCTGCTGCAAAAAGGCGAATAATTCAGGGAAAGACAGTCCAGAGGTCTGGGATGCTACCTCTGCCTTGGCCACCCTTTTAGCGGGAGGCAGGTCGGACACAGCAGAATTCTGTTGGGTAAGCTCTGGCATGCTAAGCTCCACAGAGGTAGCAGAAGGATCCCGAGCAGGGGTGCTGTCTCTTCCTTCAGCTGACCCCAATGCCGCCTGCAGAGCTGGCAAGGTAGAAGAGAAATCCACATCCATCAACCACATCAAACGACCTTCCCCCCAAGAGGGCAGCAACTCCACCAGAAGATCAGTGACTATGTCAATCAGAGTGGCTTCCTGAAGCAAGTCCTTCCGTTCCACTAAGGCACGCTGGAGTATGCTATGCTAACAGCACATGTACTGAGGACACGGGGTTACCACATGTTGCATGGAGGGTGCTCAGATAGAGTGCAAATGGTACGCATCAAAGGTGCACAGACTGTATACCGATGCATACAGATACCATGCATGCTTATGTGCTGAAACAAATGCACAGTCAAGCATTGATAGCGCACGCCCACAACACTAGCTCGTGGTGGGAGTGGGAAAAGACCACGAACACCAACAGTTCTACTCCCATACCAGCCAAACATTCCAGCAAGTGGCCAACGTTGAAGCCCCCCCCACCCCCCCAAACATCTTTAAAATAAAAATCACAGAAATGTAGATTTGGTACAGAAATAAGAATTTAGATCTGGTATTCGCCCCCAGTGCTGGACTCAATGGTACTTCCCTGCAGCCACATACCTTTTGAAACCTTCGCCCAATCTTGGGTTTTGATCCAAAAATCTGGCTGTTCAACCGGCCCTTAACAGACCAAGGACAGGGATCTGAACCAACAACTCTCCTCCCTGGCAAACCCAAGAGAGCACCAGTGCTAAAGATGACCCAACGAATGCCTTCCATGTTGAGCTCAAGTGAGAAAGTCACCCCTAAGAGCCATTGCTCTCGAGCTAAATCAATCTGTCTCTACGTTTTCACAGAGTTGCTCCAATGTGTCCACGCTCTGTTGAAGACAGAGAAATACTCTGGTTGTCTTCCCTCTAGCCGCTACTGAAATAGTACAGGATGATGTCATCAGAAGAGACTAGATATTCTGTCTCCACCTTTGCTAGTTGAGGAACACAATCCACTTGTCTAGATTAGACTGGCCTAGCAGGACGATATGGAATTACTATTACCTATCTGTGAAGACACTAATATGACATAAGCAACAATTTGACAGATGATAGATACTGCAGTATAACATTGGCAACCACAGACTTGATCATGGCTTCAGCCTGAATTCTTATCCCTCCCTGGCCTAAACTCCCCAAAATCCTTTTTGAACTTGGTTGACATTAAAAGTTATGAGGCAGTCTTAATTAAAAAAATAAAACTGACTGCAGTTTTATTTATCATAAAGTAATATTATAATGCATCATATGTAAACTACTTTACAGCTCTAAACTAAAAAGTCCAAAATATGGAGAACAGCGCCAATGGATACAGACTTAACAAAAGGGTATAAGTATGCTACAAAAATTAAAGACAGAAGAGAGGGTGGAAGAAAACCAAGATTAACAGCAAAGGATAAGATAATAAACTACAAAAACAAACAAAATGGTGTTTCAACAATAACAGTAAGTGCTGCAGACAAGCAAAGAAGTACAGAAGGTAAAACAGTACTGTAATACTTAGTACTTCAAGTAAAAATAGAAGATGGCCCTCTAGTAGGGTCCAAGGGTTACAAGAGCTACAAGTAGAAGTCTAACTAAAAATACAGGCCTTTAGGCTTTTTCAAGAGAGAAGTGAGTGAAAACAGAGCTTGGGAGGCAGTGGAATGGAATTCTGAAGTGAAGGGGCACTTGAAGGAGGCGAAATAGATAAAAAAAAAAGACTTTCCTGAGAGGATCTTAAGACTACGAGTCAGAAAATAAGGCATGAAAAGACTGGCACACAGCAAGGACCTTAAAAGCAAGAATAATAAATTTTCAATTTGATACAAAACATGGCACAAAGTCAGCAATGAATGCAAAAGATAGGGAATAGTATGGTCGAAGTGTCAAGAGCCAATATACGAGGCAGGGCCGGATTTACCTATACGCCATGTACGCCATGGCGTAGGGCCCACAGCTGGCAGGGGCCCACAAAAATAGAACAAGTTAAATTTTTTATTTAAATAAAATTAAAAAAAAAAAACCTGCTGGCTGCCGCCGCGGGGCCCCCTCTGCTGCCGCGGCAGCACGGACTGACCCGCGGGGGCCCCCTCTGCAAGCTGAATCCGTCAGTCCCTCCCTCCCTCCCTCCCTCCGTGCAGGCTGTGAGAGGCGCGAAGAGAGAGTGTCTCCCTCGCGTCTCTGTTAAGCCCGCAGGGGCTGAAAATTTCCCATCAGCCCCTGCGGGCTTAACAGAGACGCGAGGGAGACACTCTCTCTTCGCGCCTCTCACAGCCTGCATGGAGGGAGGGAGGGATCGACGGACCGACGGATTCAGCTTGCAGAGGGGGCCCCCGCAGGTCAGTCCGTGCTGCCGCTGCAGCAGAGGGGGCCCCACGGCGGCAGCCAGCAGGGTTTTTTTTTAAAATTAAAGTTTACTTTAGGCCGACGGGGGGGGGTACGACTGGTAATGGGCTATCGGGGGGGCTGGGACTGGAAATGGGCTGGGGGGGTTAAGGCTGGAGGTGGGCTGATGGGGTTAGGACTGGTAATGGACTGTGGGCTGTTGGGGGGGGTTAGAACTTGTCATGGGCTTTGGGGGGGTTAAGACTGGTAATGGGCTGTGGGCTGATGGGGGCTGTCTGGTAATGGGCTATGGGGGGGCTAGGACTGGAAATGGGCTGGGGGGTTAAGACTGGAGGTGGGCTGATGGGGTTAGGCCTGGTAATGGGCTGTGGGCTGTTGGGGGGGGTTAGAACTGGTAATGGGCTTTGGGGGGGTTAAGACTGGAAAGGGGCTGGGGGGGTTAAGGCTGGAGGTGGGCTGATGGGGTTAGGACTGGTAATGGACTGTGGGCTGTTGGGGGGGGTTAGAACTTGTCATGGGCTTTGGGGGGGTTAAGACTGGTAATGGGCTGTGGGCTGATGGGGGCTGTCTGGTAATGGGCGATGGGGGGGCAAGGACTGGAAATGGGCTGGGGGGTTAAGACTGGAGGTGGGCTGATGGGGTTAGGCCTGGTAATGGGCTGTGGGCTGTTGGGGGGGGTTAGAACTGGTAATGGGCTTTGGGGGGGTTAAGACTGGAAAGGGGCTGGGGGGGTTAAGACTGGAGGTGGGCTGATGGGGTTAGGACTGGTAATGGGCTGTTGGGGGGGTTTAGAAATGGTAATGGGCTTGGGGGGGTTAAGACTGGTAATGGGCTGTGGGCTGATGGGGGCTGTCTGGTAATGGGCTATGGGGGGCTAGGACTGGAAATGGGCTGGGGGGTTAAGACTGGAGGTGGGCTGATGGGGTTAGGACTGGTAATGGTCTGTTGGCGGGGGGTAGAACTGGTAATGGGCTTGGGGGGGTTAAGACTGGTAATGGGCTGTGGGCTGATGGGAGCTGTCTGGTAATGGGCTATGGGGGGGCTAGGACTGGAAATGGGCTGGGGGGGTTAAAACTGGAGGTGGGCTGATGGGGTTAGGACTGGTAATGGGCTGTGGGCTGATGGGGGGGGTTAGGACTGGCAATGGGCTATGGGGGGCTGACTGGAAATGGGTTGATGGGGTTAGGACTGGAAGTGGGCTGATGGAGGGTTAGTACTGGTAATGGGTTATAGGGGGGGCTTAAACTGAAAATGGGGTGATGGAGGGTTAGGACTGTAAGTGGGTTGATGGGGGGCTAGGACTGGTATTGGGTTGGGGGGTTGCTAGGACTGGAAATGGGCTGATGGGTGGCTAGGACTGGAAATGGGCTGATGCAGGGACTAGAAGGGAATGGATGCTGGGTGAGGCTGGAACTAGAAGGGAGCTGATGTTGGGGGAGGATTAGAATGGGATGGGGCTGGAAGAGTAAAATGGAGAAGGGAAAAATATTTTGTGTGGGAGGGATAAAAAATCTACAATTGGCCGGGTATTGGGAGAGTAAGTGGGGATTGAGGATGGAGGGGTAAAATTTGAGTGGATGAAATAGGAATGAGGAAAGAGCAAAAGGAGAAAGATTAGTATGTTAAAGCAGATGTAGAGAGAGAATGGAAAAAAAAAACTAGAAGAGAGAAGAAAGGACAAATGGACAGCAGACGATGGAGAGTTAGCAGAAGACACGAAGAAACCAGAAGAAAGTGGCTGGAGCAATTGCAGCTGAAAAAAATGCACAAAAGGTAGAAAAATATCTCTTTATTTTGAATTTATTAATTGGAATATGTCAGCTCTGGTAAATGTGCATCATTAACGTCTGCGCTTTGTTTAGTACAAGAGCAAATTAATGTATAGTTTTATTTCTACAGTGTTGTACATTCCAAGTTTGGCTTTTGGGATTCCCAGTTTAATTATTGTCTTCCTGTTTCTAAATTGTGATTACTTGTTTGGTGATGGTCTATGTTCTGCATGTGTAACTGAGCTGAGGTGTTCTGTTTAAATAATTCCTATTTGACATTGCCACTTGTTCTCTTTCCCCAGTAGGTCATGTATTGTTGTTCTCTGAAATTTATTGGTTTAATATTTGCAGTGTTGCCTTTTGATTGGTAGAGTATGGTGCTTTGTGAGTCCTGGTAGTGCTGTTAGGATACGGCGGGTTTGCTATGGGTTCTAAATGGGCAGTGTTTGTAGTAGTTCCTAATGTGTCTGGCAGTTGGCACTGGATTATAGTAATGTAGAAATCTTTTAGTCTTTCTTTATCCATACACTCATTAAGAGGCACGTTTCCTAAAAGTTAGTATATGGTAACATTATGCAAATATTTATGCAAATGAGGCCCCTTATGCAAATGAGGCCCCGCACCCCCCTTGGGCCACCCCTGCTGGGGGCCCACAATTTTTGTTGGCGTAGGGCCTCACTCAAGGTAAATCCGGCCGTGATACGAGGTGTGACAAAAAAAAGAAACAAGACTGTGGCAACCACATCCATGACTCAATGCCAATTGGCTAACCGCTTATGTCACTGTGTTGTGCAACATATCGCCACTATTCTGCTATAATATTTGTCATCTCTCATATTCTGTTTTTCTTTTTCACATTTTTTGTAGCACACTGCTTCATCGCTTTGTCACACAACTGGAGGTGACAGAAATATGGAGCAAAGAATTAACTTGAAATTTCTGGTTAAGTTGGAGAAGGGCCCAACTGAGTGTTTCCAACCTCTCCAAAAGGCTTATGGAGAAGATGCAATGTCAAGGCCGCGAGTCTTTGAGTGGCACAAACGCTTCAAGACTGGCCATGAGGAGGTAGAGGATGACTCCAAGTCAGGACAGCCTTCCACAACAAAGACGGCTGAGAACACTGACAGAGTAAACCAGCTGGTGCGAAGTGATTGCAGACTGACAGTGCAGATGATAGCTGAGGAGCTCAGCCTGAACAGGGAGTCAGTGCGGACCATCTTGGTGCAGGAACTGGGGATGCGGAAGGTGTGCACCAAGATGGTGCCCAAGCTTTTATCGGACGACCAGAAGGAGCACCGGGTCAATATTTCTCGAGACTTGCTAGAAAGATCCAGAGTTCGTTGGCTGAGTCATCACAGAAGATGAGACTTGGGTCTTCCAGTATGACCCTGAAAGCAAGAGACAGAGCCTGCAGTGGGAGACTCGACTGTCACCCAGACCCAAGAAGGCGCGCATATCCAAATCAAGGATCAAGGTCATGCTGATCGCATTCTTCGACCAGAAGGGAGAAGTCCATCATGAGTTTGTGCCTGAAGGTCAGACAGTTAACCAGCACTTCTACCAGCAGGTCCTCAATCGCCTCTAAGACCAGTCGGCGCAGCAGGCAGGCTCTGTGGAGAGACAAGTTGTAACTGCTCCACCACAACAAACTCGCACACACCAGCGCTCAGCGAGAGGCAGTTCTTGGCCAACAAACAGATCACAGCTCTCAACCACCCTCCTTATTCCCCAGATCTCACACTGTGAGACTTCTGTCTCTTTCCTAGACTGAAGACTGTGCTCAAAGGAACTCATTTCGCACCTGTAGAAGAGATCAAGGCCACTGTGACGAGGAAGCTGAGGAACCTCAAGGAGGACTTTACCAAGTGCTTCCGTACGTGGCAGACGCAAATGCAGAAGTGCATTAACTCTGGGGGGAGGGGGGATTATTTTGAAGGGGACAATGAGTAATTCCTCTGTAGATTTTGTAATAAAACATTTATGGGACAGTCGTTTCTTTTTTGTCACACCTCGTACATTATACACATCCTATTAGCTGCCTACAGTTCAGTTTATATAAGCAACAGAATGCACCTTGCATCAAACAATTAAAAATAGTCCTTAATGTCTCATATTCAACCTGTCCACTTGCCTGGCTGCTGTTGGCCTGCCAGACTAATCCAACTCTGCTATGTCTGGAATTACCACTATGGTTTCTTAATATGGGCTCCATGCTGCTCCTTTTTTTAAATTAATTATTCTTTTTTAAGTTTTTAACATCTTACAAAGCAGCAACAGAGGATGCAATAGATTATTTTTGGATTTGGTACCTTAACATAGTAAATGACGGCAGATAAAAGACCAGTATGGTTCATCTAGTCTGCCCAGTATGATGGCAAGAGTAGGTGTACCTGCTGCTCTGTGCAGGCCACCCCTCCCCATGTCTTTGTTTAGGGGTGAACCCACCACTCCATGTAGGACACCCCTATTTGTTGAGAAATTAGATGGTTCCGTTTATTTTGATTTTATCCTGTTGCTGTAAAGGGATCCACTGTGTCTGTCCCATGCCATTTTGAATTCCATCACTGTGTTTGCCCCCACCACTTCCATCAGGAGGGTATTCCAAGCATCCACCACCCTTTCTGTGAAAAAGTATTTCCTGACATTGCCTTTCTATTTGCCACCTTGCAGCTTCCTGTAGTTATGCCCTCTAGTTTTACAGCTTCCCCGTCTTTGGAAGAGGTTTGTTTGTTCATTATTTCCCTTTAAGTATTTAAAGGTCTGAATCATATTTCCCCTGTCCCTCCTCGCCTCCAAAGTGTACATGTTTAGGCTTCAAGTCTCTTCTTATAAGGCTTCTGATGCAGACTCCAAATCATTTTGGTTGCCTTCCTCTGAACAGTTTTTACATCCTTTGCAAGATATGGTCTCCAAAACTGAACACAGTATTCCAAGTGAGGCCTCACCAGTGACTTGTACAGTGGCATAAGTACCTTTTCCTTTCTGCTGGTAATGCCTCTTTGTATGCAGCCCAACATCCTCCTGGCTTTTGCCACCGCCTAGTCGCACTGTTTTGCCACCTTGAGATCTTCAGAAAAAAAATCACACCAAGGTCTTTCTCCTAATCCGTGCACACCAACCTCTTGCCCCCTATCGCGTACATTTCCCTTGGATTTCTGCTACCCAAGTGCATGACTCTGCACTTCTTTGCATTAAATCTTAACTGCCACGCATTAGACCATCCTTCCAGCTTTTGTAGATCTTTCCTCATGTTAACCACTCCCTCGGGGGAGTCCACTCTGTTGCAAATTTTTGGGTCATCTTCAAAAAGAGACGTTTCCATTCAGTCCTTCAGCAATATCACTCACAAATACATTGAACAGTGCCGGGCCCAGGACCGACCCCTGGGGCACCCCACTAATCACCTTCCCTTCATCCGAATGAGCTCCATTTACCATCAGCATCTGTCATTCAACCAATTTCTAATCCAATTTACCATCTTAGGATCCGTCCCCAAGCTACCGAGTTTATTGATAAGCCTCCTATGAGGAACAGTATCAAAGGCTTTGCTGAAATCCAGGTAGATGACATCCATCGCATGCCCCTGATCTAGTTCCCTGGTCACCCAGTCAAAGAACTCAATCAGATTTGTTTGGCAAGATCGTCCTTCGGTAAAACCACGTTGCCTCGGGTCTTGCAACCTGTTGGTTTTGAGAAAGTTCACTATTTGCTCTTTCAGGAGTGCCTCCATTACTTTTCCTGCCACCGAGGTAAGGCTCACAGGCCTGTAGTTTGACACTTCTTCCCCGTCACCACTTTTGTGTAGAGGTACGACATCAGCCATTCTCCAGTCCTGAGGAACCTCTCCTGTTTCCAAGAATCTGTGAAAACATCCTTTAACGGCCCTGCAAGAACCTCTCTGAGCTCTTTCAATATCCTGGGATGTATCCCATCCGGTCCCATGGCCTTGTTCACTTTCAGTTTTGCAAGTTGTTCTAACAAAGGGGTGGGCAATTCCGGTACTGGAGGGCCGCAGACCAGTCAGGTTTTCATGATGTTCCTAATGAATATTCATGGACCTATTTCCATACAATGGAAGGCAGTGGATGCAAATAGATCTCATGAATATTCATTAGGGACATCATGAAAACCTGACTGGTCTGCGGCTCTCCAGGACTGGAATTGCCCACCCCTGTTCTAACACTTCATCTTCTGTGAATGGTGTGGTATCTACTTCATTCCCATTTTTATTTTTGGGAGTTACAGATGGTCCTTCTCCAGAACTTTCTTTAGTAAAAACAGAGCAGAAGTATTCGCTTTTTCAATGTCACTTTCCACGAGTCCGTTCGCAACACTTCTGAGTCCTGCAATTCCACCTCTGATCTTCTTCCTTTCCCGAATATACCTGAAGAAAGTTTTGTTGCCACACTTAACATCTTTAGCCATCTTTTCCTCTGCCTTTGATTTTGCTATCCTTATTTCTTTTTGTCTTTTTGAGTTTGATCCTGTATTCATTTCTGTGTTCCTCTGTTTGTGAGCTTTTGAATTCTGCGAAAGCTGTGTTTTTTGCCTTTATTTGAGCAGCCACTTCTTTGGAAAACCAAACAGGGTTTCTTCTCCTCTTGTTTTTGTTTACTTTTCTTATATATTTATCTGTTGCCCCTTTTATTGCCACCTTTAGTTTAGCCCATTGCAATTCCACTTCCCTTATCTCCCTCCACCCTGTCAGCTCCTCCTTTAGGTACTCAGCCATTTTATTGAAGTCGGTGTTTTTGAAGTTTAGGACTTTGAGCTTGCTATGATTGGCCTGTACCATGGCTTTTATCTCAAGCCACACTGTGTGATGATCGCTGCTGCTCACAGGGGCACTCACGCAGACATTCGACACGCTATCACCGTTGGTGAGCACTAAATCCAGCATTTAGATTTCCCTGGTTGGTTCCATCACCATTTGTCTAAGTAACGCATCTTGGAGAGCATCCACAATTTTTTTGCTTCTTTCCAGATTTGCAGAAGGAGTAATCCAATCCACATCAAGTAGATTAAAGTCACCCAATATTAATCGCTTCCCCCTTTGTGGCTATCTTGGCAATATCTATAATCAATTCGTTATCTCTCTCTCTTCAAATTTGTGTCGGAGGTCTGTAGACTACAGCAGTATGGATGATAGTGCCATCTCCTCTTTCCAGCACAATCCAGAGCGCTTCTTCTTTTCACCATGCATTTTAGTAACTTTAATATTGCTTTTGACATACAAGGCTACTCCTCATCCTTTTCCACTTTCTCTGTCTCTTCTGAATAGATTATAGCCAGCTATGGCTATATCCCAATCATGTGATTCATTTAGCCATGTTTCTGTAATGGCCACAATGTCGAAATCCATTTCCACCATTAGGGCTTCCAGGTCCGGAATTTTGTTGGCTAAGCTTCAAGCATTTGTGCTCATTGCTTTCCAGGATTTAACTGGCTTGTGTGTATTTCGCATTGATTTTGTTCTGCCTACATCTTCCACTTGTTTTTGATGTGTGGTTTAAAAGTGTGGCTGTTTCTGATTTTAAACTAATTTTGTAGGGGATGACGTCCAACATCCCATAAGAGAAAACAAAGAAAAACAGGAAAAAAAATTCTCAATCCTTGCTGTAGCCCAAATCAAGTGAAGGCACTAAATAGTGGAAATAGACCCAATAATAACAATAGAATCAAACCTCAATACAAACTGCAGTGTACCATCTAATCCAAAGAGCTGCAACTCAATTATCAGATTTCCCTAACAAAACCTTTTCTAAGTGAACGGAGTTACTTACCTGTAACTGAGTTCTCCGGGGACAGCAGGATAAGTCAGCCACACTTGGTGACGTCATCCGACGGCGCCGAGACGGAAGTACTCTCCATAGCTGAGAAGGGCTTTTGCCCTTCTGAGCATGGGCCAACTGGCCCCACCCCTCTGCCCGCCCCTAGCTAGCCAGTTCGTCACTAGCTGAGCCTTTTTCCGCTAGGAGGCGGGCACTAGGATAGAGGCAGACCCCATCCCAGGGGAGGTGGGCGGGTATGTGTGGCTGACTTATCCTGCTGTCCCCGGAGAACTCAGTTACAGGTAAGTAACTCCGTTTTCTCCTAGGACAAGCAGGATGAGTCAGCCACACTTGGTGTCTCCCAAGCTGCCACGCGCTGTGGTGGATGGGGGGAGGCAGAGGCACTACTTCAGGGCTATTATGAGCCCTGGTGGAGCAGAAGTAGCAACAGAAACCTGTCAGATTGCAGTGGCGATACACGCCTGTGCAGTAGCAGTGTTGTGAGAGGGCGCAGTAGGAAGGTCCCTTCCGTACGAGCGTGTAATTGAGGTGAAGTTACCCACATGCCCGTTTGCAGATGCGATACACACATGTGCAGAGGGCGTGAATTACCGTACGCTGGCTTGCAGATGCGATGCACACGTGTGAAATTAAGGTACACCTGGAGATGTAGTCACATCGAGCAGTGGCGAGGTGGTTACTGTGAGCAAGGCTATCATGGCAGTGAGGCGGTCACAGAGAATAAGGATAGGACCAGCATCAATGTTGACAGCGCTACCAGAGTGCTGCAACGAAGCATTAGCACCGTAAGTAACCCGAGTGATACCGTAGAGGACATGAGTCATGTGTCTAGGCAGAGGTAATGGTGTAGACCATGAGACTGCTAAGCGACGCTGGAGTGGCCACAGGCTGTCGATGGAACCTTCGGCATGGCTAGAGTCCAGTGTTTGGTTTGAGCCTCCACTTGTGCCAGGAGGAGGGGCATGCTGACTTCCTAGAGATGGAGTAAGCTGGGACCAGCTGGGTCCCTTGTTGTTGGTGCACTGTTTCGTGTATATCCTGGGCATGTAGCTGCGTAGGGCTGGATGATGTCTATTTTCCAGCACGATGACCTGGCGGCCATGGTGGCATTGCATGCGTGGTAGTGCCCTAAGTGTGGCTGGAACACCTGCTTGAGTTCCTGGTGAAGAAGAATCTCTTGCAGAGGGTACACCGGATTTTTCGAGGTCACATACAAGGAGTTGTGTCCTCTGTTGCTGGCGTGCTCTGTTGCTGGCGTGCCGTCTCGCGTACATCCTGGGCGCATAGCTGCTTGGGATTGTGGGGATATGCAAGGCGTGGAGACTCTGCGAGAGGGATCTTGCACTCCAACGGGCTTGTCCGCGGTATCATAGCAAGACTAGCGTTTTGGATCGCTACTTGGGAAGCGGTTTGGAGCGCTACCGAAATGGCATTAGGATAGCAGAGCCTGCTGGCATTCTACCGTAGTTCTGCCTGTGGTGGTTCTGTCCTCGGGATGCTCCCATGTAAGCCAGTTGAGTAGTGTGTCAGTGCGGTTGCCGAGCGCAATTGTCAGAGGTCGCAAAGCCAGGGATTGGGGAACCTGTCTGGCACTTGTGTCAAGCGCTATAGGACTTGCATGATGATGACGCAAAGGCATGAGTTTCATTCGTATCGCATTGGTAAGTATGAGGCCAATGGAGCCAGGTCCGAATTACGACCTGATGAGGATGTCCTGGGCTCTGTGCATTTGTAGAAGCGTAAAGGGTCGATCAGTGGTCAGCCCCACCATGTAAGATGGAGCTGATGCCCCGGGTTGAGAGTCCCACCTGCAGGACGGGTGTAAGACCTGTTAGCTGTCTCTGGGAGGGCACTTGCAGTTAGCCCGGCCAGGAAGGGTGGGAAGTGCTTGCAGTGGTAAGCCGGGGTTCAGAGTGGTTAGTCCGGGGTTTATTTATTTATTTATTTATTTATTTAAAGTCTCTTTATACCGCGCTATTTATCATCAGCGTGGTTTACATAGAACAGAACAATCTCAGTACATTTGAAATACGTATGAGTTACAGATAACAGGGCAGAAAACTTGGTCAACAAGGGTAACTATCTACAATAGAAGTTTAGAAGTTAATTAGAACCATCCTTATTTGCTTTTGAACTAGGTGCCACTCCTGCACAGTGACCAGACCCATCCTGCTTGGTGATTAGAAGTCCCAACTCAGGATTCGAACTAGGTACCTTCCTAGGATGGTAGACAGTGCTTATCATAAGGGAGTGGGAACCTGTTCCCTTTGTGCGTGGGTGTGGGACTATGACCACCCTGTTGACAATCAGGCCTTAGTGAGAGAAGCCATTGTGGCACTCTGGCGGCGCGTTGTGGCACTCTTGCGGTGTGTTCCAATACCGAACTGGGCCTGCAGCCAGGTCTTGAACCTGTGATGTTCGTTGAAATGGATCTGGCTTGTGTGAGTGTGTGTCGCTCACTGGGGTTCCTGTATAGGACTTGTTTAGTAGGGAAATCTTGGTGGTAGCCAGTTGTCCCTGTATCTGAAGGGCTAATGATAGCTTGCTGCGAACGTTGTGGAGCAATGAACGCAGCCCCGGGGATGCGAGTCTTGGCTCTGTCCTTAGTATTGTGAAGTCTTCTGGCCTTGCACGGCAGCTGGGTAGTTTGCCAGAGGTGCATGCTTCGTACGGTAGGCCATGCCTGAAAGATCATCAAAGAATTGTGTTTCTGTTCTAAGTACCTTGGCTGTGTGTAGTACCGCACTGTAGTCCCACCCGGGTTGTCCTGCCAGTGTTATGGAAGGATTGACGTGGACACGGTGGTCTTGATGTTAGCTTAGACAGCAGTCAGTCAATGTGAGGCTTCTGGTGGTTCACCAGGGAGGAGAAGTATGGTTTGCTGAATCACTGCCTGCATCCGGGGATACACCTAGAGATGTTGTCTATATATTTATTAATTTAGGCTGTTGCCCCCGCGCAGCACTGCCTCAGGCGAGGGTGTGGGGTGGAGATGTATTTATATATTTGAGGCAGGCGAGCATATGGGAGCAGTTGTCCCTTGTCTGCAAGGGCCACGCTACAGAGTCCGAGGTGCAGCTGGCACCGAGGGACTGTAGGCAGATGTGCACAATGTTTGCGGGATTGCTAACCTCGGGTACTCCCGCTCTGGGGTTGCTTTGCCAAGACTTTTTTTTTTTTTTTAACACGGAAAGAGCGCGTCACCTTCCCTTTGGACAACCTCAGTTGTCTTACCCCCAGGAGCACAGACTGTTTTCTTGCCGGTGGCGTTGAACAGAGTCCAAGGACATCTGTGGAGCCGCCACCCTCTGTCTTCTTAGATGTAGCTAGTGCCGAGAGACTTATCGAAGTCTGCCCAACCTTAGCCTTTAGGCTGCTCGTCTAACCTGTTGTGCGGGCACTGAGCCTGCTGCAGATAGGCTGTGTGTTTTCTTTTGAAGACTGAGGCTTTTATTTGAAGACTGCAGCGGATGTGAATCCCTGTAAGGGTGTGGGCCAGTGGTCATTCAGGAACTGATCCTGGGCACCTTCCGCCTTTGTTTCGAAGGGCTGCTGGAGGATCGATGGCAGAAGCTGCCCGCTCTAGCCCAGATCCTGCGTACTGGTGGCTGTGTTGATGCCACGGGTCTCTTCTGCTGACCACCGGAGCTGGCTGCGGTTAGTTTAGACGCTACCTGGGGTCCAAAGCAGGCTGTAAATATGAGGACTGGTTGGCGGAGACCACAACTGGGACTTGAACATGTGACCTTCTGCTTCCGAATACACTGGTTCTCCTAGGACAAGCAGTGCACTGCACCACCATGTTCTCACTATGTGTTCTCACTGGGTTGGCAGGAGCCCGAGCTGGGATTTGAACCTGTGACCTTCTGATCCTACAGGTACTGGCTGTGTCCGCTGCACCACACTGTGGAGTCGATTTGCTGATAGCAGGAGCTGCCCACTAGCATTGCTTCTGCCTGTGGTCCAAGGATGGATGTGCTGATGCCATGGGTCGCGCACAGGGACCTGGTGGTGAGCGTGCCCTTCTGATGACCATTTTGCCCGTGCTCTAACATTAGGCTACTGCTCCACTCCACTACGCTGGAGGCCCAGCAGGAGAGCCATGAAGTATGTGTTCTGCCTGAGCAAGGGTTTCCTTTGTCTAGTTGCGGTCAGGGTACCCCTGGCAGGCAGTCGCTAAGGCACAAGGAGTCTTAATAAGTGCTATGCCTGTTAGCAGGGGCAGAGTGATTTTAGGGTGACCGGCCAGCGGCAAAAGGCAACTTTCCCTCGACAACGGGCCTGTGAAGAGGAGTTCCCTCCTCCTCAGAACCTGGAGGATGCCTGGACAATACCTGCATACTGAGCTGCTATTTGCCGAGCTGCTGCCTCACTGACTGGCAGGACCAGGAGGCATGATGAAGCGCCCAGGGCAGGGGGCTAGCGTGAGGGATGAAGGATACCTGCTGTTAGTTCCCGCAGCAGAGCTCTTAGCGTCGGCCTTCTTGTAAGGCAGTGAGCAGAATATGCCTTCAGCCCTCAGATTTCGATTAGCATATGCACTGCAGCGGGAAGCAGGGACTGTACTGCCGCGGGAGCAGTACAGAAGTGCGAAGCAGTGCTGTAGCGGGAGGCAGGAATTGTAACGGGAATGCAGAATGCTACTGCTTCTGCTGCTGCTGTGATTTCAACGCCGGTGTCCAGAGGGTCGGCGCGGTCCTTGGCCATGCCTCTGCGCCGAACAGTACCGCCGGAGTGCGAAGCAGTGCTGTAGCGGGAGGCAGGAATTGTAACGGGATGCAGAATGCTACTGCCTCTGCTGCTGCTGTGATTTCAGCGCCGGTGTCCAGAGGGTCGGCGCGGTCGTTGGCCATGCCTCTGCGCCGAACAGTACCGCCGGTGGAGGGAGTGTCTCCAGTGTGAGTGGCTTCTCCGATTGCCTAGCTGCTTCTGCGCCGGTGTTCGGAGGGCCAGCGCGGTCCTTGGCAATGCCTCTGCGCCGAGCAGGACTGTCAGGCTGACTGGGAGAGTCTCCTGCGAGTGGCTCCTCCTTCTCTGATGCAGGATCGGCGCTGACCAATGGCGCCGCAGGGGGAGGAGCCAGGAGACGTGATGTCATCGACCAAGATGGCGACCGCCATAGGAGCCTCGTGGCTGGTCGGACAGGAGCTGTTTGGGCTGCGGAGCAGGCAAACAGAGGTCGGGGTTTCGCGGCCGGGGATGGAGGCCCGAGAGCACATCCCGTTTCTAAACATGCAGAGGGTGTGGCTTGCAGGGCATCCTGGCGGACCAAGATGGCAGTCTCCATGGGCCACACGTGCGAAGAAGTCCCGGAGCGTAGGAGCCCAGGGACAGAGGCCACACATGTGCGAAGGTCCCCGGTCGCAGAGGGTGTTCCGGGCTGCCTCGAGGGTTTCTTCTTCAATTCCATCGGAGAGGAGAGAGAGGTAAGAGGATGGCTTACCATCTGAGATGAAGCTGGTCGAGGACGGAGGCCTTCTTAGGCACGTCCTGATCTGCCGCGGCTACTTGAGCCTCATTTTGAGTACCACTCTTGCGGTATGTTGACTGCCTCAACAGCAGTGGTGACAGTAAATATAATGCCTCAGAAGCCTTATTCATCAGGCCCACTCGCTGCGGTGGAGGCCTGTTAGAGGGCTGGCCGGAAGGTACGCCCTGGGGCTGGCCGGGAAGGAGGCCTGTTAGAGAGCTGGCCGGGGACGGAGGCCTGTGAGGCACGTCCTGGGCTGCTACACTGTGCTGTTTCCCTTCTAGCTCCAAGTCCTGGAGATCTTCTCCTGCAGACTGTTCCCTCTGAAGAAGTAAGAACAAGGCATAAAACAGTTTAAACAGATGTAGATAAGGAGTTATCCTGATGATTTAAGTTAATTTTAGGTGGAGAGTATCAAAATCCGTCTTGCAGGCAAGGCGGAAGAACTGAAACTGGCTAGCTAGGGGCGGGCAGAGGGGTGGGGCCAGTTGGCCCATGCTCAGAAGGGCAAAAGCCCTTCTGAGCTATGGAGAGTACTTCCGTCTCGGCGCCGTCGGATGACGTCACCAAGTGTGGCTGACTCATCCTGCTTGTCCTAGGAGAATGACACATCCATAACGATATATTTATTACCAAACCAGGTCACACTACATTTACAGGTAAATCTAAAATAGAAGGTGGCTCGAATAGCTAACACCTTAGTCTTAAGCTGCAAAAAAAGCTCTACAGCAAATTCTTGCCACATCAGGAAATATACTGATAATCTGACCACGAAATAGAATGGATTTCTTTACAAAGTATAATTTCAATATCGCACTCTTTTTCTGCTCAGATTTCAAGATAACTAATAGCGTAGCCCACTTGGTTACATTGTCCTAAGACAGGTGACACCACAATTTAACCCCTTCCCTTCCCCCGTCTCTTCTCTAAATCCTCTAGATAAGTAACAAATATTAGAAATAGAAAAATTATCCACCCGGAATAACTAAGGTTTTCTTTCAAATATTTTTTAAGCAATTCTAATGGGGAGAGCAAACGCATAACCAGAAAATTAAGAAAATGCAAAATTTTCCCCTTCATCATATCTTCCATAGCTTCTAATTTGGAATGGACAGTCAAATTATCCTTAATGGATGCAGTACTCAAAGACTGAACATTTGACAAAAGCCCTTCTGCCTTTTTTCAATAGTCCGAAAGTTATCATCATGCTGCTTCCGTTTCTTAACAGTGTCTTCTGAAAAAGCACATACCCGTATTTACTCGAGTGTAATGGCAAGGGTGGCTACGGTAGCGGCAAGGGCGCCGGCAGCCTCGGTAACGGCGGCAACGGCAAGAGCGCCGATCGCTGCTGCTGCGACTTCTCTCTCACTTCGGTGGCGCTGAAGATGAGTGAGGGGGAGCAGGAGACTTCCGCAGCGCCAGTTACAACTTCGGAAAACCAAACGAAACCTTAGAAACCCTCCTTCCGCAGCGCCCGAGGAAGTGATGTCAGAGGGGGCCGGGTGCCTCGGACATCACTTCCTCGAGCGGCTTCTAAGGTTTCGTTTGGTTTTCTTTGTAACTGGCGCTGCTGAAGTCTCCTGTTCTCCCTCACTCTTGTCCCCTGCTCATCTCTTCAGCGCCACCGAAGTGAGAGAGAAGTCGCAGCAGCAGCGATCGGCGCCCTTGCTGCCGTTAGTGGCACATTATCAAGTAATTCAACAGGAAATAAAACAACTCATGGATACCAAATGGCAGTCTGCTCCTGATTTGAGATGGAGACTAAAGAGCATTCTATCTTGAGGGGCAGAAGTCAAGGGAGCAATAACCCAAACCATTTAGTTCGTAATTGGATTCAACTCTTCCACAGTCAATGCAGGTTAAGGGGGGATGGGGAGGGGTACAAGCCCCCAAGCTCAGCAAAACATCAGATAACAGATGAAATGCCATCGGCCTACAAGTCCTTTGCTTTGACCTGACTGGAAATGTTGATCCATGGGACCCTTGATAGTATCCACACTTTCCTCTTGCCCATTCCAAGCAATCAAGCAATCTCCAAAAATCGAGCCTTCCCAGAGACTCCCAAGGGGCTACTAAAGGATGCAAGCTGCCCCTTAGGTCACATCCCTTTGAGTACACACCCACATCTCAGGACAGGATGAAATATCTCTGCCACAATCAAGGGAGGGGGAGCTGTGACCTCACCAATGCGCCACCCAGGACATAATTCCCAGCTGGCGTCCGATCACTCTTGCACAGCCTGTCAGTCCACAATAATGTGCCTTCCAGCATCCTGCGGCTTAGCACTAGACTTTTTTTAACTATTCAGAATATGTATGTGCCCTTTGGGGGTCCTTATACGATTTCAAGGTATTCCAGCATACCTGTATGCAGATGATGTGCAAGTGCTGATCCCAAGTGGCAGAGATGTATGTACTAGTGAGGCATATCTTAGTAGATCTGGGAGCATTAGTGCATTGGGTTGGTACTCTAACCTTATCTCATCCTCGGCATTTCCATTCTGTCTTTGCTAAACTTTCTAGAACCACTCCCTCTTTTTTTTTTATCTGCTTCCAACATCCCCTCATCCAATCTGCTGGCCAAGTTTTTCCTTGATAAAATTACTTCCCTCCATGCTACATTTCCTGACTGCCTTCCTCCTCTGCCTTTGGCTCCCCCTATTCCAGAGGTACTCAAATCCAGTCCTGGAGGGCCGCAAACCAGTCAGGTTTTTGGGATGTTGTTGTTAAGTGCCGTCGAGTCGGAGTCGACTCATGGCGACCCTCTGGATAGCTATCCTAAATTGTGTTCGGTCTCCAGTCAGGCGGCTCATTGTTGACAGACTGGTACCCGTAGCTGCTGTTATTGTATCGATCCATCTCATTGCTGGCCTTCCTCTTTTGCGTTGACCTTCTATCTTGCCAAGCATAATGTCTTTCTCTAATGATCTCTCTCTTCGCGTGATGTGTCCAAAGTATGAAAGTCGAAGTCTTGTCATCTGAGCTTCTAAAGAAAGCCTAGGTTTGATCTCCTCTAGTACCGACTGGTTTGTTCTTCGAGCAGTCCATGGTATACACAGTATTTGCCGCCAGCACCATAATTCAAAGGCATCAATTTTCTTCCTATCTGTCTTTTCACTGTCCAGCTTTCACATCCATATGATGTTATTGAAAAAACCATGGCTTGAACAAGTCGAATCTTTGTATGGAGAGAGACATCTCTGCTCTTGAGAATCTTATCTAGGTCTTTCATAGCCATTCTGCCAAGAGCAATGCGTCGTCTGATTTCTTGACTGCTTGTTGCTTCTTTATTAATAGTTGATCCAAGTAGGTTAAAGTTGTTCACAATTTCAATTTCTTCTCCTTCAACGATGAACCTGTTGATTTTGCCAGTTGTCATGATCTTTGTCTTCTTTACATTAAGGTGCAGGCCCATTTTGAGACTATGTTCTTTGATTGTGAGAAGCAAATGTTTCAGATCATCTTCACTTTCAGCCAGTAATGTGGTATCATCAGCATAGCGAAGGTTGTTGATGACTCTTCCACCAATCTTCACACCTCTGCTGTCTTCATACAATCCTGCTTCTCTGATGATTTGTTCGCATACAAATTAAACAGGTAGGGGGAAAGTATGCAGCCTTGTCTTACACCTTTGCTTATTTTAAACCATTCTGTTTCTCCTTGTTCCGTTCGAACTGTTGCTTCTTGATCAATGTACAGATTGCGCAAGAGAACGATCAGGTGTTCTGGTATACCCATGCTTCTTAATGTGGCCCAGAGTTTCTCATGGTTTACACAGTCAAAAGCCTTGCTATAGTCGATAAAGCACAAATAGATATCCTTTTGGTATTCTTTAGTCTTTTCAAGAATCCATCTCACATCCGCAATGATGTCTCTCGTTCCTCGCCCTTTCCTGAACCCTGCTTGCACTTCAGGTAGTTCTTGTTCCAGGTATGGTTGTAATCTCTTTTGAATAATCTTCAGTAGAATCTTGCTGGCATGTGGGATCAGAGCGATTGTGCGATAATTTCCACAGTCAGTTGGATCACCTTTCTTTAGTATTGGTATAAACACAGATCTTTTCCAGTCAGTTGGCCATGATGTTGTCTTCCATATTTCTTGGCAGAGTCTTGTGAGTACGGTAACAGCTGCATCAGATTGCTGCAATACCTCTATCAATGTCTGTTGCTTTGTTCTTTGATAAGGCTTTCAATGCTGCTTCAACTTCTTCTTTCATCACCAATGGTTCCCGATCATAAGGTACAGGTTGAAACGGCTGTTGGTCCACTTGATCTTTATCATATAAAAACTCTGTATATTCCTTCCACCTTTTCTTGATCTTCTCAGCATCATTCAACATAGAACCTTGAGCATCTTGTAACATTCCAATTCGAGGCTGGAACTTTTTCTTTAACTCTCGTAGCTTTAGGAAAGCTGATCTTGTTCTTCCTCTAATAGTTTCTGCTTCTATTTCCTTGCAAGTGTCATTGTAGTACTTTTCCTTGTCCTGTCTTGCTGCACGTTGGAAATCTCTGTTGAGTTCTGTGATTGTCTTTCTTTCTCCTCTGGCTTTAGCTTCTCTGCGTTTCTGGGCAATTTTCAGAGTTTCTTCCGTCATCCATTTTGGCCGTTTTTGCTTTTTCACCTTTTGTAGAGACTTCTCGCTTTCTTCCAACACAACCTTCTTGATGTCATTCCATAACTCTTCCGGAGCTCTGTCATTTGTATCTAAAGCAGCAAATCTATTTTGCAGGCAGTCTTTAAATTCCAGTGGTATATTCTCAAGGTCATATTTTGCTGCATTCATGAGTGGTTTGCTCTTTTTCAACTTTAGCTTGAGTTTGCATACTAGTAGTTGATGATCTGTACCACAGTCAGCTCCAGGTTTTGTCTTTGTTGATGTTACAGAGCTTTTCCATCGTTGACTTCCACATATGTAGTCAATTTGATTTTTATATAATCCATTCGGTGAAGTCCATGTGTACAGTCGCCGCTTGTGTTGCTGGAAGAAGGTGTTTGAGATGAATAGATCATTGGTCTTGCAGAATTCTATCAGTCTTTCTCCAGCTTCATTTCTGTTGCCAAGTCCATATTTTCCAACTACTTTGCCTTCTTCTTTGTTGCCAACTTTTGCGTTCCAGTCACCCATGACTATCAGGATATCCTGTTTGCATGTTCTGTCAATTTCAGCTTGTACTTGTTCATAGAACTCTTCAATTTCATTCTCTTCTGCAGCTGTTGTTGGGGCATATACTTGAATTATAGTTGTGTTGATAGGCAATCCTCGTAGACGAATAGAGATTAAGCGTTCGCTGACTGCATTGTATTTCATTACAGTTCTTGCAAGTTTCTTCTTTATTATAAATGCAACACCATTTCTTCTTTGTCTTTCATTTCCAGCATAGTAGACCATGTGATCATCTGATGCAAAGTGCCCCATGCCAGTCCATTTCAGTTCGCTGACACCCAACAGATCAAGTTGTACACGTTCCATTTCATTCTTGACCACCTCCAACTTCCCTTGGTTCATGCTTCGTACGTTCCATGTTCCAATGTGTAAGACATCTTTACAGCTTCTGACTCTCATTTCAAGCGCAGCTACATCAGTAGTCAGACTTCCCGAGGGCTTTGATCCAACCACATCATAAATGCTGGCTTTACTCTGAAAAGTCTTCAGCTCTTCCCCAGTAGCTAGTTGAGTGCCTTCTGACCTGGGGGTCTCATCTTCCAGCACCATAGCACAATTTGTTTTGTTGTAACTATCCATTGGGTTTTCATGGCAAGATACAGAAGTAGATTGCTGGGCCTTTCTTCCGCGCAGTTTAAGTTTGGTGTTGTTGCCGTTGTCACAAAAATGTGATCCTCCGCCGTCAACACTGTCCCATTCTGCTGCTGCCCAGATGGGTGGTTTGTCTTGGTCTGGCACCTCAGCTGAGACCTGACCATCTTGGGAGACCCTGCCAGTAGTTAAACTACCGATAGTTTAGCTCTCAGCATCACTGATGCACGCAAGCCCTCACAGCACGACAAGCTGCAAACCAAGTGAGAGGTTTTTTTGGGATATCCCTAATGAATATGCATGAGATATATTTGCATGCTCTGCCTCCATTGTATTTGAATCTATCTCATGCATATTCATTAGGGATATCCCTAAAACCTGACTGGTTTGCGGCCCTCCAGGAGTGGATTTGAGTACCTCTGCCCTATTCTAACCCTCTTTCCTTAACACATCTGGTCTTTGTTTCATATACTCTCAGCTGCAGAACTTCTCAAGCTTCTTGCTTCCTCCCGTAAGACCACATGTCCCTCCGATCCAATACCCTCCTCCTGGTTAACTGATCCCTCGTTTCTGGCATTTTCCCATCTCCCTCAAAGAAAGCACTAGTCCGTCCTAATCTGAAGAAACTCTCCACGGACTCCTCCTCTCCCACTCGTTAACGTCCTGTATCTAATCCCCCCTTCCTGTCTGTTTCTCGAGAAAGATGCTTTTGACCAGCCGACTACACATCTGGATTCCACTCACTTACTACATTCCCGCCAATCCGGTTTCCGTCCCAGTCACAGTACCGAACAGTCCTTTTATCCCTTCTCAATGAGGTTCGCACATCCCGTGATAATGGTAACGTATGCCTTGATATTTCTTTTGATCTTTCCTCTGCATTTGACCTTGTCGATCACACAACCCTTCTCCTTCATCTTTATAATTTTGGTCTACATGGCAGTGCTGCATTGATTCCATTCATTTCTTTCTGACCGATCTTTTTCTGTCATATCAGGCTCTTCCTCATTCCCCACTGCTTTGCTCCCCTGTGGTGTTCCCCAGGGTTTGGTTCTTCCCAACTTGCTTTTCAATATCTTCCTCAAACCGGCTGGTACTTTGATAAGTCTCTCTCTCTCTTTTGCTTCAACAGGTACCTAAGCTACACCAACTAAACAATGGCTGGGAAAAATTGTATCACTAAAGCTGTTGCCCGCATTACAGCTTCTGACTCTGTCCAGACAGAGATCCCAATGTCAGTTGAAGGACCGGTTCCATGTGCAGGATGCCTGCATGCTGAAGCTCTCAGGAAACAAGTGGAGGAGCTCAGAGAAGAGGTGGCAAGGCTGAGGAGCATTCAAGACAGTGAGAAGCCGAGGGTTTTAACATAGTATTCACAATGACGCCTAAATCTTTTTCCTGGGTGGTGGTTCCTAATGTGGAACCTTGCATCGTGTAACCATAGTTTGGGTTGTTCTTCCCTAGGTGCATAACCTTGCACTTGTCCACATTAAATTTCATCTGCCATTTTGATGCCCAGTCTTCCAATTCATCAAGATCCTCTTGCAATTTTCCACAATCCTCATGGGTTTTAACAACTTTAAATAGTTTTGTGTCATCTGCAAATATGATAACCTCACTCGTTATTCCACTTTCCAGGTCATTTATGAATATGTCAAAAAGCAGCGGACCCAGCACAGATCCCTGGGGTACACCACTATTCACCTTTCTCCATCGTCATAGGTTTATATTATTATTGTTGTTTTAAAAATAAATAAAGCACGCCCACAATAATAGTTATTACCCAGATCATCAAAAAGTCTAAGTGAGGTACAATTTACATTCATAATGGCATAAAACAAAAATGCAATAAGACATTCAAAATACAAAGGCTCAGGGCAGTTGATTGCACTGTGAGTGAACTATAAAAGAAAAATTAAATGAAACATATGATACTAGCATCTTTGTGAGTGAACAGCCTACCATACTGACCTGTTTATGTTTTTTGAAGCTAGATTTAAGCTGCATAATGCTTTCTTCTAGCTTGTCCTGCTCTTGAGGTGCATGAATACTACATTGCCCATACCCTTCAGTCATGAGTCTTACTACCTTCATACCAAAGCTGCAGACTGCAGAGTTTTGCCTACTTTTGATAAAATTATGTCGGCCTATCCAGTGGCGTACGAAGAGCAGGGGCAGTGGGTGCAACCCACCACAATTGTCGGCTGGAAGGGGGAGTGTACCCCAAACAGGCCCATGTTAAACTTACCATATAGCTGGATTGCTGAGATGCCTCGCGCTATAGGCCTGGCTGCTCTTCTGTCCTGGCTGAAGTCTCATAAATCGCAACCAGGACTGGAGTATGAGGTACCACGGCAAGCCAGCTTTATGGTAAGTTGGCCACGCTACCTCTATGGGCCTGGCCAAGGGGAGTGCCGCATGGGGGGCACCAGCAGCAAAGGAGGCACCTGCCCCAGGTGGTGAGAATGGCACTGAGCCTACCCTGTCATGAAAAGATGGTGGGGAAAGCTAGGGCCGGTAAAAGGTGCAGCAAAAAGGGCAGTTGGTCTGGGTCCCCATGTCTCAGAGGTCCCCAAACTTGTCTACATTTGAAGGAGACATAGCTTGAATGTGAGCTTTGGGGGCACCATCACCAGTTTCTGCCCTGGAGAACTGAAAATCTAACACAGGCCTTGGGGAAACCCTGGGGCCATGAGAAGGAAAGAGACTACTCCTGAGGAGGCAACAGTTCTTATGCTTGCTCCTCCCCTTATGCAAACCCCAGAGCAGCCCCAACCCCTTCTAGTACTTCCCTAGGCTAAATAGTAATATGTAAGCAGATAGATTATGCCAGTCTTTATCTAGTCTTCCCAGTAAGGAGGCTGGAGTGATGGTGCCTCTCATGCAGGTCACCATCCTCTATGCCTTGGTTTAGGGTTGTAGCCGCTGTGGCAGTCACCTCAGGATGAAAGGAATTCAGCCCCTGGCTAGTAAATATGCCCATGCAACAAATTGCATGGACAAACGGCCAGAGAAAGGCTGTGCTGTAATCCAAGGCCATTTGTGCCATCTGTAGCCCACAGGAGGGGCTGCCCCCTTTCCCTTTCTCCTCTTTGTTAAGTTTCTGGTTTCGATTCTGGTGCTGTAGGGGGAAGGGATAGCCCCTTACCTAAGGGAATATGATTGGGCAGGCACCCAAGGGAGCACCAGTCAGAAACCTGAACGTAGGTATGAACTGATGGTATGAACTGAGTATATAAAGATTGTACAGCCCCTGACTCGGGGCTCAGACATTTTGGAAATGATTCCTCTGGGTCTGTGCTAGCACAATAAACTGGCTTGTATTCCCATGAGACTCTGGGTGTCCTTTCCTGACTTTCGCCGCAGCATTTCTCTGGTTCCCTGACCAGGAAGCGCGGTAAAGTTTCGAGTAAAGGTTCGGCATTTACGGCCTCTGGTTTGGCCGGTCGGAATCGGGGAGTGCCGAACGCAGGGAGAAATCTCAGGCACCACCGGGCGGTTGTTCCAGGGAGAATTTCCTTCTTGCCTCGCCAGAGCCGCCAGTTCTTTCCGGCCGACACCCTTGAACCCGTGCGGAGTTCGGGAACCAACCCTGTCCTGTTACCTGTACCGGATCCAGTGAATACTAAGGGGATATAGTTAGACTGTAAGGTTGGGTCATTTATGAGAGCCTGATCAACTCTCTGTTCGGTCAGAGTAAGCTGCTTTTGTGGCTGAAACCATTGACCTTTTGTTAGTCAGTAAGTTACTGGGATTGATGGGAAATGTCTGTATGGTTGCTTGTGTATGTATGAGAGGTATTGAGAATAAATACCGAGTGATTGTGGACTTCTGAGTAATGCATTTCCTGGCCGGGCGACCGCGCCCAAGTTGCAAAAAGGAGGACACGTGTGGTGTTTGTCTCTCCTTTGTTTCTAGGACTGGACGGACCCCTTACCTCCAGTCCGCCTACCCGCTCCTTTTGTTTGAAGTCTGTGGGTCATTATGGGTGGGTTCGAGTCCACTTTGACGCCTCTGAAATGTATGATCAAAAACTTTAAAAAGGGTTTCTCTGGGGATTATGGTGTAAAAATGTGTGTCCCTAGATTGCAAGTGTTATGTGAGAGGGAGTGGCCAATTCTGTCTACCTCATGGCCCACCTCAGGGACTCTGGATGTCAGTATTGTGTCTTTAGTCCATCAAATTGTACGCCAAGAGCACCCAGATCAATTCCCATATATAGATTCCTGGTTAGAGGTCTGCCAGAAACGACCCCCTTGGATAACTAAGTGTTATGAGGAACAATGTAGGATTCTAGTTTCAAAAACGATAGGGAGTATAAACCCTAACCGGATACTCCGCCCTCTGGTTTATCAGTCCCTTGAACAACCGGAACCCCAGCCCCTCCCTCAAGGTTTCCTGTATCGGAACAGTGCCCCTGTCCCACCGCCATATAGGGAGCCTATGGAACAGGCTGTGGGTGATTCTCCCGCTACCCCGCCAGGCATAGGTGCCTCCTCCACCAGCCACCCTATGTACCCTGCTCTTCAGTCCTCTCCTGAGGACAGGGACCCCCCCCCAGCCCCGACTCGTCTGACTCCACATATGTGGATGATGGGGACACCCGAGACTCGTTTGCCAGCATGGGGTCATCCTCCGATACCTCCAGAACTCTGTCAAAACAATCAGAGAAGTCTAGTCCAGCATACGGCTTAAGGAATCTACCCGGTCGAGATGCTAAGGCTATGCCCTTGCGTGAGGTCCAGGGACTCCCCACACTGAACGAGCAACAGGAAGTCTCCTTAGGCCCTCCGAGTCTAGTCTATGTACCCTTTTCTACCACCGACTTGCTTAATTGGAAGACCCACTATGCCTCCTATACAGAGAAGCCTCAGGACCTCACTGACCTTATGGCCACTATTATGCAGACTCACTAGCCAACTTGGTTGGACTGCTGACAACTCTTGTCTACCCGTTTTAACACTGAAGCGCGGTCCCGAATATTAGCGGCTTCCATTAAATGGTTGGAAGAAAATCCTCCTGCCGGGGCCCTTAATGCGCAACAGGCCGCTGCCCAGGATTTCCCTGGCAAAGACCCTCACTGGGACCCGAACAATGCAATTGGCGCAGCCTCACTAGCCCGTTTTTGCCAGGCCCTGATGGAGGGCCTGAAGAAAGGCGGCCAGAAAGCTATGAACATCGGAAAGGTTTCTGAGGTTCTGCAGCGACCCGTGAGAGCCCCGCCGCTTTCTATGAGCGCCTGTCAGAAGCATATCGTCTCTATACTCCATACAATCCAGTGGCCCCCGAGAACCAACGAATGGTAAATGCCGCTTTCGTGGGACAGTCCCAGGGGGATATCAGGCGGAAGCTATAGAAGCTGGAAGGATTCGTGGGCATGAACGCTACACAGTTAATGGAAGTTGCACAGAAGGTATTTGTGAATTGTGACCAGGAACAGAGAAGGGAGAATGATTGGAAGATGAAGAAAAAGGCCGATTTCCTCGCCGCCGCTCTCGTTGAGCATCGCCGGGGAGGGCCACCTGCTGGAAGGATGAAGAGAAGAGGTAGGGGTCATCTTCCTTGTTTTCCTGCTACGCGACCCTCCTTAGGCGCAAATCAGTGCACCTATTGCAAGGAAGAAGGACATTGGAAGAATGAATGCCTGAACCGCGGGGTCCCACGGAATGGAGGATGAGGAGCTCTTGCATCAGGGAGAAGAGGGGCACAAAACGGCACTGAATCTCAAAATCAACACCAGTGGAGGGAAGATATGGCATTTGAGGGCCTGGCTGAGGTAGAAGAATACTACACAGACGACTACTAGGCCAGACCGGGCTCCAAGTTTCTGCTAGGTCCCCAGGAGCCTATGGTCAGTTTGAAAATTGGGGACCAACCTATGGACTTTATGGTGGACACGGGGGCCGAACATTCTGTTGTGGCAAGGCCCATGGCCCCCCGTCTTCCCGTGCAGTCACTATTGTGGGGGCCACCGGTGCTCGGGCCACCAGATCCTTCCTGCAAACCCGTACCTGTGAACTAGGAGGACAGAGGATATCCCACCAATTTCTGTACATGCCAGAATGTCCTGTCCCCCTCCTGGGCCGGGACTTGCTTACCAAACATCAAACACAGATATCCTTTACTGAAGGGGGACACATGGAAATGACACTGAAAGGGAAGCCCGCCGGCATACTGGTTCTGTCCGTCCCCCGAGAAGAGGAGTGGCGACTCTACAGTACCTCCCCGTCTAGGCCCCCAGACCCCAGTGTCCCACCCAGTATCCGAGCCCCACCCGAAGTATGGGCAGAAGGAAATCCACCCAGTCTGGCGAAGAATCCCCCCCCCCCCCCAGTTATTGTCACCCTCAAGCCAGGGGCGGTACCAGTACATGTGAAATAATACCCTCTCCCGCGACCTGCGGTAGAGGGGATCCACCAGCATCTGAGAAAACTACTTAAGTATGGACTACTGCGAAAATGTCAATCACCATGGAATACACCCCTCCTCCCTGTCAAGAAGCCCGGAACGGGAGATTATCGTCCGGTCCAAGACCTGAGAAGGGTAAATGATGCAGTCGTTGCTATACACCCTGTAGTCCCAAACCCCTACACTCTCCTGGGACTGATCCCTGCCGAGGCCACCCACTTTACAGTATTGGACTTAAAAGATGCCTTCTTCTACGTGCACCTCGCAGTAGCCAGCCAACCTCTATTTGCCTTTGAATGGGAGGACCCCCGTCACCGGAACACGGGGCCAACTTACCTGGATCCGATTACCTCAGGGTTTCAAAAACTCGCCCATGCTATTCAGTGCAACTCTCAGTCAAGACCTAGCAAATTACCTTGTCACTCCTGGCAGAAGGATCCTACTGCAGTACATTGATGACCTCCTAGTTGCTGCAGATTCCCAGGGAGAGTGTGTGTGGGCCACCAACAATCTGCTTTACCTCCTGCGGGAGGCAGGATACAGGGTCTCCAGAAGCAAGGCGCAGTTGTGCCAAACGGAGGTAAAGTACCTGGGATTCCACCTGTCCACTGGGATCCGACAACTAGGTCCCAAAAGAAAGGAGGCAGTGTGTCGTATACCCATCCCCCGGACCAGGAAGGAGTTGAGGGCCTTTCTAGGGGCCGCAGGATATTGACGCATCTGGATCCCAAACTTTGCACTGATGGCGAATCCCCTCTACGAGGCCACAAAAGGAGCAGAAATGGCCCTCATGGAGTGGGGGGGCTGAACAAGATACGGCCTTCAAGGCCCTGAAGAGGGCTCTGATGTCATTACCAGCCTTAGGACTCCCAAACGTACAGAAACCATTCCGCTTCTATGTCCATGAGGTCAAAGGCACCGCCCTGGGAGTCCTAACTCAGGCCCTTGGCTCCTGGTAGCGCCCTGTCACCTATTTGTCTAAACAACTGGACACAGTTGCCAAAGGATGGCCCCCGTGTTTGTGGGCCATTGCAGCCATGGCACTCCTGGTGAAGGAGGCAGACAAATTAACTCTGGGCCAGAACCTACAGGTCGCAGTTCCACACTCCGTCCTGACCCTCATGGAACACAAGGGAAACTATTGGTTCACTAACTCTCGGATGCTCAAGTACCAGAGTATGTTGTGTGAAAATCCATGACTTGAGCTACTCTCCAGCCAGACCCTGAATCCGGCCACGCTCCTACCTGCTGGTCCTGAGCCCCCTTACCACGACTGCCTGGAAGTTATGGATTCTGTGTTCTCCAGCCTCCCAGACTTGACGGATCTCCCTCACAAGACCCCAGATGTAACCTATTTTGTGGATGGGAGCAGCTTTATAGCCAATGGTCAACGGCGTGCAGAGTATGCGGTGGTGACCCTATGTGCAATAATAGAGTCCTCGGCCCTTTCCCCGGGAACTTAACTGGTGGCCCTTACTAGAGCCTTACTATTAGGGGAGGGTCTGCGGATAAATGTGTACACTGATTCCAAATATGCCTTCACTACCTTGCATGCCCATGGGGCCCTTTACAAAGAGCGAGGGTTAATAACATCGATAGGGAAGCCCATAAAGTATGGTCGTGAGATCCTGACCCTGTTAGATGCCATTTGGGCCCCGAAGCAAGTTGCTGTAATGCACTGTCAGGGTCACCAAAGAGGGGGAGGGGAGGTTGCTAAGGGAAACCAGATTGCTGACGCCGCTGCCCGGAGAGCTGCCCTCTCCGAAGTCTCACTGAGGGATCATTGCCCTGTTCAGGCCCCTTTGTTTCCAGTGCCTCTTAGCCACTGGGTGCCCCGCTACGCCCTGACTGAACTGGATTACTTTTGCTGTAAGGAAGGGGGAGTTCTGAATGACCAAGGCTGGATAATCCTACCCCCGTACGGCAGGAACCCCCCGCCTGGCTCCACTGTTATCCCCGAATCCCTGGGCCCCGCTTTTGTTTAAGCCTTCCATCAGGCTACTCATTTTGGAAAAACCGCCATGGAAAATGCTTTGAGACCCCATTTTTACATCTCCAAGCTTGGGCCCTTGGCCACTTCAGTAACCCAGCGGTGCCTGACCTGTGCAAAGAACAATCCGCGACAGGGTCCTCTGCCCCCTCCAGAAATTCAGTCTGTTTGTACAGCTCCAATGTAAAAGGAAAAAGAAGATAGTCTTCCTCAGGAGAAACAGTAGAACAAAGCGGAAGCTAAGGACCACGGCCAAACACAGAGGAGTGGTTAAAAAATTCTTTATTAGCAGACCCAGTTTGGCCGTGGTCCTTAGGTACAGCTCCAATGGAAAATATTCAAGTAGACTTCACTGAGATGCCTTGGGCAAATGGCTACCCCTATTTGTTAGTTCTGGTCTGTACCTTTTCAGGGTGGGCGGAGGCATGTCCCACTAGAACTGAAAAAGCAAGGGAAGTCACCAAGGCCCTCCTTCATGAAATTATTCCCCGGTTTGGTATGCCACTTGTCATGGGCTCAGACAATGGCCCATCTTTTGCGTCTCAGGTTACCCAGCAGCTGGCCCATGCCCTACAGATTAACTGGAAGTTGCATGCAGCCTACCGCCCCCAAAGTTCAGGAAAGGTGGAGCGCATGAACCGTACATTGAAAGCCCAGCTCTCAAAGCTCTGCCAGGAATCTCGTCTGAAGTGGCCTCAAGTTCTACCCATAGCACTCCTCAGGATACGCTCCTACCCAACCAAAGAACTAGGGGTATCCCCATTTGAAATCTTGTATGGGAGGCCAACCCCCCATTGTCCAGGGGATAAAGGGGGACATGGGCCAGATTGGGTCGGAAATTACTAGGCAGGAACTGTTAGCTTTAAGTTCTGTTTTGCAGAGTCTCCATACTTGGGTTCAGGACCGTTTGCCTGTCTCGCTAACCGAACCCCTGCACCCATTCCTGCCTGGTACCCGGGTGTGGGTTAAGGAGTGGAAAAAGGACCCTCTTGCCCCCCAGTGGAGGGGGCCCTACATTGTCCTACTCTCAACACCCACTGCAGTAAAGGTGGCAGAACTCGCTCCATGGATACATCACAGTAGACTGAAACCAGCAGCGGACGAGGAAGTCGACCCTTGGACCTCTGAAGAACATCCTGGGTTTCCTTTACGTCTCACCTTGCGCCGGCATTGGATCAACCCCATTGGAACCTCCAACCCTACTCCTGTCACTACCGGAAGCTGACAGGTCTATGTACGGCAGAAGCTGTGGAAAGAAGGAGGACTTACTTGTTTTAAACCTTAATGGCAGTTCAGATCACTGTAGCTGAAAATGTTTAACATATGTGTGTTTATTGTCCTTGCAGTAGCCCTGGGTTCTTCCATTGCAGTCCTGCCTTCCTGATCCCCTTGTTTAAAGGTAACTAAAATTGGCCAGAAAGTCACCCAGACCCTTGTGTACCATTCCCATTACGTCTGTAACTCCCGAAATACTACCCGGTGCCATCACAATGGCACAGATTTAACCATTTGTAACATACCAGGGAAAAACGCAACATGTTATGACCCCCGGTCTAGCCCTACCTATCAGGTTATCGAGGTTCATTCTCTCTCAGCTGATAGCCATCTTCTGAACTCCACTAAGATATCCTCCCCTACTATCCCGACCTCCCTTTTCTTTGATGCCTGCGCTGCCATAAATGCCAACAAGTGGCCCAGGGCAGGGTGCGGCTCTATTAGTTGGGAGCGCACATACACACACAATGACAAATATATGTGTCCAGCCGTAGCACAGAGGGCCCCGTCTTGTACGGGACCTGCAGCCCGTGATCATAATATTTGTCCCACCTGGAGCTGTGTTTATTATGCACCCTGGCCCAAAGCACCGACATGGCACACCCGGGATTCCTGCAAGGCAGTTCTGACCAGGTTACCTGCCATGTCAGACAGGTACCTGTAACCCCCTCAATCTGACCCTTATGAACCCCAGTGTCTGGGCCACCGGATCCACCTTTGGCCTCCAGATAGAGGGTCAGGGTACCGACCCTGGCACTCTTATACATATCCGTTTAGTCACGAAGTTCCACACCTCCCAGGCCGCCTTGGTCTTCCACTCCTATGAGGAACTAAGGACCCAAATAGAGGTGCCCACTGCCATGCGGAACCTTTTCATCGAATTGGCCGAGACAGTGGCCACAAGTCTTAATGTATCCAATTGTTTCTTCTGTGGCGGGACAAACATGGGTGACCAGTGGCCATGGGAAACCCAGGAGTTGAACTACTCAACCCCCTACAATCAGTCAACACTAAACCGTACAACTAGTGAGTAGGTATTGAAGACCTCTATTGTAGGCCATACCTGTATTGCCCAAGCAGGACCTCAGTTTGCCACCCAGGTGGTAGAGTTGGCCTGCCTGGGGCAGCAGTCCTATAACGCCACCACAAAACGAACTACCTGGTGGTCGGGTACTAACTTATCCGCACCACAGAATCCATTTGTGAATTTTTCTCACCTGGCTGGTGTCTGGGCCAACCTGGCAGCTACCAGCACATGGGAGGCCCCTCCGGACCTCTACTGGATTTGCAGGCCCCGGGCATACGCCTAGCAGCCCAGAACCTGGGCTGGGGCATGTGTACTCGGCACGATCCGACTCTCCTTCTTCCTCATTCCTATCCCTCAGGGAGAAACATTGGGTATCCCTGTTTATGAGGCCCGCAATAGGCGCTCTCCCATGAGCACCGACCTCCTACACATAGGTAACTGGAAGGAGAATGAATGGCCACCTGAACGTATCATACAGTATTATGGCCCTGCCACATGGGCCGAGGATGGAACCTATGGCTACCGCACTCCCATTTATATGCTGAATCGTATTATCCGTTTGCAAGCTGTTGTAGAGATTATTACTAATGAAACCAGCAAAGCACTAACCCTGTTAGCGAAACAGAACACCCAAATGCGGGCAGCGGTCTACCAGAATCTCCTGGCCTTTGATTATCTGTTGGCCACGGAAGGAGGAGTATGTGGAAAATTTAATTTGATAAATTGCTGTCTACAGATTGATGATCATGGCCAGGTAATTGAGGAGATCGCTGACCGGATGCGGAAAATAGCGCATGTACCTGTTCAGACTTGGAATGGGATTAGCCTGGATGGATGGTTTGGGTCTGTATTCTCTGGAATGGGGGGTCTGAAAACACTTGTATTCCTGGTACTATTGTTTTTTGTAAGTTGTATGCTTTTACCCTGTCTCCTACCAATTTGCATCCGTACTTTCCACTCAGTCGTGGATGCGGCAGTAGAACGGAAGACAGCTGCCCATGTCATGGCCATGTGAAATTATCATGCCCTTCCACAGGAGGGGGGGGCCCCTGTCCTATCTAAGATGATTTGATTCCACCCGCCTCCGCTGGTGGAAGAATCAAAGGGGGGGGGAATGTGGCAGTCACCTCAGGATGAAAGGAATTCAGCCCCTGGCTAGTAAATATGCCCATGCAACAAATTGCATGGACAGAAAGGCTGTGCTGTAATCCAAGGCCATTTGTGCCATCTGTAGCCCACAGGAGGGGCTGCCCCCTTTCCCTTTCTCTTCTTTGTTAAGTTTCTGGTTTCGATTCTGGTGCTGTAGGGGGAAGGGATAGCCCCTTACCTAAGGGAATATGATTGGGCAGGCACCCAAGGGAGCACCAGTCAGAAACCTGAACGTAGGTATGAACTGATGGTATGAACTGAGTATATAAAGATTGTACAGCCCCTGACTCGGGGCTCAGAGTTTTTGGAAATGATTCCTCTGGGTCTGTGCTAGCACAATAAACTGGCTTGTATTCCCATGAGACTCTGGGTGTCCTTTCCTGACTCTTTCGCCGCAGCACCGCCACTCCGTGCAGATCACCCCCATTTATGCTACCATCTAGAGTTGTATCCACTGTATCCACCCTCCTCTATTTGTTGAAGCATAGAAGATATTTAAGTTTGTTTTGATTCCATCCTCTTGCCGTATAGGGATCCTCCCAATCTGTCCCATACCTTTTTGCATTCCACCATTATTTGGTCCCTACCATTTCCATTGTGTGGGCATGCCAGACATTCACCACCCTTTCTGTGAAAAAGTATTTTCTGACTTTTCTTTAATGTTTACCTCCTTTCCAGTTTCCCCTTCTTTAAAAGGGTTTTGTTTGTCCATTAATACCCTTTAATTATTTAAACGTATGCATCATATCTCCCTCTCTCCTCTATGGTATTACAGGTGGGTCATGTTCTGGGTTAGACCTCGGAGATACCGGTAGCCCCAAGAAAACCAGAAGCAATAGAAAAGACACAACACTGGCATTACTGCATGCAACTAACCTTATTCATGGTCTTTTTCAGAAATATTTATTGCTTCTAAAATAAGCTAAATTGTTAACCGCATGAATTCATTCAGAGAACGTAACTAGCTACAGCATCAGCAACCAAAGCTCCCCACCACAGTGCCTCGTCCCGGGGTCTTGGAAGGGCGAAAAGGAATTTCGGTTTAAAAGTCGGTTCAGCTCTCAGCAGCGTAACCGGAGAAGAGGGGTGAAAATCACTGATAAATATATACTTACATTAGTGGTTGTTGAAGAGTTACTATCCCTTTAAGGGAACTGACTGTTGCTGTAGCCTCTGTGACTATAAACAGAAACAATTTTCTTCATAGATGCCAGACGGGAACGAGTTGCCCTGGGCCTTGCTCAACTTACTCTTTTACAATTCGCTGACGCACGACCCCGAAAAACTGATCCCGCGAGACTGAGACTGTTCGACCGGCGCGAGGATACAGCGGCGTCACCCATGAAGCAGTTTAACTTTTAATATTGCTTCTAATCTACACTCAACTTCCGTGACTACAAAAGAATGAATATTAGATTTGAGAGCAACGATCTTTCTGCGCATGTGCACCAATATGTCACAGCTGTAAACCGACCGCTGGTTCCGGTTAACAGTTATTGCTATTGCACATGCTCCTTGTAGGTCCCCTCTGGTGCAATCCTGCTGCTGAGGGAAGGTTTGGTTTGTTGTTTTTTGCTCCCAAATACATGATGAGGTCATGAACGATGCTGAAGATGGATTGGAAAAAGGGTTGGGGACTTGCCATTCTCCAAACAGCAATTTTTTGTGATCTCCTCTTCCCTGCCGTTGCAGCCTAGGTCGGAGACTGCATGTGTACTTGCATTTCAGATCTGGCAAAGTTGAGGAGACTTCTGTTGGAGACACTAAGGGACAAATTTACTAAGCATTTTCCCCATAGACACAAAATGGGAAAATCCTTTAGTAAACAGGCCCTTAAGCGTCTTATACAGGTTTTGAAAGAGCCATCGGGTGTTAGTGCATTAGTTCACTCATAGACAAATAGTATGGAAGCAACCGTCAATGTCATCAAGGAAATGCCTTATGAAAGTACCTTTATAGCACCATAGATGAGAGGTGGTATGGATTTGTGTTCCAAATACACTATCTTTAAGAAAGACCTAAGTATCTTCTGAATATTTAATAGAAGACATGGTTATATACACATCCAGTACCTTGCCACTGTAAGCTAGGGTGCTGGTAGAATGCAGTTTCCCACATCTAGACTCGTACTTTCTTCCTATATATGCTAAATGTTCAAAATTATCCGTACTGAATAATTTAACCTGAACTATTTGTGCTGTATCCATCGTTTATATGCATCCATGGGGTTTGGATGAAGATGACTTAAGTACAACAGCCCCCAGATGTAATCGTACTTCATAAGGACAACAGCAGCAAAATAAAAGGCACTCTCAGAAACTTAATAAAAATATTAAAACTCATAATGAATTTGAGTGCATGGGAAATAGATCTTCAGTCATTTTGCTCACAGGTGAGAAGCTTTTGATAGCATCCCCTACTCTTTATTTTTTTTTATTTATTTAACAAACATTTCTATATCGCTTTTTCCCATGGATCAAGTGTGGTTTACAATGAACAGTGGTTTACAAGGTATGATAAAATGCATACCTAGTCATATTACATGGAACATTTGTGAACCTTTTACAGATAACATGGCAACTATATACATTCGGTACAAATTACATTCCAGGAGGTATACTTGGAGTGTAATCTGAGCTTTTTACATTTTTACATTACCAAGGGAATGGAGGAACAACTATATACAGGGTGGAATGTTTGTTTGAGACAGGTTATTGTTAGTTAGCCTATGTCCCTTTGTGTGTCTAGGTTAACCTGTGTGACATAGTGTGTGGTAAATAAGTGTGTTTTTAAATTTTTTACGGAATTCACTAATGTCGGTCAGCTGTCGGATGTCATCAGGTAGTTCATTCCAGAGGGTTGGGGCTGAGTGTGAGAAAGCCCTATTATTGGTAAGGTTTTTAGCTTTTGTAAATTCTTTTGGTATCGCTATTTTATTTGTGTTATTACTCCTTTGGCTGCGTTTAGGTATTTCCTTGGTGATTAAGGTATTGAGAGCCGATGGCGCAAGATTATTTATTAATTTGAAGGTAGTTACTAGTATTTTGTAGTGTATTCTGCAGTAGATTGGTAGCCAATGGAGCTTAGCTAATATGGGTGTGATATGTTATATTGAGCGGACCTTCAGTATGATCCTGGCTGCTACATTTTGTGCTAACTGAAACCTTTTAAGATTTTGTTTAGAGATGCTTTGAAGGATTGTGTTCGCAAAGTCGAAGTGGGGTGTTATGATTGCTTGGATATGGCTATGAAGTCTTGCAGGTGAATCAATGGTCATATTTGTTTCAGTGTCTTGAGTTTAAAGTGTTTTTTTTTTTGTTGTGTTTTTAATATGTGAATCCATACTAAAGTATCACTTCGTTTTTTGTTTTGATCTCATGGTTATGTAGAACAATGGAAGTTGGGGGTGTGTAAGTTTGGTTTCTTGTCACATATAGGGCATCTGTTTTTGCAAAGTTAATGTATAGGTTGAGTTCATTGAAGCATTCTATTATTAATTGTATTGGTGGGTTTGGGATCCTGAAAGGGAGGTATATCATTATATCGTCCGCGTAAATATGGTAGTGGATGCGGAACCGTTTGAAAATGTTGCAGACTGGTTGAAGGTAAATATTAAAAAGGAGTGCTGAAAGGGCGGATCCTTGTGGAAGGCCCTGTTCCTGCTTGAAGGTGTCTGAGGTTTGATTGTTAATTCTAATTGTTGTTTAGATATGAGGTGAACCAGTTGTGTACCGTAGAGGTTAGCCCTATTTGTTGGAGTCTGCTTAACATTGTTGTGTGGTTGACGCTGTCAAATGCAGAGGAGATGTCCAAAAATAGTAAGATGAACGCTTGTTTAGAGTCATCTATTTCTCTTGTCAATGTGTCGAATAGGACTGTTAGTAGCGTTTCTACCCCATGGAATGGGCAAAAACCATATTGCTGTTTGTCGAGGGGGGCCGATGTGTCAATGTAATCCTGAAGTTGGGTTTGGATTACTTTTTTGATTAGTTTGGCCATGAAGGGAATGCTCGATATGGGTCTGTATGAATTGGGAGATGATTTGTCTAGGTTGCTATTTTTGAGGATTGGTCGTATTTGTACATGTTTAAGGGATGTACCCTTTTTTGAGGGATAGGTTGATCATTGGTAATGAATAGTTTTGAAGTGTACAAAATAAACCCTAGATAGAAAAAGCAGAAAAAGACAATATTTATTTAACAGTTTTTATATACCGTCTTTCATCAATTCAAGATGGTTTAGAGGTAACAAAAACGTAACAGCATGGCACTGCTGTTTTACATGGAACAGAACTTAGTTAAACTGAACTCTTATAATATGAGAATACAATATGGCTTATCTAGTCTGCCCTTCCATATCAACTACTATTTTTTCCTTTAGAGATTTTCTGTCCTATGCCTTCTTGAATTCAGATACTGTCCTCATCTCTGCTACCTACCTCCACTGGGAGACTATTCCACGCATCTACCACTCTTTCTGTAAAGATATATTTCAACATACTACTCCTGGATCTATCCCCTTTCACCCTCATCCTATGTCCCATTGTTGCAGAGCCTGCTTTCAATTGAAAGAGGCCCTCTTCCTGTGCATTTTGCCATGGAGGTATTAGAATGGCTCTATCTTATCTCCTCTATACCTCCTTTCCTCTAAAGTATATATATTAAGATCTTTAAGTCTGTCCCCATATGGTTTATAACGAAGACCACTGACCATTTTGATAGCCCCCCTACTACTACTACTGAACATTTGTAAAGCGCTACCAGTCATATGCAGCGCTGTACAGACATGTAAGAGACAGTCCCTGCCCAACAGAGCTTACAATCTAGCCAAGACGAAACACAGAAGGTGTAAGCAGGGATAGAACTAGGGGAGAGAAGAGGGGAAAGAAAGGAGATCAGGTGAGTCAAGATCTAAAAGCAGCGACGAAGAGCTGAGTTTTCAACCTGGATTTGAAGAGGGTTAGAGAGGGTGCCTGGCGTACAGACACAGGCAGCCTGTTCCAGGTGTAAGGTGCAGCAAGGTGAAAGGAGCAAAGTCTGGAGTTAGCAGTAGAAGAGAAGAGCACAGATCAAAGTAGTTTGCTGGAAGAGCGGAGTTCCCAAGGGGGGTTGTAAGGAGAGAGAAGAGAAAAAAGGTACTGAGGAGCCGCAGAGTGAATGCATTTATAGGTCAGCAGGAGAAGTTTTGAACTGGATGCGGAAACGGATCGAGAGCCAGTGAAGTGACTTGAGAAGAGGAGTAATATGAGCATGACGAGGCGGGCGGAAGATTAGTCGCGCAGCAGAGTGTTGAACAGATTGAAGGGGAGAGAGATGATTCAAAGAGAGACCAGCAAAGAGTAGGTTACAGTATCAATACGGGAGGTGATTAAGAAGTGGATAAGCATTTTAGTAGTGTGTTCAGAAAGGAAAGGGCGGATTTTGCCAATGTTAGAGGAAGAAACGGCAGGTCTTAGCTACGAGCTGGATATGTGTGGAGAAAGAGAGAGAGGAGGCCCTGCATAGACTCCATCCTGTTTATATCCTTCTGAAGGTGTGGTCTCCAGAATTGCACACAATACTCCTAATGAGGTCGCACTAGAGACTTATACATTGACATGATCACCTCCTTTTTTCTGCTAGCCATTCCTCTCCGTATGCACCCAAGCATCCTTCTAGCTTTTGCTGTCGCCTTTTCTACCTGTTTAGCCACATTAAGATCATCAGACACAACCACGCCTAGGTCCCGCTCTTCTTTAGTGGACTAAAGTACTTCACCCCCTATACTATATTGCTCCCTTGGATTGCTGCAGCCCAAATGCATGACCTTGCATTTTTTAATATTAATTCCCAGCTGCCAAATTCTAGACCTTTCTTCAAGCTTAGCTAAATCCCTCCTCATCTTATTTTCTCCTTCCTGGATGTCTACTGTATTGCAGATTTTGGTATCATCCTCAAAGAGACAAACCTAACCCCACAGCCTCTCTGCAATATCACTAACAAAGATGTTTAAAAAAATTGGACCAAGGACAGATCCCTGCAGCACACCACTGGTAGCATTCTTCTCAGAGTGAGCTCCATTTACCTGTACACTTTGTTGCCTCCCACTCAACAAATTTCTAACCCAGTCAGTTACTTTAGGGTCCATCCTGTGCGGAACAGTGTGAAAGGCTTTACTCATGTGCTGCACAGTGCCTTCTTGATTGAGGGGGGGGATCTCTACCCTCTGTCCCTAGCTCCACCCTTACTCCTCCCTCAGACCCCACAGTCTTCTGTTTTGCCTGTGGGGATCCCATCTCACACTAGCAGAAGAAAAGAGAATGGCTGTGATCACAGCAGACTCCTGCCTGCCCACGGAAAATCGGATCCCCGCAGGCAGGAGGGGAAGGCCACCACGATCGCAGTAAAGACTCTTTTATTTTATTTTTTATTTATTTGAAACATTTTTCTATACCGCCCCTTCCTAGGGTTACCAACTTTTTCACCGAGAAAAACCCGACACCTGTGGCTCGCCATGCTCCACCCATTCTCCGCCCCTAGTCCCACCCCTGCCCCGCCCCCAGCCCCACCCACAAAAATTACCGAGGATATGTGTAGGCTAACTTCCTTGGTCATATAATAACTGGGAACCACAAAATCCAAACATGAAATGTACAACACTGGAGAAATAAAACTATAAAGTAATTTCCTCTTGCACTAAACAAAAACGCAAAGATGTTATCAATACACACTTCCCAGACCAAACATATTCCAGCTAATAAATTCAAAATAAAAAGTATTTTTCTACCTTCTGGGCGTTTTATTTTCAGTTGCAATTGCTCCAGTCACTTTCTTCTGGTTTCTTCGTGTCTTCTGCGAGCTATCCATTTGTCCTTTCTTCTCTTTTAGATGTTTTCCATTCTCTCTCTATTTCTGCTTTAACATACTGATTGTTTCCCTTTTGCTCTTTCCCCCAATTCTTTCCTTATTCCTTTATCATCCATTTAAATTTCACCCTTCCATTCTCAAGCCCCTCACTCTCCCAATACCCAGCCCATCATAGACTTTTCTTCCACACAAAATATTTTTTCCCCTCTCCATTCTCATTCCCCATCTATTCTAGTCCTCCCCCAAAATCAGTTCCCTTATAGTTCTAGACCCACCCAGCATCCACTCCCTTCTAATTCCATTCTCCCATGCCCCACATCAGCCCATTTCCAGTCCTATTCCAGCTCTTCATCAGCCCATTTCCAGTGCTAGCCCTCACATCACAGACCATTTCCAGTCCTAGCCCCCCCATCACAGCCCATTTCCAGTCCTAGGCCCCCCCCCCATCACATCCCATTTGCAGTCCGAGTCTCCCCGCACCATCACAGCCCATTTGCAGTCCTACCCCCCCCCACCATCACAGTCCATTTGCAGTCCTAGCCCCCCTAATCACAGCCTATTTCCAGTCCAAGTTCCCCCTCCCTCCACCATAGCCCATTTCCAGTCCAAGTTCCCCCCCCCCCATAGCCTTTTTCCAGTCCAGGTCCCCCTCCCCATCACAACCCATTTCCAGTCCATGTCCCCCCCCCCCCCCCATAGCCCTTTTCCAGTCCAGGTCCCCCTCCCCATAAAAACCCATTTCCAGTCCATGTCCCCCCCCCCCCCACATAGCCCTTTTACAGTCCAGGTCCCCCTCCCCATCACAGCCTATTTATTTCAAGTCCAATGCCCCCCATAGCCCTTTTCCAGTCCAGGTCCGTCCCCCCCTTCACAACCCATTTCCAGTGCATGTCCCCCTACTCACAGCCTATTTCCAGTCCAAGTTCCCCCTCCCTCCCCCATAGCCCATTTCCAGTCCAAGTTCCCCCCCCCCCCCCATAGCCTTTTTCCAGTCCAGGTCCCCCTCCCCGGCACAACCCCGTTCCAGTCCATGTCCCCCCCAGCCCTTTTCCAGTCCTTGTCCTCCTCCTCATCACAACCCTTTTCCTGTCCTTGTCACTCCCCCCCACAGAGCCCTTTTACAGTCCAGGTCCCCTCCCATCACAGCCCATTTCTTTCCAGTCCAATTCCCCCCCCCCCATTGCCCTTTTCCGGTCCAGGTCCAGGTCCAGGTACAGGTCCAGGTCCCCCCCCCCCCCCATCACAACCCATTTCCAGTCAAATTCCCCCTCCTAGCCCTTTTCCAGTCCAGGCCCCTCCCCCCCCATCACAGCCCAGGCAGTCCTTGGCCTCCCCCCCCCCAAAACCGCGGCTGTCTGAGGCTTTAGAGGGAGCTGGGGAAGCCCGCGCGAGGCCCCGGCTCCCTCTGAACAGCTGCCAGCGTGAAGAGCCTTTTCCTTCACGCTGGCGGCTGTTCCTGTGAAGCCGCGAATGCTGGGAAAGGTTAAAGGGCATTGCCTTTTAACCTTTCCCACCAATCGCGGCTTTACAGAAACAGCCGCCAGCGTGAAGGTAAAGGCTCTTCATGCTGGCAGCTGTTCAGAGGGAGCCGGGGCCTCGCACGGGCTTCCCCGGCTCCCTCTGAAGCCGTCCGGGTTGGGAGAAAAGCCGGTTTTTTTGCTCTGGCTGCTCCCGATCTTGCGGCCAGAGCAAAAAAAACGGCTTTTCAAGGGCCGGTTTTGCCTCTGCGCCGGCAGCCGGCCTGGCCATGGAAAAACCGGCCAGGCCGGCTGAAAACCGGCCAGTTGGCAACCCTACCCCTTCCAGAGATCAGGGGCGATTTACATTTTAACAAAACTTTTATTTAGAACCGTATAAGTGTGTTCCTTATCGTCCCTCCAGTTCAGTCCCTCACCGCTGGGTTGTGTACCTTCTCCTGCAGCATGGAGACTGGATCTTTCAGAATCGTGACATCACTGGAAGCATTCGACTGGTTTCTCCCATCAGCCCCCAGTGTGTCCAGTCTCCATGCAGCAGGAGGATGTAGTGAGCCTAGGTGCTGGGCTCACTAGAAGAACGGATAAGGAGCAGTTAGCTAATTTAATCAGGTTTTAATTTTAATTTGTTTCCCTATAATTTATTTATTTTTTGGGGAGATACTTTTTTTTTTTTCATTTAAAGAAATAAGTCGGGGAGGGATCGAACCAGGATTTCCTTCTTTCTCCTCGGTTTGATTTTGATATTTGGTCTGCTCTCCCCTCCTAGTGTGGACGGAGGGGAGTTGTGCAGGTAAAGTAAACAGCTGCCTTTAGGATTTGCAAGGCAGCGGTGGTTTCATTTGAGCAGGAAAAGGATTCTAAGCATCCTCGCGGTGGCAGCTGCTTTAGGCCTTCTCTTAGCAGCGTTTTTTAACGGCGAAATTAAACCGGAGGTATTTTTCAGTTTCAGAGTGGAGTTGAGTGAGCCGTCAGCGATCGGGGAGGCTGTTAGGCATTTTTAGTGTGTTTTCAGTTGTTTTCGCGTTTTTTTGTGCTCGGCGGTTTTGCGAGCCGTTTTTTCTGCCTCCGGGCCTTGAAACAATTTCTTAATTTGTTTTTCCAGGGTTTTAGAGTGTATGCAGTTGTTTCTTTTGGTAGTGGCTGTTAATTTATGGCTTACAGTAGTGGCCAAAAAATTAAGGCAGAGTCCAAAATATCAGAATTGTATTAGAAAAGTAAGTGTTATTGTCACTTTCATGGTCAAAAGCTTTAAGAACCAAAGATATATATGTCATTTTCAAAGTTTTATTCAGGAAACAATATATGTGTCAATATTTGATAGGGTGTCCATGATTTTTCAGCACAGCCTGGATTCTTGTAGGCATACTGTTAACTAGCATTTTACAGTATGCCGGACTGATTTTGTTGACCCATACAGGCTTGAGTATGTCCTTTAAATCTGCTTCTGAAATTGGATGGTGTGCTGCCACATTTTTCTTTATAAGATTCCAACAGTTTTCAATTACATTGAGATCCGGAGAGTTTGATGGCCAATTGGTAGCAGTTCGATCTTGTTGTCCACAAACCATATTTTGACTGTTTTTGCAGTGTGGCACAGTGCCGAGTCCTGCTGAAATATAGTTGTGCCAGAAACATTTGTGTGTATTTTAACTTTACTATTCAGCACGGATATGTATTTTGCAGCATTTACTCTTTCACCTTTCTCAAAAATGTGCAGGCCACATCGTCCATTCGCCGGGATACCACCCCATACCATGACCGATGGTGGGTGTTTAACAGTCTTGATCGTGTACTTCGGATTTAGTCTCTCGCCTGCTGGTCGACGGACATAGTTGTAACCACTCCCTCGTACTTGCTGAAATGTACTTTCATCTGTGAACATTACCCTCTCCCACCGTTCAGCAGATTTGTCTTTCATCTTGCTACAAAACTGTATGTGGGCAGCAATTTGTTTCCTGGTCATCATAGGCTTCTTGGCAGGTCTTCTGGCCACGATTTTGAATTCATCCACAAGCCATTGTCAGACAGATCTGGCACTTATCTTTATTCCTCGATCATTAGGTAACTGAGCCACACGTTGAGATGAAGTATGTGGACTAGATGTAATAATGCTTTTGAGGAATCAGTCATCTCGTCCAGTAGTTATCTGTCTACGGCCACCTGATTTCAGTACATTTTGAACTGCACACCTTGATACATGCAAATGTTTTGCAATAGCATATTGCGAATATCCTTCAGCATGGAGTGTGACAACTTGTCCCTTTACAAAGTCATTATAGTAACATAGTAAATGACGGCAGATAAAGACCAGTATGGTCCATCTAGTCTCCCCAGTAAGATGGCCGGAGTATTAATATTGCACTTTCTACCCATCTTGATTGTATATTTCACATGTAACTTTCAATCTTTTCCTAGTTATAAAAATTCAAAACTTCATCCAAGAAACCTACTACAGAGTGTAAGTAAACTAAAATGGACGCCAGATGCATGGTGTGACTAATCGTCATGCTGATTAAATAAGTAAGCACGTGTGACATCTCCACAGTACATTATTTAACAATAAATTGTAGGAAAAGATACCTGCCTTAATTTTTTGGCCACTACTATAGCATATATATTTTTAAGTTTAAATTTATTCAAAAAGAATTATAGTCTTTCATTTATTTTATTCAGTTTTTCATTTATTTTAAAGGTACATATATATTAAAAAAAGCAGGTTTATTTTTACTTTCTGCACTGAGCTTTATTTGTTAGTGGCTAATGCCGTCGCACCCACAGTGTCTCGTGTGTGGGTCGCGTAGGGGCGCAGTTTCGGACACGGGGGTCTGTCGGGGCTGTGCTGCTGAATCAAACAATATGGAGCAGGAGATTCAGGAGAGGACTCAGACTCCACCTAGAGTGGTGGAGAAAGAATCTCTTCTGGAGGCTTTGTCCATGCCTCTTATGGAGAATCCATCAGGGTCAACTAGTGCTGGTGCTCCGGCAGGCCATGCGTTGGCCCTAGGACGTTTTTCACCAGATTTCGTATTGACAATGCATCAGGCTTATTGTTTACGACAGCAGGATCCGTCACCACTGGCACAATCAGTTTCAGATAAGCTGGTAAGTGGGCTAGTGGGACCTCTTAAAAGGACACGGTCTTTGGAGGATCAGCATTTGGTCTCATATTGGCCAGATGCAGATGATATTGAGTTAGATCCAGATTTAGGAATGGAGGATCTTGAGGAAGGTGAGATTCAGGAGCCTGAAGATCAGGCAAGGATTATAAGAGTTTTTCGGAGAGAGGAGTTGACAGCGCTTATTACGGAGTCCCTTCAGGCTCTCAATCTTTCTTTGTTCCAACCAACGGAGGAGGAGGGTTTGGAGGATCCTCTTATCCAAGCAGTGCATCAAACTCAAGCTGTGTTCCTGGTGCATCGAGTAGTTAAACAAATGATCCAAGCTGAATGGGATTTGCCAGAGGCTGGTTTGCGGGGCATTAGGTCTATTAAACAGCTTTACTCCTTGGCTCATCAAGAGAGGGAGATGTTTCGTTCTCCACATATAGATGCAACGGTTTCCACAGTCACAAGGAAGACGACCATTCCGGTAGAAGGCAGGGCGGCTTTGAAAGATGCGCAGGATAGGAAGGTGGACGGTTTGTTGAAGCAAGCTTTTGAGGCTAATGCTCTGTCGCTGCACGCTTCTATTTGCGGGGCTTGGGTAGCGAGAGCTTGTCTAAGGTGGTCGCAGTGCTTACAGCAGCCGACACTGCAGACACAGGAGCGTTTAGCTGATGTGGCACGGCTCGAGTCGGGGTCGGCTTACTTAGTGGACGTTCACTATGATTTAATCAGAGCTTTAGCAAATAGTATGGCTTCATTGGTTGCCGCACATCGTTATCTTTGGTTAAGAAATTGGGCGGCGGATGGTTCCACCAAGTCTCATCCTAATAAACTTCCTTTTAAAGGGAAGTTGTTGTTTGGAGAGGATCTTGACAAATTGGTCAAGGATTTGGGGGAATCAAAAGGTGAACATCTGACGGAGGATAGGCCAAAGCAAGGTCGTTCTCAACCTGCTGTGCGTGGTCAGTTTTGGGACTTCAGGCTGTTTCGTACCTCATGGTTAGGAGGTTTTCAAAGAGGAAGATTTTCTTCACAAGGTCAAGGTTTTCGGGGCTTTCGAGGGGCGGGCAGAGGATTTGCTAGCTCCTCTGCCGCAGTGCTTAGAAAGTCACAATGAAGCGAGGCGGGCCCGGGCAGGTATTCAGCTGGTTGGGTGTCAGCTTCAAAAACGTTTTCCAGCCTGGGTCCAGATAATATCCGATCAGTGGGTGTTAGAGGTCATTCGCAAAGGCTATGCTCTCGAATTTGTTCATCTAATAGTAGACTCTTTTGTTCTCTCTCCTTGCAGAGGGCAGGAAAGAGCAACTGCGGTACGGCAGACATTGGAGCGTCTTCTTCCATTGTGAGCAGTGGTTCCGGTTCCGTGAGAGCTTTACAGCATCAGTCGATACTCTATTTATTTTGTGGTTCCAAAAAAGGATGGGTCATTCCATCCTATTCTAGACCTCAAGGGTGTGAATCGCTCTCTGCGAGTACCTCATTTTCAAATGGAAACATTACGGTCGGTAATAGTGGCAGTTCAAAAGAGAGAGTTTTTGACATCACTCGATCTGACCGAGGCGTACTTACACATTCCTATCAGGCCAGGGCATCAGAGGTTCCTAAGGTTCGCGCTTCCGTGTGGGCATTTTCAGTTTCAAGCATTACCTTTCAGTCTAGCGACAGCTCTGTGTACCTTCACAAAGGTAATGATGGTGGTAGCGGCGGCTCTGCAAAAAGAAGGTATATTAGTTCACCCTTATCTCGATGATTGGCTGATACGGGTGAAATCCAAGTCAGAGAGTGTTCAAGTAACAAGCAGAGTGGTGCAGTTTCTTCAGAATCTCGGTTGGGTAGTCAATGCATCCAAGAGCCATTTAAGTCCATCTCAAGTTCTGGAGTACTTAGGAGTACGGTTCGACACCCATTTGGGGGCAGTTTTTCTGCCAGATCTGCGGGTTCAGACAGTTCAACGTTGAGTGCGCAAGTTTTTAAGGACTCCAGTGCCCTCAGCTTGGAGTTACCTTCAAGTTCTAGGGATGATGGCAGCGACAATAAACGTAGTGCCTTGGGCCAGAGTGCACATGCGCCCGTTACAGAGGTCGTTACTCAGGCGTTGGTCGCATCAGAATGATTCCATGTGCAAACGACTTCCTTGTCCATTGCTGGTCAGGAAGTCTCTTCAATGGTGTCTTTGCCCAAAGAATCTGGCCGCGGGTATGCCACTGGAGCAGCCGCAATGGATTCCATTATTAACAGATGCAAGTTTTGCAGGCTGGGGAGCTCATTGCGGAGATCTGTTTGCACAAGGACGTTGGAACGAACAGGAGCCCAAATGGTCGATCAACCGGTTGGAGTTGAGGATGGTAGCGCTAGCTCTTCGAGCATTCGAAAACTCGGTGCGGGGCTGAGCGGTGCGTGTACTGTCGGACAATGCCGTGACAGTGACTTATCTCAATCGTCAAGGCGGCACGGGAAGCGTGGCTCTGGAGGAGGAAGCAGAGATGTTGCTCGTCTGGGTAGAACCTCGACTTCAGGCTTTGTCGACAGAACACATTGCAGGAACGGACAATGTGATGGCAGATTTTCTAAGCAGAGTTCAAGTGGATACCGGAGAATGGGAGCTTCATCCAGAAGTCTTTGCTCAGATGGTCATCAGGTGAGGGCCTCTGATTATGGATCTCATGGCAACCTTCCGATCGGCCAAGGCAAGTCGGTTTTTCAGTCGAAGATGCGAAAGAATGTCGGAAGGCATCGATGCTTTGATGCAACAATGGCCCAAGCAGGGTATTCTCTATGTCTTTCCCCCATGGGCGCTCATAGGTCGAGTAGTTCAGCGTATCGAAGCTCACCAGGGGAGAGTGGTGTTAGTAGCGCCAGATTGGCCGCAATGTCCGTGGTATGTGGATCTAGTACGTCTTTTCGATGGAGTGCTTTGGCGAATACCCGTGGCAGCAGATCTTCTGGTTCAAGGTCCTCTGCGAATGCCTCAGGTGGATCGATTCTCGCTTACGGCTTGGCCATTGAAAGGGCTCGGTTAAGGAAAAAAGGTTATACTGGGGAGATAATTGCTACTTTATTGATGGCTAGAAAAAGGTCCATTTCTCTAGCTTATGTTAGTGTGTGGCGTATTTTTGAGGATTGGTGCGCTCAGCGTCAACTTCGATCATCCAAGGTCTCTGTGCCTATGGTATTAAGTTTTTTGCAAGATGGATTCGATAAGGGTTTGGCGGCCAGTTCATTAAGGGTCCAGCTGGCAGCTATTTCTTGTTATCGAGGTAAGGTCCAAGGAGTGGCCTTGGGGTCACATGTCGATGTGATTCATTTTTTGAAAGCACTATCCCGTTTACGACCTTCTGGCAGGTTGGTTTCTCCTCCGTGAGATCTCAACTTGGTTCTAGGGGCTTTGACCAGGGAGCCCTTTGAGCCTTTGCATCTGGCTTCTGTCAAAGATTTAACTTTAAAGGCAGTGTTTTTGGTGGCCATTTGTTCTGCTCGTTGAATTTCGGCATTGCAGGCGTTGTCCTGTCGGGAACCGTTTCTATCTTTCTCTAGGGAAAAAGTTGTATTGAGACCGGTTCCGTCTTTTCTGCCTAAGGTGGTTTCACCTTTTCATGTGAATCAGGTGGTTTCTTTGCCAGTGTTGGGTATTGCGGGGGAGGATGCTTCGGATCATAGTTTGTGGCGGCTGGATGTAAAGAGGGTCCTTCGTCGATACTTGAAGGTTTCGGAGTCCTTCCACAAATCGGAATGCTTGTTTGTGCTTTTTAGGGATCCGCGTAAAGGAAAAGCGGCAGCCAAAGCTTCATTTGCCAGATGGATACGAGAGGCAATAGCGTCAGCATATATTTTGCAAGGTCATCAGGTGGAGTTACGGGCTCATTCTACTAGGGCACAAGCAACTTCTTGGGCGGAACATAGTTTGGTTCCGCCGGTGGAAATTTGCAGAGCAGACACTTGGTCTTCTCTTCATACTTTCAGTAAACATTATCACCTAGATTTTCAGGCGGCAAAGGATGCCTGTTTCGGGTCTGCGGTATTGCAATCCGGGAGGACAGGTCCCTCCCAATAATTACTGCTCTGTTACATCCCAGCGGTGAGGGACTGAACTGGAGGGCTGGAGGGACGATAAGGAAATAGAAATTAGACTTACCTGCTAATTGTTGTTCCTTGAGGAACTCCAGTTCAGTCCCAATACCCACCCAGGGATTTGTTAGCTAACGTAGGTGTCTATGATGGGGGGGGGGGGGTGACATTCACATTTTGGGTAGGACATCCCAAAGTTTTATTAGATGTATTCTTTTAGTTATCTTTTTTCTATGCTATGTTTTTTATAAGAGGGGAAAGAAGGAGTTTCCTCAATTCAGAGGGAGTTATTTTAATTCAGTTAAAAAAAAAGAATATAAGAGTTAATTGTTGCATGTTATTGCTATAGCTACTTATTTGTTGCTCCTTTGAGTCTGCTTTGTCAATAGAACACTGGGGGCTGATGGGAGAGACCAGCGAAATGCTTCCAGTGATGTCACGATTCTGAAAGATCCACTCTCCATGCTGCAGGAGGAGGTACACAACCCAGCGGTGAGGGACTGAACTGGCGTTCCTCAAGGAACAACAATTAGCAGATAAGTCTATTTTCTCTTTATAGGAAGTAACTATTTACATTGAACTATATACATTTATAACATTTTGGTACTTGACGTGCATAATTGATATTCTTAACAATATTTTCAGTGCATGATGTCTGCAGTGTATATACAACAATTTAAGCAGTGTAATGCTAAGAGGGCTGTTTTGATTATAAGGGGGGGAAGGGGTGGGGCAGGAGGGGAAGGGGGGGCAGGGGGAGGTGGAGGTGGAGGATGAGTTTTATGTACTGTTGGGGTTATGGCTGCTGTAATGCTCTTTGAATAGGTACGTTTTTAACTCTTACGGAGGGATTGTGGGTCTTTGATTGCTCTTAGTGTTTCAGGGAGGGAGTTCCATTGTGAGGGAAATATATATGTAAAGGCCCTGTTGCTAGTGAATTGTTTAATTTTGCATATTGAACGAGTACTTTGAATGTGTTTTGGTTGTAAGTTCTTCTAGCTCTAGTGACTGATTGTAGTTAGATGAGGGATGAGAGGTGAGAGAGGACTATGTTATGAATCAATTTAAAAGTGGTCATTATTATTTTGTATTTTACTCTGCTGGTATTTGGGAGCCAGTGGAGCTCGTGTAGGATAGGTGCGATGTGGTCCGATAGCCGTGCTGTCATTACAACCCTGGCTGTGACATTTGGGCCAATTACAATATATTTAGGGTCTTTTTGGTTATTCCATGTAGTAGGCTATTGCAGTAGTCGAAATGTGGTGTGATGAGGGCTTGGATTACTGTTTTAGAATCATTCAGCTCAATAAGAAGGTATTTTGTACATAGTTCCAAACACCGTTCTATGTAAAGTATACACTAGTATACAAAATTGTTAATTGTTCCATGTAAACCGCCCTTGATCTCTGGAAGGGGCGGTATAGAAGAAACTGATAAATAAATAAATAAGATTTCTGAGCGATTGGATGATCCTTAGTATGAAGAATATGGTTCTGTTTAACTGTTTTAAGTGGGGTTCCATGCTGAGGGTTTTGTTGAGGATAACGCCTAGGTATTGTACTTCCTGTTTTACCAGGAGTGGGGTGGTGTTTAAACATCTTGTTGGTGGAGTGGTGAAGTCAGGGTTCTTTGATGTGAACAAGACGTCTGTTTTCTTGAAGTTGATGCTCATGGTATTTGCTTGAAGCCAGCTTTCTGTTTCTTTTAGACAGGCTGCTAACTTGTCATAGGTGGGGATGAGTATGTCTAGTGGGGAGTACAACATAATATTGTCTGCATATATGTGGTATGTTCTTTTTTTTTTTTTTTTAATATAGCGCAGATCGGCTGTATATATAAGTTGAACAGAAGAGCAGAGAGTGTGGAGCCTTGGGGTATTCCCTGGTTTTGGGAAAGGTTGTGGAAGTTTTGTGTTCTATGTGATGGTATTTGGAGCGGTCGGTTATATATGATTTGAATCACTTGAGGGTGTGTCCTCTTATACCTATTGAGTCAAGTCTAGAGATGAGGGTGTTGTGATTCACGTTGTTGAAAGCAGAGGTGATGTCCAGAAATAGGAGAATGAATGCATGTTTGGTGGTATCCATTCCCTTAATGAGTGTGTCAAGTAGTACTATTAAGAGCGTTTCGACCACATGAAATGGTCGAAATCCATAACTATTTTTCATCTAGTGGTGCATTTGAGTCTATGAAATCCTGGAGCTGACGTTGTACCGCTTTTTTATTACTTTTGCTACAAATGGAATGCTGGCAATTGGTCTGTAAGCAGCTGGATCATCTTTGTTAAGGTTCTTGTTCTTTAGTATGGGATTTATTTATTTATTTAGACGGATTTAGTATACCGCTTTATCATTAACTCAAAGCAGTTTAGCACATCAAACAATCAAGGTAATTGTGTGATCAGTAGCATGCAGTGGGAGATCAAGAAGAGTGATGTGGGGTGCAGAGTGCTAGATTTTATCGGTGAGCTATATACAAAGTGAGGAAGTGGGATGGATTGTGGAGCATTTCAGTGCGTTTGGCATGATTCCATGCTGGAGGGATTGGTTTACAATGTTTAGTAGGAAGGGAGCAATTTTAGCTTTTGTCGCTTTGATTCATGCTACAGGACAAGGATCTAGTGGGGAGGTGGTTGTATTAATATTTGAGATTAAATCTATGATTTGTGTACAGTCTATGTTGTGGAATGTATGCCAACCATTTGTATTAGTTGGGTGCATAATCAAAGAGGGGAGGACTGGGGAGTCCTTGTGTTTTAGCTTGCTGGCGTAGAAATCTGCTAGGATTTGGGATTTAATTGTTATTTTGTTTGAGCTGTCTTATGCGGACTTAGTAATTGATTTTACAATTTCAAAAAGTTCTCTTGGGTGGTTGCTAGCTTTATTTAAAACCTTTGAGTGGTGGGGGGGTTTGCGTTATTTATTGTTTCTTTATAAGTGTTAAGTGTTTTCATGTAGTGTGTTTTTGTGGTCTTTTTGGATCTCCATTTGCATTCTGTTTTTCTAAGATCTTGTTTTATCTTGGCTAAATCGGATGTATATCATTTTTCGGAGTGTTTGCGTGGCGGTTTCAAAGATTTGGGTATTGGTTTAGATGATGCGGCAATTGATGTATTCCATTTTATTAGTGGTTCGTCAAGGTAATTTGAGGAGGAATCAAGTTGTGTTATAGTAGATTTTATGAAAGTATCCTTATAAAATGGTCTAAATCGTGTATTTTGATGGGGGTTAGTTGGTGATGCAGGAGCAAGGTAGGGTCTTGTTAAAGTATAGGTGAAGCGGATAAGGTAGTGGTCTGACCAAGGGACTTGTGATATAATTGGGGCGGTTAAGGCTGAGTATTCTGTTGTAGATTTTGGAAGGAATATAGGTCAAGTGTATTGCCCTTACTGTGTGTGGGACATTGTATTATTTGTTGGAATCCCATCTGTTCCATTGAATCCAGAAAGGTGTTTGTCTGTGTGCGGAAGGGATGATAGGTTAAAATCACCTATTATGATATGAGGCTTCCTTATGGGGGAGGCGCAGATGGATTTGAGTATTGTAGTAATGTTTTTGTAATTGGGAGTGTGGGGTCTATATAGAAGGCATATAGCTATATTTCTGTTTTCTATTTTGAGGATATCCATTCCCTCATAATTGTTGCAGATACTGGGTGATTCTTTTTTTTTTATTATTATTATTTATTTATGCAATTTTACAACAAATAATCAAGCAACGCTTGTACAGAAAACAACTACTTGTACAGCAAAAGTACAAAGAATATATACACAGAAACTCAGCAAACAAGAGTATAGGTAGCCCACAATTACAGGAGGAGCAGCATAGAGAAAAAACAACCAAGGATAGGTGGATCCTTGGTAATCATCTATACAGGAAAAAGGAAACGAGAATCCAAAACAGAGGCGGAGGACAGAGCAATAATAATTATGAATGAGACCTTACTCACAGAGGGGAAGATGTCACTAAATGGGAACTGCCAAATGAGGATAAATCCTCCGGTTGAAAGAAAACATACTTATTCGCTCTAAAGAAAATTATACATTTACAAGGGAAACGTAATAGGAATGAAGCACCAATCTGACTAACACCAGGCCTTAATAACAGAAAAGCTCTACGCCTTCTCTGAGTCTCTCTAGAGACGTCTGGGAACATCACAATTTTCTTCCCCATAAATAAAGCAGTACGCTTCTTAAAGTAAAGCTTTAATATCCAGTCCCTATCAGATGGAATTGCAAAGGTTACTAAAATAGTAGAAACTACTAGATCCGATTCTTTAGGTGATTGCGAAAGAGCAGATACATCTAAAATATCCATATCCAACGGACCCACAGTCATCTTCCCTTCCTTCTTACCACTAGGTAAAAAATAAGCTTTAACAACAGGAGGGGTTAAATCAGCCTGTACCATTAAAGTTTCATGTATATATTTTTTAAACAACTCAACCGGGGAAATCTCTGACACAACTGGAAAATTTAACAAACGAATATTAGAAACCCTCACAACATTTTCCAAATTTTCCATTTTCATTCTAATTGCAACATTATCTTTTATTATAGAATCAGTTACCACTGAAAACTGAGTCACTCTCTGTTCCCCAGCGTCAATCTTCGATTTAAGATCAACCAACTCCCCCTCAAATCCAGAAACTGTGCTTTCCAAATTTTCCAACTGGAGAGTAGTTAGCTCCACTTGCTGGCAGACAACAGAAGATAATTGTAGAATCGCCTCCCAGATAGTCTTAAGAGATATCTCTTTCGGGCGTTTCAAAAAGGTACCTTTAGATAATTCAGTTAACTGGGGGAGTACCCTTCCGTCAGCTCCATCCACTCGACGAGGAGGTATGTCCGACTTCAAGGCTTGAAAAGAGACCTTATCCACAGCCCCCGATACCTTGGGCTGGTCTCCGGGACTCTCCTCAGGCAAGGCCCACTCACAAGATGCTGCACCACCCACTCCGGACAATCCTGCGTCTCCTCACAGGAGGGGTCACCAGGCAGGTCAAACGTGAAGGCGGCAAACGCTCATCCGGGGAGAGAGAGACCTCTAGGGCAGACAGCGCCGGATCCACCTCCACCAATGGTGTAGCGCCCGCTCAAATCTCTCCCTTTTGCAGCTCCGTCAGCTGAACAAAATGATCCATAGGACCTTCAACAAGAACAGCAGGTATAGGCTCCGCGGGAGGAACCTTTTGCTTGCCTTTGCGCTTAGGCATGATCAGCTCACTAACGCTCCGCCGCCATCTTAGAATTAGTCACACCCCCCAGCCTGGGTGATACTTTTAATTCTTTCTTCGTAATTGCGAGGACTCTTCCTCCTCTTTTTTGGTCCCTTGGACAGTTAAAGAAGCTGTAACTTGGAACTCTTAGCTGGTTCAGGAGGACAATATCAGTGTCAGAGAGCCTTGTCTGCTCATGGGGATCCAATCTCCTGCAGACAGACAGAAGGATACTGCCCTGATCATGGCTGCTCTCTTCTCTCTGCATTTTGGTGGGACCAAGGCCCATATGGCCCATCCCGTTCTAATGCCTATGGCTTTACTAAAATCTAAGTACACATCTAAGGCTCTCCCTCTGTCCAACTCTGTGATCACCCAGTGAAAGAAGTCTTATCAGATTTGTCTGACAAGACGTGCATCTAGTAAACCCATGCTGCCTCAGATCCTGCAATTCATTGGATTCCAGAAACTTCATTATCTTCTCTTTTAGCAGTGTTTCCAATAATTTACTCATCACAAAGGCCAGACTAACCGGCCTGTAGTTCTCAACCTCATCCTTACTTCCACTTTTATGTAAAGGGACCACATGTGCTGTTCTTCAGTCCTCTGGGACCACTCCCACACTAAGGAAGTCAGTGGAACCGCTAGAACGTCCCTAAGTTCCTTCAATATTCTTGGATGTATCCCATCTGGTCCCATAGCTATGTCTACTTTTAGTTTAGCTAGTTCTTCATGAACACAGTCTTCTGAAAATCGTTCAAGATCTCCTTCACTTCTGTTCTTATTTTGGGGTGTTTACTGATGCTCCTGGCCCTTCATCTGTGAATACAGAACAAAAATATTTGTTAAGCAATTCTGCTTTATCCTCATCAGCTTCTATATATTACTCCCCTTCCCCCTTGAGTCTGACTATACTACTTTTGCATTTTCTCCTCTCTCTAACATATCTGATAAATGTCTTGTTCCTCCATTTTATTGCATTGGCTATTTCTTCTTTTTTTTTTGTATCTTTGCTTTCATGACTACTTTGCTAGCTTCTCTAAGTTTTTCCAAATATTGATGCTTGTCTTCCTCTCTTTGTGATCTCTTGTATTTTATGAAGGCCTCCCTCTTTTGCTCCACCTTTTCATCTACTTGTTTTGAGAACCATAGTGACCTCCTTTTCCTTTTACATTTTTTTAACTTTCTAACAAAAAGGTTTGTTGTCCTTAAAATATCCCCTTTCAGTTTTGCCATTGCTTTTCTATATCCCCCAGCTATTTCCAGCTCGCTAATAACTCCTTGAGGTATTGTTCCATTTTGACAAAGTAAGTTTTCCTAAAGTCTAAGACCCTCGCTTTTTTATGAATTTTATCAACCCTAGTCCTAATACTGAATCACACCATCTGGTGATTACTGGATATGAGATGATCTCCCACTATAATATCAGCAACACTTTCTCCATTGGTAAGCACCAAGTCCAGAATGGCCCCTTCATGTATGGGTTCTGTTACCAGTTGCCGGAATAGTCCTCCATGTAGAGCATCTAGGATCTCCTTACTTCAAGATAATACCATAGCAGGAATGTGCCAGTCAACATCTGGCATATTGAAATCACCTATCAGTAGAATGTCTCATTTCATCTATTAAACCTCCGTCCACTTTGTCTCCCTATGAAGGGGATCTGTATATCACACCAATGCAAATGGATTTCCCTTTCCCTCTTTCTAGTTTAAGCCACAGTGCCTCCTTGCTCCCTTTTAAAACCTGTAATTCTATAGCTTTAATATTTTTTTACATATAGCGCCACTCCTTCTCCCCTTCTTCCTACCCTGCCCTTCCTGAATCGTGTATAGCCTGGTATAATTACATCCCAGTCATGGTTGTCCGTGAACCATATTTCCATAAGCGCCACTAAATCCAAGTCAGCTTCTTCCATTAAAGCTTCAGTCTAGGATTTTATTTCCCATGCTATGGGCATTTGTGCACATCGCTTTCCAGATGTTTCCCCATATACCCATTTCTATAGAGGTATTTAATCTTTTACTTACCCATCCCCAATGAATCTAGTTTAAAGCGCTCTTCATTAGGTTGACCAGTCTGCTATGGAAGACACTTTGACCCTTTTTTGATAGGTGGATGCCATCTCTGCTCTGCAGCCCTTGGAAAATCATCCCATGGCCCAGGAAATCAAAATGCTCTCAATAATACCATCCACACACCTGTGCATTCATTTTCAGTATGCAAGCTTCTCTACCTCGGCCTTTACCCTCAACAGGGAGGATTGAAGAGAACACCACCAGTGCACCTATCTGCTTCACTCTCTGTCCATGAGCCATGAAGTCACTTTTGATATGCTCAGAGGAATACCTAGCAGTATTATTTGGGCCAACATGGATGAGCAACAACAGATAATAGTCAGTGGGCTTGATGAGTATCTGTAAACTCTCTGTAACGTCTTGTATTCTAGCACCTGGCAGATGTCAAATTAATCATGAAAATGTATATATTAGAATTAGATTTACCACCATTTGAGCAAAAATGCCATTGCAGTTTACAATATCTATAGGTAATGGAACATGTCCAAGCATAAACAGTAATAGAGCATCCTTATCATAGACAAAATACAAACAGTAGTAAAACAAACTATAACAAGAAACAATCATGAGAGAAGGGCATACTACAACAATGGTGACAAGCTGGCAGTTTGGAATCTTGCATGTTGCTGGGCTGCCCGGTTCATCCATGTTAGCTTGTTGCTGATGTCACCAGGGGGGGCCTTTAAATTGTGGCCCTGGTCTGCGAGCAGTTGGAAGGTTGGAGTCTTGCCTGTTGCTGTGCTGCCCGGTTCACCCTCGTCACCGGGGGAGTCTTTAAATCGCGGCCCCGGCCGCAGGCACATTCGAAGGGGCATGCCAAAGGAGCAGATTACACCCCCTTCGGAGCATGGAGGAGCAGTGTTAGATCTTTATCCAGGCATGGGCAAACGAAAGGAGAGAACGATTCTTGTGAGTATTACTAATCCATCTAAAACTGTTAAAACTATGGGCCCGATGGACAGACATGTTGTCATGGCCGCTAAAGGGCAGGAAGACTTGCCAGTGTCTGAGAGTATGGACTCTTCTGCTAGTCCTCCGCATTTGTTGGGGGATGTGACTGGTATGGGGACTTTGAGCTCTGTAGTCTCTTCTCCTGAGATGGTGGGGCAGTCATGAGCTCTTTCATTGCCCTCCGAAGATTCCCTCATGGGTATTCAGCAGGCTCCGGGTGTGATTGTTCCTCTACCCCAGATTGTGCAGCTACTGGCAGTGGAAAGTTCTTCGGGGGTATTACTGGCTGAACGACTTCAGCTAAGCAGAGTGGTGAAGTTGTTTTAAAGGATATTTGGACTATTGTGTTTCAGACTGAAGCTTTCTTAAGGGGTACTTTACAGCAGTTTGCTGATTTTACGAAGGAATCTGTAGTGAAGCTATCCTCAGAGATAGTCTTTTGCTCCATCGCCAAATGGAACATTTCAAAAATGCCTCCAGGGCAAAAAACCTTGGAGTGTTTGAAACAGATGATCTTGAAACGATAGAGGAGCATCAAACCTGGGAAGACTTCAGCATACCATCAAAACAACAAATTGAGGACATAATGAGTGGCCTCAATACAACAACCTCACCATCAGACCCATGCCCAGTAGCTTGGATCAAAGCCACTAAAACCCAACTCTCCCATCACATTCACAAAATCGTCAAGGATTCACTCCAACAAGGATACATGCCACAAACTCTGAAACACGCCATGATAAGACCGATACTTAAAGGCAACAACCTCTGTCTCTCTGAACCAAAATCATACCGTCCTATCTCCAGTCTACCTTTCCTTGCAAAAATCATTGAAAAAACAGTACAACACCAACTACAAGACCATATTAACATTAATGCTCCACTGGACATCCATCAGCACGGTTTTAAACCCCAACACAGAGTTGAAACGCTACTTACCTCTCTCTTCAACAATCTCTTAAAAGGCATAGACAACATAAAGAATGGATTCCTGCTTGTATTCATGGACATCTCTGCAGCCTTCGACACCGTGTCACACGCCAGACTACTACAACGCCTGCAGCAAATAGGATTATGCAAAAATACGCTAAAATGGTTTACTTCATACTTGGAAAATAGAACGCAACAAGTCAAATGCGCACAAAGGAAATCATCACATTTCCCCGTTACGCAGGGAATACCACAAGACTCAGTCCTATCATCAATGCTCTTTAATATTTACATCCAGCCCATATGTAACATCATCAAAAGTCACAAGCTCCAATATCACATCTATGCTGATGACATCATGGTGTATGCACCAGTCAACCTACTAGCACTCAACATCACAACTATAACCAAATGCCTTGAAGATATGAACACCTGGTTCGCAGCCAATAACATGACGGTCAACTATGATAAAACTGAGGCTATGTTCATCACCAGAAACACTACCTTCACTCCACCACAAACCATCAGCATTTTAGATAAGCTTATAGTAGTTAAAGATGAGGTTAAATATCTGGGCATCACAATGGATAGAGCACTAAACCTGAAATCCCACATCACAAAAACTGAAAACAAGGCCTATCAACGCTTAAGGATCATCAGAAAACTCAGGCCATTACTCCTCCAGGATCACTTCCACACAGTATGCCAAGCATTCATTACACCTCTGCTTGACTACGGAAACTCGTTATATCAACAAACCCTCAACCCACTCATTATATCAACAAACCCTCAACAAACCCTACACCCACTCCAAATGTTGCAAAACACTGCGGCATGCATCATTACAGACACTCCAAGATCTGAGCACATCACCCCAGTCTTACAGCAACTACACTGGCTACCCATGATGGCCAGAGCAAAATACAAAATAATCCTAATCATCTTTAAAATCATCCACCAGCTCTCAGCAGAGGCACTACAATATATCATAATGAAAGATACCTGCAACAGACTGAGAAGAACCAATAAAGACAACATGATTGGCACACCTGCAGGATTCCACAAGACTAAACAAACTACTTCAAAAAGAGCTCCCTCCTTACTAGCGCCCACACGCTGGAATTCCCTCTCAACAAGCCTGAGAGCATTAGATGACCTAATGAACTTCAGAAAGGACCTCAAAACTTATCTCTTTATTGAAACTTATCAGCAGACGGAAAACACTCCCCACCCAAACAGTAATACATATACTGCCAATAATTTGATATTCACTCATCCCGAATAGGCATATAAGTTAATGACATAACATCAACTCAATACCCACTCACCCCAAACACTCACCCTAAACAAACATAATATAACGTTGTTAATTACCTTGTACTGTCTAAATGTTACCCCTATGATAAATGCAACCCTCCAATTGTACTGTCTAGATGTTGTTAAGTACCCCTATGTTGTCATGTACCCCTATGTTAAATGTAGCCCTCCAGTTGTGATGTGACCACTTTGATTGTAGGATAAGGTGGTATACAAATCTGTTTAAATAAATAAATAAATACATTTTCCTATTACACTTTATCTATCTCCCTTAATATTATTTCAGAACTACCTTAAGGAAGTCCTGAAGTATCAGGCTATTGCTAGCCTTTCCTTAAATAATGTTTATTATTTGTCAAAAGGGGTTAAAGCTGTTGGGGAGGTGGGGGAAGGGCAGAATTTATTGTCACCTTTAGATAGTTTGGATTTATCTGTATTTCTAGAGTCATCTAAAGTTTTCTATTCATGCAACACTATTAGTTTCCTTTAATTCTGAATTTGACTAAAATGTTATATTGATGTTATCCTTTCAAAAGAAAAATGAGGTGTTTTGTGGTCGAAAAATTTGTTTGTTTCCAGACATTTCAGGCCTACTCGAGGCAGAAGGCTTTTTTGGGTTTGAAGCCTCAAGTGTTGACCAAGTGCTACATTTTTCTTAAAATTTCCATGAAAGTTCCTGGTTTCATTCCGAGGACTATCAATCTTTTTTTTATGTTTCTCAATTAGAAGATTTTTTTGAATGCTTATTCTCGTGCTAATGGGGGTCCTGCTAGTTACAGCCATATGTTGCCAATTTGTCAGTTAATGAGAGGTTCTATTTTTTTTTTGTCTACTGGATGCTCTCTTTTTGTTTATTGCTCCAATTAACCCTAAATGGGGGCTTTATGAGTTTATTTCACTTGTATATTTTGCTTTGTCGTTTTTGTATTCCTTCTCTCATTTTCTGCTTATGTTTCATTTATTAAAAGCAAAATGCTTAATAAAAACAAGAATAAAACAATGTGACAAGCTACATTCATCTGAATCATGAACATGATTGGTTTGTCATTCCCACAAAAATGGGGACAGGGTTGGGCACAGAGCTTTTATATATAATGTAACCAAGCAGTTAAGGGGTGGGGGGAAACCAATATATTTTATAAAGAAAAAAATGCCTGCTGTGGTTCCAGAGACACAGGTTTGTGTGCTGTGTGCTGCTCTAAGCTGTGTGGGATCAGTGCTTCCAGAAGTGCTTTTAGTAGTGCTTACAGTGACAGTAGTGGAGAGAGAGTCTATTGCCCCTTGATGGTGTTCGGGACTGAAGGAGGCAAGCACCAGCTTTCAGTAAAGTCCGGGTCAGTATTAGGCCCATGCTGTGCTGGGGAGCATTGGTCCCATGTTCCTTTAAGGGAGTGGGACCTGAAAGATGCTGGGGCAGAAAGCAGGCTGCAGTTTGGGATGAGTTGTGGAAGTAAGACCTTGGATAGGCCGGAGATTGCAGTGTAATGTAGGGCTCCAGGAAAGCGAACGGAGGCCTGACTTCTGCTCCGGAGTAGAATGAGAGGTGGCTTATTTAAAAGGAAGAAAAAAAAAGTTTGTAGCAAACTGTGGTATCTAAGGGAGTTCCTGGTGGTGAACTTGAGAAAGAGCTGGAAAAGATCGGTAGTTCAAATCCAGGTTAAAAGACCACCTCTTTGAGGCTGTTTTTGGATTCGGACTCTTTATTCTTCTGTGTGTTAAATTATCTCTTGTCCCCTGTTTATATGTGTCTGGCATAGATTGTAAGCTCTACAGAGTAGTAACTGTCTCTTTTGTACAGCACTGCATAGGCTTTGTAACACTTTACTAATGATAAGTAGAAGAAGACCATGGGAGGAACTCCGATGCGAATTTTGGGACATCAGAGCAATATTTATTTAAAAATAATAATATTTTTCATATTTCGGACCGTGAACCTGGAGATGATGGTTATCTATTCATAGGCAGAATCTGGGACATGCGCAACAGCGAGGTGGACACAAGCTGCAAAGAGAGCATCTAGGAGGTACTAAGGTGCTCAAGAGGCACAAAGAATAAACAGGAAGTGCCCACAGGGCCTCTCTGAAGTGACATATTTTGAGGCATGTTTACTAAACTGTATTAGCTGCTACTGCGGGGTTAACACAGAAATACCACCCAGCGGTAGCAGCTTATTCAGTAGAAATGCATATTTTGCACACTCTTCTGTAATTATCTGTATTTCACACGGTGAACTAGAGGTACAGGATCAGGACAGAGAGTAGGCATGGCAATTGTCAGAAACCATTATGCGAAGGCTGCTGAATCAGGCGCCATCATGGCTGCAGCCAGCTCCACTGCAGGGCTGATTGTGGCTGTGATAGCCTCCCCAGCACCAGTCAGCTCCCCCCACCATTCAGGCAATAACAAAGTGCCTGCCCCCCCTCCAGCACCAATCCCCCCCAGATAGCTCCCAATCCCCATCGGGAACTGTCCAGGGGATTGGTGCAACACCCTGGTCAAGGCAAGCATCCCTGCTGGCTAGTCAGGTGGCCAAAGGCCGCCCCCCTCCCTCCACCCTTCCATCCTTAGAAAAATTCTGGCTAGCTAGAAGGAAATCTGGTTAGCCTTTCAGAATGGGAGACCCCTTGGACCTCCCCATTCATCCGCCGACTCCCCCAGGGCCATACCTGGTCTCCCTGATGGTCTAGTGCTGAAGGGGAAGGCAGGAGCTCCCATCAGTCCTCATATACAAAATTGCTGCATTCAAAAGGTGCTGCCCTCTAGCCTCACGCAAGGGAGCAGAACTGTGAAAATGTGGCCATCTTTGTGAGGACCACTGAGGGAGGGTATCATGGGTGTCCACAATAAATCCAAAACTTCTGTGATATCTGCAGGGACTGGATTCCTCCGTTTTAGCCATGGCTGTCTCTTCCATTATGATGTTGAGTCCTGTTCCTTATCGGTCCTCCAGTTCAGTCCTTCACCTCTGGATAGTGTACCTCCCCCTGCAGCATGGAGACTGGGCATGTCAAAACTGTGACATCACTGGATGTATCCTGCTGGTCTCTCCCATCAGCCCCAGTATTTCCAGTCTCCATGCAGCAGAAGGACGTAGTGAACCTAGGTGCTGGGCTCACTTGAGGGACAGATAAGGAGCATTTCTTAGGATAGTTAATTTTGGGTTTTTTTATTTACTTCCCTATCAATTCATTTTATTTGTACTGTTTCTTTAAAAAAAAAAAAGTTTTAACTTGCAGGGCTTGATCCAGCCTCATTTGCTGCCCTCCCATCTCTCCAATTCACTCCGTTTGGTTGCGGTACTCTCCCCTCCTAGTTTGAACAGAGGGGAGTTGTTCAGCGGGACAGACAGGCTGTCTGTCAGCTCCGGTGATCGCGGTGAGTATTTGTTTGGGTGCCACACAGCTGGGGCCAGAGAGCTCTCTCTGCGACGGCTGCTCCTGGTTCTCTGTGAGCAGCGTCACGGATCGCAGGGCTGCCGATCGCATAGGCGAAGTGAAGAGATTAATTGGAGGCGGTTTTTGGGCCCGAAACGGAGGCGAGTGACCCGGGGAGGTGCAGCTCAGTGGGAAGGTGTCGTGGGCCGCATCGGAGATTCGCGGCGGTAAGCAGGCCCGGCAGTTTTTTGCAGGCTTTTCTTCCCGCACTTTTGTCTGGCCGTGAGGCAGCGGCAGCTTACTTCTGCTCTAATTCAGTGGGGATAGCTTCACTTAATTTATTTTAAGGTAATTTAGGTTTCTTTAAGTTAATTTCGTTTAATTTTGGATTAAGTTTGATATTTTGGGGGTTTTGATTTTAGACCTGAAAAAAAAAAAGAGAGAAACAGGAATAAAGAAGATAGCAACTCTTTTGGATTTTTAGGGTTGTTTCTTAATTACTCGGAGATTCAATTTATTTTATAGCTCATGCCGTCACAGCCACAGTGCTTGATGTGTGGCACGCGCAGGGGCGCAGTCTCAGACACAGGGGTCTGTCGGGGCTGTGCGCTAGCATCACCACGATGGAGCAGGAGATGCAAGATAAAGCTTGTGAGGGGACTCAAAGTCCATCTGCAATGGGAGAAAGTGAATCCCTGCCGGAAGCTCCGTCCGTACCCCTTTTGGAAAGCCAAGCGGGGTCAGAAAGGTGGACGGGCTATTGAAACAAGCTTTTGAGGTTAATGCTCTCTCTTTGCAAGCTTCTATTTGCGGGGCTTGGGTGACGAGAGCTTGCCTCAGGTGGTTGCAACGCTTGCAGCAGCCGTCTCAGCAGGCACAGGAGCATTTAATGGATGTGACACGGCTGGAATCAGGTGCGGCATACTTGGCTGATGTCCACTATGATTTGATTAGGACATTGGCAAATAGTATGTCGTCGTTAGTAGCCACGCGTCGTTACCTATGGTTAAGAAATTGGGCAGCGGATGTTTCTTCCAAGTCGCGTCTCAGTAAGCTTCCATTTAAGGGAAAGCTGTTGTTCGGTGAGGATCTTGACAAGTTAGTTAAGGATTTGGGAGAGTCCAAAGGCAGAAGGCTGCCGGAGGATAAGCCTAATCAAACACCAAAAAACCTTCTAAACTGAGTCTAAATAACAAGTGAATCCCTGAAAAACCCAGCACAAAAACCAAGATTATGTAACTTTTTTTGTCGGAGTGGCCAGCACAGTTAACAGGAATTTTCCTGCTACCACCGTGGCCCGTCCTTTTTAATCAAAATTGAAAGTCAATTTTACATCAGTAGGTTGTTACTAGTAACGACCTACTGATGTAAAATTGATCTACTCTTGCTAATAACGTTCTTACAGCCTGCTCTTCTTCTACAAAGCTAAGTACCAGCCATTTTTGAATAGAGCTGTTTTAAATTGACTTTCAATTTTGATTAAAAAGGACGGGCCACGGTGGTAGCAGGAAAATTCCTGTTAACTGTGCTGGCCACTCCGACAAAAAAAGTTACATAATCTTGGTTCTTGTGCTGGGTTTTTCAGGGATTCACGGAGGATAAGCCTAAGCAGGGAAGATCCCTGCCGTCTGCACGTGGTCAGTTTAGAGACTTCAGGCGATTTCGTACCTCTCGCTTAGTAGGTTTCCAGAGAGGAAGATTTGCTTCCAAAGCGTAGGGGTTTTGTGGTTTTCGAGGAGCGGTTAGGGAGTTCGCAGCTCCCTCTTCCGCGGCGGTCCGAAAAACACAATGAAGTGAGGCGGACCTGGGTAGAGATTCAACTGATAGGAAGATGACTTCGGGAGTATCTTCCTGCCTGGGTCCAGATAACTTCCGATCAATGGGTGTTAGAGGTAATACGCGAAGGTTACACTCTCGAATTTGCTCGTCCGGTACTAGATTCATTTTTCCTGTCTCCTTGCAAGGGACAGCAGAGAATGGTCACGGTTCGGCAGACATTAATCATCTCTTACAGCTAGGAGCAGTGGTGCCAGTACCACAGGAGCTCTACGGCGTCAGTCGTTATTCCATTTGTTTCGTTGTACCAAAAAAGGACAGGTCTCTCCATCCTATTCTGGACCTCAAAGGAGTAAATCGCTGTCTACGAGTGCCTCACTTTCGAATGGAGACATTACGGTCGGTAATAGTGGCAATTCGACAGGGAGAGTTCTTGACTTCCCTCAATCTTACTGAGGCGTATTTGCACATCCCTATCCGATCAGCTCATCAGAAGTTTCTAAGGTTCACTCTTCCGTGGGGGCATTTTCAGTTTCAGGCCTTGCCCTTCGGTTTGGCGACGGTGCTGCGCACTTTCACCAAGGTTATGGTGGTGGTGGCGGTGGCTCTGCGAAAAGAAGGAATCTTAGTTCACCCTTACCTCGATGATTGGTTGATTCGGGCAAAGTCCAAGGCTAAGAGCGTGCAAGTTACAAACAGAGTAGTGACGTTCCTTCAGAGTCTCGGCTGAGTAGTCAATGCGGCCAAGAGTTGTTTGGTCCCATCTCAGGTTCTAGAATACTTAGGGGTGCGGTTCAACACTCACTTGGGAGCAGTGTTTCTGCCGGATTGACAAGCTCAGGCTCTTTGGCACCTACTGCGCAAGTTTGTCTCGACTTCGGCTCCGTCAGCTTGGAACTATCTTTGCATGCTAGGGACAATGGCGGCAACCCTGGAGGTAGTGCCATGGGTCAGAGCGCACATGCGTCCATTACAGAGGTTGTTGCTCCAGCGCTGGTCACACCAGAACGATTCTCTGAACCAAACGTCTTCCCTATCCTTTGCGGGTCAGGCAGTCCCTTCGGTGGTGGCTATACCCAAGAGATCTGGCGGCAGGCATGCCACTGGAGCATCCCAGTGGCTTCCGGTGTTGACAGATACGAGTCTCGCAGGTTGGGGAGCTCATTGCGGGGATCTCTTCATGCAGGGAATTTGGAACGGCCAGGAGGCCCAGTGGTCGATCAACCATCTGGAACTGAGAGTAGTGGTTCTAGCACTTCAAGCGTTCGAAACCACGGTGAAAGGTCGAGCGGTGCGAGTGCTGTTGGACAACTCCGCGACAGTGGCTTACCTCAATCGGCAAGGCGACACGGGAAGCGCGGCCATGGAGGAGGAAGCAGGAGCTCTGTTCGTCTGGGTGGAGCCTCGACTACAGGCTATCTCAGCGGTGCACATAGCGGGAACGTACAATGTGATGGCATATTTTCTCAGCAGAGTCCGGGTGGATGCCGGAGAATGGGAGCTTCATCCAGAAGTGTTTGCCCAGATAATCCTCAGCTGGGGTCCTCCGATCATGGATCTCATGGTGACATTTAGGTCGGCCACGGCGAGTCACTTTTACAGCAGAAGACGGGAAAGGATGTCAGAAGTTTTCGATGCCTTGATGCAACATTGGCCATCGCCCGGTCTACTCTATGTTTTTCCCCCGTGGGCACTCATAGGACAAGTAGTTCAGCGCATCAAAGCACATCGGAGGAGAGTAGTGTTAGTGGCTCCAGATTGGCCAAGACGTCCATGGTATGCCGACCTAGTTCGCCTTCTCGACGGAGACCCTTGGCAATTGCCAGCAACGGCGAATCTTTTGATTCAGGGATCGCTTCGGATGCCTCAAGTGGATTGGTTCTCGCTTACGGCTTGGCTATTGAAAGGGCGAGGTTAAGGAAAAAAGGCTATTCTGGACAGTGATTGTGACCTTACTTTGGGCCAGAAAGAGGTCCACATCCCTAGCATATTTGCGTATTTGGCGTATATTTGAGGACTGGTGCTCTCAACAGCAGGTCCGTTCTGCCACAGTGTCCGTTCCTATCGTATTAAGATTCTTACAAGATGGTTTTGATAAGGGCTTGGCAGCCAGCTCCTTAACGGTCCAGCTGGCAGCTCTTTCTTGCTATAGAGGTAAAGTCCAGGGGGTGGCCCTGGGCTCCCACGTCAATGTGATTCGATTTCTAAAAGCGGTATCTTGGCTACGGCCTTCGCACAGAATGGTGGTCCCTCTTTGGGATCTCAACTTGATTCTAGGGGCGTTGACTAGAAAGCCATTCGAGCCTTTGCGCCAAGCTTAAATCAAGGATTTAACCTTAAAAACTGTGTTTTTAATGGCCATTTGTTCGGCACGTCGAGTTTCGGAGTTGCAGGCTTTCTCTTGTCTTTGCAGAGAAAAAATGGTCTTGTATCCAGTTCCATCCTTTTTGCCCAAGGTAGTTTCGCCTTTTCATATGAATCAATCGGTTTCGTTGCCAGTATTGGGGTCTACGGAGGAGAAAGCCTCGGACCGTAGCCTTCGTCGGTTGGACATAAAGAGAGTTCTGCGTCAATATTTAAAAGTCTCTGAAACTTTCCATAAGTCTGATCGACTATTCATCCTTTTTGAAGGGCTGCTTAAAGGAGAAGCGGCAGCCAAAGCTTTGATTTCCAGATGGGTCCGAGAGGCAATAGCATCAGCATATATTTTGCAGGGTCAGCAGGTTCCCGTGGTATTACGGGCTCACTCTACTACAGCGCAAGCGACTTCTTGGGTGGAGCATAGTTTGGTTCCACCAGTGGAAATTTGCAGAGTGGCCACTTGGTCGTCGCTCCATACTTTCAGTAAGCACTATCGCCTGGATGTTCAGGCGGCTAATGATGCCTGTTTCGGGTCGGCGGTGTTGCGATCCGGGTGGACAGGTCCCTCCCAATGATTACTGCTCTGTTACATCCCAGAGGTGAAGGACTGAACTGGAGGACCGATAAGGAAAGAGAAATTAGACTTACCTGCTAATTGTTGTTCCTTGAGGAACTCCAGTTCAGTCCTGATTCCCGCCTGGGGATGGTTAGTTCAGAGGTAGGTTCGGTCTGGGGGCGTTTATCAGTCATGATGAGTGTAAAACCTTTCAAAGTTCGGTTTCGCTGTGGTTCTTTTACTCTAGCTTCTCTATCCTATTTTGTTCACGGAGGGAAGAGAAAGTGAGAGATGAAGTTTTTCCTCTTAATTTAGGGGGATGTAGTTTAATTGTTAAAAGTTGAAATTAATGCTATAGCTATTTATTTGTTGCTCCTTTAAGTCTGCTTTGTCAATAGTTCACTGGGGCTGATGGGAAAGACCAGCAGGATACATCCAGTGATGTCACAGTTTTGACATGTCCAGTCTCCATGCTGCAGGAGGAGGTACACTACCCAGAGGTGAAGGACTGAACTGGAGTTCCTCAAGGAACAACAATTAGCAGGTAAGTCTAATTTCTCTTTTATCACTCAGAGGGAGAATTTTGTTCAGAGGACAAAAACAGCTCTGCAGAGGGTCTCCATCAGCTAATTGGGAGATGAACCTTGTGGTCTTAGTTGAGAAGGATTGAAGTGTTAGTTTGTCCGGACATCGGTTTGTTATATGCAATGGGACCAGGAGGCAGAGACGTCACTGATGGTTGTCTGCTGAAATTAGGATACTATCTAAAAAACTGTCACTTCCAGAGTGAAAAGAACTAAGTCCAAAAAACAAAAAAAAATCCACTCTACTATATCACAGGATGCTGGAAAGCAATGAGTACAAATGCTCGAAGCCTAGCCAAAAACGTTCCAGATCTGGAAGTCCTAATGGCCACAATGTCCAAGTCCATTTCCACCATTACAGAAACATGGTTTAATGAGTCGCATGAATGGGATATAGCCATAGCTGGCCATAGTTCACTATCAGGACAGTGGGAGCAGCTGAGACCGGCAACCTTCCACGAATTTAAGCGGCGTCCCTGCAGGGCGCGCCCGCGCCCGGCGGGCCCGCACCTGAGGGCCTCGCCAGAGGGCCCTTTGGCGTGGCCCTTAGGCGGGGACCGATAGGCATAGAAGAGGAAATACTGCCTGCACCTAACTACCGCCCATTGATGACAAACTAAACAAGGAACCACAGCTACGCCTGGCTGGAGCTCCCCTGAATGGGATCGAGCTCGCCAGCACCAGTCGTCAATTATCTCCACCACTACCAAAATCTCTCCTTGATCAAAACCCACCCTCGGACCACAGGAGGGAGAGGTATTGCAACCACCACTGCATTGGAGGAAATACAAGGATCCCTCCGTGGGCCGGCGCACCGAGGCGACATCTCCACACGGCTGGAGCTCCCTCTAACCAGGTTGAGCTCGCCAACTTCTATTGTCAGCGCCAGAGTTCCAGTCCAGTTACAGGGTTGCATATTCTGCTACGGCGGAAAGAAGCTCACCAGGCTCATCGACTCAGAAACGCCAGGAGCTGCATCCCAAGCAACGTAGAGCAACAACAGGCCTTTGACGACTAGAGTCATTCGCCAGGAGGTAAGCTACACTGAAAATTAACACACACCGAACGCCCTCCATGAATATCACTAGATAAGTCACAGGCATCGCCGGATAAACTCAAACCGGACCATTAGGAGACTGATAGGTCAACCACCACAATGTTTACTGATGCCGAAAGTCAACTAACACCTGATGCGGATATATATACCGTCTGCTAACACTGACCTTGACCGGTACTTACTAAACTGACTTTACCTGCAAACTTGGGCTACTAGCTACTTTGAGTATCCCCCTGCTAACTAGACTTGATAACTGTGTTACTTATTGCTAGCTACTGTTACATGCTGCTTAGACTGTTGTCTCCACATGTACTGTTACCAACACTGCATGATACTACTTAGCAATCTTGCATACTTACTGATAAACCACTGTTACCTGATGTTTACTCTGATAGCACCATATTGTCTGATACTATTTTCTGCTGATACTGTAACTCCTACCTCTGTCCTAAGTTTAGCATTGGATCCTCAGCAAATTGTATTATATTGTTACACACACACACCTAGACATGAATCTACTAAAACTTGACTTAGGAATTTGTCTGGTCACCCTAATCTCAACGTACGCAATCAACACAAACATGTACCAATCTACACCACTTATATGTGGCCCACTCTACATCCTCTATGCCATCCACACTCCTCAAACACCCCTTCCCACAATCTACCACACCACCGGTATAGTATCAACACATGACCTATCCAGGACACGCAAGCAGGAAGCACGCGGGAGCACGGAAGCACCGCGAGCCAAAATCAAAAATGCCACGGATGAGAAAGCCCCGCCGGCCCCTTGCTCCACAAAACCAGGCCCTACCAGCACCATTAGTGGTCTGTAGCATCACACTCATAAACGCCCGATCAATCAGAAACAAGACCCACATTATCTATGACATAATCAAAGATGAGCAACCTGACATCCTCTGTATAACAGAAACCTGGATCACAAACACCGATGCAGCCTTACTGAACCAGTTAAACAGGCCGGGCTACAACCTGTATAACTGTCCACGATCCAACAAAAGAGGTGGAGGAGTTCTCATAATTGCCAGATCACACTTGAAACTCTCATGCACGTCCCTGGACTCAAACCCAGACATAGACCTGCTCAAAGTGGAGAACTCAGCAATATCCATCTGTCTAATATACAGATCCCCCTCACCGAATCATGAAATACTTGCTGCAGCATTAGAAAACATTTCCTCAACACAACCAAAGAAATTCCAAGTCATCCTAGGCGACCTAAACCTAGCGTCAACAACTGCAGCGCACGCCAACACCTTCCTGGAAGCTATGTCCCAACTTGGGTATCATCAGATAATAAACGAGCCAACACACGAAAAGGGACATACACTGGACATGGTCTTTACTCCTAAAAACAAACAGCCCAACCATGTTAAACCCCTTATCAAAATCAAAGCAATACCTTGGTCTGACCATCACCAAATAGACGTACGGATAAAACTCCCAGCGGTACCAAAAGATGCGAAAGCACAACGAGAAATCCAACAGCAGAGATGTTTCAACAAACTGGATCTGGATGGTCTCATAAGTAACATCAAGGCGCACATTGACTTGGAAACTACAGACCTCGATGCACTAACAAATAGCTGGGATGAAGGAATTCAGGCTACAGCGAACCCGAAATGGAATAACACAGCAATCCCAGGTAAACAACAATCGGAACCCTGGTACACAACTACGCTAACCAAAAGGAAGAGAGAACTTAGAAGGTGTGAAAAAAAGTGGAGGCGTAACAAAACTTTGGAACTCAGAGCTACATACCTCAACATCCTCATAAGATACAAAGATGAGGTAGATGCTGCAAAAAGGAAACACCACACCAACCTGCTGAATAAAGCCATCAACAAACCACGTGAACTATTTCGACTAGTGAAAACACTAACCAAAACAAACCAACCAGAACAGCAGAGCGATACTATTCAGCCTCAAACTCTCGCAAACCACTATGCAAGCAAGCTGACAACAACCTCAACCACTCTATGTGTTGCCAAACCACATTTGAAAACTGCAGTGAAGCAAGAACAGACATGGAACGAATTTCACAAAATTGATGATAAGCAAGCGATTGAAATAATAACCAGTATCAATACCACCACCTCCCTGCTTGATCCCTGCCCAGCTACATGGATTAAAGCAGCAAAAAAGGATATTGTCCACCAGGTCTCACATATTGTGAACCAATCACTGTGCCAAGGAATCATGCCCATCCAGCTCAAAAAGTCTATAATTAGACCGATACTAAAGAACAACTCGCTAAACAAAGAAGACCCATCATCTTACCGCCCAATCTCCAGCATATCTTTCCTAGCAAAGATCATTGAAAAAGCAGCCCTCATCCAACTGCAAGACCACCTCGATGACCATGAAACCCTGGATAAACAGCAATACGGATTCAGAAAAAATCATGGGGTCGAAACCCTGCTTCTGGCCCTGTTTAACAACCTCCTCAAGGGCCTGGAAGACAGAAGGAAAATGTTTATTCTCATCTTCATCGACATCTCTGCTGCTTTCGACACTGTCCATCATCTAACCCTCCTGAACAAGCTGGCATCAATTGGAATCTTAGGAACCACCTTGAAATGGTTCTCCTCCTACATAACGGACAGAAAGCCGCAGGTCCAATTCAATGGAGAAAAAGCTGAAACCTTCACTCAAACTCAAGGCATACCACAGGGTTCAGCACTCTCAGCACTACTTTTTAACATTTACATGCAACCCCTCAGTGGAATATCCAGGAAATATGGCATTAACTACCACATATACGCAGGCGATATCATGCTGTACACCCAATTAGAGGCCGCAGACCCGAATTACGCTCAGCTTGAAACCTGCATGGGAGAGATGTTGGGATGGCTAAAACAAAACAATATGTCGATTAATCACAAGAAAACGGAAGTAATGTTTATATCCAGTAAACCTGACTTCGAACCACCTCCAACAATCACATTGTGCAACAATACTTACAACACTAAAAATGAAATTAAATATCTAGGAGTCACAATCGACAGCAAACTAAAAATGGAAAAACACCTCAGCAACACCAACAAAGCCATCTTTCACAAGTTTAGAGTATTACGACCCCTGCGGAATATACTTGATCCATGTGACTTCCGGTCGGTTGCACAAGCGCTCATCATGCCTCACCTAGACTACTGTAACGCCATCTTACAGGGTCTACCAAAGAAAACGACCAATATATTACAATTGGCACAAAACGTCGCGGCAAGGATCATCATGTGATCAAGCGTCACTGAACATATCACACCTGTATTGATGGAACTGCACTGGCTACCAGTCGTTGCCAGGATTCAATACAAAACATTGGTAACTACGTTCAAACTAATACACAACCTGGTCCCCTCATTCCTCTCCACCCTTATCTCCGAGCAACCAACCACCAGAAGCAGGAGAACCATCAACTCAGACACACTAATTGTTCCAAACAGCATCAGACATGTAAAAGTCAGTACTAGCCGCAGAGCGTTCTCCTTCTCTGCCCCCACTTTATGGAACCACCTACCACACGAGCTGAGAGCAATTAAAGACATATTTGACTTCAGGAAGAAATTGAAAACGCATCTGTTCAATTGTCACTACGACCAGATGTAAATCCAAGATGATAAAGAGGACCCCCGCCACCACCAGCAACTCTCCCCTTCCCGGGGATCGAGCCACCAGCAGCGGGAGGGGCCGTGAAGCTTTCCCTGCCCAATCGGAGCAGCACAGGGCATTTAAATTCAGCGCGCCATCGGGCGCGCCCGCGCCTGAGGGCCTCGCCAGAGGGCCCTTTGGCGTGGCCCTTAGGCGGGGCACGGCAAGAAACACAGATAACCCGTATAAGCACAGCAGTATCTCGACTGCCCGGCGGGTTTGAAACTACCCTCATCAACATCATCTGAAAAAGATCTCCGTCTTCTTCAAACCTCCAGCTGGAGCGCACCTATGGCAGACCTCGCTCTCACATTGAACCAAGCCACCTACCGATCACAGCAAGTATACCACTCCTAAAACACTGGCTATAAATGAGTCTTCCATCTAAGCCAATATCAATATTCTCCTATGGTCACACATATCCTATGATCTGTAGCCTCATATACTGTTGTCAGTAGCCTATATAACACTGTCAATAGCTTCTTATACTGTATAACATTGTTGATAGTACCTATACTGTTGTCAGTAGACTATATAATATCAATATTCTCCTATGGTCTCACATATCCTATGATCTGTAGCCTCATATACTGTTGTCAGTAGCCTATATAACTTTGTTGATAGTACCTATACTGTTGTCAGTAGACTATATAACACTGTCAATAGCTTCTTATACTGTGGTCAGTAGCATCATATACCGTTGTCCATTGCCATACTGTTTTGTGTCTCACTACCGTACTCTCTGTCCTGCTATTGCACTATACTGCAACATATCTACAGTACTTCGCACACAACAGGAACTCGCAATATGGCCCTCCAACTCTTCGCCCTTATCAGCTTTTTCCTACTTACTCACTGGCTCGGAACCTCCCAAGCCCTTTACATATCTCATGGAACTATCCCCATCTTAAATAGCCATGGAAAAAGGTGGTCTGGACCCCCATACTCCCACCCAGGAAGGGACACCTACACACGCCGCTCCCATTTGATACACATAGCACTCCAGCTACCCAATACACCCACCCAGGAAGAACCTCCGAAATACCGACCCCTAAGATGTGCCATCATAAATGCGCGTTCTATTCGCAAAAAATGGCCTGTGGTTCTTGAAACAATTTCCCGCTATGACCTAGAGATACTCATGATCACAGAAACCTGGCTATCAGCGGAAGATAACGTTCTCATCAACCAACTTCTACCACCCAATTTCGCCATACACACAAGACATAGAGAAAACAAAAAAGGAGGAGGGGTGCTCATAGTATCCAAATCGGACCTTAACTTCCACATAACAGATTCCTCTAGCTCAAACAATCTAGACATACTCTCCATTACAAACCAGCAAATCTCCCTCAACCTCTTATACAGGACACCGTCCACGTCTCCAGATGACCTCCCAACCATTATTGACCTTACTGCCAGCACCCTCAATCCCAATAAACCAAATTGGATAATGGGTGACTTCAATCTCCCATCGTTATCCCAAAACCACGCAATTGCCTTCCTTGGTGCTATGGAAGACATGGGACTCAAGCAAATTATCAATAAACCCACTCATATAAAGGGAAACATTCTGGATTTGGTATTTGCTCCTCAGACAGTCTTTGAACAAAACCACAACCTACCAATATCAATCGTTGATGTACCCTGGTCAGACCACAAACTGATCATTTTCCAGATCCCCATCATCAATGAGAAGCTGCACAGAAGCCAAAACATGCACAGCACATCACAGACGCCCACAAGAAGATTTAGACCATTTAACAGGGAACACATCTTGGCTGAGACCCAATCACTCCTCAACAAAACCATACCAGACCTCGACGAACTAATCACCTCCTGGAACTCCAATCTGCATGCCATATCACAACCTCCAATTTCCAATAACACAAAGAGGAGAAAAAGAAGCACCGCCCCATGGTTCTCTCCTGAATTGCGATCCTCTCTGACCCAACTCCGCAGACTGGAACGCCGCTGGCGCAGATCACTTTCCACTGAAGATCAGACCGCCTACCGTACTCACCTCTCCACACACCGTGAAGCAATCACAACCACAATGAAACAATACCACACAGACACTCTAAAGAGATCACTGAATAAACCACGTGACCTCTTCAACCTGGTCAAATCCCTCTCAAAGGAACCTTCTCCCGAACAACACAGTGAGATTCATCCACAGAAATTCGCTGACTACATGCAATCCAAGATAGTGCAAACTAACAAGGTGTCAACAGTCCCGTTCCAAGAACCAACGAATGCAACCCCACTAAATAACTTCTCTACACCATCCACTAAATGCATCGAGGACACCATAGCATCTCTCAATACCTCCACTGCACAAACGGACCCATGCCCAGCTTTTTGGATTAAGGAGCTACGTTGTGCGTTCAGCCCCTTCATTGCAAATCTAATGAACCTCTCATTCACAACAGGGTACTTCCCTGCAGCACTCAAGCAGACTTCCATCAGGCCACTTTTGAAAAACCCCAAGTTAGACCCGCAAAAGGTCGAATCTTATAGGCCTATAGCTAGCATTCCCCTCTTAGCCAAGATAATTGAGAAGGAGGCACAACGGCAAATCCAAGATCATATAGACACCACAGCTCCCCTAGATCACTGCCAACATGGGTTCAGAGAATATCATGGGGTCGAGACCCTTCTCACTAACCTATTCAACGACATTATCATAGGCATTAACAACATCCGACAAGGATTTGTACTCGTCTTCTTAGACATCGCTGCGGCGTTCGACTCGGTAAGCCACGAAATTCTCCTCGGACGACTGAAAGAGAAAGGTATCTGCAACAGTGCATTAGAATGGTGTAACTCTTATCTGGATGGAAGATGGCAATATGTGAAGTCCGGTACAGAAGAGTCAAAACGCTTCCATCAAAAGCAAGGTGTGCCTCAAGGTTCCTCATTGTCTTCCCTACTATTTAACATATACATGCAGCCCATCTGCGACGTCATAAGATCCTTCAAAGTCAACTGCTTGATATATGCAGATGACATTCTCTTATATATGCCTTTCTCTACAACTCAATTAGACCTGGCACCGTTGGTAGACTGCCTCAATTCGGTCTCAGAGTGGCTCCAATCACAAAACCTTCGCATTCAACATAAAAAAACAGAGGTGCTCTTCATCTCCAAAGACCCCAACTTCACCCCTCCAGCCCACGTCAGTGTCAAGGAAGCTGACCTACAAGCTAAAGAAACAATTAGATACCTTGGAGTTACATTGGACCAACGTCTGGATATGAAACATCACATAAATAACATAGTTAAAGCTGTATACTTCAAAATACGCTCGCTTAGGCATATGCGTTCCCTGTTGGACCCGGATGACTTCCGAACCATATACCAAGCGCTAATCCTGCCACACTTCGACTTTGCAAATGCCATATTACAAGGTCTCCCTCAATCCACTCTTAGCCCACTACAGATGGCCATGAATGCCGCAGCAAGAGTCCTCTACGGAGCCTCCAGAAGCGATCACGTAACTCCCATTCTTAAACAACTTCACTGGCTCCCCATCCATGGGAGGATCATCTTTAAAACCCTAGTACTATCATTCAAGGCAATCAAGGGTATCTCATCCTCCTCACTCACAGATCTGATTCACACTGTACCCCCCAACAGATCCAGAAGAACTACAGCCGTAAACCTACTGACAACCTCGAAGGCGTTGACAAAGTGCAACATGACAACCTCAAACACAGCCTTCAGTTTCTATGTACCCAAATGCTGGAACGCTCTACCCTCTGACATAAGGGCCATTACTGACCTACTCCAGTTCAGGAAGGCACTCAAATACCACCTCTTCCTTCAATACTACCCTACCAGCAATTGAACCAGAGGAAGTGACCCACTCATGAACACACCATGCCGTTCTTGATATTATTAAGACTCTATTCTTTTCTATGTAATTATCTCATGTATATAGTTTACCCCGGTTCTCCAAGTTTGTACTCCTGTTCGATGTAAACCAAACAGCTTGTTGTTATGGTCTTTATGTTATAATGTAAACCGCGCTGATGCCGAATAGTGCGGTATATAAGAACTTGTAATAAATAAATAAATAAATAGCTGTATGTAAAAATGTAAATAGATGAAGGATAATCTCTTTTGTAAATGTATGTTAGTACATTAAGGTCTATATTTAGACCCTACTATGTGTGCTGTGTATTACCCCTGTTCTCTCTATCTATGCCCCAACTTTTCTGTCCTGATTTTTGACAAATCCCAAAATTATAATCAAACCGCTTCTGATCGCTGGAAGTAGCGGTATATAAGTGTTTACTAAATAAATAAATAATCTATTTAGAAGAGATAGCGAGGGTAGAAAAGGAGGAAGAGTAGCCCTGTATGTTAAAAGCAATATTAAAGCTGCTGAAATGCAGGGGATGTGGGGAAAAGAAGAAGCGCTCTCGATTGTGTTGGAAAGAGGAGATGGCACTGTCATCCATATTTGTGTGATCTACAGGCCTCCAACTCAAGCTGAAGAAATGGATTGCGAATTGATTGTTGATATTGCAAAGATAGCCATGAAGGGGGAAGTAATCATATTGAGTGACTTTAATCTACCCGATGTGGATTGGAGTGTTTCTTCTGCAAATCTGGAAAGAAGTAAAAGAATTGTGGATGCCTTCCAAGATGTGTTACTTAAACAAATGGTGTTGGAACCGACCAGGGAGAGCTCCGTGCTGGATTTAGTGCTCAAATATCCAGGTGAGTGCCCATGTGAGCAGCAGTGATTATCACACAGTGTGGTTTGAGATAAAAGCCAAAGTAGAATTCAATCACAGCAAGCTCAAAGTTGTAGACTTCAGAAATGCTGACTTCCGTAAAATGGCCGAGTACCTGAAAGAGGAGTTGGTAGGGTGGGAGGGGATAAGGGAAGTGGAATTGCAATGGGCTAAGCTAAAGGAGGCAATAAAAGGTGCAACAGGAAAAGGAAACCTATTTGGTTTTCCAAAGATGTAGCTGCACAAATAAAAGCAAAAAACACAGCTTTCACAAAATTCAGAAGCTCACAAACAGAGGAACACTGAAAAGAATGCAAGATCAAACTAAAAGAGACAAAAAGAGAAATAAGGATAGCAAAATCAAAGGCCGAAGAAAAGATGGCTAAAGATGTGGTGTGGCAACAGAACCTTTTTCAGGTAAATTCGGGAGAGGAGGAAAATCAGAGGTGGAATTGCAGGACTCGGAAGTGCTAGGAACGGATTCATGGAAAGTGACATTGAAAAAGCGAAAATGCTAAACAAATATTTCTGCTCTGTTTTCACTAGAGAAAATCCTGGAGAAGGACCTCCTGTGATTGACAAATATACAAATGGGAATGGAGTAGATATCACACCATTCACAAAAGATGATGTGTTAGAACAGCTTGCAAAACTGAAAGTGGACTAGTCTATGGGTCCAGATGGGATACATCCCAGGATACTGAAAGAGCTCAGAGAGGTTCTTGCAGGGCCTTTAAAAGATGTTTTTAATAGATCCTTGGAGATGAGAGAAGTTCCACAGGACTGGAGAAGGGCTGATGTGGTACCTCTACACAAAAGTGGTAATAGGGAAGAATTTTCAAACTACAGGCCAGTAAGCCTTACCTCGGTGGCGGGAAAAGTAATGGAGGTGTTCCTGAAAGAGCGAATAGTGGACTTTCTCGAAACCAACAGGTTGCATGATCCGAGGCAATATGGTTTTACCAAAGGACGATTTTGCCAAACAAATCTGATTGAGTTCTTTGACGGGGTGACCAGAGAACTGGATCAAGGGCATGAGATTGATATGATCTCCTGGATTTCAGCAAAGCCTTTGATACTGTTTCTCATAGGAGGCTTATCAATAAACTCAGCAGTTTGGGAATGGGTCCCAAGGTGGTGAACTGGATCAGAAATTGGTTGACTGATAGACGACAGAAGGTGACAGTAAACGGAACTCACTCAGATGAAAGGAAGGTGATTAGTGGTGTGCCCCAGGGTTCGGTCCTGGGACCAGTACTGTTCAATATATTCGTGAGTGATATTGCCAAAGGGCTGAATGGAAAAGTCTGTCTTTTTGCAGATGATAACAAAATTTGCAACATAGTGGACTCCCCTGAGGGAGTGGAGAACATAAGGAAAGATCTACAAAAGCTGGAAGAATGATCTAATGCTTGGCAGTTAAGATTTAATGTGAAGAAGTGCAGTGTCATGCACTTGGGAAGCAGAAATCCAAGGGAATTGTATGCGATAGGGTGCGAGAGATTGGTGTGCTTAGACCAGGAGAAGGACCTCGGAGGGATTGTTTCTGACGATCTCAAGGTGGCAAAACAGTGTGACAGGGTGGTGGCAAAAGCCAGAAGGATGCTGGGTTGCATACAGAGAGGAATTACCAGCAGAAAGGAAGAGGTACTAATGCCACTGTACAAGTCGCTGGAGAGGCCTCACTTGGAATATTGTGTTCAGTTTTGGAAACCGTATCTTGCAAAGGATATAAAAAGGCTGGAAGCAATTCAGAGAAAGGCAACCAAAATGATTTGGAGCCTGCGTTAGAAGGCTTATGAGAAGAGACTTGAAGACTTGAACGCCAGATCTGGTGCAAGAAATAAGGGTGCTGGGACCACTTGGCAATAGTGATCATAGTATGATCATGTTTGATTTAATTAGTGGAGGACAGATAGTAAAGGCATCCACAGTACTACCTTTTAACTTTCAAAAGGGAGACTATGATAGAATGAGGAATACAGTTAGGAAAAAACTAAAAGGAGCGGTTCCAAAGATTAAAGACTTACAGCAAGCTTGGGTGTTATTTAAAAATACTATCCTCGAAGCCCAGACCAGCTGTATTCCACACATTAAGAAAAGTGGAAGAAAGTCCAAAAAACTGCCAGCATGGTTTAAAGGTGAGGTCAGAGAGGCTGTTGCTGCCAAAAAAGCAACCTTCAGGAAATGGAAAAAAGAGCCAAATGATGAAAACTGGAAACAGCACAAGCACTGGCAAGTTAAATGCAAAGCATTGATAAGGCAGGCAAAGCGGGAATTTGAGAAGAAACTTGCTACGGAAGCAAAAACACGAAATAAAGACTTTTTCAAGTACATTCGTAGCAAAAGGCCTGTGAGAGAGTCAATTGGACCATTAGATGATAGAGGGGTAAAAGGGGCAGTAAGAGGAAACAAGGCTATAGCAGAGAGACTGAATGAATTCTTTGCTTCGGTCTTTACTGAGGAAGATGTAGGGATGTTACCCAAGACTGAAGTGGTATTTAAAGGTGATACTGCAGAGGAATTGAGAGAAATATCGCTACACCGGGAAGATATATTACAACTATTTGATAAACTGAATAGTAGCAAATCACCTGGACCGGATGGTATACATCCCAGAGTGTTGAAAGAACTGAAATATGAGATTGCAGACCTGCTATTGGTAATCTGTGAACTTTCATTAAAATCATCTGTAATACATGAAGATTGGAGGGTCGCCAACGTAACACCAATTTTTAAAAAGGGTTCCAGGGGTGACCCAGGAAATTACAGACCGGTGAGCCTGACGTCAGTACCAGGGAAAATGGTAGAAACCATCATAAAGAACAAAATTACACAGCATGTAGATAGTCATGGCCTAATGGGAGACAGCCAACATGGCTTTAGACAAGGAAGATCTTGTCTTACTAATCTGATATGGTTTTTTGAAGGTGTGCATAAACAGGTAGACAAAGGTGAGTCGGTTGATATAGTGTATCTGGACTTTCAGAAAGCTTTTGACAAAGTCCCCCATCAGAGACTTTTGGCGAAGCTAAAAAGTCATGGAATAGGAGGCAGTGTACTATTGTGGATCGGGAACTGGTTAAAAGATAGAAAGCAGAGGGTAGGGCTAAATGGCCAATATTCCCAATGGAAAAAGGTGAATAGTGGAGTACCCCAGGGATCTGTACTGCTTTTTGACATATTCATAAATGACTTGGAAAAAGGAATAACTAGTGAGGTTATCAAATTTGCAGATGACACAAAACTGTTTAAAGTTGTTAAAACCCAAGAGGATTGTGGAAAACTGCAGGAGGATCTGGATAAATTGGAAGACTGGGCATCCAAATGGCAGATGAAATTTAATGTGGACAAGTGCAAAGTTATGCACCTAGGAAAGAACAACCCACACTATAGTTACACGATGCAAGGCTCCACATTAGAAACCACCACCCAGGAAAAAGATTTAGGAGTCATCGTGGATAACATGTTAAAACCCTCCGCCCAGTGTGCAGCGGCGGCCAAGAAAGCAAATAGAATGCTAGGTATCATAAGGAAAGGGATGGAGAACAAAACAAAGGATATTATAATGCCTCTGTATCGCTCCATGGTACGACCGCACCTTGAATATTGTGTGCAATTCTGGGCACCGTATCTTAAAAAGGACATAGCGTTATTAGAAAAAGTACAGAGAAGAGCCACCAAATTGGTGAAGGGGATGGAAGGCTACTCCTATGAAGAGAGGCTAAGAAGGTTAGGGCTCTTTAGCCTGGAGAAGAGACAGCTGAGGGGAGATATGATAGAGGTCTATAAATTAATGAATGGAGTGGAACGGATAAACGTGGATCAATTGTTTACGCTATCAGAGTATAGAAAGACTAGGGGACATGTAATGAAGCTACAGGGTAAACTATTTAAGACAAATAAGAGAAAATATTTTTTCACTCAACGTGTAATCAAACTCTGGAATCTGTTACTGGAGGATGTAGTAAGGGCTGTTAGTATAGCTGGGTTTAAAAAAGGTTTGGACAAGTTCCTGGAGGAAAGGTCCATAAACCACTATTAAAAAGGGACCCAGGATATCAATGCTTGACCCAGTACAAGCATCGTGGAACCTGTGTCTTTTGGGGATATTGCTAGGTACATATGACCTAGATTGGCCACTGTTGGAAACAGGATACTGGGCTTGATGGACCTTGGTCTGACCCAGTATGGCATGTCTTATGTTCTTATGTTCTTATGACCTAAATATGTACACTCTGGAGGAGAGGAGGGACAGGGGAGATATGATTCAGGCCTTTAAATACTTAAAGAGTATTAATGGACAAACAAACCTCTTCCAAAGATGGGGAAGCTGTAAAACTAGATTAAAACTAGAACATGAAGCTTCAAGGGGGTAAACTGAAAGGCTATGTCAGGAAATACTTTTCCACCTAAAGGGTGGTGGATGTTTGGAATGTCCTTCCGATGGAAGTGGTGCGGGCAAACACAGTCACAGAATTCAAACTGGCATGGGACAGACACAGTGGATCCCTTTATAGCAACAGGATAAAATAAGCATAACTATCTCTTATATCTGAACAAATAGAGGTGTCCTACACAGAGCAGTGATGCACCCCTAAACAAAGGCATGGGGAGGGGTGACCCATGCGGAGCAGCAAGTGCATTTACTCTTGAAGCCTTGCTGAGCAGACTAGATAGACCATAATGATCTTTATCTGCCGTCATGTACTATGCTACTATATTTGGTTGAGCTCAGGATGGGAATAGAGCCTCCCAGAGAGAATCCAAGGTGTCTGTTTTATGTTAATGTTCACAGCTAAGACAATGGATTGCCATGTCTCTGTCTCTGTTTACAGAAGCTGTATACATGCAAACTGTCAGCATTCTTATGGTGCAGACTTCACCTTATTATGATCAAGCTTTCTTGGACTACATCTTGTGCAATGGTGCATCCATAGTCCCTACAGATCCAAATCAAACACTTACAGGGGAATTACAAAAAAAATGTGCCACCTGCAGTCACAGCCTTAGGGCATTGGGAAAGAAATTGCTGATGACAGACCTGAGTGGCCCAAGTCACATCTAGGAAATCAAGAATATTTTGACTACAAAAAAGTGAATCTTTCTTTGGAAAAAAAATGCTTGTAACACCATAGCTTTATTCTTTAGTGGTGGAGGTTACCAGGAGGGTAGCTCTGGAAGAAATTATTTCCATGGAATCCTCAAGGAACGCCATTAAATTAGATAGAGGGTACTTGAAGATTATCCATTGCACCCTCCTGGTCATTCACCTTCTTAACTTTCTGAGGAATATAATAAATGTTAGGAAAAATTATAGAATCAGAATTAGGGAGCCCAAGAGTCTCTTTCAAAAATGTATGCAATAAAATTTCTGCAGACAAGAGATGTATAATTGGAAAATTATGAATTGTAAATTTTTTGACACAGAGACATTTTCCAAATGCTTCCAACTTATTATGCAACAACAAACTATCCTTCATATGAGCGGCCCCAGCAGCATGGTGAGACCAGAACTGATCCACCATTTTCCCCAAAGGTTGTTCCAAATCACCAACTTCTTTATCCACCTGCTGAAACTTCTGCTGAAACTGATTGACTGCATCCAAGTTACCACCTTCCAAACATCCAATAATGTAGCTTCCTTAGAGGTAATAGCAGCTGGTTCTTGAGCAACCTGGGTAAACTCGAGGTAAAAAAGATAAAGGCAACAAATCACTTCCCAAAATTTGAACATCAGCCCCAGGTGTAACAGGAGAAAGTGTCAAAAAGAGCCCCAGCTGGTCTATTGGGTGAGCTCAACAGTGTTCCATTCAGAGAGCAGTCAGCAACAGAAGACTGGAGTGAGGAGTAGAGGATCTCTAAGAAGGCTGGAGTAGAGAAGTAGCCTAATGGTTAGAGCACTGGCTTGGGAACCAAGAGACCAGGGTTTAATTCCCACTAGCACTCCTTGTGGTCTTGGGCAAGTCACTTAACCCTCCATTGCTTCAGAAGAATCCAAGTTATCAATTTTCCTGTTTAATGTACATTACCAAGTTTAAGTTACAATGTAAATTGCTTTGACTAAATGATAAAGCAGTATAAAAAACCCGTTAAAATAAAAAGACTGTTCCTAAAGAGGCCCATGAACTAAGTGTTTATCCATGGGGCCCTTCACCTGTGGTATTGAGGCAGTACTTAATGGGGTTTTTTTTCCCTTTGGGCATACTAAGAGTCAAAATAAGCAAAGAAAACAGTACTCACAAAGAGCCAACACTCCTGATGCTCCGATATGCCGAGATGCTCCATAGGGACATGACTTGACTCTTAGGGCACACCCCTTCAGGCATGTGCTCTTGCCACATTCTGCAGCAGGGCCTTCCTTTTAATGGGCCAGGAGTTACTGCAAGCTGATGTCACCAAGCACCGCTGATGTTCCAGCCCAGTCAGCAGGTCAGTCGCATCAGGCAGGGAAAACTGTGTACGCTCCTCTCATGCCCTCAGGACCTCCAACTTCTGCTCTCTCACAATTACCATGGCAGGGCCTTCCTTTTAAAGGCCCAGGAGTCACTGCAAGATGATGTCACTAAGCGCTGCCAATGCTGCAGCTCAGTCAGCTAGTCAGTCGCATCAAGCAGAAAAAGCTGTGCATGCCCTTTCATGCCCTTAAAACCCTCCGTGCTTAGAGTTTTGATGCCTGGAATGGCCTCTTGAAGGAGGTGGTAGGGGCAAAAACAGTTATGGAATTCAAAAAGGCATGGGAGACACAGAGGATTGCCATATAGCAAGAGAATGGAATCAAAGCAAACGTATATGACTTCATAAACAGAGAGGGGTAACCTGCTTGAAGCAGCAAGTACAACCTTAAGCAAAGGCATAGAGGGGTAGTAACTTGCGCAGTGCGACAGGTACAACTCTACAACTCCATCCATTTTACTGGGCAGACTAGATGGACCATGCTAGTCTTTATCTGCCATCAAAGGTCCATCAAGCCCAGTATCCTGTTTCCAACAATGACCAATCCAGTTTACAAGTACCTGTCAGGTACCCAAAAAGGTACACAGATTCCATTCTGCATATCCCAGGAGTAAGCAGTGGATTTCCCTAGTCCACTTTAATAATGATTTATGGACCTTTCCTCCAGGAACTTGTCCAAACCTCTCTTAAACCCTGCTACACTGACAGCTTTTACAACATCCTCCAGTAACGAATTCCAGATTTTGTTTATGCATTGAGAGAAAAAAATATTTTCTCTGATTACGTAATCTTAAATGTGCTATATTGTAGCTTCATTGCGTGTCCCCCAGTCTTTCTACTTTTTGAAGGCGTAAACAACCCATGTAAGTTTACCCATTCCACTCCATTCATTATTTTGGAGACCTCATCACAGATCTTGACAAATTTTCTTGAAAACTAGGAGCCAGTCTAAAAATCTAGGAGCTGGTCGCCGAAACCTAGGTCACAGTGCACAACCCGCCCCCTAAAAAAGGGTGTAACACAGTTATTTTTTTAGGTTTTAGGACCTGATTTAACAAGACTGTTTTTCCATTTTCTATGGGAAAAAGCTTAATAAATCAGACTCTTAATGGGCCACTGCAAAGTGCCAGCAGATGGCAATAGCCCCACTCCTCCTCCATCTCCTATCACCTCCACTGACCATATAAGTTATACCTATGTGTGTGTGGTATGGAGGTGGGGTACCTATGTGTGTGTGTGGTGTGGAAGTAGGGTGCATGCATATATATGTATGTGTGTACGTGTATATAGTGTGCCTTTTGCACCTACAAATTGTGCCCTTTACTTCCCATGCATTCATCTCTTCACTATCCAACCCGTTTTACTCTTCCCTCCCCCAACTCCAACCCTTTTTCTGCTGCCCCTTTCCCACCAACTCTGTTTCCCTTCCCAGACTCTTTCCTTTTTTTCCTTCCCCCTTGCTTTAAGCCCCTGCTTTCCATTCCCTTCACCATTTACTAGTTAGTAATATATTACTGTTCATTTAAGTTTCTTCAGCTGTCTGCCCTCTCCTTCTCTTACCTTTTTTCTTTTTTTTGCAGGCTAGGCATACACTGCATATCCTGGCCACAACTGTGGCCTTCAGCAGCACTTCTGTCTATTTTGGCCATGTCATCTGAGCTTCAGGCGCCAGGCCCAGTTTTTTAGTCACCATGGCAAACTGGCACCTGGGTATTGTGCGCCACATTGTCTGGTGTCCCTCCACCATGTTCAACCCCACATAAGCCACTCAGCCCTCATCATAGTGTCTCACAGAACACATTGGACAATCTCCATATCATTGCACTCCACATCTAGAAAACGGTACTCCCTATATGCCCTTCTGGCTCTACTGTGTCTAATCCGAAGATGGAAGTATTTTTTTTGCCCCTTTGGATTTTCGGACAGTTGTTCAGTGCATGGTTCTGTCCCCTATAGATTACTGCAAAATAAACTATAAATAAAATACTGCAGTACTGTCCTGTTTGGTCTCCCAGCTTCACATCTAAAGCCTCTTTAGAGACTGCAGAATTTGGGAGCACATTTGACAGTTACAAAGCTTCAGAATCATATTTCTCCTTTACAATGGAGTTGCTTCATTTCCTGCCTTTTGAATTTCACGTTTGTTTGTTTTTTTTAGTTTAGCTATGTTAATATTTAAGCTGTTAAGAAGTGGGATAGATGTGTCTGAAATTTCCTTGGGAAGTTCTTCCTTCCTTCCATTAATTGAGATCTCAGGGGAAGAGACAGATGAGACGTCCAGCTCCCCCTTCTGGTTATGGTTGAATAGTTTGGTGTCTGTGGCTGGTCCCCTTGTTTGGAATGAGCTTCCCTTAGAACTTTGGGCTTTGCAGGATTATCTTGATTTTAGGAAGGAGGGAAAGCTTTCTATTTTAGGAGGGCATTCTGTTAAGAATCTAATTGGGAGTACTTTTTGGTTGGTGAGAATAAGTTAATCTTATATTTAACTTTCTTTTAATGATTTAGTTTCATTTTTGTTACTAAATCTTGTTTTATATGCATCTGAATTTGATTTATTTACGTTTGCCACATTTTTGTTATTTTGTTTGTTTAGAAAATGTAAATCATGGAGGTTGTATGGGATTTGCGGTATAGAAGCACTTACATAAATAAATAAATAGTCTCTTATGCCTTCACACCTAGCTTTCTCCCAATCCCTCTCTCTCTTGTTGCTATGACTCCTCTCCAGCCTTCCCCCAGTCTCTCTCTCTATCTCTCTCTCTCATGACTCCTCTCCAGTCTTCCCCACTCTCTCTCCAGTCTTCCTCTAGTCTCTCTTGCTCTCTCTCCGGCTTTCCCTAGTCTCTCTCTCTCTCTCTCATACGACCCCTCTCAGGCATTCCCTCAGTCTCTCTCTCTCTCATGAACCCTCTCCAGGCTTCCCCAGTCTCTCTTGCTCTCTCTCCAGTCTTCCCCTAGTCTCTCTCGTGACCCCTCTCTAGCTTTTCCCAGACTCTCTCTCAAAACCATCTTGAAACTGCGAGATCAGCACAAACTTCCTCCACCATGCATTCAAAGAGCCAATTGTGGTGGAGATGTCTGAAACGCCATATTTTCCAGGAGCTGCAGCCAAAAAAATGAAACCATTCGAGAGCACGAAATCTTGGGTGCCATGATGCAACTTCTGGGTTCCATGGCGACCTGACACCTGAGATTTGTTAAGTCCTTCTTTATGCAGACAAATCTATGCATACAGAGAGATAATAAAACAGATAAAGAGCTAGATCATCGTTAATAGCTGTTTATCACATTAACGAAATGTGCCTAAAAATAGAGCCTTTGCAGCAGGCAAGGAGCTCCTGCTAAGTGCCTACAAACTCTTGGGGGAGAAAAAGAGCTGCAATCCTACTGGCCAGGTTGGGAAAAAGGTTTCAAATAGCTATTTTATTGCAACATTTCCAGTTTTACAAACCATACAGTAGAAACACACAAAAAAAGAAAAACACTTATACAGCCAGCTCTATTAGCTTAATCCACATCTGCCACTCCACAGCTGCTCAAAAATTTTCCATTACCCCCGTACCTTCCCTTCCCCTCCCCCTCCCCCCCCCCCCACACACTAAGTCTTCCATTGTTTGTGGTTACAGCATATAACCTAGAGAAAAATAAGGCAAAGAGTGCACAAGGTACATAATATCTGTAATACTCCAAGAGCCAAAGTAGCTAGTACCAAAGACTTCCCCACAACCACTGTGACTCAGCTGTGTGACTCATTATTCAAGGACTAATTTCCCTCTAAACAGAATTATCCCCAACCTCCCATGCCGCCCTGGTTGCACCTCAGCCCTTTTACTCCCCTCCCCCCTTACGTCACCACCCCTGGTAGGTTCCCCATGCTTTTAGATGTTTGGGTTGCCTGTGGTGCTCATGAGCTGTCAGTGCCCCCATTTTTTCAGTATAGTCCAGTTTCCGCAAGATATCCTCCCCTCTAGGCATCCTCTCATCCTTCCAAAATTCCGCCAGTCACACAGCCAACCATACTTGCCCTTCCCACTGTGCCAGCAATTCATCCATGTCTTCCAGGGATAGGTTCAGAAGCATGTACTGGAGGTTTAGCACCACCTCTGCACCACTGACAGCCCTAAAGAAATCCACTGCCCAGCGCCACGCTTTTCACGCACTTCCACCACATGTGAAAAAATCCCCTTCCTCACCACATCCTTTCCAACATTTGCGGCTCCTTAATCTTATGCAGACACACTTGGGTTAAATAGGTGTGACCAAACCAGCAGGAGAAGAAGGTATCCGCAAGGGAGGCAAAAAAGACAGGAGCGGAACACCAGAAACCAGGCCTGACACAGAGAAATGAGTTTAGGCCAAGAAGCTTTATTGGTAGACCCAACTGTAGGAATCATCAGAGCCATTCCTACAGTCTCAAGGTGTACCTCAAGGATCTTCATTATCAGCATTAATGTTCAACATTTATATGCAGCCGATATGTGAGTTGATCCGATCCTTCAACGTGCAATGCCTGGCATACGCAGATGACATCCTCATTTACATGCCGTTTAATACTGACCAACCAGTGTTCACACCAATAATTAATTGTTTTGGTGCAATAGCCGAATGGCTGTTGACACAAAACTTAAGAATAAATCACAACAAAACTGATGTATTATTTGTCACAAGAAATCGCAAGTTCATACCCCCTCCGTCACTGCTAATCAATAACATAGAACTGACGTCAAAACCCACTATCCGATACCTCGGCATCACATTGGATCAACACCTAGATATGACAACGCATGTGAAGAATGTGACAAAGAGGATATATCATAAGATCAGATCGCTACGCCACCTCCGACCACTACTTGACTATACTGATTATCGCTCAATATTCCAGGCTCTAGTCATCCCTCACCTAGATTTTGCGAATATTATCCTCCATGGCCTCTCTCAATCAACCTTAAATCCACTTCGTCTGGCTATGAACGCAGCTGCAAGAGTCCTCTCTGGGTCACCAAGAGCTGCTCACATAACGCCGATCATGAAGGACCTACACTGGTTACCATTACAAGCCAGACTTACATATAAGTCTCTAGTTCTGACCTTCAAGGCCAGGAATAACTACCCTCCGACACCAATTAGCAAACTAATACATAACACCCTCGAAAATAGAAACAGAAGGACCACTGCTATGAATACCTTAGTAGTTCCCAAGATGATGACATCTTGTACTAAAGCTACATCGAACAGAGCTTTCTCTTTATTTGCACCCCTGAACTGGAATTTACTTCCTCATGAAATTCGTTGTATCAAAAACCTTTTACAATTCAGGAAAGCCGTGAAGCATCACTTATTCACAAAATTCTACCCAGAAGTGACCCCGCATGTCCACTCAAACAACAGACCTCCAACGTGCACTAAACACCATATTACCTTAATTCAACCAGAAAATGGTTAAGCTCCACGATAGCTCCACATCCTCTGTTGATTCCCACCTCCTACATAAATTACGCAGATAATATCCACTTGAGCTAACATATTTATTTATTTAGTAAAAACATATACATATATGATGTTGACTGTACATAGTTTTACCTGTTAATCCATGTTATATATTCCCATGTTCTATGTAAACTCAATGTTACTTGCATACATTGTTGTATATTTTGTTCAATGTACACCGCACTGATCTTAATAGCGCGGTATATAAGAAATGTTAAATAAATAAAATAAATAAATAAATAACTTAAAATGTTTCGGCCTGAGGCTTTTTAAGTTGGGTCTACCAATAAAGCTTCTTGGCCTAAACTCATTTCTCTGTGTCAGGCCTGGTTTCTGGTGTTCCGCTCCTATCTTTTTTTAAATAGGTGTGATACAAAGCTTTATTTGCATTCCCTTGCAGCTTGGCAGAGACCAACACTTATCTTGCCTTATCATAGATCAGCTGCCATTGTACATCAAACAGGGGATCTCCAAAATCCTCCTCCCAGGAACTTCTAAATCCCAACTGCAAATGTTCCCCTTCCAACCCGAGTTTATAAAGCCTCGATAGCAATCTCGTAGAGGTGTTGCTAGTCCTATAAAGCTGCCTCAAGCCCATCTTGGGCCTCCATAGCCCCTCCCACACCCCATTACTCTCCCCAAAGTGAAGAATCTGCAGGTACAAAAACCTATCCACTTCTGAGAGCCCCCTTTCTCTTTCATCGCCTCAAAGGGCAGCATTCCCCCATCCATACCCTTTACTTGCCCGAGTCTCCATATTCCACTGTTTTCCCACCTATGTGCTGGTGGATTTCCTACTCCCAGGGGAAAAAATCTCATCCCACAGGGAGGTCAACCACCCCTCTCCCAGCCCATCTATTATCCTTTTCCTATAGGACTTCCACACCCTGAGAGTTAAAGTTGTAAATGGGCTTATCCCCCTCCCTTCCCCCCTCCTTGGATTTCCTAGCCAGGGAGAATCTCTAAGGGACCCATGCCCTCAAAATCCCTGCTCCAGAACCATCCAATTCTTCCTTCCAGTCAAAAATGCTGCACACCTGTGCCACCTCATAATAGACTTACAGATGTAGTACCCCAACCCTCCCTTGGTTCTGTCCCTCCAGAATACTTGTCTGGCCACTCGAGATGGTCTCTTTCTCCAGATAGCTGCATCCACCCACAACATGTCAATACGACTATAGGTCCCGCGAGTGTTAAAGTAAAAAGTATACTGTTGCTTTGTCCCATGATATTGTCTCCAGGCATCTACCAAGTCCAAGGTGCGCAGCACTTCAACCATCCTTCTCCTGTCCCTCAACAACCCCTACCCTCTCCTTGAGAATTGTCTAACCCTGGGCTCACCATAAGATTATAGTCTCCTCCCACAGTGCATCTACCCTCTCCCAACTCTTCAATAAGTTTCCCCCAACACTTAAAAAAGTAGCCCTGGCCAGTATTAGAAGCATAAATATTGATAAAATTAACCCTTATCCTCCCCCCCCCAACCATAGCTTGTACTACAATATACCTCTCCTCCCTATTCCTTTTGACAGATTCAATATGTATCCCCAGCCTACTCAAGAACAAAATCCCAAACCCCCCCCCCCCCCCTTTCTTATGTTGTCCAGAGTTAGCAGCTAGAAAGATCTGGGGAAAACCTTCCTCAACAGACTTCCCTCAAAATACTTTTCCAAATGGGTCTCCTATATCTTCAGCACGTCTTCTTGGAGGCGCTGCCCCTCCTTTATTAGCAAGGACCATTTTTTGCCAGGAATTCAACTCATTGACATTCAGAGTCACCATTTCCATTTCTCCTTCCCTCCTCTTAGGCATTGCTATTCCACACACTCTGCACTGGCCCTCTCTTCTTACCACAACACACATCCTCCCTCTCTCTCCAATCTCTTGCTTCAACTCTGCAAACCAAGATTTTAATTCCACTTTGGATAGGTGTACCACTGTGCCTTTACTGTCCCCTTGTGCTGCTCCACTCTCCTCTGTGGCTGCCTCCCCACTGGCATTTCCCACCACAGCTGCCATGTTGAAATCAAGGTCCCCGTGACCTTACAAGGCATATCGCGGAGGTCTGTGGTTTTTCGCCAAGTGGTTGTCATTTCACAACTGTGGGGTATTTCCCACATATCATGGGGCTATTTGCACTACTTCGCAGCTGCTGGAGCATTTAAATTTCCCCATTTTGGCATCCGGTTTGGCGCAACACGGAGCTCAGCCGTCCATTCGGCTTACACCTCTGTCATTTAAGATTGTGAGTGGGCAAGGTGCAGATGTCCTAGACATCAAAAGGGTAGATAGAATTTGTTATATTCCTCCTCGCTTCTCACCGCCACCCAAACGTTGTCTGGTGGTGGTGAGAATCGAGGAGGAATGTGACAAATTCTATCTACCCTTTTGATGTCTAGGACATCTGCACCTTGCCCACTCACAATCTTAAATGACAGAGGTGTAAGGCAGGGGTCTCCAAATCCAGTCCTGGAGGGCCACAAACCAGTCAGGTTGACAGGACATCTCTAATGCATATATATCATGCATATTCATTAGGGCTATCCCGAAAACCTGCCAGGGTTGCGGCCCTCCAGGACAGGGTTGGACACCCCTGGTACAGACAGTCCTTTCACTGCCTTCCATTAATTTTGTGAGCAGTTACAAAAATGAAATAAAACTAAGCTAAACTTAGCTACTCACTAACCCACTCCCCTACTGACACCCCTCCCTCTAATCTAGGCATAATACAGGACTCCTATATATCTAAATTTCCTTTAGCATGGATCCTTCTTGCTTCCCCACTGGTACTCTATTTTTTTGTAGTTTGTTATGACATTTCTTTACTTGTGTTGGTTGGTTGGGTTTCTACAATATCTTTTGTAGTGGCATTAATCTTGTTGGAAAATAACAAGTGACTGATTATATATTTTTTCTTTCTCAAATAGTTCAGTGGTTTTATGTATTAATTCTTTTAGACTGTTGAACTTATGTACAAGTAAAAAGAACTGTCATAGTCAATGAATAAAGAAATATAAAGGTACCATCACTCATAGGAAGCAGTTTAAGCTAAGTACAAGATGATGTACAGTGATATGTTTCATGGAAACCTGAATCTGAGCCTGATAGGTAAATTGATGAATTGAGCTAGTGTCTCTCTATGATTAATTAATGGATGAGAGAGCTTCATCTTAATCCCAATAACACACAGGTTATTAGATTTGGAAACCCAATACCTCTGGCTGGCTTTTTCTTTCTAATGTTAGAGTAGATGAAACTCTATCTCCATGGTTAGGTCCAGATTCTGGGTATCATGTTGGATTCCAAATTAGCTATGGAGCCAGATTGCTGCTATAGTGAGAACTTTTTTTTCATCTTAGGAGGCTTTGTTCACTTTGTCCTTATCTAGAACAACCTGAGTCTACCAGCTTGCTGCAAGTGTTTAGTTTGTCAGTTAGATTAATGTAATTCTTTCATGGTTGGATTACAACAAAAATTAATTAAAAATCTACAATTTGTGAAAATCTTTGCAGCCAAGCTAACATGAACAGATTTAGGAACCCTACTTCAAATGCCCTTTGCTTTCTCCATTGATTGTCAATTATATAACAGTCTAAATTTAAGGCCCTCCTTATTCTGACCTTCAAAACCCTAACGAGAATGGCTCTACATTATCTCATATCTGGATAATGTATATATATACACATAGAAACATACGCACACAAACACATATATATGTACACCCAGGGTTTCCTTGAAATCTGCAGAAAGGGCCTTTTAGATGTTTCTTCAATCCTTAACTTTGTTAGCCAAAGCTGCCTGCAGGGCTTAGAGGCATGTTAACCAGAGTGCAGCAGGTAGTGCGGGAGAAATGCGCATTTAGCGTGCATCTGTACCATGGATTTGGGCGCAGCAGCTGTAGTAGATGCAGGAAATCATGGTCACGGTAGCGCTATGGCTATGCTAGGTGCATCACCACTACAGTAGTTGTGAACACGTGGCCATAGCACATTCACGCAGGGTGCATTCTCAATATGCACCCAGCAATTGTGAGCTAAAAATGCATTGTTAGGATGGCAGTGGGCTGCAGCACCACTGCAACCAGTAATAAATGTGGCACAACACCACCTACGGAAGAGTAGTAACAGACCAGTGCAGAATAGAGAGGGATGACCAAGAATAGGCACAAGTGGCTGCCTGGTTAAGAGTAATGGGGCTAAGTACAAGAGGGTGGGGCATGCAAATCAAAAAAGCAAACACATGCAGCAAGTCTGTGCTGTGCATCTGAAGGTGCAGGAAGCCTTGCATGGGATCAGACAGGGTGGGCCTGCAGTGTCCATCACGGGGAACAGGTATATGACCTCACCCTCACCCAGTGGCGGGCCTACATTTTTGAGGCCCTGAAGCTTGAACTGTTATGGGGGCCCCTTCGCAACCAGCGATGAGGTCTGGGTAACCACTATTACCTTCTTCAATGGGGTTGCTCCACAACAGATCACCACAATTTTTTAAAAAATGTAACCACTACATCTTTGATTAAAATTGCTGTACAGGATTATCTCACATATCAAAGTCACTGGTGTGAATAAAAATTTCCTGTGTTATAGTTTTCGAGTTATGGGCAGATGAAAACTAGGGAAATATTATACTCGTATACATGCATGATGCATCATAGAATGATGAAATAAGACACAGACAAGACCACAGTTAATATAATCTTTTATTTTAGACACCTATGAGAGGCTAAGATAAATTAATAAAAGTTTTAATTTCTGTCATAAATGTTAATAGTGTTTTAAATTATTTATAAATATTTTATATTAAATATATTTAGAATGAAATATCCTTAATTTGAACATTTTTTCGTTTACGGCTAGCCTACACGATACTTTGATAACCTTTTAATTTTTATTTTAACTATTACTTTGTATTGAATTACACTATATTATTAATATTATTATTTTTTTAAAACCCTTCTTATACATTAGACTCAAAATTTTTAAGCAAAGTGGACTAAAGTCGCTTCTGGGGCCCCTCTGGGATTAGGGGCTCTGAAGCTTAGTCTTCATTAGTTTCATAGTAAATCGGCCCCTGCCTCATCCTAAGGATCCCAGGATGCCTATTCACATAGACTGCAGGGAAAACAGTACAAGGCCTCTGGTGTGTGGGGAGGGAATCCCCTCTCCCAGTCACATTTCTCATATGGCTCGGATAGTGAAAGAATCTCTTTGCATGACCTATTCTTGACCAGGCATCACCAGGTAGCAAAATTCAGCCTCGGCTCTTTGACTTCAATTCTCCAAATTCAAGTAAGGAATAACATGAAAACACATACACAAAAAATTATTTTAATAACAATACTGCTTAAAGCCTTAAGGGAGGGGGCCACAAGTCTGAAAACTTGAGTAGTTTCCTATAAATCCCTCTCCTTAGTGTGGCCGTAGAACTTCTTTTATTAGGAAAAACTGGTACATTCTACAGCTTTTGTCTTATCACTCTACGTCATGCCTCTGCTGAACAGATGAAGCTAAACACCACAGGCCCGATATTCAAAAGGCATTTACATGGTTTACAGCCCAGTAAACCGAGTAAATGCCTTAAATGGGGATATTCAACAGCACTTACACAGTTAGTGCCGTTGGATATACCTTTCTAACTCCCCTAAGCGTCCTGATGCTATCTGGTTAACATCGGGGTGTGTTGGGGTGTTCCGGAACAGAGTAGAGGCGACAACAAGTGCTAACTGATAACAGTGATATTGCATGCTGCCTGGTTAGCAATTTGCACCTTATAGATAGGCGAGGAAACCCCTTGCCTATCTTTAAGGCACAGAAGCTAATCGGGCAGCATGAATATTGCTGCTGCCTAGTTAGGACTGTGGCTTCTGATGTCTGCGGCGATCCCCGGATATTAAATGCCAGGGCTGCATATGACCCCGACATTGAATATCCATGGTTAAGGGTGAGGGAAGGGGAAGGAAAACATGGTCTGAGCTGCCTGTTAGTCAACACCTCTAGCACATGGGTCTTTAGGATCAAGCATGACCCCATGGCCCATCATAGAGGATACCCACCCCTATGGCCTAGCATTGGCAAGGGGGGGTATAAGTCAGTCCACATAAGGCACCCATACTCCCCCCGCTGAGTGAGCTCTGGGGGAACTCTGGGGACTGTTTTAGACTGCAAGGTAGATTCCTTGCTGAGGAGCCAGTTTGTCATGGCGGTGGCTATCCTACAGCTGGCGGTCTGTACCAGCTTGACATATCAAGCCCTGCTCCAGTGGATTCAGTCTCTTCCGCCCAATGATATTAACTCTTTTTTGGAGTTGGCTACAGCCTTCCTTTCTGATGCCATGTACATATGACCTGATACGTTTGGTGGACAGGGTTGGTGCACTCACAATGGTGTCACGGTGTTGGATTTGGCTCTGGCACTGGGCAGCGGACACATCTTCCAGAACCCAGTTGACTCAACTTTAAAGGGAAGCTTCTGTTTGAAACTGATTTGGAGAAGTTGGTACCTTCCTTGTTGCCTAAAGTGCTGGCTCTCTTTTACGTGAACCAGGTGGTTTTCCTGCCTTCCTTTTCTAATGAGCCGTATCGGGGGAAGGATAAGGATCTTTGCCTTGTGAATGTCCGGAGGGTGCTTCTCCAGTACTTGAAGGTTACAAGTTTTTGTGCTATTTGCTGGCCTGCGCAAGGGTGAAACGGCAGCCAAGTCGACTTTGGAGCGCTGGATTTAGGAGACCATTGCCTCTGCATATCTGTTACAGAACCATCCAGTTCCAGAAGGTTTGAGTGCCCATTCCACCTGAGCACAAGCATCGTCGTGGGCGGTGGAGAGCTCGGTAGCCTCTGCAGATGTCAGGCAACAATGTGGGTATCACATTCTACTTTTGTCCAGCATTACCACTTGGATGTCCACACTCAAACAGACACAGCCTTCGGCTCAAGAGTTTTGTAATCTGCTGTGTCTTTTTCCCACCCAACAGTGTTGTAGCTTTGGTGCATCCCACTTATCTAGACTGGTCAAGCAAGACGATATGGAAGGTGACATTTTACATACCAATTAATTTCCTTTCCTTGAGTTCTGCTAGACCAGACCAGGACCCGCTCCTGAAACTGGATTGCTCTGTTGTTCTGTTGCGGGTACCCTTGGGTCTGCCATGATTTTTATATTTGGCTCTACAGGCTCATCTTCTACTCATGGTTTTCTATTTCTACTTTTCTGTACATAGTTCTCTACTGTTGCTTACTCGTTGATGCCCACATTTGAGGTGGTGTGAGGCTTGCTCTGTATCTCCCATATGCTTTGGGACAAATGCTGAAGGGACTTCTGGTGGCTGAGGCGAATGGAAGCATAGGAGTAATAAGACTGAAGCCTGAGCTTTTCATTGGTTCATTGACTCCACCATTCCACTGGGAAGGGAACACAACCCACTTGTCTGGACTGGTCTAGCAGGACTCAAGGAAAGGACATTAACTGGTAAGTAAAATGTCACCTTTGCATGCCCCACTGCCCCTCTGTACTCTGCTGGCTCCAACTCTGGCTATGTGGCCAGTACAGGCTGAAGCACGCATGCCCTATCTCCTGACACCTCCTTACCACACAACACCAGTGCATATGCAGACATGAACAGTAGTCAGTCAGGACAGTGGTTGATGTTTCTGTAGATGTCTGGCCACTGTCTCAGCAGGGTCACTCCTGAGCTGCAGGCCCTGGTGTTGTAGCTGTCAGGCTGTTGTGGTCCACTGTGTGCTCCATGCAGCCCCTCTGAACAGGCAACTTAGGCATTTGCCTAGGTATTCTGCAAACACTGCCTATTTGCCCTTTTTTTTCTTCTATGTGTTGCCATGTTTCTGCCCTTCATATTTTACAACACTCATATATGAACCGCATATTCAAAATGCACTAGCAAGACAGGTGCAACTATCACCTGATCAAAGGCAGCAGGTAGTAGTGCACCCGTGTTCGTAGTGTCTTTATGCCGCTTGCATGTAGCTAGCGTGGCTGCACCAACTGCATGCTGCATCGCTGCCCACTCTTTATCCCTTCTCTGCCTTAATCCTGCCTATTCACATTCTGCTTGGGCAGCATGGTGTTTTTAGCATGGTTGCCTTTTGGCCACATGTTTCCAGTTACTGCATGGCCAAAATGTACGCTAGCCCCACACTAAACCCCACACCTCTGGCTTCCACTCTTTAGTAGACAAGCTCCTTCATTTTTTAGCATTTAAATTCAGAAAAAAGACATGAAAAATGTGTATGATATTTGCTATATTCAGCGCAACCATTTATTTACTATCTTTTTTAATGTATTTTATTTTATCTAGGTAAACAGTCATTATATTTCCTTGATATATATTCAGTTTGATGTTAAGGTACATGATGCATTTATTAGTGTTAAATGACTTCTCAAAATTCCATGCTAACCATTTATCTGATTGTTTATTTTTAATTCCCCACATTCACACATATGAATCCTTTATTCACTCTACAAACTTACCAAGCTTAAAGGTGGTTGTATTCATATTCACAAGTCAAAATCAGTGTTTTGCAGTATTCATTTTTACAAGTTCTTCTCAAACATCACTCATAGTGTTAACATTTTTTTTTGGGGGGGGGGGGATATTCAAAGGCATTTACATGGTTTGCAGACCTGCAAACGCCATTAAGATAGATATTCAGCAGCACTAATGGTTAGTGCCACTGGATATCCACAGGTGCTGCTGCTACCTGCACCAATGCTAGAAGATCATTTTCAGAATGTGTCAGAAGCCTCCACCAATAAGTAGGGAGGACAGAAAATACAGGTCTGGAAGACTGACCTGGTCTAACTTTGGGTCAAAAGTAGGCAGCTGACACGGTTTCTCCTTTCATGGAAGCAGGAAAACAACCCATGTGGGAGGACAGGTCCATAAGAGGAAATTTGTTCCTCACAATGAAGGTCAGAAGGCCCACTGCTGGTGGAAGGTTGGCTCAGCCAGTATTATTATTATTATCACATCGGACTGCTTAATCCTTGAAGTTATTCAAGAAAGGTAGTCCTTTGAGTTCCAGAATCCATTTCTAGAGACCTTCATGAAGTCCCTATGTGGGTTGTAGACTAAAATGGCCTCAGTGCAGGAGACACTGGACTATCTGTTATGCCTGGAATCTATAAGGCTGGTGCCAAGTGAGGAGCAAAGGTTGGCAGATATTCCATCTATTTCATGGTGCCAAAAAAGGGAACACCTTCAAATCCATTTTGCCCTTCTAAATAGTCAATATTTCCCTTAAAATTCCTCAGTTTTAAATGGAGAATCTGTGCTTGAACTTTCTGGTTACATTTCATACCCAGCAGAGAGCTTGTAATTTAAATCAAATCAGAATATAGCTTACCTCAGCAGCACAAGACAGGGTACTTTGTAGCAGCCCTCTTTTAATAAGTGTTATTTCCCTCCCCACACCCACCCCCACCCACTCCTGGGATAATCGTAGCTTTATAGGTACTTACACATCTTAAAAGACAGGAGGTGCTCTCAGGTGAAGCTCATTACCCAAATCAGTCATACACTAAGGACCTGAGATTAGTTAAGCTTCAGGTGAACAAGGTATATTACACGTATTAGGTACAGTTTTATTAGTATAAATATCCATAGCAACCCTTAGTAAGTAAAGAACTTAGATCTAAACAAAAACTTAAAACTAAGATGCAGACAGCAGTCCAGCAGCGGGATGGGGGCTTTCCAGTCTTTTGCATTGAGTGTCACATGTATGATTTTCTCCCAGTTGGTGAGAGGTCTTACGTGTGCACTAGGTGCAAGGAGCTCTTTGCTCTCAGGGAACGAGTCCGTTCTCTAGAGGCTAAAGTAGCAGACTTGGAAAGCATAAGACAGACAGAGAGGTACATAGACGAGACCTACAGGGATATAGTCCTGAAGTCCCACCTCCAGTCTGGCAGCATCCCTGTTGCCATGGAGGAGAGAGGTCACGTGACAGGAGAGCATCACCCTGGTGTGGCAGGAAGTGATCCTGTAACTAGGACCTGTCCTCCAGGTGATGTAAAACCCTCTCGCACCGAGGAAGTTTCTCCAGGGCCATGTGCCCATGAGGGAAGGGTTAGGACAGCCGTTATAGTTGGTGATTCGATCATTAGGCATGTAGATAGCTGGGTGGCTGGTGGACGTGAGGATCGCCTGGTAACATGCCTACCTGGTGCGAAGGTAGCAGACCTCACGCGCCACCTAGATAAGGTCTTAGATAGTGCTGGGGAGGAGTCTGCTGTCTTGGTACATGTCGGTACCAATGACATAGGAAAATGTGGTAGGGAGGTTCTCGAGGCTAAATTTAGGCTTTTAGGTAGGAAGTTGAAATCCAGAACTTCCAGGGTAGCATTCTCCGAAATGCTTCCTGTTCCACGCGCAGGACCCAAAAGGCAGGCAGAGCTCCGGAGTCTCAATGCATGGATGAGACAATGGTGCAGAGATGAGGGTTTTGGATTTGTTAGGAACTGGGGAGCATTCTGGGGAAAGGAGGGGCTCTTCCGAAGGGATGGGCTTCACCTTAACCAGGATGGAACCAGGCTGCTGACATTAACCTTTAAAAAGGAGATAGAGCAGCTTTTAAACTAGATATTAGGGGAAAGCCGACAGTCACCCAAGAGCGGATGGTTCGGAAGAATGTATCTTTGAAGGATACTACCAAAAGCAGAGAGGTTCCACAAAAGAGCAAAGCAGCGCAAATGCCCTCAAGTATGGAGCAGACAGAGCTTAAAGATCCCAAATTACCCATGTCTAACAACAGCCAAATTAATATGAATAGAATACATTCTCTAAAATGCTTGTATGCAAATGCTAGAAGTCTAAAAAATAAGATGGGAGAGTTAGAATATATAGCACTAAATGAAAGGTTAGATATGATTGGAATATCAGAGATATGATGGAAGGATGACAACCAGTGGGACACTGTGATACCTGGGTACGAACTATATCGTAATGATAGAGCTGATCAAATTGGTGGAGGGGTTGCTCTCTATGTTAGAGAGGGCATTGAGTCAGAAAGGATTAAAGCTTTGCAGGAAACAAAATCTGCTGTAGAATCTTTATGGATTGAAATTCCATGTAAAAGGGGGAAGGCAATGGCAGTGGGGGTGTACTATCGACCGCCTGGCCAGAATGACCAAATGGATGATGAAATGCTCAAAGAAATCAAGGAAGCTAACAAAAGTTACAGCACAGTAATAATAATGGGTGATTTCAACTACCCCAGTATCGACTGGGTCAGTGTCACGTCAGGACATGCTAGGGAGATAAAGTTCCTAGATGAAATAAATGACTGCTTCTTGGAGCAGCTGGTTCATGAACCGACCAGAGGGGAAGCCATATTAGACCTAGTCCTTAGTGGAACACCAGATCTAGTGCAAGAGATAAGGTTGTTGGGGCCATTTGGCAATAGTGATCATAGCATGATCGCCTTTGATTTAATTAGTGGAGGAGGGATAGTAAGGAAATCCACAGTACTACCTTTTAACTTTTGAAAGGGAGACTATGATAAAATGAGGAAAACAGTTAAGAAAAAACTAAAAGGAGCAGTTGCAAAGGTTAAAAACGTACATCAGGCTTGGCTGTTGTTGAAAAATACTATCTTGGAAGCCCAGACCAGCTGTATTCCACGCTTTAAGAAAAGTGGAAGGAAGTCCAAAAAACTGCCAGCATGGTTTAAAGGTGAGGTCAGAGAGGCTGTTGTTGCAAAAAAAGCATCTTTCAGGAAATGGAAAAAAGAACCAAACGACGAAACCTGGAAACAGCACAAGCACTGGCAAGTCAAATGCAAGGCATTGATAAGGTAGGCAAAGGGAGAATTTGAGAAGAAGCTTGCTGCGGAAGCAAAAACGCGAAGTAAAGACCTTTTCAAGTACATTAGTAGCAAAAAACCTGTGAGAGAGTCAGTTGGTCCATTAGATGATAAAGGGGTTAAAGGAGCACTAAGAGGCGAAAAGGCGATAGCGGAGAGACTGAATGAATTCTTTGCTTCAGTCTTTACTGAGGAAGATGTAGGGATGTTAACCATGACTGAAGTGGTATTTAAAGGTGCGGAAGAATTGAAGGAAATATCGATACATCGGGAAGATGTATTACAACTATTAGATAAGCTGAAGAGTAGCAAATCACCTGGGCCAGATGGTATACATCCAAGGGTGTTGAGAGAACTGAAATACGAGATTGCAGACCTGCTATTAGTAATCTGTGAACTATCATTAAAATCATATCTAATACCTGAAGACTGGAGGATCGCCGATGTAACACCAATTTTTAAAAAGGGTTCCAGGGGTGATCCGGGAAACTACAGACCGGTGAGCCTGAAATCAGTACCAGGAAAAATGGTAGAAACCATCATAAAGAATAAAATTACTCAGCATGTAGATAGTCACAACCTAATGGGAGACAGCCAACATGGCTTTAGACAAGGAAGATCTTGTCTTACTAATCTGTTATGTTTTTTTGAAGGAGTGAATAATCAGATGGACAAAGGTGAGTCGGTTGATATTGTGTATCTGGACTTTCAGAAAGCCTTTGACAAGGTCCCTCATGAGAGACTTTTGGCAAAACTAAAGAGTCATGGGATAGGAGGCAGTGTACTATTGTGGATCAGGAACTGGTTAAAAGATAGAAAGCAGAGGGTAGGGCTAAATGGCCAATTTTCCCAATGGAGAAAGGTGAATAGTGGTGTACCCCAGGGATCTGTGCTGGGTCCGCTGCTTTTTGACATATTCATAAATGACCTGGAAAGAGGAATAACGAGTGAGGTTATCAAATTTGCAGATGACACAAAACTATTTAAAGTTGTTAAAACTCAAGAGGATTGTGGAAAATTGCAAGAGGATCTTGATAAATTGGAAGACTGGGCATCAAAATGGCAGATGAAATTTAATGTGGACAAGTGCAAGGTTATGCTCCTAGGGAAAAACAACCCAAACTATGGTTACACGATGCAAGGTTCCACATTAGGAACCACCACCCAGGAAAAAGATTTAGGCGTCATTGTGGATACCATGTTAAAACCCTCGGCCCAGTGTGCAGCGGCGGCCAAGAGAGCAAATAGAATGCTAGGTATGATAAGGAAAGGAATGGAAAATAAAACAAAAGATATTATAATGCCTCTATATCGTTCCATGGTGAGACCGCACCTTGAATATTGTGTGCAATTCTGGTCGCCGTATCTTAAAAAGGATATAGCGATTTTAGAAAAGGTTCAGAGAAGAGCCACCAAAATGGTAAAGGGGATGGAAGGATACTCCTATGAAGGAAGGCTAAAAAGGTTAGGGCTCTTTAACCTGGAAAAGAGATGGCTGAGGGGAGATATGATAGAAGTCTATAAATTAATGAACTGAGTGGAACGGGTAAACTTAGATCAATTGTTTACCTTATCAGAATATAGAAAGACTAGGGGATTTGCAATGAAGCTACAGGGTAAACTATTTAAGACTAATAAAAGAAAATATTTTTTCACTCAACGTGTAATCAAACTCTGGAATTTGTTACCGGAGGATGTAGTAAAGGCTGTTAGTGTAGCTGGGTTTAAAAAAGGTTTGGACAAGTTCCTGGAGGAAAGGTCCATAAACCATTATTAAGAAGGGACCCAGGATATCAGTGCTTGAACCAATACAAGCATTGTGGAACCTGTGTCCCTTGGGGAAACTGCTAGGTACATATGACTTAGATTGGCCACTGTTGGAAACAGAATACTGGGCTTGATGGACCTTGGTCTGACCCAGTATGGCATATTGTTTGTTCTTATGTTCTTGATCATCGTTGCAGTAAGAAGCGAAAGTTCGTCATTTTGCTTGCCTTCACAAAGGCCTATTTGCATGTTCTTTTAAGAGCAGAACACCAGTAGTTTCTCTGTTTTGTGGTGATGGACAGGCATTATCACTTTCAGACACTCCCATTTAGGCTCACTACTATGCCCACAGGGCCAGCTTAAGAAGTGAGCCAATGAGGCACTGGCTCAGGGCGTACCACAATAGGGGCACAAGAAGCCTACCTCTCTAGCTGTCTTCCAGCCTGTCTTCTGTCTCCCCAGCCACAACTTTGTTAAACATTAACACAGCCATGGGCCCACAGCTGTATTAATGATCAGCACAGCCGCCAGAGCATTTGCTTTTGCTCCCGTGGCTGTACCATACTCATGATAGCACCATGGCTTCAGTATAACACAGCTGGAACTGGAAATGGGTTAATATTGGGGCTGGGAGGAATAGAAATGTGCTTATACTAGATCTGGGGAGATGGGACTGGAAAAGGGAGCTAATTCTAGGGTGTGGGTCCTGGTGTTGAAAGGGGATTAATGTTGGCAAATGCTAGGGTTGGAGTAGGAAAAATAGGGAGATTTTGAGGGATTGAGAAGGGAGAGGAGGACAGATGTTGTGGGGAGTGGAGAAGAAGTAAATCAACCAAGGTAAGGTTCAGAGGAAGGAGTATAAGAATGCATGCTGGAGGAAAGGCAAGGCTAATGAATATTGGAGAAGGAAGTAAATAGGTGGTTTCTGGGGAAGAGGAGTAGTAGGCAGAAGGGCAGGTACTTTTGATGTAGAATGTGGGAAAGCAGGGACTCTGACAGGTGTAGACTCTAAGACTGGATGAAAAAACAGAAGAAATACTCTAAGATAGGCTGGGTACTGAGATGTTAAGTGGGGAATCGGGGCTTGGGTGGGATTGTGAGTGGGAACTTGGAGTTGTTTGGGGAATAGTGGGGACTAATAAATTGACCAGAGATTAAGAGGACAGTGAGAACAAGGTGATTGGGTGAGGGGAATGAGTAGGGCTGTGAGATCAAGTACAAAAATATGGGGAGGGGAGGTTTGAAGGATCTGGATGGTTTGAGGAGAGGTTGGGGCATTTGATAAGGATAGAGTGCTGTGGAGTGGATGAGAGCCACAGGAAGGGACAGATCTTCCTTGTAGCAGGTGAAAGAGGGTAGAAAGGGGAAATGAAAGCTTAGATGGGGATAAGACATAAGAAAGGGCCTGGAGGTGGACAGATTGGAATAGGATTGGAGTAGGAAAAAAGGAATGAGCTAGGGCCTGAAAAGGGATGAGAAGTAGAAGGTGGTAAAAGAGACTGTGGAGGAGATGAGTACAGAGGGAGGAAATGGAATAGATGGTGAAGTATGGGGGGGGGGGGGGGTAGGATGCTGACAAAGGAATGAAACAGATGTTGAATGGAAGAACAAGGGAAGTAAAGTTAGGAAGATTGTAGGAAGGAAAGAGGAATGGAATGAAACTATAGTTAGTTAAAAGACAAATGAGAGAAATAGAAGGTTTAATATCAGAAAAAGATGTAGTGAAGGAAAGGACAAAGAAGACATGGAGTGTGAAGAAACAGAAAATGAAAATGGGATCTTGGAAAAGTACGTAGAGAAATCCAACAAGAGAAAGTAGTATAGAGAGACTGGCACTGACCCAACTGGAAAAATAAGATGATTAGACAAGAAAGATACAAAAGAGTGTCAGTTTTTAGAGAATAAAATGTCAGCTTTGAAAATGTGCATTTCTTATAGTTCATTACATCTTGGTATCTGATTTGGTGGTTTTCCATTTCAATTTTTGTCTTTTATAATTTCTTATTCTTTAATTGATGATGGTCTGTGTTTTCCATGTGCAGCTGAGATAAGGGATTCTGTTAACATATACGTTCTCTCTAGGAATCTGTAGTAGTTCAGCTTGTTCTCTTTTCCAATTGGGAGTTACTGGTGTTCTAGAATCTATAATATTTATAGTGCTAATTTTCTATAGGTAGGGTTGGTGCAATTTGCATTCTTGATGCTAGTGTCACGTGTCCATTAGTACGTGTTTGTGTTACGATACACAGAGGCACATTTCACAGTGGGACGTCCAAGTGCAATCTGGGACATCAAAGCCAGAACGTCTGAAAAAAAAGCAGGCACGGCAAGTTTAGGCATGATTTTGGAAATGTGGACATGCCTGATATGTATATATATCAAACATCTGTATAGACATACCAAGGATAGCATTTCAGATCAAGTCATCTAATAACAATGAATAGAATAGTGGCTTACGAGCAGGGTGGCCAGGGTTCAAATCCCAGTGTAGGCCTTTGTGGTCTAAGGCTAATCACTTAATTCGCCATCTTCTCTATACTCTCTAGATGTTTTAAGGTAAAAGCAAGCACTGTCCTGATGCCTATTTGTACCTGGAACAGATATAAACATGGCTATGCCTGCAGACGTTTCCACCGTTTCTGAGATTGAATGGCGACATGTAAGTCCATTGCTCATCCCTGTGCCTACTCGGACATCCCTGCACCAGAGACGTCTGCAAACCTCATGTATGGAATGGCTATGGAGACATGTGCACATGGACATCAAAATGACAGACATCTTCAGACATCCAAATCATGACTAAACCTTTTTAAAATAACTCTCACAATGTCTAACTGTGGAGGGAATTGGTGGTATTGTCACTGATGTGAGTCTAGAATTTGAATAGAACTTTTTTCTATGTTGAGATGTAAGGTGAAACACCCTACACCTCTGCTCTGCATCTGTTGTTGGGAGAGTTTTATTGGTGAATCTGTTAATGTTCCGTATGAACGAATAGCAAAGTGATATTCAGAGGCATTAAGGTGTTCGCTGGCAAATGCATAATTAGCTTAACCATGTATTTTCAAAAAATATACAAATAATATCAAACTTTTAAATTGCAGAATTGCCAAATATTATCCGTATATTTGTGGGGATGTTAGGGGAGGAGCAAGGGTAGGCCAGAAAATTATCCAGATAGTGACAATATTCAGACACTATTCAAGTAAACTATGCATTTAGTTTAGGTCTGCAGAATATCAGGCCTAGCCTAAAGGGTTCTAATGGAAATGGAGTAGATACCACACCATTCACAGAAGAAGGTGTTTATCAACAACTTGCAAAACAGAGTGAATAAGTCCAGGGAACTGGATGAGATATATCCTAGAATACTGAAAGAACACAGAGAGATTCTGGAAGGACCGTTAAAGGATGTGTTGAATAGATTGCTGGAGAAAGGAGTGGTTACAGGAGACTGGAAAAGGGCTGATGTGGTCCCTCTTCACTAAAGTGATAGCAGAGAACAGGTAAAAAACTACAAGTAATGGAGATCCTGCTCAATGAAAGTATAATGAAATTTCTGGAATACAATGGATTGCAGGATCTGAGGCAAAATGGTTTCAGCAAAGAAAGATTGTGCCATGCAATTTCAGCAGTCTTTGATACTGTTCCTTATAGGAGGCTTATGAATATACTGTGTAGCCCGGGGATGGTCCCAAAGTGATGAAATGGATAAAAAATTGATTGATAGACAACAGAGAGTGGTGATAAATAGAAATCTCTCAGAAGAAAGGAAAGTGAGTAGTGGAGTGTCTCAGGGATTGGTCCTGGGACCAGTACTCTTCAGTGTCTTCATGAGTGATATTGTCAAAGGGTTAATAGGAAATGTTTGCCTTTTTGCAGTTGACACGAAGATTTGCAAAAGAGCAAACACAACAAAGGAAGTACTGTAGACCACATGAAAAAAAGATCTACAAAAATTAAAATGGTCTAATACTTGGCAATTAAGATTTAATGTGAACAATTGCAGAGTGATGCACTTGGGATGCAGAAATACAAAGGAACAATATGCAATAGAGGGAGAGAAGTTGGTGTGAACAGACCAGGAGAGGGATCTAGGGGTGAGAAGAATATAAGAACTGCCATACTGGGTCAGACCAAAAGTCCATCAAGCCCAATATTCTGTTTCCAACAGCAATCAATTCAGGTCACAAGTACCTGACATATCCCAGAAGTAACCAGTTCCATGCTACTTATCCCCAGGGATAAATAGAGGTTTTCTCTTGGATTACCTTAAGAACAGTTTATGGACTTTTCCTCTGGGAATTTGTCCAAACTGTTTTTAACCCAGCTCTTACCACATCCAGTGCAATTATTTACAAAGACTAATTATACATTGAGAGAAAAAATATTTCTCTTATCTGTTTTAAACATGCTGCTTTGTAGCTTCATGACTTGTCCTCTAATCCTTGTGTTTCTGAGAGAGCAAACAATCGATTCATGTCCACTTGTTCCACTCAACTCAAGATTTTATAGATCTCTATCATATCTCCTCTCGGCTGTCTCTTCTCCAGGCTAAAGTTCCCTAATCTCTTTAGCTTTTCCTCATAGCAGAGTTGTTCCATCCACTTTATCATTTTGTTCTCCCTTCTCTGTATCTTTTCTAATGCCGCTATATCTTTTTTGAGATGTGGAGACCAGAATTGTGCACAATACTCAAGATGTGGTTGCACCATGGAGCAATGCAGAGGCATTATGATATCCTTTATTTTCTATTCCTTTCCTAAGGATTCATACCATTCTGTTTGCCTTTTTGGCCACCGCAGCACACTGAACAGAAAATGTCAAGGTAATGTTTACGATCACATCCTGATCTTTCTCTTGGGTGGCAATTCCTAATTTGGAATCTAGCATTGTGTATCTATAGTTTGGATTATTCTTCCCTAAATGCATCACTTTGCACTTATCCACATTAAATTTCATCTGCCATTTGGATGTCCCATCTCCTAATTTTCTCCTGCTGTTTCTCACAATCCACATATGATTTAACAACTCTGAATAATTAGGTGTCATTTATGAATTTAATCACTCATTTGTTTCCAATTCTAGATCATTTATAAATATGCTAAAAAGCACTGGTCCCAATTCAAAGCCCTGGTTTAGTCCACTATTTGCTTTCCTCCATTGAGAAAATGACCATTTATCCCTACTGTCCGTTTTCTATCTTTTAACCAGTTTCCAATCCACGACAGAACATTGCCTCCTATGCCATGATTTTTTGAACTTTATCAGGAGTCTCTGATATGTGAATTTGTCAAAGATTTTCTGAAAATCTAAATATACTATGGCCCAATTCAGAGATGCAGGTTGCGGGGCTGCACATTCCAAGCGGGATATACAGCCCCGCAAGCCATCCGGACCCTATTCCCCCTCCCCGCACGTTCTGAGCAGTAGGACGGGGAGAGCCAGCGGTGGGGGGTCGGGGCAGAGCAGGGGCAGACCAGCGTGGCAGGACGTAAAGGGCCAATTCAGGTCACGGTCCTGTACTTCCTGCGGGGTGTATGGGGACATGCTGCTTATTCCACCTCAAAGGTGGAATAAGCAGCACTGACCCGACAATTGGGCCTGGGGATACCCTCAGAGTCAGGGTCGGGTGTAGAGGGGTCCCTCCCACCTGATCCAGGCCCTGACCTGCCAGACATGGATTGTGTGGTGGGGAAGAGGGAGGTCAAAGCCATGGTATTTGGGGAAGCCTGCTGGGAGGATTCCCCGTAGGCAGGCAGGGGCATGCTGGGCTGTCCTCTGGCCCAATTCTGTGTACCACGGGAATATTTTATTCCCACGGTCCAGAATCGGGTCCTAACAGACTCGTCTTGCTCGGGGACATCCTGACGGGCCAAACGTACCCCTCTCGGAATTGGGCTCCATATCAACTGGCTCACCTTTATTCACATATTTATTTATGCTTTCAAAGAAATAGAACAGATTGTTAAGGCAAGACTTCCCTTGGCTAAATCCATGTTGACTGTGTACCATTAGACTATGTTTTTCTAAGTGTCCAGTAATTTTGTTTTTAATAATGGTTTCCATCATTTTGCCTGGCACCAACCTTAGACTCACCAGTCTATAGTTCCCCGCATCACCATTGGAGCCCTTTTTAAAATTAGGTGTTACATTGGTCGCCTTCCAGTCTTCTGGTACCATAGATGATTTTAATGATAGGTTAAAAATTACTAATAGCAGCTCTGCTATTTCATCTTTGACTTCTCACAGCACTTTTAGATATATACCAACCAGTCCAGGTGATTTGATGTGGTTTAGTTTATCAACTTGTTTTACTACATTTTCCAGGTTCACAAACATTTCATTCAGCTCTTCTGATTCATCACCGTTAAATGTCCTTTCTGCTATGGGTAACTTCCTCACATCTTCCTTAGTAAAGCCCAAAACAAAGAATTGATTTAGTCTCTCAGCTACAGCTTTGTCCTCCCTGAGTGTCCCTTTTACTCCTTGATCATTCAATGGTCCAACTGACTCCTTCTCTGGCTTTGTGTGTACCTGAAAATTTTTTTATTGTGATTTCTTTCTCTCTACAGCAAACGTTTTTTCAAATTCTCTTTTTGCCTTCTTTATCAGTGCCTTGCATTCAAGTGCTTATGCTGTTTCCTATTTTCTTCATTTGGTTCCTAGTTCCATTTGTTGAAAGGGGTTTTTTTTGGCTCTCTTTCACCTCACCTTTTAACCAAGCTGGCTGTTGTTTGGCCTTCCTTCCACCTTTCTAATGTATGGGATACATGTGGTCTGGGCTTCCAAGATTATATTTTTAAATACAGTCCATGCCTGATGTAAACTCCTGACCTTTGCAGCCACTCCTCTTAGTTTTTCTATTTTTCTCATCATAGTCTTCCTTTGGAAAATTAAACACTGTAACAGTAGATTTCCTTTGAGTACTCATTCCAGTTATTAAGTCAAATGTTCCACACCAATACCCAATGCAATGTCACCTGCTACTCGATATTTCAGAAAATTTTATAAACAAACTTTCCTTGAGGAATCAATATCACACCTACACATAGACACCTGCAACACTGAAACACTTATAAACAACTGGAGAGTAAGCTGTCTTTGCCCCTTAAACAACACACCATAAGAAGCCAAAATGAAGTGCCATCTGGTACACACAGGAACCTAAGCATATCAAGATACAACAAAGAAGGTTGGAGCACAAATGGAAACACTCAAAATCTATTGAACACCAAAATACATACATGAACAAACTTCATGAATACCATGAAACAATCAACAATAACAAAAAGGACTACCTCACAAGGTTCAAAATGAACTCACTAAACTAACCGATAGAACTCTTTGAAACAGTTAAATCTTTAGTTCGATCACCTAACCATGACACAATTCAGAACATCCTTAGCCCACAAACACTAGCCAACTTCAATCAGAACAGGCTAAATAACCCAAACCCAACAACAGTACCACCAGATAGCAGTGTTAATACTACAAATGCAACATGGCAATCCTTCTCCAACATTTCCACAGAATACTTGGAAGATGTTATCAACAGCCTGAACACTATCATATCTCCATTTAACCAATGCCCAGTAAGTTGGGACAAAATAGCTAAGATCGCATTGTCACCTTTTCTTTTAGTACAACTATCACTAACTCAAGAATCGTATGCCATGCAACTCAAGAGAACCTCTATACATACACCAAATACTGAAGAGCTACACATTAGACAGAGCGGATCTAAATTCATATAGACAAATCTCAAGTCTACCTTTCTTAGCAAAAGTTATAGAGAAGGTAGTGCATAAACAGCTCCAGTAGCATATCAATAAATATGCTTCTCTTTACCTACAACAGCATGGGTTCAGACGAGCATATGGGGTAGGTAGAAAGACTTTGCATCACTCTTGGACAACCTGATACTCTGCAAAGTAGGTTCCCTTTTATTGTTTAGTTTTTATGCAAGTTTATTTAAGGAAAGGAGATTTTTGTAGGGACAAATCAGTTTAATAAATTACATTATGTATGGCATTACCTCCCCCTTTTTTCACACTTTCAGCACTGGTTAACGTTTTTTGAAACTTATCAAAAATCCTGTGAGCCAAACGTAGCTGTTTCCTTAGGCACCACTCATAGGTAGGTTATTATATTATTAGTTTTCTAAGAGATATTTATAAACATTAGGATACTCCAGGTTATGCAAGTATCACTCCTGCTTCGTATATACAGACATAGCAAATGCTCAGAAAGATGGAGTATATTTCTATGTTTTATGACTTCTTATCTTCTTTTATCTCTTTAGTTTTTACAAAACCAATATAGAAGGGGCCAGTATAGAGGCAAGCTACAGGTTTGGTTTGTAATTTATAATTACTTTTTATCATATATTTTTTATAATATTTTGTTTTAGTTCACATCCCTGTTTCTTATATTACACCCTTTTATGCTAAAATTGTTTATTGTCCATCTTTTAAATGTAATTATTTCAATGATGTGGTTTGCTATTAATTTGGTCATTGATTTATTTATTATTTAGATTTGTGTTTTGTTATAGTAATTTTATTTCTGGGACATTTATTTAGGAGTTTCCATTATAATATTTTTTAAATTGTTTTTAATTGGATCATGTCCATATTTATATGTATAATTCATTTGTATGAATGTAATAGCTTTCGCTGTATATAGTTTTTTTATATTTTTTAAATATCAATTTTATATTTGTGTGTAGAATTTATTTAAATGCATATTTTTATCATTTTTTAAATTTGTTTTTATGATTATTTATGTTTTTAGTAGGCCTAAAGATCCCCTGAAAAAGGCATAGCCGAAACATGGCCTGTGTTGGGTAATTGGGCATTGTTTGTGGTACTGCCCCTTGCTCATGTGCTTTTGTACACCTAGTTAAGTTTGCATAATAAAGTCTTTTTCCTACCACGTCCAGACTGGGACTTGCTTTTCTTATGTGGTATAGTGCTCCTTTGTTGGACTCTGACATGATGTTTATCCAATCAATATTTGGGTAATTGAAATCCCCCATTATTATTCTGTTGCCAATTTTGCTTGCTTCCCTAATTTCTCATAACATTTCATCATCTGTCTGCTCATTCTGTCCAGTTAGATGGTAGTAAACCCCTACTACTATTTTCTTCCCCTTCACACATGGAATTTCAATCCATAAGGATTCAATGATGCAGTTTGATAGTGTGTGAGGATTTCAAGGTGGCGAAGCAGTATGTCAAGGTGGTGGCCAAAGTCAGAAGGATACTAGGCTGCATACAAAGAAGAATAAACAGCAGTAGGAAGGAGGTATTAATGTTTCTTTATAAGTCATTGGTGAGGCCTCACTTGGAATATTGTGTTCAGTTTTTAGGACTGCTCCTTGCAAATGATATAAGAAGATTTCAATCAGTTCTGAGGAAGGAGACAAAAATGATAAGGGGCCTGTTCCAGAAGGCTTACCAGGAGAGACTTGAAGATCTAACTATTTTACCTTGGAAGAGAGGAGGGATGGGGAGATATAATGTAGATGTTTAAATACTTTAAATGTATTAATGAACAAATTAACCTTTTTAAAAGATGGGGCATCTGCAGAACTAGAGAATATGAAAGAGTGGTGGATGCCTGGAAATCCCCTCTCAATGGAATTGGTGGGGGCAAAAAGAGAGATGGAATTCAAAATAACATGGGACAGACACAGAGGACCTCTTTATAGCAAGAGGAGGGAATCAAAGCAAAGTTAAATAACTTTTTCACTTCAAAAACTAGAGAGGAGTACCTACATGGAGTGTAGGTACAGCCCTAAATGAATGTACAGATGGGGGGGTAATCTGCATGGAATGGCGGGTACAATCCTAAACAAAGGCACATAGGGGAGTAACCTCATGGAACAGCAAGTACAACTCTCACCACCTCATTGGGCAGACGAGGTAGACCATGCAGGTCTTTATTTGCCATCATTTACTGTGTTACTATATCTTGTGATTTCCTGCCCTAACTCCCCCTGCCAATACCTTGCCAGGCTTTCCCACACTGTATTGGTCTTTGTACTATTTATATCACTCCAAGATTGTATTCTTATTCCCTCCACCATCCTGCATGACTTTAAAAGCTCTCTTTCCTTGTCAATGCACTCAGCATCCCATTCTAAGGACAACACATCATGTCACACCTGTAAGAGCACATAGAAGTACTGGAACGGGATTTGATATTCCCCTTACAGCTGAGTGAATGTGCACACACAATTGTTATCTTCATCACGCCCGATCATTACTCTTCCCAACTCCCATGCTTTCCAATCACAAAATATTCTGTTCTTATTTCCAGGAGAGAGGTCCACATTTCTAACAAAGGACAAACGCCTGAAATCCCTTGGACTAAGGCTTTATCTCCAGGAACAAGCAGGAATGAGTCTTCACATATGGGTACGTCGGTACCGACGGAGCCTGCACGGGAATGCTCCCCAGCATCCAATCAGAAGGTTTTTGGGAGCATCCCTCGCGCCTGCGCGCTGACTTCCCGCCTTTCCCACTGCCTCTCCTCAGTTTTCGTTTTTCCACGGAGCCAACAGGATGTCCTCCTGTCACCGCAGAAACATTTTTTCTTTAAAATTCTTATTTCCTTGTTTTCTTGTGCTCGCGGCTGTCTTTCCCGCCGATACCGGTACCGCCGGTGCTTTATTTTTTTCTTTTCTAAACTTAGAGAAATTTTTTCTCCTCAGTTTTGTTTTAACTTTTGGGCCTACCAGGCCTCCCCAACATGGACCCTTCTTCCCCTAAGAAGTGCCTTCACTGTGGAAACATGTTTTTCTTTTTAGACTCCAATGCTTGGTGTCTAACCTGTTTGGGTCCTGACCCTGTTTTCCCTGATCTATCAGGCTTTATTATTGGGAGAAGACCTTCCCTTTTTCGAGTTTCCCTCGATGCCGTTTTTCCTCCTGAGGTGAGGACACCGGTTTATTCTTCTCTCCAGGATCAGGTAACCCAGAAACAGTCTGTTAAGACTAGCCAATCCTTGAGGGGTAAGTCTCATGCCCAGCATGATGACGGCTCCGGCCTTGCCCTCAAGACCTCATTGGCAATAAAACCCCGGCGGGAGTCTTCGGGCTCCAAAGCATTTACGGGGTTTCAGGTTGTTCCTGGGGCTCACCCCTCACAGAACATACCTGAGCCATGCTTGGGGGTGGTATCCGCTTCGAGCGGTACCGATAACCCGGCATCGGCACCGGTGTCGAGTGTTCCACTCTTCACCAGGGATCGTCATCTGGTGTCCTCGGTACCTTCGGGGCCGATCGATACGACCCAGATTGACTTTCCTGTATCTCAGCCATGCTCGGGGTTGGTGCCGGCTTCGAGCGGTACCGATACCCCGGCATCGGCATCGGTGTCGAGTGTTCCACTCTTCACCTGGGATCGTCATCTGGTATCCTCGGTACCTTCGGAGCCGATCGATACGAACCAGATTGACTTTCCTGTATCTTCGCCATGCTCGGGGTTGGTATCGGCTTCGAGCGGTACCGATACCCTGACATCGGCGCCAGTGTCGAGTGTTCCACTCTTCACCAGGCATCGTCTTCGGACGTCCTCGGTACCTTCGGAACCGATCGATACGACTCCGATTGACTTTCCTGTATCGGCATCGCTGATACCACCACCACCGTCGGTACCTTCTAGACATGCATCGATAGACTCGCTCCCTTCGATGCCGAGTCTAGAATCAATATCCAGTCTAGATGACTTGGTACCGACGCGTTTCGGAACCGATCCACATCATTTCCGACTACGCAGTACCAAGGATATTCACCAAGCCTCTCTGGCTACCTCGGTACCGCTTCAGCAGCCCCCGATTACTGCTTCGATGACATTACCGTCTCCGATACCGGTATCGGTATCGATGTCGATTCCTGCAGTTCCATCGGTGCCATCGAGCTTTCTATGCCTAGCTTGGAATCGATACCGGGCACTGATGATGCAGTACTAACTGCCTCGAATCAGAACTGGCAGTATCACTGTCCATCTAGCAGGATTCTTTTTCTGCACCAGTCCAGTATGTCTTCTGGTGCTCAAGCTGCTCCTTCAACCTCAGCTTACCCAGGAATAGTTCCTATTGGAGATCCTTCTTTTCAGAAATTTCTCCTTGACATGGCAACCTTTCTTGCCATTCCTATTCCTGGCTCTACTCTTTACCAAGATCCTGCAGAAAAGGAAAATATAATGCTTCCTTTACATCATTCTTTGCAGGATCTTCTTCTGAGGATGTGGGAATCACCTTTAAAGGTTCCTTCGCCTTCTACAGCCACTAATGTTCTGTATCAGGTGCCTCCATCTCCGGGATTTAAAAAAAAAACAACTTCCACATCATTCCATTGTAGTGGAATCAGCAATGAGGAAGGTAAGAAGCAAGAAGAAGCATTCTTCTTATCCGCCAGGTCGTGCATCTAAAGCACTTGATGCCTTTGGACGTCAAACCTTCCAAACTTCTATGCTGGCTTCAAGAATTATTTCATATATTTTTTATATGAGTCTGACACTTCAGGAGGTCACAGAGAAATTATCTCTTTTGTCCCCTTTTTTGTCAGAGCCTAAGGCTACTGACTATTCCTTGCTTCTTAATCATAGCAGGAATATCTCTTGGTTTCTTTCTCGTGCTTCTCTAGACTCTTTTGAGTCTGTTAGCAGATCCTCTGCTATTGCCATTGGAGCACGTCGTAAAGCCTGGCTGCAAGCTTCAGACTTGAGCAGATGGGCACAACATACACTGGGTAATTCTCCTTGTACTGGAAAAAATCTCTTCAATAGAGAGGCTTTACATCAGGTTGCTCCACTGACATCCCTGGTTCTGGAAACCATCCTAAGCCTTCTTTTTCCCCAGGACGTAGGAAATGTCCTACCAAACCTTCTTTCCCTAAGAAAAGAAGGTTTCACCCTTCTCCTGCCCATCCTCCAGATGTACCCAAGCAAGGGACATCTCATCCCAGACTATAACCAGTCTAATGATAACCAGCAACCATAGGTTCCTGTGTGTTACAATCTACAGTTAACTTCTTCTTAGCAGAAGTTTATTCTTCAAACTCTACACTGGTTTTTTCTTCTTCAGTAGGCTAAGCTGTTAGGATACTTTTGTCCATGGGTTACAGAATTTTCCCCTTCTTACTACTACGAAGGGAGGTTACAACTATCCCATGATAGTTTCTGTCCCCACATGGACATTTTTTTCCTTCAGCTGACTTACCATATGGTAAGTCACCTTCCAACCCCCTCTCTTCCAGGGTTTCCCCTGCTTGAGTGGATACCATACTGAAACACTTCTCTTTCTTTCCAGTGTAGACTTTTTGTTATCCTTCAATGCATGCTCTGAACAACTCATCAGACAGGAACGGGAATATCTCCGCTCCTTTTGTCTGTTTTCTCTCTGTTTTTATACAGGAGAATCCCCCTGCTGTTTTGTTCAGTTGCTGTGCATGCAGGAGTTCCAGTGCTTACTTAGTGCTCATTGCAAGCTACTTTCAACTATCTTGCATAATACTACTCACTGCAGATTATCTTCTTCTAGCCATATCCTTTCCTAGGATGTGGCAACACACCTGACTTCAGTCAGTTTTATCTCATAATTCTCCTGCACAATGCTCTCTGCAATCTTCAGAGAAGCTTACTACTATGGGCCCTTGCTACAGAGCATTGAACTTTATCTCTGAGGGTTTTTTCCATATAGTAGAAAAAACTTATATAATCATTCCATGACTATATGGATTCTTTATACCCTCTTGTCTCCTGTTGTGATACAGAAGACAAGCTTTTTCTGTGTGAATGTCCAAGGAGTTCCCAATCTTGCAGGAATCTACCCCTTTTTCCTTACAGCTTGGCATTATGCTTTTCTGCTCCACTTGGACAACGCATACTCTTTTAGTGTACCTGATACCCCTCTGTCCCTTGGCTGGGTCATCCTGGTGTCTTAGTTTATGCATTTTTCTTTTGTCCTTTGGACATGTCAGAGTCCTAAAGTACTCCTGACGTGCTCTTGCCAGACTGCTCTTATCCTCTGTTTTTTCACGCAACCATCCTGGTTATTCCACTGAACTACATTCCTGCACCGCAGAAATAGATTCTCTATATATCTTCAGGTGGTTTTTACCCCCTTATTATTAGATGAATCTTTTCCCATCACATTCCCCATGTGAATGTTTTTGTAGGGCTCAGTTGCAGTCATGTATCCTCAGACTTATATTCATGTATGTATATGTCCTATACATACATATTTCTGTAATCTGTGTGGGCATAAGTCATACCCATCTATATATATATATCACACATATCTAGACATATATGCACATATATATATATAGATATGTATGTCTCTCCATCTATATATATATTTATATATATATATATATATATATATATGCCCATTGGGAGATGTCCATAGGACGCCATGTATTACCTGCTATCTCCCTACTGTCTGTGCTATAAAGCTTTTACCTTCTTAAGAGGTCCAGACAGTCAACTTGCCTATTCTCATGCGGCTCAGTAAGTGGGAGCGGTTATACACACAATTACTGCTGTGATGTCAACAGCTTCTATTTTTGTTATAGATCTCCCTGTCTATGAAGTATCAAACTTCAATGTCTTCCTATCTCTTACCAGCTAGGAAAGACGGTGTACATCTTCAGTATTTGAGTACACTTCTGTTCTCCTTGGGAATAGGGGCTTTTTTCCATACCCCCTCTTCCCTTCAGGACTGGGCTAATTCTCCAGATCGGTCAGTCTTCTTCTTTTAGTCCTAAATGTTAATAACTCTGTACCTAAAAGAGTTTTCAGCTTTTTCCCATAAAGCTTTCCATTGAAGACCTGCCGTTCTTCTCCTGCCCCAGTTGACACCTGGGTTACCTGCCCATTCCAGGTTTGGAACTTCATCCTCACTGCTGTGAAGTTACCTTGAGGATTCCGCTACTGCATCTACAGTACACTCCATCACAGTTCTACTTCCTACAATCCAGTAGGTAAGCTCTATATTGTACTAGTTCATTAAATATTTTAATGATACTTGACATACATTCTAAAGACTCATTTTTTCTGTAGTCTTTAGATTCGCTGTTCCTCTACAGCTCTTCTCTATTCAACTCCTACCCCCCATCCCTCAGGGGATGCCGGGGATCCAGGTTTGGGAAATGCCGTCCTGTTCCAGGGATTTTATGGGATCTCCCCTGGCACCCACAGCTAGGGAGTCCCCATATGTGAAGACTCATTCCTGCTTGTTCCTGGAGATAGCACAGTTACTTACCTGTAACAAGTGATCTCTGGGAACAGCAGGAATTAGTCTTCACAACCCACCAACCTCCCCTAGGAGTTGTATCTATCTATCTCCTTTCCTCTTTCTCTCCTTCTGTCTCAGCTATGAAACTCAACTGAGGAGAGGCAGTGGGAAAGGCAGGAAGTCAGCGCGCAGGTGCGAGGGATGCTCCCAAAAGCTTTCTGATTGGATGCTGGGGAGCATTCCCGTGCAGGCTCCGTCGGTACCGACGTACCCATATGTGAAGACTAATTCCTGCTGTTCCCAGAGATCACCTGTTACAAGTAAGTAACTGTGCTTTTCTTGCATATGTACCACTAGACACGCTGTGTGGTTTGAATGAATACACTAGCTGTGCATCATAGTACTAAGCAAAGCCTGTTTTGCAGTAGCACTACTGTCACCTCCATGACCACTACTACCACCACCACCTGCAATGCCACCCTGGACAAATAGCTCAGAAGAGGAAAGAACTACCACAGAGGAGAGGAGCATAACATAAAATTCACTAGCAGCAGTTGATGAATTGCAGTGCACCTCTTAGTGGGGGAGAGAATAAAGTTTCCTCTTCAAGTCTCGAAACACTACAATAGAAGTCTGGTAGGAAAGAAAAAGAAAAATATATACTGGCCACATGTCACTCAAGATAAAGAGCCCATAGCTTATACACTAGGGCTAACGATGGGAGTAGCAATATTGTAGACATTGCAGATACAGATAACATCCCTGCCACAGATGAAGACCATGGTGAGTGTGTTCATGTACCCACTGTGGCAGGAGATAAACCACAGAAGTTAATGAAAAAGTTAAGAGGATTAACTATAATTAAGTGGACTTCTGCAGATAAAGAGGAGATAATGTACTGCTGCCTTTATGCTATGAACCCTATATTTAAATCAAGAGGGTATACAAAGAGAATCTGCCAGAAACTGGAAGAGTAATCTTGCCACAAGAAAAAGTGCAGACAATTTAAAATCTCTAATTTCACAGATCAAAGTGAAGAAATTTATGAATGATAACATCTTGAATCAACTAAGCAGTGGCATACCAAGGATGGGGTGGTGGCTGCAGCCCACCCCAAGTGCCAACCTGGAGGGGGATTGCACCCCTGCTGGGCCTACAAAGGCAGTGCAGCAAACTTACCATACAGCTGGCTTGCCACAGTGCCTCGCAATCCAGGACCAGCCAGTCTTCTCTCCCAGCCAAAGTCTTGTGAATCACACCGTACAATGGGGGAGGGGCGCCGCCACTGCAGGGGGTTACTCGATCTGTATGCCAAGGGGGCTGGGTATGCCACTGCAATTGAGGGCTTCTGTGGAAAAAGAAATACAGAGAGGAGGAAGAGACTTAGGTGAGACTACCAGAAGAAAGGTATACACAGAAAAAGAAAGAGCAGTTGAGGGGGAGATGGAGCATGGAGATCTGGAACTGCAGAAGAATGAGATAAGCAAAGGACATCTCAAGAACTCAACTGAAGAGGATGAAAAAAGGGAGGAATTAAAGTTCAAGCTCCTATCCACATGGAAAAAGATGAATATGCTAGTTTCCAGGCAAGGGAAAGATTACCCCAGCTAAATTTAAAATCTAAGGTTAAAAGTATGAGAAATAAAATGAACAAGGCCAAATATATCACACACAATATCGTGCAGCTAAAATTATTACTGAAAGAATATTACCAACTAAAATGCAGGGCCAGAAGGAAAAGAACAATAATAATTTCTTGTTAGAAAAAGTGCATCGAAGGAAAAATAAAATCACTGCATGCAGAGATATCCCCGATAGACGGTTATCTAAAAGAATTAAGATCATCAAGGATATTAAGGAAGATCAAAAACATCAAACTAAAATATGCTGCATTAACAAAAAGAAGACCTTAAATTTATATACTCCAACAATAATTTGAAAGTAGCAGCAGAAGATAGGAAGACAATAGAAAAGAACAATATCAAAATGAACTAGAGAGACTCTACAATATTGTAGTTTTACAGAGAAATGGGAAAGGGCATTAATATGGTTAAAATACCACCAAGTGAAGCTGAAACAGAAACCTTCTGGAGAAAACTGTACAAGGGCCCCATAGAGCACAATCAAGAAACAGGATGATTACCCTGCATATGGGAGCATTTAGAAAAAGCAAGCATCAAACCTATGGAAAGGCCTGCAGTAATAAGAAATTACTGCTGAGAGATGTGCTGAAGCAGCAGTGTATTCTCCTGGATCATGCTGGTGTTAGTGATGATCAGAAGCAAAAGATCTCGCTTGGGATATGCCAACAAGTCTATGCCATCTACCATCAGGTTAGAGACGCAGAGGACCTGAAGAGGAGATGGCGGGAGTTCAAGAGGAAAATCAAGAAAACAGCCATTGAGACCAGTCCTAATGGTCAGCTGAAAGCACTCGATAACTTTGAGCACCCAGTTCTGGACACCGTAGGTAATAAGTCTGTGAGAGGAATGAGCAAGCTAGACTCTTCCAGAGCCCCACAAGAAAACAGTAGGCATCTCTAGCACACTTTGCTCTCCATTCTTATTTGACCCTGCAGTAGCCAGATTTTGGATTATGGTGCAGCAGTATTTAACTTCAGTTCCAATTCAACCAGTGATAATTTCCCCCAAGCAATGATATTGGATGCTGTTAAAGGTGTGGACATTAGGGTGCTCTTAGGAAAATATGGGATAGTAGGGCAACAGAGGAATACACTGCACAAACCTCTGCTTTAGATTGAGAGGGTTCTAGGGGACAGTTGCATTGATGGGCCTCATTCTTGAAAATGTGGGGAGATTATATTCAAATGCTTTTTCCCTGGGTGAGAAGCCAAGTTGTGAATGCACAATAATATAGCTTGCCCTTCTGGACTTACACAAGGAAGTGAAGGGTAGTGGTAGTTGGTGACTCTCTTCTGAGGAGTACTGAGGCATCCATCTGCTGACCAGACTTGAGGTTCCAGGAGTTGTGCTGTCTGCCAGTTGCCAAAATCCGAGATGTTATGGAGAGTTTGCTGAGACTCATCAAGCCTACTGACTATTTTTCGATGCTGCTCATCCATGTCAGCACAAATGATACTGCTAGGTACCTCTCTGTGCATATCAAGAGTGACTTCTGGCTCTGGGAGAGAGAGTGAAACAGATAGGTGTACAGGTGGTGCTAATGAATGGGGAGAGTGTTTTTGATGTTATAATGGGTGATTATCTCACATCCAGTGATCATCGGATGGTGTGGTTCAATATTAGCACTAGGGCTAACAAAGCCCATTAAAAAGTGAGGGTGAAGGTTAAAGAATATGTAGTAGCTGATGAGGGTAAAGTGGAATTGCTTAACAAATATTTCTGCTCTGTATTCACAGATGAAGGGCCAGGGGCAGGATCTCAGAAAAACTGACAAATAGGAACAGAAGTGAACTGGATCTTGAACAATTTTCAAAAGACTATGTTCACAATGAGCTAGCTAAACTAAAAGTAGACAAAGCAATGGGGCCAGATGGGGTACTTAGGGAAGTTCTAGTGGTTACACTATCTGACCTTTTCAAAGCGTCTTTAGAATCTGGCATGATCTCAGAAGACTGGAGAAAGGTGCATGTGGTCCCTTTACACAAACGTGGAACTAAGGATGAGGATGAGAACTACAGACCAGTTAGTCTGTCCTCTGTGGTGAATAAACTAATGGAAAATCTGCTAAAACAGAGGATAGTGAGGTTTCTGGAATCCAGTGGCTTGCAGGATTCAAAGCAGCATGGTTTTATAAGAAGCAGGTCTTGTCAGCAAATCTCATTAATTTCTTTCACTGAGTGACCAGAGAGTTGGACTAAGGGAGAACTCTAGATGTGGTTTACTTAGATTTCAGTAAAGACTTTGACATAGTTCTGCACAGGTGACTTATAAATAAATTGAATGCCCTAGGAATGGACCCAAAAGTGACTGACTGGGTTAGAAATTGGTTGAGTGGGAGATGACAAAAGATACAAATAAACAGCACATACTCTGAGGAAAAAGATGTTTTTGTAATTTACTTTTTATTAAAGTTTTAACTATACAAATACCAACCATTTGTTAATATCCAGATACCTCCAAACAGACCAATGTCTTCCAGATAGCATAATATACAAAAATAACATAAGAACATAAGATATGCCATACTGGGTCAGACCAAGGTCCATCAAGCCCAGTATTCTGTTTCCAACAGTGGCCAATCTAGGTCATATGTACCTAGCAGTTTCCCCAAGGGACACAGGTTCCACAATGCTTGTATTGGTTCAAGCATTGATATTCTGGGTCCCTTCTTAATAATGGTTTATGGACCTTTCCTCCAGGAACTTGTCCAAACCTTTTTTAAACCCAGCTACACTAACAGCCTTTACTACATCCTCCGGTAACAAATTCCAGAGTTTGATTACACGTTGAGTGAAAAAATATTTTCTTTTATTAGTCTTAAATAGTTTACCCTGTAGCTTCATTGCATGTCCCCTAGTCTTTCTATATTCTGATAAGGTAAGCAATCGATCTACGTTTATCTGTTCCACTCCGTTCATTAATTTATAGACTTCTATCATATCTCCCCTCAGCCGTCTCTTTTCCAGGTTAAAGAGCCCTAACCTTTTTAGCCTTTCTTCATAGGAGTATCCTTCCATCACCTTTACCATTTTGGTGGCTCTTCTCTGAACCTATTCTAAAATAGCTATATCCTTTTTAAGATACGGCGACCAGAATTGCACACAATATTCAAGGTGCGGTCTCACCATGGAACGATATAGAGGCATTATAATAACTTTTGTTTTATTTTCCATTCCTTTCCTTATCATACCTAGCATTCTATTTGCTCTCTTGGCCACTGCTGCACACTGGGCCGAGGGTTTTAACATGGTATCCACAACGACGCCTAAATCTTTTTCCTCGGTGGTAGTTCCTAATGTGGAACCTTGCATCGTGTAACCATAGTTTGGGTTGTTCTTCCCTAGGTGCATAACCTTGCACTTATCCACATTAAATTTCATCTGCCATTTTGATGCCCAGTCTTCCAATTTATCAAGATCCTCTTGCAATTTTCCACAATCCTCTTGGGTTTTAACAACTTTAAATAGTTTTGTGTCATCTGCAAATTTGATAACCTCACTCGTTATTCCACTTTCCAGATCATTTATGAATATGTCAAAAAGCAGCAGACCCAGCACAGATCCCTGGGGTACACCACTATTCACCTTTCTCCATTGGGAAAATTGGCCATTTAGCCCTACCCTCTGCTTTCTATCTTTTAACCAGTTTCTGATCCACAATAGTACACTGCCTCCTATCCCATGACTCTTTAGTTTTGCCAAAAGTCTGTCATGAAGGACCTTGTCAAAGGCTTTCTGAAAGTCCACATACACAATATCAACCGACTCACCTTTGTCCACCTGATTATTCACTCCTTCAAAAAAACATAACAGATTAGTAAGACAAGATCTTCCTTGACTAAAGCCATGTTGGCTGTCTCCCATTAGGTTGTGACTATCTACATGCTGAGTAATTTTATTCTTTATGATGGTTTCTACCATTTTTCCCACCACTTCCCCCACCCCTCCCTTCCATCCTCGCTTCCACCCTCCCACCCTCTTCCACCAACTTTGCATTTAGAGAGGTGCTGCACAGGAAAAGACTGGGGTCCATGTCTTTTCAAACCTTGGTGCCCAGCATATCACAGTGCAGTGAGCCACTCCATTTACATCATACTCTGCATTCTAGCCCACCAAGACTGCAATGTGGGTTTCTGCTCAGATTTCCACTATAACTCAATCTCACATCTCACCCCATTCATACATAATGCCAGCAATTACCCTACCAGCCCCTTCCAGCTTTCTTCCTTCCCTTTGTCGCGACCCTTAGGTGCGGGCCTGACTGTGCGGACCCATGAGATCCTGCTCTCATACACCGCCTGTGTTCTGCTGCCTCCTGATTACATTCCATCAGCACCCAAATGTCTACTTCAACAGCCCTCAGATCGGGTTCTCGGAGCTCTATCAGCGTGCCAAGGAAACACTGACGAAGTGCCCACAAAGGAGGGTATGCCGAATCTATATGAATGCTATTCCAGCCTATTACCGTCTCCCCTTAATCAGAGACACTCCGCTGCTGTAAGTTAACCTGAGAGGTAATTTAGAAATAAGTATGCTAGATATTAACTACTCAGGCATTAACTCTTAACCTATGACGTGTTGTACTATTACTATCAGATAAACAGTAAAAGAGATGTAGTTAACTGCTTTACTAAGTATCTCTAATGTAACCAGCACCTTGTAATAACACTGTCTCTACTACTATAACAATGTTTCAACTGTGATGTACTTATAAGTTCTCTCACAAAAGCTGTATCCTAGCCCCTTTCTCTCTCTCTCTTTCATTACTTTCTCATATAGATATTGAGAAAGCACCATACTTGACATACTCCCTGTATCCCAAGTCAGCCCTGTATACCCCAGGTCCTATTGTGACGCTATATTCATTCACCAGAGAGAACCTCACAGAAAGCTAATCATGCCTACCTCGACCCTAACCCTCGCTCTCCTCTATACCATTGCCATGAATATCCATGACTCTGATGAAATCATACATGACCATAATCCTATCCCAGTACTCCTAGGTTCAAATAGAAAACACCACTACAATTATCACCAACCTCAGCCAAACCTACAATATAGGAGGCAGACACACCTGCTCTACATAACACTAGATTTCACCACCAACACAAAGACCAACAAAGATGACGTGCAACATGACCTCAGGTGTGCACTTATCAACGCACGGTCTGTCCGCAACAAATGGCCAGCCATTACAGACCTAATATCCAACCACAACCTAGACTTACTAATGGTCACTGAGACATGGCTCTCAGACTCAGACGCTGTCTAGTTAACCAAATCACCCCCCCCCCCCTAACTTCTCTCTCTTCTCTTGTAACAGAGATAATAGAAGAGGTGGAGGAGTTTTCATAATAGCAAAATCTGCACTACAATACCGAGTGACTCTAACCAGGAGCACACAGCACCTAGACACTATAACTATCGCAAATAGAATCAACACTATCAATCTCATTTACTCGGCACCAAACACAGTATCAGATGATCTCTCTGACATAATCAACTTGGCTTACAACCCTGATAACCCTAACAAACCAAATTGGTTGATGGGTGACTTTAACCTCGCCTCCCTACATCAGGATTTATCTAATACCTTCCTGGATGCAATGACAGACCTTGGATACAAGCAAATTGTAAACAACCCTACCCACCAACGAGGGAACATCCTTGATCTTATATTCATTCCACCAGCAGTCACAAGCACAAGTAGACAAATTCAACTCTCTATCACCCCAGTCCCTTGGTCAGACCATAGCTTGATTACATTTCGATACCAGCAGATCCAAATACACTCATCCAACCAGTCATAACAACAGAAACTTCAGGGCGATTTAAGCTGCTGGACATAGAGGTGCTCACCAAGCAAGCTCTACCAAAACTATCCCAGCCAACAGACAACCTGAATGAAATGATCACCAACTGGAATGACACCCTCTATCAGTACGCCCAACAACCAACCATACACAAGAAACTGCCACCCAATAATCGTCCCAATAAAAAGCAGGATGCTCCATGGTTCTCTCCAGAGCTATGAACATCTCTACTTCAACTAAGGAAGCTAGAGAGAAAGTGGAGACGTGCCTTAACTCCTGGAACCAAGAAGAATACCTTACTCACCTGAAAACTCATCACGAACTAACTTGGGCTACAAGGAAGGAGTTCCATTCCGAACTACTCAGCCAAACACTAAACAGACCACGTGATCTCTTCAATTTAGTAAAAATGCTAACCAAAGAGCTGTCGCCACCGCAACAAGAATTCATACAACCACAACTATATGCCAACTTCATCCAATCCAAATTAGTCAAGACGAATACAACTTCATTACAAGTTCTGACCCAATCCCCCCAGACTCAAACCTCACTCGTTAAATTTTCACCTCCATCAAGAAAAACCATTGAAGACATTATTGCCGCCATAAATACCACCACAACACCAAATGACCCATGTCCAGCACCATGGATCAAAACCTTGCGTGCTGAACTTAGCCCTTGCATAGCTAGGATCGCAAAATTCTCCTACCTAACTGGGGTTTTCCCTGCTGCCCTTAAACAGACATCAATTCGTCCACTGCTAAAGAACAACCAGATGGATCCAAAGAAGCAAGAGTCTTACCGTCCAATTTCTAGTATTCCTTTTCTAGCCAAAATACTTGAGAAGGAGACTCAGAGGCAGATCCAGCATCACATAGACACATCAGCCCCATTGGACCCATGCCAACACGGATTCAGAGAAGCTCATGGAGTTGAAACACTCATGACTTCGCAATTCAACAAACTCATATGCGGGATTGACAACATACAGATGGCCTTCGCAATGATTTTCCTTGACATATCGGCGGCATTTGACTCAGTTGACCATAAGATTCTTCTAGATAGACTTCATGAAAAAGGCATCCAAGGTCTCGCTTGGGACTGGTGCAAATCATACCTAGAAGATCGATGGCAACAGGTCCGTATAGGCAACAATACATCTGAGCACTTCTGACAGAAGCAAGGAGTACCCCAAGGCTCTTCCTTATCTGCACTGCTTTTTAATATATATATGCAGCCAATCTGCCAAATCACCAGAGACTTCGGTATATCTTGCCTATTATATGCAGACGACGTGCTAATTTTCACACCGATCAACATCTCAAATCCTGACTACTCAGCGCTAATCAACTGCTTCAATGCAATAACTGACTGGCTTCTCAATCAGAACATGAGAATAAATTTCAAGAAAACCGAAGTCCTCATAGCCACAAGAAACAAGCGATTTTCTCCCCCACCAACCCTCATAGTAAGAGACGCAGAACTTCCAATAAAGGCCACCATAAGGCCTTTATTGTCAACCAAATCCCAATATTGCAGAGCCATGGAAGGAGATGGTCTAGTGCATCTCGTAACAACTCAGACTGGGATACACGCCCTCGCCACTCCCATCTCCTCCATATTATTCCTCAACATTCCATCAGAGACAAACAATCTGAAAAACCTTACCCCACAGCCTAAAATGTGCCCTCATCAATGCACGTTCCATCCGGAAGAAATGGCCAGCTGTCACTGACTTAATCTCCACTCATGAACTCGACATACTCATGGTCACAGAGACGTGGTTATCTGAGGAAGACAATGTCATAATCAACCAGCTCCTCCCCCCAAATTTTACAGTACATACCAGTCACAGGCAAGATAAAAGAGGTGGTGGTGTCCTCATCCTCACCAGTTCAGACCTCCAGTTCCAGACGATGCACTCCACTAGCACAAGTCACATGGAAACCATTACCATTTCCAACAGACACTGCTCAATCAGCTTGCTCTACAGAGCACCCTCCACTTCAATGGATGAGCTTGCCTCTATCATTGAGCTTGCCTCCAACACTCATAGCCCACACACCCCAACATGGATCCTAGGTGACTTCAACCTATCAACGTTACAGGATAATCAAGCATCTTCATTCCTTGATGCCCTTGAGAACCTCGGCTTCAAGCAACTAGTGAAAGTCCCCACTCACACTAAAGGCAACACCCTAGATCTGGTATTCACCCCACAGTCATCCCTCAATCCATCTCTTGATCCCATTACATCCATAACTCCCATTCCCTGGTCAGATTACAAATTGATCATCCTCCAGATTCCTTCAAGCAAAATCCTTTCCAAGAGCATCAAGACATCGGCTAACACAGTGAGACCAACCACTAGATCTTTCAAGTCATTTAACAGAGAGCTCATCCTCGCTGAAACTCAACAGCTCATCAATACCACCACCATGAACCTTGAGGACCTAGTTTCTTACTGGAACAGTAGCCTCAGTGCCATTGCTGTGCGTCCTCCATCAAAAAAGCATTCAAGGAAAAGAGAGAATGCCCCTTGGTACACAGCGGACCTTAGAGAATCCCTCATTCAATTACGGAAACTCGAAAAACGCTGGCATCGCTCCCATGCTATTATTAACCTGACAGCATACAATAGCCATCTGGCTGCTCACCGGAAGGCAATCTCCGAGTCAATGAAACGGTACCATTCTGATACCTTGATGAGATCTCTCAATAAGCCACATGACCTTTTTGACCTAGTTAAGTCCCTATCTAAGGAGCCATCCTGTGGGCCTCAAGTTGAGATACATCCTCAAGACTTTGCATCACACTTACAATCTAAGATGTGCCCTAACAACATAACCACTACTACAACCACCACCCTTGTGCAGGATGTTCCAGGAGCTCTTTCTGCATTTTCTATCACCTCTAAGAAGGGAATTGAAGACACCATTACAGCCCTCAACATCACCACATCCCAGTCCGATCCATGCCCTGCCTTCTGGATCAAGGAGCTCCGCAGTCACTTCAGCCCAGTAATTGCCAACATAATGAACCTCTCCTTTTCAACAGGTTCATTCCCTTCAGCCCTTAAGCATACCTCAATTAGACCCCTGTTGAACAACTGCAATCTTGACCCCCTAAGGGTAGAGTCCTACAGACCCATCTCTAGCATACCTCTACTTGCTAAGATCATTGAAAAGGAGGTCCAACGACAGTTACAGGATCATATTGATACTGCTGCACTGTTAGACCCCTGCCAACACGGCTTCAGGGAATTTCATGGCGTTGAAACTCTCCTCACCACCCTCTTCAGCAAGATAATCACCGGCATAGATAACATCCGCCAAGGTTTCGCCCTCATCTTTCTGGACATTGCCGCAGCGTTTGATTCAGTGAATCACGAACTCCTGTTAGCGAGACTAACTGAGAAGGGCATCAGTGGAACAGCGCTGGAGTGGTTCAGGTCCTACTTATCCGGAAGATGGCAGCATGTCCGCTCAGGAGACAGAACTTCAGAACCCTTCCACCTAGATCAGGGAGTCCCTCAAGGCTCCTCACTTTCTGCCCTTCTGTTTAACATTTACATGCAACCAATCTGTAAGATCATACGGTCATTTAATGTTGACTGCATGCTTTATGCCGATGATGTTCTGCTTTACACCCCTATCTCCACTGACCATTTAGATCTCTCCCCTCTAATAAGCTGTTTCAATGCAGTATCTGACTGGCTTCTCTCCCAAAACCTCCGTATACAACATAAGAAAACAGAAGTCCTCTTTATCACTAGGAATCCTAACTTCATCCCACCACAGTATCTCAAAACTAAGGAAGCTGAATTGCAATCCAAAAACTCAATACGCTACCTGGGAGTCACTCTGGATCAACGCCTGGATATGAAGTCCCACATAGGAAACACAGTCAGAACAATATACTACAAGATCCGTTCTCTGAGGCACCTACGCTCCATGTTGGAGCCAAAGGATTTCAGAACAATCTACCAAGCACTGATCATGCCCCACTTCGATTTTGCTAATGTCATTCTTCTAGGTCTTCCTCAATCCACCTTAAACCCATTACAGCTGGCAATGAACGCCGCAGCAAGGGTCCTTCAGGGAGCCGCCAGGAACGACCACGTTACACCTCTGCTAATTCAATTACATTGGCTACCCATCCAGGCCAGAATTATCTTCAAAACTCTACTTCTCACGTTCAAAGCTCTCAATATGCTCTCAGCTGCATCCTTATCTGCCCTTATTCACTCTACTACACCAAACAGAGCAAGAAGATCCACGACCATCAACTCCCTAAAGCTCCCAAAGGCCCTTACTAGCTGCTCTTCATCTACAGCCAACAGAGCTTTTATTCTCTGTGCCCCTAGGTGTTGGAATGCACTTCCCCCTGGCATCCGGGCTATCAACAGCTTAATACAATTTAGGAAAGCCCTCAAATTTTATCTCTTCAACAAGTACCTTATAGAGTCAGCGTTACCCATTGACCGCAGTGTTTCCACTCAGTTATTCAATTCCTCGGTGTCTCAATAACACGCCAAGGCTGACTCTCTATAATTATTGAATATATTCTTATCAACTGTTCCTAGTAACATGTTCCCATGCAGTAGTATTACCCCTGTAAATAGACTGTAAATAGTTTCCCCTGTTATCCAAGTTCCTTCCCTTGTTATCTGTAAACTCATGCATGTTGAATGTACTGAGATTTTTTGTTCTATGTGAACCGCGCTGATGCTGAATAGTGCGGTATATAAGAGAATTTAAATAAATAAATAAAAAAATCTTGGTGTGATACTCGATCAACAACTTAATCTTAAGGAGCATATAAAAAGCACCGTAAGGACAATTTACTACAAGATAAAAACACTGCGCCACCTGAGACCCATGCTGGAGACCAAAGATTTCTGTACAACTTTCCAAGCAATAGTCACACCTCACTTCGACTATGCGAATATCATTCTGCATGGCCTCCCCAAGAATACACTAAGTCCACTTCAACTGGCGATGAACGCAGCGGCCCGCATCTTGTCCGGTGCTTCAAAGAGAGATAATATAACACCGATCCTAATGGATTTACACTGGCTCCCGATAAGCTGCAGAATATTATATAAAACTCTCCTCATCACTTTCAAGGCCATTAATAAAATATCCCCTGCATCGATCTCAAATCTCCTCACCCATGCACCAAACAATAGATCCAGGAGACTAGTAGCCGAAAACACGCTAGTTACTCCTAGTAATTCCACAAAATGGACGCAACTAACTACTAACAGAGCTTTTGTGTCTTATGCTCCCAAATGCTGGAACAAACTACCTCCCAGCATCAGATCAATCAGGGACATCATTCAATTTAGAAAGGCCATTAAGCACTATTTATTCACTTTGCACTTCAACCTACCTTACCTACCTTAGCATTGCCTTCCGCCTGACCACCCTTAATTGCCTCTCACATAGCTATAACCCAGAACAGAGGTAATAGAACTGCGGAAAGTGCTGCTTTTCTGTAAATATCAGGCCACGATGTTACCTGTTTAAATGTATATAGTTTTCCCCTGTTCATACCCAGTTTATATTCCCTGTTATCTGTAAACCTATGTCAGTTTTATCCTGACTAGGTAATACGTTGTTTAATGTAAACCGCACTGATGATGAATAGTGCGGTATATAAAAACTGTTAAATAAATAAATAAAATAAATATCTAATAGCACCCCTTTAGGTGCCCACTCCTGGGGCTGCTGGAGCATTGGTCGCATAAAGGTTTCAACTGCTAAACAAAATGGTTGGATTTCCAGGCAGTGCCACTACATGTGCAAAAAGCCCCCCGCCCTCCCCAACCTCTCCAGCATAGTGGTGAGAACAAGGGATTCATTTTGTGCAACCAAACTGGTGTAAGATACCAGCAGTATAGCACTTAATAACCATTCTCAATGATTACACTTGAAATAGACACTTTACCAACTCTCCAGAACACCCCCTCCTATTGCTTGGATTCAAAATCAGTCCCCAGCAACTTTTCCCAAGCTTTTTGAAAATTAGCTTTCTCCAGCTCCCCTCCCAAGAGTATCTTATAGATTTTGGAAATAATCTTTGCTATCTCATACCAACAGATTACCTTGAAATTCTGAAGCCCCTCTGCCCGAACTCTCACATATTCCCTAGTGCTCATGAGGTGCCACATTTGTAAATATCCATAGAAATCTTTCTGCAGTACCCCATATTTCTCCTGCAAGTCTGCAAAGGACTTCATCTCCCCATCATCACAGAACTGTATCAAAGAGCGCAATCCTAATTGTTTCCATTGGCGATAGACAGGGTCATGAAGACTTGGTTGAAATGGTCCGATTCTTTTTAACATTTTTGTACAGTAATTGATATTGATGAAGGGCTATCAGGTAAGGTTTGTCTTATCTAATTACCTAATTTAGAGTATGGTGTGCAATTCTGGAGACAATATAAGAACATAAGAAATTCCATACTGGGTCAGACCAAGGTCCATCAAGTCCAGTATCCTGATGAGGTAAGTGGCTTCAAAGAGTTAGCTGTGAAAGAACTGACAAAAGCTTTGGCCAACCACACAAGCACACAAAATAGTTCCCCTTTGTTGTATAGAAAAAATACTTTATTCTTTAAAAATGAACACCAAAACTCCCTTCAAGAATTAACTTTTTAAAAAGACAGCAAAACCTCTTTAAGAATTAGCTTTTAAAAAATAATTCTTTAACTCCTTGGAGAGCTTTCAGGCAGATCATTTATTTTTTATTTTATTTATTTACATTTTCTTATATACTGTGCTATTCTGCATCAGTGTGGTTTACATTGAACAGGGCATTATAACTTGGAGATAACTATTTTACAGGGAACATGGGCTATGGAGGGTTAAATGGCTTGCCCAAGACCACAAGGAGCACCTGTGGGACTAGAAACCCCAGTCCTTCCAGCCCAAGGTTGCTGTCCTCTAGTGGGATTTGAACCCCCGACCTTCCGGCCTGAAGTACCTTGCCCCAACCACTAGGCCACTCCTCCACTCTTGCTTTGCAGTAGAGTCCTTCAGGAATACCAGTATCTGAAAGGCCCTGTAGATTCTTGCCCAGTCACAGAAATGTGGTAGTAGTAAGAAAGATAAACTTTAATAAACTTCAAACACCATGCTGCCCGACACAGGCCGTGTTTCGAAAAAGACTTCTTCAGGGGATACTCTGGTGTACTACATATATATAAAAACATAATAAATAATAATAAATATTAAAAATAAATATTAATAATAAATGTTAATAGATCATAAAACCAATTGTATAAACAAGTATAAACCATATGGACATATTATATAATCAAATACATACGGTTATAAAAAATGACCAACAATCAAATTAAAACAACTAAAATCAAACGTAATCTCATCAATTAATGTATAAAAACTATAAATAAATAAATAAATAATTCCTAAAAAACATTGAAAACAGACGTGCACTTTATAACAACTTAGTTAATATCATTAAAAAGATATGAAAAAACACTTAAAAAACTTCATAATTCATTGACCATACAATTGAAAGGGTGAGTAACTTTTAATTAATAAATAAAAATACACTACAGGAAAAGAGACTTTGCTTATTATACTCAATTTATCTCTCGAAAATAATCAACAAAACAAAAACGAGAAGCAGGAGTGAGTACCTAAGGTATATATTATCATCACTATATTGAGTTAAGACCCCTTATTTAAAAATTGTATCTCCTAGGAGAACATTCTAAACAACTAACAGTCCCTAAATGAACATCTTAATTGTTATTTCAACTGGTGCCAAATAGACATCAGGATTCAACTAAAAACATTGTGTATGTTCTAAAACCCTAAAATAATAAATAAATAAATACATGTTGAACGGTATGGTATTAAGTCAATAATCCATGACTAATTTAGACTTTTCCATAATGATGACATTAAAAAAGTGCAAATGTGCAAACTAAATAATATGCCCTACTGCAAATCTCCGTTATACCGCATCATTATAGAGATAATTATATCTACTATGTGTATTCCAAACCGAATCCAATAATCTCCACAATGTTAAAATTGTACCTGAATCCTTCATGTGCGTTATCAATGCAAACCCGTTGTAAATAGAGAACCTTTTCCGTGGGTATTCATTCACCTTCACGCGTCACTGAAAAGTGCAGAAACGCGTTCATGCTCGTAAAACTTGTAAATAAAATCCTATACACTTTTAATGCACCGCCCAAAAAAATTACCCAAAGTGTGAACAGTCTTTTCTCCGCCCTGCAATGATCAAATCAACTTGTTCGCTATAAGTCCAAAACTCAAAAACTATATTGTTTAAAAGAACTTTTAAATTAAATATGCTGCCATAGCATTAAAAAAATGTGATGTCAAACCCTATAGCCATCATATATTACAACATTTCGCAGTACTATAGTGCTGTGTTCACTCATTAAAATCGTAGCACGCAAACCTATGCACACAGTTACTTCTACACAACGTAAGCTGTGCGATCCAAACTGGAGCTTCAGGAACATTAGCCCTTTGCATCTAAATGTATATCTCACTGTCCCCTATATTGTTACCTGCATTCATCTTGCAGAGAATAAGTATACATAAACTTACAAGACCCTCGCGGTTCATCCACTACTTTCCACCATAAATAGATGTTTCATAACGACATCAATCCTTATGCTTTAATCACCTTCTGCAATCTGCGGGGATGTGTATGCAATCCTTTCAAAAAACGCCTGCACTTGTGCTGTAAAAACCTTCCACAAACCGCGGGAAACCATATGTCATGATGATGCAATCGATCGCTGCTATTCACCACAGTGAAAACTGCGATTCACCTCCCTGTTAAACAAAATAAACTTTTCCGATCGTGCTCCTCTTACAGAGGAGCACGATCGGCAAAGGCTTTATTCTTTAAAAATGAATAGCAAAACCCCCTTCAAGAATTAGCTTTTAAAAAAGACACCAAAACCCCTTTAAGAATTATCTTTTAAAAAAGAATACTTAAACTACTTTGAGAGCTTTCAGGTAGAATATTATCTTGCTTTGCAATGGATTCCTTTAGGTACTGGGGCAACTTGACAATAGTGATCATAGCATGATCGCGTTCGATTTAATAAATGGAAGAAGGACGCAAGGAAATCCACAATACTACCTTTTAACTTTCAAAAGGGAGACAATGATAAAATAAGGAAAATAGTTAAGAAAAAACTAAGAAGAGCAGCAGCAAAAATTAAAGATTTATATCAAGCATGGGCATTGTTTAAAAACACTATCTTGGAAGCTCAGACTAGATATATTCCATGCTTTAAGAAAAGTGGAAGGAAGGCCATAAAACTGCCAGCATGGTTTAAAGGCGAGGTCAAAGACGCTGTTGTAGCCAAACAGGCATCCTTCAGAAAATGGAAAAAGGAGCCAAATGACAAAACACTCAGCATGATTGTTTGTGGAGGGGTCCAGTACCCTGGTAGCTGGGCCAATGCCTCCAAAGGTTGGTTGGGGGATAGTGAGGTCAGGAGAGCTGGTCAGCGACTGGGTTGGGGGGAGGAGGGTTTCCATACTGAGATTTCAGTGGGGCAGTAGGTTGGTGGGCATAATGAGACAGAGCTGTTGTACGACTCTCTCAGCAGTGATAAGGAGCAACGGTCTATGTGCAGTGGTGTGCAGCCTTCTGGTGATGTGACTCTTCACAGGTCAGAGCCTGCTGCAAAAATGCAGGTTGGTATCTTGGGGAGGAGGGTGCTGCTATTGCTCCGTGTGCTGTCGCTCAACAGGAGGATCAGAATTTAAAGTGGGATAAGATCCTTGTACATTCTTTACAGGACCGTGTGATTGAAATTTTTGAGGAATTTGCAGAGGGTGGTTAGTCGCATGAGTAGTGAGTCTGATCAGTCTTCTCCAACCTGATCAGCATCGCAGGCAGGTAGCGGAGGAGGGAATACCCCCGCACCCCCCCCCCCCCGACAAGGGCAATCGGGCCCTGCAGCAACAGCTCAGCACAGGACATAAATGGAGCCACACGCACAGGCGGGCCAAAGCCTGAGGGCCTCGCCAGAGGGCCCTTTGGTGTGGCCCTTAGGTGTGGACCACAGAAAAGAGCAACGCAGAAGGTCTAATGTTGCCGCGACTAGTAACACGGAGCTCTCTCAGCTGCCGGGCACCATAAATTCACCTCTGATCTCAAAATCACTGAACAAGTCACGAATAAAAGCGCGACAATTTCAGCAAAGAACAACACCCATTCAGAAGGACAAACAAAGCTGTACATGCTCAGTACCACACCTTGAAAATATTCCTTATTTAACAACTTGTAGTGTAAGTATGTAACAATGTGAGATCATTACAAATAAGTCCGATAACAAATATCTTTATTGCACTAACCAGCTGTATTATTTAGACATACTTTATTGCTCATCTTTGTATGAATATTACCACATCATATTATTAAATGCACACCTTTCCAGGCAAATCAATTTCACCCGCTAATGGTGTTACCACTATTGCCCACACAGTTTAACCTTCAACAGCCAGCACCATGCTTACTTCTCCTAATCAACTACTGTTACATCCTTTATCTCTAAGGTACCATACAGCAAATAAGGATTTCAAACTCACCCCTTGGATCTTTGACAGTATATGCCTCACCATTCATCTCATAACTCAGAGCCTTGCATATCCACACATACAACATAATCATACCCAAAATATATCCCGATCTGATACATCCCCACCCATATAGATTATAGAATTAACACCGGAACTAAAACAAACCCAAATAGATTAATTCACATTCAACCAAACATGAACTATATATACCCATTATAAACCATAAGACACTAACATGCTACCTTAACAATGCATGATTGGTAAGAAATAAAATACAGTTAATCCGTGATATATTCATAGATCACAACCCCAATATTTTCTGCATCACAGAAACATGGTTACTAGATTCAGACCATGTTTTAATCAACCAGCTAAAGACCCAAGGTTACAACATCAATCAATGCTCCAGAGAAACAAAAAGAGGCGAAGGTGGCCTCATCCTTACAAAAGAGGCTGAAATCATTCCTCCTGATGGCTAAAAATGTTGAGGATATAGACATCCTTGCCATTAATAAAAACTACCTATCCATCTGCCTAATATACAGACCCCCGAATTTCAACCCTTACAGCCTAGGACCATTATAGAAACTGTTTGTACTTCATCAAAGAAGAAACCACTTATTCTTTTAGGTGACCTCAATCTAGCATTCCTACACAATACCAGTGCCACTGCATTCCTAAACTCTTTGACAGATATGGACTATCACCAAATAAGCAATGTCCCCACCCACACCAGAGGAAACACTCTAGACCTAGTATTCGTACCTGACAACATCCTCAAATACTCCCCACAAACAGAACAAGTCCCATGGTCAGACCATCATCTAATAAAATCTGCCATCCCATCTCCTTAACCCACCAACAAACACCAAGAAAACACCTATCAGAAGATTTAAGCCATTGGACAAGGATAATTTTCTAAATGAAATACTCGCACAACTTAACACTAACACAAAAAACCTAGAAGATTTAATAATCAATTGGAATGAAGTCATAGATAAAGCTGCTACAGTAAAGACCTTACACCATATTAGAAAAGACAAACAACAGCAGAATGGTACACTCCTGTGCTAAAAAAGGATAAAAATCTCTCTACGAAAGATAGAATGTACCTGGAGGGCCACAAAGTCCACCGAACACAGATTATTATACGTGAATACCCTACAACAATTCAAAACCACCATTAACAACAAAAAGAAAGAAAGAATATTGCTCCAATATACTCACCAAATCCCTTAACCACCCTAAGGAGTTATTGATATAGTAAAAACTCTTACTCGCAATCCTAATGAAGACGAATTAAAAAAACCCTCCAATCAAACCACAGGCACTAACAGAATTCTGTAAGGAAAAACTAAAACCACCAACAATAGATAGTGCTCTATCACTTGATAGCATCCTCACAAATAAGCATATGTGGGCTATATTTTCCCAAATTAAACTAGAAGCACTCTGCAAAACACTAACCAAACTGAACACAACAAATTCTAGCCTAGACCCATGCCCAGTCAACTGGATAAAGGCATCTAAAACAGAACTATCTCCCTTCATACTCACCGTAGTAAACTCATCCCTAAAACAAGGACATTTAACCACAATTACTAAAATAAGCTGCGATCTGCCCCATACTAAAGAATACCTCCCTAATCAAAAAGTCCCTCCTCATACAGACCAATATCAAGCCTCCCTTTTATGGCCAAAATAATCAAGAAATTGGTACAAATCCAACTATAGGACTACATGGACACTTATTCCCCTTTAGACAAACACCAATATGGCTTCAGGCCATACCACGGCATAGAAACTCTTCTTCTCGCATTACGTGACAAACTGATTCGAGATATAGATAACACCAGACAAGCATTTATTCTTACATTCTTAGACATTACAGCAGCATTTGACAGTATCAACCACAACATAATGCTTAACAGACTTTAACAAATAGGGATAAAAGGAACTGTAATACAATGGTTTCAGTCATACCTGTCAAACTGAACATAAAAAATCAAAATTGGGACAACAGAACCATACAAGCAAGTACAAGGCCTATCTCAAGGCTCTGCCCTCTCAGCACTGCTTTTTAACATTTATCTTCAACCAATCTGCACAATCTTTAAAAAATTCCAAGTATTCTACCTCATCTATGTGGATGATATTATAATATATCTCCCAAGAAACATCAACAACCCCACTCTCCACAAATTACAGACTGCCTAAGAGAAACGTCAAAGTGCCTTAACAAGCATAATCTCCACATCAACCTCAGTAAAATAGAAGCAACGTATATAATGAGGAACCAAAACTTTTCACCGCCCCCTAAAATTTAACCTTATTGACACAGACCTCCTAGTAAAAAATGAAGTAAAATACCTTGGGATCACCTTAGACCAGTCCCTTAGCATGTTCACATATAAAACTCACTACAAAGAAAATCTATTACAAACTCAGAATGATACAGCAGCTAAGATCCTTACTCCCAACTCGTGACTTTAGATCAGTCCTCCAGGCACTTATCACACCGCACTTCGACTTTTGTAACAGTATCCTACAAGGTCTACCTAAACAAGCCCTAAACCAACTCCATATGGCCCAGCATGTGGCAGCCCGAATAGTCTGGAAGGCACATCACACCTATTCTATATAACCTGCATTTGCTCTCGCCCCAAAGCCACATTAACTACAAAACCCTAATGACAACTTTCAAACTTATTAAGGAAATAGCCCCATCCTACCTCACATCACTCATCTCTAAACCAGAAGACCCTAGACTCAGAAGAGACTGCACACAGAATAAACTTGCAGTCCCATCTGACTTCAGAAAATCCAATTGAGCCACAAACAACAGAGCATTCGCACACTTTGCACCCATACTTTGGAACAAACTGCCTGCTGAATTAAGAGCAATCAAAGACTTTTCCACATTCCGTAAAAAAAAAACAACCTTATCTTTTCAAACTGCACTTTGCAAACTTATATGATCCCATCAACCATGATCCTACCTAATAACATACCTAAAATACACAGAACTCAACCACACCCGCATACTATAAACACACACTATTTAGTACTTAGAACGCTACTGCATGTCAAGCCCAGACCCAAGTCATGGTCCATTGTATATAGTTTACAATAGGACTGCTAACTCAGTCCTAAGTTCATTGTTCAGAATTCTTTGTATATAGTTATAGAAATGTTACATATAACCACTAGTGTTCAATGTAAACTACATTTGATCACTGGAAAAAGTGGCATATAAATGCAACTAAATAAAATAAATACCTCAGATTCTTGGGATTCGACCGACTCTTCCTCTTCAGTCGACTCAGAGTCTGAGGAGGAGATGGGCAGTTTGAGGCCCCCTAGTTTAGCAGTGTCAGTTTCCATTGACCCGGGGGAGGGTTGCTCTCCTGGTGGAGCTCATATGCTTTGCAGTGAACAAATGCTGAGTATGATAGTTCTGTTGCACTGTCACATCTCCCAGAAGTTGTGGGCTAAAGTATTGCAGGATTGCAGGGGAGATATAGCAACATGTTTGCTCTTTTAGCTCTAGACCAGGATGTTGGCGATAAGAACAAGGGGGAGATTGGTAAGGAAGATGGCAAAAAGGAGTGGCTCAGGGTTCCCAAAACAATTAACAACTGGTTACTGGCTTTCCATGTCCTTTCTTCCATTCTGGGTGGGGCTAAACCAGCTCTTTACCCAGATTTACTTTGATATTCGGATGTGATTTTAAGAACTCACAGGACTTATGGTGGTGGGGCTTGGCTCAATTATGATGAGCAGTTTAGGAGAAGCTTAGCTAAGGACAGGTCTGATGCAGGGGGTTTTGTGATGTTGATATCTGGTTGGCCTGGATGACTCCCAGTCGATATAATTTTGGGAAAAGCGGTACCGCTTAGCCACATGGTCTTGCTGCTGGGGTGTCTGGTGGTGGGCTTGATTTAGCCTGGGGTGGTGGGAATGGCAGTGGGAGGTTGGGGTCAATAGGGACTTTGTGTGCTGGAGTGACTTTTCCCAATGCTTGTTTTCAATTTAACATGGACGATTGTGAATGACCCATTTTATTTATTATTTATTTATTACAGTTGCTTATATACCGCACTATTCGGCATCAGCGCGGTTCACAGTATAACAAAATGACCAAAACACACTTCTGTTTGGTTTTACATCTGCCGCTTCAAGCATAGGTGTTCAATGTGTGGGGGTGGACACCTGGCCTCTCAGTGTTTCACACATGGGGGAGGGCCACCCATGGCTGGACAGACTAGGTCAGCAGATCCATCTTCAACAATGATCCCTGGACATGGTACCATCTCCCATTAACCTGGAGGTGCTGGAGTACTGGCTGCACAGTTACCCGGACTTACATGCAGCCCGACTATTAAGGAATGGTTTTGAGAGAGGGTTTATCTTTCTTTTTAGTTGGCCACCATTGTATCACTGGTCATGTAATGCCTCTTCTGTCCGGTGGTTACAGAAGATCGTAGTGGGGAAACTCTGGAAGGAGTTGGAGTTGGGTAGAATAGTGGTCCCTTTTGAGCATCCTCCCTTGCCAAACTTGGTGGTATCTCCTTTGTGTGTAGTACCAAAGAAGGAGCTCAGGAAGTATCAGTTAATTCACAATCTGTCTTATCCGACTGGGAATAGTGCAAATGAATTATATTGACCTGGCTCTTTGCTCTGTACAATATATTTTGTGTGTTCGATGGTGCAGCTCCGACAGAGTGCAGGGTGTGGTGCTCTGATGGCCAACATCGATGTCTCCCTATTCATCCCAGCTCCTTCTATTTGCTGGGCTTTTGTTTTCAAGGGAAATATTATGTGGATAAATGTATACCAATGAGTTGCTTGGTGCCTTCCTCCTGTTTTGAGGCATTTTCATCTTTTATTCACTGGGCAGTTCAGCTGGTGGCTGGTTCTAATGTTATGGTGCATTATCTTAATGATTTCTTATTTGTGGGCTCAGCTGGCTCAGGTGAACGCGCCAGGTTACCGGAGGTATTCCAGCAGGTAGCAGAAGATTTTTGCTTACCACTTGCAGTGGAGAAGATAGAGGGTCCCAGTACTTTACTCACATTTCTTTTTTTTTCTTTTTTTTGGTACCCTAGGCATTGACTTAGATTCCATATGTATGGAATCCCATTTGCCTATTCAGAAGGTGGGAAAGTTGGTCCACCTGATTCAGCAGGCTCTGGCTCACTCAAAGCTTACCTTGAGGCAGGTGCAGGAATTTTAGGGCATTTTAATTTTGCTTGTAGGGTGATACCCATGGGAAGGGTTTTCTCTAGAAGAGGTTCACCTTGTTAACTAGGGGAATGGTGAGAAAGCATCATTTTATATGATTGAATAGGGGAGTGCATGAGGATCTGGTCCTTTGGTTGGGGTACCTATAGAATTTCAATGGGGTTTGTGTATGGCAAATGCCTACGGTATCCAACCATGACCTGGAGCTTTATATGGATGCTTCTAGAGGGACTGGATCTGGGATATATTTGGGGGGGGGGCATGGCGTACTTGACTCGATGTCTGGCGGGAGAGATGATGGTGCTGGAATATTGCCTTTTTGCACCTCTTTCCAGTGTGAGAGGCTTTATCAATCTGGGGTGAGCATCAGCACCATCACAGCCTGCTTTTGCATTCAGACAACTTGGCAGTCGTTCAAGCAGTTAACCGTCAGTTCGCCAGTTTTCCATTGGTAGTGGGGATGCTGCACTGGTTGGTGTTGCAGGGTTTGCAATTAATAGTGTCGCTGTAGACTAAGCATGTTCCTGGGCTGGTTAATGCTATAGCAGACTTTGTCTCATTTGCAGTGGGCTTGGTTTCGAGCATTGGCTCCAAGAGCGGATGACTTTCCTTTAGAGAGTCCAAAGCACTTTTGGAGCATCGTTCCAAAGTCCCATTCAAGATTACTGAGGTATTTATTTATTTATTTAGCTGTATTTATATCCTGCTTTTCACCGGGTCAAAGCAGTTTCACAAAAAAGAGGGGGGGGGACAGTAATCAGTTTGACAGAGAATGGGGGGGGGGGGGCGCATCACCATGAGGGCCAACATTGATGATCTGAACAGAAAGTAACGACTTAGACAGTTGACGTGAGTCTTTTAGTAGGTAGTGTTGGAGATAGGCCAGGTCTGGATGAGTTGTCAGTGAGAGATGTCTGTTTCTGGTTCAAGGTATTCATGAAACAGGATGTTTTTTAGTTGTTTCCGGAATGTGGAGAGGTCTCTGTTGTTTCGGATTTGGGTAGGGAGGGAGTTCCAGAGGGAGGGTGCATACAGTTCGAAAGCTCTGTTGCAAGTCCGTTGATTGCACTTCGTTCATGGGGGGTAGTGAGAGTGTTGTTGGTGGTCTCTCGGGTTGGCCTGTTGAGGATGGACTGGGGTAGTAGGGTCCAGAGTTGAGAAGTCTGCGTTTGATGGAGGGCTTTGTGAATAAGCAGAGGTATGCTCTGGAAATGAATACGTGGAAGACTTACGCAGTTGGTTGGCACCATTTTACAGGCCAATTAAATCTCTTGTTTTGGAACATAGAATCAAGCAACAGGATGTTTTGTAATTCATTGAGCATGCTTTTGAGCACTGACTATTGCCTCGCCCTCTTGGGTGCCCTGGTGAGCATTGCCTTTGTGTCTAAAGTTCAGGGGTTTGGGAATCCTACTTCTTCATTTTAGGTACAGAAGCTAGTGGACAAGTGCAAAGGTATGCACTTTGGGAAGAACAACCCAAACTATGGCTACACAATACAAGGTTCCACAATAGGAACCACCACCCAGGAAAAGGATTTAGGTATCATTGTGGATAGTACATTGAAATGCTCTTCCCAGTGTGCAGCCGCGGCCAAGAAAGCAAACAGAATGCTAGGAATCATAAGGAAAGGAATGGCGAACAATGTCGCTGTATAGTTCCATGGTGCGACTGCATCTTGATTATTGTGTGCAATTCTGGTCATCATATCTTAAAAAGGATATAGAAGAATTAGAAAAGAAACAGACAAAAGCCACCAAAATGGTAAAGGGTATAGGATACGCCTATGAGGAGATGCTTAAAATGTTAGGGCTCTTCAACTTGGAAAGGAGACCGCTTAGGGGAGATATGATAGAGATCTATAAATTAATGAATGGAGTGGAACCGGTAAATGTAGATCAGTTGTTTACTCCTTCAAAAAGCAGAAAGACTAGGGGACACTCAATGAAGCTACAATGTAGTTCACTTAGGACTAATAAGAGTAAATATTTTTTCACTCAATGAGTAATCAAACTCTGGAATTCCTTACCGTCAGATGTAGCAAAAGCTGTTAGTGTACTGGGTTTAAAAAAGGTTTGGACAAGTTCCTGGAGGAAATGTCCATAAACCATTATTACAGAGGACCAGGGAAATCCACTGCTTACCCTGGGATAAGCATTGTGGAATCTGTGTACCTTTTAGGGAACCTGCCAAGTACTTGTGACCTGGATTGACCACTGTTGGAAACAGGATACTGGGCATGATGGACTTTGGTCTAACCCAGTATGGCATTTTTTATGTAATAGTGAGGTGTTTTGCAAGAGCCAGGATTGCCTCTTTGGTGCGGCTGCTTCGGCAGCCCATTCAGTTTGTTATTCTTTGTGCACTCTGGCAAGCCATTCCTGGGATCTGCTTTTCCTTGTTTAAGGTGCAATTATTTAAGGTTACTTTTTCCTTTGCCTTTTTTGCTGCATTTAGGGTTAGTGAGTTAGGAGCAATGACTAAAACCTCTTGTGGTGACCAGGATCTATTAAGTGATGATGTGGTAATGCTGGAAGAGTAGGTGTGGTTGCATATTTGCTGCAGTAAGACAGACCAGTTGGGCAGTGGCGCCTGGGTTTGTCTTCGACGGGCCCCTGGTCTTGTTACCTTTCTGGTTCATAAGCTTTCAGGCTCCGGGTGGCCTTTTGTTTGTGCCATGAGGGGAAAGATCCCATGAGCAGGTTTCAGTTTGCTACCATGGATTAGCAGTGGATTAGCAGTGGTGGGCTTCCATCCAGGGCATTTTGGAACACATTTGTTTTGTATTGGGGCACCACATTTGCCACCGCTCAGGACCTTTCTGCGCAGACAATTCAGCATATCAGTCATTCACAGTCTAATGCTTACAAACTGTATATTCGCTAACTTGGGATCTTGGTAACTCCTTTATCTTCTTTTCTTTCAGATTGTTCCACAGGTTTGGTGGAAAGAGAATTCTTGGTTTGGATGTGTGAGCATTCTTTCATTTTCTGGGCCTGCAAGAGAGTGGCAGAATCCAAATGGGGCTTGAATATTGGCCTGGCTGAGAATTGAGTCCTTTAGCAATGGATGGGCCTGCAGGGGATGCGTTGGGCCCTGCTTACCCTGCTGTTATTGGAGGCTCGTTAGTACAATCAGCCACAAAATATTTTTGTTCATTTGGGTGGGAATGAGCTTTGTGAGGTCAAAGGAGCTGACCTTATAGGACAAATGAAGCGTGATCTTTTCTTATTTCATTGCTCTTTTCCCTCGGTGACTCTCATATGGTCACCATTCTTCCTTGGCGAATTTGGCATGAAGCCATCAAGCCAAAGGCAGATGAGCACTTGTGGAAGTGAGTGAATGTTGAGCTTTTGAAATTTACGATTTTAAGAAAGGAGCTGGTATTGGCCCGTGAGTTAATTTCTATGGACTGTCCGGGTCTGTGTTGCTCGAACGGTGTGCATTTGTCGGATATTGGTCAGGATATATTTCTTAGTTCCATTCAGGATGTTTTAGAGGGATATAGAAAAAACATTCATGGCCACAGTTCTGATTGGGGTGCTGGTGACATGCAATTTGCAGTCCCCACCCATTGCAGTATTTAAAGGTTCCTGACCTTCCTTTACTGTTAATGTATCCCTCTAAAGGTGGGGAGGGAGATAGGGGAGTTGTGGACTGTGGCATCCCACAGCATGGGCATCACCGCCATGTGTAGTACAAGTCACAAAGAAGGCTCCCACAATCTTGAAGTAGGTCTCAGCCTGGCGCCACCACAGGTTGAGGGAGGGGGGTAATAAATGATGGTCAGTGTAGGACTAGGACATCACAGTCTAGCCTGACCAGCTTTGTTGGACTTTGTTACAAGTGCTATGGATATGTTTCTAATGTCAAATGTTATGGTTGTTAGAATAAAAGCTGCGACAATGTTTTTGCCAAGGACCTTGTCTTTGTGGGGTTTATTTGACCTTGTATAGGTATGATGTGAAGAGGTGGCAGTGGTGGTGCGAATGACAATATTATTGGCCTTTTTCCGTGCCTTCTTTGTGATTTATATAAGATAGGAAAGCTGCAATTAGAGTCTATAAAGCTTTTATAGTCTATATGTTGCCCTAGTTTTATATTTTATGTAAGTTTTATTTGTGTACTCATTTTTATTTTAATTGTAACCATTTTGATATTGACTCAATAGAAAGCAGAATATGAAGTTTTAATTAACAATAAGAAAAATAATAATAAACATATAATTGTAATTTCTTGCTGGCAATAGTAACATTTTTTCTCTTATAGGAGTGATGTATCTATTTAAATAATATTCTTCTATTAGTCTCTTTAAAGAATATCAATCAAGGAGAAAACCTAATAAATCAGTAAACAGTCCTGTTTTATGATTTAGCCACTTGATGGCACCCAGAAACCATTTTTGAATCTCAGTTCCCAGTGCCTGAGCTTCTTGCTTAAAGAGCAGAGGTTTGGCCTGGCTTGTTATAATAAAGCAGGGCCAGTTAAAAATGGCTCATGTTTGGTCCTTTTCTGAATGCAGTGCTATAACCATTGAAGTAGCTTGGCAAACCCTCCTCCCCAATAAATAATTACAGGTTTTGCAACATCTAAATGAAAATGATGCATCAAGCTTAGACATGCTCATCAATCAGAAAACAAATCTTTTTCTTTTTGGAGGAAAAAGACCTGAGGTAAACCATCAACATATCTTATTTTTAGCATACACAATAATTATATTTCATAATTGGTTTAAAAGAAAAACAAATTATGCATGAATTAATAGAAATTACCATTAGTGAAAATATAAGCCTGAATGGATGAATTCCAGGGTAGAATGTTCACTCACAAAAATATAAAGCCATAGGATAGTTCCTAAAAAAATGAGCCCATGGAATATTCTCTCCCGGTTGTGTAAGGCATTTTCTGAGATATATAAGTCCAGTGTGGGAGCAAGGGAGCAATACAGTATAGGAGGTGAAGTACTTTTGTCCACTAAAGAAGAGTGGGACCTAGGCGTGGTTGTGTCTGATGATCTTAAAGTAGCTAAACAGGTAGAAAAGGCGATGGCAAAAGCTAGAATGATACTTGGGTGCATACGGAGAGGAATGGCTAGCAGAAAAAAGGAGGTGATAATGCCTCTGTATAAGTCTTTGGTGCAACCTCATTTGGAGTATAGTGTGCAATTCTGGAGACCGCACCTTCAAAAGGATGTGAACAGGATGGAGTCGGTGCAGAGGGTGGCTACTAAAGTGATTAGTGGTCTTCATTATAAAGCATATGAGGACAGACTGAAGGATCTTAATATGTACACCTTAGAGGAAAGGCGGGATAGAGGTGATATGATTGAGATGTTTAAATACCTCCGTGGCATAAATGTTCAGGGAGAGAGCCTCTTTCAATTGAAAGCAAGTTCTGCTACGAGGGGACATGGGATGAGGGTGAAGGGAGATAGATTCAGGAGTGATATGCGGAAATATTTCTTTACAGAAAGAGTAGTGGATCCATGGAATAGTCTCCCAGTGGAGGTGGTAGAGATGAGGACAGTAACTGAATTCAAAAAAGCATGGGACCAACACAGAGGATCTCTAAAGGTAAAAAGTGGACTGTTGTAGTTGTTGTTATGGAAGGACAGACTAGATGGGCCATGTGGTCTTTTTCTGTCATCATGTTTCTATGTTTCTATGTTTCAGTGAAGGCCAGCGTTTTACCTTGCATCTAACTTGCCAGTGCTTATGTTGTTTCCAGTTTTCATCATTTGGCTCCTTTTTCTCTTTCCTGAATGATGCTTTTTTGGCAACAACAGCTTCTCTGACTTCATCTTTAAACCATGCTGACAGTTTTTTGGACTTCCTTCCACTTTTCTTAAAGCATGGAATACAGCTGGTCTGGGCTTTCAAGATAGTAATTTTAAAAAACACCCATGCTTGATGTAAATCTTTAACCTTTGCAACTGCTCCTTTTAGTTTTTTCTTAACTATTTTCCTCTTTTAATCATAGTCTCCCTTTTGAAAGCTAAAAGGTAGTACTGTGGATTTCCTTACCATCCTTCCTCCATTTATTAAATCAAATGCGATCATGCTATGATCACTATTGCCGAGTAGCCTCAACACCTTATATCTTGCACCAGATCTTGTGTTCCACTAAGGACTAGGTCCAAAATGGCTTTCCCTCTGGTCGGTTCATAAACTAGCTGCTCCAAGAAGTAGTCATTTATTTCATCTAGAAACTTTATCTCCCTAGCATGTCCTGCCATGACCCAGTCGATAGCTGGATAATTGAAATCACCCATTATTATTACTGTACTGTAACTTTTGTTAGCTTCCCTGAGTACTTTGAGAATTCCATCATCCATTTGTTCATTCTGGCCATGCGGTCAATAGTACACCCCCACTGCCATCGCCTTCCGCTTCCCCTTTTTACATGGAATTTCAATTCATAGAGATTCTACAGTGAATTTTGTTTCCTGCAAAACTTTAATCGTTTATGACTCAATGCCCAGGTATCACCGTGCCTCACTGGTTGTCATCCTCCCACCATGTCTCTGAGATACCAATCATATCTAACTTCTCATTTAGTGCTATATATTCTAACTCTCCCATTTTATTTTTTAGACTTCTGGCATTTGCATACAAGCATTTTAGAGGCTGTATTTTATTCATATTAATCTGGCTATCATTAGGCAGGGGTAATTTGGAATCTTTCAGCTCTGTCCTCAAGGGCATTCAGGCTACTTTTGTCTTTATTGGAACCTCTCTGCTGATATGCTCTAACTTCAATCTTTTGCTAGTATCCTTCAAGGATGCATAGTTCTGAACCATGCACTCCTGGGCGATTGTAGACTTTCCCCTATTACCCAGTTTAAAAGTTGCTCTATGTCCTTTTTAAAAGTTAATGCCAGCAGCCTGGTTCCATACTGGCTAAGGTGGAGCCCAATCCTTCAGAAAAGCCCCCCCCCCCTTTCCCCAGAATGTTCCCCAGTTCCTAACAAATCTGAATCCCTCTTTTCCCTATATAGGCTGCATTGCCTATATAGCGATCATATATGTTGACATCTATCCTCTTAATTTGGTGTTACGTCCACCTTCTCTTCTCCTTCTAGGACTACACATGTCTTGTATTCAGTGCAATAATTTGGTGCCTTCATTCTGAGAAGAATCATCTGGAACCTAAGAGCTTGCCCTATGTACCTCAAGTTAGCTGCCATGCATAAAAAATTGACTCTATTAAGGGAAGAAGTAGCTGCAATGAAACACACCTCCTCTAGGATATAAACCAAAGTCCACCACCGCTCCCACAAAGAATCAAACATCCCAGGAACAAATGGATCACAGTGGGCTCTGGTAGATTGCGTCCTGTAACACAGAAACACCCTGTACATCATGAGATATCACTGCATAATGTCTTCTCTGCTTTGGTTAATGAGGATGCCCAATCCATGGAAACTGAAGGGGGCCCTTCAATGAGACAGTCAATGCCCAATCTCCTGATAAAGCACCAAATATGAAGAAAAATTCAAGGAACAGAAAACTACTACTACTTGCTGATTCCATCATCAGAGGCACCAATTTGGGAACACAGTTCAAAGGAGAGAAGTTAGTCAAATGCCTCCCAGGCTCTTCACTAGCAGGAATACAACCAAATTGTTGATGTAATTAGTGCTGAAAGTGAGCACTCCAAAATTGATGTTGTCATCCACTTGGGTACAAATGACCTGACTAGAAACAGTGCCACTACAGTTCAAAGGGACTTCCAAACTCTGGGAGAGAAACTGAAGCCCATTGTTAACACTAGCATTCTCAGAAGTTCTACCTGTTCTTGGTAAGGGGGCAGAAAGGCTACATCGCATAAAGAGCTTTAACACATGGCTCCAGACCTGGTGCAAAGAAGAAGGATTCAGATTTATAGGCGACTAGGGAAACAGAAGGACCAACAAGAGACTATACTGTGCTGATGGACTACATCTCTCTGTCACAGGGAAAATAATCCTAAGTGAAAAATTCAGGCAGTATGTGGAAATGCATTTAAACTATAAAAAGGGGGTGATGGATGGGGAAGGTCAAGTTCAGGATGTCACTCCCTGCAAAAGCAGAACAACACCAGAAACAGCCACACTTTTAAACCACACATCAAAAGCAAGTGGGAAGAAGTGAGCAGAACAAAATCAATGCAAAATACACGCAAGCCAGTTAAATGCTGGAAAGCAATGAGCACAAATGCTCGAAGCTTAGCCAACAAAGATCCAGACCTTTAGGCCCCAATGGTGGAAATGGACTTGGACATTGTGGCCATTACAGAAACATGGTTTACTGAAACACATAATTGGGATATAGCCATAGCTGGCTATAATCTATTCAGAAGAGACAGGGAAAATGGAAAAGGAGGAGGAGTAGCCTTGTACGTCAAAAGCAATATTAAAGCTACTGAAATGCAGGGGGCATGGGGAAAAGAAGTGCTCTGGATTGTGTTGGAAAGAGGAGATAGCACTGTCATCCATACTGCTGTAGTCTACAGATCTCCAACTCAAATCAAAGAGATAGATAACAAATTGATTATTGATATTGCCAAGATAGCCACAAAGGGGGAAGCAATCATATTGGGTGACTTTAATCTTCCCGATGTGGATTGGATTACTCCTTCTGCAAATCTGGAAAGAAGCAAAAGAATTGTGGATGCTTTCCAAGATGCGTTACTTAGACAAATGGTGATGAAACCAACCAGGGACAGCTCAATGTTGGATTTAGTGCTCACCAACGGTGATAGCGTGTCAAATGTCTGGGTGGGTGCCCCTGTGAGCATCAGCGATCATCACACAGTGTGGTTTGAGATAAAAGCCAAGGTGCAGACCAATTATAGCAAGCTCAAAAGTCCTAAACTTCAAAAACATTGACTTCAGTAAAATAGCAAAGTACCTAAAGGAGGAGTTGGCAGGGTGGAAGGGGATAAGGGAAGTGGAAATGCAATGGGCTAAACTAAAGTTGGCAATAAAAGGGGCAACAGTTAAATATGTAAGAAAAGTAAATAAAAAAAAGAGGAGAAGGAAACCTATTTGGTTTTCCAAATAAGTGGCTGCTCAAATAAAGGCAAAAACCACAGCTTTCGCAAAATTCAAAAGCTTCCAAACAGAGGAACACAGAAAGGAATACAGGATCAAACTCAAAGAGACAAAAAGAGAAATAAGGAAAGGAAAATCAAAGGCAGAGGAAAAGATGGCTAAAGATGTGAAGTGTGGCGACAAAACTTTCTTCAGGTATATTCGGGAAAGGAAGAAGATCAGAGGTGGAATTGCAGGACTCAGAAGTGCTGGGAACGGACTCGTAGAAAGTGATATTGAAAAAGCGAAATTGCTAAACAAATACTTCTGCTCTGTTTTTACTAAATAAAATCCCGGAGAAGGACCACCTGTGACTCCCAAATATAAAAATGGGAATGAAGTAGATAACAAACCATTCACAGAAGATGATCTGTTAGAACAGCTTGCAAAACTGAAAGTGGACAAGGCCATGGGACCGGATGGGATACATCCCAGGATACTGAAAGAGCTCAGAGAGGTTCTTGCAGGGCCGTTAAAGGATGTTTTCAACAGATCCTTGGAAACAGGAGAAGTTCCTCAGGACTGGAGAATGGCTGATGTGGTACCTCTACATAAAAGTGGTGACAGGGAAGAAGTGACAAACTACAGGCCCGTGAGCCTTACCTTGGTGGCGGGAAAAGTAATGAAGGTGCTCCTGAAAGAGCGAATAGTGGCCTTTCTCAAAACCAACAGGTTGCAAGATCCGAGGTAACATGGTTTTACTGAAGGACGATCTTGCCAAACAAATCTGATTGAGTTCTTTAACTGGGTGACCAGAGAACTAGATCAGGGGCATGCAATGTGGATGTCATCTACCTGGATTTCAGCAAAGCCTTTGATATTGTTCCTTATAGGAGTCTTATCAATAAACTCAGTAGTTAGGGGATGGGTCCCAAGGTAGATCTCAAGGTGGCAAAACAGTGCGACAAGGCGGTGGCAAAAGCCAGGAGGATGTTGGGCTGCATACAAAGAGGAATTACCAGCAGAAAGAAAGAGGTACTAATGCCACTGTATAAGTTACTGGTGAGGCCTCACTTGGAATACTGTGTTCAGTTTTGGAGGCCATATCTTGCAAAGTATGTAAAAAGACTGTAAACTGTTCAGAGGAAGGTGACCAAAATGATTTGGAGCCTGCGTCAGAAGCGTTATGAGAAGAGACTTGAAGACCTAAATATGTACACTTTGGAGGAGAGGAGGGATAGGGGAGATATGATTCAGACCTTTAAATACTTAAAGAGAAATAATGAACAAACAAACCTCTTCCAAAGATGGGGAAGCTGTAAAACTAGAGGGCATATCATGAAGCTGCAAGGTGGTAAATTGAAAGGCAATTTCAGGAAATACTTTTTCACTGAAAGGGTGGTGGATGCCTAGGATGCTGTCCCGATGGAAGTGATGGGGGCAAACACCGTGATGGAATTCAAAATGGCATGGGACAGACACAGTGGATCCCTTTACAGCAACAGGATAAAATAAAAATAAACTGAACCATCTAATTTCTCAACAAATAGGGGTGCCCTACATGGAGCAGTGGGTTCACCGCTAAACAAAGGCATGGGGAGGGGTGGCCTGCAAAGTGGCAGGTGCATGTACTCCTGCCATCTTACTGGGCAGACTAGATGGATCATACTGGTCTTTATTTGTCGTCATTTACTATGTTGCACTATTGTCTCATCCACGCATTGAGACTCCAGAGCTTTGCCTGCCTTTTGGGTCCTGCGTGTGGAACGGGAAGCATTTTGGAGAATACAAAGACTGCATACTCCTGCTCAGCATTATCTATGACCTTGTCTATGTGGCACGTGAGGTCTGCTACTTTCACACTAGGCAGGCATGTTATCAGGCGATCTTCATGTCCACCAGCCACCCAGCTATCTACATGCCTAATGATCAAATCACCAACTATAATGACTGTCCTAACCCTTATGGGCACATGCCCTGGAGGAACCTCCTCATTGCGAAAGGATTTTACATCACCTGAAGGACAGGGCCTAGCTACGGGATCACTTCCTGCCACACCAGGGTGATGCTCTCCTGTCACGTGATCTCTCTCCTCCATGGCAACAGGGATGCTGCCAGACTGGAGGTGGGACTTCAGTAGTACATCCCTGTAGGTCTCGTCTATGTACCTCTTTGTCTTCCTTATGTCCTCAAAGTTTGCTACTCTAGCCTCCAGAGATCAGACTCGTTCCCTAAGAGCAAAAAGCTCCTTGCACCTAGTGCACACGTATGACCCCTCACCACCTGGGAGAAAATCATACATGTGACACTCAATGTAAAAGACTGGAAAGCCCCCATCTCGCTGCTGGACTGCTGTTTGTGTTTAGGGTTGTGTTTAGGTATTTAAGTTGTTTACTTACTAAAGTTTGCTGGGGATACTTATACTAATAAAACTATACCTAATATATTTAATGGACTTTGTTCACCTCAAGTTTAACTAATCTCTGGTCCTTAATGTATGTTTGGTGAGGATAAACAGTTACACCTCCTTTCATTTAAGAGGTTTAAGCCCCTATAAAGCTATGATTATCCCAGTGGTGGATGGGAGTCAGGGAATGAGGGAGTAAGGGAGAGAAAGAACACTTATTAAAAGCTGGCTGCTGCACAGTACCCTCTCCTGTGCTTCTGAGATAATCTGTGACCAATATCCTGGGTGATTCACACAGCCCTTGCTTGGTTAGAGGGAGTCTTTCAAAATATCCCTTTGATCTGTCCCTTTGCTTTAACACCTATTTAAAACAACTTTACAGGTCTTTTGCCCCTATCTAGAAGGCCTCTTTCTAAAGGTCTCTAAAAACAATTTATTGCTCAAAGAATACTGATCCTGTTTTTCCTTTTATGCTGTTATACTCTGAGTTGATTTAAATTAAAGCTCTTTGCTGATACTATGCCTGACTGAGTATTAAATTTAAAGCAGAAGCTGTCTGCTGGGTTCTGATTTTAAACTGACATCTCTTTGTTGGGATTTAAACTTAAACTGAAAGCTACCTGTTGAGTTTTCAATTTAACTAAAAGCTCTTTGCTGATACTAGGCCCCTTACTGATTTAACAAATACACTGGATTCTGATTTACACAGATTAATCAGCTTTAATCTAAAGAATTCCCTTTTCCCCAAGATTTAGAAAAAATTCCCCAGAAGTAAATACTTGCAATTTCAGATCTCTCTCCAGAAGTAACAGTCCCTTTTTGTAGTCCTTCAAGACTCTTTTGTACTCTTTCAAGACTTCTTCCTAGAGAACATAGCCACCCTGCTTCTGGAGAACCTCCACCCACTCCACATAGCAGGCAGACTTTGCCATTATGCCCACAGATGTCATCTTTTCACCTCAGAGCAGTGGACATTAACCATAGTGCGAAAAGGGTACAAACCTCATCTACAAAACATACCCCTCTCCACTTTAGTGAGGGACTATCATTCTCAATCCCCACTTACTGCTCTCTTGCAGCAAGAGATCACCTCTCTTCTGTCAGAGTGTGCATAGAAGAGGTTCCAATATCCCATCAGGGGGTGGGGTTCTATTTTCCTTACTTTCTCATACTAAAGAAAAATGGAGGGTACAGACCCATCTTAGACCTCAGGAACCTAAACAAGTTTCTAGTCCAAGAGAAATTCAAGATGATCTCACTAGAAACCTTTCTACCTTATCTCTAGAGTCAGGACTGTCTCTTTTCTCTAGATCTAAAAGAAGCATATAGTCATATCCTCATTCATCCAAAACACAGGAAGTATCTACGCTTCATCTTATAGAGAAATCACTATCATTACAGAGTCTTTCCCTTCAGACTCGCCTCTGCTCCAAGAGTCTTCACAACATGTATAGCGGTCATAGCCACATATCTAAGGGCTCTCAGAATATTCGTCTTCCGTTACTTAGACGACTGGCTAATAAGAACAGCCACTTCTCAGGAGGTTCATCTATCCCTCCTTTGTACAATGCAGGTACTGCAGAATCTGGGATTTGTGATAAATCTTCCAAAATCCCATCTAGTTCCCACTCAAAAACTAGAATTCATAGGAGCTCTTCTAGACACTCGACGGTCAAGGGCATTCCTACCCCAGGACTGTTGTACTCAACTAGTGCAGCTAGCATCTCAAGTGAGGCTCAGAAACAATTTCTCGGCCAAGGAGATGCTGCAACTTCTAGGCCATATGGCCGCTACAGTGCATGTAGTTCCTTATGCCCATCTGCACATGTGGACAGCTCAATAGACTCTTGCCTCCCAGTGAAAGCAAGTCTCTGGGGCCCTCAGGGACTGGATCCAAGTCACAGGCATTCTCATCGATTCCCTTTTGTGGTGGTCTACCCCAGCAAATCTCCTCATAGGGTCATCTTTTGAAATGCCTCCACATCAATGCATCCTGACAACGGATGCCTACAAACTGGACTAGGGGACCCAGGGGCTGTCTGGTAATGGGCTATGGGGGGGGGTGGCTAGGACTGGAAATGGGCTGGGGGGGGGTTAAGACTGGAGGTGGGTTGATGGGGTTAGGACTGGTAATGGGCTGTGGGCTGTTGGGGGGGTTAGAACTGGTAATGGGCTTTGGGGGGGTTAAGACTGATAATGGGATGTGGGCTGTTGGGGGGGGTTAGAACTGGTAATGGGCTATGAGGGGGGTTAAGACTGATAATGGGCTGTGGGCTGATGGGGGCTGTCTGGTAATGGGCTATGGGGGGCAAGGACTGGAAATGGGCTGGGGGGGTTAAGACTGGAGGTGGGCTGATGGGGTTAGGACTGGTAATGGGCTGTGGGCTGTTGGGGGGGGGTTAGAACTGGTAATGGGCTATGGGGGGGTTAAGACTGGTAATGGGCTGTGGGCTGATGGGGGCTGTCTGGTAATGGGCTATGGGGGGGGCTAGGACTGGAAATGGGCTGGGGGGGATTAAGACTGGAGGTGGGCTTGTAAGTATTTTTTGTATTTTTCTTGCATTTGAGAAAATTTAAATAAACAATTTAAAAAAAAAAAAAAAAAAAGGGGAGAGAGCTGTCTGCTGTGGGAGCTGCCGCGGTTTACCTTGCACCGCAGAGCAAGTGGTTGCCTTGGAGTCCGGTGCCTGCTGTAACCAGCGCAGGCAGAGAGTGGCCGCCCTCGGGCATGGAGGACCCCCCACGAGCCCTACAGAGCCCAGCTGAGGTGAGACCTGCTTGGGAGAGAGCAGTCTGCTGTGGGAGCTGCCGCGGTTTTACCTTGCACCACGGTGCAAGTGGTTGCCTTGGAGTCCGGTGCCTGCTGTAACCAGCGCAGGCAGAGAGTGGCCGCCCTCGGGCATGGAGGACCCCCCACAAGCCCTACAAAGCCAGCTGTGTTTTTCATGCGGCTGCGTGAACGCGGCCTGCGGGATCGCGTTCTAAGGGGCGCGTTACAAGGGGAATCCTCTGCTCCTTATGTGCTTCTTGGAAGTTAGAAGCACTTGCAGTTCGGCCTGACTATGGGGAAACGCAAGGCTAAAGTAACAGCTCAGACATCTTCAGGAGAAAGAGGTAAGGTGTCTGGCCCCATGGACAGGCATGTAACTGCTCTTCCGCCTGCTAACCAGTCTCCGGACGGGGCGTCTTTGAGCCCAGATGTTCGGACACCACCTCCTTTCCCTCTGCCTGCCTCTTCGTCTACTCCTTTGAAGGTACTTTCATTAGTTACATCTCCGGTGTTAGTTCCTGTTAGCCCTGCTGCATCAACTATTGATTCTTTACCATCTAAAAGTGAGGTGACACTTTCTGATATTTGGTCAATGCTTTTGAATATTGAGACACGTCTTTCTTCTACTGTCACTTCTTTATGTCAGTTTACCCATGATGTTGTTAAAAAAGTAACTGTAATTGATGATCAAATGACCAATATTGTGGGTTCTCTAACCTTGGTTGATTCCCAGCTCCAATCGTATAAGGATAGCCGTTTAGGCTATCTGAAAGATATTTCGTCAATTTCTTATCGTTTGGAATGTTTGGAAAATCACCAGCGTGCTAGGAACCTTCGTTTCTTAAATTTTCCATCCACCCACTTGCTTTCTCCTGAGATTTTATTGAGAAAATATTTGTCTGAAATTTTGCATTTAGATGACTCTGTTGAAGTTGTACAAATGTATTCCTTTTTTCCTAAGGTTGGGGCTTCTGACCAGGCCAAGGAGGTTTCTCTCTTGGTTGACTCGGTCGGCCCTAACCTTACAGAGTTTTTGCAAGATTCACTTGATATCATCCCAAAGAGGTGTACTTTGGTGGTGACTTTCGGGTCAGAATCACTTAAATTGAGAATTATTCGTGCATATTTCAAGTACAAACATGTGGTATTTTGTGGATACAAACTTCAGGTTTTTCCTGATGTGGGCAAGGTTACCCAGGCTCGCCGGAAACAGTTTCTTGAGCTTAGAGCTCGAGTGATTGCGTTGGGGGCTTCCTTTTTTTTGAAGTTCCCTTGCCGTTGTTTGGTAACTTATGAAGGTCATGATTATGTTTATGTTGATGTGGCTTCACTTAATCAGTTTCTTGTTGATAAGGAGAGCGTTGGCAGACAGGAGGATGTTTAGGTGGGATGGTTTGTGTATTTCGGCTCCCTGATTGGAGTTTTAATTAACTCTTATTTACTTCTATTTGTATTGTAATCCTTTTGGGATTTTGTGCAGTTTTCTCTCCTTGATGTGTATTGTATGGATATGAAATTTGTTCTTGAATGTCTTATTCATTGTGTGTAAGTATTTTTTGTATTTTTCTTGCATTTGAGAAAATTTAAATAAACAATTTAAATAAAAAAAAAAAAAAAGACTGGAGGTGGGCTGATGGGGTTAGGACTGGTAATGGGCTGTGGGCTGTTGGGGGGGGGGTTAGAACTGGTAATGGGCTATGGGGGGGTTAAGACTGATAATGTGCTGTGGGCTGTTGGGGGGGGGTTAGAACTGGTAATGGGCTATGAGGGGGGGTTAAGACTGATAATGGGCTGTGGGCTGAGGGGGCTGTCTGGTAATGGGCTATGGGGGGGCTAGGACTGGAAATGGGCTGGGGGGGTTAAGACTGGAGGTGGGCTAATGGGGTTAGGACTGGAAGTGGGCTGATGGGGAGTTAGGACTGGTATTGGGTTGGGGGGTTGCTAGGACTGGAAATGGGCTAATGGGTGGCTAGGACTGGAAATGGGCTGATGCAGGGACTAGAAGGGAATGGATGCTGGGTGAGGCTGGAACTAGAAGGGAGCTGATGTTGGGGGAGGATTAGAATGGGATGGGGCTGGAAGAGTAAAATGGAGAAGGGAAAAATATTTTGTGTGGGAGGGATAAAAAATCTACAATTGGCCGGGTATTGGGAGAGTAATTGGGGATTGAGGATGGAGGGATAAAATTTGAGTGGATGAAATAGGAATGAGGAAAGAGCAAAAGGAGAAAGATTAGTATGTTAAAGCAGATGTAGAGAGAGAATGGAAAAAAACTAGAAGAGAAGAAAGGACAAATGGACAGCAGACGATGGAGAGTTAGCAGAAGACACGAAGAAACCAGAAGAAAGTGGCTGGAGCAATTGCAGCTGAAAAAAAATGCACAAAAGGTAGAAAAATATCTCTTTATTTTGAATTTATTAATTGGAATATGTCAGCTCTGGTAAATGTGCATCATTAACATCTGCACTTTGTTTAGTACAAGAGCAAATTAATGTATAGTTTTATTTCTACAGTGTTGTACATTCCAAGTTTGGCTTTTGGGATTCCCAGTTTAATTATTGTCTTCCTGTTTCTAAATTGTGATTACTTGTTTGGTGATGGTGTATGTTCTGCATGTGTAACTGAGCTGAGGTGTTCTGTTTATATAATTCCTATTTGACATTGCCACTTGTTCTCTTTTCCCAGTAGGTCATGTATTGTTGTTCTCTGAAATGTATTGGTTTAATATTTGCAGTGTTGCCTTTTGATTGGTAGAGTATGGTGCTTTGTGAGTCCTGGTAGTGCTGTTAGGATACGGCGGGTTTGCTATGGGTTGGCACTGGATTATAGTAATGTAGAAATCTTTTAGTCTTTCTTTATCCATACACTCTAAGAGGCACATTTACTAAAAGTTAGTATATGGTAACATTATGCAAATATTTATGCAAATGGGGCCCCTTATGCAAATGAGGCCCCGCACCCCCCTTGGGCCGCCCCTGCTGGGGGCCCACAATTTTTGTTGGCGTAGGGCCTCACTCAAGGTAAATCCGGCCCTGCCCGCAGGACATACATGGCTGTGACCTGAATTGGCCCTGTATGTCCTGCCGGGCTGGCCCACCCCTGGTCTGTCCCGACCCCGCCTCCTCCTGCTCCTCACCAGCTCTCCCTCTCCTACTGCTCAGGACATGCGGGGAGAGCAGGAGGGGGAATAGGGTCTAGATGGTTTGCGGGGCTGCTTGTCCCGCCGAGATGTGCAGCTCCCCAACCTGTGTCTCTGAATCGGGCCCTCAGGCTCTTCAACTTGGAAAAAAGATGGTTGAGGGGAGATATGATAGCAGTCTGTAAAATAATGAATGGAGTGGAACGTGTAAATTTAGATCAGTTGTTTACTCCTTCAAAAAGTAGAAAGGCTAGGAGACACACAATGAACTACAATGTAGCACTTTTAACACTAATCAGAGAAAATATTTCTTCACTCATTGCAAAATGAAGCTCGGGAATTCATTGTTGGAGGATGTAGTAAAAGCTGTCAGTGTATTTGCATTCAAAAACATTTTGGACAAGTTCCTGGAGGAAAAGTCTGTCAGCCATTATTAAAGTAAACTGGGGAAAATCACTGCTTACCTCTTGGATAAGCAATATGGAATCTGTCTACTCTTGAGATCCTATACACAACAAGAAACAGGAACCCCTGTGTCCTGAAATATCCCAAATTTTTTGAAAAGTCCAAATTTACACATTCATTTAAATTCAAGTTAAAGGGAGGAAAAAATACCTCAGAGACTTATAGCATAGCCCCAAAGGGCTGATTATCCGTCTCACATCACAGGTCATAAAAATCCTCCATTCACTACTTATTATATTTTTTTATTTATGGTTACTAATTCTGCATGCTCACAAACCCCCAAACTGGAGATATTTCCCTTCTCTAAATGGCTTCACTCAGCATTTTCATGAACTCCGACGCTGTCAGCGTTTTGCGAAAACACTGCCTCAGGGAGATAAATTGTGTAAATGCCGCATCTATCCTGCCACAACACAGGTTATCATTAAGGTTAGGGTTAGGGTGAGGGTTAGGTGGCAGGCTAGACTCAGTGAGCTCAATATTCAATTGAGATGACTATGTGACGCTATGGCGCATAGCTGTCGTCGCTGACCTCTAACCCCAGATATTCAGTGCCGGGGTCATAGGTGACCCTGGCATTGAATATCTGGGATCACTGCACAGCCTCCCACACTGCAGAAGCTAACTGGGTAGTGGTGACATTGCATCACTACCTGGTTAGCTCCTGCGGGTAAAATTAGGCCAGCTTTTGCTTCGCCTAATTTTTCTGCAGGTCGTTAACCAGGTAAGGCTGCCATACTGCTGCTACATGGTTATCGACTGTCACCGCTCACGAAATGCTCCGGAATACCCATGACACGTCCTTATGCTAAGTGGTTAGTACTGGGGCATTTAATAGCGTTGGGGATATTCAGCGCACAAACCGTGTTAGTGCCATTGAATATCCCATTCAGCGGCATTTACACATTTACAGGTCAGTAAACTGTGTAAATGCCTTTAATATATCGGGCCCAGTGTTTACATAATTTCTCTCTCTGAGGCAGCACTTATGCAAAACTCTGACAGCCTCGGAGTTCATGAAGCTGCTGAGTGAAGCCATTTGGAGAAGGGAAATATCCCCGGTTTGGGGCTCTGTGAACACCCAGAATTGGCAACTATAAACAGTCCTTTGGGGCTATACTGTAAGTCTCTGAGGTCTTTTTCCTCCCTTTAACTTGAATTGAAACGAATGTGTAAATTTGGACTTTTCACAAATTTTAGGGTATTTCAAGAAGGACCCAGGGGTTCCTGTTTCTTGTTGTGTATATTTTTACGTCCTCTATTTTTGGACCACTTTTATCAGCAGTACTTTTCGGATCCTGCCAGGTGTTTGTGACCTGGATCGGCCACTGTTGGAAACAGGATACTGGGCTTGATGGACTATTGCTCTGAGTCAAAATGGCAATTCTTATGTTCTTATATATGTATATATGACCATTCAATTTTGTAAAGGACTTTTTCCCACACATAAAAACACCTTTGTAAAATGACCCCTGTGGGACTGTTTCAGTAGCAATTTCCACATGGAGAATTTGGCATTTACTCATGAAAATGGCATTCACTTGTAAATGGTGATTTTAAAAAGGGCAAAATTTACAGGTGGGTGTCCACAATACTTAAAAATTACAAGAGGCCATGATGGGGTTGTGGGTTGGGTGTGGCCTGCAAGGGACAGAATCCACACGTGTATTTCCCCATTTCATGTAGGGAATACACGTGTATGACCAAAATTGTCCACTTCAGGATTTACAGCTTCTTCCTGGGGTCCAGGGGGTGGGAGATCTTTGAGGGAGGGGGGCTTACATTTCCAGTAGGTCTGATGAATCCTCTTTTATATATGATGTCCCCTCATTTTTATGTGGGTAAGCACTAATTTGAATGCTTACATTATCTTAGGGCATGTTTACTAAGTTGGCTGGCTATAAATGTGGGCTTGAGTGTGCACTAGTGGCTCACGATAATAGCATGTACACTAAAGAGACAGCACAGGGTTAATTCTGTGCTATCTACTTAATGTGTGACAGGGAAGGAAATGGGTGAGGTAGGGTTGAAGCATGGCTATACCTGCACATGGTGATTAGCATTTTTGCCATCGATACTGCAGTTAGCATGGATGCACTTAACGCCACCACAATGTGTGGAGTTAAATGCACCTGTGCTGCCACTGGCAGCGTGGTATCTGCTGGAGCCATGCTATACACGCCGCCAACAGGTAGCACACAAATTTTGCATGTACCATGCATTGATATCTATCTTAAGTGAGTGATGTCTACAAAACCCTAGCACAATCTAGTAAACATACCTGTTAGCGTTTTGGAGGACAGCAGGAGGCATGTGAAGGTTACTGTTTGGCAGGCTATTTTTCTCTATAGCATCAGCAAAATGTATCCCTTCCTTTCTGAAAACACTACTGAGAGCCTTATCCATTCTCTAGCCACCTCCAGTCAAGTCTAGACCATTGCAACCTCCTTGCTGGTCTTCCTCTGAATCATCTCTCCCCACTTCAATCTATTCACAACTCAGCTGCACGGCTCATCTTCTACCAGTGGCGCTATGCTCACATCACCTCTCTTCTCAAGTCACTTCGTTGACTCTCTGTCCATTTTTGCATTCCATTCAAACTTCTACTACTGACCAATAATTGCCTTCATTTGGCTGCTCCTCACTACTTTTCCTCTCTTATCTCTCCCTACACCCCTTCTTGAGAACTCCGCTCTTCTGGCAGATCCCTTCTATCTGTGCCCTTCTCTGTCACTGCCAATTCCAGATCTCAGTCTTTCTACCTTGCTGCTCTTTATGCTTGGAACAGACTACCCGAATCAGGACGTCAGGCTTCATCTCTGGTCCTGTTCAAATCTAGACTAAAAATTCACCTCTTTGAGACTGCTTTCAGATCCTGACCCTCTCCGCCTCCTGTTCACCTCCTATGTGTTTCCTTACCATTCCCCTAGATATATCCTAGTCCCCAGTTATTGTGCTTTTTATCTTGATTAGACTGTTAGATCTGAGAGCAGAGACTATCTCTTACATGTGTCTGTACCGCACTGCATATGCCGTGTAGCACTACACAAATGATAATAAGTAATATTAGTAGTAGCAGTGTGTGCAAAACATGCACGTTAGGCTTTTTCATTTAGGCTGCTTTATCAGAAAGTTCATAAAGCTATTGTGTAGATTCATTAAAATTTGTTATATCTGAGAGGCTCTGCAGGACGTTTTCTGTAAAGATGGAAACTACTGAAAAGGGAATACAACTTTTGGGTAGAAAGAGTTTAAGGAAAAAGATAGTAATAAGAAAGTGCATAAAACGTTAAATAGACGCTTTTCTCATGTACCAAATGCATTTCTGCAAATCTGAGATTATGCAAATATGCTGAAATAGGGAATGCAGATTCTAAGTGTGTGAGCCTTCTCATGGGGAATGAAACTGGAAGCCAGTCCTGAGAGGGAGATAGAATAGTCTTGGCATTCTACCAAAGGTTTAAAACGTAGATAAATACAAGCCGTATTTTTTTAATAAAAAGTTTCCAATTTAGGGTGCATCATTGGCAGAGGCTGGTTTGTCAAATATTTGATGCTGTGCTCCTCCAGAGTAACATAAAACCATTAGGACTGCTCTTTGATCTTATACCTTCTGTGGAACCTTTTAATCAATTAACCATGAAGCTGCTCAGCCTCTCTTATTTATTCCAGATCAAACTGCTTTCATCTAATTGACATATTAGTACATTATAGATCAAAGATAGAAAAAAAAAGAAACCGTCCGCATAAACCAGACAGGGTTTTTTTGAACTAGTTAACTGCTGCCTTTTTTTAATCTCAGGCACACACAACTACATTTTGATTGACACTTAAGAGAAAGCTTTATGTTTATTAGAAAAAGCAGCTTAAATTGATTTGTGCACACAGTAACATAGTAAATGACGACAGCTAAAGATCAGCATGGCCCATCCTGTCTCCCCGATATGGTGCTTTTACTTTGAATTGTAGCTACTGCTCCATGCAACTTACTTCTACTCTGCGTTCTTACTTTGCCGCTGCTGCTCTGTGCAGATTATCTCCTGCTCTGTGCCTTTAGTTTAAATTTTAGCTGCTGCTCCATGCAGGTTATCCCCCTCTCTGTGCTTTACCGTAGGATGTAACTGCCACTCTGTGCCTTTTCTGAAGTGTGAAAGTCATTTAAGTTTTGCTTTAAGCAGGAATGCTTCTTTTCCTATATATGGATTCTCTGTGTTTACCTCAAACAGAAAGGTAAAGGATACCTAGAATGTCCTCCCAGTGGAGGTAGTGGGGACAAAAACAGTGACTGAATTCAGTCCACTGGGAGGACATTCTAGGCATCCATCACCTTTCCGTGAAAAAAGTACTTTGTGGTTTTGCTTTTAAGTTATCTTCTTGTATATTCATTTCCTGTCATATTTTTATAGCTTTCATGTCTTTGAAAATGTTTTCTTTGTTCATTAAAACCTTTCAAGTATTTAAAGGTCTATATCATATCATATATGGTATCATATCTTTGGACACATCATGCGAAGAGAGAGATCATTAGAGAAAGACATCATGCTTGGCAAGGTTGAAGGTCAATGTAAAAGAAGAAGGCCAGCAATGAGATCAATCGATACAATAACAGCAGCTACGGACAATTAACTGACTGACTGAAGACCAAACACAGTTTAGAACAACTCTTCAAAGGTCGCCATGAGTCAACGCCATCTCTACGGCACTTAGCAACAACATCATATCTCTCCTGTCCTGTCTTTCCTCTATATTCAGGTCTTCAAGTTTCTTCTGATATGGCTTCTAGCACAAACCTCATACCATTTTGGTCACATTTCTTTGTATTGCTTCAAGTCTTTTTATATCCTTAATGAGATACGACCTCCAAAACTGAACACAGTGCTCCAAGAGAGGCCTCATAAATGACCTGTACTGGGACTTTATTGTGTCCTCCTTTCAGCTCGTTATGCCACTCTCTATGCAGTCTAAAACTCTTCTGGCTTTGGCCACCACCTGTTCACGTTGTTTCACCACTTTGAGATCCTCAGACACTATCACCCAAAGTCTCTCTCCTAGTCAATGCACATCAGCCTCTTGCACCCTATTGCATACTGCTCTTTTGGATTTATGCATCCTTATGAACATCAGCTTACATTTCTTTGCATTAAATCTTAACTGCCAAGCATTAGACTATTCTTCTAATTTGTGTACATCATTAATCATATTCTCGACTCCCCCTGTTGCAAATTGTTGTGTCATTTACAAAAAAACAAACTTTTCCTTCCAACCATTTGACAAAATTACTCACAAAGATATTGAACAGTCAGCCCCAAGATCAATCCTTGAGGCACGCCAGTACTCACTTTTCTTTCTTCTGAACAGGGCTGGTGTGAACCAATAGGCAGACTAGATGGCAGCCTAGAGTGCCAATGTTCCCAGGGCACTCATTGCCACCTGCAGTGGCAGCAATACCATTTAAATGGCAGCACAGTGTTTATCTGAACTCTCCAGCACTGCCTTGTTCGACTTGCTGTCCATGACTTGCCACTTACGCCCACTTCCACCCACTTCCACGCACTCTGACAAACTTCCTGTTTACATGAGGTGCTTATGCCCCACACAAACAGGAAGTTGGTGTTGAAGAGGGTAGAAGCAGCAGGTCACAGAGAACAAGAACATGCCAGAGAGTTTAGTAAGCACTGTGTTGCCATTTAAATGGTATTGCTGTCACTTCAGGTCCTGGAGAGGTTGGCAGCGGTGGCAATGAAGGTGGAGTGTAAACAGGGGGGTGATAGAATTGAGGTCTTGCCTAGGGCACCTCATATCCTTGTACTGACCCTGCTTCTGAGAGAATTCCATTTACCACCACTCACTGTCATCCGTCCACCAACCAATTTTCAATTCAGTTCACCACTTTGGGTCCTAACTTCAGGCTGCTCAGTTTGTTCATGAGCCTCCTGTGAGGGACAGTATCAACAGCTTTGCTGGGATCCAAATAAACCACACTTCTAGTTCAGTTCTATAAAAACATAAGATTTGCCCTACTGGGTCAGACCAAAGATCCATCAAGCATAGTATCCTGTTTGCAACAATTGCCAAACCAGGTCACAAGTATCTGGCAGGATCCCAAAAGATAGACAGATTCCATGCTGTGTATCCCAAGGATAAGCAAGTGGATGTCCTCTAGTCCACTTTAATAATGGTTTATGGACTTTTCCTCCAGGAACGTGATCAAACCTTTTTTAAACCCAAATATACTAACAGCTTTTACTACATCCTCTAGCTACAAATTCTATAAACCATTATTAAAGTGGACTGGTAAAATCCTTTGCTTATCCCTGGGATAAGCAGCATGGAATCTGTCTATCTCATGGGAACCTGACTGGTACTTGTGACTTGGATTGGCCACTGCTAGAAACAGGATAATGGCCTTGATGGAACTTTGGTCTAAGCCAGTATGACATGTCTTCTGTTCTTATTTTCTTATGTACTAATTATGTATTGATGAAAAATGTATTAAATGTATTACTTTGTATTTCATTGTACATCCTCTAGTCTTTGTACTTTTTGAAGGAGTAAACAACCTGTTCCCATTTACTCGTTCCACTCCATTCATTATTTTATAGACTTCTATCATATCTCCCATCAGCCATCTCTCCTCCAAGTGAAGAGCCCTAACCATTTAAGCCTTTCCTCATAGGGGTATCCTTCCATCCCCTTTATCATTTTGGTCACCCTTCTCTGTGCTTTTTCAAATTCCACTATATCTCTTATTTTAGATGCACTGACCAGAACTGCAGGCAATACTCAAGGTGTAGCTGCACCATGGAGCAATATAGAGGCATTATGAAAACCTTTGTTTTATTCTCCACTTCTTTCCTTATCAATTCTAGCATTCTATTAGCTTTCTTGGCTGCGACTGCATACTGAGTAGAGAATTTCAAAACATTATCCATGATGACACCTAGATCCTTTTCCTGGGTGGTGATGTCTAATGTTGAACCTTGCATCATTTGGGTGGTTCTTCCCTAAATGCATAACTTTGCACTTGTCCACATTACATTTCATCTGCCATTTGGATGCCTAGTCTTCCAATTTCTCAAAGTCCTCTTGTAATTTTTCATAATCCTCTTGTGAATAAACAACTCTGAATAATTTTGTGTTGTCTGCCAATTTGGTCACTTCACTTGTTCCCATGTCTTGTCATTAATAAATAAATTAAAAAGCAGTGGGCCCAGGATAGATCCCTGGGACACTCCAGTATTCACCTTTCTCCATTCAGAAAATTGATCATTTAGCCTTACTCTCTGTTTTCTATCTTCTAACCAGCTCCTAATATACAACAGGACACTGCCTCATATCCCATGACTTTTTAAATTCCCCAAGAAGAACCTTTTCAAAACTTTTAAAAAATTCATATATATGCTCTATCAACCAGCGCACTTTTATCTACCTGTTTTTTCACATTTTCAAAAATATGTAGTGGACTGATGAGGCAAGACTTCTCTTGAGTAAATCCATGTTGGCTTTTCCCATTAAACCATGACTCTCTCTATGCGCAGTAATTTTCTTCCTTATAATGGTGTGCTAAAAGAAAGTAAGACGTCTCTACAAAAGGTAAAAAAGCAAAAACATCCAAAATGGATGACCGAAGAAATTCTAAAAATTGTCCAGAAATACAGAGAAGCTAAAGTCAGAGGAGAAAGAAAGACAATCACAGAACTCAAAAGAGATTTCCAGCGTGCATCAAGATGAAACAAAGAGAGGTACTACAATGGTGCATGGAAGGAAATAAAATCAGAAACTATTGAAGGATGAACAAGATCAGCTTTCCTAAAGCTACTAGAGTTAAAGAGAAAATTTCTTCCTCTAATTGGAATGTTACAAGATGCTCAAGGATCCATGTTGAACGATGCTGAGAAGATCAAGAAAACGTGGAAAGAATATACAGAATCATTATACCTTAAAGATCAAGTGGGTCAACAGTCATTTCAACCTGTACCTTATGAAATGGAACCATTGGTGATGAAAGAAGACGTCGAAGCTGCATTGAAAAGATTATCAAAGAACAAAGCACCAGGCATTCATGGCATTCCCAATGAAGTATTACAGCAATCAGATGCAGCTATGCCAGGAAATTTGGAAGACATCATGGCCAACTGACTGGAAAAGATCTGTGTTTATACCAATACTGAAGAAAGGTGATCTGACTGACTGTGGAAATTATTGCACAGTCACTCTGATCCCACATGCCAGCAAGATTTTACTCAAGATTATTCAGCAGAGACTACAACCATACCTAGAACAAGAACTTCTTGAAATGCAAGCAGGGTTCAAGAAAGAATGAGGAACAAGAGACGTCATCGCAAATGTGAGATGGATCCTTGAAAATGCAAAAGAATACAAAAAGGATTATGTGTTTTATTGGCTATTGCAAGTCTTTTGATTGTGTAAACCATGAAAAATTCTGAGCCGCATTAAGAAGCATGATAGTTCTCTTGCACAACCTTTACATTGATCAAGAAGCAACAATTTGAATAGAATAAGGAGAAACAGAATGGTTTAAAATCGGCAAAGGTGTACAACAAAGCTGCATACTTTCCTCCTTCCTGTTTAATTTATATGCAGAATAGTTCATCAGAGATTGTATGAAGACAATTGAGGTGTGAAGATTGGTGGAAGACTCATCAACAACCATTGCTATGCTGATGACACCATTATAGTGGCTGAAAGTGAAGATGATCTGCAACATTTGCTACTCAAGATCAAGGAACAGTCTTAAAATGGGCCTGTACCTTAATGTAAAGAAGACGAAGATCTTAACAACTGACAAAATCAATGTTCATTGTTGATTGAGAAGAAATTGAAATAGTGGATAACTTTAACTTGCTTGGATCAATAATCAATAAAGAAACAACAAGCAGTCAAGAAATCTGATGACACATTGCTCTTGTCAGAATGGCTACGAAGGACCTAGACAAAATTCTCAAGAGCAGAGATGTATCTCTCCATACAAAGATTTGACTTATCCAAGCCATGGTATTTTCAATAACATTATATGGATACAAAAATTGGACAGTGAAAAAAAATAGACAGGAATAAATTGATGCCTTTGAATTATGGTGCTGGTGAAGAATATTGTGTATACCATGGACTGTCCAAAGAACAATCCATTCAATACTAGAGGAGATAAAATCTACGCTTTCTTTAGAAACTCAGATGACAAGACTTCGACTTTCATACTTTGGATGTATCATGTGATGAAAGAGATCATTAGAGAAAGACATCATGCTTGCCAAGGTTGAAGGTCAACGTGAAAGAGGAAGGTCAGCAATGAGATGGACTGATACAATAACAGCAGCTATGGATGCCACTCTATCAACTATGAGCCGCCTGACTGAAGTCTGAACATAGTTTAGGACAACTACCCAGAGGGTCGCCATGAGTCAACATCGGCTTGACGGCACTTAACAACACCAGCATTTTCTATGGCACCGATGTCAGGTTCACTGATCTGTAGTTGCCTAGACAACCCAGCAGTGGTGTTCCTAGCCCCTGGGGCAGGCACTCTCATTGCAGCTGGTGCACCGCCTGCAGTGTGCCACTGTATGACATGATACATCACATACACCCCGCCGGATGATACATCGCCCCCCCCCCCCCCCCACTACCGGACCCACACTTCCGTGGCAGTGCAGTAAGCTTACTTAAGAGATAGATGGCTTGCTGTGCTGCCTCCAATCTATGCCCATTGGCTCTCTCTCCAAGCTGAAGTCTTGCAAATCGGGAAACAGAGCCAATGGGCCAGAACTGGAGGCAGCATGCCAAGCCACTTGGCTTTTAGATAGGTACCCACTGCCCCACCATTGGTATGCCACTGTAACCCAGGAGCCTTTTTTAAAAACTGGCATTATGTTGGCCACTCTCCAATCTTCATGTATTATAAGCAGTTTTAATAATAGTTTACATATTACTAATAGTCACTCAGTCAAAGAAATCAATCAGATTCAACTAGCATGATCTGCCTTTGGTAAAACCATGTTGTCATGAGTCTTACAATCATTTAGACTGTTGAAAATTCACTATCCTTTTCCATTAGCAGTGTCTTCATTACTTTTCCAACCATGGAGGTAAGTTTACTGGCCTGTAATTTTCTAACTCTTCACTCTTACCACTTTTGTGAAGGAGGATCACCTCATTCCTCCTTCAATCCCATGGAACCTTTTTCTGTTTCTAAGAATCTATTAACACATCCTTAAGAGGATCCGGCAGAACTTTTATGAGCTCCCTGGGAATCCTGGGATGTATCTCATCTAGCTCCATGGCTTTGTCCAACTTTTATAGCTCCTTAGAGCTTGGCCCACTGCCTTTCCACTTCCCTTATCTCTTTGCTTCCTACAAACTCTTCCTTCAGACTCGTTCCCATTTTACTAAAGTCAGCATTTCTGAAATCTATCACTTTGGGTTTGCAGTGACTGGACTCTGCCTTTGCTTTTATCTCAGACTGAATCATGAGGTGATCATGGTTGCTCAAATGGGCACCCGCCCAGACATTAACACACTTTCTCCATTTGTGAGTAGTAGATCTAATGTTGCCCCTTCCCTCATAACTTCCTTTGCCATTTGTTTGAGCACAGCACTTTGAAAGACATCCATGATCTCCCTACTCTTTTCTGATTCTGCAGAAGGAACATAGTAATAGTACCTCCTCTTTCATTCCCAACTTTCAAATATCCATGATCAGGCCTTTTCGAGTTTCTCTAACTGAGCTGGAGGTCTGTAAATGACACTTGTGTGGATAGAAGTTCCATCTTCTATTTTCAAGATGATCCATATTGCTTCCTCATTTCCCCAAGGCCCCTGCATTATAGTCATTTTAATACTGGTTTTCACATACAGAATTACTCTTTCACCTTTTCGGCTATCTTGATCTTTCCTAAAGAGATTATAGCCCTGTATAGCAGTGTACTATTCATGGGACTAATTAAACTATGGGGTATGTTTACTAAACTGCGGTAATGCCATTCGCATTAGGTTCCGCATTGGTGATAAAGATGCCCATATAAAGGAGTGGGCGGGGCAGCATTAAAGCTGTGTCAGATAAGGCGCGTTATAAGGCACTTTATAAGGCACCTTATGAGGCGCAGTACAAGGCACGTTATAAGGCACCTTATGAGGTTCAGTACAAGGCACGTTAGAAGGCACCTTATTAGGCACAGTACAAGGCACGTTGGAAGGCACCTTATTAGGCGCAGTACAAGGCACGTTAGAAGGCACCTTATTTTGCACAGTACAAGGCACGTTGGAAGGCACCTTATTAGGCGCAGTACAAGGCATGTTAGATGGCACCACGTTTTTATAATGCAGTGCAAACCTATAAATACAGTGGGCTCTGTGCTGGCGTGCCATTTTTTGAAGTCATTTAAAGCCTTCAATACCGCACAAAATGGAAGGTCAGAGGTCATAGCTCCACAGGCCATATAAATAAAATAGTAATTAAAAAAGGAGGTATATTAACCAGCTTTAATAATGATAAAAGGGGGGGGGGGCGCTTTATCAAATTTGAAAATCCTCCTGTTCGCAATTGCTGAAACGAGCCAATAGCATTCCCTTGTCTATTTTCATGTCGGAGCCAGGTAATACCTTCAAGAGAAAAAGTGTGAAATTGTGAAATAATTACAGAATGGCCAATAAATTACATTAAAAACAAAAGAGACATTTATCAAAATTGAATAGATTAAGGGCTGTGCCATACCTGAAACTTAACGTGAAATGTGAGCGTGGGAAAATCCCAATGTTGTGATCAAAAGCAACGAACGCTGTATCTAACTTAAACAAATAAAATATGAATAAAACATACAGCAGGCTTGTTAGAAGAGGATCTGTTTAAACATAAGTTAATTTCCTACTATGTACATGTAAAGTACAAGTTTTATAACGTGCTGTATGAAAAAGAGAATTTTTCTCATTTCCTTCAGGTGGAGCAACCCGTGAATACAGTGAGTTCTATGCTGGTGTGCCATGTTGTAAGGACATTTTAAGTGTTCAAAAGTACGCCAAAAAAAGAGTTCAGAGGTCACTGTTAAAAGGGCCAAATTAAAAGGCATCACCGAGTCCAGTAAATACTCATTCCAACAGTAAAAAATGTTCTTAAGATCCCATAAGAGATGCTACAGAACCATTGTTCCTAATACACATTAAAATGAAACTGATAAAAAGTTAATAAAACATTATAAAAAACATTGCTCAAACAATAAAAACTCAAAGGAGAGCAATCATAAACCATATATGATTGCACTAAAATTAAAGATTGTATCTATCTAATTACAAAGGGGGGGAAAGGTAAAAAAGGGGGGAGGGAGGAAGGGGGAGGGGAAGGGGGAAGAAGGGAGGGAAGGGAGAGGGAGAGGAAGGGGGAAGGAGGTGGGGAGGAGGGGATGGAGTGAGGAGAGGAGGGGGAGGGGACAGAAGAGGGAGAAGAGGGGAGAAAGAGGGAGAAGGGGAAGGGGAGAGGAAAGGGGGCGGGAAAAAGAGGGAAGGGGGAGAGAGTGAAGGAGAGGGAGGAGGGAAGGAGGAGAGGGGGATAGGGAGAGGGGAGGAAGGAAAGGGGAAGGGAGAGGCGAGAGGGAGGGAATAGGGGGGAAGGGGAGGGAGGAGAATGGGGAGGGTGGAGGAGGGAAAAGGGGGGGAAGAATAGGAAAGAGGGAGGGGGAGGGAAGGGGGAAGGGAGATGGGGAAAAAGGAAGGAAGGGGGAGGGAGGGCCAAAAGAAGAGGAGAGGGCTGCACCGCAGGGACAGAGCAAAAAATGTGCTGAAAAGGAGTCAACAGGGCCCACCCATGGCTGATCAATCAATAAAAAACAATAAATAAAAAACCTCTAAGAACATAATGACAAAAATAATGAAATAAAAATGAATGAGAAGTGAATAAATAGATAGTAAAACCATAATAAAAACTAACAAAAAACACAAAACAGGGCATAGTCTCAAAGAAATACTGCTAAATTAACTTCTTGATTCAAGCCACAGGGTTCCAGGGTTTGCAATTCATAAATGTAACGTTGTTCTAGTTTAAGTAGGATCTTATCAACGTCACCATCTCTCCAATGGGGTATAACAGCTTTACGAACCAAAAACTTCAAATCGGTGGCATGATGATCCTTTTTCTACCCAATGTGTCACAAGAGGTTTGTCAGGTATGCGCCTCTGTAAACAACTTTTGTGTTCTATAATACGAGTCCTGACTTGTTTCTTGGTTTTGCCTACATAAATCAAATTACATGGGCAAAGGATTAAGTAAATGACATTTTCAGTTTTACAATTTGAATAATGTTGTTTGTATATAGATCTTTTTATGTGAAACTGGGTGTTCAAAAAATCTTTGGTAACCAAAGTATTATTACATACTACTGACCACATTTGAAATGACCTTTTATCTTACAGGTGGGTCTTGGTTTGATAATGCTGATGATACAAGAATGTTAGCCAGGTTATGATTACGTTAATAGGTGATGGTCAGCTGTTTACAGGCAAATGTTGGTAAGGTAGCCAAAAGATGACATTCTTTTTAAGGATCCGAACAATATCCTTGGACAGCACTAATAACCCTATCTTGTTTTGGCCTATCTGAAACTGCAAGAAGGGAGGCCCGATCTGTGGATCTAGCCCGTAAATGGGCCTTTTGTATGCAATCTTGAGGATACCCACGATCTGTAAATCTAATGCCCATATCTGCAGCATTGCGTTCAAAATCTTCCATGGAAGTACACAATATTTTAATTCTCTGGCTTACTGGTAGATTACGTTTTAAAGAGGTATTATGGAAACTATCAAATCTAAGCAGGGAGTTCCTATCAGTAGTTTTATGGTAAAGATCCGCAATAAATCCACATTGACCTTTACTGATCATAATGTCAAGATAAGCAATTTGATCAGAACTATATTTGCCTTCGAACTTTAAATTTTCATCAAGGGAATTGAACCATGCAAAGAACTCCTGTAGCTGTGGCTCTGTGCCGTCCCAAATCATAAGAACATCATCTATATAACGTTTCCACAGTTTCATCTGGACCTTAAAAGGATGATGTGTAAGGTATCTTTTTTCAAAATCAGCAACATAGAGGTTGGCTACATCTGGGGCCATGGATGAGCCCATAGCGACTCCTTTGATCTGCTTATAAAAAATGCCTCTAAAGCAAAAATAATTCTCTGTCATAGCAAGCGAAGCCAACTGAGTTAAAAAAAAGGTGGGTGTGTGAACGGGCCTGGTCCTTTGAATAAGAACATCTGATATAACATCAAGGGGCTGCTTTCTGAGGAATATTTGTATAAAGAGAATTGATATCAAAGGTAATTAGAAGTAGTCGATCATGATATCCAGTGAAATCTTTGCAATATATTAATGATGTGGACTGAATCCCGTACATAAGATGTGACCTTGGTTACAAATGGCCTAAGAAAAAGTCTAAAAAATTGGATAGACGTTCAAATAAAGAACCAATTGCAGACACAATTGGACGTCCAGGTGGATTCTCTAAAGATTTATGGATCTTAGGTAGCATATATATAGCTGGCATCACTGGATAAGTGACGGTTAAAAATTCAGTCTCTCTAGGTGTCAAATATCCTGCTTACCATCCAATGTACAAAAGGGTTTCAACTTTATTTTTCAGTAAGGATGTCGGATCATCATAGATCTTAATATAGAATTCAGTATTGTTGATTTGCCATAAAACCTCAGCGATATAGGCTGCCCTATCCTGTAAAACCAAAGCCCCTCCTTTATCTGCTGATTTAATAATAATGGACTGATTATACTTTAAACCCTGCAAGGCAGACCGCTGTTGATGTATGATGTTATATAGTTGTTCAACCTTGACCATAACTACTTTTTCATATGCATTCACCAAAACATTAGGATAGTTAGGTGGAAACCATGTAGATGTTTTTTTTTTTAACAGCAAAGCAATCCTCAGTATGGCTATTTTTGTCAAAAAAGTCAATGATTTTGAGCTTACGAAGAAATTTATATAATTCTACATGAGTGGCAAATTTGTCATGTTTTGTGGCGGGAACATATGAGAGTCCTTTCTCTAAAACCTGAATCTCTAATTTGTTTAAATGGTAACTGGACAGGTTAAAGATACCTCCTATGCATCTGGCTCCGACATTCTCCTGTATGTTTGTCCCCTGCCTTTCCCCCTCCCTCGTGGTGGACCATTCGACTGACGATACTCCTTCGATCTGTACTTGTGATCAGGGCCGTACCGAGGGAAGATCGCGCCCTGTGCGACTTGCACTTCGAGTGCGTCCCCCCCACCCCCGTGGTGGGAGAGAAGAGGTACGCCCGAAGTGCAAATCGCGGGTATGCTAAGCAGATGGGAAAGATCTGCTTAGCATGCCAGCGGAAGGCTTAAGGGGCGCATTTTAGCTGTCATGCCATTGCCTGCCGCCGCTGAGAGAAGAAAAAGTGGCAGCAGCAGGCAACGGAAGACAGCTAAAATGCACCCCTTAAGCCTTTGCGCCCAGTGTGGCCGCACTGCTTGCACAGGGCTAGGTACAGGCCTGCTTGTGATATACAGGGGAGTTCTGTGGATACTGGAAGGACTTGCAACTGCCTCCTTTCCAGAGGGAATCCATATGAAAATCCTGGTAGTGATTTTGATCTTGATTAGGTGGTAAACCTCAGGAAAAAAGGGAAGCAGAGGTATCCCATTGTTCTTCTACCTGACTACAGCTCCTTTTATTGGTCCTTTCTAGATCAGGTTCTGGCAAAATTAATCTAATCTTAGTCTTAACCGTGGGTGTTTTTTTTGGAGAGTCATAAAAACACCTGCGAGATCCACTTCTGTCTCTAGGCTGTCCATTGTTGTAAGTGAAGGAGTGGCCTAGTGGTTGGGGCAAGGTACTTCAGGCCAGAAGGTTGGGAGTTCAAATCCCACTAGAGGACAGCAACCTTGGGCCGGAAGGACTGGGGTTTCTAGTCCCACAGGTGCTCCTTGTGGTCTTGGGCAAGCCACTTAACCCTCCATAGCCCATGTTCCCTGTAAATAGTTATCTCCAAGTTATAATGCCCTGTTCAATGTAAACCACACTGATGCAGAATAGCACAGTATATAAGAAAATGTAAATAAATAAAGTCCAATCATATACTGTACCTAATTTGTGATCCTCTGCATGCAACTGTTGTTTGGGTTTTGGAGGTACAGTGGAGAGACGTGCATCTTGACCTCACATGTGGCTTCACCTTTGGACAAACAGTCCAAAACGTGATAAAAAGTGGAAAGACAGAGCCTTTATTAATCAATTGACAACCCAACACAGGCCGTGTTTCGCTATCCTTCGTCAGGGGTATGTCAAACAAATGCTCTACTAAAGAACAGAAGACCAAAAGGTCTTGTGTCTTGTGGTGATCTATTAAGAGTCTGTACTCTTGTCTGGCGGCGACACTGCTTGCCCAACTGTCAAATGTAGAAATAATGCTGCATTTGACAATTTGTTTGACATACCCCTGATGAAGGATAGTGAAACACGGCCTGTGTCGGGTTGTCAATTGATTAATAAAGGCTCTGTCTTTCCACTTTTTATCACGTTTTGGACTGGTTTCTACATTCAACGTGATATCTGCTTTTGTTGTGTTGCACCTTCACCTTTGGACAAGACATGTATTCTGCAGCTGTGTGTCTGTTATATAGCTACAGTAGTGAATGTTCAGTGCAGTACATACTGCATGTGTGTCACTGTAGATAGGCCCTAGGTGTGGTGTGCCACTGTCTCAGAATGTGCCGGCCACGTTGTTTCATGTCCTAGGTTTTGGCCACCGTAGTCAGGGACCTGAAGTCTCTTTGATTCTAGACATTGCTGTGCAGAAAGATGTGGAGGTGTAGCTGAAGCCACAGACCAGGGTTTGAATCCCACTTCTTCTCCTTGTGACTGTGGAAAACTCACTTTACTATACTGCCAGAAACAGTCTGAGGAACACACATTCCCATACTTTTTTATATGTTATGATAGCACACTGGGTCTGCAAACATGCACATTGCAATCATGCAAGCATGACTTTATTGGCTCTGTTGTAGCACATTGCAAAGTGTCAGACATGTTCACCCTGCAGATGTTTGACACATGAGTTGTACATAATTGGAATATTTCATCATGACTGTGAGTGAACATCTTTGGCTCCATCACATATATGCAGTACATGCAGGCACATCCCACTCCTGGGAAGGCCACCTGTAGGAATCATCACATGTCCTTACTTGCTCCATATGGCCAATATGAGAGAGACTTGTCCAATTGTTACATGCACATCTGTTAGGAAGATTATATGGTGGTGAGAAAAGTTGAGACAGCTGTCATACCCGAATTGCTGGTATTGGAACTTCCCCATGGCACAGCTACTATTTTTTTACACTCACTACAACTGCATTTGTGCAGTCACATCAGGTACATCGGGGCAGCAAGGCCATACCACACTCTCATCTACCATCCATCCTCCAACCCATCCATCAGCATATGCCCATTATGTACAGTCATGCATTCTCCTGCCAGCTGCTACACATTGGCCCACACAGGAACATTTTAATCATTCAGCTGTATCACTCACACCTCTCCTGTGAATGGTCTGCATATCTCCATCCCTGCTCAGTCATCTTTTTGATGCCCGCATTGTGGTGATGCTGGCCTTCCTCAGAGCACAGTTCTTCCCAATCCTATGCCACACACTGACATTACAGCAGATTATGTTGGCAACCCTCACAGATACAGTACAGATGCCTCCCACATGCTCATCCCACTTACTTACTAACATGTAGGTTGCATGTGGATCTGACATGTCCATGAGCTCTTACCTTTCCTTCCATCCATCAACTAAAATGTGACTTTCCAAGGGTTCTCTTATTCTGCATTAAAGAGACTGCCATTTTCAGGCGTTAAGGTGCACCTTAATGTCCAGTGTCCTGTTAGCACTCAATAAGTGGAGCCAAGCACCCTTAACACTGTTATGCATACTCCCCATCATGGCCTTTACCGCACAATAACACCCTTACCACTGCCATTAAAGCTTGCCAACCAGTGCTCCCTTAACACTCTCTAGTAAACATACCCCTGTGTATAGCAGATATATGGAGGGCATGGATGTATTGCTGGTTATTGATTAAAAATTTAATAAAATGTAACATTTGAAAAAAAAATCCAGCAAGGAATATTTTAGGGAGATTCCTTCTCACCACTCTTATTTTGTATAGCACTTAATGCACTGAGTACTCTTAACTCATTGGGTTATGGATTTAGCCTTAATCCAAAAGATGGTAATGATCCAGAGGTAACATAGTAACATAGTAAATGACGGCAGATAAAGACCAGTATGGTCCATCTAGTCTGCCCAGCACGATGGTAAGAGTAGGTGCACCTGCCGCTCCATGCAGGCCACTCCTCTCCATGTCCCTGTTTAGGGGTGAACCCACCACTCCATGCAGGACACCCCTAATTGTTGAGAAATTAGATGGTTCTGTTTATTTTGATTTTATCCTGTTGCTGTAAAGGGATCCACTGTGTCTGTCCCATGCCATATTGAATTCCATCACTGTGTTTGCCCCCACCACTTCTATCGGGAGGGCATTCCAAGCATCCACCACCCTTTCTGTGAAAAAGTATTTCCTGACATTGCCTTTCAATTTACCACCTTGCAGCTTCCTGTTATGCCCTCTAGTTTTACAGCTTCCCCGTCTTTGGAAGCGGTTTGTTTGTTCATTATTTCCCTTTAAGTATTAAAAGGTCTGAATCATATCTCCCCTGTCCCTCCTCTCCTCCAAAGTGTACATATTTAGGTCTTCAAGTCTCTTCTCATAAGGCTTCTGACGCAAGCTCCAAATCATTTTGGTCGCCTTCTTCTGAACAGTTTCCAGTCTTTTTACATCCTTTGCAAGATACGGTCTCCAAAACCGAACACAGTATTCCAAGTGAGGCCTCACCAGTGACTTGTACAATGGCATAAGTACCTCTTCCTTTCTGCTGGTGATTCCTCTTTGTATGCAGCCCAACATCCTCCTGGCTTTTACCACCACCTTGTCGTACTGTTTTACCACCTTGAGATCTTCAGAAATAATCACACCAAGGTCTTTCTCCTCATCTGTGCACACCAACCTCTTGCCCCCTATTGCGTACATTTCCCTTGGATTTCTGCTACCCAAGTGCATGACTCTGCGCTTCTTTGCATTAAATCTTAACTGCCAAGCATTAGACCATTCTTCCAGCTTTTGTAAATCTTTCCTCATGTTAACCACTCCCTCGGGGGAGTCCACTCTGTTGCAAATTTTCGTGTCATCTGCAAAAAGACAGACTTTTCCATTCAGTCCTTCAGCAATATCACTCACAAATACATTGAACAGTGCTGGGCCCAGGACCGACACCTGGGCACCCTGCTAGTCACCTTCCCTTCATCCAAGTGAGCTCCATTTACCATCACCCTCTGTCATCTGTCAGTCAACCAATTTCTGATCCAATTTACCATCTTAGGATCCATCCCCAAGCTACTGAGCTTATTGATAAGCCTCCTATGAGGAACAGTATCAAAGGCTTTGCTGAAATCCAGGTAGATGACATCCATCGCATGCCCCTGATCTAGCTCCCTGGTCACCCTGTCAAAGAACTCAATCAGATTTGTTTGGCAAGATCGTCCTTCGGTAAAACCATGTTGCCTCGGGTCTTGAGAAAGTTCACTATTCGCTCTTTCAGGAGCGTCTCCATTACTTTTGCCGCCACTGAGGTAAGGCTCACAGGCCTGTAGTTTGACACTTCTTCCCTGTCACCACTTTTGTGTAGAGGTATGACATCAGCCGTTCTCCAGTCCTGAGGGACCTCTCCTGTTTCCAAGGATCTTTTGAAAACATCCTTTAACGGCCCTGCAAGAACCTCTCTGAGCTCTTTCAGTATCCTGGGATGTATCCTATCCAGTCCCGTGGCCTTGTCCACTTTCAGTTTTGCAAGTTGTTCTAACACATCATCTTCTGTGAATGGTGTGTTATCTACTTCATTCCCATTTTTATATTTGGGAGTCACAGGTGGTCCTTCTCCAGGACTTTCTTTAGTAAAAACAGAGCAGAAGTATTCGTTTAGCAATTCTGCTTTTTCAATGTCACTTTCCACGAGTCCGTTCGCAGCACTTCTGAGTCCTGCAATTCCACCTCTGATCTTCTTCCTTTCCTGAATATACCTGAAGAAGGTTTTGTCGCCACACTTAACATCTTTAGCCATCTTTTCCTCTGCCTTTGATTTTGCTATCCTTATTTCTCTCTTTGTCTCTTTGAGTTTGATCCTGTATTCATTTCTGTGTTCCTCTGTTTGCGAGCTTTTGAATTCTGCGAAAAAGCTGTGTTTTTTGCCTTTATTTGAGCAGCCACTTCTTTGGAAAATCAAATAGGTTTTCTTCTCCTCTTGTTTTTGTTTACTTTTGTTACATATTTATCTGTTGCCCTTTTTATTCCCACCTTTATTTTAGCCCATTGCAATTCCACTTCCCTTATCTCCTTCCACCCTGTCAGCTCCTCCTTTAGGTACTCGGCCATTTTATTGAAGTCGGTGTTTTTGAAGTTTAGGACTTTGAGCTTGCTATGATTGGCCTGTACCATGGCTTTTATCTCAAACCACACTGTGTGATGATTGCTGCTGCTGCTCACAGGGGCACTCACGCAGACATTTGACATGCTATCACTGTTGGTGAGCACTAAATCCAGCGTTGAGCTTTCCCTGGTTGGTTCCATCACCATTTGTCTAAGTAACGCATCTAGGAGAACATCCACGATTTTTTTTGCTTCTTTCCAGATTTGCAAAAGGAGTAATCCAGTCGACATCAGGTAGATTAAAGTCACCTAATATGATCGCGTCCCCCTTTGTGGCTATCTTGGCAATATCTATAATCAATTTGTTATCTATCTCTTCGATTTGAGTTGGAGGTCTGTAGACTACAGCAGTATGGATGAAAGTGCCATCTCCTCTTTCCAACACAATCCAGAGCGCTTTTTCTTTTCCCCATGCCCCCTGCATTTCAGTAGCTTTAATATTGCTTTTGACATGCAAGGCTACTCCTCCCCCTCTTCCATTTTCTCTGTCTCTTCTGAATAGATTATAGCCAGGTATGGCTATATCCCAATCATGCGATTCATTTAGCCATGTTTCTGTAATGGCCACAATGTCCAAATCCATTTCCACCATTAGGGCTTCCAGGTCCGGAACTTTGTTGGCTAAGCTTCGAGCATTTGTGCTCATTGTTTTCCAGCATTTAACTGGCTTGTGTGTATTTAGCATTGATTTTGTTCTTCCTACATCTTCCCACTTGTTTTTGATGTGTGGTTTAAAAGTGTGGCTGTTTCTGATTTTAATCTGCTTTTGCAGGGGGGTGACGTCCAGAGCTTGACCTTCTACATCCATCACCCCCTTTTTCTAGTTCAAATGCATATCCACATATTGCTTGAATTTTTCACTTAGGATTCTTTTCCCTGTGACAGAGAGATGTAGTCCATCAGCACAGTATAGTCTCTTGTTGTTCCATCTGTTACCCCAGTCGCCAATAAATCTGAATCCTTCTTGTTTGCACCAGGTCTGGAGCCATGTATTAAAGCTGTTAATGCGATGCAGCCTTTCTGCCCCCTTACCAAGCACAGGTAGAACCTCTGAGAATGCAACAGTGTTAACAATGGGCTTGAGTTTCTCTCCCAGAGATTGGAAGTCCTTTTGGACTGTAGAGGCACTGTTTGTAGCCAGGTCATTTGTTCCCAAGTGGATAACAACATCAAGTTTGGAGTGTTCACTTTCTGCGCTAAGTACTGTCGCAACCCCAGCCCCCGAGCCACGTGCTTAAAGGGTCAGGGTGGACATTATTGTTTTCATCCAAGGGTGAAACTTTTCTTAGCCCAGATGCATGCTGGTACTAGTAGTCCCTTTCTTGAAATAGTTGTGAAAGCCATGTGTAAGGTAAAGGGTAAGGTTTATTCCCATAATGCACAAACAAAGGTTCAGCGAAGGAAAACAGGATTCTCACCTCATTCAGGTTTTTCAAAAAGGTATTTACAGAATTCAAAAGTTAGATGTGCTTCCCAGTCTTATTAGCTATGCAGGTGTTAGAACAAACCAGTTCATGCAAACAAAAGCAAGCTTCTTCCTTTAGCTTATCAAAACTGTATTTTAACGTATACCCTGCGAGCTATACTTCTGCCAAGGATTCCAAACTCCCGGCTAGACAAAGTGTACAATCCATGAGACATTCAGGTAGCAATGAATCGGGTTCAGCAGGGTCTATTTGCATCTCCTCCTGTTCTGACAATATATCTGCTAGCCCTAAGAACATAAGAATATAAGAACATAAGAAACGCCATACTGGGTCAGACTGAGGTCCATCAAGCCCAGTATCCTGTTTCCAACAGTGGCCAATCTAGGTCATACGTACCTAGCAGTTTCCCCAAAAGACACAGGTTCTGCAGTGCTTGTACTAGGCCAAGCATTGATATCCTGGGTCCCTTTTTAATAGTGATTTATGGACCTTTCCTCCAGGAACTTGTCCAAACCTTTTTTAAACCCAGCTATACTAACAGCCCTTACTACATCCTCCGGTAACAGATTCCAGAGTTTGATTACACGTTGAGTGAAGAAATATTTTCTCCTATTTGTCTTAAATAGTTTACCCTGTAGCTTCATTACATGTCCCCTAGTCCTTCTATATTCTGATAGCGTAAACAATTGATCCACGTTTATCCGTTCCACTCCATTCATTAATTTATACACCTCTATCATATCTCCCCTCAGCCGTCTCTTTTCTAGGTTAAAGAGCCCTAACCTTTTTAGCCTCTCTTCATAGGAGTAGCCTTCCATCCCCTTCACCAATTTGGTGGCTCTTCTCTGTACTTTTTCTAATAACTCTATGTCCTTTTTAAGATACGGTGACCAGAATTGCACACAATATTCAAGGTGCGGTCGTACCATGGAGCGATACAGAGGCATTATAATATCCTTTGTTTTATTCTCCATCCCTTTCCTTATGATACCTAGCATTCTATTTGCTTTCTTGGCCGCCGCTGCACACTGGGCGGAGGGTTTTAACATGTTATCCACGATGACTCCTAAATCTTTTTCCTGGGTGGTGGTTTCTAATGTGGAGCCTTGCATCGTGTAACTATAGTGTGGGTTGTTCTTTCCTAGGTGCATAACTTTGCACTTGTCCACATTAAATTTCATCTGCCATTTGGATGCCCAGTCTTCCAATTTATCCAGATCCTCCTGCAGTTTTCCACAATCCTCTTGGGTTTTAACAACTTTAAACAGTTTTGTGTCATCTGCAAATTTGATAACCTCACTAGTTATTCCCTTTTCCAGGTCATTTATGAATATGTCAAAAAGTAGCGGACCCAGTACAGATCCCTGGGGTACTCCACTATTCACCTTTTTCCATTGGGAATATTGGCCATTTAGCCCTACCCTCTGCTTTCTATCTTTTAACCAGTTCCCAATCCACAATAGTACACTGCCTCCTATCCCATGACTTTTTAGCTTCGCCAAAAGTCTCTGATGGGGGACCTTGTCAAAAGCTTTCTGAAAGTCCAGATACACTATATCAACCGACTCACCTTTGTCTACCTGTTTATGCACACCTTCAAAAAAACAGATCAGATTAGTAAGACAAGATCTTCCTTGTCTAAAGCCATGTTGGCTGTCTCCCATTAGGCCATGACTATCTACATGCTGTGTAATTTTGTTCTTTATGATGGTTTCTACCATTTTCCCTGGTACTGACGTCAGGCTCACCGGTCTGTAATTTCCCGGGTCACCCCTGGAACCCTTTTTAAAAATTGGTGTTACGTTGGCGACCCTCCAATCTTCAGGTATTACAGATGATTTTAATGAAAGTTCACAGATTACCAATAACAGGTCTGCAATCTCATATTTCAGTTCTTTCAACACACTGGGATGTATACCATCCGGTCCAGGTGATTTGCTACTATTCAGTTTATCAAATAGTTGTAATATATCTTCCCGGTGTAGCGATATTTCTCTCAATTCCTCTGCAGTATCACCTTTAAATACCACTTCAGTCTTGGGTAACATCCCTACATCTTCCTCAGTAAAGACCGAAGCAAAGAATTCATTCAGTCTCTCTGCTATAGCCTTGTCTCCTCTTACTGCCCCTTTTACCCCTCTATCATCTAATGGTCCAATTGACTCTCTCACAGGCCTTTTGCTACGAATGTACTTGAAAAAGTCTTTATTTCGTGTTTTTGCTTCTGTAGCAAGTTTCTTCTCAAATTCCCGCTTTGCCTGCCTTATCAATGCTTTGCATTTAACTTGCCAGTGCTTGTGCTGTTTCCAGTTTTCATCATTTGGCTCTTTTTTCCATTTCCTGAAGGTTGCTCTTTTGGCAGCAACAGCCTCTCTGACCTCACCTTTAAACCATGCTGGCAGTTTTTTGGACTTTCTTCCACTTTTCTTAATGCGTGGAATACAGCTGGTCTGGGCTTCGAGGATAGTATTTTTAAATAACACCCAAGCTTGCTGTAAGTCTTTAACCTTTGGAACCGCTCCTTTTAGTTTTTTCCTAACTATATTCCTCATTCTATCATAGTCTCCCTTTTGAAAGTTAAAAGGTAGTACTGTGGATTCCTTTACTATCTGTCCTCCACTGATTAAATCAAACATGATCATACTATGATCACTATTGCCAAGTGGTCCCAACACCCTTATTTCTTGCACCAGATCTGGCGTTCCACTAAGGACTAGGTCCAGTATGGCTTCCCCTCTGGTCGGTTCATGAATCAGCTGCTCCAAGAAGCAGTCATTTATTTCATCTAGAAACTTTATCTCTTTAGCTTGTCCTGCTGTGACACTGTCCCAGTCGATACCGGGGTAATTGAAATCACCCATTATTACTACTCTGTTGTGGCTTTTGTTAGCTTCCTTGATTTCTTTGAGCATTTCATCATCCATTTGTTCATTCTGGCCAGATGGTCGATAGTATACTCCCAAGCCCTGAGCTTTCCTCATGTAATTCTGGCTTCACTTCAGAGTTTCTCTCTAAAACTCTCCAGCCTTGCTCTACTTGGTCCGTAAAACAGATAACAGGACTTTTAGTTAGCACTTTTTGTACAGGTTACCAAACCTCTCTCCAGCTGTGTTTACTGCACCTACAGCTCTCTGGCTTCCATGCCTTTCTAGGGCTTGGCCACTGTTCCTGGTTCAGTGTTGTGTTTCTCAGACTCCTGAGCTGAGTCTTGTGCACCCACCTCTGAACTCCTTGTAGCTCACGGTCAGGAAAGGAAGTATGCAGGTACCTCTGCTCTCTGAGCTGTGCTTCTCTGGTGCTTTCTTTACCAGGCACTTTCCAGGTCCCTCTACTTTCTCTGTCTTCCTTGAAGACTTCTCCCTGGAGCTTTCCACCGTGGAACTGTTTCTCTTGGAACTTGTTCCTTCTCTGTAAGGACCACAAATCCAACTGCCTCTCCTTCTCTCCTTGGAGCCGTCTCCTTCCTCTCTCTTCTGTGTCTGCTGCTGCTACTGCTGCCCCCTCTGTCCTGTCTAAGCCATGCTTATAAAGCTGCTTCTCAGTTAGGGTTTCTCTCAGCCTGACCAGGTGTGTCTGATTATCCCTTGAGTTAGTTATTGCATCATCCAAGCTTGGGTGTGTCAGCCTACCCTCTGATTCTTCGTGCTTGCTCCCTCTGGCTGTGCTTTGCAGTAACTGCAGTTTAGGTCTGTCACTTTCTTTAAAGGTATCAGTGATTTTTCCTATCTCCATAGGTTCACTGGCCTCTGCTTCATCACAGTACTTCAACAATGTGGTTTGTATTTCTGCTGGCTGAAGAGCCTGGGATGCACTTGACAATCTTCTCTCCTTTGAACTGTGTTCCCAAGTTGGTGCCACTGATGATGGAATCACCAAGTAGTAGTAGTTTGCTGTTTGGTGAGGTTTTTTTCATATTTGGTCCTTTAGCAGGAGATTGGGCATTGTCTCATTTAAGGGCCCTTCAGTTTCTATGGATTGGGCATCCTCATTCACCAAGGCAGAGAAGGCATTATGCAGGGATATCTCCTGATGCATAGGATGCCATTGTGTCACAGGTCACAATCTACCAGAACCCACTGTGATCCATTTGTTCCTGGGGTGTTTCATTCTTTGTGGGAGCGGTGGTAGACTTTGTTCAGTTTGTATCTTAGAAGAGGTGCGCTTCATTGCAGCCAGTTCCTCCCTCAGTTCCTCATCCTCATTAGCCAAGGCAGAGAAGGCATTATGCAGGGATATCTTTTGATGCATAGGATGTCTGTGCGTTACAGGTCACAATCTACCAGAACCCACTGTGATCCACTTGTTCCTGGGGTGTTTGATGCTTTCTGGGAGTGGTAGTGGACATTGTTCAGTTTGTATCCTAGAAGAGATGTGCTTCATTGCAGCCAGTTCCTCCCTCAGTAGGGTCACCTCTTTTTGTATGGCAGCTAGGTCTTCCCTTAGTAGAGTCAGTTCTTTATGCATGGCAGCTGACCTTAGGCACATAGGACAAGCTCTGAGGTTCCAAATGATTCATCTTGGAATGAAAGTACTGCAGTTATTGCACTGAATACACGACATGCTGAATAAGCAGTCCTAGAAGGAGAAGAGGAAGAAGAATAAAGGAGGAAGAAGATGTGGGCTCTAACCCAAGTTAAAGGAATAGATGGCAACGTATGTGAGTACTATATAGGCAATGCAGCCCCTGGGGTGGGTGGGGCGAGGGGTAGGGTGGGCGGGAACCTAAGTGTCTCTGACCAGTAGGCTGTTCCTGAACTGGGGGTACCCACAGATATCTGCTCCAAGGCTACCCAGAAAAGCAGTCAGTCAGATTATCCCCAAGCTTAATTTATAAGCACAGTTAAACTTAATATTAGCAATTCCCACAAAACAGACAGCTAAACTCTATATTGGTAGCTAGAAACCAGCAGAGATAAGAAAGAAAATTAGAGTCTTCGCTGTGTGAAAGATCCACAGCTCATGCAGCCAGCCTCAGACCTGTAGGTGTAGCCACTGGCCAGGTGTAAGATGGTCTACAATTAGCCCCTCCCTGAGAGCAAAAAAACTTTCACCTCCGCTTCCCTGAAAAAGCAAGCTTTCTCCACAGATTTAAACCTTTCTTATCTGGATACTCAGGTCCCAGTAGGATGAATATCCCAAGCTTAATTTATAAGCACAGTTAAACCTAATATTAGCAAGTCACACAAAACAGACAACATTACACTTACTGCTTGCAGATGACTTGAAGTTCTGCAGTCCCAATGATCAATATTTAGCAGAGCAACCTGTTTAGTAAAAAGCTTTCCAGATGATATCAGGATGATGTCTGGCCTAGATCAGGGGTTCTCAACCCAATCCTTGTTTTTTATGATAGCCAAAATGAATGCTTTCTTGAAGTCTGTAACCATTTCTTCTTCTACCTCTAATCTGTCTATAGTGTTGCACAAGTACAGTCGTGGTCAACATTATTGGCACCCTTGCATTTTAAGTACTGTATGTTGTGTGCAATATCTTGAGAAATATTCTAACTGTATATCATCATAATATTTTAATAGTAAGTTCAAAGATATACAACAAAAAATAAGATGTCTGTGCAACTTAGACGTAGTGATTTCTGAGAAAAAAAAAAATATGACCTGGACAAGATTAATGGCACCTTTCACTAATATTTGGTTGCACAACCCTTGAGAATGATAATAGCCTCCAAATGTTTCTTGTAGCCATCTATAAATTTCGTACATCTGTCTGCTGGTAGTTTCTCCCACTCTTCAACTGTGATTTGTTCCAGCATATGAATGTTTCCAGGATTCCTTTTACCAATGACAGATTTCAGCTCTTTCCAAAAGTTCTCGATTGGATTGACATTAGGACTGATTGTTGGCCAGTTTAAAACAGTCCATTTGTTCATTTCTAATCATTCTTTTGTACTTTTAGATGTATGTTTTGGATTATTGTCCTGCTGGAGGATCCATGACCTTCGACCAAGACCTAGCTTTTTTGACACTAGGTAGCACATTTCGCTCCATAATACCTTGGTTGTCCTCTGACTTCATGATTCCTTTAATACGTTCTAGGCCTTCAGTTCCTGGGGCAGCAAAACAGCTCCACAGCATTATGGACCTCCACTTATTTAACTGTAGGAAGGCTGGTTTTTTTTTATAATCCTCATTTCTATACCTTTGAATGTATCGCTGGTCTGCATTGCCAAAGAGCTCGTTTGATTTCATCTGTCCACAGAACATTTACCCAGAAGGATTGTGGTTTCTCAAAGTTGGTTTGGGCAAAGATGAGGCATGCCTTTTTATGTCTGTCTTTGTGGGGTCCCCCTTGGCCTTTGCCCCTGAAGTCCTTCTTTGTTTAGTGCACAGCGTATGGTGTGGGTTGAAACCACCACTACAGATTGCTCCAGGTCAGCCTTAAGCTCTTTAGATGTTGTACGTGGTGTTTTTCCAATAGTTCGCACTAACCTTTGGATAAATTTTCCTCTTCCCACCACATCCTGGGAAGTTCTTGACAATTCCATGAACAGAAAACTTCTTAATAACATTGTAAACTATAGAGACAGGAATCCCATGGTCTTTGGAGATGGCCTTGTACCCCCTTTTGACGTTTTTTGTTTTGTCATAATGGCTTTTCTGACAGTCTCAGGCAGCGCTTGTCTTCACCATTGTGAAAATGGAACAGGGGCTGAATGTGGCCATTTTAAACATTAGAGCCATCATTCATTGGTTGATTCAAGTCATGTGAGTACTAACAAATTATCACAGGTGTGTATAGTTTTACTGTAATGGGAATGTGGTACTTCTGTTCAAACTGATTTGAATTGTTTATAAGGGTGCCAATAATCATATCCTTAAACAAATTGAAGAGATAAACCTTAAATCCCTCCTACACCTAGAAAAGAAATTTTTGTTGGATCATTTGCCTTGAGATCCAACAAAAATTTCTTTTCTAGGTGTAGGTGGAATTTAAGGTTTATCTCTTCAATTTGTTTAAGTATTAGATGAACGGCAGTTTTTGATTGAATTGAATAATCATATCCTGGCAATGTCCCAGTTTTTATACTATTTCCTACTATTTTATTTTTTAATTGGTCTTGTTTAATTTTATTCTTTCAGGTGTTAACACCCATTAATGCATGAATTTTTGTTTTCACATGAAACTCCATAATATGTTAGTCAATACCAAACTAATAACACCTCAAGTGATAATTTTGGTCAAAACAAATATTTTGACTGCTATTTTGCACAATATTTCAGCATCCCCATTTTGGGGACGCTATGCATGAAAGGGCGGGTGAAGTGGCTGTTATATAAAACAACTGCTAATAATGTCAAACAACTGCAAATAAATTTCCAAAACTTATTATAAATGAAATGTAATTAGTATTATGTGGAAATGATCTTTATGTATCAAAATTGTGTAGACAGCCACATCACATATGACAGCGGTGCGTGACATGTACATGGGTCAGGATATGGAGAAGGGAATGGCCCAGAGTAGGCCATGGATGTGACAGACTCAAGTTAAGTGGGTGGCCAAGATGTGTGGGTATGCCCAAGAAGGGACGTGGAGGGACCTATGGCAGGGTGAGTGGGCTGGAGGAAGGGGCCACATACTGCCACAGACACCTGTCCTATGCATGGGGCCACCTGTGCGGCAGCCTTACCACCTCATGGTGACAGAAACAGGCCTGGGACCGCATACGCAGTGCCCGATAGCTGACATGCATGCCCTGTGCAGCTAGACGGTGATGTGCTGGGTGCAACACACCATGCACATGTCCCGCCCTCCCCATGACAGTCACCATGTGTGCGGCACTGGCATTGCACAATGGGCAGGTGACACTGCACTCTTGGCATATGTCAGCAAAAATATTGGCGGAGTGGGCCTCGAAACCCCGGACCCAGAGGCAGTCCCCATACCAGCAGCCCACGATGGAACACTGCTGTGACCAATGTCCCAGGCAGGCAATGTGCATGATGCACAGAGGCATGGGCCAGCCACACATGGTGTGGACATGCACAGGCCCGTGGCAGCTGCTGCACATACCGCAGCCCCTCCCCAGGTGCTGACATGTGCATTGAGTGGTATGGGCATATGGCTCAGGCAGTCATGCAAAGTAATGTATATGTCGGCTGCTATCCATTCATCATCATCCTCCAGCATTGAAATAACTTCATGTAATTTGTAATGCCTTGACATTCTAAAGTTGAAAAATCATAAACAGACAACACAAAAACACCAAATAGTACAGTTTATGGAATAATTGCATACTGCACATGCTCTGTTACACTCAATTGCTCATATTATAGCTCATCGCAAACGCCCTACCCATTCATGCATAGCATCCCCATAACGGGGACAGCAGAAATATGTATCGTACTCAGAACAGAATCACTGTAAATTCTGCATACAAATATATTTGATTAAAAACAATATATTAAATAAAAATCAAGCTTCCTTGAGAGAATGACTGATTGCGTTCTTGTCGAAAAAAACGCTACTTTTCAAGCGTACAATAAATTTAGCAAATTTTACTAAACTCTTACTTCAAGTTCTTTTATCGGTTCTGCAGGTGAACATATGACAGAACTTTTTGTAATGCATTCATTCTACATTTGTTCCTAATAAAATATTGCGTGATTGAATTCTTTTATGTGTGGTTTAATATGATCTGAGGCATAAAATTTGAGCGCACCCATTTCGGGGATGCTATGCATAAATGGGTTGCATATATAGTACAAAGCCATTTCACTGACCACTTGTTTTTAGGAGATATTGGACATTAAGGAGTTAAACTGCAAGGGTGCTAATAATGTTGACCACAACTATACTATCCCCAGAAGTGGACACAGAATTCTCAGTGAGGTCTTCCCAGCATTATCTTCTTTTTCCAACTGCTTATTTCTCTTGCACTACACCCTGGTATACCCTTAGCTGTGGTTATCCTTATATCATACAATTTCACTACCTTTGTCAGACTTGATCATTCTAAGGCCTCTTTCTTTGTTGGTGCTTGTCAGTATCTCCTCTTCCTCTACCCATCATGTATTTGCCCTTGAATTTCTGCACCACAAATGCATGGTCACTTGACTACTTCTCAAGCTTCATTAGATCACATCTCATTCTATTTACTCCTTCAGGGATGTCCATTCTATTGCAAATCTTAAAGTCATCACAAAAAAAGACAGTTTTCTTTTTATCTTCCTGTGTTACACACCACCATCCTAATCACTGTACTTAATAGTATTCTCTATTTTATTTATATATCCACATATATTAATCTCTACTGCAACGTTTCCTTTCTTTTGATACTGTGGTCTTTCTTCCAACTTTAAATATAGATACTGTATGTGAAAGCACATTTTAGAAAGGCCTTTCATGTGGCTGCAGCAACATCCAAGTGAAAACGTCTGCAATTCGATGTCATTTTTAAAGGTGATGGCGGGCATGTGTAAGTCCAATCTAAAACGGGCATATTTCCATCCCTCGTGTTATAGCAACCCAGGAAACGCAGGTACACATGGGGATGTACATCCATATGCATGAGGGGACTCCTGTGATTTGCACTGTAAGTGCCAGTATTTTGGAACACACACATGAAAATGTCAGCACGTGCATTTATCCTTGCCATTTTGGAAACGAAGACGTCTTGCCACCATTCATCCATTATACTATATGGTTCAATGCCTGCTGAAGTAACATGTAGAGAGAGAAATAAACTATGGATGATTAAGAGGGATGCCTACATCAATCCCTCCTGTAAAGGGCTGGTCAAAAGGAGCACTTTTTAAAAACCTAAACATTCTCAGAAGCAAGTGTAAATAGATGTGGAAAATTTCTGTCAGCCACGTGCAACCTCTAGATGAAATTGGCGATACACTTGTATATTCCTGCCTCATCCGAATCATGCCCCCTTGGGACTTTTACATGATCAGGGCAGAAGCGTGTAAATTTGTTCCTTTCTAAAATGGCTTTTTGGACGTGGATGTGATTTGCACATGTAAACAATTGTTTTCACCCATGCAAACCATGAATAGGACTTCTAAAATAACCCTTATAATATATAAATCAGATATATTTGTTTCTTTTAAAGTTTCTATAGCCATGTTTTCATTTAAATTCACTTGTCTCTCGCCTTCACTTATCTTTAATTTGAAGCACGAAACAGCATTGAAATGGAAGAAACCTTGAAACAGCTGTACATTCAGTTCATTGGTCATCCATTGTTGAAATCGATAAATGTTCCATTCATCCTAAGATACGAACATTTCTAGTCTACAGCTCTGGCCTCAATCCTACCTTAACAATTTTGCTTTATTTGGTAATCTCAGTATCTGCTTACCATATAAGTCACCTATTTTTACTCTTAAGATTGTTGACCTTGACATTCAACTTGGTAATTTTACAGAAAACCTCTCAAACTACAGATTGACAAATGTAAATTTGTGACAGGAATCAAGGGTTGGTGTACAATATTCATACTTCTACTTACCACCTTTTGAATTTTCAGTAATTAAATTCACCCAGATGTTCTCAGGTTGATATTCAAATGCATTTATGTGGTCAGTGGTAGTTATGAGATTAATTCTATAAACCGCCACTTACATGATATGTGTTTTTTCCACATGCTAATCTCGCTTATTTTATAAAATCAAATCCATGAAGATTTAACTTTATATAATACTAGCACAAGTATCTCCTAATGTGCGTAAACATAAGCTGCATTCACATACACCAGCTGGTGTAAATGGCAGTGCATACCCTATGCATGTACACCCGTATTTTATAAATTACATGTATAAGGGGCATATTTACTAAGGTACGGTAAATGTTTGCACCTGCTGATTGGCATGTGCAAAAAATGGCCATGCAGTAGGTGCAAATCTTGTGCAGTAAAGGCAGGGGTGTGCCCAGCATCTGCCCTACATATAAGGCATAGGGCAGACACTTACTGCATGGGCCTGTGCTCCCCTGCCTCGGCAGAGAACGCAGACCCAGAATAAAACAAGAGGAAATGATAAATGGCTGCAGTCACAATGTCCCTCCTGGCAACTCAACCCCCTCCTGCTGATCCAGTCCATCCCCCATTAATCAATTCCCCCCCCCCCCCCAAGCAACCTCCCTGCTAATCAACACCTTCTTCAAGACCACCTCCCTGGGATAGCAGCCAAACACGATCTCTCTCCTCCAAGACCTCCCAACTCCCCTACACCGACCTGGCCACCTTCTCCCCAGACAAGCTTATAAAATGTCACCAGTCTCACAGTATTGACCCCTAGATGTAGTACTCTAGCTGCTATGTCCAGTAACATTTACCCCATTCTTGATCATGGTGATGCGGTCTTCCTCGTCTCCCTAGATCTTATCAACACTTTTGATCTCCTCAATCATACACTCTTTCATTGCTTAACTGAACTCAGTGTTAAAGGCACTGTCTTGAAATGGTTCACCACTTTCTTTTGCTTTTTTTCTCTGTTTTACTCCCTTTTTCCACATCATCCACTTATCACCTACACTGCAAGGTACCCCAGGATGCTATTCTCCCTCTCCCCCCCCCCCCCCAACCTCTTCCTTAGCTACCTAAGTCCAGTCTTTAGGCATGAATGCCCATTACCATGCCGATGAAATACAGCTGGTCTTCCCAGCCAATCTCTATTCTCCTGACCTCTCTCCTTTTAATTGCTGCCTTGATGCTATTATTGCCCTGTGAATTAGCTCTCATAAACTCAAGCTTAGTTTCTCTAAATCTTATGTAATGTGGATCACAGACCGTGATGCCTGCCTCAAAACTTCATTGCACAGCCCTCACTCTGACCAAGCCCCCTTAAAATTCTAAGTTGTCACTGACCCTGCCTTTTCTTTAATTCCTCAGATGTCCTTGATGGTAAAGTCATGTTTCGTCTTTCTATGGCAACTTTGCTTTTTCAAATCATATCTCTCTCAGGACACCCTCACAACAGCAGTTCATGTGTTTATACTCTCTCGTCTTGACTATGGTAATGTAGCACTCTTGGCTCCCAATTCACTCCCTTAAGCAACTTCAAAATGTTCAAAATATTACTTTGAAACTTATCCATGGCTCCCGGAAATATAATCATCTCACTTTCCTCTGCATCCTTCATCACCGGTTACCTGTCACATCTCAGATCAAATTCGACATTCTCCTCATAGCCCACACTGGCCTTCCTCATTATCTCTCTTAGACCTTCCTCTAATCATCCCACCTGTTCTCAGACTCACAACATCCTTTACCTCCCCTCAGTCCACTGCACCTGACATACCTCCATTCATCAATCCGTTTTCTACTTCCTCTTCACTTTCCTATGGAACTCCTTCCCAATCCATTCTCATTCAGAATTCAACTACAATAAATTCAAGACTGGCCTTAAGTCCCATTTTTTCATCCAGGTTTTCAGAGATCACCTCAGCAGCTCATAGTCTCCTTAGCCTATTGTTCTCCTACCCTTCATAATCCCCCCCCCCCCCCTTTTCCATTGCTCCCATATGTCTCGCCTAGTCCTCTCTACCATTATTTCCCGCCTGGCAACAGACCCTTCTTTGAATCATTTAATATAAATTTCATTGCACACCACTTTGATGAGTACTGAAACGCAGCATAGAAAGAAATGTGAAATAAATAAATCAGTATCCCTTTAGGTCTAAAAATATCTCTCTCCTAATTGTTTCTATCCATGAATCAAACCCTGTACAGCTAGTATTATGCATTATGCATTATTTGTAATGTATTATTTCAATGCTACTACTTGCTAATGTTGTAATGAGCACTGATGGAAGGATTTCAGGTAACCTAGGCAAACCTTTATTCTGGCACCACTGCCTAGCAACACACATACCTACTGGTGGCAGCTCTAACATGCACAGTTATACAGTCACAAATGAAATTTAGTGTACACAACATACAAATTCTGGAGTCATTTCAGTAATTGCAATACAAACTCTCCACTACAAGGCACTTTGGAAGAAACATAAAACTCAACCCAAAAAAGCCCTCTTTCAAAGCCTACATGGTAAAGCAAACTTGCCATAACAAACGTCCCTAGTGCCCAGGACTTAAACACTAAAATTCCTGATGTACCACAGCCTAGAATGCCCCATACTTCCTAATGGGAAAACAGAACAGGTTAGTTTGCTGAAGATCCCTACACAAAGTACCTCACTTCTGCCCTACACACAGAACACAAATAAACGCTCATGAATTAAGACTGTCAGCTGGTTTCAGATTTTCAGAACAGGATGATCCAGGTTAATTTTACTCCAGGGTAGTTCTGATTTCCCTAATGCATTACCTAAAAAAAGGCAAGACCACAAATCCCTGCATGCAATGGGTCAAACCCAAGGTTATATCAGCTTATCCTGAAAATCTGGAGCCAATCAGCAACTCTATCACCAAATAAAGAAGGAGCTACAAATCAGGGCTAGAAACCTGAAAAACTGAGGCTTTATGAGTAGTGCAACACTGGAGAAAGCGAAAGAGAAATGTAGTTCCTCCCGTATTGTGCAAAATTCAGAGATAACAAAAATGCACATTCCCAAAGAAATATATTCCAATCAATAAAATTAGAAAAAATATATATATTTTTAGCTTTTGTTGTCTGTTCATTCTGTTCTTCTAATTGCATTCAATTTGATCTTATCGTTTGCCTTCATTGCTTTCTTTTTTCAGGTTTTCCTTTGCATTTTCTGTTGCTTCTCTCTCCTGTTTGCTTAATTTCATCTCCTGAGTTCTCAAAAAGCCAACAGCATCTTCCTAACTTCTGCCAGAGAACATCCATGTAAGAAGAGAGGTGCTACAGGAGCCCAGAGGACCCAGGAGAAAGTACGAGGTGACCAGCCTCCCTTGATTAGGTCACAGTGAGGGGAGAACAGCTACCCCTAAGCCAGCTAGGCTTATACATAGAGAGAAGATTTGCTAAAGGAGGAGGAGATAGCTGATTGGACCACATCAGATTTTCTTTAAAGGACCAGCTGAGAGCAGTCCATAGAGCAGACAAGACACCAGGTGTTCAGTCAAAAGGGCCCAGTGGAGTCAATCTACAATCAGAATTTTTGATTCACTCAGAAAGATGAATGTGACAAAGAAGGTGCCCCTCAGCTCTACCACTGACAGACACAGTGCAGCATTGTGAGGAACTAGTCTCCCTAATCAGGGTACTGACGGAGCCTGCATGGGAAGCTCCCCAGCTACCAATAGGAAAGATTTTAGGAGCAATACACTGCACCTGCGTTGCTGCCTTCCTGCACTACCAACTCCCTCTCCTCAGTTCTTCTTTTTCCATAGAGCCAATGGGTCATTACCCTATCACTGCAGAAAAGAACTTCTAAACTTTTCCTTAACTACTATGCCTAACTGCAACAATATTGCTCGATACTACTCCCTTCATCCTTTTGCTTATTTTTCTTTTCTTTCCTAAAAAACAAAACAAAAAAAACCTTTATTTTTTTCTCAGGGCCTTATGTCCCTTGGGTCTTTCCCACCATCTTAAGATGGAGAAACTCTCCAGTGGTTTAAAAAAAATGCACTAAGTGCTCCAGCACCATCTTGGTTACCGACAAACACGATTGGTGTCTGAAGTGTCTTGGTCCTGACCATATTCCCCAAGACTGCTCCCTCTACAAGCAGATGACAAAGAGGGGCCTAGGGAACTGGGCCAAAAGGTTTGGGGAACTCTTCCTTTGGACTCGTTGTCATTGGCCTCTACTTCATCCAGAGCATCAACCTGCTCCCACGGTTCAAAGCATTCCAAGGAGTCAAGGCACTCAGAGAAGAAAACTAAGAAAGCAACATCTCCCTCTAAGCCTCCAAAAGATAAGACAAAAACCCGAGACTCCTCTGAGAAACTGAAGGAACAAAGGGAAAAGTCCAAGGATTCCTCAAGAAAGTCTCGGGAATCCAGAGAAAAGATCCCATTCGACTCACCGGGAATCGTCCAGGACTTCCTCTGAATCTGGTCATCGGTCCAGGTATCCCTGGTGGGAGGATTTGTCCTCCAAAGCCTTGATGGGGATTCGGGAAGCACCTGAGGCCGAGGCCTCCAGAGATCCCCCGATGCCTTGCTCTGGTACGGTGGTGCCCAGCCCTGTTCTTTCATTGGACCAGACGCAGGCTACCTCCCTGGATCAGCGTATGCTGTCCTTGGAAAGGACCATAGCGGCTCTTCTGGAGGCTTCGATATGATTAGCATCGACAGCCCCGGGAATACAGCCGGGAGCATCAACCTTGATGACTCCATCCACTGAGGTACAACAGGCAGCATCAGTCTTGCCTTTGATATTGATGCATCGCGTACTGAGTACCGAAGTATCGGTACCGGGCCTGGTATCAGCATCAACCACGGAACCTCCCTGGTCAGCACAGATTAGCCCCCGAGGATATCGAGAAACATCACAGCTGCTCATGTCACCGTTGGCATGGGTGATACTCTTCAGCATTGGATCCAGACACTTCTGATTCCAATCACCGATCCCTTGATTCCAATGACCTCCAAGACATTGTCTCGGAGCCCTCGCCACCATCAATTAGTACTCCCCGTAAATCCCCTCCTGAAGACATGTCTTTTCAGGAATTTATACGAAATATGGCTGCTGCCTTTCCATCCCGGCAGCATCAGAACTGGAACCGAAAGTGGAGGAATTGAAGATCCTAGAGTACTCCACAGCCCCAAAAGAGGATGCTATCCTCCCGGTACACTGGATCCTACATAATCTGATGCTCAGGATGTGGAAGACCCCTCTTACAGTTTCTCCCATAAGTCATCGGTTGGACACCATGTATAGAGTGCCTGAATGCCCCAGCTTCCAAAAAACACAACTCCCATACTATTCTATGGTGGTGGATTCAGCGATGTGCCATATAAAAAGTGGGAAAAATCATGCATCCATTCCTTCGGGCAGGAAATCTTGGAATCTCTATTCATTTGCCCGTCGCTCCTTCCAAGCATCGATGCTATCCAGGAGGATAAATTCACACATCCTTTACATGGGAATGTTCTTAAAGGAGCTTAATAAAGAATGGGAGGGATTTCTCCCTTTTCTTCCAGAGGAGAAGCATCCAGTTTTTCAGGCTGTCTTGGCTCACAGCCAAAATGACTCTAAATTTGTGAATAGAGCTGCTTTTGACACCTTTGAGTCATCAAGCAGGGCTTCCTCTATTGCTATAGGTGCAAGGTATCTGGCTTGGCGCCAAGCTTCTGACTTGGAACAGTGGGTCCAAGATAAGTTAGGTAACATCCCCTGCACTGGTGAAAACCTGTTTGGAAAGAACTGGCAGGAGAAGGCAGGAGAGCTAGAGACAGATGATGCAACACTCAAGAGGCTCTCTAGGAAGACTTCTGATCCTTCTAAAAAGAAGGCACCTAACAAGAAGCCTTTCTACCCTAAAAAGAGGAGATTCTATCCGTCATGCTCCCAGCCAGCCTACCAGGCTCCACAAAAACAACAGGGTCCTAAACAGGCTAAAAAGCCTAGACTAACTAAGCCACAGCCAACCACTCAGCTAACTACTGCTGCATCTAGTTTTTGACTCCTACATAGGGAGCACAGCCAGCCTTCTCCTTCACATACCAGAGCCCACCACCATCCCAGGAAGACTCTCTCATTTTGCTCAGCACTGGCATTGCTTCACCATAGAACAGTGGACTCTCAACATAATCCAGAGCCATTACCAACAAACTTCTGAGAGCTTTCTCATCATCACTTCAAGGGAGAGCTTCATTCCAAACCTCCCTGATGTACTGCTCAAGCAAGAGATAAACATTCTCCTTTCCCAAGGAGCTGTAGAACCAGTTCCAACAAGCCAACTGTTCAAAGGCTCCCACTCCCCCTACTTCCTCATTCCAAAGAAGTCAGGAGGCCATAGACCCATTTTCGATCTCAGAGAGCTAAACAAATTCCTCATCAAAGAGAAATTCAAAATGATCTCTCAGAGAACCCTTCTTCCCTATCTACAGGAACAAGACTGACTTTGTTCCCTAGACCTCAAAGAGACCTACATTCACATCTTGATACATCCAGACCACAGACAGTATCTTTGTTTCACCCGTCAGGGCACCCATTACCAACACAGGGTCCTTCCTTTCGGTCTGGGATCTGCACCAAGGGTCTTCACAAAGTGCATGGCCATTGTAGCAGTTCATCTCCGGAGCAGCAAAGTCTTTGTCTTCCCTTACTTAGACGACTGGCTCATAAAGGCAGACTCTCCTGGAGAACTCTGCTCATCTTGACAAAAAACTCTTGCACTTCTGCAGTACCTTGGCTTTGTGATAAACTTCACAAAGTGCCAACTCACTCCAAGGTTGGAATTCATAGGAGCCTTCTGGACACAATACAATCCAGAGCCTTTCTCCCTCTAGGTCGCATGAACAGGTTGGTGCAACTAGCCATCCACATGTGCCAACAGCAGATGGCTACAGCTCAATACTTTCTATCCCTCCTGGGACACATGGCTTCTACAGTACATGTAGTCCCTTATGCGAGACTTCACATGCATCAGTCTCAATGGACTCTCTCAACCCAGTGGACCCAGTCCACAGGGAGCCTTCAGGATGTCATCCAGATAATGCCACCCATGGCCGAATCTCTCCTGTGGTGGTGCACCCCAGCAAATCTTCTCATATGGTCACCTTTTCGGACACCCCTACCTCAGTATACACTGGCAACAGATGCTTCCAAGCAGGGTTGGGGAGCACATCTAGATTCCATCTCCACACAGGGCCTGTAGACAACCCAGGAATCCAAGCAGCAGATAAACCTCCTCAAGCTTCAGGCATTCACGAATTCCCTCCAGGTTTTCCAGCATCACCTCTCAAACAGTCAAATCCTAGTCAGGACAGATAATCAGGTGGCTATGTTTATATAAACAAACAAGGGGAGATGGGCTCCCTCCCCCTATGTCAAGAGTCATGCAAACTCTGTGAGTTTGCCATCCTTCACCACATGCACCTCCATGCAGTTTACATTCCAGGACAATCCAATCTCCTAGCAGACAAGCTGAGTCGGATCCTACAACCCCATGAATGGTCTTTAGACCCATCAGCAGCAGCAAAACTGTTCCACATTTTATTTATTTGTTTTATTTATTTATTGCTTTTATATACCGCACTATTTAAAATCAGTGCGTTTTACATTACAACAGATTTGTGCTTAACAGACGCTCTATTATGCACTTACATTGAAACAGGAGAGTAAAACTTGGACTCAACCGGGGTAACTATCTACAGTTATGTACAGCTATCTACAATATTTGCAAAGGACTGTTTGCGGATTACTGTTTCCTGGTAAGGTAATTGGTGGGTGGGGTTGAAGAGCTGGGTTGAGAGTAGTGTAGAAGAAAGAGATGATGGGGAACACCAGTAATAGATCTCTTTGCCACTCCGCAGAACACTCAACTTCCTCAGTTCTGCTCCAGAATTCCGTCCAAACTCAGCCTAGCATCAGATGCCTTCATGATCCACTGGGGTCAGAGACTCCTCTATGCGTTTCCCCCCATTCCCCTCATCTCGAAGACCCTCCTCAAACTACAAACAGACAAGGGCTCTGTGATTCTCATAGCCCCTCGCTGGCACCGTCAACCCTGGTTTCCCCTTCTACTTCATCTGATGAAAACATCACCAATCCCACTGGGTTCCGGGCCGGGTTTCCTATCTCAGGACAACGGAGCACTTCTCCATCCCAATCTGCAGTCCCTTCGACTGACAGTATGGCTGCTGAGAGCGTAATCTTCCAGGGTCTGTCACTGTCTACTGCTGTGAAATATATTCTCCTTTCCTCCAGAAAACTCTCCACCAGAAAAACCTATTTTTTCAAATGGCGTAGATATGCTTCATGGTGCTCTCAAAATGGTCATGATCCATTTGAAGGAACAGTACCTACACTCCTTCAGCATCGTTTGCATTTATCTTCTCTAGGTCTTAAGATGAACTCTTTGCAAGTGCACCTTAGTGCTATTTCAGCTTTCCATAAGCCTGTGGAGGGTAGACCCATCTCCACAACTCCTCTGGTAGCATGTTTTATGAGGGGTCTTCTCCTCACCAAACAACCCATTTGACCACCATCAGTGGCATGGGATCTCAGTGTGGTACTAGCTCAGCTCCTCAAACTTCCGTTTGAGCCCATAGCAACCACACAGCTCCAATACATATCGTGGAAGGTTTTATTCCTCATCGCCCTGACATCGACCAGGTGCATCAGTGAGCTACAAGCCTTAGTGGCTCATGCTCCGTATACATGTTTTCATCATGACAGGGTCATCCTTCCAAAAGTAGTATCACCTTTCCACCTCACTCAGTCAGTAATCCTGCCGGTCTTTTTCCCAAGATCTCGCGTTTCTCGTGCAGAAGCCACCTTACATACACTTGATTATAAGAGGGCTCTGGTCTGCTATCTCCAAAGGACAAAAGACAGTAGGAAGTCCTCCCAGCTCTTTGTCGTCTTTGATCCTTCTCACCTGGGCCTTCCAGTGACCAAATGTACACTATCCGAATGGATACTGTATTTCTTTCACATATGACAAAGCAGGTCATTCCTTCTTGGGACACGTAACTGCACATAATGTCCGAGCAATGGCAACCTCTGTTACTAACCTCGGTTCAGTAGCCATTGACGAGATTTGCTGAGCTGCTACATGGTCACAGCCCATTACTGCTTGGACAAGGACTCCTGCCAGATTGCAGTCTTTGGCCAGGTGGTCCTTCAGCATCTCTTTGGAACATAAAAACAACTCTCCCCCCCCCCCCTCCCGCAGCCGACTTCTGGCCAGATCTCCTTAGCTGAGAAGTCTAGGTTCAAATGACCTTGTCCGACTTTCTGACCTGGTCCAACTCTTCAGAGATCTGGGATCTAAAGAGTCCCATATGTGAAGACTACATTCCTGCTTGTTCCTGGAGATAGCGTAGTTACTCACCTGGAACAGGTGATCTCCGGGAACAGCAGGAATTTAGTCTTCAGCTACAAACTCAACTGAGGAGAGGGAGTTAGGAGAGTGGGAAGGCAGCAGTGCACGTGCAGTGAATTGCTCCCAAAGGCTTTCCTATTGGTAGCTGGGGAGCTTCCTGCGCAGGCTCCATCGGTACCTGATGTTCCCGGAGATCACCTGTTACAGGTGAGTAACTAGCTTTTCTTTATTACCATCTTCCCATAGAAAAGATGCACTGAGGAGATGGTTTTGGAGTAGAATTTTTGGGAGTACAGGAGTAAAGATAAAGATAGTACTGGCTCATGAATAGTGAAGTGATAAAGGGAGTTTTGTGAGCATATCTTTCAGAGTCTAGGAGAAGACTAGCTTGGGACCCAGAGGAGGTAAAGCAAAGGAAAGTTCTATCCAGATAAGGATACCAGATGTCCCTGATTTTCAGGGACTGTCCTGGATTTTAGAACAGTGTCCCCGGCTCCCACTTTTTTGGGAGTCTCCTGTCCCTGATTCCAGCAATGGAAATAGAGGGGGTAGAAAAAATTGTATTATCAATTCAGTGATTTGAATATGTCAGTTTTTAGAATTTGCATCCATTATCTTTATATTTTGCACAGTATGTGGGAAATACATCACTGTTTCTATTTATCAGTCAATTTGTCTGCTTGGAAATGATATTGTTGCTACCATGGGATGGATTGGGGGCAGGATAATGATTCATCTTCCCTCCTCCACACCTTGTTACTCAAACATGGAATTAAAGTGTCCCTTCTTCCTCCCCCCCACCCCCATTTCTGATAAGTGTCTCAGAATTATCTGCAAAAAATCTGGCAACCTTATATCCAGAACCTCCTAAGAAAAGACAGGAGTTTATCTAAAGGGAGAGAAAGGGCAGAGACTGAGGATTTAGCTCACGTCTTTTACAGTAGTAACTAAAGGTGAGTTACATTCAGGTATAGCAGGCATTTTTGTGTCCCCAGAGGGCTTACAGTCTAAGGGGGGCATATTCCTTAATGGCTGGCCATCGCTGCTTTAATTTAAAACTGGCTATTTGGTGCCGGGCCATATCCGATCAGAACTGAATATCTGGTTTGGCCGGTTAGCACTTTTGCTATCCAGTCAGCAATGATATTGAGCCGCTTGCCAGATTGCAGAAACTCCTAAAGTTAAGAGACTTTTACCTGTCTTAACTCTAGGCATTTTAGGTAACTGTTAGCAGTTTAATATCATTTCTGATCGGCTTGCTAAAACTGCCACCCCCACTCTATCCACGGAATGCCCCATTGCTATCCGGTTAACATAGGGTGTTTAGTTGGCCTAGGAGAGGATATTTAGCAGCACTAACTGGATAAACTGCTCTATGGGTAAAGGCTTGAAATAAGGATTCTTTTTTGGGGGGCATTTGAGTGACTTTTGCCCTTTTGATTTCTCCTTCTTGTTTTTGTTCAGTTTTATATTTACGAATCACCAGTAACAACCCAAACTATGGTTACACGATGCAAGGTTCCACATTAGGAACCACCACCCAGGAAAAAGATTTTGGCGTCATTGTGGATACCATGTTAAAACCCTCGGCCCAGAGTGCAGCGGTGGCCAAGAGAGCAAATAGAATGCTAGGTATGATAAGGAAAGGGATGGAAAATAAAACAAAAGATATTATAATGCCTCTATATCGTTCCATGGTGAGACCGCACCTTGAATATTGTGTGCAGTTCTGGTCGCCGTATCTTAAAAAGGATATAGCGATTTTAGAAAAGGTACAGAGAAGAGCCACCAAAATGGTAAAGGGGATGGAAGGATACTCCTATGAAGAAAGGCTAAAAAGGTTAGGGCTCTTTAACCTGGAAAAGAGACGGCTGAGGGGAGATATGATAGAAGTCTATAAATTAATGAACGGAGTGGAACGGGTAAACGTAGATCGATTGTTTACCTTATCAGACTATAGAAAGACTAGTGGACATGCAATGAAGCTACAGGGTAAACTATTTAAGACTAATAAAAGAAAATGTTTTTTCACTCAACGTGTAATCAAACTCTGGAATTTGTTACCGGAGGATGTAGTAAAGGCTGTTAGTGTAGCTGGGTTTAAAAAAGGTTTGGACAAGTTCCTGGAGGAAAGGTCCATAAACCATTATTAAGAAGTGACCGAAGATATCAATGCTTGACCCAGTACAAGCATTGTGGAACTTGTGTCTCTTGGGGAAACTGCTAGGTACATATGACCTAGATTGGCCACTGTTGGAATCAGAATACTGGGCTTGATGGACCTTGGTCTGACCCAGTATGGCATATCTTATGTTCTTATGTTCTTATGAACCCTGTCATCAAATCAAATTAACCCTGTCATCAGACTGTTAATATTAGCAAGAAACAAACTTTGAAATACCTGTATGCAAATTCTAGAAGTCTAAAAAATAAGATGGGAGAGTTAGGATATATAGCAATGAATGAAAGGTTAGATATAATTGGCATTTTAGAGACCTGGTGGAAGGAGGATAACCAATGGGACACTGTGATACCAGGCTACAAACTATATCACAGTGATAGGGTAGATCACATTGGTGGAGTGGTGGCTCTATATGTTAAAGAGGGCATTGAGTCAAACAGGATAAAGGTTTGCGGGGAAATAAAATACACTGTAGAATCTCTATGGAAGAAATTCCATGTAAAAAGGGGAAGGGAATGACAGTGGGGGTGTACTACCGTCCACCTGGACAGAACAAACAGACAGGTGATGAAATACTAACAGAAATTAGGGAAGCTAGCAAAGTCTACAACACAATAATGGGAAATTTCAGTTATCCCAGTATTGAGTGGGTCAATGTCAAATCAGGAAATGCTAGGGAGATAAAGTTTCTAGATGAAGTAAAAGACTGCTTCATGGAGCAGCTGGTTCAGGAACAGACACACAGGGATTTTATTTTTGACCTAGTGGAACGCAGAATCTAGTGTAAGAGGTAACTGTTTTGGGACTGCTTGGCAATAGCGATCATAACATGAATACATTTTATTTAATAAATGGAGGGAGAATAGAAAGGAAATGCACTGCACTGGCATTTAACTTTCAAAAAGGAGACTATAATAAAATGAGGAAAATGGTTAAGAAAAAACTAAAAGGAGCAACTGTAAAGGTTAAGAGCCTAGGCCTGGGCGTTATTTAAAAATGCTATCTTGGAAGCCCAGACCAGATGTATTCCATGCTAAAAAAAAGTGGAAAGAAAGAAGGACAAATGATAGCCAACATGGCTTAAAGGTGAGGTGTGACAGGCTGTTATAGCTAAGAGAGAATCTTTCAGAAAATGGAAAAAAGAGCCAAATAACAAAAACAGGAAACAACATAAATACTGGCAAGTTAAATGCAAGGCATTGATAAGGCAGGCAAAGAAAAGATTTGAAAAGAAGCCTGCCATGGAAGCTAAAGCACATAATAAAAACCTTTTCAAGTATATTCATTGCAAAACACTACCGAGGGAGTCAGTTGGACCATTAGACGATGGGGGATAAAAAGTGCACTGAGAGAGGACACTACCATAGTGGAAAGACTGAATAAATATTTTGCTTCAGTCTTAACTGAAGATGTAGGCAACTTATCCATGCCAGAAATGATATTTAAAGGTGATGTATCAGAAGAATTAAAACAAATCTTGATAAATCATGAAAACATTAAAACAGCTAATTAATAAACTAAAGAGCAGTAAATCATCTGGACCAGATAGCATACATTCTAAGGTGTTGAATGAACTGAAATACTGTCTGAGATTGTAGAATTGCTATTGGGAATATGTGTCTATCATTAAAATCATCTGTAGTACCTGAAGACGGGAGAGTGGGCAATGTAACACCAATTTTTAAAAAGGGTTCCAGGGGTGATCCAGAAAATTACAGACCAGTGAGCCTGACATCAGCACCAGGCTAAATGGTAGAAACCATTATAAAAAAACAAAATTACTGAACATGTAGATAATCATGGTTTAATGGCAGAAAGCCAACATGGATTTAGCCAAGGAAAGTCATGTCTCACCAATCTTATATTTTTTGAAGGTGTGAATAAACAGGTAGACAAAGGTGAGATAGTTGATATAGTGTGTGTGGATTTTCAAAAAGCCTTTGACAAAGTCCCTCATGAGAGACTGTTCAGGAAATTAAAAAGCAATGGGATAGGAGGCAATGTACTATTATGGATTAGGAATTGGTTGAAAGATAGAAAATAGAGAGTAGAGCTAAATTGCCAATTTTATCAATGGAGAAAAATGAATAGTGGAGTACCCCAGAGATCTGTGCTGAGCCCACTGCTTTTTAACATATTTATAAATGACCTGTAAATGGGATTGTGACGCAGCGCAGATGAAACCAAGGGGTATGTTTGCTAAATGGTGGTAAGGGAGCATGTCTTTCCGAGCAGAAATGGCAGCAATAAGAGGTTGCCATGTGGTAAGTGTGCTGGGCGTGTTAAAGGTGTTCCGGCGTTAAGGGCACTTAACAGGTGGTAAAAGGACATGCTGCGTTAAGGTGTGGTAGTGGACACTTAACGTGAGATAACAGGAAATTCTGCATTAAGTTGTCTTGCATACACCTTAACGCAGGAAAGCCTCTGAAACGCTGAAAGGGGGGGGGGGGGGCGCAGAGAAACCACTGGAGAAAGTATGGATGCAAGCACAGTTGATAGCTGATGGAGTTGAATCACCTGATGCCTGGCTATATGGCAGTATGTATGATGAGCATGTTTGACTGTACAGCAGGCCTGTGCTGTCGACTAGGCAAGATAAGTGGCTGCCTAGTGATGCTGGTTAGTGTGGGTGTTGGCAGTGTCATGGGTGGGTTGTTGTGGCAGTGGAGTCAGCGGAGGGATTGCAGCAACAGGGGGCACTGTGACAGGCATGCAGTCCTAGATGCTCCTGAAAGCATACACCGTGCCATAAGCTATATTATAGTGTCTGTGAGGTGTGGACATGTATTCAGATGTACTGTCAGTGTGTAGCATGCCATAGGCCAGGACAATGTATGGGTAGAGGCAGCATGTTCCTGATGTGGGCAGCAAAGTGAGGATTGTCCATGAGTGCTCATGTGAAGCAGTCATAGGAGAGGTGTGCATGATATGGCTAACTGCTGCAAATGACCCTTGATGGCCATGGTGGGGTAGCTTACTGGCAAATACATGAATCTCCCTGATGGCCAAAAGGTGGCTGCAGGATTGTACCATGGATTTTCCAAACAGAGAGTTTGCAATGTGTGTGGTGGGTGGATGAATGGGATCTTACAGTGGCAGGGCATAGTGACCATGGGAAATGCAAGTGGTGGTGCTGCCACGGTGGGAAGGTAATGCAGTGTTAGTCATGTCAGTAGCACAGTCATTGCAAACACACAGCCAGTGTGCATGCATACTCTGATGGCATAAACTAGATGCTCCCTGTACTTGCATGCCACTAGTGCAATGATGGGTGGCAGTAGGCATGAGCAACCAAACCCCTGTAGAGAGAGCAGATAGCAATACATGGCCCCCTACCCCACTAACAGGGCATGCAGTGCAGTGAAAGAAAGAGAGGGATGACCTGGGAATAGGCATGTAGGCTGCACAGCTCAGAACTATAGGCCAAAAGTACAGCAGGGCATGCAAATAAGGAAAGCAAGCACATGCATAGTGACCGTGCAATAGTCCTATTTGTGGGAAATACAGTGCATATGCAGCAACTGACGGAGCAGAGGGCCCCATATGGATGTGAGCAAGGTATCAACAGTGGCCACCTTGTGGAACGGCTGTATGAACTCCTCTCATCCAGGGTGCCTATCTACCTAGTCTGCAGTGGACAGGTTGCCAGACCTTTGTCACTTCCCTAGCAGAGTACCCTAGCTATTGAGAAGGAAGGCACTAAAGTCCCCTACACAACATAATCGAATAGACTTCAGAACAGTAGCTCAAGCGCTCATCATTCCTCACTTTGACTACTGTAATGCCATCTTGCAAGGTCTGCCAAAAAAACCCATAAACATCTTACAATTGGCGCAAAATGTATCAGCCAGGATCATCTTGAATAAGAAACTGAGGGATCACATTACACCAGTACTGATTGAGCTTCACTGGCTCCCAATCTCTGCACGAGCAGTATACAAAATACTGGTAACAACTTTCAAAATCATTCACAGGATATCCCCATCATTCCTCGATAACCTCATAACCGCACAGCCCCTAACAGATGCCGAAGGACTACTAACCTGAACACACTCTGCGTTCCCAGCAGTATAAGAGATGTCAAAGAGGGAACGAGCAACCGGGCATACACGTACACTGCACCCATGCTTTGGAACAAACTACCTCATGAAATACGACTGATCAACAATATACAGGACTTCAGAAAAAAGCTTAAAACCCACCTGTTCCAAACACATTACGGTATCACCTAGGCAGATTCAACACTCCCTCCTTACCCAAGTTGCCTAACCCCCGAAGCACAAGAGGCTGAAAAATAGATCCAATGTCAATGTTAATAAGATTGCATATCTGCCAATGTATTATACAACTGTAATCTATGTTCTTGATACCTGTAATTTATCTGGTGGCTCAAACTGGGTGATAAACCTGTAACTTATCTGGTCAATCAAATGTATATTTATAATCTGACCAATCAAATGTATATTTATTATTTCATTTGTTGCTCAAACCTGGGTGATCAAAATGTAATGTATATTTGTAATTTCTATGTGATTGTGGTGTACCCCTCCTTCAAATCATACTGTAGTTTCAATCTGATTTTATACTTTACCCCCTTGTATTTTACACCATTGGTCCGCTGCTGATCGCTGGAAATTTGCATGCCCCGCCCCCAGCTGAAATCTATTGTCTCCATCCCCAGCTATCTGACTTGGCTGTTTCACTCAGCCCAGGCCCTATCTTCCAAACTGACCATAGCTGATCACACCAGCAGCCCCCCCACATCTATTGATATGCAGACATGACCTACATACTGTCAAGATGGTCATTGCTATATATGTAGAGATGTGCTTACTCTCCAAGCTCATACATTCATATGCTGCAGGCCCTAGTTTTGTGGCTGTCAGGCTTTGGTGTTCCACTGCCATGGCAGCTGCACCATGCTGCCCCTCTAATACCAGTGCCCTAGGCAGGTGCCTAGTTCACCTGTGAAGTTTGCTATCCTGAGTTGTGATGAATTCTATGTATGTGTGATGGTTATGGCCTTTAAACAATGTGGGATTTCTGTCTGGAACTTGCATTTGTGATGTGCTAGTATGGTGGATGCAACTACTACTATCCCTACGCATAAAAGAATGTGCTGATGGCTCCTTGAATTTATGAGGCTGACAGTATGCATTGTTTTGCTTTGACTGCTGCTGTTCTTTGCTTCCCTTCAGAAGCTACTTCTTTAGGCAAACTCTGGGTCACACCATCTCTAGAAGGGAAGAGGGAAGGAGATTTAATTTTCAATTTCAGTTTTTAGTTCTAATTCTAACTTTACGTTTTAATTTTTACTTTAAAATTTTGTGGTTTTGTGATGTTTTGATTATTGTGAATTGTTTCAGGTCTTTTTTGATAGAGGTGAGTAATGAGTATAAGTATGTAAGTGTTGTTATTGTTGTTCTTAAGTGCCGTCGAGTCAGTGTCGACTCATGGCGACCCTCTGGATAGTTGTCCTAAACTGTTTTCAGACTTCAGTCAGGCGTTCCATTGTTGATAGAGTGGCATCCATAGCTGCTCTTAATGTATTGATTAATCTCATTGCTGGTCTTTCTCTTTTACATTGACCTTCAACCTTGCCAAACATGATGTCTTTCTCTAATGATCTCTCTCTTTGCATGATATGTCCAAAGTATGAAAGTCGAGGTCTTGTCATCTGAGCTTCTAAAGAAAGCTTAGGTTTCATCTCTTCTAGTACTGAATGGTTTGTTCTTCAGGCAGTCCATGGTAAACACAGTATTCTTCACCAACACCATAATTCAAAGGCATTGATGTTCTTCCTGTCTTTTTTACTGTCCAACTTTCACATCCATATGACATTATTGAAAATACCATGGCTTGGACAAGTCGAATCATTGTATGGCAAGAGACATCTCTGTTCTTGATAATCTTGTCTAGGTCCTTCACAGCCATTCTGCCAAGAACAATACACTATCAGATTTCTTGACTGCTTGTCATTTCTTTTTATTATTTATCCAAGCAGGTTAAAGTTGTCCACTACTTCAATTTTTTCTCCATCAATGCTGAACATATTGATTTTGTTAGTTGTTAGGATGTTTGTCTTCTTTATGTTCAGGTGCAGGCCCATTTTAAGATTACGTTCCTTGATCTTGAGAAGCAAATGTTTCAGATCATCTTCACTTTCAGCCAGAATAGTGGTGTCATCAGCATAGCGAAGGTTGTTGATGAGTCTTCCACCAATCTTCACATCTCAGTTGTTTTCATACAATCCTGCTTTTCTGATGATTTGTTCTGCATATAAATTAAACAGGTAGGGAGAAAGTATGCAGCCTTGTCTACACCTTTTCTGACTTTAAGCCATTCTGTTTCTCCTTGCTCCATTCGAACTGTTGCTTCATGATCACTATAAAGGTTGTGCAAAAGAATTAACAGGTGTTCTGTATACCCATGCTTCTTAAAGGTTTACATAATCAAAAGCCTTGCTGTAGTTAATAAACCCTATATAGATATCTTTTTGGTATTATTTTGTCTTTTCAAGGATCCATTTCATATCCATGATGATGTCACTCATATCTCACTCTTTCCTGAACTCCATTTGCACTTTAGGCAGTTCTTGTTCCAGGTATGATTGTAGTCTCTGCTGAATGATCTTGAATTGAATCTTGCTGACTTTGTGGGATCAGAGAGCCTGTGTGATAATTTCCAGTCAGTGGGATCACCTTTCTTTAGTATTAGTATAAACAGATCTTTTCCAGTCAGTTGGCCATGACGTCTTCCAGATTTCCTGACAGAGCCTTTTAAGTATGGTAACCGCTGCATCCAATTGCTGTAATACTTCAATGGGAATGCCATCGATGCTCGATGCTTTGTTCTTTGATAATGCATTCAATGCTGCTTCGACTTCCTTTTTCATCACCAATTGTTCCCGATCATAAGGTACAGGTTGATACAGCCGTTGGTCCACTTGATCTTTACTGTATGGTATAATGACTCTGTATATTCTTTCCACCTTGTCTTGATCTTTTCGGCATCATTCAACATGGATCCTTGAGCATTTTGTAGCATTCCAATTTGAGGCTGGAATTTTCTCTTTAATTCTCATAGCTTTAGGAAAGCCGATCTTGTTCTTCCTCTAAAAGCTTCTGATTCTATTTCATGGCATGCATCATTGTAGTACTTCTCCTTGTCTTGTCTTGCTGCATGTTGGAATTCTCTGTTGAGTTATGTGATTGCCTCTCTTTCTCCTCTGGCTTGAAGTTCTATGTGTTTTTGGGCAATTTTCAGAGTTTCTTCAGTCATCCATTTTGGCCATTTTTGCTTTTTTAACTTTTGTAGAGATTTCTCAGTTTCTTTGAACACAACATTTTTTATGTCATCCCATAACTCTTCTGGTGCTCTGTTATTTGTATCCAAAGCAGCAAATGGATTTTGCAGTCGGTCTTTAAATTCTGATGGTATATTCTCAAGGTCATATTTTGCTCTTTTTCAACTTTAGCTAGAGTTTGCATACTAATAGTTGGTGATCTGTACCACAGTCAGCTCCAGGTTTTGTCTTTGTTGATGTTATACAGCTTTTCCATTGTTGACTTCCACAGATGTAGTCAATTTGATTTTTGTAAAATCCATTGGGTGAAATCCATGTGTACAGTTGTTGCTTGTTTTGCTGGAAGAAGTTGTTTGAGATGAATAGATCATTGGTACTGCAGAATTCTATCAGTCTTTCTCCAGCTTCATTTCTGTTGTCAAGTCCATATTTTCCAATCACTTTGCCTTCTTTGTTGCCAATTTTTGCGTTCCAGTTACCTATGACTATCAGAATATCCTGTTTGCATGTTCTGTCAATTTTCTTTTATTATAATTTATATTTAATGATTCAATAAACATAAAGGTGCCTCAAATTTACACTCTCTATTCCCACTGCCTACATCAAAGCATGGTACAATCAATCTGCCAAAGCTCCTACAACCAATTTTTCAAAATTACCAAACAACCTTATCCAGCACTTACACCCAGGGCCGGCCCGTCCATTGAGCGAGAATGTTTTTTGCACAGGGCCCCGCGTTTCAGGGGCCCCGCGCAAAAAACATTCTGATCTAAAAGTAAAATTTAAAAAAAAAAAAAAAAAGCTGTCTGCTGCCTCTGCCGGGGCCACCGCGGCAGAATCGAGTGTGCCACGGGCCCCCCCTCTGCCCAGCAGAGCCTGCCCTCCCCTGTATCACCTCTCTCTTTGCAGCTGCAGTCACACGCGCCGGCTTTCAGAGCGCGATGGGAGAGTTTCTCCCTCGCTGCTCTGTTAAGCCCGCGGGGGCTGATGGGAAGTTCCCATCAGCCCCCGCAGGCTTAACAGAGCCACGAAAGGGAAACTAGTTCCTTCGCGCGCTGTAAGGCGGCGCGTGTGACTGCAGCTGCAAAGAGAGCGGGGATACCGGGGAGGGCAGGCTCTGCGGGGCAGGGGGGGCCCCGCGGCACACTCGATTCTGCTGCGGCGGCCCCGGCAGCGGCAGCAGACAGCTTTTTTTTTTTTTTTAAATTTCCTAGGCTGGGCTGGGCTGGGCTGGGCGGGGGGGGGGTAGGAGGGGTGATGGGCTGGGGGGGGGGGGTAGGAGTGGTGATGGGTTGGGGGGCGGGGGGGTTGGAGTGGTGATGGGCTGGGCTGGGGGGGTAGGAGTGGTGATGGGTGGGGGGGTAGGAGTGGTGATGGGCTGGGCTGGGGGGGTAGGAGTGGTGATGGGCTGGGGGGTAGGAGTGGTGATGGGCTATGGGGGGGCAGGGGGTGAGGAGTGGTGATGGGCTATGGGGGGGGCAGGGGGGGGTTAGGAGTGGTGATGGGCTATGGGGGAGCTAAGTCTGTATATGGGCTGATGGGATTAGGACTGGAAGTGGGTTGATGGGGGGTTAGGACTGGTAATGGGCTATGGGGGGGCTTAAACTAAAAATTGGGTGATGGGGGATTAGGACTGGAAATGGGCTGGTGGGATTAGGACTGGGAGTGGGCTATGGGGGGCTAGGACTGGTAATGACTTGGGGGTTTCTATGACTGGAAATGGGCTGGGGGGATTAAGACTGGAGGTGGGCTGATGGGGTTTAGGACTGGTAATGGGCTGTGGGCTGTTGGGGTGGTTAGGACTGGTACTGGGCTATGGGGGGCTAGGACAGGAAATGGGCTGATGGGGAGGGGTTAGGACTTGAGTGGGATGTTGGGTGGGGTTAGGACTGGTAATGGGCTATGGGGGGCTAGGACAGGAAATGGGCTGATGGGAGGGTTAAGACTGGAGTTGGGCTGATGGGGTTAGGACTGGTAATGGGCTGTGGGCTGATGGGGGGTTAGGACTGTAATGGGCTATTGGGGGGGGTTAGTAGGACTGATAATGGACTATGGGGGGCTAGGACAGGAAATGGGCTGATGGGAGGGGTTAGGACTTGAGGTGGGCTGATGGGGTTAGGACTGGTAATGGGCTGTGGGCTGTTGGGGGGGTTAGAACTGGTAATGGGCTATGGGGGGGTTAAGACTGGTAATGGGCTGTTGGCTGATGGGGGCTGTCTGGTAATGGGCTATGGGGGGTTAGGGACTGATAATGGGCTATGGGGGGGCTAGGACAGGAAATGGGCTGATGGGGAGGGGTTAGGACTTGAGGTGGGCTGATGGGGTTAGGACTGGTAAAGGGCTGTGGGCTGATGGGGGGTGGGTTAGGATGGCAATGGGCTATGGGGGGCTGACTGACTGGAAATGGGTTGATGGGGGTTAGGACTGGAAGTGGGCTGATGGGGGGGTTAGGACTGGTAATGGGTTATAGGGGGGCTTAAACTGAAAAATGGGGTGATGGGGGGTTAGGGACTGGAAGTGGGTTTGATTGGGGGGCTAGGACTGGTATTGGGTTGGGGGGTTGCTAGGACTGGGAAATGGGCTGATGGGGGGCTAGGACTGGAAATGGGCTGATGCAGGGACTAGAAGGGAATGGATGCTGGGCGAGGCTGGAACTAGAAGGGAGCTGATGTTGGGGGAGGATTAGAATGGGATGGGGCTGGGAGAGTAAAATGGAGAGGGGAAAAATATTTTGTGTGGGAGGGATAAAAAATCTACAATTGGCCGGGTATTTGGAGAGTAAGTGGGGCTTGAGAATGGAGGGGTAAAATTTGAGTGGATGAAATAGGAATGAGGAAAGAGCAAAAGGAGAAAGATTAGTATGTTAAAGCAGATGTAGAGAGAGAATGGAAAAAAACTAGAAGAGAGAAGAAAGGACAAATGGACAGCAGACGATGGAGAGTTAGCAGAAGACACGAAGAAACCAGAAGAAAGTGGCTGGAGCAATTGCAGCTGAAAAAAAATGCACAAAAGGTAGAAAAATATCTCTTTATTTTGAATTTATTAATTGGAATATATCAGCTCTGGTAAATGTGCATCATTAACGTCTGCGCTTTGTTTAGTACAAGAGCAAATTAATGTATAGTTATTTCTACAGTGTTGTACATTCCAAGTTTGGCTTTTGGGATTCCCAGTTTAATTATTGTCTTCCTGTTTCTAAATTGTGATTCCTTGTTTGGTGATGGTCTATGTTCTGCATGTGTAACTGAGCTGAGGTATTCTGTTTATGTAATTCCTATTTGACATTGCCACTTGTTCTCTTTCCCCAGTAGGTCATGTATTGTTCTCTGAAATGTATTGGTTTAATATTTGCATGTTTCCTTTTGATAGGTAGGGTATGGTGCTTTGTGAGTCCTGGTAGTGCTGTTAGGATACGGCGGGTTTGCTATGGGTTCTAAATGTTTGTAGTAGTTCCTAATGTGTCTGGTGGTTGGCACTGGATTATAGTAATGTAGACATCTTTTAGTCTTTCTTTATCCATACACTCATTAAGAGGCATGTTTACTAAAAGTTAGTATATGGTAACATTATGCAAATATTTATGCAAATGAGGCCCCTTATGCAAATGAGGCCCCGCACCGAGTCTCCGCACATGGCCCCGCACCCCCCTTGGGCCGCCCCTGCTTACACCCGTTACTAAATACCAACTTCACATACACGATCACACTTACATCTCACAACTTATAGCTCACATTTATATCTTACAACTCAAAACACCAATAAAGGTGGATGGGATAGAGAAAGCACTTACATGGTACCTCATAGTTCACTTAATATACAATGTAGCATTATAATGTCCATTAGGAGGTGACAGGTAAATGGAGCTCACTCTGAGAAGGAAGTTACCAGTGGTGTGCCATAGGGATCTGTCCTTGGTCCGATTCTTTATAACATCTTTGTTAGTGATATAGTGGAAGGGCTGTCAGGTAAGGTTTGCCTTTTTGCGGATGATACCAAAATCTGCAATAGAGTAGACACCCAGGAAGGTGTAGATAACATGAGGAGGGATCTAGTTAAGCTTGAAGAATGGTCTAGAATTTGGCAGCTGGGATTTAATGTTAAAAAATGCAAGGTCATGCATTTGGGCTGCAGCAATCCAAGGGAGCAATATAGTATAGGGCAGTGATGGCTAACCTTTTTGAGCCCGAGTGCCCAAACTGCCGCACAAAACCAAAGAATTTCCTCAAAGTGCCAGCACGTCAATTAAAGCCCCATTTGCATAAGGTGCTTCATTTGCATAAATATTTGCATAATGTTACCATACACTAACTTTAAGTAAACATTGCCTCTTAATGAGTATATGGATAAAGAAAGACTAAAAGGTTTCTACATTACTATAATCCAGTACCAACCGCCAGGCACATTAGGAACTACTACAAACGCTGCCCATTTAGAACCCATAGCAAACCCGCCGTATCCTAACAGCACTACCAGGACTCACAAAGCACCATACTCTACCTATCAAAAGGCAACACTGCAAATATTAAACCAATACATCTCAGAGAACAATACATGACCTACTGGGGAAAGAACAAGTGGCAATGTCAAATAGGAATTATATAAACAGAATACCTCAGCTCAGTTACACATGCAGAACAGACCATCACCAAACAAGGAATCACAATTTAGAAACAGGAAGACAATAATTAAACTGGGAACCCCAAAAGCCAAACTTGGAATATACAACAAAACTGTAGAAATAAAACTATATATTAATTTCCTCTTGTACTAAACAAAGCGCAAAAATTAATGATGCACATTTCCCAGAGCTGACATATTCCAGTTAATAAATTCAAAATAAAGAGATATTTTTCTACCTTTTGTGCATTTTTTTTCAGTTGCAATTGTTCCAGCCACTTTCTTCTGGTTTCTTCGTGTCTTCTACTAACTCTCCATCTGCTGTCCATTTGTCCTTTCTTCTGTCTTCTTGTTTTTTTTTTCCATTCTCTCTCTACATCTGCTTTAACATACTAATCTTTCCTCCTTTGGCTCTTTCCTCATTCCTATTTCATCTACTCAAAATTTACCCCTCCATCCTCAATCCCCACTTACTCTCCCAATACCCGGCCAATTGTAGATTGTTTATCCCTCCCACACAAAATATTTTTCCCCTCTCCATTTTACTCTCCCAGCCCCATCCCATTCTAATCCTCACCCAACACCAGCTCCCGTCTAGTTCCAGCCTCCCCCCGCATCCATTCCCTTCTAGTCCCTGCATCAGCCCATTTCAAGTCCTAGCAGCCCCCCAACCCAATACCAGTCCTATCCCCCCCTAATCAAACCACTTCCAGTACTAACCCCCCATCACCCCATTTTCAGTTTAAGCCCCCCCCCCTATAACCCATTACCAGTCCTAACCCCCCACTTCCAGTCAGCCCCCCATAGCCCATTGCCAGTCCTAACCCCCCCATCAGCCCACAGTCCATTACCAGTCCTAACCCCATCAGCCCACCTCAAGTCCTAACCCCTCCCCATCAGCCCATTTCTTGTCCCAGCCCCCCCCATAGCCCATTATCAGTCCTAAACCCCCCCATAGCCCATTACCAGTCCTAACCCCATCAGACCACCTCCAGTGTTAACCCCCCATCAGCCCATTTCCAGTCCTAACCCCACCCAACAGCCCACCTCAAGTCCTAACCCCTCCCCATCAGCCCATTAGCAGTCCTAACCCCCCCAAGCCCATTAGCAGGCCGAAGCCCCCTCTCTAGCCCATTAGCAGTCCTAACCCCCCCCCCCCCATAGCCCATTAGCAGTCCTAACCCCCATCACCCCATTTCCAGACAGCCCCATCAGCCCACAGCCCATTAGCAGTCCTAACCCCCCCTGCCCATTAGCAGTCCTAACCCCCCCTCCTAGCCCATTAGGAGTCCAAACCCCCCCCCCAGCCCTTTAGCTGTCCTAACCCCCCCCTCCTAGCCCATTAGCAGTCCTAACCCCCCCTCCTAGCCCATTAGCAGTCCTAACCCCCCCCAGCCCATTAGCAGTCCTAACCCCCCCCCCTCTCTAGCCCATTAGCAGTCCTAACCCCCCCCCATAGCCCATTACCATTACTAACCCCCCATCACCCCATTTCCAGACATCCCCCATCAGCCCACAGCCCATTAGCTGTCCTAACCCCCCCTAGCCCTTTAGCAGTCCTAACCCCCCCTCCTAGCCCATTAGCAGTCCTAACCCCCCCCCAGCCCATTAGCAGTCCAAACCCCCCCAGCCCATTAGCAGTCCTAACCCCCCCCCCTGCCCATTAGCAGTCCTAACCCCCCATCACCCCTTTCCAGACAGCCCCCATCAGCCCACAGCCCATTAGCAGTCCTAACCCCCCCTAGCCCATTAGCAGTCCTAACCCCCCCTAGCCCATTAGCAGTCCTAACCCCCCCCCCCCTCCTAGCCCATTAGCAGTCCAAACCCCCCCAGCCCATTAGCAGTCCTAACCCCCCCCCCCTACCCCATTAGCAGTCCTAACCCCCCCCCCCCCGGCAAATTTAAAAACAGAAAAAGCGGGCTCTGGCTGCTGCCGCGGACGCGGCAGCATGCAGTGTCCCGCGGGGCCCCCTCCGCCCGCTAAGCCCCTCTGCAAGGGCTTTCAGATTCGCGAGGGAGACAGCGTCTCCCTCGCGTCTCTGTTAAGCCCGCAGGGGCTAATGGGAAATGTCCCCTCAGTCCCGCGCGGCTAAAGGGCTGATGGGAAATTTCCCATTAACCCCTGCGGGCTTAACAGAGACGCGAGGGAGATGCTGTCTCCCTCGCGAATCTGAAAGCCCTTGCCGAGGGGCTTAGCGGGCGGAGGGGGCCCCGCGGGACACTGCATGCTGCCGCGTCCGCGGCAGCAGCCAGAGCCCGCTTTTTTTTTTTTTGCGGACCTTCACGCGTGCCAGCTGCAAGGCCTTCGCGTGCCACAGCTGGCACGCGTGCCATAGGTTCGCCATCGCTGGTATAGGGGGTGAAGTACTTTTGTCCACTAAAGAAGAGCGGGACCTAGGCGTGGTTGTGTCTGATGATCTTAAAGTGGCTAAACAGGTAGAAAAGGCGACAGCAAAAGCTGGAAGGATGCTTGGGTATATACGGAGAGGAATGGCTAGCAGAAAAAAGGAGGTGATAGTGCTTCTGTATAAGTCTTTGGTGTGACCTCATTTGGAGTATTGTGTGCAATTTTGGAGACCACATCTTCAAAAGGATATAAACAGGATGGAGTTAGTACAGAGGGTGGCTACTAAAATGGTTTGTGGTCTTCATTATAAAGCATATGTGGACAGACTTAAGGATCTTAATATGTATACATTAGAGGAAAGGCGGGATAGAGGTGATATGATTGAAACGTTTAAATACCTTGGTGGCATAAATGTACAGGGGGAGAGCCTCTTTCGATTGAAAGCAAGTACTGCTACAAGGGGACATGGGATGAGGGTGAAAGGGGATAGATTCAGGAGTGATATGCGGAAATATTTCTTTATGGAAAGGGTGGTGGATCCGTGGAATAGTCTCCCAGTGGAGTTGGTAGAGATGAGGACAGTATCTGAATTCAAAAAAGCATGGGACAAACACAGAGGATCTCTAAAGGTAAAAAAGGGACTGTTGTAGTTGTTGATATGGAAGGACAGATTAGATAGGCCATGTGTTCTTTTTCTGTCATCATTTTTCTTTGTTTCTATGTTTCAATTACACAGCAGTGCTAGCCTACAATATGAGCTCAATTTTAAAGGTAAAAGCGCCTCAAAACTGGAGCAAACCCTACAAACAAAAAATAAAGTAGCAAAGTAAAGTTCAGGAAACCTTGACAAAAGCACAACTGATCTACTTATCTTAACCCTGGAATTACCGAGATTTTTTGCAGACACTGAATACCGTTGGGGTCATAAATGACCCCACAATGAATTTTAATTGTTAATTATGAAAATTTTAAACTAAACAGACAAAATATTATTCCGAATTAATTATTTATTATATGAAGGTTAAATGTTTTGAAATTTAATGCTTTATCATAAAATTACATGAAGAGTTGCCATGAAAGCAGTTTTTGCATGCACTTGATGAACACAGTAAAGTCCTACAGTCATTTGCATGAGACACAGACAATTTCTGAATGTTCTTTGCAAACATTGCGCTTGCAGGAGGTGCAAACTATGTTGCTTTTCTTGTCTTTTTCTCTGGAACAGCAGTGACACCTTGCCCTTTTCTTTGGGATCCCTACATTGCAACCAGCATCAGTGGCTTCTTCAATGCTGGAAGAAGTCTCGCTGCAATTACTTTGAAGCATCTGCTTTCCTAATTCCAAAAGGAATAGACGACATCTGTGCTTTGACTTGGACTGCCATTCTCGATTTAGTGACATCCAAACAATGAAGGCGTTCAAAACAATGATGTCCAACATGTTGTAGAAGATTGTCACTGGCCAGCGTCTTGTCATTCGATTTGCGGTATACGTGCGCAACATTTGATCTGATGTATCTACTCCACCTTTACTAGAATTATTGTCCAAGATCATGCATGGTTTTTTGTCTGGACGTGTGTTATCTACTTCTTCTTGATCATGCAAACTGCTCAGAAGAACAACCACTTTTCCTTTCTTCGGGCAATAGGAAACCAGAGTGGCGTCATCGCGAAAGGCAAACAGTGAAGTGAATACCTCTCGGCCCTTTGCTGTTACAAATTCTGGACATAATTCTTTTCTGTTCTTTTGAATTGTCCCCAAAAGTGTCATTTGTTTTTCTAGCAATTTCCGTGACAGGGATAAACTGCAGAAGAAATTGTCAACTGTAACATTTCTGCCAGATCGTGTCAATCCTTCAGTGAGTTGCAGCACAACCCTTTCACCCTGATTCTGTTCCCTGTTTTGTCCGAGTTCCCTTCCTGTATATACTTGAAGACGCAGACCATATAACGTTGCACTGTCACACAACATCCATAGCTTTATGCCATATTTCCCAGGTTTTCTGGGAATATACTGTCTGAACGGAACACGGTCACGAAATGTAAGCAATTGCTTATCCACGGTAACATTTTCACCAGGAACAAAGGCGTCACTTAGAGTTGCTTCCCAGGTATCAAAAACATGTCTGATTGGAGCAAGCTTATCCACGCCTCATTGTTCACGTCTGTTGGTTGCATCATCAAATCTGAGAGCACAAGAAATTTGCTAAAAACGGTTACGGGCCTTGTTTTTGCCGAAAAAAGAACGACCATCTTCAAGGTTCCATAACTGAACTATGGATTCATTTTGTGACTTGTACATGCCTGAGAGGATCAGAAGTCCAAGAAAACGTTGAAATTCTCCATCTGTCAAATCTTTCCAGGTGTCGTCATAAATGTGTCTTCCTTGTTTGCTCGTCCACATCATGAATTTATTCAATAAGTTCTTCCTCATGAACAAGTGGAATGCTGCAAGAGGGCCATCAACATTTCGTACAGCATACCTTGTAGGACCTTGTTGTACGGGCATGACATTAGCTCTGGCGTATCTTCCAGCAGCTTGCTTTATAGGCTTCCTGTTCCATGATGTGGCATCCTTAGATACATAGGCTTCAATGGCAACATTTGTGCTTATAGTTGATGACCTCTTAGCTCCTCTATGACCTCAACTAAGATTCCTCACAGATGATACTGACACCGAGGACTCCTGCCTTCTTCCCCGTCCAGCACAGCCTCGACCTTTGCCTCGACCTGTAACTTGATTCTTTGCTGCAGGCGATGTTACCGGCTCAACATCAGTCTCACATTCACTTGGCGACCAACTGCTGTCGCCATCTGAATCATGACTGTCATCATCAGATTTATCGCCCGAACTTAGCTGATATGCTTCTTCACTTGCTGAATATGCTGCATCATCAGACAACTCAGAGCCGTCACTGTCAGCATCTCGTTGCAATATTTCTCTTACTTGGGCAGCTGAATACTTTTGTTTTGACATCATAAACAATACTCTAAAATAAATAAAGATAAAGTTGAATAAAATGCAAAGCAGTTTTACTATAGGTGTACAATAATTGTGATGAACGAGCTGAAAGCCTTTAGATTTCATCGGAAATAATGAGAGAACGTATGATATCAATTACAGAAAATGTGTAATTTTCATAAAATAAGTGTACAAAAAATAAATGATACATAATTAATGATAAATACCTTTGTCAGATCAAAAAATTCACAAAACTGCAAATTGTATCACAATCCAAACCAGACGTAAGCAAATGGGGTCAAAAATGACCCCACTGGTACTCTGTGCTGCAATTCATCACTAGCGTCACCTAGCGGATGAAAATTATTCCTCTCATGGTGCAATATAAAGAGAATATTGACATGTGAAAAGTCATAAAAAGATTGCATTCTTGAACAACTAGTTTCTGAGATACGCGTTGTGAACCTTGCAATGGGGTCACTTTTGACCCCATCGGTACTCCCAGGGTTAATGCCATCACTGAAGAACTTCAAAATGGCTCTCAGGAAACACTGGCTGGACAGGCTGCACTGCTGAAACCCACTCTAAACAAACTTTGCTGCTGAAGCAACCACAAAAAATTTGCTGCCTAATGGCAAGAAGACCTCTTATTACCCTTCAGCCCAACAAAGATCTTTGTTTTGCCCTTAACCTTAGGATCTCCCAGCTCTATTCCCTTGCTCCTGACGAAGGCTGTAAGAGTGAAACAAAAATCTCCGTTGAACTAAAGGGTAATAAGAGATCTTCTTGTTTTTCAGATCCCTCTGCTGGGCATCCTCTTTGAGCATTTCATCATCCATTTGTTCATTCTGGCCAGGCAGTTGATAGTACACCCCCACTGCCATCGTCTTCCCCTTCCCCTTTTTACATGGAATTTCAATCCATAGAGATTCTACAGTGAATGTTGTTTCCTGCAAAGCTTTAATCCTTGTGACTCCATGCCCAGGTATCACAGTGTCCCACTGGTTGTCCTCCTTCCACTGTGTCTCTGAGATACAATCATATCTAACTCTCATTTAGGGGTATATATTCTAACTCTCCCATCTTATTTTTTAGATTTCTAGCATTTGCATACAAGCATTTTAGTGGCTGTGTTTTATTCATATTAATCTGGTTATTGATAAGCAGTGGTAATTTGGACTCTTTAAGCTCTGCCTGCTCTGTACTCAAGGGCATTTGGGTTACTTTAGTCTTTATTGGAACCTCTCTGTTGATATGCTCTAACTTCAATCTTTTGCTAGTATCCTTCAAGGATACATTGTTCCAAACCATGCAATCTTGGATGATTGTCGGCTTTCCTCTATTATCTAGTTTAAAAGCTGCTGTATCTACGTGCTTAATGATCGAATCAACAACTAGAATGGCTGTCCTAACCCTTCCTTCGTGGGCACATGACCCTTGAGAAACCTCCTCAGTGCTAGAAGGTTTTACATCACCTGGAGGACAGGTCCTAGCTACAGGATCACTTCCTGCCACACCAGGGTGATGCTCTCCTTTCACGTGAACTCTCTCCTCCATAGCAACAGGGATACTGCCAGACTAGAGGTGGGACTTCAGTACCACATCCCTGTAGGTCTCGTCTATGCTCCTCTGTCTTCCTTATGTCCTCCAAGTCTGCTACTCTAGCTTCCAGAGATCAGACTCGTTCCCTGAAAGCAAACAGCTCCTTGCACCTAGTGCACACATAAGTCCCCTCACCAACTGGGAGAAAATCATACATGTGACAGCCTCCATCTCGTGGCTAGACTACTGTCTGCATTTTAGTTTTAAGGTTGTGTTTAGGTATTTAAGTTGTTTACTTACTTAGGTTTGCTGGGGATACTTAAACTAATAAAACTATAACTAATATGTTTAATGGACTTTGTTCACTTCAAGATTAATTAATCTCAGGTCCTTAATGTATGCTTGATGAGGATAAACAGCTGCACCCGAGAATGAATATGGGCACCTCCTTCCCTTTAAGAGGTTTAAGCACCTATAAAGATACGATTATCCCAGCTCATGGATGGGAGTAGGGGAGGGGAGGGAAGAAGACTTATTATCAATGCTTGGCCCAGTACAGGCATTGCGGAACCTTTGTCTTTTGGGGAAACTGCTAGGTACGTACGACCTAGATTGGCCACTGTTGGAAACAGGATACTGGGCTTGATGGACCTTGGTCTGACCCAGTATGGCATATCTTATGTTCTTATGTTCTTAAAAGCTGGCTACTACACAGTACCCTTTTCTTTGGTGATTATATTTCTTTGTATTGTTGCATTCTTCAAACTCCATTAAAAAGATTGAACATAATGGGATGTTTACTATAAATTAGTGCATTCTATCTGCCACCATATCCATAGCAAGTACATAGGTGCTGCAGCAAATAGCACATCCTGACATATGAAGGCACATTTTAGACAGGATGTGGAGATCAGAATAGAGACGTCAAAGTCAGAGCATAGTTCTCATGTGTTTTAGGAACAGTTCTGCTAAATCTGGAGCTGTTTTTAAAATACACATCCAGGTGCAGTGGGAGGAGCCATTTCAGGAATATACGCATGGGAAAAATTGATGGGGGAAACCCGGCAATTTAAAAGTGCAGCAGCCGGCATGTCCCAAGAACACAATGATAGTAGCATAGTAAATGATGACAGATAAAGACCAGCATAGTCCATCTAGTCTGCACTTACACATGTATCTGGACTATTTTGCAAACCTAGATGTGCAGATGTTCTTAATTAAGCATAGAGGACTCTCTGTTGCTGCTGTCTCAATGCATAGGGGAAAATAAACATTGGCAGATTAAGGGGGACATCTCCCGGTAACGGGACGGCCAAAGGGAGCACTTTTTAAATCCCTGTACATGTCATAGGGCAGGTGTAAATCTGGATGTGGGCAATTTTCAACTCACACATGCATTCCCCATATGAAATGGTGAATACACATGTAGATTTTTGTCCTGCCCAGACCACACTCCTGCAAAACTTCGATGAACTCACAACTGTGTGTAAATTGGACTCTTTCTAAAATGGTCATTGACACATGGATATAATTTCCATGAGTAAAGCCATGATTTTGCACATGGAAATCATGAATAAGACTTCTAACATAACGCTTTAATAAACATGGCCCAGTGTGTGTTAATGAAGGATAATAGAGTTAGCCCTAAATTTGTTCCTTAGGCAACAGAAGGTAAAGTGACTTACCTAAAGTCACAAGGAACATGAGCTGGAGATGTGCGATCTTAATCCTGGCTTCCCTGTTCTTAGTCTGCTGTTCCAATCATTGAGCTACTCATGCTGGGCTGTTGGGATGCATCCCTTTTCAAGATACTCCAAGAAATTAATAGTGCATCAGATTCATGTGGCAAGGTTGTCTACTGCCAGTTTCTGGAAAAGGAAACCAAAATTAGCACCTGGAAAATAAATCCATGAGCTGGCAGGCATTGAAAGGATAACTTTAAGTTCGAAATATATGAAGTTAAATGGGGCCTTTATTGGCAGAGGTACGATAATATTTAAATTGTTTTCGGAAGCTGTATGTGAAACTTGAATATAGCATACTAACGTATGAGGTAAATTTTCAGTAGGGATATATCTAAGTAACTTTATACAGATAAGATATCCATATAAAGTTATATGTATATTTGGCAGTGATAAATGTGTAACTGCTGCTACTATTTGTGCACTGGTACTTACATTTATAAGTTATATGGATAACAGTTAAATGTTGCTGCTATCCATGTACATTTTGGTTACTCCCTCAGCCCAACCCAGAAGACCATAAGTTAAGGTTATCAGATGTTGCTGATTTTCAGGGATTTCTCCGATTTCAGGTTGTGTCCCTAATTCCATGGACTATAACCACCACCTGTCCCCTATTTCAATGGGGACGGAGGCAAAGGACATTGCTTCTCCTGCATACTCCTCTAATGTTCTCTCTTCGATCCTGGTAGAAGATTTAAAATTTACTTTTCTGAAAAAAAGAGGAATTTTAGAAATACATAGAATATTTATCTAAATATATATAAAATAAAGTTTAAGCATGTTTGTATCTAGATACACTTAAACTCAAAGTGCTGCTTCTGTCTTTTTTTTAAACTTTTGAAATGACCGAATGCTGCTTAGATTGGTCATTCCAAAATATACAGGGGGAAAATGCCCAAGGAGGGAGACCCCTGTCCCACCCAGCCCTGCCCAGGTGTCTCAGATTTGCTCTCCAAAAATCTGGCAACCTTACCATAAGTTATGCATTACCTGGGCCATAAAAACTGAAAGCAAAGCAATTATGCAGTGGGCACCTACCACAGCTTTATGAGTTTGTAATAAGCTATACATCAAAGGAATAAATAGGAAAGGAAAATGAAACTGCTTTTGAATATCACTCCCTGCATGTTTTATGTTGTTCTCTCACACTTGCTGAAATACTTTGTTACGTGTCAACTGCTGCTTTCTATTTTCCTGCTGTGTCTGAAAAGAAAATTCCAAAAAATGCAGCCAAAGTGATTATCTTCCCTTCCAGAGCTGATTCATTTCTGATTAGCAGTCATGTAGAATTCTCGTCAAGCGTCAAGCCAGGAGTTGCTAAGGTCTTGGATTTGGAGAGAATGCTTCGCTCCCTCACCATCAGTGTCCCTGTGATTACAAACACGTTAGAGTTGCGTTATCTTTGCACCAGCGTAATGTAGTAATGGCACATATGTAGGCAGCTCACAATTTCCATTAGAATTTTGCCTTCGATGACAATCAGGTATTGATTTCTTGTTTTAAGTCTGTGCATCCTTCCTTTTTTACCTGCAAATTGCAATTGCTTTCCTTTTATGCTGGTCATCTCCTGTTTGGGAATTCTTCATTTACATCAAACAGCTCAGTGACTGGCATGCCTGGAAAAATAATTTCCTACAGTGTCTACTTTTAAAGGCTTACCAATAAAGAATAAAATTTATATCATTTCCTCAGCCTTCTCATGACTTAAATTATCTTTTAAATTTAATGGGCAGCCTCTTCTAGAAATAATAGCTGACCTAGAGCTCTCCTCATCAGGAGCTTCTAAATAATTTCTTTGCTTCTCTGTGTTTGCTTCCCTTCTTAACATAAAGCTTTGTTTCTTATTATTAGTACAATGGCAGATTGTTCAGCTTTTAGAATAGACTTCAATTCATCCTGCTTCGAGAAGTATGGTGAAAGCAATATCCTTGCAATCTACAGCAAAGAAAATACACCTTAGGTAATCTTTCTGAAAATAAAACTATTCAACCCATATTTGTGCATTCATGTAATACTAACCAGCATACCTCCCAGCAATACCACCACCTCAAAGCCCTGACCTTCAAAATAATTCTACAACAGTCACTGAAAGGGTGAAAGCAAACCATAATAAGACCTTCAAAGGATAACGTTGTCTAGTGGGGAATGGATGCCCAAGGCCGCCCATGTAAAGCTAGTCAGAGATTTTGTGAAAGGCTTACTGAATGGAGAACTTCTTATATAAAGTTATCTCTGTCATAAAATATGAGCCTAGGGAAAAAGCATACAAAACCCCCCCACTAATTGTAGATGTATGCTAGCTTTAGAACTAGTGTCTTCACATTGAAGGGACCGAAATCCATATTATCAGTCCCCACAGACTCCAGTGCCCTCTAAAGAGGAAGGAAGCAATCAGGAAAAGTAGTGGCCAGGACTTGCCACATCTTTCTGAAGGACAATGCCCCCTCCTGGCAAGGAGGAGTCCTGCTTCCAGAAGGGAGGAGGAGGTCTTTTTACTTGCTAGCTGACTGGGCCTAGTAAGACATCTGCTGAGGCATACTGAGGGTAGCATGCTATTTAGGAAGATGTAGGGATGTTATCACAGGAAGCTGGACAGTGAAAAGATAGACAGGAAGAAAATTGATGCCTTTGAATTATGGTGCTGGCGGCGAATACTGTGTATACCATGGACTGCCCGAAGAACAAACCAGTCAGTACTAGAGGAGATCAAACCTAAGCTTTCTTTAGAAGCTCAGATGACAAGACTTCGACTTTCATACTTTGGACACATCATGTGAAGAGAGGGATCATTAGAGAAAGATATTATGCTTGGCAAGATAGAAGGTCAACGCAAAAGAGGAAGGCCAGCAATGAGATGGATCGATACAATAACAGCAGCTACGGGTACCAGTCTGTCAACAATGAGCCGCCTGACTGAAGACCGAACACAATTTAGGATAGCTATCCAGAGGGTCGCCATGAGTCGACTCTGATTCGATGGCACTTAACAACAACAGGGATGTTACCCATGACTGAAGTGGTATTTAAAGGTGATACTGCGGAATAATTGAGAGAAATATCGATACATCGGGAAGATGTATTACAACTATTTGATAAACTGAAGAGTAGCAAATCACCTGGACTGGATGGTATACATCCAAGGGTGTTCAAAGAACTGAAATATGAGATTGCAGACCTGCTATTAGTAATCTGTGAACTATCATTAAAATCATCTGTAATACCTGAAGATTGGAGGATTGCCAATGTAATGCCAATTTTTAAAAAGGTTTCTAGGGGTGATCCAGGAAACTACAGACTGGTGAGCCTGACGTCAGTACCAAGAAAAATAGTAGAAGCCATCAAAAAGAACTAAATTACTCAACATGTAGATATTCATGGCTTAATGAGAGACAGCCAATATGACTTTAGACAAGGAAGATCTTGTCTTACTAATTTGTTATGTTTTATTGAAGGTGTGAATAAACAGGTAGACAAAGGTGAATCGGCTGATATAGTGTATCTGGACTTTCAGAAAGCCTTTGACAAGGTCCCTCATCAGAGACTTTTGACAAAACTAAAAAGTCATGGAATAGGACGCAGTGTACTATTGTGGATCAGGAACTGGTTAAAAGATAGAAAGCAGAGGGTAGGGCTAAATGGCCAATTTTCCCAATGGAAAATGGTGAATAGTGGAGTACCGCAGGGATCTGTTCTGGGTCCGCTGCTTTTTGACATATTCATAAATGACCTGGAAAAGGGAATAATGAGTGAGGTTATCAAATTTGCAGATGACACACAAAGTTGTTAAAACCCAAGAGTATTGTGAAAAATTGCAAGATGATCTTGATAATTTGGAAGATTGGGCATCCAAATGGCATATGAAACTTAATGTGAACAAGGGCAAGGTTATGCACCTAGGAAAGAACAACCAAAATATAGTTACACAATGCAAGGTTCCACATTGGGAACCACCACCCAGGAAAAAGATTTAGGCGTCATCGTGGATAACATGTTAAAATCCTCCGCCCAGTGTGCAGCGGCGGCCAAGAGAGCAAATTGAATGCTAGGTATCATAAGGAAAGGAATGGAAAATAAAACAAAGGATATTATAATGTCTCTGTGTGGTTCCATGGCGCAACTGCACCTTGAATATTGTGTGCCATTCAGGTCGCCGTATCTTAAAAAGGATATAGTGTTATTAGAAGAGGTACAGAGAAGAGCCACCAAAATGGTAAAGGAGATGGTAGGATACTCCTATGAAGAGAGGCTAAAAAGGTTAGGGCTCTTCAATCTGGAAAAGAGATGGCTGAGGGGAGATATGATAGAGGTCTATAAATTAATGAATGGAGTGGATCGGGTAAATGTAGATTGATTGTTTATGTCATCAGAATATAAAAAGACTAGGGGGCATGCAATGAAGCTACAGGGTAACCTATTTAAGACTAATAAGAGAAAATATTTTTTCACTCAACGTGATAATCAGATTCTGGAATTTGTTACTGGAGGATTTAGTAAAACTGTTAGTGTAGCTGGATTTAAATTAGGTTTGGACAAGTTCCTGGAGGAAAGGTCCATAAACCATTATTAAAAGGGACCCAGAATATCACTGCTTGACCCAATACAAGCATTGAGGAACCTGTGTCTTTTGGGGAGACCGCTAGGTATTTATGACCTAGATTGGCCACTGTTGTAAACAGGATACTGGGCTTGATGTACCTTGGTCTGACCCAGTATGGCATATCTTATGTTCTTATGTAGTGAGGTTTATCTCCACATATCCTGAACTACTAAGGCTCTACATCAAGACATCAATGGGCTTTGGCTGTATTAGTCTCAGGGTGGGAGTTGGTTCATTGGCACAGGATGCTACATTAGTACCCATGACCTGGCTGGGTGGTCAGTCATCCTGTGCTGACTTCCTCTAACATCCTCTCCCCTCACATGGGTATATCTGCTATCGTCACATATTTATCAGAGAAGTGATCTGACTGTGTCCACCAAGTCCCACAGTGCATTTAGACTCAAACTCTATGGAGTTGGCCCAACCCCAAGGCTGTCTGAGGAACAGCCCTCAGCCAAGGTCACTGATGAAAGAGAGATAAGGGGAGTAGGGCAAAGCCAATTATGGCACTTGTGCCTTTCACAGTGCCCATGCTTCATCCCTCCAAACTGTAATTCACCTAGGGGCAACCAAAAATGTAGAAACTCATATTAGCTTGGGGAATTTTGAGGAGGGAGGTGATTGGAAGGATAGTTTGGCAATGGTATCCGATATTAATTATCAACTATGCGGAAGAGGTTCATTGGTATAGATGTTCATCTGGAGGGATGTGACTCAGTAATATGGGATGATTCTAGGTCATTATTGTCTCATGCAACATCTTTTATTTCTTGCAGATGATTTAGATTCAGCTGAAAAGTAGAGGTCCTGAAGGCTGAATTCAGAGCACTGCAGCATACCCAGCCAGCACTGTTATACTGCCTCGTAACTAATCAAGGTCAAAGTTAATCTGTGATCATGGAGCTTTTTCTGTGTAAATACAAAATCTTAACTTCTGCTGGTTTCTTTTGAGGGGCTGTGTAAAGTCCTGGGTGTAATGCCAATGATATTCTATAGAATTGATTACCAAACAGAACCCAACCAGGGGAGAAATAATATCCAAAAATAACAGAAAAATACCTCCCCCAAAATGAACTACACTGTCTATAACACAAAACCAAACAAGGGGGGAGCTTATTGCCTATCAATAGCTCTATTTCTCTACTTGTACATCAAAAAGAAAAAGGATATATCCCTTATATTTCAAAACATCAATACATCAGTATTGCACATTTATTATAATACATAAATAGCACAATTATAATACAAAATCACAAATGTCTAATACAAAATATTCTAATACAAAATTTCAAAGCAAAAAAACAGTAAGCAGTTCTTTATACAGATCATCCACCACAACCTTATTCAAAGCAGGTCCCCAATTCTAACAGCTACAAAACATCATCTACTACCAAAAAAGCAGAATCCAACCCTTCTACCAATTTGAACATTTTCAAGCTGTGCAAGATCAAATAAAATGTAATTAAGATCTTGAAGCTTACTTAAGCATTTATGAGGGAACTTTAAAAACAATAGCTCCCCAAAACAATGCTCCACGCTTCAGCTGAATTGCCTTCATTGTGTGGGCCTTGTCCCATTGGGAAACACCTGCAGCTTCTGCTCACAGAACATCAAGGGACCAATATTTAGAGCATAGCAGTGAGCCATGGCGCTTAAATATCTTTCAGCAGCAATATCCGGATAGTTGCCACCATTATCTAGATAGTGGCAATTTTCAGCTGCTATCCGGATAATTTATCCAGAGAGCAATGTAGGATAGCTTTTTCACTGGCCTGTCTTATCCAGATAAATTATCCAGATAGCAGCTGAAAATCACCACTATCTGAAAAATGGCAGCAATTATCCAGATAGTGGCCCGTATTGCCCTCACTGCACCCCTGGACTACCCTGGAGTTCTTCAGATAGCGCCAAGACGGTTTGTGGAGATATTCAGCAGCACTATCTGGATAGCACCTCGGGATATCTGGTCACCTAGTCAAAAAAATAAATCTAATTGCTTTGACATGATCTGTCTTGGTAAAACCATGTTGCTTCAGGTCTTGCAACCCATTGAATTTTGTTGATGTTAAGTGCCGTCGAGTCGGAGTCGACTCATGGCGACCCTCTGGATAGCTATCCTAAATTGTGATCGGTCTTCAGTCAGGCGGCTCATTGTTGACAGACTGGTACCCGTAGCTGCTGTTATTGTATCGATCTATCTCATTGCTGGCCTTCCTCTTTTGCGTTGACCTTCTATCTTGCCAAGCATAATGTCTTTCTCTAATGATCTCTCTCTTCGCATGATGTGTCCAAAGTATGAAAGTCGAAGTCTTGTCATCTGAGCTTCTAAAGAAAGCTTAGGTTTGATCTCCTCTAGTACAGACTGGTTTGTTCTTCGGGCAGTCCATGGTTTACACAGTATTCGCCGCCAGCACCATAATTCAAAGGCATCAATTTTCTTCCTGTCTATCTTTTTCCACTGTCCAGCTTTCACATCCATATGATGTTATTGAAAATACCATGGCTTGAACAAGTCGAATCTTTGTATGGAGAGAAACATCTCTGCTCTTGAGAATCTTATCTAGGTCTTTCATAGTCATTCTGCCAAGAGCAATGCGTCGTCTGATTTCTTGACTGCTTGTTGCTTCTTTATTGATAGTTGATCCAAGTAGGTTAAAGTTGTTCATAATTTCAATTTCTTCTCCTTCAACGATGAACCTGTTGATTATGCCAGTTGTCATGATCTTTGTCTTCTTTACATTAAGGTGCAGGCCCATTTTGAGACTATGTTCTTTGATTGAGAGAAGGAAATGTTTCAGATCATCTTCACTTTCAGCCAGTAATGTGGTATCATCAGCATAGCGAAGGTTGTTGATGAGTCTTCCACCAATCTTCACACCTCTGTTGTCTTCATACAAACCTGCTTCTCTGATGATTTGTTCTGCATATAAATTAAACAGGTAGGGGGAAAGTATGCAGCCTTGTCTTACACCTTTGCTTATTTTAAACCATTCTGTTTCTCCTTGTTCCGTTCGAACTGTTGCTTCTTGATCAATGTACAGATTGCGCAAGAGAACGATCAGGTGTTCTGGTATACCCATGCTTCTTAATGTGGCCCAGAGTTTCTCATGGTTTACACAGTCAAAAGCCTTGCTATAGTCGATAAAGCACAAATAGATATCCTTTTGGTATTCTTTAGTCTTTTCAAGGATCCATCTCACATCCGCAATGATGTCTCTCATTCCTCGCCCTTTCCTGAACCCTGCTTGCACTTCAGGTAGTTCTTGTTCCAGGTATGGTTGTAGTCTCTTTTGAATAATCTTCAGTAGAATCTTGCTGGCATGTGGGATCAGAGCGATTGTGCGATAATTTCCACAGTCAGTTGGATCATCTTTTTTTAGTATTGGTATAAACACAGATCTTTTCCATTCAGTTGGCCATGATGTTGTCTTCCATATTTCCTGGCAGAGCCTTGTGAGTATGGTAACAGCTGCATCAGATTGCTGCAATACTTCTATGGGAATGCTATCAATGCCTGGTGCTTTGTTCTTTGATAAGGCTTTCAATGCTGCTTCAACTTCTTCTTTCATCACCAATGGTTCCCGATCATAAGGTACAGGTTGAAACAGCTGTTGGTCCACTTGATCTTTATCATATAAAAACTCTGTATATTCCTTCCACCTTTTCTTGATCTTCTCAGCATCATTCAACATAGAACCTTGAGCATCTTGTAACATTCCAATTCGAGGTTGGAACTTTTTCTTTAACTCTCGTAGCTTTAGGAAAGCCGATCTTGTTCTTCCTCTAATAGTTTCTGCTTCTATTACCTTGCAAGTGTCATTGTAGTACTTTTCCTTGTCCTGTCTTGCTGCATGTTGGAAATCTCTGTTAGGTTCTGCGATTGTCTTTCTTTCTCCTCTGGCTTTAGCTTCTCTGCGTTTCTGGGCAATTTTCAGAGTTTCTTCCGTCATCCATTTTGGCCGTTTTTGCTTTTTCACCTTTTGTAGAGACTTCTCGCTTTCTTCCAACACAGCCTTCTTGATGTCATTCCATAACTCTTCCGGAGCTCTGTCATTTGTATCTAAAGCAGCAAATTGATTTTGCAGGCAGTCTTTAAATTCCAGTGGTATATTCTCAAGGTCATATTTTGCTGCATTCATGAGTGGTTTGCTCTTTTTCAACTTTAGCTTGAGTTTGCATACTAGTAGTTGATGATCTGTACCACAGTCAGCTCCAGGTTTTGTCTTTGTTGATGTTACAGAGCTTTTCCATCGTTGACTTCCACATATGTAATCAATTTGATTTTTATATAATCCATTCGGTGAAGTCCATGTGTACAGTCGCCGCTTGTGTTGCTGGAAGAAGGTGTTTGAGATGAATAGATCATTGGTCTTGCAGAATTCTATCAGTCTTTCTCCAGCTTCATTTCTGTTGCCAAGTCCATATTTTCCAACTACTTTGCCTTCTTCTTTGTTGCCAACTTTTGCGTTCCAGTCACCCATGACTATCAGGATATCCTGTTTGCATGTTCTGTCAATTTCAGCTTGTACTTGTTCATAGAACTCTTCAATTTCATTCTCTTCAGCAGCTGTTGTTGGGGCATATACTTGAATTACAGTTGTGTTGATAGGCAATCCTCGTAGACGAATAGAGATTAAGCGTTCGCTGACTGCATTGTATTTCATTACACTTCTTGCAAGTTTCTTCTTTATTATAAATGCAACACCATTTCTTCTTTGCCTTTCATTTCCAGCATAGTAGACCATGTGATCATCTGATGCAAAGTGCCCCATGCCAGTCCATTTCAGTTCGCTGACACCCAACAGATCAAGTTGTACACGTTCCATTTCATTCTTGACCACCTCCAACTTCCCTTGGTTCATGCTTCGTACATTCCATGTTCCAATGTGTAAGACATCTTTACAGCTTCTGACTCTCATTTCATGCGCAGCTACATCAGCAGTCAAACTTCCCGAGGGCTTTGATCCAACCACATCAAAAATGCTGGCTTTACTCTGAAAAGTCTTCAGCTCTTCCCCAGTAGCTAGTTGAGTGCCTTCTGACCTGGGGGTCTCATCTTCCAGCACCATAGCACAATTTGTTTTGTTGTAACTATCCATTGGGTTTTCATGGCAAGATACAGAAGTAGATTGCCGGGCCTTTCTTCCGCGCAGTTTAAGTTTGGTGTTGTTGCTGTTGTCACAAAAATGTGATCCTCCGCCGTCAACACTGTCCCATTCTGCTGCTGCCCAGATGGGTGGTTTGTCTTGGTATGGCACCTCAGCTGAGACCTGTCCATCTTGGGAGACCCTGCCAGTAGTTAAACTACCGATAGTTTAGCTCTCAGCATCACTGATGCACGCAAGCCCTCACAGCACGACAAGCTGCAAACCAAGTGAGAGAATTTTAGAATGTTCACTAATCTTTCCTTTAGTAGCATCTCCATTACTTTTCCAACCTCATTTTCAATCTCTTTTCTGTTACCACATTTGTGAAGAGGAGCCACATCAGCCCTTCTTTAATCCTGTGGAATCTCCCTGGCTTCAAGGCTTTATTAAACATATCCTTAAAAGGACCCACCAGAAGATCTCTGTGCTCCGTCAGTATTTGGGATATATCTTATCGTCCACATGGCTTTTTCCATTTTCAGTTTTTCAAATTGTTCATAAACACTTTCTTCCTCAAATGGTGAGGATTTACTTCATTCCCAAATGTACCTTTGCCAATGAAGAAGGGGCTGGACTGATAGAATAAGAGTATCCATCACTTGCAGTGCACAGCCACTAGTATATGCCCAAATTGGCATGCTCACAAGGCAATGCCCCTTTGGAGCCTCTTTGAAGCTATGGCAGAGAGCGGGGGAACCAGAAGATAAGATTATGCGTCACAATGTGGGGGTGCACAGTAGTGTCTTATTGGTGTGTAGATGGCAACGTGCAAAATTAAAGACAAAGGGCTGTACTCTAACCCCCAGTAGAATCAAGATCCCATAGACAAGCATGTGTGTGATGTGTTGAAAAGAAGGGTTCCTCATATTCAGGAGAGAATTTGCAAAGACAGAGAGCTTACTGAAGAATTTGGTAACCATTTTGTGAGATTTCTAGACATTGTTGACAAATTTGTAGACTTGGAAAAGAGGTTGACTGATGCTGAAACCTGGATTATGAATGCCTTTTACTAATGAGTGCTAGCTGGCAGTGTGGGTTCTAGTAAACGCTGAAGGCACACTGGCACCAAGACCAGCCCGACCATTGTGTGAGAATGTTGTTGGCACAGGGCCCCGTGCTTCAGGGGGCCCCACACCAACATCATTCTGCACATCATTCTGCATACCAACATCATTCTACCTGCCTGACTGGCTTTAGAGGGAGCCGGGGAGTCCCGAAGCCCCATTCACCTCTGCATAGCCGCCAGAGTGAAGAGCGGGATTTTCCTTCAGTCTGCGGCTGTGTTCTCTTGCAGCCAGCCAGTGCACTGATTACCTGGAGGTTAAAGGACATTTCCTTTTTCACACAAGACAGGAAATGCCCTGTAACCTCCCTGGACTCAGCACGCGGGTGGTCTACAAGAAAACACAGCTTAGGGAGTAAAATAAAACATCACTCTTCACTCTGGTGGATGTGCAGAGGTGAATCCAGACTTCAGGCCTCCCTGGCTCCCTCTGAAGATGGTCAGGCAGGTGCAGGGCTTGTCAGGGGGGGGGGGGGAGCTAGGACTCAAAATGGGCTGATGTGGGGGCTTGGACTGGAAATGGCTGATGGGAGGCTAGGATTGGAAATGGGCTGATGGGGAGCTGGGACTGCAAATGGTATGATGGGGAGCTAGGATAGAGCTGGAAATGTTTGATGTGGGCTAGGACTGGCAATGAGCTGATTGGGGGGGGGGGGCTAGGACTGGAAATGGCTGCTGAGGGCTAGTACTGGAAATGGGCTGATGGAAGTGCTAGGATAGCGCTGAAAATGGCTGATAGGGGCTAGGACTGGAAATGGCTGATGGGGGTTGGACTGCAAATGGGCAGATGCAGGGGCTAGGATAGGACTGGAAATGGCTGATTGGGGCTAGGGCTGGAAATGGGCTGATTGGGGGAGTCTAGGACTGGCAAAGTGCTGATGGGGAGCTATGATAGGACTGGAAATGGATGATGGGGCTAGGACTGCAAATAGGCTGATGGAGGGGCTAGGATAGGACTGGAAAGGGCTGATGGGGGGGCCTAGGATTGGAAATGGGTTGATTGGGGCTAGGACTGGAAATGAGCTAATGCGAGGGCACAGGAGAATGGGACTAGAAGGGAGCAGATGCTGGGTGGGGCTGGAACTAGAAGGGAGCTGATGTTGGGGGAGGACTTGAATGGGATGGGGCTGGGAGAATGAGGATGTAGAGAGGAAAAGATATTTTGTGTGGGAGGGAAGAAAAATCTACGATTGGCTGGGTATTGGGAGAGAAAGTGGGGATTGAGGATGGAAGGGTGAAATTTGAGTGGATGAAAAAGGAATAAAGAAAAATGGAGGAAAGAGCAAAAGGGGAAAGATCAGTATGTTAAAGCAGATATAGAGAGAGAATGGAAAAAAATTAGAAGAGAGAAGAAAGGACAAATGAACAGACAATGGAGAGTTAGCAGAAGACACAAAGAAATCAAAAGAAAGTGACTGGTGCAATTGCAACTGAAAAATAAAATGCCCAAACAAGGTAGAAAAATACTTTTTTATTTTGAATTTATTAACTGGAATATGTCAGCTGTGGGAAATGTGCATCACTAACATGTTTGTGTTTTGTTTAGTACAAGAGGAAATTAATTTATAGTTTTATTTCTCCAGTGAACATTTCAAGTTTGGCCTTTGGGGTTCCCAGTTTAATTATTATCTTCCTATTTCTAAACTGTGATCCCTTATTCTTTGTTTGATAATGGTCTGTGTTCTGCATGTGTAACTGAGCTGAGGTATTCTGTTCATGTAGTTTCTATGTGAAAGTACCACTTGTTCTCTTTCCCCAGTAGAAGATGTATTGGTATTCTCTGAGATGTATTGGTTTAATATTTGCAGTGTTGCCTTTTGATAGGTAGGGTTTGGTGCTTTGTGAGTCCTGGTAGTGCTGTTATGATACAACAGTTTTGTATGGGTTCTAAATAAGGGTTTATGGTACTTCCTAATATGTCTGGTGGCATGGAGGAGTAGCCTAGTAGTTAGAGCGACTGCCTAGTACCCTGAAAATCAAGGATTCAACTCTTACTAGCATGCCATGGGTAAGTCACTTTACCCTTTGTTGCCTCTGAAGAAAAAGCCCCAGCAATCTACTTCTGGTGATATATTGCCAAGAAATCCCAGGGGTGGCTGGGTCACCAGGAGTCAGCAATGACTTGATGGCACTAAAACAAAACAAAAAAAGAAAAAGAAAGTGCCTGGCAGTTGGCACAGGTATATAGTAATATAGAAATCTGGTAATCTTTATTTCTGTTGGTGCAATTGCACTTAACACACATTAACATTTAGTCAGCATGCCCCTACGTCCTTTGCCAGAAGAAAAAAAGAAGCTTGTGAATGACTCCTTTGAAAGCTGCCTAAAATTTTAGATGGGCAACATATAAATTTTAAAATAAATTAAATGTATGCAAATGAGGTCCAGTGGATATACAAATGAGGCCTCGCAATGAGTCTCCGCACATGGCCCCGCATCACTCTTGGGCCACCCCTAACTGGGACATATGTTGCCAGCTGGTGCGGGGCCATGACAGTTAGCATTAAGGTCACATTTGGGCAGGTAAATGCAAATCCATCGTTTACTCTTTCAAAAAGTAGAAATACTAGGTGACACACCATGATGTAACAAAGAAAATATTTATTCACTCAATGCATAGTTAAGCTTTGGAACTCATTGGTGGAGGATGTGGTAAAAGCAGTTAGCATAGCTGGGTATAAAAAAGGCTTGGACAAATTCCTAGAGAAAATATCAATAGACTTAAGGTATGCCTGGAAAAGCCATTGCTTATCCCTGCAAGTTAGTAGCATGGAACTTGCTACTTTCTGAGATCCTGCTAGATACTTGTGACCTGGATTGGCCACTGTTGGAAACAAAATACTGTGCTTGATGGAACTTTGGCCTGACCTAGTATTGTAATTCCTGTGTTCTTATGTTTTTATAAATATGTATGTAGCGCCCCCTAGAGTGCGCTTCTGGGTCCAGGACAAGGCTGTCTGGAGTCCCCTCAAGGGTGGGCTCCGTCTGTCCTTGTCTGTTTGGTGCCTGGTCCTCCTCCTATGGAAGAAAGGTGTTAGCGGGCAGGATTTCCCTATTTTCGCCCCAGGAAACCTCTCAAAAAACACCTGTGAGCAAGGCTGGCTTAAATGGTATTTACAATTTATTTACAAAATATATACATGAAGTATTGTGATAAAATAATGCAGTATGTACAACCCATATTTTGATAAGTGGTTCAAGAAGGTAAGGTAACAATACAGGATAAGAGATAAGGCAGTTCAAACAACCAACTATATCCTCATACATAATGACTTAAGCAAACCTTTAAAGATTATAGATTATAGATTTAACCTTAATGACCTGTCTCCTAACTTCCCTCCCTTTCCCTTTGCCCACCAGCCCGGTCTCACCTGCTTCTGGAGCTCTGGACCGGTGGCTGCTTGTGAAAGGAGAGGTTTTTTAGTTCTGTCCAATCGCTGAGGCTGTAGGAGAGGGATTTGCACGCCTATCCAATCAGGAACAATTGTTGCAGTTCTCCCTTGAGCTGATCTGCCACTGGACCCCTATGGCCTTGTGGATCCTTGTCCGGAGTGGACTTTGCTGCTACAGCTCTCTCTGGAGCTGATTCTGCCGCTGCAGCTCTCCCCCTGGAGCTAACACTATATATCCCTCTGGAGCCGATTCTCTATTGCATTTGTCGCTGTAGCTCCCTCCTGAGTTGATTCTTTGTTGCAGCTCCTAAATGAACCGAACTGCCGCTGAGCCCTTCTGAGCCTTCTGGCTCCTAGTCCAGAATGAACTCTCTGCCACTGCAGCTCTCAGTGGAGCTGATTCTGCTACCACAGCTCCCTCTGAAACTAATCCAGTCCACCACTGTAGCTGCTTCTGGAGATGATTCTCTGCTGCTGCAGCTGCACAATGAGCTGATCTGCCGCTGGGCCCTTGCGGCTCCTGGATTCTGTGCATATGCAGCTCTCTGGAACTGATCTGCCACTAGACTCCTAACCCTCTCCAGACTCTCACTGCTGCCATCTCCACTCCCTGCTCCCATCTCCACTCCAAGCCTGCCTAGACTCCCAGGAGGAAGGCCTGTACAGCAGGGGGAGGAAGGCCTGTACAGCAGGGGGAGCACCCTCCTCCCCTCTCAGATGAGGATTAAGATCGTTTAGATAAGGAGACCTGATACCTCTAAATCCCAGGTAACTGTTCCCCAAGTTCTTTTCTGCACAGGGCTGTGGGTGCCAGTGCCCAGTGATACCATTTTTATTAGGGTGAGCAGTTTCCATCAGCCCTAGAATGTGCTTCTCCACCCTCCGTCTAGTGTGTGTAATTTATTCCCCTACACTAATCCCTATAAATTTAATTTTAATACTAGATATAAATGTGAGCATATATTACCCTTCTCCTTCAGCACAGACAGGGATTTGCATATCTCCCCTAAGGACCCAATTCGGGGAGGCAACTTGCAGGGCTGCATGTCCTTGTGGGACGTGTAGTCTCGCAAGCTGTCCTGCCCTTATTCCCCCTCAGACCCTACCCTCATGGCTTGAGCAGCAGTACAGGGAGAGCTGGCTGGGGGCGGAAGAGGATGGAATCTGGGTGGATCAGAGTAGGCCAAGGCAGCAGGAGATACAGGGCCAATTCTGGTCACAGCCCTGTACGTTCTGCAGGGTCAGGTGGAACGTGCTGCTTATTCCACCTCGAAGGTGGAATAAGCAGCACAAACCAGGCGATCGGGGCCAGAAACCCCACCCGGGGCCGGGTGCAGGTAGGTCCCTGCTGCCCAATCCAGGCACCAGCTGCCCAGCTGTGAGTTGGGCAGCAGAGAAGAAGAGGGTTGGTGCCACGGGTGACAAGGGAACATGCGGGGAAGACATCCTCGCAGGCATGCAGGGGCATTCTAGGTCATCCTTGGATTTGATTCTTTATTCTGCGGGAACATTTTGCTCCTGCGTTACAGAATCGGGTCCTAATGGGCCCGTTCTGCTTGGGGCCATCCGGATGGCCCGGATGTGTCCCTTTCTGAATCGGGCTCCACATGTTTACTTTCTAGTTCTGCTAGTTCAGTGACTGTACTGCAGGCTGCTGTTTTAATATTGCCCCTTATCTGACCTACCCAGCAACCACCACTTCAGCAGCAACATACATTGATTATTTAACTCTGATTCTACATTATTCAACACACTCTCAAACCCCCACCTTTGGGGGGGGGGGGGGGTTTCATGTATACCCTAGAGTAAAGGAGGAACGTGGAGATATGATACAGAGGTTTAAATAGTTGAAAGATATTAATGAACAAACAAACCTTTTGTAAAGAGTGGAAACTAGAATCAGAGGACATGGAAAGAAGCTGAAGGGAGGTGAATTTTAAAGCAAAATCAGGAAATATTTGATGGTTGATGCTCAGAATGCCCTCCTTGTGGAGGTGCTAGGGACAAAACAATGATGACATTCACAAAGACCTGGGATAAATACAGAGGATATCTATATAAAAAGAGGAAGAAATTAAAGTTCTCAGCAAAACTTTCTTAACTTTCGTATTTCAAAGAAAGCATAGAGAGGAAAAACTTACACAGCGCAACAATTACAACTCTAAACAAAAGAGGGGTTAATCTGTACAAAAAGGTAGTTACAATCCTAAAGAAAGGCACAGAGGGGGATAACCTGCACAAAACAACAGGTACAACCCTAAACAAAGGCATAGAGCAGGTAACCTGTATGGAGCAGCAGTTACAGATGTGGGCAACATTGTTGGCACCCTTGCATTTTAGGTATGTTGTGTACAATATCTTGAGAAATAATTGGAAATATTCCAACTGCATGCCATCATAAGATTTTAATAGTATGTTCAAAGGTATACAAAACAACAACAACAAAAAATGATGTCTGTGCAACTCTGACGTAGTAATTTCTGAGAAAAAAACAAAATATAACCTGCACAGGAATACTGGCAACCTTCACTAATATCTGGTTGCACAGCCCTTGGCAGTGATGACAGCCTCCAAACGATTCTTGTAGTCATCCATAAGTTTCTTAAATCTGTCTGCTGGTAGTTTCTCCCATTCTTCAACTGAGATTTGTTCCAGCTCATGAATGTTTCCAGGATTCCTTTTACCAGTGGCAGATTTCAGCTCTTTCCAAAGGTTCTCGATTGGATTGAGATCAGGACTCATTGCTGGCCAGTTTAAAATAATCCATTTGTTTCTTTTTAACCATTCTTTTGTACTTTTGGATATATGTTTTGGGTCATTGTCCTTCTGGAGGACCTCTTGACCTTCGACCAAGACCTAGCTTTCTGAAACTAGGTGGCACATTTCCCTGCAAAATACCTTGGTAGTCCTCTGACTTCATGATTCCTTTAATATGTTCTAGCCCTCCAGTTCCTGAAGCAGCAGAACAGCCCCACAACACTATAGATTCTCCACCATATTTAACTGTAGGAAGGGTGCTTTTTTCCTTATAAGCTTCAGTCCTTCACCTGTAAATGTATCGCTGGTCTGCATTGCCAAAGAGCTCAAGTTTGGTTCCACAAGAAGAGCCGGAAAACCTAGAGGCTTGAAACACGGCATTGTGTTGCTTTTTCCAGGAAGGAAATCGTATTCAAGTGAGAGGAATAGATGTGATGATGTATTATTAAAATGGACTATATCGTAGCCGCAAGATAATAGAGGGTCTATGTTTAACATCTAGCATCCTCTTTTCCACGAGCGTGAGAACTGTAGTTCAGAAGATCATCACAAGATAAGTATATCTGGGGGTTCAGATTTTGGAAATTTCAAGATTAAACCAGAAATGCAGCCTGTATTGGAAGATGGCAAGAATGAAGCCACTGCTGGAAAAAAGTCATATGGCGGTAATTTTTATAAAGCATTTTGGCAAATAAAATAAGAACATAAGAACATAAGATATGCCATACTGGGTCAGACCAAGTTCCATCAAGCCCAGTATTCTGTTTCCAACAGTGGCCAATCTAGGTCATATGTACCTAGCAGTTTCCCCAAGGGACACAGGTTCCACAATGCTTGTATTGGTTCAAGCATTGATATCCTGGGTCCCTTCTTAATAATGGTTTATGGACCTTTCCTCCAGGAACTTGTCCAAACCTTTTTTAAACCCAGCTACACTAACAGCCTTTACTACATCCTCCGGTAACAAATTCCAGATTTGATTACACGTTGAGTGAAAAAATATTTTCTTTTATTAGTCTTAAATAGTTCACCCTGTAGCTTCATTGCATGTCCCCTAGTCTTTCTATATTCTGATAAGGTAAACAATCGATCTACGTTTACCCGTTACACTCCGTTCATTAATTTATAGACTTCTATCATATCTCCCCTCAGCCGTCTCTTTTCCAGGTTAAAGAGCCCTAACCTTTTTAGCCTTTCTTCATAGGAGTATCCTTCCATCCCCTTTACCATTTTGGTGGCTCTTCTCTGAACCTTTTCTAAAAACGCTATATCCTTTTTAAGATACGGCGACCAGAATTCATACAATATTCAAGGTGCGGTCTCACCATGGAACGATATAGAGGCATTAAAATATCTTTTGTTTTATTTTCCATTCCTTTCCTTATCATACCTAGCATTCTGTTTGCTCTCTTGGCCGCTGCTGCACACTGGGCCGAAGGTTTTAACATGGTATCCACAATGACGCCTAAATCTTTTTCCTGGGTGGTGGTTCCTAATGTGGAATCTTGCATCGTGTAACCATAGTTTGGGTTGTTCTTCCCTAGGTGCATAACCTTGCCCTTGTCCACATTAAATTTCATCTGCCATTTTGATGCTCAGTCTTCCAATTTATCAAGATCCTCTTGCAATTTTCCACAATCCTCTTGGGTTTTAACAACTTTGAATAGTTTTGTGTCATCTGCAAATTTGATAACCTCACTCATTATTCCACTTTCCAGGTCATTTATGAATATGTCAAAAAGCAGCGGACCCAGCACAGATCCCTGGGGTACACCACTATTCACCTTTCTCCATTGGGAAAATTGGCCATTTAGCCCTACCCTCTGCTTTCTATCTTTTAACCAGTTCCTGATCCACAATAGTACACTGCCTCCTATCCCATGACTCTTTAGTTTTGCCAAAGGTCTCTCATGAGGGACCTTGTCAAAGGCTTTCTGAAAGTCCAGATACACAATATCAACCGACTCACCTTTGTCCACCTGATTATTCACTCCTTCAAAAAAACATAACAGATGAGTAAGACAAGATCTTCCTTGTCTAAAGCCATGTTGGCTGTCTCCCATTAGGTCATGACTATCTACATGCTGAGTAATTTTATTCTTTATGATGGTTTCTACCATTTTTCCCAGTACTGATGTCAGGCTCACCGGTCTGTAGTTTCCCGGATCACCCCTGGAACCCTTTTTAAAAATTGGTGTTACATTGGCGATCCTCCAATCTTCAGGTATTAGAGATGATTTTAATGATAGTTCACAGATTACTAATAGCAGGTCTGCTATCTCATATTTCAGTTCTATCAAGACCCTTGGATGTATACCATCTGGCCCAGGTGATTTGCTACTCTTCAGTTTATCTAATAGTTGTAATACATCTTCCCGATGTATCGATATTTCCTTCAATTCTTCTGCACCTTTAAATACCACTTCAGTCATGGGGAACATCCGTACATCTTCCTCAGTAAAGACTGAAGCAAAGAATTCATTCAGTCTCTCCGCTATCGCCTTGTCGCCTCTTAGTGCTCCTTTAACCCCTTTATCATCTAATGGACCAACTGACTCTCTCACAGGTTTTTTGCTACGAATGTACTTGAAAAGGTCTTTACTTCGCGTTTTTGCTTCCGCAGCAAGCTTTTTCTCAAATTCTCCCTTTGCCTGCCTTATTAATGCCTTGCATTTGACTTGCCAGTGCTTGTGCTGTTTCCAGGTTTCGTCGTTTGGCTCTTTTTTCCATTTCCTGAAAGATGCTTTTTTGGCAACAACAGCCTCTCTGACCTCACCTTTAAACCATGCTGGCAGTTTTTTTGGACTTCCTTCCACTTTTCTTAAAGCGTGGAATACAGCTGGTCTGGGCTTCCAAGATAGTATTTTTCAACAACATCCAAGCCTGATGTACGTCTTTAACCTTTGCAACTTCTCCTTTTAGTTTTTTCTTAACTGTTTTCCTCATTTTATCATAGTCTCCCTTTCAAAAGTTAAAAGGTAGTACTGTGGATTTCCTTACTATCCCTCCTCCACTAATTAAATCAAAGGCGATCATGCTATGATCACTATTGCCAAGTGGCCCCAACAACCTTATCTCTTGCACTAGATCTGGTATTCCACTAAGGACTAGTTCTAATATGGCTTCCCCTCTGGTCGGTTCATGAACCAGCTGCTCCAAGAAGCAGTCATTTATTTCATCTAGGAACTTTATCTCCCTAGCATGTCCTGACGTGACACTGACCCAGTCGATACCGGTGTAGGTGAAATCACCCATTATTATTACTGCACTTTAACTTTTGTTAGGTTCCTTGATTTCTTTGAGCATTTCATCATCCATTTGGTCATTCTGGCCAGGTGCTCGATAGTACACCCCCACTACCATTGCCTTCCCCCTTTTACATGGAATTTCAATCCATATAGATTCTACAGCAGATTTTGTTTCCTGCAAAACTTTAATCCTTTCTGACTCAATGCCCTCTCTAACATAGAGAGCAACCCCTCCACCAATTTGATCAGCTCTATCATTACGATATAGTTTGTACCCAGGTATCACAGTATCCCACTGGTTGTCCTCCTTCCACCATGTCTCTGATATTCCAATCATATCTAACCTTTCATTTAGTGCTATATATTCTAACTCTCCCATCTTATTTTTTAAACTTCTAGCATTTGCATACAAGCATTTTAGAGAATGTATTTTATTCATATTAATTTGGCTATTGTTAGACATGGGTAATGGCATTTCTCCAGGACCAAGCAGGAAGTCAGTCCTCACATATGGGTGACGTCGGCGCCGACGGAGCCCTCGTGTGGAGCATTTCCCCAGCTTTCAAAGAAAGCCTTTGGGAATTGCAGCACGCATGCGCGGTCCCCTTTCCGCCCAAGGGTGCCATCTTGCTCAGTCTTCTTTTTTCCGTGGAGCCCGACGGATGTAGTTCGTTTTTCGCCGAGGAAAAAGTTGATTTCCCTATTTTTTGTACTTCTCCTTCGGTTCGAAGCCGGATCCTTTTCCCGCCTGGGCCCGGTACGCCGGTATCGAGCCCACTCTCTCCTTTTCGGTCTTTGTCCTTCATGACTAGCGTTCACGCCATTTTTTCTTTTTTCACTGGCAGCCCTGTCTTTTGACCTCGCAGGGACCCTTTTTCCCCCGATGGCTGCCAGCGGGTTTAAAAAGTGTGATCGGTGTAAGAAACTTATGTCTCTTACCGACACACACGACTGCTGCTTCCACTGCCTCGGACCCGATCATGACCCGATGATTTGTGGTCTGTGTGGCAAAATGTCCTCGAAGGCGTTGAGGAGTCGGCAGCACCAGAAGGATAGGATCTTCTCTGACTCCACGTCTGGACGGGCCCGGACCTTGTCAGAGGCCTCGATGTCTTGGGACTCCGGCCCCGAGCAGCGGCGAGGTTCCTCTGAGCGGGGGTCTCCTTCGCGGGAACAGCGCAGGAAGAAGAAACCCGTGAGGGTGGCGTCGGTGGACGCTCCTGGTTCCTCGAGAGCCAGGTCGCATAGCCCCGATAGCCGTCCCGGGTCTTCGGAGTCGGAGAGACCTGCCAAGCAACCTCGTCTCGAGATGGAGTCTCCTGGAAACATGAGTGCTGAGTCCTCATGGACTCTCCTCCAAGGGAGCCGACGGCGTCGGGCCCCAAGTCGGGGGCTGCTGGGTCTCCTGAGCTCAGACTCAGGTTGATGGCCTTGGAGAGCAGCCTCGCTGCCTTCATGGAACAGCAGCAGGCATTGATTGCCGGTCTCACCGGTGCATCTGCCCCGACCACTGGGACATCGACGTCCAAGTCGACCCCGGAGGCCGAGCCCATCCTCGAGTCCATGCGGGCTTGAGTCGATTCTCGGCCACGGTCTCCCTCGGCCTCCCGTTCGGGACCGAGGTCGTCGACGTCGGTACCCTTGGCGTCGGGGCAGAGGGCATCAGTGCCTGCCCGACCGGAGCCACTCGACACCTCCTCCGAGGAGTCGGGCTGGGAGACGGAGGACGAAGAGTCACCCGACACCTATCGGACTCGGTGCGTCCCATCAAACTCGCCGGAGTCCGAACCTCGGAGACGATCCCCACCGGAGGATACCCGGTTCTCGGACTTCGTGCGGGATATGGCCAAGGCCTTGGCCTTCCCCGCGGATCCCGAGGAGGAGCCTCGAGCCGAGGAGCTAGAGGCCCTGCAGTATGACTCTCCTCCTAAGGAGGCCTTTACTGTACCGGTTCCTCCGATGCTGGAGCGGCTGCTCTTCCGCATGTGGGAGACCCCGACCTCAACGCCGGTGTTAAGCAATCGGGTCGATTCCATCTATCGAGTCCGCAAGAGCCCCGGGTTCCAAAAGGCACAATTACCACACCACTCCATGGTTGTGGAATCGGCCATGCATCAACTGAAAAGTCAGAAGATGCACTCCTCGGTGCCTCCTGACCGGGAGGCACGGAACCTGGATGCCCTCGGTAAGAAGTGCTTCCAGGGCTCTATGCTTGCTTGCCATGTCCAGACATACCAGCTCTACATGGGCATGTATCTCCGAGACCTGGCAAAGGAGATTGCCGGGTTCTCTGCTGGTCTCTCCGAGGAACCTTTACAGAGGTTCCAGGCCTTGTCCTCCGGTATTCGAGAGTGCTCGAAGTTTATCTCTCGAGCAGCCTACGATAGCTTCGAGGCTTCGGCCCGAGTAGCCGGGGCCGGCATCGGTGCCCGCCGACAGGCTTGGCTACAGTCATCCGACCTCAAGCCATGGGTCTAGGACAAGTTGGTCGATGTTCCCTGCCGAGGTGAAGACCTCTTTGGCAAGCCCATGGCTGAAAAAGCTGCAGAACCCGAGACCGAGACTCTGAAACAGGACTAGGCTGTCCAGAAAAATCTCTGCCCCTTCTCAGAAGAAGAAGGGCTTGGGAAAAAAGACCTTTTACCCGAGGAAGTCATCTGCCTAAAAACAATACCCTCATTATCAGGCCTCTGCAGCTCCCCAACAGGGTCAGCAGGCCAAGGGGCAGGGTCATGGGCCCCGTAGGCAGAAGGCCCCCAAGCCCCCAACACCGGCCCCTGCTCAGCAGGGTGGGGGGTTTTGACTCAGAAAGCATAGCCTCTTCTCCTCAGCTGGCTTCTCTCAGCACAGGAGGCTGGCTGGCCCACTTTGCCCACCGGTGGTCAGCCGTCACATGAGATACCTGGGTGCTTCATATAGTCCACAAGGGCTATCTTCTCCATTTTCACCAGGTACCTCCCTCCTATTTTCCAGGGGAGCCTCCAAGACTCCCTCTGCACAGGGACCTACTCCTTCAGGAGTTAGCAAGTCTACTAAAGGAACAGGCTGTGGAACCGGTGCCCCACCACCTGAGAGGTCACTGCTTTTATTCCAGGTACTTTCTGGTACCAAAAAGAACAGGAGGCCTCAGACCCATCCTAGACTTGCGCAACCTCAAGTTCCTGGTGAGGGAAAAGTTCAATATGCTTACCCTTGGAATCCTGCTGCCCTACCTCCAGCAGGGAGATTGGCTATGCTCCTTAGATCCAAAGGATGCTTATACTCACATCCTTATTCATCCAGACCACAGACAATATCTCAGATTTGTTGTGGGAGGAAACCACTATCAGTACAGAGTACTTCCCTTTGGCCTGACCTCCGCTCCCAGGGTGTTCACCAAGTGTCTGGCAGTGGTGGCGGCCTACCTAAGGCTTCAAGGTCTTTTTGTGCTTCCGTACCTGGACGACTGGCTCATAAGGGGTCAGTCTTCCCAGGAGGCCAATCAAGCCACTCTTCGCACTGTGGCTCTGCTTCAGCACTTGGGGTTTGTCATAAACTTTGCAAAGTCCACTTTGCTCCTGTCACAGAACTTAGAATTCATAGGAGCAAGGCTGGACACTCTTCAGGCGAAGGCTTTTCTACCAATGGACAGAGCCCACAGGCTGATGGATCTGGCCAGGCAGTTTCACAGCAATTCCCTGGTCTCTGCCAGGCAATTCCTGAGACTACTCGGCCATATGGCTTCCACGGTTCATGTCACCCCCAATGTCCGTCTGCACATGCGGCCTGCTCAGTGGAGCCTTTGCACTCAGTGGCATCAGGCCACAGGGAGCCTAGCGGACTCAGTAAGAATATCCGACCTACTAGTCTCCTCTCTGCAATGGTGGCTTCATCTTCCGAATCTGGTACTCAGAGTGGTTTTTCAATCCCCTCCGCATTCTCAAGTGCTGATGACAGATGCTTCTATTCTGGGTTGGGGAGCACCTTGGCAAGGGACATGTACTCAGGGTCTCTGGACCCCTTGGGAGGCTGCTCAACAGATAAACTTCCTGGAGCTATGGGCGATACGCCTAGCTCTGAGAGCCTTCTCCCACCTCGCCTCTCACCAGTCTGTACTAGTCCAGACGGACAATCAAGTTGCCATCTTCTACGTGAACAAACAAGGAGGCACAGGCTCCTTCCTTCTATGTCAAGAGGCACAACAGCTGTGCTCTTGGGCCGTCAATCACGGAATCCTCCTCAGGGCTGTCTACCTCCCAGGTCAAGAAAATTACCTGGCAGACATACTGAGCAGGATCCTGCAACCTCATGAATGGAGGTTGAACCCGTTGGTGGTTCAGCAGGTCTTTCTCAGGTGGGGCCTCCCCACCATGGATCTTTTCGCCAGTACTCTGAACCAGCAACTCCCGAGATTCTGCTCCAGACAACCGCATCCCCTCAGAGTAGCAGCGGATGCGTTTCTGATCACGTGGTCCACAGGCCTCCTGTATGCGTTTCCTCCCACGCCACTAGTGTCCAGAACACTGTTCACAGTCCTCAAGGACGGGGCCTCATTGATCCTGATATCCCCCAGGTGGCCGAGACAACCGTGGTTCCCGCTTCTTCTGCAACTGGCGGTGGACACCCCTCTTCCTCTGGGGTTTCAGCATGATCTCCTGTCTCAGGATCAGGGGACTCTCTTGCACCCCAACCTCCAGTCCCTTCGTCTGATGGCCTGGCTGCTGAAAGGGTAGTCCTGGCTCCCCTACTACTGCCTCGAGAGGTGGAAGATGTGGTCTTAGCCTCTAGACGGCAATCCACCAGGAAATCCTACACTGTTAAGTGGCGTAGATTCTCTGCATGGTGTGCTCAGCACAGCGAGGATCCCTTCTCGTGCTTGGTAGCGGTAATATTGCAATATTTGCTTTACCTCTCCAATCTAGGCCTTAAGTCCAACTCTGTCAGAGTTCACCTCAGTGCTCTCTCAGCGCACCACTCGCTGGTGGACGGAAGGCCTCTTTCCAACCACCCTTTGGTGGCTCGTTTTCTCAGAGGCCTCCTTCTGCTTAAGCCTCCTTTGCGTCCACCAGCCCCTGAGTGGGATCTGAATGTGGTCTTACAGCGGATTACTTGTCCGCCCTTTGAACCTATGGCTACCTGTCCTCTCCGTTTTCTCTCCTGGAAAACCTTGTTTTTGGTAGCTCTTACCTCTGCTAGGCAAGTGAGTGAACTGCAGGCTCTAGTGTCTGATCCCCCTTACACTAGGTTCTACAGGAATAGGGTAGTCTTACGGACTCACCCTAAGTTTCTTCCTAAGATTGTCTCCCCTTTTCACCTCAATCAGGAGGTGGTTCTTCCGACCTTCTTTCCCAGGCCGCATGCCAACCGGGCTGAGATGGTCCTGCATACCCTGGGACTGTAGGAGGGCGTTGTCCTTCTACCTTGACCGTACACGGGAGCATCGGAGGGCTGTTCAGCTCTTCGTTTCTTTTGACCCCAATAAGTTGGGGCTACCTGTCTCCAAGCATACTTTGTCCATATGGGTCGCTGACTGTATCGCCTGGGTTTATGGGGCAGCCGGCCTCTCGTTGGAGGGTCGAGTCACGGCTCATCGTGTCAGGGCGAAGGCTGCGTCAGTGGCACATCTCCGCTCTGTTCCGTTGGCAGACATCTGCCAGGCCGCTACTTGGTCTTCAAGCCAGACTTTTGCGGCCCATTACTGCCTTGAGAGGGAATCCCGCAGGGACAGTGCTTTCGGAGAGTCAGTACTCCATAATCTCTTTGGGGTTTAGGCAACTCCTACCCTCCGGCCCTGGTGTTGGGCTACCGGTCGGGGGCGTTCTCAGAGAAGATTCCTTCCTTACGTACTGACGAGCTAGAGGGAGCTCATTTTTTTCCGCTTGAGGTCTCCGGTAGCCTTAAGCTGGGGAGTCCCATATGTGAGGACTGACTTCCTGCTTGTTCCTGGAGAAAGAGTAGTTACTCACCTGTAACAGGTGTTCTCCAGGAGCAGCAGGAATCAGTCCTCACAACCCTCCCTCCTCCCCTTGGAGTTACAGTCATATGATTTATTTTGCTAATTTTTTTGCTGTCTTTTAGCTATGTCATCAGACTGAGCAAGATGGTACCCTTGGGCGGGAAGGGGACCGCGCATGCGCGCTGCAATTCCCAAAGGCTTTCTTTGAAAGCTGGGGAAATGCTCCGCACGAGGGCTCCGTCGGCGCCGACGTCACCCATATGTGAGGACTGATTCCTGCTGCTCCTGGAGAACACCTGTTACAGGTGAGTAACTACTCTTTATGTATCTAAATGGGCTTTTGTAAACTTAGGCCACACCTAAGGGTATAGTACACATAGCGAAAGTCAATATACATGTATGTATTTATGTATTAATTTAAAAATATTTATATATTTTTGTGATACATTACCATTCAAAATGGTTTATATGGTAAAAATAACAATAAAAGAGATAAGTTAATAAGATAGAGAAAAGAGATATACATTTGTTACAAATTCATACTAAAATGTCTCTTCTGTTGGAAATAGTATCGTTTTGACTCCTTTCCTGATGCTTAACAAATTACTTTCCATTCTTAACTCAGATATTTCAAAATTGCAGACCCATTATACTAAAGGTTTTAGTTCTCTACACTACCTTATGATTAAAGGAAATTGCAGGGAACTTGTAGAGGTTATCCTGTGAGGATTGGGTATATACTCTTCCAATCTCTTCATTAAAAAGTGACTTTTTATTCTTTACAACCTTAAACATTAGCGATAACTTAAAATTACACCAGTGTAATTATCTTAACAAAGGACAAGCACTTTCATTCTTTTTTCCACAATAAAAATCTAGGAATGTTGTTATGAGCAATCTGTAACCTCTTCATCAATGTCAGTTTCATACCTGCATACAAAACATTACCATAATCTAAAGTTCCTGCTCTCCCTAAATAAGGCTTAAGTTGTCTAGCTTCAATTTATAATAAACTGATGGACTCACATTTGATATCTGCTTTATGCCTATCCCTTCTTTTTCAATAACCATTCCTAAAACCTGAAGCTCAGTAACCCAAGGGATGGGAGAATCTTCAGTCACTGGCATGATTAACAAGTGATCCTAATCATCATCACCCAACCCAGATATATGGTTTTCTCAACATTTAATATCAGATTACTTTATTCCAACCAACATTTAAGCTTCTTTAAACAATTATTTATATTTTCTACCCTTGCGTCTTATCTTCTACAGGTATAAGCAATTGTATATTATCTGCAGAAGCAAATAAAGATGACCCAATGTTCTTATAAGTTTACCCAAGGGTTGGTTAGTATATATTGAATAATAATGGTCTTAAGGGGAACCTTGTGGTATCCCCTCTCCCCATTCCCAATAATGTTTACTGGACCATATATTCCAAATTTTACATGAAAATGTCTTCCCTCCCAAAAAGATTGAACCTAAGGGGTATGTTTACTAAACCGTCTTAATGTTACCGGCGCTAGTTGCAGCGATAATGTGAAGAATGCCATATAAGGAGTGGGTGTTCCGGCGGCAAGGTAGCAAGAATCTGTATCGCGCGATAGTGGGTGCTGTAGCACGTTAACGCGTGTTAACCCTAAGTTCTTGCCAGCGCAGTGTTAGAAGTAATAAAGATGTAGCCCACTAGTTATTGCAATGACTGCAGAGGCAGAGATCATGGGTTTGATTCTGCAGTGGTGTTATGTAAGAAGGCTGTCTGAGGCATTTCCTGTTAATTTAAATCAGTGCTGTCTGAGGCATGTCCTGTTTTAAATTTAAATCAGCGCTGCCAGCAAAAACACCCTCACAGTGCCGTAACCTAAGGTGCCACATAAGGTACCCTATAAGGCACTCCATAGGGCACATTATAGAGTGCCCTGTCCGACAAGGCACCTTATAATGTGCCTTATAGGGCACCTTATGAGGCACCTTAGGCTACGGCACTGTGAGGGTGTTTTTGCTGGCAGCACTGATTTACATTAAAGGGAAATGCCTCAGACAGCTTATTAAATAACACCACTGTGGGATCAAACCCATGACCTCTGACTCTACAGTCATTGAAATAACCAGTGGGCTACATCTGTATAACATCTAACACACCTCTGGCTGGCTACAGAAAGACTGCAGGTCACCACACAAACTGTCTGCTGTGGTTACCAGGATAGGGTAAACCCATCCGTACCCATGATACACTGAACATGCAGATCAGCAGCCTACAGCTGCTCAAAAGATGGGGTATGTGCCTCTATAGCACCCCGGCCTGGTAGGGGGAAATGACCGTGTGTGTTACAGGCACAGAGTAGCTACAGACCGTGACATTTTGTGGTTCCTGTGCTCACCCTGAGGGTGAGGTGGGGCGCCCAGCACCAGGTCCGCAGCACCTGGCTGGCCTGAGATAGGCTGTGCTGAAGGTCCCCATCAGTGCCACTGTGAGATAGGTAGTCTTTGCAGACGCATCTAGGATACACCTGTATCCATCTGTATTTCCCAGTCACGTCTAGCCCTTGTGGACTATGATGCACCCAGAATAGTGCATATCCTGTGTGGTTGCCATGGTCACATGTTATAAGGGAAGGGCGGTGGTTGGACCCAAAAGTGGATTATGTAGCACCACCCAACCCGCCTTCTGTGGGTCAGGGTGGGAGACAGGATCTCCCAACAACAGATCTACATTCTACATCTCTGCAATGGTGGCAGTAGAGGGGACCATCAATCCCAGCCCTGCTGGGGAATAGGCACCCTACAGGGCAGTCAATGCAGATCTGTACACATCACATATGGCACTGGCAGACAGGCAGTAGACCTAGAAAAGCTCAGCTTCCCCCCCCCCCCACCACTAGCTGACATTCACCAGCAGAGGGCACAGTCAGTCTCCACCTGCTGCATGGTGTTCCAGCCATACACATGCTAACTGTGTGCAACCAAAAATGGGATGTAAGCACACACACCAAGCAAATATGTCAGTGATTGGGCTGCAGAAAAGGGAACTCAAATATCACTTGAGAGAAATACTGCACAGCACTATGGGGGAACCTAGCCATGCCATGGTCACTGCTCAGTCAGGGTGAGAGTGACCCCCCCCCCCCAGCATGACATGCTGTGGCCACCCTGTCCATGCAGGTGGTGGTCGGGCACTACAATGTCCCAGCCATTGCCCTATGCCCTGTGCAGATGCATCCTGCCCAGGCCACCCTGTTCGGGCCATACCCACAGTACCTTGCTCCTCATTATGCACATTGGCAGGCTAACACTGGAAACAGTGCAAGCAGTGTGGGCTCAGTAAGGTGTAGGCAGCCACAAAACACTGGATAGACATACACACACTCCCACACCTATGCCAGCATTGTACAAATATAGAGGTTTTTGGCAGCCTTGGCACCGTCCTGGGAAACACTCTGTCTCGAAAATCCTGAAAATGAACACCACTGTAATAGAGAAACAGCTAAAATCACGGCCTCTTGAGACACAAAATATGCAGAGAACAATAGACCCTCAAAGCCATGGACAAACTGAGTGGGGCTCATATGCTGGTGCCATGGTGACAGGATGCTGTTGCATCGGCACACCAGCCGGAACATTGGGAGGGCTGGCCAGGCACATTGCGAGACATCTCCATTCCCAGAATTGGTAGCATGCCGGGCTGTCTATGTGCCCTGATTCCGCAACTGCAGGAATCTATAGCTCCTCTGGTTGTGGAATTGGGTACAAATTAGCCCCGTCTATTTTCTGGGCATCTGGATCGCCCGGCCGTGAACAGTTCTGAATCAGCCTCTATCTATTTTACTCACAATCAATGCCATTCTTTATTGCGTCATCCAAGATTGTATAGTCCTAATCTACATGTTCAAATGCATCATCCGTAGATGAGGACATAGGAATCAGAAATTACATATCATCTGCATAAATTCTATACATTATATCCAACCCATCAGAGACCTTACAAATGGGAGCAACATAAATATTAAAGAATATTGCAGAAAGAGCTGACCCTTGAGGAACACCAGTCATAGTAGTTAGCCAGAAAGGCAACTTCCCAGCCGATCTCACCTGAAATTGGCAATTAGACAAAAATGAGAGAAATCAGAAAAATACATTTTGATTAATACAAATATCACATAATGTCACCAAAAACAAGGAATGGTCAATTGTATAAAACGCTGTTGAGATGTCTAGAAGAACGAACAAATAAAACGTATCTTTATCAAAACCTGAAAGAAAAGTGTCCATTATCAACAGTAGCAAATGCTTCCATCCCATGGTGCAGGCGAAAACCATATTGAAAAGAGTTAAGTAACTCTGCTTATCTATATATTCCTGAAGCTACTGTTTTTTTTTAAAACTTCAACCAAATAAGATAGCGAAGAATTGGGATGATAGTTGAGTGAATCTTCCATATTCAGCAAAGAATTTTTTAGTAATAGAAAAACGGGTGCTTTTTTTTAAGATATCAAGCACAATACTTTCTTTAATTAGTTAATGATAGAAGTGACAGATTGACACACAAGAGTGTCTACTGAACCATGTTAGAAGGCTGCTAGTGCAGTGCTTTAGCAGCCAAAACCACGTGGTGAGCAGAAACCTCCACAGTATCTGCAGGTACCACAGAGGTTGGATTTTCTGAAGGGATGGTGGTGAGCTGTCAACAGATTTGAGCCTCTATCACTGCCATGGCCCCCCAACTGCTGCGAATGGGTCTTCCCCCCCCCCCCTCCTCAATATTGGTTGTGGCTGCCAAAATCAGCCCCAATCGCGGTGGCAGATAACACCACCTTAAGAGGTGATGTTATCTGTTGAGAGACCCAATAATGCAGACTCTGCCCTGCATCTGATTGGATCTCCTCAAGCCTCCCCCCCCCCCATATTGTCAGTGTCACAGTGCTGCAATCCACAGCACTGACAATATAAAAAAGAGACCCGTGCATCCCCTCACAGCACCAGTTCCCCCTGGAGAGCTCCTGATCTCTCCTGCCCTTTTCATAGGCCCTATCGAAGATGACACATGATCACACAATACTGTCCCCTAGTGAGATGCTAGAGGGCAGCAACTCGGGATCACAGCCATTTTATTCAGGCCGCTAGATGGGGCAGGAGCATATAGGATTACTCCTGCCCCATTCTTCCACTATGACATCAGGGATGTTGAGGTATGTGCAGGGGGGGGGGCCCAGGGTGGGGGGGGGGTTGGGAGACTCTGGGCCTCCTTTTGTATAGGGAGGTGGAAGGGGGAGGGTGGGGGGCATGGGCCCACCACCCTTGCAATTCTGCATCAGGAGAAGAGAGGTGGTATAGCTCAACTGGCTAGCCGGGACTCTGTAAGTCAGAGGATGCACTAATCCCTCTGGGCAGCTCCCGATAGGGATTGGGAACTGTCCAAGGGGGCTGGTGTTTGGGAGAGATGCAAAGGTTTCTTTTTTATCATATCAGTGCCATGGATCACAGCGCCGTGGCACCGATAATATTGTGGGGGGGTGAGGCCAGATTGCAGTATATCAGATGCAGGGCAGAGCCCACATTATCAGGCCTCCTGGCAGATAATGTCTTGAGGTGGCATTACCTGCTGCCGCGATCAGGGCCGATTTTGGCAGCCACCATGCTAAATATTTTTCACATGGTGGCTGCCAACCATGACCACCCCCATTCTCCACCCCAATCCACCCAGGTCATTTATTTATTTATATTATCTTATATACCGCGCTATTCTGCATCAGTGCGGTTTACATTGAACAAACTGAAATTACATTGAACAGGGCATTATAACTTGGAGATAACTATTTTACAGGGAACATGGGCTGATCCCACCCTTGGGGGCATCCACCATGCAAAAATCAGATATCACAGAAAATTGCCTGCTATATCTGATTTTTTTCTTGGGTTAACTGCTACCATGTGGCGTTAAACCTGCTTTAGCCCTGTGTTAGCAGCTAACGCCCTTTAGTAGATATACCCCAAAGAGTCTTTCAATGACTTAAATACTGGTAACTTAATAGAACAGTTATCCAAAGGATTATAAGTACTATTTAAAGAAGAAATAATATCAAGAACCTGGGTTTCTGTGACCAAGTCAAAATCTCCCCAAAACTTCCCTTCAGACACCTCAGGATCTGAATTAGAAATTGATCCAATAGACAAAAAATTCTCCCTAATAATGTCCTCCAGAATGTCTTTTTTTAAAGTGTGTCCATATGGATTTGTATTATCATCAGATGTGTACGCTATATTTAGGGCGTATGAAAATTCACATGTATACATACAGTCAGCTTCCAGGTGTAACACCTTCTTTTCCAAGTGTTAAGCCCTGACTGAGCTTTTGAAAATTTGCTCTTGAACATGCAGCTAGAAGCGGAACAATTTAAGCTTTCAAAGGATCAACATTGCCACTTCTTTGGACCCTCCTGTTTGGGATCATCTCACTGTGTACACTTGATGCTGTGCTGATTGCTGTTCAGTTGAACCCACGGACCTCAGATGAAGATGTAATACAAATTGACAGCTGAATGAAAACATTATAACACTTGCTAACATTTGGTGCAACTGAAAGAAAAAGAACAGCTTGCAGCCTCCCTACTTTAAAAATAAAATCTGTCTAGAAAGTCCCAAACTGAAACTGATACGCTGTATAGGATGCCACAGCACTGCTATGGGAATATCTCCTTTCAGTAAATAGCATGTAAACTCATGACAAATGCTCCCTTATTGAATACGAACAGGTCAGCCTGGATATGAACTCCACAAACGTCTGTTCATATAATTAATTAAGAAAGGCTTTGGCTATGATATTTTGGCACCTGTGCATCAAAAAAAAAAAAAAGAATAGTTTTTAAGCCAATTGTATTGCCTTCTTCTGTAATTTGGGTTCTCTCCTAGCTCCCTTTCATTTATGACGGTTACTAAAATGAACTGCCGTAGCGACAGTAACATAGAATTCTACTCAGCAGTTGTACTTTCAAGTCAGACACTTGCCAGTGGCAAGTTTGGTCTTGCTGGCTCATTAGCTGGTGTAGCTGATATATAATATTTAATTGGGTTTACCTATCCTGGTGGTTTGTGTAACTAAGTTAACTGCTGGTTTTACATTCACTTCTGGGAATAGTCTACATTCCTTGGGTAGCCCTCCAATCGGAAATCTAAGGGTGCCAAATACAACAAGGACCTTTTCATAAAAGACAGAGAAACATTAAGAATTCAGTTGGCTAATTCAGTTTCCATTGTTTGAATTTGTCTGCAAACTTGCTGCCAGGGAGGGGCCCTTGAATAGTGGACTTCCTGCAGACACCTGTTTGAATCTGGGCTCCACAGCTTCTCATACAAACAGATAAGCTTATAGCTTTGTATCTTTTAATAAGCTTGCAGCTTGGTATCTCTTACCTATTTTCTTACCTATCCTGTTGATTGTGTAGCTGATATATAATATTTAATTGGGTTTACCTATCCTGGTGGTTAGCGTAGCTAAGTTAACTGCTGGTTTTACATTCACTTCTGGGAATAATCTGCTTGCATTCCTTGGGTAGCCCTCCAATCAGAAATCTAAAGGTGCCCTCGGTTCAGGTAAGGCCTGCTGGCCAAGGACACTTATCTCCCTTATCTCCTTCCACCCCGTCATCTCCTCCATTAAGTACTCGGCCATTTTATTGAAGTCGGTGTTTTTGAAGTTTAGTACTTTGAGCTTGCTATGATTGGCCTGTACCATGGCTTTTATCTCAAACCACATCATGTGATGGTCGCTGTTGCTCACAGGGGCACTCACGCAGACATTCGACACGTTATCACCGTTGGTAAGCATTACATCCAGTGTTGAGCTTTCCCTGGTTGGTTCCATCACCATTTGTCTAAGTAATGCATCTTGGAGAGCATCCATGATTTTTTTGCTTCTTTCCAAATGTGCAGAAGGAGTAAACCAATCGACATCAGGTAGATTAAAGTCACCCAATATGATCACTTCCCACTTTGTTGCTATCTTGGCAATATCTATAATTAATTCGTTATCTCTCTCTTCAATTTGTGTCGGAGGTCTGTAGACTACAGCAATATGGATGACAGTGCCATCTCCTCTTTCCAATGCAATCCAGAGCGCTTCTTCTTTTCCCCTTGTCCCCTGCATTTCAGTAGCTTTAATATTGCTTTTGACATACAAGGCTACTCCTCCTCCTTTTCCATTTTCTCTGTCTCTTCTGAATAGATTATAGACAGCTATGGCTATATCCCAATCATGTGATTCATTAAACCATGTTTCTGTAATGGCCACAATGTCCAAATCTGTTTCCACCATTAGGGCTTCCAGGTCCGGAATTTTGTTGGCTAAGCTTTGAGCATTTGTGCTCATTGCTTTCCAGCATTTACCTGGCTTGTGTGTATTTTGCATTGATTTTGTTCTGTCCACTTCTTCCCACTTGTTTTTGATGTGTGGTTTAAAAGTGTAGCTGTTTCTGATGTTATTCTGCTTTTGCAGGGGGTGGCATGCAGATGTTGACCTTCCACATCCGTCACCCCCTTTTCCTAGTTTAAATGCATATCCACATACTGCCTGAGTTTTTCACTTAGGATTCTTTTCCCTGTTACAGAGAGATGTAGTCCATCAGCACAGTATAGTTATTTATTTTAATTTGCTTATATACCATGCTATTCTGCATCAGTGCAGTTTACATTGAACAAACTGAAATTACATTGAACAGGGCATTATAACTTGGAGATAACTATTTTAGAGGGAACATGGGCTATGGAGGGTTAAGTGGCTTGCCCAAGACCAACAAGGAGCACCTGTGGGACTAGAAACCCCAGTCCATCTGGTCCAAGGTTGCTGTCCTCTAGTGGGATTTGAACCCCTGACCTTCCAGCCTGAAGTACCTTGCCCCAACCACTAGGCCACTCCTCCACTCCTCTTGTTGGTCCATCTGTTGTCCCAGTTGCCAATAAATCTGAATGCTTCTTGTTTGCACCAGATCTGGAGCCATGTATTAAAGCTGTTAATGCGATGCAGCCTTTTTGTCCCCTTACCAAGAACAGGTAGAACTTCTGAGAATGCAACAGTGTTAACAATGGGCTTGAGTTTCTCTCCCAGAGATTGGAAGTCCTTTTGGGCTATAGAGGCACTGTTTCTAGCCAGGTCATTTGTGTCCAAGTGGATTATAACATCAAGTTTGGAGTGTTCACTTTTTGCGCTAAGTATTTCAACAACATGGTTTGTATTCCTGCTGGCTGAAGAGCCTGGTAGGCACATGACTATCTTCTCTCCTTTGAACTGTGTTCCCAAGTTGGTGCCTCTGATGATGGAATCTCCAAGTAGTAGTAGTTTTCTGTTTGGTGAGGTTTTCTTCATATTTGGTGCTTTAGCAGGAGATTGGGCATTGTCTGACTCATTTAAGGGCCCTTCAGTTTCTTTGGATTGGGCATCCTCATTAGCCAAGGCAGAGAAGGCATTGTGCAGGGATATCTCTTAATGTATGGGATGTCTCTGCATTACAGGTCGCAATCTACCAGAACGCACTGTGATCCATTTGTTCCTGGGGTGTTTGATTCTTTGTGGGAGCAGTGGTGGAGTTTGTTCAGTTTGTTTCCTAGAAGAGGTGCACTTAATTGCAGCCAGTTCCTCCTTCAGTAGAGACACTTCTTTATGCATGGCAGCTAGGTCTTTCCTTAGTGGAGTCAGTTCTTCATGCATGGCAGCTGACTTTAGGCACATAGGACAAGCTCTTAGGCTCCAAATGATTCATCTTTGAATGAAAGTACTGCAGTTATTGCACTGAATACAAGACAGGTTGATTAAGCAGTCCCAGAAGAGGAAGAATAAGAAGAATAAAAGATGAATAAGATGTGGGCTTTAACCCAAGTTAGGAACAATAGATGGCACATATTTGACCACTATATAGGCAATGTAGCCCGTGGGGTGGGTGGGTGAGATGTAGGGTAGGCGGGAACCTAAGTGTCTCTGGCCAGTAGGCTGTTCCTGAACTGTGGGCACACACAATGGAGTAGATAAGGGAGCCCACCAAGAAGGACAAATAGATAAATATGTAGAGACAAACAGACAGACAGACAAAACTCACAGTTAAGCAGCAAATTCAGCAAAAATCACCTTTTGGGAGAGCTCTGGAAAGCACTCCTCTTCTCAAAGAACAGAAAGGCAATCTGAGCAAGCCCATGTGCAGAACAGGAAATGGAGGTCTACAACAATAGCTCAGCCAGGGGGAGGGGTAGTCACTCAGGTAGACTAAGAGAAAGATAGTTTAAAACTCAACAGCAAAGGAGTAGGTAAGGGAATCCACCAATAAGGACAAATAGATAGATAAATATGTGGAGACAAACAGACAGACAGATAGAACTCACAGATAAGCAGCAAATTCAGCAAAAATCACCTTTTGGGAGAGCTCTGGAAAGCACTCCTCTTCTCATTACTTTGGTACATCCCACTTGTCTAGACTGGTCCTGCTAGACCAGTCTAGACAAGTGGGATGTACCAAAGTAATGACTCCATCAGGTGGGAAGAAGACACAGCAGCTCACAAAACCTTGGAGCCAAAGGCCGAGTCCGCCCGCGTGTGGACATCCAAACGTTAGTGCTTGACGAAAGTGTCTAGTGATGAACACATTGCAGCCCAACAAATGTCAGCAGAAGCTACTGTGCTCTGCTCGGCCCATGAGGACACTTGCACTCGGGTAGAATGGATGCACAAATCCTCCATATATGTCCAGTTCTGCAGCAGATATGCCAAGGCAATGGTCTCCTTAATACAGTGTACCAATGTAGACTTATTCATTGCGCCACCTTTGCATGGGCCAGCAAACAGTGCAAAAAGATGGTCAGATTTATTAAAAGAATTTATAACCGGGGGGGCGGAGCCTGATGTCCAGCGGGGTAGACGCTTCGTGCTGAAGCTCCCGAGGGGCCTACTCAGAATCCTGACTTAATATCTACATAAACTTAATATTTTACTCCGAACTTACCGGGGTGCCTTGGGGGGAATGGCGGCCCACAAGCCAGTGCGCTTAGACTTTGGGTCTCCCTCTTCTTCACATGGAAAACGCTCCAAAACAGAGTTGTCTTCCCCACCAAAGATGGTTCCACTTCGGGTAAGCCCCGAAATGCAGCAGGAGATCTTGGAGGAAATACGTGGTGTGAAGGAACTGGTGCAGTCCAACGGAGAAGCGCTCCGAGCCATGCGAGAAGATTTCGGTATGCTTCAGGACCGGCTTGAAGGTCTTTCACTACGGCTGGACAACATGGCGGGGGTCCTCGATTCGCACGCGGTGCGCTTGGTGAACCTGGACAAGGCTGAGCGTCAGATACAGAATCTTCAAAAAGAGTTAGAGGATTGTAATAATCGAGCCCGTCGCAACAATGTCAGGCTCATAGGAGTACCAGAGGGTGCGGAAGCAGGAGATATCAGAGAATTTCTGGTTAAAACTCTCCCCTCCTTGCTGAAGATTACCTTTTGCGGAGCTCTGGAAATTGACCGCGCATATCGTGCTCCCACCAACATCGCACTTAATCGGACGACCCCCCGGCCCATTATCTTTCGATTACTGAGGTATCAGCAAGTTGAGCAAATTTTCAAAGCTGCCCGGGTGATTCAACATCTGCAGTTTGAAGATCATAAAGTCTCTTTCTTCCCCGACTTGGCAAAGGCCACAGCTGACCGGCGGAAGGGACTCCTTGCTTTTCGGCCTAGACTTCAACAGTTACAGGCTCGCTTTGGCCTCTTATATCCGGCGAAGCTCAGAGTGACTCTCCGTAACCAAACTAGCACCTTCGAAGATCCTGCTAGCAACATTTTTAGATTCCAAAGAGGCAGACCAGATGCGCTAAGTCAACAACTCGGATAGACTCCGCTGGAACTGCCCGTCATTTTGAATGACCCGACGTGGTGATCATTGTCTGGAATAGAGACTGCCTGGACCTTTCTTTCTTTAATATCTACCTTTCTCGGTCTCCTTTTCCTCCATGATGTGCACCTCGGTTGGATTCGGAGCACGCACAGCTATACCGCTTATCTGTCTCAATTAGGCCTTCTCTGGGGTTTCACCCCGCAGACATCAGGTCGCCAGTAATTTCTGGGGTTTTGCTTCTTCTCTAAGGCACTTCGGTGCTTCTCCTGTTATATAGGGCGCTTCATGATTTTATTGGTTTATTTTTTATCAGATCGTGTGTATAGTCATTTATAGTTGATATGAGGGACATTGCGCAACTCGGTGCGCCATCATGTTTCTTTCTCAGAATGTTTGACTTTGTTGTATGGCCTTCTGTAAGCTCTTGTCATTGAACGGAAGAGGCATCAATGGTCCAATCAAAAGAATGACCATTCTTAGTTATTTTAATCATGACCATACTGATGTAGTGTTTCTTCCGGAACCCCATTTCACCTTCGTTGAACCACTGAAACTCATTGCCACACCTTCTATGGTGGCTGCCTATTCTCCCGCTGTTTCCAAGCGGTGCGGGGTAGCCATCTTGGTTGAGAAATCTTAGCCACCCACTGTAATGGATACTAGCTTTGATGGGGAGGGTAGTTGGGCCTGTGTATATTTTAAGGTTGGAGATAGTGAATTTCCGTGTATTTGTATTTATGCTCCGAATGTGGATGACCCTGTTACTGTTACCCGGTGGTGACTTTTACCAAGTATTTGATCCTTTGATAGATAGATTGTTGCCTAGAACGAGTGGTCCACCCAAGAGTCTCTACACCCTGCCAGCTCTGATGAAAGATTTTGTGTGAGTAGATATATGGAAGCTGCTTTACCCATCCGACTTAGAGCTCACCTTTTCTCAGCCCCCCCATCACTCACAATCTAGATCTGATTTTTTTTCTTCTCTCCTCAGTACTACTCTTCCAAGTGGACATATACTCCTGATAGGTTAGCTAATTGGAAAGCCATCCAGAGCACTTGATGCTGGACATGCCATACTGGCCTTTGGTCTACTAAACTCCTGTTAAGTATGATTGTCCCGCATTACAGTATTACTGGAGTCGGGTCTGGGGTCGTCTTCATTCTATTTTATATTTTCCGGAACCCCTCTTTGGGGAGATTGTGGGGCTCCGCTCAGCTGCGGGGATCCCCTCTCTTCCTAAATTGGCTTACTTCCTTTTAGCCTTTATGTTGGGCCTTGCTATTTCCTGGTTCCTCACTCACGAAATATTGGGAAAATAGCTCTTTTTCGAGCTCTAATGAACGGTAATCATATCTGTCTTCATTGCAAATATGTGCAAATACCTTATATGTTAGCCTCTTCCGTTCAAACCACTCACTATTGGTCTTGCTAGAAGACGCTCCACGATTATGTTCAAACTATTCAATGCTCTCAGTTGACTGTTTGATTCTGTATTAATCTCTGTCACATGCTCATCCGGTATCATAGACTCTACTTCTGTTTGTTTGATGTACAATACTTGTTGTATGTACGCGCTCCCCGTATGATTCTTATCAGCTTAGAGAAGAAGCATTGGGGTGGGGGGTAATTGGGGTTGCTTTCTTTATCGTATGTGTGTATTTGTTTCTTTTGGTGTGTTGTTACTTTTGTTTGTTGCAAAATGAAAATAAAAGTTTAAAAAAAAAAAAAAAGAATTTATAACCTTGAAGTACTTGAGAGGCAGTCTTTTGCATTGAGTGTCACATGTATGATTTTCTCCCAGTTGGTGAGAGGTCTTACATGTGCACTAGGTGCAAGGAGCTCTTTACTCTCAGAGAACGAGTCCGTTCTCTAGAGGCTAGAGTAGCAGACTTGGAAGACATAAGAAAGACAGAGAGGTACATAGACGAGACCTACAGGGATATAGTCCTGAAGTCCCACCTCCAGTCTGGCAGCATCACTGTTGCCATGGAGGAGAAAGGTCACGTGACAGGAGAGCATCATCCTGGTGTGGCAGGAAGTGATCCTGTAACTAGGACCTGTCCTCCAGGTGATGTAAAACCCTCTCGCACCGAGGAGGTTTCTCTAGGGCCATGTGCCCATGAGGGAAGAGTTAGGACAGCCGTTACAGTTGGTGATTCGATCATTAGGCATGTGGGTGGCTGGTGGACGTGAGGATCGCCTGGTAACATGCCTGCCTGGTGCGAAGATAGCGGACCTCACGCGCCACCTAGATAAGGTCTTAGACAGTGCTGGGGAGGAGTCTGCTACCAATGACATAGGAAAATGTGGTAGGGAGGTTCTGGAGGCTAAATTTAGACTTTTAGGTAGGAAGTTGAAATCCAGAACTTCCAGGGTAGCGTTCTCCAACATGCTTCCCGTTCCACGCGCAGGACCCAAAAGGCAGGCAGAGCTCCGGAGTCTCAATGCGTGGATGAGACAATAGTGCAGAGATGAGGGTTTTGGATTTGTTAGGAACTGTGGAACATTCTGGGGAAAGGAGGGGCTCTTCCGAAGGGATGGGCTTCACCTTAACTGGGATGGAACCAGGCTGCTGGCATTAACCTTTAAAAAGGAGATAGAGCAGCTTTTAAACTAGATAATAGGGGAAAGCCGACAGTCACCCAAGAGCGCATGGTTCAGAAGAATGTATCCTTGAAGGATACTACCAAAAGCAGAGAAGTTCCAAAAAAGAGTAAAGTAGCCCAAATGCCCTTGAGTATGGAGCAGACAGAGCTTAAAGATCCCAAATTACCCATATCTATCAATAGACAGATTAATATGAATAAAATACAGTCTCTAAAATGCTTGTATGCAAATGCTAGAAGTCTAAAAAATAAGATGGGAGAGTTAGAATATATAGCATTAAATGAGAGGTTAGATATGATTGGAATATCAGAGACACGGTGGAAGGAGGACAACCAGTGGGACACTGTGATACCTGGGTACAAACTATATCGTAATGATAGTGCTGATCAAATTGGTGGAGGGGTTGCGCTCTATGTTAGAGAGGGCATTGAGTCAGAAAGGATTAAAGTTTTACAGGAAACAACATTTGCTGTAGAATCTCTATGGATTGAAATTCCATGTAAAAAGGGGAAGGCGATGGCAGTAGGGGTGTACTATCGACCGCCTGGCCAGAATGAACAAATGGTTAATGAAATGCTCAAAGAAATCAAGGAAGCTAACAAACTTACAGCACAGTAATAATAATGGGTGATTTCAATTACCCCGGTATCAACTGGGTCAGTGTCACAGCAGGACTTGCTAGGGAGATAAAGTTCCTAGATGAAATAAATGACTGTTTCTTGGAGCAGCTGGTTCATGAACCGACCAGAGGGGAAGCCATATTAGACCTAGTCCTTAGTGGAACACCAGATCTAATGCAAGATATAAGGGTGTTGAGGCCACTTGGCAATAGTGATCATAGCATGATCGCATTTGATTTAATTAGCGGAGGAAGGATAGTACGGAAATCCACAGTACTACCTTTTAACTTTCGAAAGGGAAACTATGATAAAATGAGGAAAATAGTTAAGAAAAAACTAAAAGGAGCAGTTGCAAAGGTTAAAGACTTACATCAAGCTTGGGTGTTGTTGAAAAATACAATCTTGGACGCCCAGACCAGCTATTCCACGCTTTAAGAAAAGTGGAAGGAAGTCCAAAAAACTGCCAGCATGGTTTAAAGGTGAGGTCAGAGAGGCTGTTGTTGCCAAAAAAGCATCTTCCAGGAAATGGAAAAAAGAGCCAAACGACGAAACCTGGAAACAGCACAAGCACTGGCAAGTCAAATGCAAGGCATTGATAAGGCAGGCAAAGGGAGAATTTGAGAAGAAGCTTGCTGCGGAAGCAAAAACACAAAATAAAGACTTTTTCAAGTACATTCGTAGCAAAAAACCTGTAAGAGAGTCAGTTGGTCCATTAGATGATAGAGGGGTTAATGGGGCACTAAGAGGTGACGAGGCGATAGCGGAGAGACTGAATGAATTCTTTGCTTCGGTCTTTACTGAGGAAGATGTAGGGATGTTACCCATGACTGAAGTGGTATTTAAAGGTGCGGAAGAATTGAAGGACATATCGATACATCAGGAAGATGTATTACAACTATTAGATAAACTGAAGATTAGCAAATCACCTGGGCCGGATGGTATACATCCAAGGGTGTTGAAAGAACTAAAATATGAGATTGCAGACCTGCTATTAGTAATCTGTGAATTTTCATTAAAATCATCTCTAATACCTGAAGATTGGAGGATCGCCAATGTAACACCAATTTTTAAAAAGGATTCCAGGAGTAATCCGGAAAACTACAGACCGGTGAGCCTGACATCAGTACCGGGAAAAATGGTAGAAACCATCATAAAGAACAAAATTACTCAGCATGTAGATAGTCATGACCTAATGGGACACGACAAACCTTATTGGTGTAGTCCCTTATCAGAGCAACTAAACTGTTAACAACATGTGAAAAATTGCCCCAACACTAAACTACGAGAATACGATACATCTAGGCAACAAGGTCTCAGACTAAAATGGGGTTATGAATCAGGGCTTATCATGCCTGTATTCAACATCAGCTGCAATGTTCTAGCCCGCTGCTTTGACAGAAGAAGAAAAATAAGAGCTTGTTCCAATCATCGCAGTCTCTTATTAATTAATTCATTGTTTGGAGAGTTGGACTTGCATTCAGAACCAGTAGATCAAGATATTGTGGTCACATTCTGAAGGTAAAGATTTTGCACATGAGTGTGGATATAATCTCTAAATATAAAAAGAGACTGCGATGATTGGAACAAGCTCTTATTTTTCTTCTTCTGTCAAAGCAGCGGGCTAGAACATTGCAGCTGATGTTGAATATCTGGAAGTGCTTTGGTAAACCCCCTGAAGAAACTGAGAGATTGGTGAAACGCACAGGCGCTGAAGATTGGAGTTGGGGTCGTCATCGTCTTCATCAAGATAAGCACATAAAGTTATATTCCAGAAAGACTCTATTTTTATTTACAAAATATTTAAAGATACATGGCTGATTTTGTTAGATCAATGCTGTGTTTTTGAAGAAAAATTGAAAGAAAAAGAAAAATACTTTTGAAGCGACATCATAAGGTCATTGATGCGAAAGGGTGCTTGGTTATCAGGCATGATAAGCCCTGATTCATAACCCCATTTTAGTCTGAGACCTTGTTGCCTAGATGTATTGTGTTCTCGTAGTATAGTGTTGGGGCAATTTTTCACGTGTTGTTAACATGACCTAATGGGAGACAGTCAACATGGCTTTAGACGAGGAATATCTTGTCTTACTAATCGGTTATGTTTTTTGAAGGTGTGAATAAACAGCTGGACAAAGGTGAGTCAGTTGATATAGTGTATCTGGACTTTCAGAAAGCCTTTGACAAGGTCCCTCATCAGAGACTTTTGGCAAAACTATAGAGTCATGGGATACGAGGCAGTGCACTATTGTGGATCAGGAACTGGTTAAAAGATAGAAAGCAGAGGGTAAGGCTAAATGGACAATTTTCCCAATGGAAAAAGGTGAATAGTGGTGTACCCAGGGATCTATGCTGGGTCCGCTGCTTTTTGACATATTCATAAATGACCTGGAAAAGGGAATAACGAGTGAGGTTATCAAATTTGCAGATGACACAAACTATTTAAAGTTGTTAAAACCCAAGAGGATTGTGGAAAATTGCAAGAGGATCTTGATAAATTGGAAGACTGGGCATCAAAATGGCAGATGAAATTTAATGTGGACAAGTGCAAAGTTATGCACCTAGGGAAGAACAACCCAAACTATGGTTACACAATACAAGGTTCCACATTAGGAACCACCACCCAGGAAAAAGATTTAGGTGTCATTGTGGATAACATGTTAAAACCCTCAGCCCAGTGTGCAGCGGTGGACAAGACAGCAAATAGAATGCTAGGTATCATAAGGAAAGGAATAGAAAATAAAACAAAAGATATTATAATGCCTCTATATCGTTCGATGGTGAGACCGCACCTTGAATATTGAATATTAAAAAGGATATAGCATTATTAGAAAAGGTTCAGAGAAGAACCACCAAAATGGTAAAGGGGATGGAAGGATACTCCTATGAAGAAAGGCTAAAAAGGTTAGGGCTCTTTAACCTGGAAAAGAGACGGCTGAGGGGAGATATGATAGAAGTCTATAAACGGAGTGGAACGGGTAAACGTAGATTGATTGCTTACGTTATCAGAATATAGAAAGACTAGGGGACATGCAATGAAGCTACAGGGTAAACTATTTAAGGCTAATAAAAGAAAATATTTTTTCACTCAATGTGTAATCAAACTCTGGAATTTGTTACCCGAGGATGTAGTAAAGGCTGTTAGTGTAGCTGGGTTTAAAAAAGGTTTGGACAAGTTCCTGGAGGAAAGGTCCATAAACCATTATTAAGAAGGGACCCAGGATATCAATGCTTGACCCAGTACAAGCATTGTGGAACCTGTGTCTTTTGGGGAAACTGCTAGGTATGTATGACCTAGATTGGCCACTGTTGGAAACAGGATACTGGGCTTGATGGACCTTGGTCTGACCCAGTATGGCATATCTTATGTTCTTATCCTATGGACATAGAAACATAGAAATATGATGACAGAAAAAGACCACATGGCCTATCTAGTCTGTCCTTCCATATCAACAACTACAACAGTCCCCATTTTACCTTTAGAGATCCTCTGTGTTTGTCCCATGCTTTTTTGAATTCAGTTATTGCCCTCATCTCTACCACCTCCACTGGGAAACTATTCCATGGATCCACTACTCTTTCCATAAAGAAATATTTCCGCATATCACTCCTGAATCTATCTCCCTTCACCCTCATCCCATGTCCCCTCATAGCAGAACTTGTTTCAATTGAAAGAGGCTCTCTCTCTGAACATTTATGCCACGAAGGATTTTAAACATCTCAATCATATCACCTCTATCCCACCTTTCCTCTAAGGTGTACATATTAAGATCCCTAAGTCTGTCCTCATATGCTTTATAATGAAGACCACTAATCATTTTAGTAGCCACCCTCTGCACCGACTCCATCCTGTTCACATCCTTTTCAAGGTGCAGTCTCCAGAATTGCACACTATACTCCAAATGAGGTCACACCAAAGACTTACACAGAGGCATTATCACCTCCTTTTTTTCCTCTCCGTATCCACTCAAGCATCCTTCTAGCATTTGCCGTCGCCTTTTCTACCTGTTTAGCTACTTTAAGATCATCAGACACAACCATGCCTAGGTCCTGCTCTTCTTTAGTGGACAAAAGTACTTCACCCCCTATACTATCTTGCTCCCTTGGATTGCTGCAGCCCAAATGCATGACCTCACATTTTTTAACATTAAATCCCAGCTGCCAAATTCTAGACCATTCTTCAAGTTTAGCTAGATCCCTCCTCATGTTATCTACACCTTTCTATTGCAGATTTTGGTATCATCCTCAAAGAGGCAAACCTTACCCGACAGCCCTTCCGCTATATCACTAACAAAGATGTTAAAAAGAATCGGACCAAGGACAGATCCCTGGGGCGCACCACTGGTAACATCCTTTTCCTCAGAGAGAGCCCCATTTACCTGTACTCTTTGTCGCCTCACACCCAACCAATTTCTAATCCAAGCAGTAACTTTAGGGTCGATCCCTAGGGTGCTCAGTTTGTTTATAAGTCGCCTGTGAGGAACAGTGTCAAAGGCTTTACTGAAATCTAAATTCACCACATCTAAGGCTCTCCCTCGGTCCAACTTCCTGATCACCCAGTCAAAGAAATCGATCAGATTTGTCTGACAAGACCTGCCTCTGGTGAATCCATGCTGCCGCGGATCCTGTAATCCGCTGGACTCCAGAAACCTCACTATTTTCTCTTTCATCAACGTTTACAATAATTTACTCACCACCGAAGTTAAACTAACCAGCCTGTAGTTTTCAACCACATTCTTACTTCCACTTTTGTGTAAAGGCACCACATGCGCCTCTCTCCAGTCCTTTGGCACCACTCCTGACTCCAACGAGGCATTGAAAAGGTCAGTCAGTGGAGCTGCTAGAACGTCCCCAACTTCCCTCAGTATTCTAGGGTGTATCCCATCTGGTCCATCGCTTTGTGTACTTTAAGTTGAGCTAGTTTCTCACAAACACAGTCTTCTGACAATTGTTCAAGATGTCCCTCGCTTTTGTTCCTGTTTGTGGGTGTTTTCTGAGGTCCTGCTCCTGGTTCTTCATCTGTGAACACAGAACAGAAATATTTGTTAAGCAATTCCGCTTTATCCTTATCAGCCTCTACATATTCCTCCCCTGCATCATTGAGTCTGACAATACAACTTTTGCCTTTCCTCTTCTCACTAACATATCTGAAAAATGTCTTATCCCCCCATTTTATTGCATTGGCTATTTTCTCCTCCTTTTGAATCTTTGCCTTCCTGACTACTTTGCTAGCTTCTCTAAGTTTTTCCAAATATAGATGCCTATCTTCCTCTCTCTGTGATCTCTTGTATTTCATGAAGGCCTCCCTCTTTTTCTTCACTTTTTCAGCTATTTTTTTCGAAAGCCATAGCGGTCTCCTTTTCCTTTTACCTTTATTTACCATTTTAACAAAAAGGTTGGTTGCACTTAAAATATCCCCTTTCAGTTTTGCCCACTGTTTTTCTACATCCCCCAGCTGTTCCCATCCCATTAACGACTTCCTGAGGTATTGGCCCATCTTGGCTAAGTTAGTCTTCCTAAAGTCTAAGATCCTCATCTTTGAATGGATTCTAACAACCCTAGTCCTAATACTGAACCACACCATCTGGTGATCACTGGACATCCACAAGATGAAGATCTTTATTCTTCCCCCATCACTGCTCCTTAGAGAAGAATGGCAAGCAAACCACCTGGTTCAAATGAAAGGGAGAAATCACCTTAGGTAAGAAGGAAGGCACAGGCCAAATGGAAATGGCCTCCTCAGAAAAGGATAGGTAAGAATCTCTGAAAAACAAGTGTTTAGCTCGGAAATCCGCCTTGTGAAACAAATCATGACCGAGAAGACCTCTGCGCATCAAGTCCTTCAGAGTAGCGTGCTTCAATGGTTCAAAGGGCACCAACATCAAGGTCCTGAGCACCAGATACAGATGCCAGGAAGGGACTATGGATTGAAGGGGAGGATGCAAATGCCGAACCCCCTGAAGACAGTTCGAAACATCTGGGTACGAGGCTGAGTCTTACGAGCCATCAGACTTCTGAAACAGGCCAAAGCTTCCACCTGAACCTACAGGGAGCTAAAAGAAAGGCCCTTCTCCAGACCGTCATGCAGAAAGGCCAACAGAAATGGCACCTTAGCTGTCTCAGGAGCCAGCTGTCATGTGCCGCACCATCACTTAAAGAGGCACCAGACTTGCACGTATGCCAGGTTGGTAGAGTTCCTCCATGCTCCCAGCAAAGTTGAAACCACTACTGGAGAGTAGCCCTTATGTGCTAGCTGCCTCCTTTCAAGAGCCTAGCCATAAGTGAGAAGGGAACAGGATCCTCCAGGACAATCAGTCCCTGATGCAAGAGGCTCTGAGACAGAGGCAAACGAAGAGGAGTGCTTGCAGGAGCCACATCAGATCTCAGAACCACGCTTTCCTGAACCAATCTGATGCCACCAGAATCACCCTTCTCAAGTGGTGCTTTATACACCGAATCACATGCCCTACCAGGGGGCCACAGATGAAACACATACAGCAGGAATTGACTTGGCCAAGGCTGGGCTAGGGCAATGACACCCTCAGACCCCATCTCTGTGTGGCGACTGAAGAAGTGGCAAACTTTGACATTACAGAAGGTCACTGTCAGGTCCATCTCAGAGCCACCCCAGTAGCGCAGAATCAACTGAAATGCCTCCTGACTCAAATCCCACTCTCCTGGATCCAGAGAGTGCCAGCTGGGAAAGTCCTCTACTACATTGTCCACCCTGGCAATGTGCTGAGTCGACAAAACTTCTCTGCCCATGCAAATAGGAAAGCCATCTGCAGCGCTACTCTGGCACTCCTTGTGCTGCTTTGCCGATTGACATAGGCCATCGCTGTGGCATTGTCCAAAACCACTCGAACCGCTCAGACCTTAACCAGCGGCCAGAAATGCAGAAGAGCCAATCTGATGGCCCTCGCCTCGAGGCGGTTGATGGACCACACCACTTCCCAATAGGATCCCCAACCCAAAAGACTGGTATCTGTCATCAGAAGAGAAATCGTCCAGCGGCATGCGCTTCCTCAGATGACAGGGCTGCTGCCACCACTGCAGGCTGGCCTTCACCATCATCTAGAGCGGGGACCTGAGTTCAAATGCCTGAGAACTTGGGGATGACTGAGTCAGCAATGATCATTGGAGTGACCTCATGTGAGCATGCCCCCATGCCCCTATGGCACCATCTCGATAGTCACCACCATCAGTCAAAGGAGCTGAAGATAATCCCAGACTCTGGGAGCCTGCTGCGAACAGAACAGCACCAGGCAGTCCAACAGTCTTTTGACCTTCTCCTCTGGTAGGAAGACTCTGCCCACTTGAGTATCAAAACATGCTCCCCGGAACTCCAGGGACTGGGAAAGCAATAACTGACTCTTTCCCCAATTGATCACTTAGCTGAAGCTTTCCAAAAAGAATACTACTTGGGTCACTATCTGAGACACCTCCAAAAGAGAATGGGCTCGGATGAGCCAGTCATCCAGATATGGGTGAACACAAATCCTATGGTGCTGTAATGCCTTAGCTACTACCACCACTACCTTGGAGAATGTCCGTAGGGCAGTGGAGAGTCTGAATGGGATGGTGGCGAACTGAAAGTGAGGCCAAGCATGGCAAAATGCAGATACTGTATTTTTACTGATCCTCCTGAATCAAGATTTGAAAATACGCCTTGGCCAAATCCAGAGATGCCAGGAACTCCCCTCGGTGAACTGCTTGAATCACAGATCGCAAGGTTTCCATCCAGAAGCGCAGGACATGCAAGTGCTCGTTGACACTCCTGAGGTCCAGAATGGGCCAGAAGGATCTGTCCTTTTTTGGCACCATGAAATAGATAGATTATTTGCCCCTAACCTGCTCATCTGGGGGGACGAGCACCACTACCTTCAGGAGCTGCAACTTGTCCAAGGTGGTCCGTACAGTGGCCCGTTTGATAGCAGATCCACAAGGGGAGATGACAAAGGCATCCGGGATCAGCTCTTTGCATTCCAGGACATAGCCATACTGGATGGTGTTTAGCACTCAACAATCCTTGGTGACCTGGGCCCATTCCTGAAAGGAGAGGTGAAGCCTGCCCTGAACCAAAGGAGCCAAGGAATGGGCTCCCAAACCTTCATTATGTGGCCCGGGAGGGTCCTCCTCTATAGGGGACCGAGAATCTGAGCATATGCTCTCCACAAAAGGATTGAAAATGAGCCCATGATCCGGAAGCAGCAGGGAATAAATGCTTTCCAGGCCAGTAACGACAAAAGTCCCAAGACCCCTGGGAGTCTTGCCACTGCACCCGTGGGCAGCAAGCAGAGGATGATGGGAGGGAGCTTCTGCCTACTTCACAGGCCCCCTGGACATGTCCTCTGGAAGACAGTAAGATTTTGTCTCGCTCAGCTCCTTCACCATTTTCGACAAATTGGCCCCAAAAAGCAGCTTCCCTTTAAAGGCCAATTGGGCCAACCAGGCTTTGGAGGATGTGTCTGCCGCCCAGTGTCAGAGCTAAATCCAGTGCCATGTCACTGTTAAAAGTCACTATCCTTGGCCACCAAACGTACCAGGTCATAAATGGCATCAGAAAGAAAGGCCATAGCTGATTCCAAAAGAGGGGTAGTATCGTCTGGTGGAAGAGACTGAATCCACTGAAGCAGGGCCCGAGATAGCAGGCCTGTGCATACTGCCAACTGAAGAATAGCAGCCGCCGTGGTGAACTGGTTCTTCAACAACAAATCCACCTTTTGGTTCAGAAAATCCTTCATGGCTGATCTGCCTTCCACAGGAATGGTGCTCCGTCTGGTAATTGCTGTGACTTGCACATCCACCTTGGAAATATCAAACCACACAATGCACTCCTTCTCCGGGAGAACATCCAGCTTCTTATATGCCCTTAGCCTCTTAATCAGGAAGTCAGGGGAATCCCATTCTGATGGATCATGTCCTTGATCACCTCCAGGAATGGATAATGGTAGTGGACCTCTGCACCCCTTTCAGTAGTGGATGCACCTTCAGCTCCTGCTCTGTGGCTAAGTTCAAGGTGGATGAGACCCTGGCAATCAACGTCAAGAGTTCCTCCTTCCAGAACAGGTAGATAACACCGGCCTCTTCACAATCCTCCAAAGGCAAGAGTACTTCTTCGTCCATATCAGAGTCCAGCATTGAGATATCAGAATCCAAAGCTCAGGCAGATCCCAGAAAATGCCCACCTCCAGGGAGCGACCTTCACTGGGGATGTTTAACTACAGACAACAAACAGGCTTCCACTCTGCTGTTCCTCACGAGACTACACCCAGGGAAACCCAGAGGCTGCAGGGTTTGAATTTCTATGACAGCTGTAAAGGAAAAGAATTCTGGGGAGGACACTAGGGGACATAGGCCCGCAGATTCCCTTGAGGACAGGGAGCGGCCCACAGTATCTCTGGCTGGCTAGTTATTCATACCCACAGTACTATCCGCCACCTCCTTCCCTGAGGAAGGCAAGGCCAGACCAACTGCATTCTCCAGCTGAGAAAGGAGGTGCAAGTCCTCTAGGGTGACTCAGAAGCTGCTATGCAGGCAGAACAGAGTCCAAAAGCCGGAGATGAGGCACCTCACTTGCTACAAGTCAAACAACATTTCTTAGAATAAGACATATCGAGTTAAGGCAAGTATCCCAACAGTGTGTGCTAAGGCCATGGTGGCCTGGAAGGCACACGTTAATCGTGCTTGTAGAGCAATACACATTACAGCCACTAGGGTAGGAACATATGTTGGAGCCGATTGGGCGGAACACGCAACTGCCAGGCACACAATAGGAAGAAATGCTACTAATGCATGTAGAAAACAGTGGGCAACCCCCACATCATGCCAATGGTAGCCAGCGGTCTACCCAAATTGTGTCCCAGATGGACAGAATTGGGAGCCCCCAACAAGGACAATAAGAAGGTCAAACCTTGGTACTCACCCTCTAAGCGTCACAGGCAGAAAATCCATGCCGGGCTCAGCTATAGTCCCCTGAAACTGTTTTTCAGGCTTTTGGTACTGCTTTTAAGGTGGCTGGTAGGCAGATCCCTCTGAGAGCCTTCTTCAATCTTTGGGAGAGAGCGGGGGGGGGGGAGAGAACAGAGGAGAAGGGAAGGGTCTTTGAGGTTGTGTGAGGCTGCTGATATTTTCAAATCCTTCCAAGTTTTTTTTCTGACTGCTCAGCAGGGTCTTATCAGGGTAAGAGCATGGAGCTGAACCAATTTTCCTTCCTCCTATAACTACTTTAAAGACCACAGTCTAGGGAAGCCTCCCATGTCATGCTCAAGTTAGAGTGGCTCTCGAGGTAGTCATTCACGAGCATTTTAAATCAATCTTTTCCTCTCAATTCTTCAGAATTTCTTCAGAGGGGGAAAATCCATCCACCGGTGGAGCAAAGAAATATTGAAGAGACCTCTAGTGGCTGAGGCAGATAGAGGTATGGGAATAATATCATTGAAACCCAGGCTTTTTATTGGTTCGTTGTCTCCACCAATCTGCTGGTAGGGGAAAACAATTCCCTTGTTTGGACTGGTCTAGCAGGATGATATGGAAATAAAGATTAAGCGTATATTTATGTATTCATGTTTAAAACTCAAAGGGTTTCTGCTAATATATATTTTTTAAAACTTTTGAAATTACTTAATGCTATCTAGACTAGTCATTCAAAACATATGGGAAAAATGCCTGAGGAGGGAGAACCCCTGCCCTTCCCAGGTGTCTCAAATTTGCTCTCCAAAAATTTGGTAGCCTTAATTTTCGAAGCCCTATTCGTAAGTTGGATGTCTGAAAACAGCTACTTAGATGTGCAAATCATGGAGACATTCCCAGAGCCATTTTAGAAACTGGGTAAATAGATGCCCCTAGAGCAAGAATGTCCATATAGCACAGTGGAGGCATAGACTGGGAGGAGCAAGTGAGATGCATGTTGCAGTGAGATTTCAGAATGTCACAAGCCATCTGGCCCTGGTAGTTAATGAGGATGTCATGAACGCGTATTAACTGTTAACATGACAGATAATGTGGAACAATAAACTACATCTCCAGATGTGTAATTAACCGCATTCCATGTTAGCGGCCGTGCCATTAACACGTGGTAGCATCAAACATACTGGTAGTCGAAAAGAAACAGATAACCATCTGCCTAACTTACCAATCACCAAATACAAACACAGAAGAGCTCTCAACACTGATAAAACTAGTATGCACCCATTCAACCAAAAGCAAACCATTCATTCTACTTGGTGATCTCAACCTCAGCTCTGCACCTGCTAACCAAGTTAGCTCCTTTTTGGAAGCTATGAACGTCTTAGGTCTAGTCCAGATCATAACATTACCCATTCATAAGGGAGGAAATATTCTCGACCTCCTATTCGTACCCAGCACCCTTCACAACAGCTACCACCAGGTTGCCACCCAAATTATTCCCATATCATGGTTAGATCATCATATGATAAATTTTAACATACCTCTAATGCATGATAACAGCAAGATTCCAAGATAATCACAAGGACCTCACAGGTTTAAAGAGTTCAACAAGCAAGCCTTACTAGGCTACATCATCCCAAGACTCGATGCAGATGCAACTGATCTCTCTAAAATTGTGGACAACTGGAATAATACCATCTCATCCTAAGCCCAAGTTCCTCCGAAGAATCCCACCACTCGGAAACAAAACGCACCATGGTACTCCTGGGAAATAAAGGAAGCCAAGCTCAAGCTAATACAAATTGAATGACGATGGAGATATTCCAGAGACCCTCTTCACCAGCATGAATATCAATTCAAGCAAGAGGAATAGAATAAGCTGATTCTCAAACACAAAGGAGAATACCACTCTAACCTCATCCACAAATCCCTTAAACCGACCCAGAGAACTATTCGATATAGTCAAATCCTTCACCAGGAACCCACCCAAACAAAAGGAAACCACACTACAACCACGGGAATTTGCCACCTACCTACAGAACAAACTCTCTCCCTCAATAAATAGGTACACCAACATGTTGGCCAGCCCAAGAAAGCACCGGGAACTCACACAGATGGATGTCATTCCAAACTATTTCAGCTCAGTGACTGGATCAAAACCTAAACATGATCAACGCAACTACCTCTCAACTTAACCCATGTCCAGTCACATGGATCAAGGCAGCCAAAATGGAACTCTCCCACACCTTAACCAAAATAATCAACTTATCACTTACCCAAGGACACCTACCCACTAACTTAAAGATCACTTTCATCAGACCTATCCTAAAAGGACCAATAGCTGACACCAACCTAATGTCCTCCTACAGACCGATCTCTAGCATCCTCCTATTAACTAAAATAATAGAGAAGGCAGTACAGCTTCAGCTCCAGGATTTTATAGACACACTAACTCCAATTGACTCCCAGCAACATGGATTCAGACCCAATTACAGTGTCAAAACCCTACTCACGTCACTCTTCAACACCCTTCTCAAAAGTGTTGAACATGCCAAACAAGGATTCATTGTAATATTCTTAGACATATTGGCTGCCTTCGACTCCATAAATCATAACAAGCTCCTGGAATGCCTAAAAGACCTAGGCATAAGCAGCACCCCTCTGACCTGGTTCTGTTTCTACCTTACTGAATGCACACCACAAGTGAAGATAGGAGATAAGACATCAGTTACATTCAGGCTACAACAAGGAATCCCCCTCAAGGATCATCCTTGTCATCCTTACTTTTCAACCTGTACATCCATCCAATCTGCAAAATCTTCCAAAAACACATTTTATACCACATTTATACAGACAACCTGATGTTCTATGCCCCATCTCCGTATTCAACCCAGACTTCACTCCCATACACTCCTGTTTTAAAGTTGTGGCTGAATGGCTAAAAAATAAAAACCTCTATAAACTACAAAAAAATTGAAGCCATGTTCATCTCCAGAGGTCCCTCCTTTGCTCCCCCAGAAGAAATCATAGCAAACAAAATAGTTCTTCTGATCAAACCAAAGGTTAATTATCTCGGAGTCACCTTGGATCAACAACTGAACATACAGGCCCACATAAAGATTGTCGCATCCTCTGCTTACTACAAGATGAAGATACTGCATACACTTCGAACACTCCTGGACCTCAGTCACTTCCGCACTGTTTGTCAAGCCATCATCAACTTGACTGCTGCAACTCCATCCTCCAAGGCCTTCCGAAGCAGACCCTTTAACCACTCCAGCTGGCACAAAAACCACAGCCAGGATGATAACAGCAATGTCATGACACAAACACATCACCCCAGTCCTCAAAAACTTCACTGGCTCCCTATACAGACACAAATCAAATATAAAGCAATTATGTACACAAGTCCATCCACAACCAAGTTCCAGACTGCCTCTGCAATCTTCTTCAGAGACCCCCAACATAAGAGTAAAAAGACAACAAAACCATCCCAGCACATAAGACAAAAGCACCCAAGCAACTTCCCAGAGATCCTTCTCCATATACAGTCTGACACTTTGAAACTCCCTCCCAAGTACTCTAAGAGACATTAGAGACTGTGAGGACTTCTGTAAAAAGCTAAAGACCTACTTATTCCAAGAATACTTCGGGTCTGACACCTAACAATCAACAACCCCCCCCCCCCCCCCCACACACACACACTCACTTCAGACCCTCATGGTCCCCCTCCAAATTACCCATAACCACACCAATTACACCCACTCGTTGAGTGTAATAACACATCTTTGTATATAGTGCAGATCCCATTTTCTCATTCCTTCTACCGGTATAATTGTCCAAGTGCACCCAAACTTGTAACCTTAGTTTCTTGTATTATAGTTCATTGTATATCTAAGTTGTATGTAAACTGCCTTGATAAACTGAAAAGAGACATTAAATAAATAGATAAAATAAATAAGTAAACTATTGCCTACCAGTAGCAGGATCCTCCATACCCCTAGTTTTCTGTTTCCGCTACTTGGGTGTCCTCTTTGACTCAGATCTCTCCTTTCAAGCCCATGTTTCACACGTCACCAAATCCTCCTTCTTTTTCCTGCGCCAGATTCGTGCAATTTGCCCCTTTCTTACTCCACCTGCTCTTACCACTCTTCTTCTGTCACTAGTTATGTCACGGGTTGATTTCTCTAACTCTGTTTTCATTGGCCTCTCGAAATCACAAATAGGTAGATTACAACGAATTCAGAACACTGCTGCCCGTCTTATCATTTCCTCCTCCCAGCGGGATCATGTCACACCTCTCCTCCTTCATCTACACTGGTTCCCCGTCTCTTTTCGTACTCACTTCAAATTACTCTAGTTCATAGAGCTTTTCACACTAGCACTCCGCAATATCTGGCAGACCTCATCACATTCCACACCCCCAGACATCCCCCCCTCCCTCCGCTCGTTCCACCTAAACCGTCTTCATCTTCCCTCCCCCTCCCTTGCTCACCTCCAATCCACACGCTCCTCTGCATTCTTTTTCATTGGCCCGGCACTCTGGAACTCATTGCCCACTTCCCTCAGGTTAGAACCCCATCACAACACTTTCAAACAAAACCTAAAAACCCATCTCTTCTCTCTGGCTTTTGACCTTTCCTCCCCTTTTGTCTGATCCTGTCCCCCTATGTATAGTCCTGTATGCCTATCTCTGCCTGTCCTATCAACAATTGTAATTTCCTTTTCCCTTTCGGGCCTTGTGCCTACCTCTAATTGTTTGTAAATTGTGAATCGCTCTGTTTGCTAAGGAAGGGCGGTATATCAAATAAATAACCATAACCATAACAGTATAGCTGCCTTCTCATAAGTGCTGGGAATGCTCCAGTTACTGTGGAGATTTTGCATTTAACACATCTAAACTCTGGCTATTAATGTGCATTGTGCCAAATTTTACCATGGTTTAATAAACAGACTCCTAAGACAGAATATAGTTTGCTAAGTTAGAAAGGTATTCTGCACCACTTCTTGTTCTGTCCTACTGTGAGAGATTCCATCAGTAAGATGCAGGAAAATAAACACACTTGCTTAGTTGCAACAACCAAGAATCTTTCTTTTCTAAGAAACTACCAACACACGACCAATGTGTCAACTATTCGGTGATATTTCCTTACTCGGTCCTATTCATATCCAGGCTAAAAATCCATCTCTTCGAGGCTGCATTTGGATCCTGCTCCCCTTATTCTCTTGCTTATGGCCTACTGTATCTTGCCATTTCCCTTGATTTACCCTAGTCCTTAGCTGTTGTATGGTCTGTCTTGATTAGATTGTGAGCTCGGATGAGCAGGGACTGTCTCTTACATGTACAGTGCTGCATACACCTTGTAGTGCTATACAAATAATAAGTAGTAGCAATTTTCAATCCCCCCCTCATATATCTGGTCCAGTTGTTGTAGTCATGGTCCTTGGCCAAGATAGGGCTCCTTCTGGAACCCTACTATCATGTCGCTCTTAAGCAGTGGCTATGATCCCCTCTCCCTCCCCTACCCAGAGCCTGAGAACATTGTCTTAGCCCCATCCTCAGCCCCAACTGGTTGAGGGAACAGAAGATTCAATTTGGGATTGAAGCAGGGACCTTCCACATGGCAGCACTGTAACTGAGCCACTGGGCCAGCCATAAGAAGTTCTAATATTTAAAAAACAGTGACATATTAAACTTGAAGAGCACATGCTAATTAAATAATTCAGTTGTAATTTTTAATTTGTTTTTCCTGCCATATTCTATCATCAACATTTTGTCCTTGACTTTCAGCCCAACTTATTTCATACATCCAGATATTTATGCCAGGAATCTAGCAGGTATTTTGAGAAGGGTTAGGCACTTTTTACATGTGCAACAAGTTGATTTGCACATGTAAATTGTCACACATGTTTAAGTAGTGATTTTAGAAAGGGGCTTACTCATACATGACTGCGACAGCACAGAAATTTTCAGGGGATGATTTTCTGGGCGTGGTTTGGTAGTCCTTATACTGTACATATGTGTATCTTGTATTTTACAAAGCTAATAGACGTATATCATGGAACATTTCTGTATAGCTATTTATACTTGCCTTGAGTCATGCATACCCCTGTCTAACTGCTCATTTGGACCTGGGGTTTGGTGGTGTGCTCTGGGTGGTGGGCAGAGAAGAATAGTGTTTATCTCTGAGGAGTTATAAAACTATTAAAAAAATACCAGAAATTTGAATTTTGCAGTTTGCTCCTTAATTAGCTCCCTTTAGATATGACGTTTTACAATCTCCACCATTTACAAGTGTAAATGGCACCATTTCCACGTACAAGTAGCAAAACCCACCATTTATACATGTAGGGAGCACTATTTTTACACAAGCAATGAGGCCGTTTTCTGAATAGCTTCCTTTGTAAATTGGCTTCTTCTGATATCTGTGCTGCTAAATGCATGTGCTTTTTAGTGGCGCTATGTGCACTTTATAAAATACTAGAGGTTTTTTGCAGTACAGACCTTTACGTTTCTTTTCTTACCTAGGCATCCTATAAACGTGATCTTCTACATTCGATACTGATCCCGATTGTCCTTTTCCCCATACTGCTAACGTGCCTACCACCACTAACACCTCACAAATCTGTCAGCTCAATGAAAGCAATTTGACCTGGAGGAGCCTGCATAATGCAAGAGATTACAGTATATGGTGAAACCTGTATCGCCATGCAAGGCCGGCCCCAGAATTGGTTCGAAGTGTTGATGCTCTAGGCAAACCTTGAGTTTTACAGCCCCCGTGGCTGTCAAAATCACTTGTTTAGCTTTGAATGTTCTGCTCTTTGCCGCTCTCTAGAATTGCTGCCCTGGTCAACCACCTAGTTTGCCTAATGGTTGGGCCGGCCATGCCGACATGTGCCTAGAAAGATCAATTTGAAGCTCAGTTTGGCAGTTTTCACTGCAGGTACAATGAAGTAGGAGTTACAGTGCACTACAGTGCAACATTCAGCGTTATTGACTTATGTTTTTCAAATAAAATTACTGTGCCAAATTCATACACTGTCTCAAACCACAGATCCTCTTATCTAGGAAGTATATGAGTCTTCTCTGGAGAGGCTGAGGCAACCAGCCCCATATATTTTAAAAATCATGGGCTGGTTGTGTGATCCTGGAACGGACTAGATCAGGAAAATCAGCATGGGAGTGTCAAATGTTTCTGTGGTTCTGGCCAGCTTTCTTTGATGGTTGGAATTACAGTACATAATGGGTTCTCTGTATCGGCTGGCAGAATGGTATCCACTGTCACCCTCCATCTCTCCCAAGGGGAGAAAAACAAAAGCCTGGAAAGCAGCAGACTTCCCAGGGCCCTCACCCAGTGAATGCCTGCTGCTTTTGCATCTCTTAACATATTTCTGCCATTTTGTTACCCTGCTGCTCCTTGGCATCCACAGGAGGGTGGAACCGAATGCTGGAGTGTGCCTTTTCTATCTCTCCTTTAGATTGGCTGTGTCTTGTGCTCTCCCTTGCCTAGGGGTCATTTGAGCTGCAAGCAACACACATTCACACACTCCCATCTGAACACCTCTCTACGCTGGCTTAGTTTAGGTCTGACTACTGCTCTTGCATTTTTTTGGTTTCAGATTTTGCCACTTCAGGCACATTATTTTCAGGGTTAGAGAAGACTTATCCTCCCCTCTCTTTTTATGAGCTCCACTACCTGTGCTCAGAGAGGAGCTTTACATGCAAAAAAAAAAGCTGAACTGTGGGGTGCCTAGTGTTCTTTAGTTTATATATTTATGCAATAGGTATTGGGGGGGGGGAGGGGGCATTTTCAGTGGCGGTGGCCATCGCTTTTACTTCGCCCCAGATATTCTATGCTGGGCCATATCCGGGCTCTGGCATTGAATAACTGGGTGGCGTGGATTGCGATTTCGCAATCTGGTCAGCAGCAATATTCAGCCACTGGCCGGATTACAAAAGCGGCTAAAGTAGGACAGCCATTCAGCTGTCCTTTTAGCTGGTTAAGGTTAACCGGGAGTGGCTATCGCTACCGCCTGGTTAACCTATGGTGCCGCCCCAGCTCTATCTACGGAACATGCTGATGCTAACTACTTAATATTATTGGGGCATTTATTAGCCCAAACCAGAGATATTCAACAGCACTAATTGGATTAGTACGGCTGACTATCCTCGTGAGCGGCATTTATACAGTTTGCAGGTCTTCAAACCACGTAAATGCCTTTGAATATCCCCTCATTGTATAGTATTTAAAGTATAGTATTGGTCTTCAAGGCATTGACACATGGGGCGCCACTGAACATTTATCAGCCTCCATGTTCCATCTGCTCCCAGAATGCTATGTTTCTTGATATTCCATCTTTCAAAGTTATACGGTTTCAACTACGAGATCGCGTTTTCTGTAGCAGCATCCACACTCTGGAATGCATTACCACTGGAGTTACATAAAATATTACAAATCGCTGAATTTCATAAGAAATTAAAAGTGCATCTATTCCAGCAGGCATTTCCTATTTAAGTCATGAGGTTAGTTACGTAGATGGACTTGGCGATATTTTTATTGACTGCTTACTATATTGTGTTTCTTCCCATATTTTATATTCTAGTTTTACATCATGGTTTTATTTCATTGTAATATAATTATGTTTCTTCACAGATCTTAAGTCATATGTTTTTTTCTTATGTTATTTATAATGCATGCTTGTTGCGATCTGCCTAAGATCCTTGTTTGGTGCAGAATCCAAATTTAATAGCATAAATAACATACCTAGATGAGGCTCCTGGGATGTATCCAGTAAAATTGGCTTGCACACTTTGGTGGGGGAACCGTTCAAGAGCTCATGTAGTTCCTTCTGGTATTTTCCAGTGGGCCTTCAGACCACTTGTACAATGTTACGTTGGATAGTTGTCTCTTTGCTTCTCATATATAGTCAAACCTTTTCATGACAATCACTTTTTCTCCTTTGTCAGCTTCTTTGATGATGGTGTCAAGATTGTTTGAGGTTGTGGATAGCTTTCCATTTCATATGACTGAAGTTATGGGGCAAGAGATTTTTCTTGTTAATTACCTCAGATTGGGCAAGGCGTTAAAAGATTTTTATATAAAAATGAAGTCCAGTGTTACGGCCATCTGGGGGTGCCCATTATGAGTTTGTTTTTGTGGTTCTTAGTAGATGTAGATGATGTGTCAGTGTCTTCTTCTATGGGTGGCTGAGAGGGTGCCGGTTGTGTTGGGAGAGAAGTATTCTTTGACTCAGAGATGGCAAAGGAGGCTTCTAAGCCACCACAGAATTGCAATGTCTGTGTAGATTTCGTGGGGTAGGAGAGTCCCCATGCAAGGATAGTTTCCTTTGCCTGGTTAAGTGTCTTGTTGACAGGTTGATAATGTTGCTGCGGTTCAGGATATTTGTTGTTTGGCCTAAGGTGGCACGTAGGAAACAGGACAGTTTTTCCTTTCTTCTTTAGAGTGGTGAAATGTTTATGATATATGGATTATTTTAATCCTGTATCGGGGGGTGGTCATTGGGGCAGTGTTTTTTTCTGGAAAGGGGTGCTGATGGGGGGATCAAATCAGGAGGATGGTGTGTGGGGTTGCGCTGCCATGTAGCTGCCTCTCTTTTTTTAGCAATGGGGTTGGCGATACCTACCACAGTGTCTGCTGAGGCATGTAGCATAAGCCTGCATGTTAAGTGCCTGTCCTGTTTGGTAAATGCAGGGCAGATGCTGGGCATGCACCCTTCATCCTAAGTTTTGCACTTAAGGTGAAGTAAGTGCAAAATCTTACTGCACTTTAGTAAACAGGGCCCTAAGTTACCAAACTTTACATTAGCAAAATCCTTGTCTTCACTTAGATTTTGTAATATACCCAGAGGAAAAATAAACAAACCAAAGGTCTTTGGGTAGTCACAAGCGAGGGTCTACAGTGTTAAAAAAACTCCCCCAAAACAAACCTTTTCTTAGGTTTCTTACAAAGTATTTCTTCTCGCCGATTCTGTGTTCACTGAAAACTCTCAAAAAACGTAAAACATCTTAGAAGAACACAAGTAGGAGTGATGAATGAAGTAAATATCTGTTTAATTTACAAACATCAGTAGCATTACTGATATCAGTCCAGAGAAGAAAAAGCACGCGGCATTATACATGTACATCTAACTTTTTCTGTAAAAAAAAATATATATATAAAAAAGGGTTGAACGAAACATCTATTTTTTTTTTACAAGATGTCCTGGGTTTTATAAAGAAGGATGAGCACAACCCCCTCCCTCCAACCCCTTACAAATCATTACCAATTCTACACTGTAATTTAGCAGCAACAAGTTAATAACAGGGACCATTAGGGTGATAAAGTAGTTTATTACTTTGAAAAAAGTCACAGTTCTTGACACTATAGTCTTCTTTAAAAAAAAATAAGGTAAAGAACTCTAAGGGAATATTAATTTGCAAAGAGGTCTACCATCTAGCGCCACTTCCTACGCACCATTTTAGTTTCTGTAAATATATATTTATATTTATATATATATTTATTTATATAGGGAAAATTACTTCTATACAATTGTTATCTAACGCAAAGACATGTTTTTTCTTTCTCTCTCTCACACGCATTACAAGTTCTCTGGGGGTGTCCTGAATGCCTGCTGTACTCAGCAGCTGCAGGTTACAATATCACTCACATTTCCACATACTCTCAGTGACATCAGTGTCCAGCTGCTGAGGAGAAACTGCCAGACCCAAGAATTGACCCCAAGAGGACATACTATGTTAGTTCTGCCAACTCCCCTTGCTCCACCCCCTCCCCTCCCCCCCAAAAAAACATCCTGATTGATTTTTGTCTTTTTGACAAAAGGCAAAAATATCAGAACAAAATATAAATTAATATTATATATTAAAGCGCTGAAAATAAAAACAGAAAAAGAAAGATGTCCGAAAAATGTTAAGTACCGTGTACTTTGATACAATAAATATTTCTCAGTGAAATCAAATACTGTATAGAGCTGTTGAGATCTCAAGAGAAACTGACTTTATTACTAATTCTTCCATCAAGAATCTACCTCATTTTAACACCTCCACTCCCTCCTTCAACATTTACATTACATAAAAATCTTAATACTGGAACCAGAGCAAATAAACACATATGTTTCTTTTGCTAACGTGCTGATTTTAAAGTACACAACACCAGAAGAGGTTTCTTTTTTAATATTCAGTTCTTTTTTTATGTTCATGATTCTTTTTCTTATGGTTTGTCAAATGTGACCACATCTTGCCCCACACGTGACGCAGGGAGACCTGTATGACCTGGGGTTGTTCCCTTTTTCCCACATCGTTTTCTCATCCACAAGTGGGTGATGTCAGGGCCTCTTGAAATCAGTGTAAAAATTGATAGGAATGGAAGGAATAAAAAAAGGCCATAGGGCGATTTGTAGTAGGGAATTGCAGGGTCACTTGTATGTATGGCAATAAGTTCGGCTTCAGTGTGTTATAAAAAAAACTGGCCCATGTTAAAAGAAGTTATATCTGGCACTGTAGCAATGTCTTTGGGGACTTTCTCTTTTATTGTATTCCCTTATATTCCTCTTGCTTGTAAAATGTCTTGCGTCCAAGCACTTGAATCTTTTGCAAACGAAGGAAAAAAATCTGTATCTCATAATAAAAATAAGTCCGTTCTGTATTTTACAATATAATTCAAATATTTCCACTATGAAGCATTAATTAGTTTGACATGGTCAATAGGTGTACAACATTTTGTTTTCAGAAGGTGAGTGATGGGGACACATCTAGGAGGGGCACTTTGTACAGCCACATTTCACCACTTTCTCCACCTCGTCCACAAACGAAGAACCATCAGTGCATTCAAAGGAATATTTCCGCCGCTTGCTCCGCAGTGGTCCACAGCACTGGCTGTTGGAACAGTTTCCTCGGCATTCTAGTCTCGATACCTTCTTGGCCGTCTGGCAAGCTGCATAACCTTGCTGCTTTTGGTAGTAATCTCGGATTCGTTCCCCTCGACAAGAGGCTTCTGAAAATAAACAAAGTTGAGCATGCTTGAGAAAATCGGTGACAACAAGTTGCTTTATAGTACCATGGTCAGCTAGAAAGAAACAATCAGGTCAATATGCCAAAGGAATTGTGTGTCTACCGGTGGCTGGTAGACACGTAACCCCTCCAACTGCTGATATTCAGTGCCTTATACAATGCCAGTAAAAAATTGCTCTTACCATTTCAACACTATCCATATAGTGCCTGGGCATACTTAGGGTGAAGTGATGGCAGGAAGTGAAAACTATCTGAATAGCAGCAATATTCAGCTGCCATACCAGTGGTTCTCAAACTGTAGGTCACATCAGTGGCTGGGGTCATAGAAATAGGGTTGCTCTCCCTCTCCTCTCTCTGGACCTCCACTGTGACATATGCGACATAGTGGCAGTCAGCATGGTGCCTATGAATCAGTGAATGCACACATGCCCTGCCCCCTCCTTCTAGGTGGGCTTCCTGTTAGCAGGGCAGGCTGTCCACTAACTGAACTAGGCAGTCAACTAGGGTGACTGACCCTTGTGGGAGGCCTGATTACACTCCCCCCATGAAGTAGCAGTTCAGCACCACATCATTTTAAAATGCTCATGCGCGTGTGCACAGTTATGGCTTGCCACTCCTGCCCCCTCCAACAGGAAGTTGCATGGTGGGGGGGGGGGGCAAGAGTGGCAGGCCATGAGCATGCATGCACATGGGCACTTTAAGGACCAACGATTTGAAGCGGCGGCTGAATTGCCACTTCAGCACACCTTATAGGGGTCAGGTGAATTTGTAAGCGGGGTCATACTGAGTAATTGTTTGGGAAGCACTGTGCTATACAGATAGAGGCACATTCTAATGTGTGCATCGAGGCCCCTGTGTGCCCAATCAGAATCGGGACATACAGAGGCAGACCAAATTCTGATCCCGCGGGATCTAGACGTGTCCTGCAGAATCAGAATCGGGTCTGGGCCTGTATGTGCAGGCCAGGACCCAAGTCAGATCGGCCTGCACGTACAGACCCCTGTCCAGCTAACTCGGTCAGGCTCCTGACTGGAGCTGTGGTGCCATGGGGTCCCGTTGCCACGATCCCCAGTCGCCAAGATCCCCGGCCGCCGACCACAATCTTCGTTCCCTGCACCCCCTCACCTCTCTGCCGCTGCCTGGGCCTGCCATTCCCCATCTAGATCCAAAGCCCCGGATGTACAGGGCTGACTTCAGAATCGGCCTTGTATGTCCGGGGACTTGGACCGCCCACTGTCCGCCCATTTCCCGCCTCACTCCACCTCCACAACGCCCCCTCCCGCCCTTGTCTAAGCCTCTCCGTACAAACTCTTTGTTCATATGGGGAGGCTTTTGCTGGGAAAAGAAGGGGACGATTAGCAGGGATGGATGGCCCAAATGGACACCCATCCCTGCTATTCGCAGTACAGAACAGACCCCGTAGTCTATGTGTTTACTTTAGGTCTGTAGAAATCTTGATATTGCTGCTCTACAGCAAGTTGATGGAAGTCACTGCATTATACATATATATTCGTATTGCAGTACTGAATATCCGTAGTTTTTAAAATGCCACAGCTAGCATTTTAAAAAAATATAGTGACCATTGGGTTTGAATACTGACATAAATATTTCTAATTGAGGTGCAAGTTGTTTCTTTTAGCCCAGCAGTTTCCCTCCTGCAGTTTTGGGCTTCTACCTCAACAGGAACTAGGGCTTGGATCTTCATTCACAACTATTTGGGGATTTTTAACCTGCTTTTTATCCCCACCCAAATTATTTTTGTCCAAATTATTATGGTGACTGTCTTCAGCTGAGGGTTATAAAAAAGGGCTCCCTCCAGAGTCCTGCAATCATATGTCCTAAATTTGTCCACTAGGTTTCACCACTGTGTAATGTTTATTTATTACAGCACCCCCTGAGTAAGAGTCCTGAGCTGAAAGTCAAACCCATGTCCACCGCAGGGAAGTATGCAACACTAACACAGACTTACTGAGCCAACCCCTTGACTGAAAATATACAGGGGACACTAATAGTTTAACTAAACATGTCACAGATAGCAAATTTTACTTCATGCCAGTGTTCTGCAGGAAAGTTTGTACTGTACATGAGTTATAAATACAATGTTATTACTGTGACAAGAAAATTGGATGCTTAATCTTTCCTTTATTACAAAAATACACATCTTCTGTTCTTACGCTGCTAACAGCTGGTTCTGTTTACCACAGGGAATGGTTTCAGAGAGCATGCAATGTAATTTATTAGGCCTAAAGCTCAATATTATTCAATCTGTTGGTTAATGCAAGTTACATTCCACTAACTTCATAAATTACTAAAGTCTAAACCAGCTAAAATGAGACATCTGTTAATAGCTGCACTGGCATGTCCCTCCACACTAGTCATACAGATACGGAAAACATAATAAATAAATGCCAGCTGGAGTAAAAGCAGCAGTGTAATTGTGGAGAGATGCAGAAAAGGGCAGGAGTGAAAAAAAACAATAGCAATAAGTCACCCTGTTTCGATCTGTCTCACCTGCATGATTCGCTGGGATAAATCAGATGTAGCTGAGGGGTCAAAAAGCAGAGAGTATTTGATAAAGAGAGGAGCAGGCTCATTGGGTTTGCAGAAGGCAGAAAAACGACAAGAGTATGAAAGACAACAGCACATATACAATTGTTAAAACATAAGAAAAGTTAGCGTCTGAATAAAGAAGAAACATTATCACAGTAAAAGAGATGGAAAGAAACCCTTTTGTGTTAAACCACTTTTACTTTAACCTCAGTAAAGGTCTTTCAAACATAAGCAAATCATATGACAAAACAGTGTTTTCCCTTCCTCCATCTGTGAACCCAAGCATGTCTGTGGAGTATGCAAAGAAAAAATGGTAGAGTGTGTTTTATTATGGCAGCAGTGACTGTGGAGTTGTATGAGGCATGTCTATGAGTGAGAGAGAATGTGTATAGTGGGGCGCGAATAGAGAGGGGGACTGCGGTGGGCAGGTGTGGGTATGGTGTTGGGTTGGTATGTGTCCAGATATGTGTGTGTGCATGTGTGGGGGCGGAGAAAAACTAGGTAGTTGCCTAGGGCAGTGACTTCTGGAGGCAGCAGAGTAGGGCATTCAAAGTTACAGTAAAAAATAGATTTTGACAGCCAGGGTGTGCGTGCAAAGCTTAAGGTATGTCTAGGGTGCCAACATCATGAAGCAACTCTGGGGCTGGCCCTCTGCGAGGATGTGCATGTATGTGTGTGTGTGTATGTGTGAATGTGCGCACATGTGCAGGACTAGGGTTACTTGTGTGGATGGTGCAGGGTTGTGTGTAAAGGTGGGGTGTGTGATATGTGTGTCTGTGTCTGGATATGTGTGCAAGAATGAGACGTGTGTGTGTGTATTTGCAAGGCAGGGTGGATGGGGAATTCAAATGTATGTGCTTTAGGGGTGGAGGTATGTGAGTGCATGCAGTGCAAGAGTGGGAAGATGTGCATGTATTTGGGGGGCGTGTTGCAAGGATCAGATGTGTAGTGCAGGGGATAGGGATATGAGCATGTGTTTGGTGCACGCTGCAGGGATGTGAGTGTGTGTGTTATGCAGAAGTGGGAGTACATATGTAGGTGGTGTGAAAGTAGGGGGACTTGCATGTATATGTGGTGCAAGGATGGGGAATGTGTGCATTATGTGGTATGAAGGGATGTACATGTGTATGTGGTGTCGGGGTGGAGTTTGTGTGTGTGCAGTGGTGAGGGTATGGGGTGTGTGCAGGAGTGGGAGGTGTGTGTTTGTGTCTGGGAGTGCGATGGGAGCATGTGCATATATGCCATTTGGGAGTGAGGGTATATGTGTGCACACAAATGTTGTTGAGGACTTGTGCATGTATGTGGTGCAGGGGTGGGAGGCATGCTTGTGTATGTGATGCATGAATGGGGCGCGTGCATTTGTATATTTGTGCAGGGATGGAGGAAATGTGCATGTATGTGGTGTGGGGGTGGGAGATTTGTGTGTGCATATGCATGTATGTGTATGGTGTGTGTGCACAGGGGAGCAGTGTGTGAGTAAGAATGTGTATGTGTGTGCTGGGTGGGCTGTGTGGATCTGTATGTCTGTGGTATGGAGTGGTGTGTGTCTGTGTAGGGTGTTGTGCATTGTGCGGGGAAGGGATATGTCTGTGTATGGGGTACAAGGCCATCTCCATAGACCTTGGGATTCCTATGTTTATCATTGGCAATGTTATTAAGAAGTTTTAAGTTTTAAGAACACTCAAGAACCTTCAAGGTCGTGGTGGGAAGAGGAAAGTTAATCCAATAAGTCTTTGAAGGTTAGTGCAAACTGTTGGAAAAACACCACATACAACATCCAAAAATGTGGTGGGGTTTGTGTGTCTCTACAGTGGTAGTGTGTGTTTGTGTGCGTGCGAGAGTAGGATGTGCATGTGTGTGCAAGTTTGTGTGTGTGTGTGTGCAGGACTGGGTGTGTGTGCACAGTCGGATCTTTTTATGTATCTGCATGTGCGGGGCTGGGGGTGTGTGTGTGTACAGGGGTTGATGGGTTGTTTCTGTGTGGATGGGTGGATGGGGGTGTAGAGGTAAGTGCATGTACTGTATGTGGTGCAAGGGAAGGCTTAGGTCTGCAAGCACATGTATGTGTTGTGAGGATGGGGCATAAATGTGATATGAGGGTGGGGACGTGAATGCATGTGCTGCAGGGATGGAGCATGTGCATGTATATAGAGTGGGGGTGGAGGGCATGTGCTTATATAAGGTGCAGTGGTGGAAGCATGTGCATGTATGTGGTATGGGCATTGGGGCATGTATATATTTTGGGAGTGTATGTTTTACAGATGTGAGGTGTGTGTGTGTGTGTCCAGATGTATGTGTGTGCACATGCAGGGGCAGGGCCAGCCCAACCATCAGGCAAACTAGAGGGATGCCTAGGGCAGTGACTTCTGAAGGCAGCAAAGAATAGGGCATTCAAAGCTACAAAATATAAAAGAGGATGTGTAAATCTTAAGGTTTGCTGACACTGTGAACCAACTCTGGGGCTGGCCCTGTCCAGGCATGCAGATGTTTGTGTGAGTGTGTGCACATATGAAGGGATGGGGATGCTTGTGTGGATAGTACAGGGTGTGCATGTGCAGGGTTGTGTGTAAGGGTGGGGTGTGTGATATGTGTGTGTGGGCAGGATTGGGGTGTGTGTGTGTGTGTATATGTGTGAGCAAGAATGGATATGTGTGTAGGTGTATGTGTGTGTATGTATGCATGCATGCATGCATGACAAGGTGAGTGAGGAATGCAAATGTATGTGCTACAGAGGTGGGGGTTTGTGAGTGCATGCAGAGCAGGAATGGGACCATATGCATGAATTTGGTGTGTGTGTGTTGCAGGGGATGGAAATAAGTGGGGGTTCGTATGTGGTGTGACAGCAGGGGGACTTGCATGTGTATGTGGTGGAAGGATGGGGAGCATAGGCATGATGTGTGTGTGTAGGGCTATTGGCATATGGTGCGGGGAAGGCTTGTGTCTTCATGCTCATGTACGTGTTGTGGGATGGGGCATGTACTGTATGTGGTATAGGGATGGGGGACACGAGCACATGTGCTGCGGGAGTGGGGCCAGGACTAACCCAAGGGTTTCTGCTGCCCTAGGCAGATCCTCCATGCCACCCCACGAAGATTACAGCACCATCCAGCCTGCCATGCTGCCCTCCCCTCCCGGCATCCATCTTCTCACTTGGGAAGGGGGCAGTATGGCTTTATTTATTTATTTTCTTATTTAACATTTTTTATATACCATTTTTCTGCAGTTCAAAATGGTTTACAATGAACATAAGGTAAAAGTGTTTTCACAACTGTTTTACAAGTAAGAATAACAGTTTGAACAAAGGAAGAACCTTTAAAGTGCCTGTCCTAGTGCACACATGGCCTGACACTCCTGCCCCCTCTAACGTTCCTGTTGGAGGGGGCAGGAGGGGCAAGAAGTTGCATCAAAGGAGGGCAGGAGTGGCAGGCTGTGAGCAAGCTAACATGGGCACTTTAAAGCCAGATGTGGCAAAGGCATTGCTATGCCGCCTCTCCTCCCCAAGGTGAGAAGGGGGGCAGACATGGCGGGCTGGGCAGTGATGAACTTCCAATCTGCTGGGAGAAGGGGGGCCCCGATGACGCCCACCAGGGCCTGCCACCTTAGGCAACTGCCTAGTTCTCCTAATGGACGGGCTGGCCCTGGGTGGGGCATGTCCATGTATGTGGTGCAGAGGGGTGGCATGTGTATGTATGTAGAATGGGGATAGAGGACATGCATGTGTAAGTGGTGCAGGGGTGGAAGCATGTGCATGTATGGAGTGTGGCAGTTGGGGCATATATGAACCGTGGGACTGGGGCTGTATTGCAGGAGTGAGGTATGTGTGTACATGTGTATGTATGTGGTGCAGGGATGGTGGGCATGAACATGTATGTGGTGCGAGGGTAGGAAATTTGCACATCCATAGGTGGTGGCAGGGATGAGGAACAAGTGTGGGTGTATGTGTGTATGGTGCAGGTGTGGAGTGTATGTCTGTGTGCATGCGTGTGTAAATGGTGCAGTGGTGGGATATGCAAATATGTATGTGGTGCAGCAGCAGTGTGTGAGCGTGTATCTATGTGCATGGTGCAGTGGTGGGAAATGTAAGTGTATGGTAAAAGACAGGGAGGATGGGACTATGACAAAGACATGTCATGCAGGGGTGGTCTGTATGTGTGCATGCATGTGACATGTATGTGTGCAAGGTTGTGGTATGGAGCGTGTGCATATGGTGCAAGGGTCATGGATATGAGTGTCTGTGGGGCAAGGGTTGGGAGATGTGCACGCATATGTGGTGTGGAGGTTGAGGATGTGCACATCTGTATCCTGCAGGGGTAAGGAACCTGTGTGATGCGGAGGGAAGGCTTGTGTCTGCATTTGCATGCATGTGTTGCAGGGATGGGGCATGCACAGTTGTGGTCAACATTACTGGCACCCTTGCAGTTCAATACCTTAATGTCCACTATTGTCTAAAAAAAAGTGGCCAGTGCAATGGCTTCGGACTATATATGCACACATATTTGACACATAAAAAAATCAAATAAAACAAGACCAATTAAAAAAGGAAATAATATAAAAACCAGGACATTGCCAGGACATGATTATTGGCGTCCTTATAAACAATTCAAATCAGTTGAACAGAGGAACCACATTCCCACTGCAGTAAAATTAGATGCACCTGTGACCAACTGTCAGTTCTAACATGACTTGAATCGACCAATAAATGATAGCTCTAAGGTTTAAAATGGCCAGAATGGTGACGACAAGAGAGCTGCCTGAGACTGTTAGAAAAGCCATTATCTGCAGACATCAAACTTCAAAGGGATAGAAGGCCATCTCCTTAGACCTTGGGATTCCTGTGTTCATCATTTGCAATGTTATTAAGAAGTTTTTTGCTCATAGAACTGTCAAGAACCTTCAAGGACGTGGTAGGAAGAGGAAAATTAATCCAAGAAGTCTTCGAAGGTTAGTGCGGACTGTTGGAAAAACACCACGTACAACATCCAAAGAGCTTAAGGCTGACCTGGAACAATCTGGAGTGGTGGTTTCAACCCACACCATACACCACACACTAAACAAAGGACTTCATGGGCGAAGGCCAAGGAGGATACCATTGCTCAAAACAGATATAAAACAGCATGCCTGATCTTTGCCTAAACCTACCTTGAGAAGCCACAATCCTTTTGGGAAAATGTTCTGTGGTTTGGCAATGCAAATCAGCGATATATTGACAGGCAAAGAAATGAAGCTTATAAGGAAAAAAACCACCCTTCCTACAGTTAAATGTGGTGGAGGTTGCATAATGTCGTTGGGCTATTTTGCTGCCCCCGGGACTGGAATCCTGTAACGTATTAAAGGAATCATGAAATCTGAGGACTGCCAAGGTATTTTGGAGAGAAATGTGCTATCTAGTGTCAGAAAGCTATGTCTTGGTTGAAGGTCATGCGTCCTCCAGCAGGACAATGACCTAAAACATACATCCAAAAGAACAAAAGAATGTTTAAAAGTGAACAAATGGACTATTTTAAGCTGGCCAGCAATGAGTACTGATCTCAATTCAATCGAGAACCTTTGTAAAGAGCTGAAAGCTGCCATGGGTAAAAGGAATCCTGGAAACATTCATGAGCTGGAACAAACTGCAGTTGAAGTGTGGGAGAAACTACCAGCAGACAGATGAATGGAGGTTGGGGAAGGAGGGGGTCACTTGGAAAGAAGTTCGGGGACTGGTGGATTATGACTGGTGGTGGGAACTGGCTTGTGCGCATCAGGATCAGGGAGGGAACTGCGCAATTGAAGTACAAATAGAGGACTGGCATCCTTCTGTAGCGACTGCTTTGGAGAAAGTGGTGCCATTAAGCTGGGTCCAGCAAAGAGCACAGCACTCACATCCATGTTATTTATGAGTTATGCAGGCAGACGTGGGAGTTGCAGCAGCTGTAGGGCCGCTAGCAGAAGTCGCACCTGTGTGTCGATAGACAAACCTGTCGACAGACCGCTAAACAGGATCAATGAGCTGCAGTAGTTGTGAAGAAGGAGTTTTACACTAAGCAGGTAGGGCAGGTGGGACACCAACCACGAATGGTCTTCTGGGCAGTGTCCGATCTCTTGGGGGATCACATGTCAGGGATGGGCGTGGTGCCAGTAGATTTAGATGGTAGGTTTCTGTCTGGATAAGATGCGGCGGTTAAGGGTGGAATAACCTGTGGTCCTCGGGCTGGGGATACGTGGAGTGCACAAGGGGATGAGTTGAGCTTCGATACTTTCACTTCAATCTCTAGTGACCGGGTGGAACAGTTACTGTAGAGTTTGCATGAGAGCTGCTCAGACTTAGACCCTGCACCTATTCGGTGCTTTAAGGGTGCCCCGTGGCCCATCTTAGTCTGAATGGGGGACCTGATGAATGCCTTGTTACAGCAGGTTCCTTGCCAGTCCAGCTGAAGGAGGCAGTGGCTATCCTTGTACCAAAAAAAAAACCAGATGGCGATTATCGTCTGATTTCCAACCTGCCCATGGTTGCGATGCAAGTTGAAGGTTTTCTGAAGGATAACTCCTTATTGGACCCTGGACAGGTAGGGTCCGGCCAGGCTATGATGTCGAGACCTTGTTGTTAGCACTCCTGGATCAGGTTTATGGTTGTCTCGAACATGGTTTATCAGTGTTGCTTATTTCATTGGACTTTTCAGCTGCATTTGATTTGGTGGAGAAGGCTTTGATATTAGAACGCTGTGCATGGCTTGGGTTGGGGGGCAGGGTTCTCGAGTGGATTGAATCTTTTATGAGCGCCAATTCTGGATTTGTAGCCTGGCTAAGATGTCCAGATTATATTCCTGGGAGTAGGGGGTGCTGCAGGGTTCCCCACTTTATCCCTTCCTGTTCAATATTTACCTATAGCCACTGGGGACACTGGTATGCTCCTTTGGACTGGGCTTCTATGCCTATGCAGATGATATACAAACTGTGGCCCCACTGGGCAGTATTCAGGCCGCTGCCCTGGCTACACTCAACTCCTGCCTCACCTATGTTAGCACCTGGATGGCGGACAGTGGGCTTGTGTTTAATGTGGAGAAACTGTATGCCTGCGCTTTGGCATGGTGGAGCGTGAGGATTTTTGCTGCCTGCCTAAGGTGGGTGATAGCGCCATTCCCTGGCAGGAGGAGCTGTGGTCTCTGAGAGTGATACTGGACAGGGAGGGAGTAGGTGATAAACAGGTGGCCATGGTTGTTCTGGCAGCTTGGATGAAATTGCGGCTGGTGCACCAGGTGCGCCCCCTATCTGGAGAGCTCCACCTTACAGCTAGTAATGCAGGCTCTTGTGCAGGGCACTTTAAGCTATTGTAATGCTCTGTGCATTGGTTTGCCCCTGCGGCTGGTTCGTAGACTGCAGGCTGTGCAGAACGTGCCTGTGCAAGTTTAGTTGGGTGTGCGACGTCATGAGTGTGGGACTGCTTCTGTGGCAGCTCCACTGGCTCCCTATATGGGCCCAATGTACATTCAAGTTCCTGGTTATCATGTTTCATCTGCTTCACGAGGACCAGCCGAGTTATTCGCTAGGTCTCTGGGGCTGGTACACGCCCGGGCCGCTTTTGGATGTCCCAGGCCTGGAGGTTGTGTGATCTGTGCTTGGGAGGTCCAGGATCTTATGGGTGGCAAGAGCCGAGTTCTGGAATGCATTACCTCTTCATTTACATATGATGAGTAATTTACTTGGGTTTTGTAAGCTGATGAAGACAGTTTTGTTTGTTGGTAGCTGACGGGCCATGTCAAGGTATTCTCTTTAGGTGTTCTGGAGTGGAATTTGGGGATTTGGGTTGTGATGGAGGGTGGAGGTGGGTTCAGTTATTGTTTGTTTTTTTTTGTTTGCTAGTACTGTGCACCCCATTGATTGATACATGTCAGAACGAGGTTTAAGCTGTAATAAATAAATAAATACTCTTATAGATAGCTACAAGAAATGTTTGGAGGCTGTCATCACTGCCAAGGGTTGTGCAACCAAATATTAGTGAAGGGTGACATTAATCCTGTTCAGGTCATATTAAATTTTTTTCTCAGAAATTACTAAGTTGCACAGACATTTGTTTTGTTGCTGTATACTATTTATATATTGTGATGACATATAGTTGGAATATTTCCAATTATTTCTCAAGATATTGTACACAACATACTGAAAATACAAGGATGCCAATAATGTTAACCACAACTGTTATGTGGTGTGGGGGTCAGGCATGTGTGCATAAATGTGTATGTGGTGCAATGTACATGCACTTATATGTGGTGTGTGGGTTATGGGTTATGTGTGTGCCCATGTGTATGTGGTACAGGGGTTGCATATTTATTTATTTATTACATTCTCTTATATGCTGCGCTATTTTGCATCAGTGCGGTTTACATTGAACAAACTGAAATTACATTGAACAGGGCATTATAACTTGGAGATAACTATTTTACAGGGGACATGGGCTATGGAGGGTTAAGTGGCTTGCCCAAGACCACAAGGAGCACCTGTGGGACTAGAAACCCCAGTCCTTCCGGCCCAAGGTTGCTGTCCTCTAGTGGGATTTGAACCCCCGACCTTCCGGCCTGAAGTACCTTGCCCCAACCACTAGGCCACTCCTCCACTCCGTACATGTGTGGTGCAGATATGTATGTGTATACATGTGGGTTTGATGCAGGCATGTGTGTTTGTGTGTATGGAGCAGGGTTTGAGGGTGGGTGTGTACAATATGGTGCAGGGGTGAGGTGGTTATATGTGTGTGTATAGTGCAGGGATGGGGTGGGTGAATGTAAACTGCAGGGGTTTGTTGTGTGTGGGTATGATGCAGGCATGGGGTATGTGTGTATATGGTGCAGGGATGGAATGGGTATGGGTATATATGGTGCAAGGGTGGGGTGGATGTATATATAGTGCAGGCAAGGGGTATGTGTATGGTGCAGGGGTGTGGTGTGTGTGTGTATGGTGCAGGGGTAGGTGTTTGTGTGTAAAGTGCAGGGGTTGGGGATGTGTATGTATAGTGCAGGCATGGGATGTGTGTGTGTGTGTGTGTATGATGCAGTGGTGGGGTGTGTGTGTGTGTGCATGGTGCAGGGGTGGAGTGGATGTGTGCATAGTTCAGAGGTGGTGCGTATGTACATGGGTGTGTGTGTGTGCATGCATGGTTGGAGGACTGTGTAAGTGTGTGGTTGGGGTATCTGTGTATCTGACTGTGTAAGGCTGGGGTATGTGCTCAGGGATGGATGTGCTCGGGGGTGGGGTGTGGGCAGGGGCATGAGCATGCATGTGGTGAGGGGTAAGCACCAGTATGAGGTGCAGGGCTGCAGGACATGAAGGTATGTGCCATGAGGTTGGGAAGCCTATAGTGCAGAAGTGGGAGCAATCACATGTATATGAAGTAGGAGTGGATGTGATGCAAATATATGCAGTGCAGGGGTAGGGGAGTGTATGTGCTGTGGGAGTGGGGGTGGATGGGTTGTGTGTATGCATTTGTGCATATGTATGTTTGTGTGTGTGTGTGGCATTCATGTGGATGTAGTGCAGGAGTGGAGTGTTGAGGAAGTGATGTGGTGCAGGGGTTATGTGTGTGTGCATGTATATGGTATAGGGGTGGGACATATATGCAATGTTGGGATAGGGGCGTGTGTGTGTGTAAATGTGTGTGCGATGCTGTGATGATGTGTATGTGATGTAAGGGTGATTGTGTGTGTGTGTGATACAGGAGCAATGTATGTGTGTAGAATGGCATGGAGGTGCATATGTGTGATGCGAAGTTGGTATGCATGTGGTGTGGACTTGGGTTGTGTTGCATCTCTTATTTCCTCAACATCTCCCATCCCCCTCCCCCCCAGCGCTTCCCCTCAGTTTCTTACATCCCCCTCCCTGTTCCACCTTCTAAGCTTTCTTCCTGCCTGGGGATGCAGTCAGGGCCTGCATTATCTTTCCCAGAGGTTGTGCTTTGGGGGCCTCTTTCTTCCTCTGCTAGCAGGAGATGGATTCCCTGCTAGCAGACTTGCCTCTTCTTGGCCATGATCATGACCTCCCTTTCTTCTTTTGCTAGCAGGAGATGGGGTCCCTGCCAGCAGACTGGACACATCTTTGCTGAAGTCACATCTTCCCTCTCTTCTTCTGCCAGTGGGCAATGAGGTTTCTGATGTCACATTACACTTACTGCCACAACAAAGTTGAAACCCCTGTCTGCCTGACTTAATCCGAATGCATACAGACAGATGGACAGAGAGAGAGGCTGTTGGGCCCTCCTCAAAAGTCGCTAATCGCTAGAGCAAAATGCACCTAAAAACTGAATTTGTCATTAAAAAGGTGAAACACAAGCTTTGCTGTGCTTTTCCCTTTTTGTCCCCCTAGTACTACTGAGATATTCCGTCCCTGCGCAGCAGAATCTTGTCCATGAAAATATTCTGGCTGTGTCCAATTACTCTGCTGTTACCCTGATGGGCTCCCTCTTCTCAGCACTTGATGCTCATACTTTGGGAATGTTCTGCCTAGCGGTTCTTGCACTGGGGTGTTCTCAGTGCAGCTCTCAGTACACAGACTACTGCACACACTCTGTTTACATAATGCAAACTGCTTCAGATACTCATTATACCACAGCAGGCATCTTACCTTTAGTAATTTCTCATCTGTTATAGATGAATGTTTAATAAATAGATTTGCAAACGTTTTGATTTGGGATTTCTCTAATGGACAATTATTTATATTTTTTTTCTTTTAACTTTGGATAAAGCACAGTTACTTACCTGTAACAGGTGATCTCTGGGAACAGCAGGAATAAGTCTTCACATATGGGTATCGTCGGTACCGATGGAGCCTGCGCGGGAACACTCCCCAGCGTCCAATAACAAAGCTTTTGGAAGCATCCCACAGCGTCTTTCCCAACCTCCTCTCTCCAGTTCGAGTTTTAAAGCTGAGACAAAGAGAGAGAGAGAGGGAAGGAAAGATAGATAGAGAGATACAACTCCTAGGGGAGGTGGGTGGGTTGTGAAGACTTATTCCTGCTGTTCCCAGAGATCACCTGTTACAGGTAAGTAACTGTGCTATCTCCAGGAACAAGCAGGAATGAGTCTTCACATATGGGGACTTCCTAGCTGCAGATGCTAGGGAGAGACCCCAGAGTTGTGTGTCCTTGAAAAGGGCTCCACCTCCCCCCATGGATCTCTGGCATCCAACCAGGGTAGGTGGGTAGGAGTTGATTAGGAATGGAACAGGTGTTTGAGAACAGCCTGACCAAACGAGGCATCCCGGCAGGAGTCCTTGTCCAAACAGTAATGGGCTGTGAAGGTATGAACCGAGGCCCAGGTGGCCGCTCGACAGATTTGGTCGATGGACACAGAGTTTAGATGAGCCATTGAGGCTGCCATGGCCCTCACATTGTGAGCTGTGACATGGCCTTCCAGAGAAAGGTTCCTACTCTGGTAGGCGAAAGAAATACACTGAGCAATCCAGTTGGACAGTGTTCTCTTAGAAACTGGAAGTCCTAAATGGGAAGGATCAAAAGCAACAAAGAGTTGAGAAGACTTTCTATGTTGCTGTGTTCTTTGTAAGTAAAAGGCGAGAGCTCTTTTACAATCCAAAGTATGAAGATTCCTCTCTGCACTTGATGCATGAGGTCCTGGAAAAAAGACAGGAAAGTATATCTCTTGATTCAGATGAAAAGGCGAGACCACTTTGGGCATAAAGTGTGGATTGGTCCTGAGGACTACCTTATCATGATGGAACCTTGTATAAGGAGGATTAGCCACCAAGGCTTGCAACTCACTGATGCGATGTGCTGAGGTGACTGCAGTGAGAAAGATAACCTTCCAAGAAAGAAATTTCAAGCAGGTGGTGGCTAAAGGTTCAAAGGGTGGCTTCATAAGCTGGCCAAGAACCAGATTTAAGTCCCATGCCACTGGAGGTGGTCTAATGGGAGGTTTAGTTAAAAGAAGGCCTCTCATGAATCTTGCTATAAGAGGATGAGAGGAAATAGGCTGTCCATTGAGAGGCTTGAGGGATGCTGCAATAGCACTCAAATGGACTCTTACTGAATTCGTTTTAAGGCCTGCATGGGATAGATGCAGAAGATACTCTAGTAACGAATTCAGAGGTATTGCAAGAGGGTTAAGACCCTTCTCTGAACACCAAATGGTAAATCTTTTCCATTTGAAAGCATAAGAACGCCTAGTGGAAGGCTTTCTAGAAGCATGAAGAATATCTCTGACTTGCTGAGAGAGATGAAAAACTTGAAGGTCTAGGCCTTCAGCAACCAGGCCCTGAGATGGAGAGACTGGGGGTTTGGGTGCCACAACGTTCCATCTTCCTGGGATAGAAGATCTGGTGCAGAGCCCAATTCCATGGAGGGAGCTTGAGAGAGATGCAGAAGTAGAGGGTACCACACTTGGTGTGGCCAATGTGGTGCTATGAAGATCATGGAACCTCGGTCTCTCTGAAGCTTGAAAAGTGTTATGGGAATTAGGGGAATGGGTGGAAAGGCATAAAGGAAGTCTTGACCCCAGTGAAGAAGAAAGGCATCCTTGGCCTTAACTCCCTGACACGGAATTCTGGAACAGAACCAGGGAGGTTTGGCATTCCACGGACTTGCAAAGAGGTCTATGTCCGGGGTTCCCCAAATTCGAAAAATCCTGGCTACCTGGTCCATGTGGAGGGACCACTCGTGTGGAAGCAGAACTTGACTGAGTCTGTCTGCCCAAGAGTTTTGAACTCCTAGAAGATATACTGCCATAAGATGAATCTGATGCTCTCTGGCGAAGGCCCACAGTCGCAAAGCTTCGTTGCAAAGCGACAGAGAGCCAGTCCCTCCCTGCTTGTTCACATAGAACATGGCTACCTGGTTGTCCGTATGGATGAGGACTGTCCTGTAGCTGAGCAGGGAGTGGAACACTCTAAGAGCTAAGAAAATTGCTCTGAGTTCCAAGAGATTGATGTGTAGAGAAGTCTCCTGTGGAGACCAGATGCCCTGGGTGGAGAGATCTTGCAGATGAGCTCCCCAACCCATTGGAGAGGCATCTGTTGTAAGGGTTGCTTGGGGAAGTGACTGCTGAAAAGGGGACCCCAGCAACAGGTTTTGAGAGGACTTTCACCACTGGAGATACCAAAAAAGGCGACTGGAGTTTGCTATTTTGTCTGACAGGCAACCTGATGCCTGAGTCCATTGGGTGGACAAAGTCCATTGAGCTGCCCTCATGTGAAGGCGAGCATATGGAACCACATGCACGGTGGATGCCATGTGGCCTAAGAGTTGTAACATTTCCCGAGCAGTTAAATGGGACTTTAACTGTATTTGGGAGGCTAACTGCACCAAGTGTAGGCAACGAGCCTGAGGAAGATAGGCCCTTGCAGTTGTGGTATCCAGCAAGGCCCCTATAAACTCCAGAGATTGAGTAGGGGTGAGATTGGATTTTGGGATGTTTATTACCAGTCCCAAATACTGAAGGACACGCATTGTGCAGGTTAGAAAAGTCTTGGCCTCTGACTGAGAGGGAGCTCGAATGAGCCAGTCGATCAGATATGGGAAAATGAATATTCCCAGGGTGCGTAGAAATGCAGCTACTACTGCCATGCATTTCGTGAACACCCTTGGTGTGGAGGCCAGACCGAAAGGAAGCACCCTGTATTGGTAGTGCTTTTCTCCAAAAAGGAACCGAAGGAACCTTCTGTGTGTTGGATGGATGAGGACATGGGTGTACGCATCCTTGAGATCTAGAGAACAAAGCCAGTCCTGACTCTGAAGGTATGGCAGCAGAGCACCGAGAGGAATCATCTTGAATTTCTTCTTGAATAGAAATTTGTTCAATTCTCTGAGATCTAAGATGGGTCTGTAGCCCCCTGTTTTCTTTGGAATAAGAAAATAAGGGGAGTAGAACCCTGTGCCTTGCTGAATAAGGGATACTTCTATTGCCCCTTGGGCAAGAAGGGTGGCAATCTCCTGACCCAGAAGGTCAAGGAGAGATGTTGGAGAATTGAACTGTTTCACTATGGTGTGAGGGGGAAGACTTAAGAAATGAAGCTTGTACCCTTCCCTTATGATAGAGAGTGTCCATTGCTCTGCTGTGATTTGTTCCCATCTGGGAGCAAAGTAAGTCAACCTTCCTGGAATGGTAAGGGGCCCTGGTTCTTCCAGAGCCAGAAAGGCTAAGTTCTCTAGCTGCAAGTCAAAGGCCCTGAGGAGGCTGAGGCTGCTGGGTCATGGCAGGCCTAGCAGCCTTTGATTTGGCTTGTTTAGGTGGTTGCTGACGCTTTGCAGCAAAACGACCTGCAGAAGATGCCTGCTAACTATAAGCAGGATAGTATCTTCCCTTTTTAGAAAAAGATGTATTTTTGAACAATCTTTTCTTAACAGGAGCAGAGGTAGACTTTGAAAGTCGATCCAAAGCAGAGTTTTCAGCATCCATCTGATTGGCCTTTGCTTGCCAATCCTTACCAAAAAGGTTTTCACCTGTACAAGGGATATTCCCTAATTCATCTTGTACCCAGAGCTCCAAATCAGAAGCTTGCAACCAAGCAATTCTGCGTGCCCCTATGGCAATAGCCGAAGCTCTGCTTACACACTCAAAAGAGTCAAAGGCTGCACGGTTGGAAAATTTGGAGGCATCTTGGGCATGTTTGAGCCAAGTGAGAAACTCCTGCCTTTTATCCTCTGAAATAAAAGGGGTTAAAGTCTGCAGATGATCTGTGACTTCTTTTAGAAACATCCCTATATAGAGACTATAGGAGTTGATCCTGGCAGCTAGCATAGAAGCTTGGAAAACCCTTCGGCCAAAAGCATCTAGGGTCCTGCATTCACGCCCTGGAGGATTAGATGAGTGTCTCTTTGCACTCTTTATTTTTCTCATGGCAGACTCTACCACAATAGAGTGGTGAGGAAGCTGAGTTTTGTGGAAGCAAGGACAAGGAGGGACAGGATACATGGTGTCTAGCCTGCGAGAATGAGGAGAGGTGGTAAGAGGTGTCTCCCACATCCTCAACATGAGATCATACAGAGTCTCATGGATAGGTAAAGTAGCTGCCTCTTTAGGAGTTTTAGGATATTGTAAAATATCTAACTCCTTGGCTCTGGGTTCTGACTCAGGGGCCACTGTGATGGAGAGGTCCCTAGTCACTTCCCTAATGAAGTCTTGAAAAGACAAGTCTTCTGGAGGAGACATTCTTCGTTTAGGAGAAGAAGGCTCCTGAGGAAGAAGCATCGATGCCTCGACAGAACCCTCAGAGTCATATGAGTCTTCAGAGGAATCGAAGTATCGCCTGTCTGGATGCTCCTGTACAGCCCGATAGCCGTACCGAGTAGGATCGGTATCGGGAGTAACTGGTACCGGTTCGGTACCGATGGGCATCATAGGACAGGGTACCGTTGCAGTCGACACCGAAGCAATCGGTACCGTCACCGGGAGTGATGCCGGTGTCGGAGCCGGTACAGACAACGGGGATTGTTGCGGTACCGGAGGCGTCGCAGCCTGTATGAATGCCGACAGGGTGCGCTGCATGGCCAGAATCTTCTGATCCATCGATGCCACCAATGTCTGGATGTCGGTACCAGTGGGAGCCACCGGTACCCCAGAACATGGCAACAGGTGATCTGTCGAGGCCGAGCCATTGATGTCAACCTGTGACCCCATAGATAACGCTTTGGAAGCCGGAGCTTCCCGCCGGGGTAATTTTGCCGGTGCGGAATCCTCGAGGGCAAGCCCGGAGGCATCTCGATGCTTGGAGGGAGATCTACCCTTTGAGGACTGGCTAGATTTATGCTTGGTTACCTGAGATCCATGGGAGGAAGCCCTGGAAGACGTCGATGCCACTGAAGCTGCAGAGGGAAACAGGGTACTGAGCTTGGCTGCTCGGTTCTGCTGACCTCTTTTAGACATCATGGTACAGGACATACAATCCGTGATGGAATGGTCAGGCCCCAAACATTTTAGACACCAGTCATGGGTGTCGGTGACAGAAATAGTACCGCCACATTTTGTGCACTTTTTGAACCCGGAGGCGGGCTTCTCCATGAGGAAAAAAATGTTTAGGCCTAAGGCCCAAAAACTGAAAATGCACAGTGAAGAAAAGATAAATTGTTTTTTGGGTTTTTTTGAAAGAAAGAAAAGAAAAGACCGGCGGTACCGGTCCGACGTCGAAGAAGGCAGACGCGACACAAAAGAATTAAGAAAAAATAAAGAACTTCTTCTGCGGTGACAGGAACATGACCTGCTGGCTCCGCGGAAAAGAAGAACTGGAGGCGGTTGGGAAAGGCGGGAAGGCAGCACGCAGGCACTGTGGGATGCTCCCAAAAGCTTTCTTATTGGACGCTGGGGAGCGTTCCCACGCAGGCTCCGTCGGAACCGATGATACCCATATGTGAAGACTCATTCCTGCTTGTACCTGGAGATACTTCATGTACTATGTTTCCTAGTCCTCTTTTCCCAAAGACTCTCTTGAACACAAAGCTTTTGTCTTCATCTGTCCTTCCTGATCAACAAATTTAAAATAAATAAAATACAGATGGGTATAGTTGGGCAGTGTTCCTCCTTCCCCTCCTGAGAAAGATTCCTGCTTCATTGCAAGCCTTGCACTTATAGGATAGATTAATAGTTACAACAAAGGCATCAGTTCCTAATTAAAAGTTTGAGCTATTACAGGTTCTCTCACACTGGTACATGTTTACTAAAGTATGCTAAGTTAGCATATGATTGGGACACAATTCTAGTGCGGAGGCCTGGGCTCACCTCAGGGGGCATGTACCCCTATTGTAAGCGTGTTGCAACCATATGGCACCATGCTAGCTGGCATGCAGGTGTACCCACACTAATGGAAACAGCCTCAGTTAACAGACACCAAAGATGCCCACGCTTTGCCATTGCTGCCCACATTCTGCTCCTAACCTTCCCAGTCCCCTCCCAAATGTGCACTCATTCGTTAGTGTGGCATTTTTGTTGTGGGGCCCTCTACTATCTTTTGGTGCAGTGCACTTAGCATGCAGCAAACCCCAAGTTAACCATTCACATGCTGTAGCAAACATGCCCTTTGTATTTAAGGAAAAATTCAGTCTCTTCAGAAGACTATCTGGCTATACCTCATGTCCCTGCTTATACCATGCGCTCTATAATGGCCCTATAACTTACATTTCATTAAGCTGAGAAAACACAGTCATTGTAACAAAAAATGCCATATTATACCAGGAGGGTGATTACCCAGAGGAAAAAAAACAGGAAATCTATTTAAAAGTAAGATAATTTTCTATTCTTCTTCTAGCACAAACGCACATAGGTCTCCTGATTTCTTTACCTTTATCACAAAGGTCCCCAGTATATCCACTACTGCATTCACAATATGGTTTTCCGAGGCCAGAAATCTTACATTTTCCATGTTTACACTTCACGGACTGGCATGGATTAAATAAATCTTCCCCTTCGTCACAGAGCACACCCCCATATCCTTGAAGGCATTTACAACTGTAGGAAAATGCATTGATTGGCAAACAGGTACCATGTATGCACCTACAAAGTGAACAAAAAAAGAAAACAGAAACACAGATGAATTGATAGAGAAAGTTATAAGCACCGCTGTCTAAGGATATTGGAAATATTTCTGAGGCTATGTGGATCAACATAGGTGTTCACTGAAATGCCAAAGAACTATTTCTAACATTTGGTCAACCGGTTTGCAAGGGCATTTTGTTGGGGAATGCATCATGATGGCAATTTCCAAACTGCGAACTGGAACAAAGCCCGCATGCATTTGCATATGCCTTTATTATAAAAGATTTTTTAAAAGGAAAGAATGTGCATGTATTTTCTGAGCCCCAAATATGCCTTCCAGATGCACTTCACAATTTGCACATTGTTCCACACGCACATACTTTTAGCGTATTGAAGAAGAGCAATGTCCAGACCAACAATTTCCATATGTAAATATCTATTTACCCTCGTAAATGGTTTTAAAAATTGTCCTCTCCCCAAGATTTGAACTCATGAGGAAACTGCACATTGAGCAATCCCCTTTAAGCAGAGGTTGATTGCCTTTTTTGAAAATCAATGTAATAGCATGCCTAATTCTTGGTTTATGCCGGTGCTGTCCTATGAACTCCAGAAGAGGAGGAAGTAATTGTTTGACATTTGAAGCCCAGTTTGACAGCTGCTTGGCTTGCATGAGCCCTCCAACTTATTCTTACTATCAAAAGACCAAAGAAATTGTGGCAGGGTTATTCAAAGGCTACACAGCTCCCAGACATCTCAAGCTTACATATTCCCCCTAAACGATCCTGTCACAAAATTCTGTGATGCAGTTTTGCCTCTCTTGATGCCAAACAAAATAAGTTCTGTAGAAAGGGAATAGTATCCAGTATTGCAGTGTAGAAAGGATGGTTACCATTAGCCTAACCATGCAACCTGTGACACAAGTATCTAAACGTGAAAACAGCAACATTTAAATGTCTAGATCAGTGATGGCTAACCTTTTTGAGCCCGAGTGCCCAAACTGCCGCACAAAACCAAAGAATTTCCTCAAAGTGCCAGCACGTCAATTAAAGCTCCATTTGCATAAGGTGCTTCATTTGCATAAATATTTGCATAATGTTACCATACACTAACTTTTAGTAAACATGCCTCTTAATGAGTATATGGATAAAGAAAGACTAAAAGGTTTCTACATTACTATAATCCAGTACCAACCGCCAGGCACATTAGGAACTACTACAAACGCTGCCCATTTAGAACCCATAGCAAACCCGCCGTATCCTAACAGCACTACCAGGACTCACAAAGCACCATACTCTACCTATCAAAAGGCAACACTGCAAATATTAAACCAATACATCTCAGAGAACAACAATACATGACCTACTGGGGAAAGAACAAGTGGCAATGTCAAATAGGAATTATATAAACAGAATACCTCAGCTCAGTTACACATGCAGAACAGACCATTACCAAACAAGGAATCACAATTTAGAAACAGGAAGACAATAATTAAACTGGGAACCCCAAAAGCCAAACTTGGAATATACAACAACACTGTAGAAATAAAACTATATATTAATTTCCTCTTGTACTAAACAAAGCGCAAAAATTAATGATGCACATTTCCCAGAGCTGACATATTCCAATTAATAAATTCAAAATAAAGAGATATTTTTCTACCTTTTGTGCATTTTTTTTCAGTTGCAATTGTTCCAGCCACTTTCTTCTGGTTTCTTCGTGTCTTCTGCTAACTCTCCATCTGCTGTCCATTTGTCCTTTCTTCTGTCTTCTTGGGTTTTTTTTCCATTCTCTCTCTACATCTGCTTTAACATACTAATCTTTCTCCTTTTGCTCTTTCCTCATTCCTATTTCATCTACTCAAAATTTACCCCTCCATCCTCAATCCCCAATTACTCTCCCAATACCCGGCCAATTGTAGATTTTTTATCCCTCCCACACAAAATATTTTTCCCCTCTCCATTTTACTCTCCCAGCCCCATCCCATTCTAATCCTCCCCCAACACCAGCTCCCTTCTAGTTCCAGCCTCACCCAGCATCCATTCCCTTCTAGTCCCTGCATCAGCCCATTTCCAGTCCTAGCAGCCCCCCAACCCATTTCCAGTCCTAGCAACCCCCCAACCCAATACCAGTCCTATCCCCCCCTCATCAACCCACTTCCAGTCCTAACCCCCCATCACCCCATTTTCAGTTTAAGCCCCCCCCTATAACCCATTACCAGTCCTAACCCCCCATCAGCCCACTTCCAGTCCTAACCCCCCATCAGCCCACTTCCAGTCAGCCCCCATAGCCCATTGCCAGTCCTAACCCCCCCCATCAGCCCACAGTCCATTACCAGTCCTAACCCCATCAGCCCACCTCAAGTCCTAACCCCTCCCCATCAGCCCATTTCTTGTCCCAGCCCCCCATAGCCCATTATCAGTCCTAAACCCCCCCATAGCCCATTACCAGTCCTAACCCCATCAGACCACCTCCAGTGTTAACCCCCCATCAGCCCATTTCCAGTCCTAACCCCACCCAACAGCCCACCTCAAGTCCTAACCCCTCCCCATCAGCAGTCCTAACCCCCCCTAGCCCATTAGCAGTCCTAACCCCCCCTCTCTAGCCCATTAGCAGTCCTAACCCCCCCCCATAGCCCATTACCAGTCCTAACCCCCCATCACCCCATTTCCAGACAGCCCCCATCAGCCCACAGCCCATTAGAAGTCCTACCCCCCCAGCCCATTAGCTGTCCTAACCCCCCCTAGCCCATTAGCAGTCCTAACCCCCCCCCTAGCCCATTAGCAGTCCTAACCCACCCCCCATGGCAAATTTAAAAAAAAAAAAAAAAGCAGCTGGCTCTGGCTTCTGCCGCGGCAGCGGCAGAATGCAATGTCCCGTGGGGCCCCCTCCGCCCGCTAAGCCCCTCTGCAAGGGCTTTCAGATTCGCGAGGGAGACGCTGTCTCCCTCGCGTCTCTGTTAAGCCCGCAGGGGCTAATGGGAAATTTCCCATCAGCCCCTTTAGACGCGAGGGACTGATGGGAAATTTCCCATTAGCCCCTGCGGGCTTAACAGAGACGCGAGGGAGACGCTCTCCCTCGCGTCTCTGTTAAGCCCGCAGGGGCTAAGGGGAAAGTTCCCATCCGTCCCGCGCGGCAAAAGGGGCTGATGGGAAATTTCCCATTAGCCCCTGCGGGCTTAACAGAGACGCGAGGGAGACGCTGTCTCCCTCGCGAATCTGAAAGCCCTTGCAGAGGGGCTTAGCGGGCGGAGGGGGCCCCGCGGGACACTGCATGCTGCCGCGTCCGCGTCCGCGGCAGCAGCCAGAGCCCGCTTTTTCTTTTTCTGCGGACCTTCACGCGTGCCAGCTGCAAGGCCTTCGCGTGCCACAGCTGGCACGCGTGCCATAGGTTCGCCATCGCTGGTCTAGATTGTACCCTTCATTTGACAGCTTGACAGTGGAACTGAAGCCATAACCTATTTGATGAATCCGAGACAATCACAGGCTCAAGTTGTGGTGCTGGGTTTGTTTCCCAGGGGCAAGGACCCCAACCCACTGCAAGAGTAAAACAAGGTCAATGAGAACCTGGCCTCTTCCCTTCCTATATTGCCCTGGGTTCAGTTTCTTGATGTGGGCTCAGGCATTGTGCATTCTGATGACACAATCAACAAGACTACTGCTAGGAAGTCAGAGGCATCATTTTGAACCCAGGCACCGACTGGTTAAGAGTGTCTAGGAATTGCTCCTACACCAATTAGACACCAGGGAAATCCTGGGCAAGAGCTTGGGGGGGGGAGGGGTTGATGGTTGATGTCAGGAGGGTTTGTAGTAGCATGGGTTGATGTCCAATGTCAGGGGCTATGGGGGTTTAGGGTACATGGAGTTATATCATAGGGTGAGGGTTTTGAAGCGATGTTGGAGGGGATCAGGGGGTGGGGCTGTCTGTGCCAGGTGGTGTAAGTATCAGTAACTGCAGTACAGACTGAAAAATCAACATCTGCATGTGTAGTTGCTGGTACTTTTTTGTGTAAAGTCCAATAGGACCATGTTCTTTTTGTGCATGTCTAGATTTATAATAAATCGCTGCTGCCCCTGTATGAACTGACAAATACATGAGATTTTACAAAAGGCTCCTGTCACTGTGTTGCTTTCTTTTTTAAATCAGAGAACTTCTAAATTTAACTAGCCAATGTTTTATGTTTAGAAAAAGGAAGTAATTTGCAGCCTAGCAAGGATGGGAAAATACCTTATACGTCTAGTGGAAAAATGCAACTGCTAAGCTATAATGTAGCACATTTAAGACTAACTGGAGAAAATATTTTTTCACTCAGTGCATAATCACTATCTAGAATTCTTTGCTGGAGGATATAGTAAAAGCTGTTGTAGCTGGGTTCAAAAGAGGTTTAGACAAGTTTCCTGGAGGAAAAGTCCATAAACCTTTATTAAAGTGGACTGGGGAAATCCTCCGCTTACCCCTGGGATAAGCAGTATGGAATCTGTCTATTTTTTGAGAATCTGCCAGGTACTTGTGATTTGGCTTGGCCACTGTTGAAAACAGGATACTGGGCTTGATGGACCTTTGGTCTGACCCAGTATACTCTTATGCACCAACAACAGATGAAGAGGAGGACAAACTTGATCAGTTCTATGAAGAACATGCAAACAAAATATACTGATAGTGAAGGGCGACTAGAATGCAAAGGTGGGAACAAAGAAGAAGGCAAAGTGATGGAAAATATCGGCTTGGCAACAGTAATAAAGCTGGAGAAAGCCTGATAGAGTTCGGCACGACCAACAGACTATTCATGTCAAGCACCTTCTTTCAGCAGCACAGGTGGTGTCTATATACATGGATGGCCCAATAGTTTGTACAAAAATAAAATTAACTATGGGGTATGTTTACTAAACTCCGAAATTGTGCGGGGCCGCGGTAGTGTGCGTGTGCCATATAAGGAGTGGGCGGTTCAGGCAGAGAAAAGAAAAAAACCGGGAGAAAGCGACCGTACTTGTGCGCGTCGTACTAATGTGTGGGGTCCACATTAGCGCGTGGGAAGGCTAAGTGGCGCACTGCTGAGCACAAAAAAGAACAGAGCTGTAGTACAACAGTGAAGACACTGACCAATGGTGCAGGGGCCATGGGTTCAATCCCCCATTGTGTGCAACAAAAGCTGTTGTCTGAGGCAATAATTGTAATGGGTTAAAGTGCTGTAGGAGGCATATTAATTTTGTGCGGCATAAGGCGGCGCACTGTTAATTTTGGGCGACATTAGGCGGTGTGCTGTTAGGTGTGGGCGTCATAAGGCGTAGCACTGTAAATAGTGGGCATTAGGCGGCGCGCTGTTAAGTTTGTGCGGTTTGGGCGGCAGAAGGCGGTGCGCTGCTACGTCATGAAGGCCTAAGGCAGTGCGGCAATGTTCAAACACAGGAATAGAGCAACAGCACAATGGTTAAGACACTGACCAATGGTGCAGGGTTCAGGGGTTCAATTGCTCACAGTGCCCAGTGAACAAGGCTGGCTGAGGCATAACGTATTATGAGGATGAGTGCTGTAGGAGGTATATTAGTTCTATTTTATTTATCAGTACTAGCAAACTCACTCTCAAAGCGTGTTAACATAAGGCGGCCCATACGGCACATGTTAAAGTTCACTGTCCGCCAAGGCACCCTAGAATGTCCCCTATAGGTCACCATATATGTTGCATCACAGAATAATGTATAGGGCACCTTATATGGACGGCAACCATAAGGTGCCCTATAGGGCGCCCTATAAAGCACCCTCAGCGGCACCTTTTGGGTACAGTACGCTGCGGGTGTTTTTGCTGGCATCAACATATGTACATTAAATAAAAAAAACTTTGGACAACCCTAGCAAATTACCCCACTGTGGGTTTGAACCCATGACCTCTGGCTTCTCAGGCAGTGAAGTAACCATTGGGCTACAGCTCTATAGCTGCCAGCAAGCCCCTGGCTGGCTGCAGAGAGCCTGCATGTCAACAGTCTGCTGTGGTAGCCAGGATAGGGTTAGGCCACCCGTACCCATGATGCACTGCACATGCAAATCAGCTGTCCACAGATGAACACAAGATGGGGAATGCACCCCAACAGCTCCCCGGCGTGGTAGGGGGAAGTGGCCGTATGCACCCACACAGCACCTCGTCCTGGTAGGGGGTACTGACCGGGTGTTTTACTGGCACAGAGTAGCTAGACACCGTCACATTGTGCGGGTACTGTGCTCACCCTGAGGGTGTGAAGAGGCGCCCAGGACCAGGTCCACAACACCCTCCATGGATGAAAGAGGCCATGCCAGAGCTCCACAGCAGTATTAATCTGTGAGATAGGTAGTTTCTGCAGAAACACCTTGGATATCACTTTCTGTCTTAGTCAGGGGAACCCCCTATGGACACCTAGGTGGGCTATGTACCACCACCTAAGGTTGAAAAACAGGGTCTCCTATCAACAGATCCACATTCTAGCTCCCTGCAATGGTGGCAGTAAAGTGGACCCCTATCAACCCTGGTCCTGCTGGGGAAACAGACACCCTACAGGGCAGTCAAAGCAGCTCTATACACCTCCATAACACAATATCAGACAGACATTAGGCCTGGATATGCTAAGCTGCACCCCACCACTATCTGATATTCTCCTGCAGCAAGCCTTCAGCCGCTGCACCCTGCAAGGTGCTCCATCACGACACAGACCAGCTGAAAACAGTCTGCTAGCTAGTCCTGGTGGAAATGAATGCACCCAGAACTGGGATGGTAGTGCACACCAGCAGATAAGTCAGTGACTGGGCCCCAAAAAGAAACCCATATATATCACATGAGATAAATACTATATAGCACCATGGGGTGCCTAGACATGCTGTGGTCACTGCACAGTCAGGGTGAGAGTGATCCCCCAGCAGGACAGAAAGAGGTCACCCTGTCTGTGTAGGTGGTGGCCGGCCACGACAATGTCCCAGGCAGTGCCCTATGCCCTGTGCAGATGCATCCTGGCCAGCCCACCCTGTCTGAGCTATACCCATACCACCTTGCTGCTCATTATGCACATTGGCAGGCCAATAATGGCAACAGTGCTGGCAGTGTGGGCTGTGGAAGGTGTTTGCAGCCAACACACACTGTATAGACCAGGGGTGGGCAATCTCGGTCCTGGAGGGCCGCAGACCAGTCAGATTGGCAGGATATCTGTAATGCATATATATCGCATGCTTATTTATTAGGGATATCCCGAAAACCTGACTGGTCTGCGGCCCTCCAGGACCGAGATTGCCCACCCCTGGTATAGACAGACACACACTCCCACACGTATGCCAGCATTGTGCTACTATAGAGGAGTTTATCAGCCTTGCCCACCACACCAGTCCTGGGCACAGCACAGGCATGGATATGGTACGCAATACTGTTGGGGGTCAATCCCCAGGGTGGTGACCACTGTCAGAGGCCAGACCTGAAGCACACACCGCAGACATCAGAAAGATTGTTATGATGGAGCGCAAAGAGCAAACTGTGCTTAACATAGGAATGTCTATCTGCCAGTACTCATAGCAAACGTTTGAGAGCTGTGTACCGTATACCCAGGTGTAGGGTGGCATTGCTAAGGTATGCAGGTGCTAGTATTGGGAGATGCACGCAGGGCCCAATGTCCTGCCTCTCCAGGAGGCATTAGCCAATGGGGCCTGTGGGTGTGTCTGCCCCTGTTGGCTGCTGCTTTACGGCAGAGGTTCCCAACTCCAGTTCTGGTGTGCCTAACACTGTTCGGGTTTTCCTGCTGTCCCTCATGAATATGCATGAGCTACATATACATGCCATGGGGGTGGTGCATAGATATGCAGCACAGGCATTTGTATTAGAGGCAGCATGGAACCTGAATGGTGTGTGGTCCTCCAGGACTGCATTTCGGAGACTCTGCTCTAGGTAATGCCCCTGTTCATGGTGTCTGTGCTCGGTGTGTGGTAAAAGATAGGCGTATTACCAATGCGTATGCCCTCAGCAATAAAGGTTTGTCCTTACTATCACGGTTTAGTTGTGGGAAAAATATGTGGACAGGATTGGCAGTAGCCCCAGCTGGGCTTTGAACCTGTGACCTTCTGTTCTTGCACACATTGTCTGTGTGCACTGCACCACTGTGTTGCCACAGGTTGGCTGAATTCCCTGGGAGGTCCATGACTGTACATCCAACAGGGCCTGTCTGTTGCAGTGGACGGTGCCATCCTGCACATGGCTAGGCCACTGTCTTCTGTGGCTAGCAGCCACTGCCCCTCCACCACCTGTACCCTTCCGCCAACATGCTGGCATGTCCTTATCGTAGTAAAACCATATGACCTGATTGAGTTGTGGCACTCCAGGCCTGCATTTGGGGGACTCGGCTGTAGGTAATGCCCATTGTTATGGTGTGTGAGCGGTGTAGGGTAAAATATGGGTGTTTGCAACATGCTTATGTTCTCTGCAATAAAGGAGTGTCTTTACTATCTCTGTTTAGTGGTGGGTAAAATATGGGGACAGGGCTGGCAGGTGCCCCAGCTGGGATTTGAACCTGTGACTCTCTGGTCTTAGAGATACTGGCTCTGTCTGCTGCACCACACTGTGGCCACAGAGATAGTGCAGTCCCTGGAGATAGGAAACCTGGCAAGAAGGAGTCGGAAGCCATGCTCTGCACATTTTTACGGTGGGCTCGTTCACCTTGTCTGGGGACAAAAGTGCAAATACACCACAAAAATGCCTGCAAAAAAAGGGGGAAAAAAGATAGCCAAGCTGGGCAACAGTGTTATTAATGGGCAACCATACAAAACACTCCAAGGAAAGCTCCAATAGCAAGAAATGATTTTTGGAAGGGTCTCCACTCCGTAGACCCTTCCAAAATTCATTTCTAATTTTATGGAGCTTTCCAGGGAGTGTTTATTGTTGTTGCCCATTAATATCACTGTTGCCCAGCTGAATTACTATTTTTAATATTTTTGTTGTGGTCATTTTCGCTTTTTATTTGCACTTTTGTTCTGTGCACATGTATCACACTGCTCACGTTTTGTAGGTTTCCCAGGTTTTCCTGTACATTGCTGACGTAAATGGTTTCTCTTCCCTTTAAATGCCCTCTACCGCGAGTGTTTCAATCGCGGTATTTTTTACTTGTATATTCGGCCCCGTAAATGTGCGAGGAGCCTCTCCCCTCCCCTTCCCCGCCCATTGCAGCCGTCTCTCCGCCCCTCGGGAGCCTTCCTCCGCCCTCCGTTAGCCTTTCCACGCCTCTATCGGACATTTGCGGGCCCGTACTTGTGCGGGGCCCGTTAGTGTGCGGGGGTGATGCGCACGTGTGCGGGGCACCTAAGAGCACTTAAGTGCTGCTTTCCGTGCGCTATTGCGCGGATGCACAATTGTGCGGTGTTTAGTAAACATACCCCTATATCTGCAAAAGTCAATGATGGAAAAACTCCATAATATCAAGAAAGACAAAACCTTGAGCCAATGGTGGTACAGATCACCAGTTGCTGGTTTGCAAGCCCAGCCAGCTACCCACCATTTTAACATGTTATGATCTTGAAAATATACCACCGGAATTATAGGAATGCCTGTGAAATCAATTTGCCATTTTGGACACAAATGACAGAGCACCAGAAGAATTATAGGATGACATCAAGAAAGTTGTGCTCGAAGAAAGTGTCAGATCAAGGGTCCCATCAAGGCCAGTTATCCCGTTTCCAGCCATGGCCATTCAGGTCTCAAGTATCTGTTGGGTTTCCAAAGGTATACAGTTGACACCTTTGTATTTTAGGTATGTGGTATATAATATCTTAAGAAATATTCCAACTGTATGTCATCATAATATTTTATATGTTCAAAGGTAATACAACAATAAAAAGATATCTGTGCAAATTAGATAGAATGATTTCTGGAAAAAAATGTATGTCCTGGACAGGATTAATGGCACCCTTCACTAATATTTGGTTGCACAACCCTTGGCAGTGACAACAACCTACAAATGTTTCTTGTAGCCATCTATAGGTTTCGTATCTGTCTGCTGGTAGTTTCTCCCACTCTTCAACAGCGATTTGTTCCAGCATATGAATGTTTCCAGGATTCCTTTTACCAATGGCAGATTTCAGCTCTTTACAAAGGTTCTTGATCAGACTGAGATTGGGACTCACTGCTGGCCAGTTTAAAACAGTCCATTTGTTTAACCATTCTTTTGCACTTTTGGATGCATGTTTTGGGTCATTGTCCTGCTGGAGGACTCACGTCCTTCGACCCAGGCCTAGCTTTCTGATACTAGGTAGCACGTTTTTCTCCAAAATACCTTGGTAGACCTTTGACTTCATGATTCCTTTAATATATTCTGGCCTTCAGTTCTTGAGACAGCAAAACAGCCCCACATCATTATATAATCTCTACCATATTTAACTGTAGGAAGCTTCATTTCTTCACCTGTAAATGCATCGCTGGTCTGCATTGCCAAAGAACTCAAGTTTAGTTTCATCTGTCCACAGAATATTTTCACAGAAAGATTGTGGTTTCTCAAGGTTGGTTTGGGTAAAGATCAGGTGTGCCTTTTGTCTTCGCCCATGAAGTCCTTTGTTTTTTCACAGCGTATGGTGTGGGTTAAAATTACCACTCCAGATTGCTCCAGGACAGCCTTAAGCTCATTGGATGTTGTATATGGTGCTTTTCCAACAGTTCACACTAACCTGCAAAGACTTTTTGGATTAATTTTCCACGTCTCACCACGTCCTGTGAGGTTCTTGACAGTTCCATGAACAGAAAATGTCTTCATAGCATTGTGAGCAGGAATCCCAAGGTCTTTGGAGATGGCCTTGCACCTCCCTGAAGTTTGATATTTGGTGATAATGGCTTTTCTGATGGTCTCAGGCAGCTCTTTTGTCTTCACCATTGTGAAAATGGAACAGGGAGTGAATGTGGTCATTATGAACATTAGAGCCATCATTCATTGGTTGATTCAAGTCATGTGAGTACTGACAATTTATCACAGGTGTGTCTAATTTTACTGCAATGGGAATGTGGTTCTGTTCAAACTGATTTGAATTGTTTATAAAGGTGCTAATAATCATGTCCTGGCAATGTCCCAGTTTTTGTATTATTTCCTACTATTTCCTTTGTAAACTGGTCTTGTTTTATTTGATTCTTTTATGTGTCAAATATGTGTGCATATATAGTCCAAAGCCATTTCACTAGCCACTTTCTTTAAGGAGATATTGGACATTAAGAGGTTGACTGCAAGGGTGCCAATAATGTTAACCACAACTGTACATATTCCATGCTGCTTGTTCCAGGGGTAAGCAGTGGATTTCCCGTCCTCTTTAATAATGGTTTATGGACTTTTCCTTCATGAACTCATCCAAACCTGTTTTGAACCCAGTTATATTAACAGCTTTTACTACATCCTCCAGTAACAAATTCCAGAGTTTGATTACTCGCTGAATGAAAGAATATTTTCTCTGAAAAATGTGCCATATTGTAGCTTCATTGCATGTCCTCTAGTCTTCCTTCTTTTTGATGGAGTAAACAACCAATCAATGTTTACCCATTCCACTCCTTTCATTATTGTATAGACCTCTATCATATCTCCCCTCAGCCATCTCTTTTCCAAGCTGAAGAGCCCTAACCTTTTAAGCCTTGCTTCATAAGGATATCCTTCCATTCCCTTTAACATTTTGGTCGCTCTTCTCTGTACCTTTTCCAATTCTGCTATATCCTTTTTAAGGTATGGTGACCAGAACTGAACACAATATATATAAATGTTAAGTAGTAGTAGTAGACTCCTAGCATCCTATTTGCTTTCTTGGCCACGGCTCCACACTGGGCAGAGGGTTTCAATGTATTATTCACAATGACACCTAGATCCTTTTCCTGAGTGGTGGTTCCTAATGTGAAACCTTGCATTGTGTAACTGTAGGTTGGGTAGTAGTTCCCTACATGCATAACTTTGCACTTGTCCACATTAAATTTCATCTGCCGTTTGGATGCTCAGTTTCCCAATTTTTTGCAATCCTCTTGTGTTTTAATACCTTTGAAAAATTTGGTATTGTCTACATTCCCATTTCCAGATCATTTATAAATATGTTAAAAAACAGCAGGCCCAGCAATGAACCCTGAGGTATTCCATTATTTACCTTTTTTCATCAAGAAAATTGGCAATTTAGCCCTACTCTCTGTTTTCTATCTTTTAACCAGTTCCTAATCCACAATAGTACACTGCTTCCTATCCCGTGACTTTTTAATTTCCGCAAGAGTTTCTTATGAGGGATCTTGTCAAAGGCTTTCTGAAAAAATCAGCCGGCTCACCTTTAGAAACATAGAAACCTAATGGCAGAAAAAGACCACTTGGCCTATCTAGTCTGCTCTTCCATACCGACTACAACAGTCCCCTCTTTTCCTGTAGAGATCCTCTGTGTTTTTCCCATGCTTTTTTTGAATTCAGATACTGTCCTTATCTCTGTCACTTCTACTGGGAGACTATTCCATGCATCTACCACTCTTTCCATAATGACATATTTCCTCATATTACTCCTGAGTCTATCCCCTTTCACTCTCATCCTATGTCCCCTCGAAGCAGAGCTTGCTTACAATCGAAAGAGGCTCTCCTCTTGTGCATTTATGCCATGGAAAAATTTAAACATCTATATCATATCTCCTTTATCCTGCCTTTCCTCTAAAAGTATACATATTAAGATCCTTAAGTATGTCCTCATATGCTTTATAATGAAGACCACTAACTATTTTAATAGCCACCCTCTGCACCAACTCCAACCTGTTTATATCCTTTTGAAGGTGTGGTCTCCAGAACTGCACACAATACTCCAAATGAGGTCAAACTAAGACCTATACAGAGGCACTATCACCTCATTTTTACTGCTGGCCATTCCTCTCCCTATGCACCCAAGCATCCTTCTAGCTTTCGTCTTCACCTTTTCTAGCTGTTTAGCTACTTTAAGATCATCAGACACAATCACGCCCAGGTTCCGCTCATCTTTTGTGGACAGAAGTACTTCCCCCCCCCTACACACTGGACCGCTGCTTTGGATTTTTGCAGTCCAAATGCATAACCTTGCATTTTTTAGCATTAATTCTCAGCTACCAAATTCTAGACCATTCTTCTACCTGTTTATTCACACCTTCAAAAAGAATGTAAGGGATTAGTGAGATAGGACTTTCCATGGCTAAATCCATGTTGGTTTTCTGCCATTAAACCATAATTATCTACATGTTCAGTAATTTTGTCCTTTATAATGGTATCTACCATTTTGCTCTGCACAGACGTCAAGTTCAACGGTCTGTAGTTTCCTGGATTATCCCTGGAACGTTTTTTAAAACATTTCTACTTCTTTTAATTTGTACACTGCTCTTTACCAAGGACTCTGAAGACCTAAAAGCACAGTTACTCACCTGTAACAGGTGTTCTCCGGGGACAGCAGGAATGAGTCCTTACTTATGGGTGATGTCGGTGCCAACGAAGCACGTGTGGAAGCATTTCACCAGCTTTCAAAGAAAGCCTTTGGGAGATGCACCACACATGAGCAGTCCCCTTCCCACCCAAGGGTGCCATCTTGCCTCAGTCTAATGACATAGCTAAGACAGCAAAAATTAAAATATGGTAAAGAAGCATCTCCAAGGGGACGGTTGTGAGGACTGATTCCTGCTGTCCCCAGAGAACAGCTGTTACAGGGGAGTAACTATGCTTTCTCCAAGAACAAGAATGAACTCAGTCCTCAACTCCCCAGCTACAGGCTACTGAGAACCTGTAAAAATGCCACAGTGGCCTGCAAAGGGTGAGCCGTGAGCTGCAGCAGTTGAGTCCCAACTGGGAAACTCTCGCAAGACCCAAGTGTCCAGCATGCCACCAACACTCTGTTAGCATGAACACAGAAGGATTGGAGTGCAGGAGTTGTCTACACCCCAAATAGATTATGAAGTATAGTCTGTTCAAAGGTGCAGTCCTTTTAGGATTCCCTCTCCAGGCAATAGTGAGCTGCAAAGGTATGGACTGAAGACCTGGTGGAGGCCCGGCAGATTTTCGTCACAGGTATGGAACGCAGATTTGATATGGAAGTGGCCATGGCCTTGACACAGTGCGCCGTGACCCACTGGACTAGTGGGATCACAGCCAACTCATAGGCGAGGGCAATGCAGTCCGCCACCCAAGTGGACAGAGTTTGCTTAGTCACTGGGAGACCCAGTCGACTGTGGTCATAGGATCCAAAAGGCTGAGGCTGAGGCAAATAGGACAGGGCTCTTTTACAATCCAAAGTATGGAGGACAGTCTCCAACGTATTGGCGTGAGGCCTCAGGAAGAAGTTGGGGAGTACCACCTCCTGATTGAGGTGGAAGGGGGACACCCCCTTTGGCAAAAACTTGGGGTGTGTGTGGAGCACCACTCTGTTCTTGTAGAACCTCATGTAAGGAGGCTCTGCCATCAGAGCCCGGAGTTTGCTGACCCTGCAAGCTGACATGAGTGCCATGAGCAAGATGACCTTCCAGGAGAGGCTGTTTGTGGCTTTTTAAATTAATAGCTCTCTGCCTGGGAGCTCTTAAAAGGGTTTTGGTACATTTTTAAAACAAAGTTACATTCTTTTTGGTGCTTTAGTTTAAAAGGAGAAATATTTTCTTTAGTGGGGTAGGTTTAAAACTCTGCTTTAGTATCTTTCTCAGCTCTATGAAGCTACTGACACCTAATTAGGTGTTAGTTCCTTCTCACCCCCCCCCAATTCCCACCCACCCCTAGTGAGCAGTCTTGCTTTATTTATTTATTTATTTATTTTATTTATTTTACATTTCTTATATACCGCACTATTTGCGATCAGCGCGGTTTACATACAACAAACAGTATCCGACAATAAACAAGAGTCAGGTCATTACAATGGTCATTACAATAGGGCGCCTCCCCAATTAACTACACACAGGGACTTGGAACAGCACATTTTAAACATACTTAAAGAGATTTAACTGCTTTTTCTTTGACAGGACAGCTGGGAAACCGGCTGGTACTTTGGTACATCTCTCTCTTTTGTTTTAACAGATACCTAAGCTCCACGAACTGAACAATGGCTGGGAAAAATCGTATCGCTAAAGCTGTTGCCCCCATTACAGCTTCTGCCTCTGTCCAGACAGATGTACCAATGCCAGTTGAAGGACTGGTTCCATGTGCAGGATGCCTGCATACTGAATCTCTCAGGAAGCAAGTGGAGGAACTCAGAGAGGAGGTGGCAAGGCTGAGGAGCATTCAAAACAGTGAGAAGTACATTGATGAGATGCTTCTTGCAACATCCAAACTTTCCAACAGAGGAGAAGATGGGTGTCTACAGAATGACGAAGGTTGGACACAAGTCACCAGGGCCTGCAGAATCACCAATCCAATTCTCCAGCCCTTGAATTGAAGAACCATTATGCAGCCCTGGAAGTGGAGGAGGTGAAAGCATCCCTGGAAAGGGAAAAACCAGAGCTCAAGTACCCCAAAGTTGCAGAATCAGTGACCACAAGGAAGCGAAGTGTAGTGGTGGTTGGTGACTCTCTTCTAAGGGGTACTGAGGCGTCCATCTGCCAACCAGACTTGATGTCCAAAGAGGTATGCTGTCTGCCAGGTGCCAAAATCTGAGATGTTACGGATAGGGTAGGAAGAAGGGGAGGAGGAGTGGCACTATATGTAAAAAATAATATTAAAGCTTTGGAATTAAAATGCTTAAAAGGGAGAGAGGAGGCACTGTGGATTAAACTTGAAAGAGGAAAAGAGAAATCTATTTGCATTGGCATGATATACAGACCTCCCTCACAAGAGGAAGAGGTGGATGGAGAGTTAATTAAAGACATATGCAGCATTGCTAGGAAAGGGGAAGTGCTACTGATAGGAGATTTTAATATGCCAGATGTTGACTGGCACATTCCTGCTGCAGTATCATCTAGAAGTAAGGAGATCCTGGATTCTCTACAGGGAGAACTATTCAGTCAACAGACCCCACACGTGAAGGTGCCATACTGGACTTGGTGCTTACCAATGGTGAAAGTGTTTCTGATGTTATAATGGGAGATTATTTTGCATCCAGTGATCACCAGATTTCTTTGACTGGGTGACCAGGGAGTTGGACCGAGGAAGAGCCCTAGATGTGGTGTATTTAGATTTCAGTAAAGCCTTTGACACCGTTCCTCACTGGCGACTTATAAACAAACTGAGCACCCTATGGAAGGACCCTAAAGTTACTGCTTGGGTTAGAAATTGGTTGAGTGAGAGGCAACATAGGGTACAGGTAAATAGAGTTCACTCTGAGGAGAAGGAGGTTACCAGTGGTGTGCCCCAGGGATCTGTCCTTGGTCTGATTATTTTTAATATCTTTGTTAGTGATATAGCCGAAGGGCTGTCGGGTAAGGTTTGCCTCTTTGCGGATGATACCAAAATCTGCAATAGAGTAGACACTCAGGAAGATGTAGATAACATTAGGAGGGATCTAGCTAAGCTTGAAGAATGGTCTAGGATTTGGCAGCTGGGATTTAATGTAAAAAAAATGCAAGGTCATGTATTTGGGCTGCAGCAATCCAAGGGAGCGATATAGTATAGGGGGTGAAGTACTTTTGTCCACTAAAGAAGAGCGGGACCTCGGCGTGGTTGTGTCCGATGATCTCAAAGTAGCTAAATAGGTAGAAAAGGCGACAGCAAAAGCTAGAAGGATGCTTGGGTGCATGGGGAGAGGAATGGCTAGCAGAAAAAAGGAGGTGATAGTGCCTCTGTATAAGTCTTTGGTGCTACCTCATTTGGAGTACTGTGTGCAATTCTGGAGACTGCACCTTCAAAAGAATATAAACAGGATGGAGTCAGTACAGAGGGTGGGCACTAAAATGGTTAGTGGTCTTCATTATAAAACATATGATGACAGACTTAAGGAACTTAATATGTACACCTTAGAGGAAAGGCGGTATAGAGGTGATATGATTGAGATGTTTAAATACCTCCACGGCATAAATGTACAGGGGGAGAGCCTCTTTCAATTGAAAGCAAGTTCTGCTATGAGGGGACATGGGATGAGGGTGAAAGGGGATAGATTCAGGAGTGATATGCGGAAATATTTCTTTATGGAAAGAGTGGTGGATCCATGGAATAGTCTCCCAGTGGAGGTGGTAGAAATGAGGACAGTATCTGAATTCAAAAAAGCATGGGACAAACACAGAGGATCTGTAAAGGAAAAAAGGGGATTGTTGTAGTTCTTGATCTGGCAGGACAGACTAGATAGGCCATGTGGTCTTTTTCTGTCTTCAAACAGTGGCTTAGTGAGTTGTGAGAGCACGACATTGAGATCCCACTCTGCCATCGGTGGGTGGACAAAGGATTGGATAGCATAAGGCCCCACAGGAACCAAGATACCAGGGGCTGAGCCGAGAGGTGTTTTCCCCTCAACTGAATGGTGGTGTGCTGTGATAGCGCTCATATGCACCCTGTCTGAGTTGAAGTTCAGTCCCACCAGTGACAGATGGAGCAGGTACTGGAGCACCATCTGCACCGAGCAGGAGAACAGGTTTGCCACTTGAAGGTATACACCCTTCTCGTGGAAGCCTTTCGGGAGGCCAGAAGGACCTCTTCCACATCCTGTGGGAGGCTGAAGTGAGATAACACTATTCTTTCAGCAGCAAAGCTTTGAGTGACAGGGACCCCAGGTTGGGGTGCAGGAGAGAGCCCTCCTCCTGTGAGAGCAGGTCTGGGACACGGCCCAGGGGAATCAGCGACTCTGCCACCAGGGAGAGAAGCAGTGGGAATTAAGGTTGTCTGGGCTACAGGGAGGCCATCAGTATCAATGATACTGGGCCTTGAAGAAGTATCAATGATGTCGTGCTGGGCCTTGAAGAAGATCTTGGCATCCAGTGGTGTCGGTGGGAATGTGTAGAAGAGGCCTTCAGTCCACTGCATGAGGAATGCATCTGCAGCCACTCGGGATGGATGTGGCTGTTGGGAGCAGAAGTGGGACAACTGTGTGTTGTCTGGGCTGGTGAACAGGTCCAATAGGGGGACGCCCCAGAGTCGAAACAGTCGTAAAGCCACTCTGGGATCCAGGCACCACTCGTGCCGCTGAAGGACTCTGCTCAGCTTGTCCTGGCCTGGGAGGTAGACTGCCCTCAGGAGCATCTTGTTGCACTTTGTATATGAGCAGAAGGCTACCGCCTCTTGGCTGTCAGTTTGGACTAGCACCGAGTAGTTTTGCAGTTTGTGGCGGAAGGCTCATAGTGCTGGAAATATCATCCGGAGCTCCACAAGATTGATCTGCAGCTGGGATTCCATCTGGGACCAGTTGCCTTGTGTGTGGAAGTCCCCGCAGTGAGCCCCGCAACCCATCAAGAAGATGTACATAGTAAGGACCCTCTGGGAGGTGGGTGCCTGGAAGGGTATTCCAGCCTGGAGGTGGCAGGGATTCTGCCACCAGTCGAGGGAGTCCGCCACCCTATCCCGAAGCCTGCCCTTTGGCTTGTGTCCACTGAGAGCAGGGACACCACTGGGCAGTCCTCATATGAAGGTGGGTGTATGGGGTCACATGGACCATGGAGGCCATGTGGCCCAGCAGGTGAAGGAGAAGATGAGTGGGTAATGTCTGGTGGTGCTGTACCTCTGTGGCTAGCCTCCTGAGATGTTCTGCCCTCTCCTGAGGGAGGAAGATCTTTGCTTGGAGGGTGTCTAGCTGAGCCCTTATAAACTCTAGGTACTGAGTAGGGGCGAGGTGTGACTTGAGATAGTTGATGATGAACCCCAGGTGCTGCAGGGCGTGGATGGTGCGCCCATTGGCATGATGCACCTCTGCAGCTGTGCCCCCCCCCCCCCATGAGCCAATCATCCAGGTAGGGAAAGATGACGGCCCCTTTGAGATGAAGGTGGGCTGCTACCACTGCTAGGCACTTGGTGAAGACCCTTGGCTATGATGCCAGACCAAAGGGTAGCACCCTGAATTGGTAATGGCCTCCTCCCACCTTGAAGTGGAGGTACATTCGATAGCTGGGATGGATCAGGATGTGTGTATAAGCATCCTTCAGGTCTAAGGAGCATAGTCAGTCTCCCTGCTGGAGGTAGGGCAGCAGTGTTCCAAGGGAGAGCATCTTCAACTTCTCCCTCACCAGGAATCTGTTCAAGTCCCACAGGTCCTGGATGTGCCTGAAGCCCCCTGTTCACTTGGGAACAAGGAAATACCTAGAGTAAAAGCCCTTGCCCCATAGATGTTTGAGGACTAGCTCTAACGCCTGTCCTCGAGGAGATCTGCGAGCTCGGTGAAGAGCAGAGTCTAGTGAAGGAGAGGTCTTACTTTATCTTTATCTTTATTAAAATTTGATATACTGCTTGGGCAATAGCATTAAGCGGTGTACAGTTAAAAAATAATTTGCACCATAAACCAGGAAAAGAACGCCAAAGTTAGACAGGAAAGAAGTAAAGAAAAGAAATAGACAGCTCACAAGAAATTATACAAACAATAAATCATAATAAATTACATGTAATTGACATTGACAAACTAACATCAAATCATACCAATAATCATAAAAGATAATGTAACTAACCAATAGACAACATATAGGTTGGAACATACAGACAGATCAGTTGGGGGGAGCTTCAGAGGGCAAGTCAAAGGCTTTCTGAAAGAGGTAGGTTTTAAGGGACAATTTAAACTGATGGTAGGAGGATTCTAAGCGCAGTGAGGTAGGTAACATGTTCCAAAGTGAGGGGCCAAGGAAAAACCAGGCTGAGTGCCGCGTCTGCTCCAGACGGGCTTGTGATGGTGAAGGAAGGGACAGTCGATTTGTATGAGTAGAACGGAGCAGTCGGTGAGGAGTGTAACGTGAAATGCAGTCAGCCAAGTAACGGGGGGTACAGGTGTAAATGGTCCGGTGGAGGAGGATCAAAAAAACTTATAGTGAAAACGGTACTGGAGAGGAAGCCAATGTAATCTGAGTAAAACTGGGGTGATATGATCGAATTTACTGGAAAAGGTAACAAGACGTGCTGCGGCATTCTGAATGCGTTGCAGCCGCTGAAGGCAATACTTAGGAAGGTTGGCCAAATACACATTACAGTAATCCAATCTATTGATAACTAAGGCAATGACAAGGGTAATGAGAGAACTGGGAGGCAAAACAGACCGGACAGCCCTAATCTGCCGTAGAGCAGAGAAGGAGGAACAAGAGACCTTGGAAATGTGCTCAGAGAAGGTTAGGGAGGAATCTAAGGTTACACCTAGATACCGAATGGAAGAGGTAAGGGGAATGTTGGATGAGCCAATGGAAGGTGTAAGAGTAGGGCACGCACCACTGAGAGAGATCCACATTGCTGAGGATTTGGCAGGATTGAGATGCAGAAAATTTTCTGATAACCAAGAGGCAATGCGGGAGAGACATAGGTTCAGCTGTGTAATGTCAGGGGAGAGGGGTGAGGTATGGAATAAGAGAAACTATATCGTCGGCATATAAGTAAGATGAGATTGCGTACTGTTGAATAATTAGAGGCAGAGGAGCAAGAAAAATATTGAACAGTAAGGGGGAGAGAACTGAACCCTGTGGAACACCACAAGTGAGGGGGAAATTGGACGAAGATTGACCATCTATATGAACTGAGAAGGAACGGGATGCAAGAAAAGAATGAAACCAACACCAAACAGTACCCCGGAGACCGATATCAGAAAGCCGAGAAAGAAGAGTATGATGATCAACTAAATCAAATGCAGCGGACAAGTCAAGAGATATAAGAAGAGTGATATCACCGCGATCGTGGGATGTGTGTAATTCATTAAGAAGAGCCAGCAGCACAGTCTCTGTGCTGTGCCCCTGGCGGAAACCGGCCTGACGCGGATGAAGGGCATTAGTAGCTTCAACGTGGGAGCTAAGTTGAGAAAAAGCACAGCGTTCAATGAGTTTTGCGAGGAATGGTAGATTGGATACTGGGCGCCAATGTGAAAGAATGGTTGGGTCTAAAGATGGTTGCTTCAGTAATGGATGGAGAATTGCCGATTTCCAAGATGATGGAAAGTGACCAGAGGAAAAGCTGGAATTGATAATGGTGGTAATAACTGGAACTAGTTCAAGGGAAGGCTCTAAAAGCCATCGGGAGGGAACAGGGTCAAGAGTACAAGTAGTTTTCCTGGCAGCAGAGAGAAAAGTAAGCACCTCTGCTGCAAGAACAGGCTGGAAAGATGACCAGGTATGGGTACAGATAGGGTCAGTGGAAGCAGCAATGGTGAGTGGAAAAGCAGATATGGAGGTGGAGGAGGGGCTAGGGACTACAGCAGGAAAGGTGGGGAGAGGAGGAGGGGGAGGCAGCGTAGAAAAAGAAGCGCGAAGAGCCGAGACTTTATCAGAGAAAAAAACAGCAAGAGCTTGAGGATCTGGGGTCATAAGAACCTTAGAGTTTTTGGATTTAGTAGATGAAAGTGTCCGTAGAATACTAAATAGTTGGCGGGAAGAACTGGCTGCGGCTGCAATTTGGGCTGAATAGAAAGCTGACCGGGCAGCTTGGGTAGCTGAGCGGTATTCAGAGGCAAGCTGTTTAAACCGAAGGTGGAACTCAAGTGAGGGCTGGCGAATCCAGTGACGTTGAGCCTGGCGAAGCTGAGAGCGTAATAAGTGCAAAGTAGGATGGTACCAGGGTGATGGGGAGACCCTTGACGGCCTTGAAATCGAGTGAAGAGGGGCTAGACTATCAAGAGACTGAGAGAGACATGAATCCCACAGAGTAGCTTGATCGTCAACAGAGCGAGCCGCAAAATCCGAGGGGAAAATTACAGAAGCTGAAGGGAACGCATGGAGTGTTTCAGAGGTGATCTTGCGGCGAAAAATGGGAGCGGAAGAGGAAGCATGAGAATGAACCTTCTGCTCGGAAAAAGAGATTGAGGAGAAGATGCAGTAGTGGTCCGACAATGGAATAGGGAGAGTATTGGGAGGTGAAATCATAGACTGTAAAGATGGCTCTCTTGGGAAGTATGAGGGCAGTGTTCTTGCAGGTGGTGGAGGTAGCCCTTTTGGACCACTTGCAGTACTCAGGAATTGATGGTGACAATGGACTACCTGTGTGCAAACAGAGTCAGACGTGTCCAGGGAGTCAAAAGCTCCCCCCAGGCTGAGTCAGGGACTCAGCCTGGGGGCCTTCTCTTTATGGGGGCCCTGCTCCTGCCTCTTGTGCTATTGGCCTTGCTGAGGGGCCACAAAGGTTTGGAACTGTGAAGCATTACCAAAGCCTTCCTTTGTCCTCAGGAAGAAAGGCTTCTTTCCTGGTGCTTCTTTCGGGGATGAAAAGAGGTCTTTTTAGAGAGTCTGGTCCTCATCAGGAACTCAGTATCTATCTCTGCAGCTTTGTCTGCCATGGGTTTCCGAAAGAGATTCTCTCTGATACAGGGGACATCAATAAGTTTGTCCTGAACCCATGGTTCGAGGTCAGATGACTACAGTCATGCCTGACATTGAGCCCCGATGCCCTTGGCGGACATTCTGGCTGAGGTTTCGAAACAGTTGTAGGCAGCTCATGATAAAATCTTCAAGCTCTCCTTGTCTGCAGAGGCCAAAGCCTTGAACCTCTGGAGCGCTTCTTTGTTGAGGCCTGCCAAGAACACAGAGAGCTTCCTCGCTAGCTCTTAGAGGTACATGCTGATGTACAGTTGATAGGATTGAACTTGGCATGTGAGCATCAAGCCCTGGAAGGCCTTCTGGCCAAGAGCGTTAAGAGTTCAGGCCTCCCTACTGGGGGCACTGAGGAAAGGGTCTTTGGCTCTTGAGCCTGTGCATAGCAGACTCAACGACCATTGAGTTGCGAGGAAGTTGGGTCTTCTGGAACCCAGGACCTTGGCGGATTCGGTACATGGATTTGAGTTGCCTGTTTACAATGGGCACCAACGCCAGTGAGCCCACATACGAAGAAGGAGGCGCTTGAGGGTCGGAGGAACGGGCACCATGAGGGACAGAAGGGCTTCATATGGGGGATCTCCAGTTCTTCCATGTGAGGGTCCTACTCTGCCTCGGTCTTGATGGCAAGTGCCTTAGCCATGTCCCGCACAAAGCCGATGCTGGGGTATCTTTATCTTTATTTGCATACTTACTATACCACCCTTTACCAATGGCATCAGAGCAGTGTACAATAATAAAAAACATAGGCTGCTGAAACAGAAAAATCATGACAGGATAGAATAGAGAGAAAGAGGAAAGCAAAAGAGAGGGACATCAGAGGACAAAACAAAAGACAGGCATAAGCAGGGTCACCGGGTTGGGGGGGAGAAGGGAGCAGGAGGAGGGGGAAGATTGAAAGCGGTGCAGAAAAGGTGGGTCTTTAGCCCAGTCCTGAAAGTTTTATAAGATGGTTCTAAGCGGAGGGTGACGGGAAGTGAGTTCCAGAGTTTTGGACCTTGGAAGAAAAACGCTGAGGAACGAGTGGACTCGAGGTGAGCCTGTGAAGGGGAAGGAAGAGACATGCGGTTCAAGTGAACTGACCTGAGGGAACGGTGAGATGAGTGGAGATGTATTAGACTGGCGAGGTAGAGGGGAACACCGATGTGGATGGTCTTGTGAACATAAGTAAATGGGTAGATGGGTCCGAGGGTATGTGTTGGTGTCACTGGGTGTCCAGGACTCCTCAGTCTCCCAGTCAGACTGGAAGTCCGAGGATGATTCTGAGGCTTTGCAGTCACTGCGGTCAACGTCCGAGCCCAGGGGCCTGGGTCCTCTGGAGGACCTATGATCTGAGCTGTGGGCATTTGCCAGAGAGAACCAGTGACCTGAGGAATGGGACCAGGATCTCATCAGATGCCGATGGGTCTCTCGAGGCCGGTGACACTCGAGGATCGGCTTGATGTCCGGGGAGGCCCTCAATATTGAGGGTCCCAATGTCGGGGCTGATGAACCCGACGAACCAATCATGAACACCCACTACTGGGCCACGAGGGCAGAGATACTGAACTCTAAGGCTGCCAGCCTGGTCTCCATGCTAGTTGGCTCCGCAGCCTTCGTCGCAGATACCGAGGGTTTCAGGTCCAGCATCGGTTCCATCGAGGGAGAGTCCTTGATGAGGATTGCCTCGGGTGTCTGAGGCCAGTTGGCGGGTACTGACAACTCCTTCAGGGGCAGCTTGTGAGGCCACTCCTGCTTTGATCCTTCTGACTGATACCGCACACTGTGGGGCCTGAAGTGGGATTTTCATGCTTTCCTAGACCCACTATCTGAGGCGGTCTTTGAGGACTTCGACTTCTTGCGTTCCACCTCCGGGGATTTCCTCAGAGGAACCGCGACCATGGGACTCCAAGGCAGCCTGGGCTTCACAGGGCATCGAGGTACTGGAGGGGCCCTGGAGCAGGGTGTCGCCGGAGACTACGGTGAGGAGTCAGACTTGTGAAAAAAATTTTCCTGCTCCAGCTGACGGCTTTTAAGGGCATTTAGGGTCACGGTCCTGCAAAGTTTGCAGTCCGAGTCATTGCGTTCCGAACCAAGGTACTGGAGGCAGCAGTCATGCGGATCGGTGAAGGACATCATCTTACCACACCAATCACACTTCTTGAAGCCACTGGAGGCCATCGGAAAAAAGGGAGTCTTGCCACCTGGCAGGGCTCCAAGGTCTTTGGCCAAAAAAGGGCGCAAACGCTGGTCAAGGGATACATCGAAGAAAAATAACAAAAACAAGGGAACGAATACAAGGAGCGATGCCGAGGCAAGCTGGCTCGAGGAAAAAAAGTAACCAAGCAGAGACTGGATAAAACAGTATAAAAACCCATACTTTTTCTGGGGAAAACTGGAGAGACATCCAGAGGGCTCCATGGAAAAAAGGAGACTAAAGCAAGATGGCACCCTTGGGAGGGAAGGGGACCACACATGCGTGGTGTATCTCACAAAGACTTTCTTTGAAAGCTGGGGAGATTCTTCCGTGCGGGCTCCGTTGATGCTGACATCACCCATATGGGAGGACTGACTTCCTGCTTGTTCCCAGAGAAATCAAGTTCTAAAGCAAGCAGCTAATACAAAATATGAGCAAATAAAAACACCCTCTACATTGAATAGTCACTACAAAAAATATACAATTTTCCACAAATTTACAAATTATCCATCCACCAATAAAATAAATATACTGCCCTTACCTTAACCTTACAGTAAATGAAATAACAGCAGATAAAGATCAGCATGGTCCATCTAGCCCAATGAGGTGGCTAGAGTTGTACCCGCTGCTTCATACAGCTTACCCCCCCCCCCCCCCCATATCTTTCATTTAGGGTTGTGCCCACCACTCCATACAGGCTGCCCCTTTCTATGTTTTGCTTTGATTCCATCCATTTGCTATAAGGAAATGCTCTGTGTCTGTCCCATGCTTTTTGAATTATATCAAACCTCATTTCAGGCATCTCACCACCCTTTCAGTGAAAAAGGATTTCCTGAATTGCTTTTGAGTTTACCTCCTTGCAGCTTCATGCCCTCTAGTTCTACAGCTTCCCTGTCTTTGAAAAAGTTTTGTTTATTTATTAATACCCTCTAAGTATTTAAACCTCTGCATCATATTCTTCCTTGTCCCTCCTTTAACTCCTCCTCCTCCAGGGTATACATTTAGGTCTAAAAATTTCTTCTGACTTGTGATGCAGGCCCTATGTTGTATTGGTCACCCTCCTCTGAACCATTTCAAGTCTTTTTATGTCCTTTGCGAGGTACAGTCTCCAGTACTCCCAAGTGAGACCTCACAAATGAAATGAACAGGGGCATTAGTACCTCTTTCCTTCTGCTGGTTATGCCTCACTCTATGCAGCCTATAATCCTTCTGACTTTGATTACTGTCTTGCATATTGTTTCACCACTATCGTCTCTCCTGGTCCTACATCTTGCCCCCATATTGCATACATCTCCTTTGGATTTCTGCATCCCCAGTGCATCTCTCTGCATTTCTTCACATTAAATCTTAATGGCAAGCATTAGACCATTCCCATACTTCCCATAAGCACCACAAAGGTATTTTATAACAGGCTGTCTAGGTGGAGAGGCCAAGTGGGTGCCTATTATAAAATTACCTCAGGGGTCAGATGCATAAAAAGATGTCTGGTGACAAAGTGGCACGCATGTTTACGGAAGCCACATATACTGCAGGCAGGACCTAGGGTGGAGTTTGTCATTTTGTAAACCTATGCACATATGTGCCATGAATGAAGTACTGAAGCCACAATTTTTTTTATTTTTCATTTTGGAGAAGGAAATAAACCACAGGGGATTAAGGAGAATTACTCCCTTCATTTAAAGTCCCTGCCAAATGCACACTTTTTAAATATTTCTTGCATGCCTCAGAGCTGGTGTAACACCTGATAGGGAACTTTCTTGCCCTATATATGACTTCCATTTGTAAAACAGTGAATATGTGTCCAAACCACGCCCCACTGAAATCTTTGTGTGGTGTCTATGGCGACTATGAGAGTTATTTTAGAAGCATCTTCTGGTGTTACTAATTGCACTTACAGGCATAGATTGGAATACGTTTAGATGTGAATTCAGAAATCTGCTATTCACATGTGAAGATCCACATCACACATGGGGGCATGGTTTGGGCATGGCCTGGGCAGACCAAAAATCGACATGCGTATTCCCTATTTTACAAATGGAGGGAAATCCATGTGTACTCCTGCATGCCCTTACACATGTATGGATTTTGCAAACAGTCTCCATGTTTGGCAGAGCCTCCACGAGCCTTCTAAAATGGACCTTTATGTATCTTTATAAAATACTATAGGCAAACCAGCAGAAATTGCAGCTAGATTGCAGCCATGGACATTTACGTCTGTTCTGCAAAAGTATAAATGTTAATGTGCAAAGTATGCATATGAGAACATATTTTATAAACAACATGTGTAAATTGCATCATTGCCGGAGCTCTGCCCAGGTTCCAACCTAGAACATGCCTATATGTGGGTTGCATAAAACTACGTTCCTTCTTATTACCGTGCATCCTTTTATGCATGTGATCATTGGAGACATTTTATAAAATCCTTTTATGCACAAAAGATCTTCTATAAAATTACCTCACAGAAATAATGGGCAATAAAGGAATATTTGAGGGGATATTCAATGGCTGTGGCTAACGCTGATAAAGCGGCTAGCCATCAGTGCTGAACACTGAACACGGATATTCAATGCTGGAATCATATCCAGCTACTGGCAATGAATATCTGGCTTGGCCGGACTGCCAAGACAGGGAGGACTACCAGACTGCTAAGACAGGGAGGAGTGTGGCCTACTGGTTGGGACAAGTTACCTCAGGCCAGAAGCTCAGGGGTTCAAATCCCACTAGAGGACAGCAACCTTGGGCCGGAAGGACTGGGGTTTCTAGTCACACAAGTGCTCCTTGTGGTCTTGGGCAAGCCACTTAACCCTCCTTTGCCCATGTTCCCTGTAAGTATTAGTGTATGTGTCTCATATCCCCTTGTGTTAAATGTATCCCCCAATTGTGTTGTGACCACTTTGATTGAAGGATAAGGTGGTATATAAAACTGTATAAATAAATAAAATCTGGCCAGCAGCAATATTCAGCCAATGGCCAGACTGCAAAGGTGGCTAGAGTTAGGAGAGCCATTTAGCTGTTCAAACTTTAGTCAATTTAGGATAACTGGCTAGTGGCTGAATATCACCTGCTAGCTGGTTATCCCTGGAAGCTCCCTCCACTCTGCTCCCAGAAAGCCCCAATGCTAGCCTGCTGGCCCTGGGGCACTTAGTGGCTGCACCTGGGGCTATTCAACAGCACTAACTGCTAAATGCCTTTGAATATCCCCTCGATTCATTTCAAAAGTAAACAATCATTTTTCAGTCTTCAAAGAAGGACATACTTGTTTCCAAGACAAGGATCATTGGCTTGATGATCACAAAGTGGTCCTGTCCACCCTCCTTCACATTCACAGGTGAAGCCTGATTGGCTTGTGGCATGACAGGTCCCATGCACACACACCTTCTTATGGCACGGTTCACAACCTGGGAGAATCCCAACTTGCAGTAACACCTTCTTAAAATCCTGGAGATCGTTATTGATGTAGAGATTCCGGAGGCAGCCATGGAAGCTGCTGCCATTTTGACTAGGTGACTGGCGTAAAGCTGCAAAATTATTTTTGAGAGGCATACCTGTAAAAGGATTGAGATATAAATATTTCTGTAACAAAATCTTTTCCTTGTTGAGTACTGCAAATTCTTGATTAGATTTTTTCGGGCTGGTAGTGTTCTGTTTCTTTGGACATTAAGTTCAGTTGGAAGCAGCTTCTTTATTGGGTGACAGTACAATGGCTTCACTAGCAACCACCCAAGTTCACCCCTCCAAACCCTACATCTATATCCTTCTCTAAAAGCAGACATCACAGTATGTCTTCAACCTGGGACCACAAACTGTGATGCCCTCTGAAATGAGCGAATGTGGACCCTAAATCTGGCCACCAGGGGTCACTAGTGAATGATAGTGGTATCCCTTTTCTTCTCCCCTTCCCTCTCCCATAGGACTATGTATGCTGCTTCTGTACTATTTTCAATCCTACCTGGCCTGGGAAGCAAAGTCTAGGCCTGGGAATCAAACCCAGATCCTCTATATGGTAATGCACAGCACCAATGAGTTAGCAATCCAGCCCCTTGATCTCATCTTTAGTACTTGACTTTCATCAACATCTACAAAATAACTATCACAACCTGCAAACCTATTCTTAATACTTTAACAAGATGCTGAATTGGTGCTATAGGAAACATTTTTTTTTTAAATATTACATACTACAGCAATTATAGCTGTAAGTGCAGATACTTGGATTTATGAAATAGCTTTAGAAGTATGTGAGACTTCTCCCCAGGAAACACTACCTACATCCTTAGCTCTAGCTGGTATATGGAGCAGAAGCCAGGTATGAGAATCACAATCAGGTCTGCTGTGCAATTTGGCTGTGCCAATGGGCTTGTCCCTGTATCATCTACTGAACAGCAAACATTAGCCATCAACATTTTAGTTCTCGCATGAATTTTATTCAGCTAGTTATCATCTGACTCAATAACACATCCATCTATTAAATGATTTAAGTCTGTTATATCCCATCTTTTAAGAGCAGTAGAACTATCCCTAAAGTGATTGAAAGCACTTGACTTGTGGTTCCAAGTCTTTCTTGACATTGAACATGGAATAATTGCACGCCCATGCATGGCCTTACTGCGCCATGCCCACCAGAATGTACAATGCACTTTGTATACTGAAAAAAAATTGACTAAAAGATGTCTTTATCCTACTTATCCAGCTATATAAGAAATCTCAACTGATTAGAAAATAAGTCACTTTTCACCAGGGGCCTTCGTATTAAGAGTTCAGCCACTAAATGGGAGAAATCCTTTTAAAAACAGAGCTTCAGGACATCATTTAATCTCCAGTCTAGTCACTAGGAGCAAATTACGGTATTGATTTTAAAGCAGTCAATTGAAGTTTGTTCTTTAATAGAAACAGAAATACTATCGTTCCAACAGTCGCAGCAATGGTTAAGAAAAGAATTATGGAAAGACTAACTGCCCTAAGTTTCACCTCTGACCGTGAACCCCTAAACTAATCATTTGCAGTTTGGTTATTTCCAAAGCAGAAGTGCAGCCAAAGCATCTAGAGAGGAACATGTTTTTGTGGTTAACTTTTTCTTACCTCCGACATAAAATGGAGCATCAAAACTAAGTGTAGATTGTTTAGACAAGTTAGTAATGATTTTGGGGCTTCCTCCATCGATAGACAGCGACAAAGTCTGATCCATTGCTATCAACTCCACTATGTGGAAATTTCCATCATTTATTGTCTCAACACTGCAACATAAAAGTGGAATAAACCATCTACTATTGATTTGATCATCTATTCTTCATGTAGTAAGTATAGTTTTAGGGGTATGTTTACTAAGGTGTGCCTGGCAGCGTGCAATTGTGCTGCCAAATTAGCATGGAAACCCATGCTAATTTTAGGGGCATTTGCACTTTTCTCCCTGACAATAGCGCGATGCTAATGGACACCACCACGCTAGCCAGCACATGGGTGCACTTACCACCACCTACTGATGTGCCTAAATGCACATGCTAACTGCGATGCACTGTCAACACCCATATTATGCCAACCCGCCCAGTCTTTGCCCAATCATGCACTGACCAATTAATGTGGGATTTAACTTGTTAGCAAGGTGCCCTTACCGCACGTCAAACCCCGTGCTTCTGGCTCACAAAGTTTAGTAAACATGCCCCTTAGACTTGTTTAAGGACAAGTCGAGAAGAAATCAATATGTGAATTGCATAACATGAGTCTTGGGAGTTACAGTGCAACTTGATGTTTCCCTTCATGAAAGGACAATGTGGCTAATGCATGCACTTTTACAGACTGCTTCCTAAAAGAGTTTCACTTAGAAATGCCTTTGTTTATATATTCTGTATATTCTCCTATTCCCATGTAAACTCTCAGGGCAATCACACATGTGTCACACAGAAGGATGGGATATAGGGTTATGTGGGATAACGCAGGGATAATATAAGAAGATACTGAAAGGTCTTGCAGCTGGGTGTGTTAGGGACAAAAAACAGAACAGAGCAAGACATAGGAAAAGCCCAGAGGATCTTTGATCTAAGAAAATGAGAGTATGGCCAACAACTGTGTAGCTGGTGGTATTACAGTACTTTACGGCTAGATTGAATGGGCTTGGAAGTCTGTATCTGCCACCTGTTTCTGTTAAATATGTGATAAAAAGACAAATGAACTGGAAAATAATGGTTAGCCATTCTATTCTTTTTTCTTGCATTGAGCATCTCAGCCCCTGATAAAAGATACATAAAATATTTGAGAGTTTGCATTAGAAATTTTCTAAAATTTTCTAGCTTTTTCTTTTTCTCTTACTCTCTCTTTATAGTACTGCATACAAACATACAAGTGAACATCAAGGATGTGTCTGCCCACATTAAGAATGTTTGCTTGTATTACTTCTGTTTTACATTTTTCTGCCAAACCACTGATCCATCCCATTGCTCTATGTATACACAATGAAATTCTATGAGGGCAAACGTAGTTACAAAACATTTCCTGATGACCTATTCTAGTTTACTTCAGCTAAAATCAAGTTATGGTGTTGACATTTGCCAGCGTACTGGGAAGAACAGTTCCTCCATGGCACAGATTACTGCAAAGGGTTTTTAAGGGATCTTTAACATATGCTTTGAATCTAACGATGAATGCAAAGATAACATATACCGGAATTATAGTCTTAATATACATGTAGCCAATACACATGTGTTTAGCACATTAGCATGTATGTGTTATATTAATTTGGTGTTTCCACTCTCTTCTGGTACAAGCCTGATCAGTAAGAGTTCCCTCCAAAGTCATATCTATATCTCTCTACATATACAGCAAGACAGATGGACATGTACACAACATACACAGAGCCAAAATTGTGCATTTATGTGTGAATTGTTTTGATTTCCTAACACATTTTCATTGTATTTGACAAACATAATCACTGTTTTTCCATCGGGCTTGTGTTTTCTGGTTTGGTGCTTTTTTCCATTTGGCTTTTCACCTGTAAATGGCGGAGGATGGATACGATCCTGTGGCATAGCTGACACGCACTCGTCCTCGGTAAAGCTCTACTGCGATGTAGTCCTTGTCACCTTTGTACAGGAGAATTCCACTGTCCTCATTTGTGGCAACCTACAGAAAGAACAAGTAAAACATAAAAAATTAATTGTATCCAACAAATAATTTATTTCTGAGCAGACTAGAACTATTACAGTGGGCTGCTTGCCCTATTTCCATTAATGTACTAAGATGTATTATGGCTAGACAAACTAATTATATTTCAGAATAAGTGTTATCACTAAAATAACATTTAGAAATGAGAAGCACAAGGGGAGAGGAAAAACAGAAAGGAAGTACTTGGAGCCAGAAGAGACTGGCAGCTGTGCTTTTTTTTGCCTCTGTGCATGTATTGTGATCAGCAGGAATTCTTGGAACAGCATCAGTCACCCTCTGAGTGATGTCATTCAAGATGGCTGCAGAGAATATTAAAGCATGCCTGTTGGTGGCACACAACTGCAGGCACATGCCCAAAGGGGCATGCCCAAAGGGACATGCCCCTTGGGAGTCTCAGCGGAACCAGAATTGAATAACTCTATGATAACTTGGGCAGCTAGTTTGATTCGTTACTGGGGAATCTTCTAACTGTCCTTTTTGTGGACTTCTGTTTGCAGAGTATGGGGTAAAAGAAGTTTAAAAACAAATCAACTTCAATACCAACTACAAGAATGAGTGCCCCTTTAGATAAACATTTTTCTTTGGTTAAGATACCTGATACAGGTTCCAAAAATTAAAACTGCTTTGTCTCTCAAATCCAGAGCTTCCTTGAGCTCCGGAGGCAGATCCACTTCATTTCCTCTCAAGGCCCCACCTAGTTTCTCCTTAGAAGTAGGAGATCTTGTGCTCTCCTTGCTTCCCAGTGAGAGCATTAAGAGTGGCCTTGTCCAGTCTCCCTCGTTAAGACTTTTGGACATCTGGTTCTCTTCCATTTTCTAAAGCAGTGGTCCCATCCCTAGTTTCTTATGTAGTGTCAGTGTTGGATGTGGTTGAAGAAATTTCCTCAAAATATATTTGGCATGTGGTCACCAGAACTGAGGAGTTGGCTAACAGCTGTGTGACTATACCAGAGAAACTGGGTGAGATTCACACCAAGTTTGAAGCCCTTGAGAAGCAATTTAAAATCTTGGACTCTTCAGTTTCAGGGATTCTTGACTATGTGGCTATAACAGACAAAATATAGGATTGTGTTTAGTAGGGATAGAGAATTATCTGGGCCCATTTTGGTAGATAGTTGGTATTACCCATTGCTGACTGAACTTATCCAGCAGCTGCTGAAAAAATTCTGAAGACGTTATTGCAAGTTGGACTATTGTATAACAGGTCTTTCTAAAAGATATTCCTTTAGATATAAGGGGGGTTATTTAACACAATTAACGCAGTTAGCTGACCTGCTAGCCCTGTTAATTGCGGTCACTGGGATAATCAGTGGATATTCAGGGGGGTGTTTTGGGGGTGGAGTGGAGGTGGCACATGGTGATAAGTGGGCAGCAGCGATATTGAACCATTGCCAAATTATCGCTAAGCAGTGAAAGTTAGGTACCTGAAAGGGTGGCCTACTTTCTACCACAGAAGCTAATCGGGCAGTGGCTGGATATCGCCATTGCCCAGTTAGCTTTCACAATATCTGGTTGACCTGGGTATTCAATGCTGTTGGCTGGATATGGCCCCAGCACTGAATATCTGAATCTTTAGTTCGGCTGTGATGGATAGCCACTTTAACAGTGCTAGCTGCTGCCGTTGAATATTGGGCCCATAGTTCATAAGACTGCACTTTTTGGAGTTAGGGCCTTTCTAGAGGGTAATTATCCATAGTCACTGGAGATAATTCTTCTGAGACCAATTTCTAAAGCTGTAGCTTCTGATCTAAACAACCAGTAAGTCTGCTGCTGCCGGCTAAAGTACTGGAGCCAATACAGTTAATGCAATTTTTGAGTGATTACAACCTTTTACACCCAGCACAATTGGACTTTTGTGAATGTTATTGCACAGAAACCTTTCTGGCATCATTAGTACACCTACATGGCCCACCTGGATCTGTCAACAACGTTTGATGTGATAGATCATAATTTGCTATTTTGCCAGTTAAGAACATTTCCTTAAAATTAGTTATTAGATCTGCCCACTTGGAGATGCTTTTGTTTGATTAAAAGGTATGATTTAATTAACTTTTGAAATGCTTTATGCTTATGGCCCATAATGAAACAAGGCAACATTCGAAGAGAAATGCCAATATCAAAACAAATGTAAATAACTTCTAAATGGAAGACTGGATGGACCGTGCTGGTTTTTATCTGCTATCACTTACTATGACACTATCCAGGCCACACAGCATAGCACACGTCCACCATCTAGAATCTCCAAGATAGCATTCTATGCAGGTTGTTCAAATGCCTTCTTGGAAGCTGGATGCAATCAGTCCACTGCTGTTAGAGTTTGAATTGCTATGCCATGCCTATTTCTCTAGTTGGCTGTCATCAAGATCCCAATTTATCCTTTGGGTTTATCCTATGTTTTTTGAAGCCCATTATCCTTTTAGCTTCCAGTACCCTTTCCAAAGGGGCACTGCAGGCATCTATCACCTATTTGATGAAAAAGATATTTTCTGATGTTCCTGGATCTATCTCCTAGGAACTTCATATTATGATCCCTTGTTCTGTACCTTCCTTTACATCAAAGCAGGTTTGCTTCTTGAGCATTGATACTGTACCCCTTTCAGGTATTTAAATAAGAACATAAGATATGCCATACTGGGTCAGACCAAGGTCCATCAAGCCCAGTATTCTGTTTCCAACAGTGGCCAATCTAGGTCATATGTACCTAGCAGTTTCCCCAAGAGACACAAGTTCCACAATGCTTGTACTGGGTCAAGCATTGATATCTTCGGTCACTTCTTAATAATGGTTTATGGACCTTTCCTCCAGGAACTTGTCCAAACCTTTTTTAAACCCAGCTACACTAACAGCCTTTACTACATCCTCCGGTAACAAATTCAAGAGTTTGATTACACATTGAGTGAAAAAATATTTTCTTTTATTAGTCTTAAATAGTTTACCCTGTAGCTTCATTGCATGTCCCCTAGTCTTTCTATATTCTGATAAGGTAAACAATCGATCGACGTTTACCCGTTCCACTCCGTTCATTAATTTATAGACTTCTATCATATCTCCCCTCAGCCGTCTCTTTTCCAGGCTAAAGAGCCCTAACCTTTTTAGCCTTTCTTCATAGGAGTATCCTTCCATCCCCTTTACCATTTTGGTGGCTCTTCTCTGTACCTTTTCTAAAATCGCTATATCCTTTTTAAGATACGGCGACCAGAATTGCACACAGTATTCAAGGTGCGGTCTCACCATGGAACGATATAGAGGCATTATAATATCTTTTGTTTTATTTTCCATTCCTTTCCTTATCATACCTAGCATTCTATTTGCTCTCTTGGCCGCCGCTGCACACTGGGCCGAGGGTTTTAACATGGTATCCACAATGACGCCTAAATCTTTTTCCTGGGTGGTGGTTCCTAATGTGGAACCTTGCATCGTGTAACCATAGTTTGGGTTGTTCTTCCCTAGGTGCATAACCTTGCACTTGTCCACATTAAATTTCATCTGCCATTTTGATGCCCAGTCTTCCAATTTATCAAGATCCTCTTGCAATTTTTCACAATCCTCTTGGGTTTTAACAACTTTAAATAGTTTTGTGTCATCTGCAAATTTGATAACCTCACTTGTTATTCCACTTTCCAGGTCATTTATGAATATGTCAAAAAGCAGCGGACCCAGCACAGATCCCTGGGGTACACCACTATTCACCTTTCTCCATTGGGAAAATTGGCCATTTAGCCCTACCCTCTGCTTTCTATCTTTTAACCAGTCCCTGATCCACAATAGTACACTGCCTCCTATCCCATGACTCTTTAGTTTTGCCAAAAGTCTCTGATGAGGGACCTTGTCAAAGGCTTTCTGAAAGTCCAGATACACAATATCAACCGACTCACCTTTGTCCACCTGTTTATTCACTCCTTCAAAAAAACATAACAGATTAGTAAGACAAGATCTTCCTTGTCTAAAGCCATGTAGGCTGTCTCCCATTAGGTTGTGACTATCTACATGCTGAGTAATTTTATTCTTTATGATGGTTTCTACCATTTTCCTGGTACTGACGTCAGGCTCACCGGTCTGTAGTTTCCCGGATCACCCCTGGAACCCTTTTTAAAAATTGGCGTTACATTGGCGATCCTCCAATCTTCAGGTATTAGAGATGATTTTAATGATAGTTCACAGATTACTGATAGCAGTTCTGCAATCTCATATTTCAGTTCTTTCAACACCCTTGGATGTATACCATCCAGCCCAGGTGATTTGCTACTCTTCAGTTTATCTAATAGTTGTAAGACATCTTCCCGATGTATCGATATTTCCTTCAATTCTTCCGCACCTTTAAATACCACTTCAGTCATGGGTAACATCCCATCTTCCTCAGTAAAGACCAAAGCAAAGAATTCATTCAGTCTCTCCGCTATCGCCTTGTCGCCTCTTAGTGCTCCTTTAACCCCTTTATCATCTAATGGACCAACTGACTCTCTCACAGGTTTTTTGCTACGAATGTACTTGAAAAGGTCTTTATTTTGCGTTTTTGCTTCCGCAGCAAGCTTCTTCTCAAATTCTCTCTTTGCCTGCCTTATCAATGCCTTGCATTTGACTTGCCAGTGCTTGTGCTGTTTCCAGGTTTCGTCGTTTGGCTCTTTTTTCCATTTCCTGAAAGATGCTTTTTTGGCAACAGCCTCTCTGACCTCACCTTTAAACCATGCTGGCAGTTTTTTGGACTTCCTTCCACTTTTCTTAAAGCGTGGAATACAGCTGGTCTGGGCTTCCAAGATAGTATTTTTCAACAACACCCAAGCTTGATGTACGTCTTTAACCTTCACAACTGCTCCTTTTAGTTTTTTCTTAACTGTTTTCCTCATTTTATCATAGACTCCCTTTCGAAAGTTAAAAGGTAGTACTGTGGATTTCCTTACTATCCCTCCTCCACTAATTAAATCAAAGGCGATCATGCTATGATCACTATTGCCAAGTGGCCCCAACACCCTTATCTCTTGCACTAGATCTGGTGTTCCACTAAGGACTAGGACTAACATGGCTTCCCCTCTGGTCGGTTCATGAACCAGCTGCTGCAAGAAGCAGTCATTTATTTCATCTAGGAACTTTATCTCCCTAGCATGTCCTGACGTGACACTGACCCAGTTGATACCGGGGTAATTGAAATCACCCATTATTACTACTGCGCTGTAACATTTGTTAGCTTCCTTGATTTCTTTGAGCATTTCATCATCCATTTGGTCATTCTGGCCAGGTGCTCGATAGTACACCCCCACTGCCATCGCCTTCTCCCTTTTATATGGAATTTCAATCCATATAGATTCTACAGCAGATTTTGTTTCCTGCAAAACTATAATCCTTTCTGAGTCAATGCCCTCTCTAACATAGAGCGCAACCCCTCCACCAATTTGATCAGCTCTATCATTACGATATAGTTTGTACCCAGGTATCACAGTGTCCCACTGGTTGTCCTCCTTCCACCATGTCTCTGATATTCCAATCATATCTAACCTTTCATTTAGTGCTATATATTCTAACTCTCCCATCTTATTCTTTAGACTTCTAGCATTTGCATACAAGCATTTTAGAGACTGTATTTTATTCATGTTAATTTGGCTATTGTTAGACATGGGTAAATTGGGATCTTTAAGCTCTGTCTGCTCCATACTTTAGGGCATTTGGGCTACTTTACTCTTTTGTGGAACCTCTCTGCTTTTGGTAGTATCCTTCAAGGATACATTCTTCCGAACCATCCGCTCTTGGGCGACTGTCGGCTTTCCCCTAATATCTAGTTTAAAAGCTGCTCTATCTTCTTTTTAAAGGTTAATGCCAGCAGCCTGGTTCCATCCCGGTTAAGGTGAAGCCCATCCCTTCGGAAGAGCCCCTCCTTTCCCCAGAATGTTCCTCAGTTCCTAACAAATCCAAAACTCTCATCTCTGCACCATTGTCTCATCCACGCATTGAGACTCCGGAGCTCTGCCTGCCTTTTGGGTCCTGCGCATGGAACAGGAAGCATTTCGGAGAATGCTACCCTGGAAGTTCTGGATTTCAACTTCCTACCTAAAAGCCTAAATTTTGCCTACAGAACCTCCCTACCACATTTTCCTATGTCATTGGTACCGACATGTACCAAGACAGCAGACTCCTCCCCAGCACTATCTAAGACCTTATCTAGGTGGCGCGTGAGGTCCGCTACCTTCGCACCAGGCAGGCATGTTACCAGGCGATCCTCACGTCCACCAGCCACCCAGCTATCTACATGCCTAATGATCGAATCACCAACTATAACGGCTGTCCTAACCCTTCCCTCATGGGCACATGGCCCTGGAGAAACTTCCTCGGTGCGAGAGGGTTTTACATCACCTGGAGGACAGGACCTAGTTACAGGATCACTTCCTGCCATACCAGGGTGATGCTCTCCTGTCACGTGACCTCTCTCCTCCATGGCAACAGGGGTACTGCCAGACTGGAGGTGGGACTTCAGGACTATATCCCTGTAGGTCTCGTCTATGTACCTCTCTGTCTGTCTTATGTTTTCCAAGTCTGCTACTTTAGCCTCTAGAGAACGGACTCGTTCCCTGAGAGAAAAGAGCTCCTTGCACCTAGTGCACACGTAAGACTTCTCACCAACTGGGAGAAAATCATACATGTGACACTCAATGCAAAAGACTGGAAAGCCCCCATCCCGCTGCTGGACTGCTGTCTGCATCTTAGTTTTAAGTTTGTGTCTAGATCTTTAAGTTCTTACTTACTAGGGGTTGCTATGGGTATTTATACCAATAAAACTGTACCTAATACGTTTAATATACCTTGTTCACCTGAAGCTTAATTAATCTCAGGTCCTTAGTGTATTACTGATTTGGGTAATGAGCTTCACCTGAAAGCACCTCCTGTCTTTTAAGATGTGTAAGTACCTATAAAGCTATGATTATCCCAGGGGAGGGTGGGTGTGGGGAGGGAGGGAGGGAAATAACACTTATTAAGAGGGCTGCTACACAGTACCCTGTCTTGTGCTGCTGAGGTAAGCTAAATTCTGATTTGATTTAAATTATAGCTCTTAGCTGCTGCTAGGCTCTAACTTCTTATGAAATTTAAACTACAAGCTCTCTGCTGGGTACTAAATTTAACCAGAAAGCTCTCTTCTGTGTGTTAAATTTAAACTAAAAGTACTTTGCTGTTACTTGGCCCTGAGTGACTATTAAATTTAAACTACAAGCTCTCTGCTGGGTATGAAATGTAACCAGAAAGCTCTCCTCTGTGTTTTAAATTCAAACTTTAATTGCTGCTACTAGGTCCTAACTGATCCAACAAAATAACAGTGGGTTCACAGATTAAGTAGCTTTAATACAAATAATTTTTTTAGAAAATTACCAGAAGTATATACTCACAGTTGCAGATTTTCACTCCAGAAGTAACAGTCCCCCTTTTTAGTCCTTCAAGACAAATATCTTTCATATTCTCCCCTCCCCCATCTCCCCTATCCTCTATGATTCTATACATCTAGATCCTTAATTCTCATCTCATATGGATTTTAGTGCAGACTTCGCACCATTTTACTTGCTTCTCTTTAGACCACTTCTATCTTATCTGTTTTATGGAAGTATGGCCTCCAGAACAGAACACAATATTGTAGGTGAAGTCTTATTGATGGCTGATATAGAGGCATTTTGACATCTATTTTTCTGTTAGTCAGGCTTCTCTCTAGACACCCTAATATTTCCCTGGCACTGGCCACCATTTTAAGGTAATATCACCTTGGAGATTCTTGCCCTCCCTCCTGTGTGTAATCAGTTTTCTGCATCCCAAATGCATGACTCTGCACTTTTTTACAGCGTCTTAAGTGCCAAATAATAGATCACTCTTTGGCCTTTCTTAGACTACATTTTATTCTTTCTGCTTTTTCAGAAGAGTCCATTTGTGGCATATCAGCATTATCCACTCATAAAGATACTGAACAAAACTGACCCCAAGATCAATTCCTGAGATATTCCTGAGATACTTAACAAATCACACATTCCTCTTCAGAATTTATTTCAATTTACCACTATCCTCTGTTGTCTATCACTCAACCATTTCTTAATGAATGAAGTGAAATGGGTAATCATAGATCAGTTTTTACTCCTTCAAGACGTAGAAAGACTAGGGGATACACAATGAAGCTACAATGTAGCACATCTAAGACTAATCCGAGAAAATATTTTTTCGGTCAACGGGTAATCAAGTTCTGGAATTTGCTGTTAGAGGATGTAGTAAAAGCTGGTAGTGTAGCTGAGTTTAAGAAATAGTTTGGACAAGTTCCTTAAGGAAAAGTCCATTAGCCATTATTAAACTGGAGTGGGAAAGTCCATCGCTTACCCCTGGGAAAAACAGCAAGAAATCTGTCTATCTTTTACAAACCTGACAAGTACTTGAAACCTGGATTTACCACTACTGGAAATAGGATACTGGGCTTGATGGACATTTGGTCTGACTCAGTATGGTATATCTTATGTTCTTATCCAATCCAACATCTTGAGACCCACCTGCAGGTTGCTCAGTTTATTTAGCCTCTTTTGCAGGGCAGTATAAAAAACTTTGCTGAAATCCCAAGTAAATCACACACCCTTGATTCGGATCTCTAGTCACTCAATCAAATAAATTGATCCTATTTGACTAATGTGATCTCCCTCTGGTAAAAAAAAAAATGGTACCTCAGAAAATGGAACCTGCTGAATTGTAGATATTTGACAATCTTTTCCTTCAGTAGGTTCCTCATGAATTTTGCCACTACCAAGGTTAGATTAGTCTGTCTGCAATTCCCAGCCTTTTCGCTGTTATTACTTGTATGAAGATGGACCTTATTCATCCTTCCCTTGTCCCACAGGTCACCCTATCTCCAGAGATCTAACAAAGTGATTCCTCAGTAGACCCAGCAGAACCTCTCTGATTTTCGTTAATACACTAGGAGGCATCCCACCTGGCCCTCATGACTTTGTTCATCAGTTCTACACACATTCTATTCTGCAAATATCAGGGGTATCCCTCCCCATCCCAGCTATTCGCTTTTGTAAAAGAGCTTATCCTCGCAATGCTTTTTTATGAATAAAGATTTAAATCTTGAAATGTTTTCTTTCATTGGAGAAGGTCATAGAAAAGCAGACATGATCACTGTTTCTTGGCACATATATATGGGCGCTCCGTGCACAGAGTTTGTCAGCTACATTTGTGCAGTTCTCAGTTCATTACATCTTCAACGGAGATGAATAGGAAAGAAGCATGAAAAATAGACTTGCAGGTAGGACAAACAAAACTAAATTAAATTATGCTGCTAAAGTCCAAACTAGACAGAAATCCTAATAAAATGTCATTCCAAACCAAAAATATCTGTGATAGAGCTTCTTCTAGACCAGTGGTTCTCAACCCAGTCCTCAGGACATTCATTTCTACTTCACTTTTCAGATTGTGAATGTGATCAATTTGCATTCAATTGAAGCACACTATGCAAATTTATCTTGTGCATATTTATCGCAGTTACAGTTAACTTTGATACACTGCCTATTATACATGATGTCTAGGCGGTTAACAATTAAAATTATAATGCAATTAAATATAAAGGAACAAAATTAAACATAATAATATTTAATTTATTGTGGATATACTGAAAAACTGGCTGGGAGTGTCTCAAGGGCTGGGTTGACACCACTGTTCTACAGCACTGTTGTGATTCAATTCCAGCATTTTGTCAAACAGAACCCCAACGTAAAAAAGAACTCTTTACCTGTAAGGTGATATTGGTTTGAGGACGAACCTTGACAGATGGAATTTGTAGGTAGGATTCTTTATTCACAAAATTCACACTAACCAATTTTTCACATCTGCTCCCCTGAAAACCCGATAAGCACTGACACACAGGCTCGTTTAATTTTGTAATACACTGAGCTCCATTCTGACACTCAAAATTATCACACGGGCTGGTGCGAGGTAGAACCATTGGTGGTGAAAACTCACAAAACAGGCCACTGCATAAAGCACAAAAAATACAATTTTAGTTAAGAATTAGTATATATCTATATAGATATAGATATATAAATACACAGTGCTGCAAAAAGGTTTGTGACTCCCCTAGGACGGTCTGTATTTCAGAAACATAAAAACATGATGGTAGAAAAAAACCACATGGCTTATCTATTTTAGCACAAAGTGTTCTTAAAACGTGATTATATCATTTAGGTAGACATATGATTTTGAGATTGTTTATTATTTTCATCCCAACAGAATATTAGCAAGAAATAATATGTGAAGTGATATTTTAGAAAGGGTGTCTAACTGTAATCCAGGACGTCCAGGGCAGAATATGCAGAAAAATACTGGGAATGTCTATGTTTCGGCCCGATCTTAGAAACAGACTCCCATGACATGGATGCCTGTGCCAGTCTCTGTATAGATGTTCCTGCTATGAAACCGTGGGGCAGGGATGTCCATCTTAAGTAAGTTTGTATACACGGACACTCAGTGGAGTGGCAAAATGAAAACATGAGCCCTCATTTCCTTTCAGTTTTTATGGTCAAACTGTAAAAATAGGGGATATGAGTGTACCTCCTCCACACCCTCCAGACGTTTTACTGACAAGCTGAACACTTTTAAAATACCTATTTGTGCCTGGAGCAGGAATAAAGCGTAATGTCTCACCTGTAACAGGTATTCTCTAGGGACAGCAGGAATCAGTCCTCACATATGAGTGACGTTGGCACCAATGGAGCCCGCACAATAACCTCTCCCCAGCTTTCAAAGAAAGTCCTTGGGAGATCCACCATGCATGCATGGTTGCCTTCACGCCCAAGGGTGCCATCTTGCCTCAGTATGATGACATAGTTCAAGATGACAACAAAAAGAAAAACAACTCCACAGGGAGGAGGGAGGATTGTGAGGACTGATTCCTGATGTCCCTGGGAAACACTTGTTACAGGTGAGTAACTATGCTTTCTCCAGGATCAAGCAGTTAGTCAGTCATCACATATGGGACTCCCTAGCTACAGGCTACCAAAAAAAACTGTTAGCCATGGGCAGCCCCCAAAAAATGAACTGTGAGGAACAGCAAGACTACCGTTTTGTTGCAAGACCTCAGCAGCGACCCCAGCATCGACCAGGGAAACCAGCTTTCCAGTAGCCTGGACACACAGAAGGGCCGGAGGGCAGGAGTTGACTTAAACCTCAAATAAAGATGGAGTACTGCCAAGCCAAAGGCGCTGTCCTGCCAGAACTCCTCCTCCAGGCAGTAATGCACTGCGAAGGTGTGAACTGAGAACCAGGTGGAGGCCCGGCAGATCTATGTTAAGGGAATGGAGCAGAGATTCACCACAGAAGCCGCCATGGTCCAGACATTTTGCACCATGATGTGATGCTCCAGCAAAAGACTGGCCTGAAGGTAGGTGAAGGCGATGCAGTCCGCCACCCATGTGGACACTGCTACTCCCAGGCGATTAGGGTCGTAGGAAATGAAGAGCTGTGAAAAACGGTGATGGGGTAGCTGTGCTTTTTGTAACTCGGGTCTTCGGTGGACCCAGTACATGGCATTGAGCCGCCTTCTCACAATTGGCACTGAGGCCGGGGTCTCTCACATATGAAAGAGAAGCCATTCCAAGATGGGGGAAATTGGCACCGTGAATGCCTCCTTTGGAGGGGTCTTGTACTGGAGGATCTCGAGTTCCTCTGCCCGAGAGTCCTCCTTAGACTCAGTTGTGAAGGCCAAAGCCTTCACCAGGTCCTGGACAAACTCCAGAAAGGAGAGGTCCTTGGGAGGGGACTCGCGCCAGTCCCCCGAGGGAAAGGGTCCAAAGGGACATCTCGATGGAGGCGAATATCAGGGGACTCGTCATCTGTCTCCCAGTCTGATTCTGATTTGGAGGAGACCTCGAGAGACCTGTGGGTGTTGGGGCTGCAGCAGGTCACTGGCGCTGTGAGGCACCCGAAATTTCAGCCGTTGGAACCGGAGGTGCTGGCCAGGGAAGTCCGCTGCCCGAAGCGGAACTGAGAACGGGGCCTGGAATCGCCTCTAGGCCGGTTGCATTCGAGGATTTGTTCCATGACCTCTAGGGATGCCTTCGCAGTGGGGAGGCCATTGGTTGGGACAGATGACCTGCAGGAACCGGGCATTGGTCTGTGCTGCTCGGCCAAGAAAGCAGCAATGCTGTGCACAAGGACCGCCATTCTGATGTTGAGGCTAGGAAGCTCCGCAGCCACTGGCATGGGCACCAAAGGCTTTGGGCCCAACACTGGTTCCATTGAGGGGATGTCCTTGATGAGGATGGGTTTGGGAGGCAGGTAGATCTCCCGACGCCGTTAACACTTTCTCCCGCCGGGGCAGCTTGGAGGGCTGCTCCCGGTCATTGCACTTGGCTTCGGGCTGGGTCTCTGATGCCAGTGACCATGGGACTTGCTCATGGCTCTGGCATTGGCTCCCGACGATGCCACCGATGACATCTTGCTCTTTGGGGGATGGCCCTCAGAAGAGGATCACCTGTCCAATGCCCTGCAACCTTGGGGCCCAGAACGGGCATGGCCATCACGCGAGGCCAAGGTCCCCATGGTGGCCCCCGAGGGTGCTGGCTCCACAAGTTATGCTGGGGCTGAAATGTAAGTCTTCCTAAACATGGACTCTTGCTGTGTTACATGGTCCTTCTGTCTTTTGCTCGTCATCTCTTGACAGAGTTTGCAGGAGGAGTCATCATGGTCTGCACCGAGGCAATGAAAACAGCTGTCATATGGGTCTGTGCAGGATTTGGTGCACCAACAGTGGTCACAATGCTTGAACCCACTGGCCAAGGATATAGTGGGGAAGGCAGCACCTGCGAGATCAAACTCAAGCATCCTGGCAAGGGAGGGCGAGAGGATTCCCGTGCACCAAGAAAAAGACCCCAAAAGGCAAAAAGACCAGAGAAAAATGTGGCAGCAGACCCGGAAGGGTGAGATGCCATCGGTACACGTACCAGAGAAGGATAAAAAGAAGGAAATAGAAAAAAGAAAAATCAATCTTTTCCGGGGTATATACAAACGTCTGATGGATTCCGTGGAAAAAAGGAGACCGAGGCAAGATGGCATCCTTAGGCCGAAAGGCAACCATGCATGCATGGTGGACCTCCCAAAGGCTTTCTTTGAAAGCTGGGGAGAGGTTACTGCACAGCCTCCTTCAATGCCAACGTCATCCATATGTGAGGACTGACTTCCTGCTTGTTTCTGGAGAAAGTGTAGTTACTCGCCTTTAGCAGGTGTTTTCTGTGAACAGCAGGAATAAGTCCTCATATCTGGATGACATCATTGACAGAGCCCCACATAGAAACCTCCCCAACTTCCAAAGGAAGCCTTTGGGAGCTACATAGAGGTGCCATCTTATCCAGTCTAGTAACATAGTATGAGCCAAAAGGCAACTCCCCTGGGAGGTGGGAGGGTTGCGAGGACTTATTCCTGCTGTTCATGGAGAACATCTGTTACAGGTGAGTAACTGTGCTTTCTCCGTGAACAAGCACAAAATAAGTCCTCACATATGTTTCTTTGAGACAGCGGCGCCCAGCTTACTGGGGGTCAAAGGAAATGAACAGCTGGATAGACTGGCGGTGTACCTTTGTAAGTTGCAGGTAGAAGGCTAGAGCCCACTTGCAGTTCAAGGCATGCTATGCTGCCTCACCCCAGTAGGCGAGAGGCCGGGGGAAGAAAATCGGTAAGACTATTGACTGGTTGAGGTGGAAAGTTGAGCAGGGTGCGTACAGAGTACCACCCTGTTCTGGTGAAACCTGGTGTCCGGAGGGTGAGCAACAAGAGCTTGTTGATGCATTATGTGGACATAACCACCACCAGAAAGAGGACCATCCAGCTCTGGAATTTCAGAGGGCATGAGTCCAGCAGCTCGAATGGGGTCACAGCAGCTGTGCGAGCACCATGTTGAGATCACAAGCTACCATCGGGGGCTTGAGCAGAGGCATCGAGAAGAGCAGACCCCTCACGAATCAAGCCACAAGAGGCTGAGCAGAGCTTGGCTTCCCTTTGGAGCTGCGATGGTATGCCCCTATTGTGCTGAGGTGAACTCGCACCAAATTTGACTTCAGGCCATAGTCGGAGAGGTACAGAAGGTACTCTAGTAGCTGGTCCTTGGCACAAGAGAAGGGGTCCAGCGCCCTGCCCATGCACCAGGCAGCAAATCTCCACCACTTTAGCACATAAGGCATCCCACAAGAACTTGACGCGCAATGCCTAAGGATGTCGGTGAAACCCTCTGGAAGACTGAGTTTGGAGAGGACTACCCACTCAGCATCCATGCTGTGAGGGCCAATGAGCGGACACTGGGGTGCAGCAAAGTACTGCCTTCCTGCGAGAGGAGCAGACCCTTCCTGCGAGATGAGATATGAGATAGAGCCCAGGCAAAGAGGCTCGCTCTGCAAAAGCTGCAGCAGTAGCAGGAACCAGGGATGCTGAGGCCAGTAGGGGCAATGTGAATCATGGATCCCCTCTCAGCCTGGAGCTTCAGGAGAGTTTTCACCACGAGTGGTATCGGGGTTATGCATACAGCAAGCTCCCTCCCCCCCCAGTGGAGGACAAAGGCGTCTGAGGCCAGGCAGTTGCTAGTTGGCCTCCTGGAGAAGAACCGAGCCACCTGAGTGTTGTGTACTGTGGCAAAAAGGTCCACCACTGGAGTGCCCCACTCCCAAAAGATCCAGTTCACCATCGCCCTCTTGAGGACCCACTTGTGCGGTTGAAGCACCCAGCTAAGTTCATCTGCCAGGCCGTTGAGTTCGCCGGGTAGATAAGTCACCCTGAGGTCAATGCCGTAGAGCAGGGTGAACTTCCACAGGTGAACAGCCTCGCAGCACAGGAGGTAACGAGCCTGTGCTCCCTTGCTTGTTTATTTGAATCAGGACCACTTGATTGGCCAGGGGTGCCCGAAAGGCATGGACAGCATTCGCTATGGCCCAGAGCTCAAGAAAGTTGATTTGATGCAGACTCTCTGGCTCAGACGAAAGGCCCTGGGTATGCAGGTAGTCCAGGTGCGCTCTCCAGCTGAGCTTGGATACATCTGTTGTGAGCGTCTTTCGGGGAGCTGCAGATTGGAACAGGGAACCTCACAGCAGATTCTCTGACTCTAACCACCAGGTAAGGGACTGCACCAGTGGTGCGGTGACCACGACCCTATCTCGAAGGCGGCCTGTTTCCATTGCGTGCTTAAGATCCACTGGGCCTGTCACATGAAGAGGTGGGCCTGAGGATTGACATACACCAAATGGCCATGTGCCCGAGGACTCTCAACATCTCACAGGTGGTAGTGTGGCGCTGGCGCTGCACCTTGCCAACAAACCTTGAGGAGCCACTGCAGGTGGTCTGTGGGTAGAAAGTCCCGTGCCCGAGTGGAGGGCCCCGAAAAACTCCAACTGCTGCACTGGTTAGAGGTGGGACTTTGGGTAATTGATCACGAAGCCAAGCAGTTTGAGCACCTGAATGGTAAGCTTGGCAGAATGTCGGACACTGTCTGATATGGGACCCTTAATGAGTCATTCGTCCAGGTATGGAAAGAAGAAGACTTCCAGAGTCTGGAGGATGGTGGCCATGACCACCAGACACTTCGTGAAGACCCATGGGGCTGAGGCCAGCCAGAAGGGAAGCACTTGGTACGGATAGTGCCGCCTGCCCAGCATGAATCAGAGATACTGTCTGTGATCTGAGTGGATTGGGATGTGTGTGTACTCATCCTTTAGATCCAAGGAGCATAGCCAATCGACTTGAAGAAAGTAAGGGAGCAGCGTCCCTAGCAAGACCATCTTGAACTTCACGCACACGAGGAACTGGTTTAGATTTCACACATCCAGAATGGGCTGGAACCCACTGGTCTTTTTGGGAACCAGGAAGTACCTGGAGTAGCAGCCCCAACCGACCTCAGTTGGGGGAACTGGCTCGATGGCTAAGTTGGCTAGTAGGGCAGCAACCTTGGTCTGAAGCAGGCTCTGGTGCGCGGGGTCCATGAGGTACTCCCCAGGGACATATGGAGGCAGCAGCTGGGTGAAGTGCAACTGATATCTGTTTTGGATGATCTGTAGGACCCAGGGGTTCTAGGGGGCATGGGTGGGCAAAGTGGAACCCCCATTCCACCTTGGACATCCTCATGCAGAGGCCATTCAGGGTAGGTTTCTAAAATGACTCCAGGAATGTCTCTGTGCTTTTGACGAGATAAAATAACTCTGAAAACTTAATAGAATGGGCCCAAATTCAGCAAGGAGGAAGAGGTGGGGAAAAGTTCAAAAATGGGCTGGATATTGCAAAAAAATTATACATTGGTGCCCAAAGCTCTGTCAGGCCAGTTTTCAGCAGTGGTGGCCACCACATTAATTTAGATGCCACTGCTGACATTTAAATATGTATATTCATTGCTGCTACAAAAACACTGCTATCCAAATCATTTCTTCAGCTGGCCTTGCTTTGTTGCAAATCCAACCCTTCACTATGGGAGGGCATTCTGTTGTAGGAATAGTGGGATAGGATTGCTGGGTTGGACATTCAACATCCCGTTCAGGGCCAGGACCTTATTCTGCCTTTTCGCTCCTTGCACATACAGAGCTGTTGTGCAGGGAGTGCTGGACAGGGGCAGGAGGGGGAGGCACCTGGGTGGAGTGAGGGCAGAGCGGGGGCATGGCCTGCAACACAGACATACACAGACCATTCAGGGTAGATATTTGTACGTCCAGCGGGGTAGGGTAGACATCTGGGAGTGCCAGCGATTGGGGCATGCAGACCCCTCACAGACACGGAGCAGCTGCAGGTGATCCCCACTGCCTGATCCTGACCCTGGCTGTCCACGCCGAGGGTTAGGTGGTAGGGAAAGGAGAACAATTCTGTTTTTGGGCATTGTCTGCTCCTGCTGGGTGTTCTGGTGCCATGGTGATGGAACACCATGGCACCGGCACACCAGCAGGAACACAGAGTGGTGGAGGCGGGCAGCATGCAGTTCATCTCAGCGCTCTGAATGCCATGCACTCTGGACCATCTAAGTGCCCAATTCTGCAACTGCGGGAATATATAGCTCCTGCGGTTGCAGGATTGGGTACAAATGTGCCCAGTCCATTTTCTGGACATCCGGATGGGCTGGTCGTGCAAGGCTCTGAATCAGCCTCCACATGGATAACATCAAATTGGTTAAATGGATTTTCGGCCTAATACTATTCACGTGGAGCCCGATTTTGAAAGGGGCACGTCTGGGCCGGCCGGATGGCCCCGAGCAGGATGGACTGCGGGAAAAGGAGATTCTGTGTTTGGCCGGCAATCGCAGCTCCTGCATGGAGCCGCAGTGGCATGGCAACAGGTCGTTCCATGCAGGAACCAGGCTGGGCTAGCCGGGCAAGTACCAGGACATCCAGGGTGCCTGAATCGGGCCATGTCCTGGATGTCTAGCCCCCACAGTAATGGAATCAGGTGAATCCCTGGACTGTCCGGATGTCTGGACATCCTGGGGACGCACATCTCAGAAATAGTTCCACGGGAGTAATTCTCTTTAATTCTGCCTTCAAATTTTTAAATAAATGTGATTTGTCTAGTTAAATGATGGCACTTATGTATAGAGGTTTGTAAAGTGGGTCCACTATACATATAATGGCTGGCATTTATATATGGAAGTTGTAAAATTGCCATGTTTATGTACAAATATTCACTACGTGGAAGTGGTTGTCGATGCTGCACTTTTTGTGCAAACTGAATTATCAAATACACTTGCATTTCTGCATGTCCTTATATGTATTTTACAAATAGCTCTTTGTTGGGAAGAGCCTTTTGTCAAATACTGCCAAACCGTGAATGTCCTGACTTGGATGTTCCAATTCGTGCCTCAACATTCTATGCAAAATGGGTCATCACATCTGTAGTTAATGAGAAGAATAACAACCATATTGTAGTTCCTGGGTAGACCGTGGTATAGAGGCTCTGTAAGGTGTATTACGTGTTGCCAGTATCTCCCTTCAGTTTGGCACTTATAGGTAATATGCAAAATGTAGAGTGTGCTGAGTCAATGCTGCCTCAGTACCTGGGTTTTCTTGGTAAAGTACAATGAGAAGTAGATTGCCAGGCCTAGTCCTGCTTAGCTTTAAAAATCTACCACAAGCAGGTTTATTTAGGACAGCTGAAGACCCTGTAGGGCTGTTATTCCTTTTATTGTGATTATTTCTTCAATAGTTTAATTCCTTATATGACTGATTCAATGTAAATATATTTGAAACTTCAATAAATACACAATTTAAAAAAAACAAGATTAGATCTTAATTTGAACACTAATAAGAGAGAAAGATAATCTCACTTAATAAATAACAGCCACGAAGGATATATTTTGATTTATTTATTCAGGAAAAAAGATTCAACAGTAAGTATCCTTACATGTAAAAAGTATGTGAACTCTTTGTTTGGTAAATGGTGGCAACTCCGTGAGCAGCAATATCATCAACTAAATGTTTCGTATTAATGTTGCTCAGTCACTCATATTGCCATTATGAAATTTTGGCCCATTCTTTCATACAGAACTGTTTCAGCTCTGTGATATTTGAGAGTTTCTTGGCAGAACAGCTCGCTTCAGGGATTGTCACAACATTTCAGTAGAACTTAAGTTGGGCTTAGACTTACTCAATTCAAAACACAAAGGATGTCATTTTAGTTTTATTGTATTTTTATTAATGAAAATGTCCAGGTGCGCACTCCAGCTGAGCTTGGATTATAGTATTGGTTGGGCATATGATGAGTAGTGCCGTTACGGCATCACTGCCCTGAAAGGCGTATACTGGTTTTATGCCATATGCAATAGGAATGTGCAGGGCATCATGTTTCATTTCTATTTTTTTTGTCTGAATTTTATTTTTTGAAATTGTGTGCCCTGTTGTGCAACAGGGACACTACTGTTGCTTTCTTTTCAAAATGAAAGCACTTCCCTGGTCTGTAATAAGATTTGGGGGTTTTGTAATGTTTATATTATTCAACTTATTTATTTATTTATTCCACTTGTGGTGGAATTGGATTTGAAGACTTTTATTGAGTGGGTCATTGCTATTCCAATTCATTTAAGTAATGTGATCATAGTAGGAGATTTTAATATTCACTTTAATTCTTCTTGTTAAGAAAGTGAGGCAGATACATTTATTAATGCTATGACTGCATAAATTTCATCAACTTTCCCACACATGTAGGTGGAAATATGATCGATTTGTTATTTGTCCCAGATAATTGTACTTCTAGTCTGAAATGATGTGAACTGAGTCATCTGAAAATTCCTTGGTCTGAGCATGAGTTAATTTCCTTTTCTATTAATATATCCTCATTATTGTTAGATACAGGTCTAGAGTAGGGCAAGTGAGTAACCTCAAGTTTGACCATCAACTCTTGAATTTATCGCAAAGGAATTCTGGCAGAGGTGTATATAGTTGAGATGTTGGTTATTTGGTATTTATCAGTCTGACAGCATATGAAATTGTCCATGAAAATTGTAGCGCAGCATCGCGACGCTGGTATTCCAAACAACTTCAACAATTGAAATGCCAGTTACATAAAGTTGAAAGGGCTGGGGGGTAAATCATCTTGGTAGAGGATAAGATGTAGGATTATTGTATACTCCATGAACATAGATCATGCTGTGATGCAGCAGTATTCCTATTTTTCGTCTAAGATACAATCCGCACTTTCATACCTTACTGAACTTTTTCCCAAACTTAGAAACCAACTAAGTCCCCCACCTATAACATCAAACACACAGAGAGACTTATAAACATACATTTTTTTTGTCGGAACGCATTTTACGAGTTATCATCCAGGTCCTCTTCGTCGGGGTTGACCAGCGGGGCAATTTATTAGATTATGTCGTTTATGCTCCAGGTTGGAAGATTTTAAAATTCAAGCCTCTCATTTAAAATACCGCCTGTTACAGAGGGGATACCCGCCTTGGGTTATACATACAGCCTATCGGAGGGCCCGATATAATCATGGGGAATGGTGGGATTTTTCGCCCAAAGAAAATGTGGCGCCATCCCACCTATGTGGGTATCCTACCTTATATGCCAGGATCGGCGAAAGTGGTTCAAATTATGAAGACACATTGGCCAATTTTGTCGTTGCATTCGAGTTTTAGGAAGCCCCTGATGATAGCATTTCAAAGGGGTAGGAATATTGCTGATAATGTAATACACACTTCGAATAATCAACTTTTGGATATGTCAGCTTTGGGACATTACAAATGCTCAAATTGTGACTTTTGTGATATGACATTGGAAGGTAGAGTATGGGAACATCCGCTTACTCACAGGAAAATATACAATAACTTCTCTACATCCTGTACATCGTCCTTTGTTGTATATATCTTGATCTGTCCTTGTCCACGGATTTATGTGGGAAAAACGATTAGGACTATAAAGAAAAGACTTCAGGAACACCGCTCACGTATTAATGGGTTAGTTTTGACAGCTCTGTTGGTAACCCATTGTCAAGATCAACATCATGTTTTTACAGATCTTCGGTGGAGGGTGATTGATCATATCCCTGTGCATGCAAGGGGAGGGGGGGGGGTGATAGAAAATCCCGCCTTAGTTATCGGGAACAATACTGGACCTACACTTTGAACACTTTGGAACCATCGGGGTTGAATTCAGATTTGGATTGGTGGAGCATTATTTGAGATTGAACTCAGTGGCTATTGGTTCTCAACTGATCATGTGCTTAGGTCAGGAAGACATAAAACGGTTCGCCTTTGTGCAGTGTGTGAAGCACTCTGGTTTGAAGAAGGGCCAAGCAAATCTACTGGCTCGAAACATATACAACGTTGGGTCACACGGATGCGAGAAGAAAGTCTCGTATGGTTGCAGCTTCAAAAAAAGGGAAGTCACGCTCTTTATTGAGTTATTTGTATCGATGGCTACAATGGGTTGCTCAGGCTGTTATAACGGCTGAATTTGGCTGGAGGAAATGTGAAGAGATCTAAGCCTACGGACCTGAGGGGATGTCATGGTTCAGATAAGTGACTTTCTTCTGGAGAGTTTTCCTGCAAGGTTTTTCCTGCACGTTGAAGGGTTTCGGTTGATGTTGAGGGGTTGATTTCCCCTTTTAACACTTGGTAGGGTTGCGTCCCTAAATAAAGAGAAAAAGGAACATTTCACCACAAGAGGGCTTAGTCCTTCACGGTGTGCGTTCCGACAAAAAATATTTATGTTTACTGAACTTTTTGGCACAGTGCCTATGCCGTTAGAGACACTCTATGCTCTGCACGATGGTGGGTCCCAGACAACACAGCTGAAAGTTATAATCCTAGTGAGGTTGGAAATGATTGCTCGAGTGTGGACTTCTGATAATAGTAACCCTTAGTAGAAAAAAATTCATTGGCACTGATGTTGACACTATAGTGAAAGTTCTGCAGCAAATACAAGTCTCTAGCTCTTCCCTAGATCTTATTCCAGCAAGTTCTGTCAAATTAGCGCATGACAAGGTTTCACATTTTATCTGTGATACAATATAGGCTTCTTTAAAAAGCTGTGTATTGCCATTTTGAAGAAAGATTCCTTGCCACAACAAGAATGTGACAGTTATCACGCAATATCTAATGTACCGCTTTTAGGAAAGATGTCTAAGCAGGTGGTTAGACCTCAGTTCAATGACTATCTGGAGAGAAATGAATTTCTTGACCTTTGGCAGCATGTTAATCAATTGTTTAGAGGTTTTGACAAACCAAAAGCAGATTTTCTTCTACTTATTGTTAATGTGGATGCTACCTTTGATTCAGTAGTTTCAGAAATCCTAACAGCTTGACTGGTGGCGTTAGGTATAGGGGGGGCGGGTCTTATAATGGTTTTGCTCTTGTCTTTCTAATTGATCTCAGCCAGTCTGGATTTCAAATGGATCTTGGAATGCTTTTTCTATTGTGCGGGGGTTCCTGCAGGGATCAGCATTGTGAACTACTTTGTTAAACATCTATTTGTCTCCCTTGTGTTATGACAGATGGGAATTCTATTTAGAATTTATGGGGAAAATGTGTTGGAAATAACACTGATAAAGACAACTTTGGTCTGATCTCAGCTTGGCTGCAATGAATTGGTCTTAATATTAATTCTAAAAAGACAGAATCTTTGGTTTTGGTGAATATTCAGTCTATTCTGATCAATGTTTGTGACATACCAGCACAACAAGAAGTTTCTTATTTAGGAGTTGTATTAGATGCAGCTCTGTCTGAGCGGTCTTAGATATTGAAGAGTGTTCATGTTGCTTCTTTAAACTGAGAATGATTAGAGGGTTAAAACCTCTTGATGATGAAGATTTTTGGATGGTGATATAGTTGACTACAACACCATATGTCAATTACTGCAGTTTTCTGAGCGGTGGTTTGCTTAATTGTTTAATATGACCACCATCAGAATGCCAATGCTAGGGTGATTTTTGGTTTGTAAAGAGTGGATCACATTATTTCATATTATGATGAATTACACTGGCTAAATGTTAAGCAGAGATCATTTGTTTAACTACTTGTGCATGTTGCTGACTTTTCAATTGAATTATCAACAGTTAGAAAGATATGAACCTTCTCGTTTTCTTCAGTTAAGCCAGCAAGATTTTCTTTATGCTCTACTAATTGCATTGGCTTGAATGGTTAGTACAACAGCTAGTCCATACACAGAGAGTGGAAATAGATCATGGATTCAGACAAACCTCTTTATTAGAAAAAAAACCAACTTGGCCAAGTTTTGGCTAGATATGACCCCTGACAATGGCTATCTAGCTGAAACTTGGCTGAGTCTGTTTTTTACTAATAAAGACGTTTTTTGACTCCATGGTCTACCTCCGATCTCTGTGTATGGACTGATTATTTCTGTGGAAGTTGACACCTTCTATTTATCTTCTTTTTTAGCACAAGAGTTAGGGTATTTTCAGTTGTTGCGCCATAAGATGCAATAACGTTGCAGTACCTATCCATCAGCAAAATGATTATATGAGATTCATAAAATTGCCATAGCTATATAAATTGGAAAAATCTGGCATGTTGTTGATATCTGGATGTTGATAAGGGTGGGGATTGGCTTTGTGAGTGATTGTGAATTTTATTTTTAGTGGGGATTGAAGATGTGCATTAAATAGATTTTATGTTATGTTTGTATGTTTTATGTTTTGTGATGCCATCTATGTATGGTAGGCGAGAGATAAATACAATAAATGAAATCAAATCAAATGAAGCAGGTGTGTCAGTTTACTGCTTGTTTGGTCTTGGGGTATGCATCAATGATTGAGAAGCCCTTTGTCCTTACTTTTCTGGGGTTTAAAACCACCTCAATTAAAAAAATATACAAGAGCTTTCACTTGGCTACTTAATTGTCTCTTTGTGGATTCCAATCTTGTGAAATCTGACATTTAGATGCGTGGGCTGTAAAATCGGCACTTATGCTACTCTTACCACTTTGCTGGGCAGACTAGATGGACCATGCTGGTCTTTATCTGCCGTCATATACTATGATACGTGTAAGTTCTGGCACTGACATGTTCAAAGCCCGTAGTGAGGCTGCTCTTTTATGGATGTATGGCATACTAAAATGGTTGCTTTATGCTGGATGTGCCAGCACTTATATGTGTATTTCCCAGTGTCCTTATAAAAAAAGATCTCGGGGTCATTCTGAGGTACGAATAGCACTATTCGGGCCCTTTCCTGACCACAACTACCTTCATGCACGTTGTACGGGGAAGGTAGATGGGGGCGAGAAAGGGGAGGATCAGGGAGGGCATTAGGGTGGACAGTGGGTGGTCATTGGCCCCGGACGTACAGGGTCGATTCTAGTGTTGGCCCTGTATGTCTGGGGCCGGTGGCTTGCACGGGGAACATATTCCATGTTGGAAGTGGACTGAGTTCCCCACTCGGGTGCATCTGGCAGGCCCAGGGCTGGGAAACGGTGGGAAGGGGCAGAGAAGCTTCCCCGCAGCCCGACCCTAGCCTTAGGAGGCCAGATTGGGGTCAGGCTGCGGGGAAAGCACCTTTGCAGCTCGCGGCCAGAGATCGCTGCTCTTCAATGAAGCTGCGGTGCCATGGCGCCGTGGTTCCATTGAACTGCCCTGACTGAGTTAGCTGGGAAAGGCCTGTACGTACAGGCCGGACAGAATCAGGGTCCCGGCCTGCACATACAGGCCTGTTCACGATTCTGATCCAGTGGGGCTAGATGTGCAGATGGGCAGATTCTAATGTCAGTCCTGTATGTCCAGGGCCTGCGACATGTGCGGGGAAGTAATTCCACCTCTGAGGTGGAATAACTTCCCTGGATGTTTTTTTCTGCTGTGCCCGGGGCGCGGATGGAGCAGGGAGGGGGCCAGGGGACATTCCCCGCAGCCCGACCATGGCTTTAGGAGGCCAGATTGGGGGTTGGGCTGCAGAGAATATGCAGTCTTTGCCGGCGGCCACATTGCGGCTTTCAAATGGAGCCATGGTGCCATGGCAACTGGACGCCATGGCGCCGCAGCTCCATTTAAAAGCCCTGAGTTAGCCGGGCTTTTCATGTACATGCAGAATGGACTGAATCGCAGTCCCGGCCTGCACATACATGACTGTTCACGATTCTGATCCCACGAGGCTAGATGTGCCCCGCGGGATCAGAATTGCAATCCCCTCTGTGCGTCCGGTTCAGGCCGGATGCACAAAGGGGATCTACATGTGGGACGGAATCAGGCCCAATTTGATTATGAGTTTGACTGGTATAAAATTCCTTTCTTGGACATTTTCATTGTGAAGTCTGGGTCAACACTGAAAACTACCCTATATGAGAAACCTATGGCTTGAAATAATTTGTTACGTTATACAAGCCATCATCCTGTCTGATTGCAATACAGCTTATCTATGAGTCAATTTCTGCAACTGCGCCGAATATGTTTTGATAAAGTGGAATATATGGGTCAGGCAAAAATACATATTCAACTTTACTTGGACCGTGGATATCCCAAGGTAATGACTGATATAACCTACAAGAGAGGGTTGAATGTGCAAAAAGAACATTTGCTATTGCCTCGACAGCATTTGGAGGAAGAAACATAGAAACATAGAAATATGATGACAGAAAAAGACCACATGGCCTATCTAGTCTGTCCTTCCATACCAACAACTACAACAGTCCCCTTTTTTCCTCTAGAGATCCTCTGTGTTTGTCCCATGCTTATTTGAATTCAGATACTGTCCTCATCTCTACCACCTCCACTGGGAGACTATTCCACGGATCCACCACTCTTTCTGTAAAGAAATATTTCCACATATCACTCCTGAATCTATCCCCCTTCAGATGTATACAAAAAGAACCCAAATCAGACCAAATACGAAACACCATTTAAAGAAGTCCGATTTGCTCTAGAATCACCTTTTGTGCCTAAAGAATTTTTTTGTCGGAGTTCGTCAGCCCAGTGTCTCAAATCTGCATTTAAGAGACACCGCCGTGACTGCTCCCTTTTATTAATTTAAATTTAAAATGAACCAAAGTCCAACACTTAGCTGTATGTCACCAAAGCGCCAAAACTCCCAGTAGACGACGTGGTGCACGTTTCGGGTTTTACACCTGTATTTCCGAAAAACCCTGCTTCAGATCAGGAAAGATCAGCAAAGGTAGATCAGCAGCTTACAGGCCACAGGAAATTTCACCTGCTATATTGTCGCCGGCGTCTGACGTCAGATTTTATTTATTTATTCATTTAACAGTTCTTCTATACCGCTCTATTTTAGATCAGAGCGGTTTACATTTAACATCAACTATACAACACAAGGAACTTTGAGTTGTATTTACAATAAACAGGGAGATCAACTTGGAAGTAACTGGGGGAAACTATGTACATTCTTAATTCTATACATTGTATCACACTGATCAATGAAGATCAATGAAGATCAATGAAGAAAAAGACTCAGCCAATCAAACAGCTAACCAAACCCCATTCAGGGAATACCCACTACTCAGGGAATTCCAAGGGACATTCATAGCTGAAAACGAAGTTGAAGTTGAACACAAATCACAAAATGGTATGCCAATCGAGTTGAGAATTCAGTCCATCAGGGGTAACCGAATTTAAAAGATAAATCCAGCGTTGTTCGCGTACTTGAAGCTTTTGTTCACGATCCCCCCGTTGAGGATCTGGCGGGATAAAATCCAAAACCCGCCATCGCAAAGCTGTAAAAGCATGACCCATAGACAGATGATGTTCCACCATGGGGGCTCCTAGTTTTTTGATACGAAGACAAGAAGCATGTTCTGAAAGACGTATCTTGAAAGCCCTCTTGGTTCGACCTATGTAATAGAGGGAACACGGACACACAATCAAATAAACCACAAAATCAGTAGAGCAATCCGTGTGCCAACGTGTGGTGTATTTTCGAGAGGTGTGTCTATCGGTCCAATCAGGTCCCTCCAAAGTGCCAGCACAGTAAGCACAATGGCCACAGGCAAAATGACCAACATCAATATATGACTTCAAGGGGCGATCCTCAGGTGAAACAGTGTGCATGATTTTATCACGTAAATTAGCTGTGCGAGAATACGCAATCTGCAAGATCTTATTCTGAAAACAGGTATGCACCCCAAGAACTGGCCAAAACTGATGCAACAGTCTAGTAACTTGAGAGACCTGGCGTGTATATGGCAAGATCCCGGTGATAACAGAATCATTGGCCTTTGAGGACACAGGGGACAGGAGCCGTGTTCCCTCTATTACATAGGTCGAACCAAGAGGGCTTTCAAGATACTTCTTGTTGTGCTGGTATGTCACAAACATTGATCACAATAGACTGAATATTCACCAAAACCAAAGATTCTGTCTTTTTATAATTAATATTAAGACCATTTCATTGCAGCCAAGCTGAGATCAGACCAAAGTTGTCTTTATCAGTGTTATTTCCAACACATTTTCCCCATAGATTCTATATAGAATTCCCATCTGTCATAACACAAGGGAGACAAATAGATGTTCAACAAAGTAGTTCACAATGCTGATCCCTGCAGGAACCCCCGCACAATAGAAAAAGCATTCCAAGATCCATTTGAAACCCAGACTGGCTGAGATCAATTAGAAAGACAAGAGCAAAACCATTATAAGACCCACCCCCCCTATACCTAACGCCACCAGTCAAGCTGTTAGGATTTGCAATGGAAGACATCTTGTTGTACATCTTTTGTGGTATATGGCCTTTTATGCCCTTGCAATAAGCTCTATGTGGGACAGACACGACGCCCCTTTTTCCAGCATTTAAGAGAACATCAGTCTTGGATATCCTCCAAAGCGTTGTCAGTCCCAATGGTGGAACATTGTGTGTTGCTTCACCATACATTCACTGATCTTAGATGGCGAATTTTGGATCATATTCCTTTAAGTTGGCGGGGTGGTAATAGAGAGGGAAAATTGAATTACAGAGAACAGTATTGGATTATCTCTGAATACTGTGATACCCGCTGGCTTAAATAGGCAGATAGAGTGGTTCACTGTGTAAGAGTAGGGAACTAGATATGGAATTCCTGCCCTATGGTAATCTGAGAGGATGTTTGTGAATGGAGGATGTTGTCATAATAGGGAATAATGGCTCTTTGATATTGTTAGGTATTGAGGTAGCAAGGGGTGAAGAGGGGAGTGGTTACTTGCTATATATAAAGCACAAATGCCAAAGCCATTGTCAGAAGGTCTGGGACACTCATGAGGAAACAACGTGTGATCCTGGTGGCATGGAGGCATCCTTTGAAAAAAGATGGAGGCATCCTTTGAAAAAAGGTAAATGCAGTTAAGGACTGTGTAGAGAAAACTGTTAGACTCTGAAGCAGAATAAGTTAAAATGTTTGAAATGCGACGGTCTTTGTCGGTGAATATACAGTTGTTACTAAAGGTGAAAAGAGAATTTGGAGAAGTGTGGAAGTCTTTAAGAAAATGATATTGAATTTTAGAATGAAAAATTATAAAATTGAGGCATGAAAATGTTGATTAAAGAAAGAGAAAACAAAAAAATTTAAAAATTAAAAGTTGACCTAAAAAAAGAGAAAAAGGGACTATTAAGCTAGAAGCAGCTTGTGATAGCAGCTTTGATGAACACAGTCCGACAAAAGGTTTTGGAATATGTACTGAGTAAATGCTAGTGGGGTAAAGATTTTGAATAATTGTGTCATGGCAATGTCCCAGTTTTTATACTATTTCCTTTTTTTATTGGTTTTGTTTTATTTGATTCTTTGATGTGTTAATTATGTGTGCATATGTAACCCAAAGCCATTTCACTTGGCATTTTGATTTTAGGAGATACTGGACTTTAAGGGGTTGAACTGCAAGGGTGCCAATAATGTTGACCACATTCTTTAGTAGATTTACTTGAATGTTTGTCTTGCTGCATGAATAACTTTCAGCTCAGATTTAGCTTATAGATGAATAGCATGACATTCTTCTCTAGAATTTTTTGATATAAAAGAGAATTCATAGTTTATTCATTTTATTTATTTATTTAATGCTTTTATATACTGCGCTTTTTAAAATCAGTGTGGTTTACAGATAACATTTTGTGCAGAGCAGGAAGAGCCTGCTTCGCACTTACATTGAACAGGAAATACAACTTGGGTTAATTTTCAAAAGACTGTGTTCGTGAGAAACTATCTCAACTTAAAGTAGACAAAGTGATGGGACCAGACGGGATACACCCGAGAATACTGAGGGAACTTGGGGACGTTCTAGCAGCTCCACTGACTGACCTTTTCAAAGCCTCGTTGGAGTTGGGAGTGGTGCCAAAGGACTGGAGAGAGGCTCATGTGGTGCCTTTACACAAAAGCGGAAGTAAGGATGTGGTTGAAAACAACAGGCCGGTTAGTTTAACTTCGGTGGTGAGTAAATTATTGGAAACGCTGCTGAAAGAGAAAATAGTGAGGTTTCTGGAGTCCAGCGGATTACAGGATCCGAGGCAGCATGGATTCACCAGAGGCAGGTCTTGTCAGACAAATCTGATTGATTTCTTTGACTGGGTGACCAGGGAGTTGGACCGAGGGAGAGCCCTAGATGTGGTGTATTTAAATTTCAGTAAAGCCTTTGACACTGTTCCTCACAGGTGACTTATAAACAAACTGAGCACCCTAGGGATGGACCCTAAAGTTACGGCTTGGGTTAGAAATTGGTTGGGTTGGAGGCGACAAAGAGTACAAGTAAATGGAGCTCACTCTGAGGAGAAGGATGTTATCAGTGGTGGGCCCCAGGGATCTGTCCTTGGTCCGATTCTTTTTAACATCTTTGTTAGTGATATAGCGGAAGGGCTTTCAGGTAAGGTTTGCCTCTTTGCGGATGATACCAAAATCTGCAATAGAGTAGACACCCAGGAAAAGGTAGATAACATGAGGAGGGATCTAGCTAAGCTTGAAGATTGGTCTAGAATTTGGCAGCTGGGATTTAATGTTAAAAAATGTAAGGTCATGCATTTGGGCTGCAGCAATCCAAGGCAGCAATATAGTATAGGGGGTGAAGTACTTTTGTCCACTAAAGAAGAGCGGGACCTAGGCGTGGTTGTGTCTGATGATCTTAAAGTAGCTAAACAGGTAGAAAAGGCGACGGCAAAAGCTAGAAGGATGCTTGGGTGCATATGGAGAGGAATGGCTAGCAGAAAAAAGGAGGTGATAATGCCTCTCTATAAGTCTTTGGTGCGACCTCATTTGGAGTATAGTGTGCAATTCTGGAGACCACATCTTCAAAAGGATGTGAACAGGATGGAGTCGGTGCAGAGGGTGGCTACTAAAATGATTAGTGGTCTTCATTATAAAGCATATGAGGACAGACTGAAGGATCTTAATATGTACACCTTAGAGGAAAGGTAGGATAGAGGTGATATGATTGAGATGTTTAAATACCTCCATGGCATAAATGTTCAGGGAGAGAGCCTCTTTCAACTGAAAGCAAGTTCTGCTACGAGGGGACATGGGATGAGGGTGAAGGGAGATAGATTCAGGAGTGATATGCGGAAATATTTCTTTACAGAGAGTAGTGGATCCGTGGAATAGTCTCCCAGTGAAGGTGGTAGAGATGAGGACAGTAACTGAATTCAAAAAAGTATGGGACAAACATAGAGGATCTCTAAAGGTAAAAAGGGGACTGTTGTAGTTGTTATGGAAGGACAGACTAGATAGGCCATGTGGTCTTTTTCTGTCGTCATATTTCTATGTTTCTAAGCATGGGGAGGTAAATACAGGCTATATACAGTGTGGGCAATCTATCCAAGTCCTGATGCAGCAAAGCTGTCCCACACCATGATACTTGAACCACCATGCTTGACAAGGAGGATGCAATTTTTACTTTGGAAGGCAGCATTTGATATTTGCCAAGCAAAAACATTTGTTACTTTGAGCGAAAAGTTAAATTTTTTACTAATCTGTCCTAAACACATCATTCCAGAAATCCTGTGGGTCTTCCAGATGCTCTTTGAAGAACCAGAGGAGGGCAGTAATGTTCTTTTTAGAAAGCAATGGTTGCTTCCTAGCTAGCCTTCCATGAATACCATTTCCATTCAGGTTTTTTTTTCTGATGGTTGACACATGAATACAAATCAGCAGCAGCGATAGAGGCCTGCAGATCCTTTATATGTTAGTCTGGGGATCTTTGCGACTTCATGGATGATTTTTTGGTTTGCTTTTGAAGTGATCTTGGCAGGATGACCCCTCCTGAATACAGTCACTGTAGTCTTCAACTTTTTCTCATGGTCGACTGTCTGATAGTGAATGAATGGAGCCCCAAATATTTATTAACGGTTTTGTAACCTGTCCAAACAAATGAGCACCAACTACTCTTTTTTTGTAGGCCCTTTGAAATTTCTTGTGATTGTGGCATGTTGAGTTCCCATTAATCTTTTCTTGTAAATATCAAACTTAAAACCTTCTGTAACTATATATAGGATAAGATGCCTCAACTCAGTTATGCAGATTTACTCTGCAGGGTGGTTTACTTCTACCAAATTATTTAAGCAACCGATCCTAAGTTGCCACTGAATCGTGCTAAGAAATGTAGGGTTCCCTTACTATTTCACACACAGTTGAATGATTCTTATTGCTCCTACTCTGTACATTAATGTGTCTTAAGAAACATGAGACTATTTAATTTGTAGCCTTTTCTGTTGCATAAATAAAAGCCAGGTTTCAATTAAATAGGGTATTACTGTAAGGTGTAATTGTCAATGCTATATTTAAGGTTCCCAGCACTGTTTTTGGAATGTCTTGATGTCAGTGATGTTCCTGAGCTGATCTGGTAGCTTGTTCCATATGGAAGGTGCATATAGTTGGAAGGCTCTTTTAATGCTTGCTGGTTGGATTTGTGTCTGATGTGGGGGGTGATGAAGGTGTCCATCGTGGAGGTCTGTCTAGATATGTGTGGTTGGGAGGGCTGAAGAAGCATGCGGAGGTGTGTGTGGGGGGTCTGTGTGGATTGCTTTGTGCGTTAGCATAATAGTTTTGTATATTATACAGCTCTGTAGTGGGAGCCAGTGGAGCTGTTTGAGTATTGAACTAATGTGATGTTGCCTTGCTGCTGCTTGTAGGGTTCTGGCTGTCAAATGGAGAGCTGTTTGGACTGGTAGGAGTGTGGATTGTGGTAGTCCGGCGCGTACGGGGAGGTTTTGTAAAGACCTTTTCACCTGTATAGGCCTCTTAGAAAACTGTATGCATAGTTACATGCAATGCAGTTGTTCAAGGGTGAACTTCGGAGCACAGGCGGAATCACAATTTACATACATTCTTTATATGTGTGGTAATGTGTACGGTGCTTGCGTACACTTGCACCGGCTCTGTGTATTGTTCTAAGAAGGGACCAAAGCAGGAACCCCCTTGGCATGTGCACAAAGCACCTCTTATAAAATGGTCAACAGAGTGTGTACACACATTTATACCATCTTCAGAATAGGTGTAAATCTCCACACTATTACTGATAGTTCCAAGAATCTATTTTAAAAAGGCATTTAGGCTTTTACATTGCCTTTGTAAAATAGGCATTAACTAGTCACATTTTTTGACATTTCATATAGGTTTCCTGTTAGGAATTTACTCCATATATGTATATAACATTGCAGTAGTATTTTTTGTGGGTGATATTCTCTAAGCCATTTACCCGGTTAAATAGACTATAGGAAAATCTTACACTGTATACATTGGTAAAAATAAAACCAGGAATTAACAATGTGCATACATGTATTGACTGCACATAATGGGACATGTGGTAATTAGCATGCATTGATGCGTGTTAGTGTGTGCTAATACGGTAGTGCACTTTAGTGCAATTAGCCCAGAGCGTTGCATTTTTGAAACCATGCACATTGCTTTTCAGGGAAAAAGCATCTGTAGAGAAAGCTCTTGCAATTATCTGTTGGTTTGTTTTCCTTAGGAGATTTTCCAAATCATGGTGCAAAGTCTGTGGGTAAATGTCCCAGCAGACTCTGCAGCTACCTACGCAGTTTGGACACTTGCCTCCTTTATTTCATGTCTTCACTGACATTCTCACCTGTATGTTTCAGGGCAGATACACGTATACCCATTTACTGCGTCCGTGCACTGTGCTCCATTTTTACATTTGTTCTCTTGACAATCATCATAGTCGATATCACAATGTTCACCCACATATCCAGGTGTGCAGTCGCATCTATTGAATGAAAAGTACATTGATAAATACAGTAGCCACCCAAAAATATATTTTATGTTATAATTTAAAAAAAAAATACTAGACCTCCTAACCCCAAAAGGGCCCAATTCAGCAACTTTGTGCTTTTGGAGATAATTTATTTAACTTATTTTCTGCTTCTAGATTATATTTTTGCAGAGTTTTTCAAGTGATTGAAAATATGTTTGTGAAGGGATTTTATATGTGCAGAATCTGAACCTGTAATGATTGTTTGTGATGTCTGTACTGCATTGCCTGACATTACATCAAATGTCTGTCATGGAAGTCTTGCTGGCCTCCATTAGTCACTCGGGCAGTTTCCCCTTGGAATTCATCAACAATGTAGATAACCACAAAGTATGCAAACCTGCAGAATTTCTGGGACCCAGATGAACAGGCCGTGAAAGGTATTTTGAGGACATATTTTTATTTCACTTGCAATGAATCATACAGCACTACATGTAGGAAACCTATCAGAGTGGCCAACAGAAATAGATAGATTTTGGCTTTCAACTAATCTAATAGAAAAAAGAAAATGGGAAATAAAATTAGCTGTCTGGTCTCTGAGGCAGCAGTAATTCCACTATTGAAGATTTGCAATAACAAAAGGGAAGTATGAATAAGGATTTCGGTTGCCTTGTGAAAGCATGAACAGCACTATATGAAAAAACAAATCAATATTTGCATGATGGCATATGATGCATGCTACGTTCTCCCTCTCCAAATACACTGGCCCCTTCCCAACACATGTGGACAAAGAGCTGAAAAATATGTGCCTGACCTTATCCAAATTCTAAAACTCATACGGTTTCAAGTCTCTCAAGTATGTTAATACCATTTCTGATCCACATATACAACATTAAGGGGGTAATTGGCATTTGTAAAATTGCCCGGCGGTATACATGCGCAGAAATCGGTGCTGAGAAACAGGGCTGGCCCCAGAGTTCGTTCAAGGTGTTGGCACCCTAGGTTAACCTCATGCTTTACAGCCCTGCTCTTTGCTCTCCCTCCAAGGGGTTTCTGCCCAAGGCAGCCACCTAGTTTGACTAGTGGTTGGTCCAGCCCTACTCAGAAAACAGCAGCATCTTCTTTTATGCAATATACTAGAAGGCATTCCCAGGAGCAGAGAATGGTTGGGGTGGGGGCAGAATTGGCACTTATGCATGTATTTTATAAAATAGACAAATATGAGCTGATTTTTATCAGTGTATACACACAAAGTTATTCCTGCCTGAGTGCAGGTGTAACTTATTTATTTATTTACATTCTCTTATATACCGCACTATTCTGCATCAGTGCAGTTTACATTAAACAAACTGAAATTACATTGAACAGGGCATTATAACTTGGAGATAACTATTTTACAGGGAACATGGGCTATGGAGGGTTAAGTGGCTTGCCCAAGACAACAAGGAGCACCTGTGGGACTAGAAACCCCAGTCCTTCCAGCCCAAGGTTGCTGTCCTCTAGTAGGATTTGAACCCCTGACTTTCTGGCCTGAAGTACCTTGCCCCCAACCACTAGGCCACTCTTCCACTCAGTGCAAAAGCTGTCAGGCAGGCTGGTTTATAACATCACATAGGCTGTCTTTATAAACTGTGAGCCTGTGATAAAATTACCCTATAAGAAAACAATGAAATACAAGCATGAGAGTGAGCATCTCAGTTTCCCAGAGACTTGGAGTTCCCTAATACATTACATCTGATGCGGCCATGATGCTTAGAGCTGGAGCAGATGCTTGGAGGTCAATATTTAACAAGACAGTAAACTTCATCTGGAGATTCAGCTGATAAAAAGATGTCTACTGTATATAATTGGATAAAAGTATCTAGATAGCATTACTAGGCGATGTTAGTCTTGCTATGTGTGTGTGTGTTGTAGGCTTTCTGTGTCACACCTTACCATGTGTGTGTGCAGTCTATATCCGGTCACACCTTACCATGAAACCTCAGGGACTAGGTCGCCAGGAGTTGGCATTGACTCAACAGCAAGGTATGTGGCTTGACTTCCTGCCTAACTTTGGCTGGTGATTGTTCCATATAGGTTTATTTTAAAGGGGTACTTGGTGGTATGAGTATCTGCACTTTTTTACATTACCTCCCAAAATTGACCAATGGTCCTCAAGTGTTAAGGAAAGAGCCCTCAAATGCACACATACAGAATGCCAAGTGCCCCCGCATGGAAGAAACTGTCTTCAACCAATTACCGCAGGACCAAGAGAGAATGTGGAGGGTCAGACTGCTGCCAGCACATAACATCTCAGCCTGAACCCCTGCGAAATGTGGGAGACATGGGCTAGAGAAGTCCAGACAAAGGTGGAAAAAAAACATTTTTGGATTCGATTTATTGATTTCAGCATGCCAGCTTTGGAAATCTTTACATGCAGCATCCCTGATATCTTCGGATTTTGCATAATACGGGAGGAAATTAATTTCTGTTTGTGTTTCTCCAGTGTCCTACTGTAGGTAGAACTCAGCTTCTTGAGGTTTCTAATTCTTACCTGCACATTTCTAGGTCTAATATGTGGTCATTCCTTCTGTATTTCGTAAGGCTTTATCCACATTTTGCATATGGGAACAAGATGAGGTATTTTGCAAACATGTAATTTCTGCATAGGAATTTATAACACTCCAGCTTGTTCTCGTCTCCCAACAAGTGTTGTGTTCTAATGATTGGGGTAGTATTTGCAACACTGCCTTTCCATTGACTCTGTTGTTGATTGAAAGGGTCATGGCTATTGTGAGGGGGTTCCTCAGTTATCATCCACCCCTTAAAGAGTGGCACATATTTTGTTAGAAAAAAAAAGCCTGGGTTCATGAGAGACAAAATCCTGATCTGAACTGAGGTCCGAATAGGGTTTGAATCTTTCACAGAGTGATGAATAAATACATATGAAGTTCTGGAAGTGGTCAGAGCTGTCAGTATATAGTATTTGGCCGAGTAGGAAGAGGTTAGATTTTGAGGGAGAAGATCAAGGAGAGTTCTTGTGGGTGTGACAAACATTTTTTTTAATAAAGTAGGGGGAGAGGAGTGAAGCAGGTAGTAGGGCAGTCCCCCTTCTCTTCTTAGCTCCCCACTTTCTATATTTGGGAAATCATTTTTGGACAAAGAGGAAGGCCATTCAATCCCCAGCTGCTTTCTTCTCTAAGGCAGTTAGGGACACCCCAGCTGTGAGCAATTATTTTTTCAAATACAAAAACTGGGGAGGCAGAGACCTGCTACTGGGCCATTTTTTTTTAAAACTGAAGTAAGTGGGATATTTTTTACAGTTTAAAAACTTGAATGGCTGTTTTGGGGTTTTAGTGTTTTTTAAGAGGCCTTATTAACCAGTTATAGCATGATTTTCAGCACCTACGTTTAGCCATAGTAAATCTAGTTGGTCAAATTTTGATGACTTGACGGCACTTAACAACAGATTTAAGTGAATATTCAACTAAAAGTCTAGCTAGGTTCAGCTAAATATTTAAGAGTGTCAGCAGGTCTAAATGTTTAATGGCAATGCTCTATGCTGCAATGCAGAAAGCCAGGGTTTGACTTCAGATCTGGTCTTCCATTCCTTGGGCTAACCAGGGTTGGAGATACTGTGAAGACAGCATTGACAGCTACTACTACTGATCATTTGTTTAGTACTAAAAGGCGTACTCGGTGCAGTAAGGCACATGTGAAAGACGGTCCCTACTCATCAGAGTTTATAATCTAGTCAAGACAGACAACACAATAGCTGAGGACAAGGATATATCTAGGGGAATCGAAAGGAAACACATAGGAGACGAAGCGGATCAGGGTCCACAAGCAGCCTTGAAGAGGTGAGTTTTTAGCTTGTATTTGAAAAGGGCCAGAGATGAAGCCTGAGACTCAGCAAGTGTTGGATATTGCTCAGCAGTGATACCTACTAGGCAGAATTAGGTTGCATGTGTTCTGTGGTCCAGACAGAACTGCTGTTTGAAGCTGAGCTAGATGGGAAGGTTACCTTTCCCGAATAAAGACACAATTTAATATATTGCTCTTTGGCAGCTGTTTACTGATTACATGCAGATGTAGCAACTTTTAGTCAAGCCTTCTTAACTGTCCCCTTTTCATTTGCGGTAATCATTGAAGTTTCTCTTTCTATGTACTCCCTCCCCATGCTGCGTTTAGTCTGTTATTTTTTTCATCTCGGCTTTGACCTCTCTGTAACAACCAAGCTGTTTGTTAATGCACAGACTGTTTCAGTGTACTCTCTATAATCAAGAAGATGACCTGTACCCATATTGCAGTGTCAATGATTATAATTTCCATAATGTTAAGAAAATACGAGTTTTCAAAACAAATCAAGGATCTGATGATAATCACCTTTGACGGGACCAGATATAACACGCTGGTGCCTACAGGCAGGGCTGGAGAGTAGCGGGGACGGGGAGGTTTTGCCCCTAGAGATCACAGAGCACAGTCCTAAAGCAAGTGGAATAGTCCAGGTATTTGGTGCCTTCAAAATCTCATGCCGGCAGTTGCTGCTGTTGTCTATAACTAAATCTGTGCCTGCTCTCCCAAACACTATGGTATGACCTCAAGAAAGCAAATTCATTTAGAACCAAGTCCTAGTAGAAATTGTGCTGAAGAGGAATCCAGCAGCACAGCAAAATGGTAAAAATATTAACAATATGTTTATGTTTATTTCATATTTACTATTCTGTCCTTTGTATACACATCAAGGCAGTTTACGATATAAAACACAATCAAAAACTATACTTACAAAATACACTCAAATAGAAAAAAAACATATAATGGGGTAACTTTCATTTAAGACAGCATGGCAGTTAATACTGAACATTTTTTACCTTGGTACCAGGACTTCAGAGATTTCTTATAAAGGACGACTGCATTTCCAATGGGCATTTGATCTAGGGAGAGGTGTCAACTGCAAACTCAACTGAATCCCTGTGATTGTCCATAACATAGTCTTTATAGCACGCTAGGGTGGATTATCTGGCTGGTGTCCCAGGATAACCTTCCAAATGGATCCACCAACCAGGCGGGCAGGGCTTAATTTGTGGCATGACATACTGACACTTGCTACTCAGATTCTGCTCCAAAAAAGCCTGCCTGCTTCCCATTCAAAGGCCGCCTGGAGAGCAGAGACTGACGGGAGTTGCATGACTGCGTAGTAGGGTGGTCCATAAAACTGAATTCCTGAATTCCTTTGCTCCCTGGCCTGATTCTGGTTCCATTTAGGTAGAAAACACTGTGTACAAAGTTTGAAGCCAATCAAATAATATTTAGGGGTGGCTCAACAAGTCTTGAGATTTCCTCCTGGGAGCAGATGACGAAATGTTGCATCATCTTGTATCATCCACTCAGTTCCACGCTGATTACATTTGATTGCGTCATATTTGAACTAATCTCGTCTTTGAGAGGTGGCAAAGACATTGTACTATTATCTTTGTATCTTTATTCTTTTCAGATGGCGAAAAAACGTGGTTTTTATCTCATTGAAGAAATGTCCACCACAATTCTGGAGGCCAAGCTCCCCAGCAAGGAGCAAGTGTTAAGTGTATTTTTACATCACCATATGACATTAAACAAAGGCGTTAGTGAAAGTGCATCTATTGTAACAAGTGAAGTAGAAGCTTACTGGGAAAAGGCCAGACTTCCTGTTCAAAGAAATGACAAAATTCAAGAAAAAGTAAAGAAATTGTTCAATCAGTGGAAACTTTTGAAGAAAAACAAAGGGAGAGGAGGGAAACAAGAGGCAAATGAAAAAGAATTCCAGGTTGCAATGAAAAACCTATTTGATGTGGCGCATGCCAATGCAATGTCTTTAATTCATATTCAAGAAGACAAAGAATTCTTAATAGCGCAACGAGAACCAGGGCGCCGCGGCTCAATGTGCGCGATGGACAAGAAACTGGCCAACACGGAAGCAAGATCGCAACAGTGAGAAGAAGAACTGAAAAGGCGCAGACAAAAACATGTTGCCGAAGCCGAGGCAACTACAAGCCAAGTTCAGCTGGAAGAATCTTCTTCCTCAGCAGAGTCAGGTGAAGACTCGTCGACATCTGCGGATTCAGATAACGGACAGAAGAAAGCAACTCCACAAACGAAGCAGTTTCGACCTAACAATGTCTGGACCCCAGAGCTTACAGCAGCCCTGGATCGGACAGGGACAACGGATCGCAATGCTCTGTTTGTGGTAGCTGAAACCGCCAGAAGTCTGGGACATTATCCTGGGGAGCTCAATATCAGCCGCTCCAGCATCAAGCGCCATAGAGAAAAGCACCGTCAGCAACAATGGACGGACCTGCACAACGCATTCAAAGCCGAAGGCAAAACATGCATTGTGCATTGGGATAGCAAGTTATTGCCATCTCTCCTCTGTTCAACCACATCCGTTGACCGCCTTCCAGTTTTGATAACGGCTGTCTCCACTGGAGAAATACAACTTCTTGGTGTACCAAAACTGACATCAGGAACGGGCGAGAATCAAGCTGCAGCAGTTTATGAACTGTTATAGGAATGGTGTTTGGATGAAAAGGTTGCAGGCTTCTGCTTTGATACAACTGCATCGAACACGGGACGTCGATTAGGAGCGTGCATTCTTCTAGAACAGAGACTCCGTCGCACAGTCCTTCATTTGGCATGCCGCCATCACATTTACGAAATAATTCTTGGTGCAGTATTCTCTACATGCTTCATCGGGTCCCGATGTCCAACTCTTTCGCCGGTTCCAAAAGAATTGGGGCTCCCTTGACAAGTCCAACTATCAAACTGGAAAAGACTTGGAGGTGCTGCAACCTGACAGGGATCGCATCATGAAGTTTGCGGAATCCAAGTTGGCACAGGGCAATCACCGAGATGATTACCTGGAATTTTTGGAGTTAACGATTGTCTGCCTTGGAGGGAATCTTCCTAGTTTCAATTTCAAGAAACCCGGAGCTTTCCATCATGCCAGATGGATGGCAAAAGTCTTGTACTGTCTCAAGATTTGGATGTTCCGAGGACAACTCAAAGATCTTACCCAACGGGAGGAGTCCTGTGTTCGTGATGTGAGCATTTTCTCCATCCTGATTCATGTGGAAGTCTGGTTTTCTGCCCCTGATGCCGCAGTTGCTCCTCGAACAGATTTGGATATGCTGAAGAAACTACACTCTTACCACAATGACCGTGTTGGAAGAGCGGCCAGAGACAAACTGCAACAGCATCTGTGGTATGTGTCAGAGGAGCTTGTGGCACTGTCACTGTTCGATGAAGCTGTTTCAGCACCGACAAAGCGGGCCATAGTGTCGGCCATGATCCCGGCAGAATCAGATGAAAGCGATGAGGATGATGACGAAGACGAAGATCCCCCAAAGTGGGTCGAATTGAAAAGTTCCATGATTCCACCACTTGAATCTTTTGCAACTCGCAAGTCAATCCGTTTCCTGAAACACCTCGACATCAACAGTGATTTTCTTAATGCAGACCCAGAAGACTGGGAAGAGAATGCATCATTCAAAGACGGTCTGAAGAAAGTAAAAAATCTTCCAGTGATCAACGATGTGGCTGAGCGAGGGGTCAAACTCATTGAGCAGTTCAACGGCCGACACACCACAAAAGAAGAGCAACTCCAGTTCCTTCTGGGTGTTGTCTCGCAACACTGTAAGATGTTCCCCACATCGTCAAAGTCCTTACTAGCATCTGGACCACATTGAGTGCTTGGCAAGCATGATACCCCCGTCTATGAGCGGATAATACCCAGTGGTCTGACGAACCCTGGGGGGGATCCAGGGGCCTGATAGATAGGGACCTTGAGCCACCCCTAAATATTATTTGATTGGCTTCAAACTTTGCACACATTGTTTTCTACATAAATGGAACCAGAATCAGGCCAGGGAGCAAAGAAATTCCTACTTTTATTTTTTCCCCTATGGCAGTGGACCACCCTACTGCAGTTATTCTGTGTCTCCCATTCACTGCACAATTGTGGGACTGCAACCTCATGCAGTAGATAGCAGGCATGTCCGCCACATTTACTGTGGCTTCGTGGAAGGATATGTCCCACTGTGCCTTCATGCTGCACTGTGTCCGCAGCAGTGCCTTGAGTCATGCCTGTGTGTGCAGTCTTCTGCATTTAAAAACGAGCTGCGACAACTTCTGCTGAGGTTTGGGAACTAATCTAAGAATTGTGAGCCTGCAACTGTACGAATGTAGGGAAGTGGGGGCACAGGGGAGGAGGAAGTAGATTTGGACTTGAAAAGCAAAACCATCTGACCTGATCAGTGATGCTCCCAGGGGCTCTACGACTGCTCATAATCAGGGCTGGACTCCAGGGAGCACTACAGCTACTGAAACATCTGGGGCTGGGAATTAGCAGGGGATTCGCTCTGCAGCGACTGATACCTTCCCTTAGTCCCCCTTATCCTCCTACAAGGATTCTCACATGGGACACCAGTATTTGGGTTTTGTGATTCTGCTTTGACTAAAAGTACAGGTGAACAAATCAAATTAGAACGGTGTTTAGTGCTGAGATAATGAGGGGTCTGGGTGACCTCAGGAGTGGCATAGTAAGACTATAGTGCAAAAAAGACAGAGGGGTCATTAATAAACTGTCAGCATCACTGGTGCTGGCAGGGACAGTTTTTCCTTCTTTAGAGAGCTCTGGTCTAGTCTATCATAGGATATACACGTATGGTGAATTCAAAGAAGCATGGGACAAACACAGAGGATCTCTAATGGTAAAAAGGGGACTGTTGTAGTGGTTGATATAGAAGGACAGACTAGATAGGCCTTGTGGTCTTTTTCTGTCATCATGTTTCTATGTATGTCCTCCCAAATGGACACCTGCCATATCGTGCATTCAGTATGGATGAATTGGATGGTATACATCCGAGAGCATTGAAAGAACTGAAATATGAGATTGCAGACCTACTATTAGTAATCTGTGAACTATCATTAAAATCATCTGTAGTACCTCAAGAGTAGAGAATGACCAATATAATGCCAATATTTAAAAAGGGTTTGAGGTGTGATCTGAGAAACTACAGACCAGTGAGTCTGATAACAGTACCGGGCAAAATGGTAGAAACCATTATAAAGAACAAAATTACTGAACATGTAGATAGTCATGGCTTAAAGGGAGACAGCCAACATGACTTTAGCCAAGGAAGGTCTTGTCTTACTAATCTGCTATATTTTTTTGAAGGTGTGAAAGACTGGGCATCCAACTGGCAGATGTAATTTAATGTGGACAAATGCAAAGTTATGTACCTAGGAAAGAACAACCCAAACTTTAGTTGCATGATACAAGGTACCACCTTAGAAACCACCACCCAGAAAAATGATTTAGGCGTCATTGTGGATAATACATTGAAACTCTCCGCCCAGTGTAAGGTGGCGGCCGAGAAAGCAAATAGAATGCTTGGAATCATAAGGAAAGGAATGGAGAATAAAACCAAGGATATTACAATACCTCTGTATCGTTGAATGGTGTGACCACACCTTGAATATTGTGTGCAATTCTGGAGGCTGTATCATAAAAAGAATATAGTGGAATTAGAAAAGATACAGAGAAGAGCTACCAAAAATGGTAAAGGGGATGGAAGGATACCCCTATGAGGAAAGATTTAAAAGGTTAGGACTCTTCAACTTAGCGAACCCTACTCAGTTGCACGATTGTAAATAGTTACCCCATGTTGTCCAAGTTTTAACACCTGTTCATTGTAAACACAGAGTACCCTAGGAAATGTGTAGTTCTATGTTTATTGTAAACCGCATTGATGTTGAATAGCGCGGTATAGAAGAGACTGGAAATAAATAAATAATAAATAAACTTAGAAAAGAGAAGGCTGAGGGGAGATATGATAGAGGTCTATAAAATAATGAATGGAGTTAACGTAGATGGGTTGTTTACGCCATCAAAAAGTTGAAAGACTAGAGGACACACAATGAAGCTACAATGTAACCCATTTAAGATTAATAAGAGAAAATATTTTTTTCACTCAATGCGTAATCAAACTCTGGAATTTGTTACCGTAGGATGTAGTAAAAGCTGTTAGTGTAGCTGGATTTAAAAAAGGTTTGGACAAGTTTCTGGAGGAAAGGTCCGTAAACCATTATTAATGAGGACCCAGGAAATCTACTGCTTATAACAGCATGTGCATTGTGGAACCTGTGGCTTTTGAGAACCTGCCAGGTACTTGTGACCTGGACTGGCCACTGTTAGAAACAGGATACTGGGCTTGATGGACCTTGGTCTGACTCAGTATGGCATTTCTTATGTTCTTATGTCTTTTTTGTGCTGAGATGAGGCAGATGTAGCTACTACCCAAATACAGGTGAGGTTGTAACAGGAACTGCCACCAGCTTTGAGAGACCTGCCATTTAAATTTGTTCCTGGATGACAATTCCAGTTTGTGGTGCAGATGATGTAACATAGTAACATAGTAGTTGACGGCAGATAAAGACCAGCATGGTCCATCCAGTCTGCCCAGCAAGATGGCAAGAGTATGTGCACCTGTCGCTCCGCGCAGGCCACCCCTCCCCATATCCTTGTTCAGGGGTAAACCCACCACTCCATGTAGGACACCCCTATTTGTTGAGACGTTATATGGTTCAGAAGTTAGATGGTACCGTTTATTTTGTTTTTTTCCTATTTCTGTAAAGGGATCCTCTGTGTTTGTCCCATGCCTTTTTGAATTCCGTCACCGTGTTCGCCCCTATCACTTCCATCGGGAGGGCATTCCAAGCATCCACCACCCTTTCAGTGAAAAAATATTTCCTGACATTGCCTTTCAATTTACCCCCTTGCAGTTTCATGTTATGCCCTCTAGTTTTACAGGTTCCCCGTCTTTGGAAGAGGTTTGTTTGTTCATCATTTCTCTTTAAGTATTTAAAGGTCTGAATCATATCTCCCCTGTCCCTCCTTTCCTCCAAAGTATACATATTTAGGTCTTCAAGTCTCTTCTCATAAGGCTTCTGATGAAGGCTCCAAATGTATAAGGTGTCACTGCCTGGTGAAGTTTAGCATGTAGAAACATAGTTGTGCTGTTGGAAAACTGGACCTGTGTTTGGCTTTGCTTTGGAGCTGTGCAAACCTTAAATTTTGACAGGGAAGTAGTCTGGCTGTTCTTTCTGTGTTGATAGTATATTGGTAATCCACTTGGAGACATAAAAAATGCAGGATTAGAGATACCAGTATGGTATCTGTCAAGGGTTTCCATGTGATTTTGTGGAATGACCCTGGTGTCAGAGTAGCTGAATGGTCTGAGAAAGCATCAAGGCTTCCTGATTTACCATTTCTTAAGTTGAAGTGGAAGCACAGAGCTATTTCTTGTAACTCTAGAAACTGCAGACAGCTTTTTGGCACCAGGGAAGGCATGGTTGCAAAATAAGAGAGCCCTTCAGGCTTCATTCCTTGATAGTGAGTGAGTTTGATGCAAATTCTTATTTATTTATTTACAATTTCTTCTATACCGCACTATTCAGCATCAGCGCGGTTTACATAGAACATAACAATCAGACAGGGTACATAAGTCTGAGTCAAATTCTTGGACTGCAGTTGCTTTTGACCCCCAAATCCTGTGCAGCCCTCTCCCCTAAACATGTGAATTAGCATGTTGCCACAGTCTCATGTTCTAAGGAGGGCTTAGGGAGAGTTTCAGAGCAATTAGGTAAATTTTCAGATGTTAAAAATTAAATGATATAAGTTTACATAGAGAAGCAGCTCCAGAAATGAAGTATGAACAGAGAGATTGTGTCTTGGCCATGGCGGGAGGGGGCCACCTACCGATATGCTCCAAGTTTGGCTTCTCAAAGCCTTTCAACCTATTCTTTCCTATCAGACCCTAAGGCAGATCTGTATATACAACCTTCAGCACTCCCCCATATCAAGTAATTCCACCATTTCCTAGGGTACTATTCCTACATGCATTTGCACCAGGCATGGGAGCTGGTAGTCTTTGCAGCACTCCTCAGCTCATAGCCAGGACTCCTGCTTCTTTCCCCTCCTCCCCAGGACATCTAAGAACATAAGATAAGCCATAATGAGTCAGACCAAGGTCCATCAAGCCCAGTATCCAGTTTCCAACAGTGGCCAATCTAGGTCAAAAGTACTTAGCAGTTTCCCCAGAAGACACAGGTTCCACAATGCTTGTATTGGGACAAGCTGTGGATTTCCCAGGTCCCCTTTAATCATCATTTATGTACCTTTCCTCAGGAACTTGTCCAACCTTTTTAACCCAGCTACACTAACAGCTTTTACTATATCCTCTGGTAATAAATTTCAGAGTTTGATTATGCGTTGAGTGAACAAATATTTTCTCTTATTACTCTTAAATGGATTACACTATAGCTCCATTGCACCTCCCCTAGATGTTTGCTGGGTGCCTAACAAGCTGCACCCCCATCATTTCTTCTACTGTATCAAGCATTTGGCCCAAATAAGAACATAAGAAATGCCATACTGGTTCAGACCAAGGTCCATCAAGCCCAGTATCCTGTTTCCAACGGTGGTCAATCCAGGTCACAAGTACCTAGCATTGTACTTCCCTACATTCCCACCACATGTGATATAATGCCCCCAGTACTCCACAATTACACCAGCATTTTGCCTTCCGTCTGACACCATTCAGGGGTAAGATACGACTGCAGTAAGAGCTCGTAGCCATTTCCCATTAGGTTGCCTGCCATTGACACTTGGCGATCCCATTGAGATCCACTCCTCTTCCTCCCTTTCAACACCCAGATCGCTCTCCCACTTCTCCTGGTATGCCAGTTTGCAGTCCCCTTCTGGACCCAGTACCCTATATAGCTGTGAATTTAATCCCTTCTTGCCCGCCACACCAGAGCAAATCGCCTCAAACCACACCCTGTCCTTCAGTAAATCCCATCGCACCTCATTCTGCGACCATAAATGGTGGCATTGCATGTAGCTATAGTGATCCTGGCTATCTAAGTGAAACAGATCCCCTAATCCCTCAAAGGGCCATACCTTTGTACTTTGAATGAGTTGTCCAATCTATGTTACACCCCAAGTTGTCCATTTCCTCCAAACCCTGGGCTCCTGACCCTCTTAAGAAATAGTCAGACAGAGACATAGCCACTGAGACTCTATTCCCCCCTAGTAAAACCTGTCTATGCCGATAACATATCCCTACTGTCTGTCTAATATAGAGGTTATCCACCCTTGTGCACCTTCTCCCCCAAATCCACTTACTCAGCTTTCCCCCTTGTGGAAGTTCACCTTCCAGACTCACACATGGCTAGGAAGTCTCCTGTATCCAGGAATAAAACCCCCCACAGTTGGGCTGCCTCATAATAGTGTTGGATGTCTGGTAGACCCAACACACCCTCACCTCTTGCGATTTGTAGTACCTTCCTAGTGACCCGAAGGGCCCGACCATTCCACAGAAATCTAGCAATATTGCACTGAATACCTCTTAAGACCTCTGCTGGCACCTCCACAGGGAGCGTCTGAAATAGGTATAGGAAACGTGGTAGCAACATCATTTTCATGGCTGCGATTCTGCCCAACTATGAGAGGCATCCCTGATTCCACCACCGCAATAAACCATCCACATTCCCAGCCACTCATTGATAGTTCCATGCATACAGATCTTTAGTCTCTCACCCGATATTAATCCCCAGATAGTGAATCCCCTTTAGCGCCCATCTAAAAGGGTATTTTGCTTGCAACTGTACACATAAGGCATCCGGGATTGAGACATCCAATATCTCAGATTTGGCCCAGTTGAGCCGAAATCCAGATAAGCATCCAAATTCTCTCAATTCCCGCATAATTAGGGGCAGTGAAATATGCAGTCTAGTCACGGCCAGAATTATATCATCAGCAAATAGGTTAATACTACATTCCCGGGTCTGAACCCGTATCTCGTGCAAGTCTCTGCTCATCCTGATTAGTGCTGCTAATGGTTTCAATGTCAACGCGAACAATAATGGAGATAGGGGGCATCCTTGACACATTCCCCTTTCAAAGGGGAAAAACGGAGAGTACCCACCATTAACTTTAACACAGGTTCTCGGTGATCTATATAGGGCCCGAATCCATTCCTGAAAGTTCTCCCAAAAACCCCCCACTTTGTCCAGCATGTGGAACATAAAGTCCCACAAGACATGGTGAAATGCTTTCTCTGCATCTAAAGAAAGCAAAAGTGTCCACTCTGGGCACTGCTGTGCAGCCCAGACAAGATTTAGGATCTTGCGCACGTTATCAGTCGTCTGTCTACGAGGCATAAAACCTGCCTGGTCCTCATGAACCAGAGTCAAGATAACCCTGTTTAAGCAATTAACTAACGCCTTTGCCAAGATTTTAGCGTCAATGTTGATTAAAGATATTAGGCGATATGATGCGCAGGACTGGAGATCCTTCCCCGGCTTGGGGATCAGGGTTATGCGCACCCATCCCATTTTATCGGATAGAATCCCTTCTCTGGGCAGATTAAAGACCCGCACCAAAGTCTCTAAGGGCCTGATATTCAAGTAGGCAGTCTATGCACTGCCACGGCATATAGCCCTATTCGCTCACCCCTAACCCTGGATATTCAATGCCACGGTGACGGCCTTCAATATCTAGTTTTGGCACGCAGAGAAAACTGCTGCAGAGTCTAACCAGGTAGCGGAGATATTGGACTACTACCCGGTTAGCATCCACGTCTAAAACTAGGCAAGTCAAAAGCTGGCCTAGTTTTAACTGCCAATCGCTAACCGGATAGCGGTCCAATATTGCTGCTACCCGGTAAGTGGTATTCCCTGCCTCCTCTGGATAGCATTGTGGAAGGAAGGGGACATAGTCAGGGATATTCAAAGGCACTAACCATGTAGGTGCCATTGAATATCACTGTTTAAGGCATTTACATGATTTATTGGGCTGTAAACCATGTTATGCCTTTTGAATATCGGGCCCTAAAAGGCTATCCCAAAATTTACGATAAAAATAAGCCGTGAGGCCAGCCAAGTCTGGTGCCTTATCTATTTTCAAAGCCTTTATAATATGGCTCACCTCCTCCCCCCTATCTCTCCATCCAGACTTTCCCTTAGTTCCCGTTCCTATTTGCTAAGTGGAATAGAAACCAGAAAACTGTCAATGTCTCCTGCTGGTGGGGGAGCTGGAGCTGTATACAGCTTCTAATAGAAGTCTGCAAACTCCCTTCGCAAGTCTTCCCTTATGGTAAGTAGTTGCCCATGTGCTCCCTTCACTGCCAAAATCTGTGCTTGCACTCTCTTCTGCCTTAACTGTTGAGCAACATATCTGCCTTCCTTATTGCCCTTTCAAAGAATGCCTGTCTGGCCATTTGCATTCTATAGTGGAGCTCTTCCATCTTAAACTCATTTATCTGTGTCCGCAGTGCTAGCACCTTGCCAGTATACCTACCACACGTATCCTGAAGATCTTCATCCATTGCTTTTAAAAACTGGCAACCTAACTGAGCTAATTTCTCCCCACCCTCTCTCTTCACTTGCACCCCCCAACTTCAGCAAAACTCCTCACCTTAAACCCATCCCACACTACATCCCAGTCTACCTCCCCATTATCATTAACATCAAAGTATTCTTGGATGCAGCTCTCTACTTCTCCAACCACCCTATCATCTTCCAGCAAGGCTTCATTCAACTGCCAAAATTTGATCCCCCCGTCTCCAGCCCAGTACTCTAGAGAAACCTCTATAGGTGCATGATCAGAACATGTAATTACATCAATTTCCGCCTTTTTCACCCTCAAAACCCCTTCATTACCCACCACATCATATCTGTTCAGGAATAAGTGCTGTGTACATGGGAGTAATAAATGAACTGTTGCCAGCTGGAATGCAAGGGATACCAAGCATCCACCACCCCTGCTCATGGACAAAGCTCTTAAAATGGACTCTATCTGACCTCCTTTCTTCCCCCCTTCCCGGTTGTATCCCTCTGAGGGTCCCAGGTTATGTTGAAATCTTCCCCATTATTAGCAATCCCTCTCCCAGGGTATGCAGCTGTTTCTCCACTTCCTCGAAGAAAGCCGCTTGCATTCCATTGGAGGCATTCTGATTTCACCCGCAAATGCACCCATCAGATAGCACCCAGCCTTATCCAGCACTACTTCCTCCACTTCCACCCGCACACCCTCAGCCACAAACAGTGCAACTGCACCTTTCTTCCTCTCCACCCTATTAGATGCAAAAAAACTTAGTTGAGTATGCTTGGGATCTACCAAATATTAATATTTATGATCTAAGTGCATCTCCTGAATTAGGGCAATGGTTGCTTGCTGTCTCCCCAAATCCTTATGCAATTTTTGTCTCTTGAAAGGTGAATTAAGGCCACAAACACTTAGGGATACCACTTTAAGTACAACCATCTCTTGACCCTACCCATAAGCCCCCAATGCTGATATCTCCCCCATTCCCCTCCCTAACCCCCAACCCCTTCCCCCTTCCCCCTTCCCCACCTCAAAGCCCCCCCTTGACCAAATAGGGTGCCATGAGGCTACTGCCATACAGACAAGACGGCCCGGCCACCTACCCCCCAATTCCCCTCCCCAATACTTCTTCCACATCCCTCAACAACTACTCAATCATACCCTCTTACTTCCGGACACCCCCACATCTCACATTCCAACAACCCCAGCCATGCATCCAGCCTTCCAGTTCCTCTACACGGTGGCCAAGCTCCCCCAAGTCCACCCGGACACTCTCAATTCCACTGGCAACTTCCTCTTGCATCAGGATGAGGTTATCATTTAAATCCCGAAACTATACACACATTCAATCCAGCCTGCCTTCTGCCCCTGCCATTGTATTGTCCTTTTTGCTCCACTCCCCTTGGGAGGTGCTGTTACTGCCAGGGTTCGCACCTTCCACATCGCCATGTTTCGGTGCTGCAGATGCCATTTTATCTGCTGGCTTGTGGAGGGATACTGCCTTTCCGGTATAGGCGTGCTCATGAACATCTGTTTTTTTCCCCTTCGCTGTCATACTCCCTCCTCCCACGCTCTCACTACGACCAAAGGAGCCTGTTCTGGTGTGGTTGGCATGTGGAGAGGCAGCAATTACTCCCGTGGTCAGTCGGGGCTCCAGCTTAAGCAGCCATCTTGCTCGATTAAATCAGCAGCCTACCCCATGATGTTTCTGAGATCAGGCAGGGATGTTCAGGATCCTTGGAATGCCCTAGCCACACCTCCTCCATGGCCCCATTCAGACTTGGGCATCCTCATGCTAGTGATATCCCCAGAGCCAGCTTCTAAAATGGCTCTGGAGACATCTCATTGCTTTGGATGTTTCTAAGCCCATTTTCGGATGTCCAAAGCATGAATAGGGCTTCTAAAATGACCCCCCATATTGCCTAATCCCATGCAATTCTTTCCAGTTATGGCTAGCAGTAATTTTCTTTCAACTTCCTCCACCTCTCTGGGCATTTCCTTTTTTTTTTTATATAGACTATTATATTAACCCTTGGGTATCCTAACCCCTCCCCATCCCCACACTCTTTACTGGCTTGTGGATTGATCATCTTATTATCTCTGATGAGACTTCAAGTCATACTTCTGACATCAGGGGATGCGGAACACCTCTCTGACTGGAGGAGGGGGTGGGGGGCAAGCTCTGCCTTGACTCTGTCCCAAGCTCCACCCTAACTCTGCCCCTCCTGTTTTTCCCATGGGGATCCAATCTCCTGCAGGCAGAAAACAAAGGAATGGCTGTGATTGCAGTGGACACCTTCTGTCTGCCCATGGAAGATTGGTTCCCTGCAGGCAGGAGGGGAAGGCCACTGCAGGCAGACAGAAGTCTTTGCTGCGATCGCAGTGGCCTTCCACCCTGCCCGCGAGGATCCAATTTCCCACAGGCAGGGAGAAGTCTGCTATGATCGCAGCATCTCTCTGTAGATGGTGTCAAAATTTTGGTGTGGCCAGGGCCCTTGTAGCCCACCCTGTTCCGATGCCAACATCTGACATGAGATGTGGTGAGTGGTATAAGATCTGAACTTCTGCGATGCATTCTGGGATGGGCTTCAAGATAGTGCAGCACAGTGAGCTCTCCCTTATTTGGCAGTCTGCCTCCTACTGGGTATTAACGCAAAATTACCATAAGGGGTCATGGTCGCCATTTTGAGCATAGGATATTGATGGGGGGTTGGGTCAGTGGAGGAATCAGATATCAGGATGGGATGAACAGGGTGGATCCATGTCAAGGGGAGGAGACCTCAGTCTTTACCGCTGTCCTTTCAAGCAGGAATTTGTGCCTTGGGGCAGCTTTAAATGCTGATGTCTAGATTTTTTTCATATCGACATGGAGTCCTCTCATAAATTGGGGAATGCGTGACAATATTTTAGGCCTGTCCACACCACTCCCTCTCCATTCCCTTAACTCGCCTGCTGCCATACTAAATGTGGGATGCATTACCACATGTAAATAGCGCTTTCTAAAATGGCACTTACACATGTATGCCAATCTAGATATGTACATGCTGCTCTTTATACGTGGGAATGCTTCTAAAATACGTAACCCCCTATCTGTTTAGGTAGTCCTGCTAAATATCCACATATAAGCTAAAAAGTCCAAAATTATACATTTCAAGTTACATCTTATATTTGACAACTCAACTAGACGTTTAATTTAAACTTTTGGCAGCCAAATGTTGCTGCTTAGATAAAGAAATTGTCTATCTGTCTCTGCCCTATTGTTTATCTTTTCTTTCTCTCTGTCCTGTACTGAATTAGTGCTCTTTTTTTGACTCTTCAAATCTTATAGACAATTGTAAGCCATCTTGCTGGAATTATGAAAGAAGATATATCCTATCCTAATAAGCATACACATAAACATCCAAAAGGCATCGTCTTCAGAATGCCCCAAACCCCATCCCTTTTTGGGATGGATAATTTTGGCAGTTATTATAAATGTGGAGGTGAATTTTAGAAGAGACATCCAAGTGCAGTCTGAGATGTCTAAGTCAGAACATTTGCGAGAAAAGCGGGCAAGTCTAGGTGCAGACATGATTTCACAAACATAGATGTGCCTGATATGGATGTGTTTGGGGGGCATCTACACAGACATCACCAGAATAGTACTGCAGAACCTGGACCTATAGGAATAGCTTAATAGTTAGAGTAGGGGGCTAGGAACAGGAAAGCCTGGGTTTAAATCCCACTGCTACTATCAGTGACATTGTACTGGGGATGATGGAGTCCTTTTTTCTCTACACCCTCTGGATGTTTTTCAGCCAAACAAGCACTTCTCAGATGCCTGTTCTTGTCTGGAGCAGGTTTAAACATAGATACAACTCTGGATATCCAGGATGTTTTGAGATGAGGTGGGAACATCCTAGCCACGCCTTCACATGCCCCTGTTAAGACTTGGACGTCTTCCTGCTGGGGATGTCTACAGACCCAGCTTCTAAAATGGCTCTGGGGATGTCTTTGTGTCCATTTTTGGACATCCAAAGCACAAAAAGGGCTTCCAAAATGACCACCTTAGACATCCAAAAATTATTTATTCAAATGGCCTGAATTAAAAAGAAATTATGTGAACAGCACTGCTCCCACCCACAGAAATGCTTTTGTATATCAAGCCAATGGTATCCAGCAAGAAGACCAAGAGGGTCTCCGTGCTATGACCAAGGGAGAAACTACACTGGATTAAATCAAGGGGAGCAACACCCATCCAGGAATTCCAAGAGCTGAACCACAACAGCTTTTTAAATCAGCTTTCCTAATTCAGGAAGATTTAATATCAACCAATAATTTACCAACTGAAGGGCATGAAGAGATTTTTTTTAAAAACTGCTCATTGCATTGCCCTTTTCAAACAGGTTGTAAGAGAATGAAGAATTAACAGTCATCAACTGTCGAATCTTTCAACAACCTAAGACCCAAAAAGACGACAGGACTAACATACAATTTGTTGACTAAACAACCTCTTTACTAGTGGTAGCACGAAACTGGATGATTTTGATGGCAGATTAACAGCAACACAAATCAAATAAGCACCTCTGCACCAAGGGATACTAAACCAATCAATCCAAAAAACCCTTAGCTAATAATCATACACTGGTCCCTCATATATGTTCAACCTCAAGCATAAAAGATAAATATCTACCACTGCACCTAGTATTTGCAATTAATAAGGGGAGAAAGAGACCTCAGTACGACTGGTACTCCCTCTATATGGTAAAGTGAATTACCGTAGGGGAACTATCATCTCACATCACCGGCCTTCCAAAAAACTCCCCCACACAAAATAACTTCATTATTAGTTTTAAAACTGCGCAAAAGCTTTCTGCAAACTGAGAGGTCTGTTTACTAAGCTAGGGTAACGGTTAAGGCATGCTATTTGTCATTACATCCTATTGAATAACATGGCACCTAGTTACAAACAGCATGCCGTAACCCTTAGCCCAGCTTAGTAAACAGACCACTAAGTATCTTATCCTGCACAAAATCTGCCCTGGCCTCACAATCTGGGGCAAACTGGTTCCTATTCATCTGGGGCTCTGTCATCAATCATTTGGTACCCTAAAGCAAGCCTACATATGACTGATTCAGAAATTCAACTGACTTGTCTTTTTACAATGTACAACAAAATTCCCATAAAGGTGGTCATTTTTTAAGAAGTCACGTAAAGTTATGTGCCATCAATGCGCGTAAGTCATGCATTTTCAATTACTTGTGTACGTGGATGAGGCTTTTCGCATGTACTTTAGCTGATCGTTATTTTGCAAGTTCACGTGTCAGGCCGATGGCATGTACATTCAGTGTAGGCATAAACAGGGCAAAGCGTGGGTAGAACACACATTTACACGAATACGTTTATAAAATGCGATAACTTGTATGCGTTGTTTAAAAATCTAGGTGTGACATTTACGCTGGCCGTAGGGCTCAGGCAAGTACTCACGCCTAGATTTAATACATATTTTTGAATACTTACATCCTTATTTTATAAACAAAAAACAGATGCCCACTTTTCTTTATAAAAGCTAGGCACCCAGTTATAAAATTACCCTCAAACTGTCCATGCAACATGAAACTGCTTTGTATGCACTAACAAATGTGACTTTCACTACCTATTTTCAACTCTTGATATTCACTGCTTGGCTTCATATCAGGTTTTTAGGTCACAGTGGCTGGATAATAACTGGGTGCTTGAGGTCTTGGGGCCATGCTCTATTAGTTTTTGGGGTTTAGTTATGAAGTTAGCAGGGTGGCAGGTAGGCTGTAGGGAAAGGTGGAGGGGGGAAGTTATTAGGTGACAGAAATAATGTTGGGTGGGGGCAGGAGGAATGGGTTCAGACAATTTTGAATTGCTGACTTAGGATGGTAGAAGGGCAATCATTGGAGGGACAGGATCCTGACATAGGGTGATTAGTTATGTGGCAGCAGGCCAGGGCTTATTTTCACTGCCTTTTGGACCATGGGACACAGTCTGTATTTTTTTTGCCCAGCCCACCCACACTCATTTCAGTCCCTGGTGGTGGTGGGGTTGTTGCTTGGAGTTGTGTGGTTGTTTTTTGTTGCAGCTAGATGGGGGGGGGGGGGGTGGTTACCCGAGCCACTAGATGATGTGATTTATTTTAGGTGCTTGACCTGATTGGGCTGGTAGCAGGTGTGCTCAGCCCGGATGAAGTTGGACAAGGAACTGTCAGGTAGTTGGGGTCCTTACCTCAGTAATGCTGGACCTTTGCTAGTAATATGGCGAGGCTGGCAGGAGGGTGGAAGGGCTGGAATTGGGGGTGCAGGATCCTGGATTGGGATCTGCCTTGATAATAGTATGGCGGGTGAAGGTCCTTAACCAGGGCTTATCATGGGGTGATACGAGATGGCTATTTGTTTGTCATTGGCTCAGGTTGTGTTCTGTGTTTCCAACAATTATTTGAAAGAAAGCTGCGACCAACTGTTTTTCCAAATACAGTCAAACCTCGGTTTTCGTGTGCCCCGGTTTTCGTTGGTTTCGGTTTTCGACGTCTTTTCTAACTCAGATCTTGTCTCGGTTATCGGTGTTCGCCTCGGTTTTCGTCAGGAACCAGTGCTGCCAGATCTGAAAATCTACACCCTCGCGCTGGTCTGCCCGCCCAGTCCCGGCAGCACTACCCCCCCCCGGACTCACCCGATCGCGTGTTGAGAAGCCATTGTCAGCTGAGCAACATCCTCGAGCCAGAGATGCAAGGATTGCACAGAGAGGAAGGCCCCGATCTCTCCACCGCCTGCCTGTTCTCTGGAGCGCCCCCTCAGGCTCGGAGGTAGCAGGGTAGCTGTCAATGTAAGCAGGAGATGTTGCATGGATGTGGGAGGCAGCGATCAGATTACAGTGCCCTACAGTACAATATCTGTATGTTTGCTGTCCTGTGGACGATCGGGCAGGTGAGAGAAGTGACAGGAGCTGGGTGTCTGGAACGGATTACATTGAATTTACATTATTTCCTATGGGAAATATTGCTTCGGTTTTCGTACGTTTCGGTTTTAGTCAGACTGCTTAGAACGGATTAATCATTAAAACCGAGGTTTGACTGTAAATGATTCTTGTCTGACTTATTGGCATGGGCAGGGGAAAGGGGAGGGTGACATGGGGTTGGGGAGTAGGTGTTAGGGTTCGGTGTTTAAAAGGGAAGGGCCCCATTTATGGACTATCCCTGTTACTGATCTGTAGCTGGAACTTAAATAAGAGATGAATCAAAATTTGAATTTTCTCCATCATCAGATTCTACCAGCATTCAAAGATATGTGCAATAAATGACCATTAGTGGTATGCATAAAAAAAATGGCTCTGCTTTCATTTTATTGTACTTATTAATTGTGTGCGTTTAGTTTTGTTTCATATTTAGTATGCATTTTTTAAAATAACATATGCTAAAAGGCTTTGGCATTTGCTAAAACAATATAAATAATAACAAAAACAATAATACAAAAAACTGAACTGACACAATAACACAATTACAGTATACTCCTAATGTTGCTGCATAGATGTCTGGTTCAAAGCCAAAAGCAAAGCAAGCTAGAGAGGTCAGGGATCTTCTAAATAAAATGCAGGGGTGATGGCACAGGCTGAATCTGCACAAGTCCTAATTTCCATTTTAGAATATTTCTACTTCTGAGCACAACGAGAGTCTGTTCACCAGCTGTTTTCCCCCTGTTAAAAAACAGACTAAACACCAACATGTCTCAAACTTCCAAAAGTGCTCCAAAATGACAGATTAAATTACTATATTATGAGCTTGTAAATAAATTATTTAAATGTGGCTCTTACAGCAGTTATAGTCACCGATTCTGATCACAGCGCAAAGAGCACAGCAGTGAAACAGGTGCTTATTTATGGCTGCTTAAACCAGCATGCCGTCTAATCTCTTAATCCGCTGAAACTCTTTTTAAGTACACAGACTAATTGACGATAAATAAGGGTTTGGTTTAATTAAAGACTGTGTTCTGCGAAGGGCCACTTCCTTGCTTTGCTATGTCTTTTCTTTTACAGCGTTCCTCGGTGGCAGTCAGGCTTTTAATTATAAAGCAGGGGATGACAAGACTCCCTGTATATTTTAGGCCTCTGCCTTATACCCTATATATAGGAAGGAAGCGTGGTTAGTGCACTATAAGTATCCATCAAGAGTCTTGGAACACAAACTGAAGACTCTCCTTTCCTATGACTCTGAGCAGCTCCTTCTATCTCCTTATGCCTCGGTCCCAATTTACTGAGCTCTAATTCAGCAGCAGTATGAACAACCACATGACCCCCTTCTGCCCTGGCCGCTTTGAAAGTGTTCCTGCAATCTAGACATGTGCTAACCAGCATAGATAGGCACAGCTCAGTGGGTGCAGCTAGAGCATGAAACTGCAATGAATGCTGGGATCCTGTTTGGATGAAAGGTGTTCTGTCAATCCAAATTATTATTACTGCAGCCCCAGAAACGCTGACACTATTATTGAGATTCTTTCTGCACCTCCATGCTAATGCAGAAGCTGCTCAACAGAGCATGATCACCTTGTAACATAAATCTGCTGTAGAGCAAAAATATCTCAAGGGTCAACAGAGCTCATCTCAAAGGAGTAAAACAAAGAGAAGCCAGCAGCTGACATAAAGTACTTTTAGACATCTCTTCTTACTTGTAACCCTTGGGCATGAGGATGCATTTTGAGTCGTGCTGACAGGGGTTCAGCTCCTGGGCACAGAAATCGAGTTTCTCCTCACACAGCTCACCTGGAACACAAAATGTAATGTTATTTAAGAGGGAAGGGCCTCAGAGCACGGAAAATAACTAGGCGTCAAGCAAAGTCTTTTTATTACTGATACCTTTGAAATCAATATTTCCTAATAATATTGTCAAGTGTTATAGTTCTGTCTGCCTGCCTCTGTTCTTGGTTCGGGTTTTGTGGGGATGAGGTCCAGCAATTTTCTCCTGCTGTTTTGGGCTTCTAGCTCACTTGTGACCAGATGCTATTGGGCTAAAGCACCATAAGCTTTCGTTCACAACTACTCAGTAATTTTATCCCTCATTTTATATCCTATTATCACTATTTTTAATTGAAGTTTATAATCTTTCCCCCTCCCCTCCAAATCAGTCCAGCCATGGTAGTGACACTCCTCAGTCAGGGAAATTCAGCTAACTTGGTCGCTATTGAGAAACTGTTGAGATTCTCTCCCCCGGGGCCTGTGAACACTACAACATTATCAATTCCAGTCGTGAAGCAGAAGTCGGGTCAAGAACTGAACTTCTGCCTTCAGAATTGCAGTGCACAGTATTTGTTACTGATCCCCAAGCCTGGCTTAATGTTTGTATCTTTAAAAAGACGCATTAACTTCATGAAAGTGTCCTCTTCACCCAACTACTGTGTTGGTTGTCTTTTAACAAGTGCAATATTGAATGCACTTCTGAGAGGACCCTGAGCTGCTAGGGTTTTCCTTTCTATCTGCAAGAAAAGGGGAACACAGGCAGTACTCTACAAGCTTCCAAAGAACAGCAAGAATTAGAGACAATCCCCTACAAGAGGGTGTCAGCTACGCAGAGAACGCAGGAGTCCATAGAAAGACTATTCACACAACCTGACACGGCCATGTTTCAGCATTAGAGGACCCAACCAACAGTATAGGTCCATATAACAAAATTGCCTTTTGTGGCGCAAATGCAGTATACCGACTGCTCTGCTTCACTGGAAAAAGCCAGTGAATAAATTCTTTCTGTAGACTCCTGAGTGTGTTCTGTAGTTCCCCTGCTGTTCTTTGCATAACCTAGTGCTTTACAAGCCTCCATCTAAGAAAGAATGGAGCTGATGTTCAAAGGCACTTCTCTGCTAAAAAGCACCTGTTAAACAGTAAGAGCCAACGAGAACACTATTCAGTGGGGCTATCCAGATATTGCTGCTGAATATTCCTTCTGATGGCAATGGAACTATCTGGATAGTGCTGGTGTGGTCCGTGGGTGTAACTGGACATTATGGGCCCGATTCTGTCCCAACGGGATGTCCATCCCCACCATTCATGCCCTCCCCTCCGGCTTCTAACCTTCCTTCCAGTTGTATGGGGAGGTTAGATGGGGGTGGGGAAAGGGTGGATCGGGGGCGGAGTTAGGGCGAGCGGTCACCGGCTCTGAACGTACAGGGCTGATTCTAATGTTGGCCCTGTACGTCCAGGGCCAGCTAATTGTGCAGGGAAGTTATTCCACCTCTGAGGTGGAATAACTTCCCTGGACGTCTTTTTTCGGTGGACATGGGGCACGGATGGGGCAGGGTGGCCCCGAGGACATTCCCCACAGCCCAAACTGGGCCTCAGGAGGCCGGATCGTGGGTCAGACTGCGGGGCAAGCCTTTATTCAGCTGGCAGCTGGGATCGCGGCTTTACAATGGAGCTCCGGTGCCATGGCAAATGGACACCATGGCGCCACGGTTCCATTGTAAAGCCTTGACTGAATTAGTTGGGCTTTCCCCATACATGTAGACCGGGCAGAATTGCAGTCCCAGCCTGCACTTACATGGCTGTTTGCGATTCTGGTCCTGTGTGGCTAGACGTGCCCTGCGGGATCAGAATTGCGACCCACTCTGTATGTCCAGTTCAAACTGGATGTACAGAGGGGCTGTATGCCTGGGATGGAATGAGCCTGTTTGTGGTTAGCAGCAATTTTCAGCACCGCTATCTGGAAAGAATTTGCATACTTTAGAACAGCCAAAAAGCTGTCCTAACTGGAATACAGTTTGGCTATCCGGATAGCAGCTGAGTATCACCACTAACCGGATTGTGACAACCCTGGCCACTGAATTCAGATATTCACGGTGAATATCCCATTTACATTTTCACCACAGTAGTTGGAGTTTTTTAAAAAAATGCTAGTTGCTGCAGTTGAATATTGACCCCTAAATATTTTTCCATTTTTCATAATTGGATCACCAGGACGACTACCTGGAGAGCAACCTTAACAACGCAATTAGAGCAGTTTAAAGAAGTATCCGTACTTAAGGAAGAGCACAGTTCCTATAACTAAAACGTCTTTACTTCTCACTCACTAAAGCAAGATCATATTTTCTCCTTTCGAAGATGTATGATACTTGGGGGTTTTACCATTTTTTATAATAATGGGCAATTTATTTATGACCAGTTGTTTGCAACAATTGTTTTTTAATTTATTTTTTTTTTAAATTTACAGAGTCACTTGCACCATCTTCTGTTACAACAGCAGAGCGCCTTCCATCACCGGGGTAGGGTTCTCCTGCAGCCAGAAGTCAACATGCCACAAGAAGTGTGTAAAACTATCCCACCGCAAAAGAAAGTGCAAAAACAGGAGAATCTTGTAAACTTGCTGTCCAAAATAAAACTCCTCCACTTGATTTCTCCTCCTCCCAAACTCACAGAATATACAAGCAACTGACTTTACAGTACTTTCAGTAAAAATTCACAGCCGCTTGATATTAATTCTGCACTGTTTTCGGGTGAAGAATTTGGAGCTAAACTGCATCCCAGGTGGTTGAGGAACAATCCCCTATCTATTAATATAGCAGACACACCAGCCCTTTCCTGCTTGTTTCTGTTGTGAAATTTGTAGCATTGTGCACTGTTCCCTTCCCCCTCCTCCAGAGTCTGGTATCCCAGGTATGAACCCATCTCATCTGACTCTTTTGATAGCCCTGAGGTTAAGGACAAGATACAAATCATTTCATATGAAAAGATTTCATGCACAATCACTCAGGATAGCAGCATGCTAAGCCAAACTCTCCGAGGGCCACAAGGACGAAAGTTCAAGACCACTGATGTAAGTAAGGGGACATCTTAAAGCAAATGGACTTCAGCTGATGATTCTTGAGGGGCAGTTTTGATTTTTGTGGCGCAGCACAGAGACAAATGCGATGCTGGTTAAGATTTGCTGCCGCTTTTCTACTTTATTGTAGTCCTATTCGATGAAATCCTTATCCTGCCTAAGGGAACAATATTCAAAAGCATTTATCCTGGTGAACTTTGAAAGACAGTGGGATAAATGTTGGTTTTTACATTTCCTGGGTTGCTAAACACACAGCACTTTTTTTTTGCAACTTTATTTTTTATTGCAAGTTAAATAACCATAACACAAATGAAATGTTACTACAAATTGGTCAGACATCTTGATTTCTGGCCAAACGTTATGCATGGCAAGATCTTCTGATTTATTGAATGGAGATTGCTCTTTGACTTGTCAAAGCTCTTAGTGGCATTTCAATCTATCAACCAAGTTCCATTTGGGCAAAGCAATCCAGTCACTGAAGCTCAAAACTTCCTCGCTGAACTCTTGCAGTCTCCTCTGTTTACAAACCCAGTCCTTGGTCGTTTTCTATTTATCTTGTCAATGATTAATGCTAGTCTGTCTCAGAGCATTGTGCCCAAATGCTGGATGGAAGCCTGGATCTGCCCTTTAATAAAGAAAGTTGATTTAGATCTAGAGACTATTACTCATTACCAGTCAGTCTCAAACCTTCCATTTGTCTCTAGGATATTACAGAAAGTTGTGTATGAGCAGTTACTAGATTATCTTGAAAAGACTAACATGCTCCATCCTAGACAGGCTAGTTTTTCTGCTTGTCATGGAATTTAATCTGGTAGCCATGGTTAATGAAATACTCTTAGGGTATGTTTACTAAACCGTGTTAAAGTCACCGGTGGTAGCTGAGAGCTAATGTTACTGACACTATATAAGGCTATGGGCAGGTGTGGGCGGGCCAGTGTAAAGGGAGTCATGAGCCATGTACTGTGCGGAACAGGGCGCCCTGGTGACGTACCGCACGGAATAGGGCACCCTGATCATCTAACTCGTGGTAACGGCACATCTCACATTAAGGTGACAAGTGTTAAGGTGCCCAAGGGGTTTAAGGCACTTCAACCTAAGGTGCCTGAATGTAAGGCACCCTGAGAGATTAAGTCACCCTGAGGGGTTAAGGCGCATGAAGCTAAGGCATTCTGAGGGTTCTAAGGTGCCTGAGGTTAAGGCGACCTGAGCAGCTAAGGCACATGAAGTTAAGGTGCCCCAAGATGGATGGATGGACAGGTAGTAGTTGATAGTCCTTTGCCATCTGATACTGTAGTTAGTAAGTGGGATGTGGGCCACAGCTGAGGCCACGCACCCTGCCTGTCTGATAGCCTGGATTGAAAAGCGCATGCATAAAATAGCTCACACTGAATATATGCAAGGGTTCCCAGGGCTGGGCTGAACCTGCACCCTTTTGGATGGTATGTGCACCAGCCCAGAACAAAATTAACATAAAAAGAACCTGTGGGCATCGAACCAGCTCTCTGTGTCCAAACACAGTGCATGAACAACTATGCTAAAGTTGCAAGGCATCTGTCATAGCAGGAATTACCAGGAAAGGGATTGTATGTATCTGCCTGCAATGTAGAAACAGGTTCATAGATCCACAACACCCCTGTAGGGTGTGACTGCAAGGCACGTCATGTAAGGCACCTTATGCCTACAGGGCCATGGTGTCAAGTCCTGAACCTGTGTGATTTTTGCATACAGATTTCCCATGTTGTATGGTCTTTTCCAGTGCTGTCTCTTGGTGAGTGAGGTGATTGTGCATTTCCCTGGACATATTAACAATACCGTGTTTCCCCGAAAATAAGACCTACCCCGAAAATAAGCCCTAGCACGTTTTTCTGTGATTCCCATAATATAAGCCCTACCCCGAAAATAAGACCTAGTGAAGATCATGGAGGAGGGCTGCCTGTGTGTGTTCTTGAGGTAGGGGAATGCATTTTTAGATAAATAGGCATTGTTCCTTTTGGTCCCCATGCATTCATTTCAACCCTTTGTCCAGGTTCTAGGAAGCGTATTTCTGATACCGTAGATCAGTTTCAGCCTAAATTCACTGCACTTTACATTATGGTATTTTTTAACACCGAGTCGAAGAGAAACGTTGGTCACCTCCTAAAATATTACATTGTTGGATTCTGCACTAGCTGTGAATAAACTGGGGAGACGGGAACTCAATCATAAATCCTCCCGGAGAAACTCTTGGCATGCAAAACATCCCTTCACTAGGCAGGAAAACAGCCCTCCGAGAGTTTAGAAACACAAAAGAGAAGCTGAGGCCGGGAAGGAAGGAGCCAAAACGCAATGGAAGAGATGGCAGGGCTGAAAGGTCAGATCGGGAGCTCACCTCCGCTCCGGGAAAGAAGTTTTGCAATGCAGCCACCCTGTCAAGGTGCGCAGAAGGGAAGAAGCGCACAGAGCTCGGCCCAAAATTGCCCGCCGGCTTCGCTACACTCACCTCGGCGGTACTGCTGTCCCCGACCGTCCCGGGCAGAGGGAGCCTGAAGTTTGCAGCGAGCACGGTCCTGGGCCAGGAAATCCCTCCCTTCATGCTGTGCTGTTCATGTCCATTATGAGGGAGGATTTCTCGGTTAGGAATTCATGATCAGCATTTGGGAGTGGGGTTGTCTTAAATCTCTTTTATTGATAGAAACAAATCCACCTTGCTGATAAAAGTTACAAATGTTATGCTACACCTTCCTTCAGGAACAGAAGATAAGAGGGGAGATGATACATTACCAGGAATTGTTTGTCAAGTTTGGGTATTCACTGTTTGTTTCACCGTATAATTGGAAAATCTAATAAAGTTTAAGTTAAAAAAAAAATAAGCCCTACCCCGAAAATAAGCCCTAGTGCATCTTTTGGAGCAAAAATAAATATAAGACCCGGTCTTATTTTCGGGGAAACACGGTAGTTACAGATCTGCAGGCCTTTTCTTAGGGGGCAATGGAGGACAATGTGATGTGCCTTACATCACAGGGAGTGTCAGTGAAGCTTGAACCCTTGATGTGTTGTATGCTAAGTAGCTGCCCTAACCATTGGGCTACACACTCCACACCATATGTAGCTGTATAGCTATACATATATATGCATATCTATGTCCACACACATCTATATGTATGTGTCTATATATATGTGTGTGTGTGGGGGTGTACCTATCCATACACATATAGATACATCTCTGTACAGATACACCCTGTCCACATCACATTACACTCCTTTGCCTTCTATGAAAGGCCTGTGTGCACATAAATGTTTATTGTTCTCTGTATGTCTGTTTATAAGTCAACATATCCATTTGTGCCAGGTAGTACCTCTGTGCCTCACCACATTGGTCTTCGGTGTTTGCCCCTCAGATTGCCTTTGGGCAGCATATGGTCAATCGCAGACCACCCTGGACCTCCTTGGGGTACCATGCACACATCTCCCATCATCCTAGCTGACAGGCCATTTTTAAGGACAGGCCCCATGGTCCCCTCCTTCCATTCTGCCATTGGTGTTGCTCTGTGTTCTGCTATTGGTTCATTCCACCATTCCTCATGATGCATTGCACATTCAGACCTGCTGTATGCATGCCCTCCAAGACAAGCAGAGGCTCTGCACCTTCACATGACAGCATGATTTTACAGGCCCTCATGGCCATCATGACACATACAGCATTAGAGACCATTACTTTGCAGTTGCGGAGCTCACCATGAATGGGACATGGGTCACAAGGCACCTGATCCACAAGGTCAGTAGTACACTATCTGAACACCTCTGGTTCAGTCACAGATTTACATCACAGCTAGAGGGCTGCATGTGTAATATTTATTGCATACTTGTGTGCGTAATGGGACCATGCTGGCATGTCCTGGCCTTTGGCCAATGCCAGATATCCCATTACAGACAGCTGGGTTACAGCGACAGGTTCAGACACGGTGTGACTTGGCATAGAGGATGGTGGGCGAAAGGTGCAGAGGACCCATGATGGCTGACAGAGGTGGTCTGGACACCCACTGCAGCAGAAGCCCCTTCCATCACTGCAAGAGACATGTGGTGCATGGCTCTGCTGCACTTTCAGTTCACACCCATCGCTGCAGCTGTGGCCATCATTACCCTGATGGGCCAATCGGACACAGCTGAAATTGACACTCTGCATGTATCAACAGACCCAAAGACATCAGGTGTGCACACCCCAGTTGTCCCAAGGCTGTTGTTGCACACAGAATATATGTGCTCAGTGCAATCATGTGCAGTTTGTGTCTCCGAAAATGCTCACCAACCCAAAACAACAGGTACAAGACCTGAAATAACAGGCAGACAACTGCAGTTTTGACCTATGTGTAACACAATGTGGCTCCATAGCCAAGTCAGAGTCACACCATAATCAGGGTGAAGGTGGCCTATCAATATTCTCTGCTGTTTGCACTCTGTCTGCTGTGATGTGGCAGGTTACACCTACTACCCCTGGTCAAAGCTGCTCTGGTACAGCCATGACAGTAGTTTCTATCATTGTTAATCCACATGCTGACCTTGCTCCTGCATCCCCTGACTCATTTGCACACTGACCTTGTGCTTGGCATATCAGAGCTGCTGTACATTTCTTTGTTGTCATATTTGGATGTCCATTATCAGGGTTCATGTGGGCCTGATGTCATGTGTGCGTATGTGCACCTAGCTGTCTGAGGGCTCTGTGATTTACTGCACAGCTGCACCTACAGTTTCACTGTCAGGCCATAGTTTGTGTACATGAGGATTGTCATAGATAACAGTGTGGGTGATGGCACTCATGCAGGGTCTGTGACAGGGCTAAGGGGCATGTTGATTGGATTACAGACAGAGTGTGCTTCCTTCCTTACCGATTGAGACAGTGGGCGCTGTCTGACTGGGGTGCAGGGTGGGTTGGTTGATGAGGGACAGGGGTGTACGTGTTCACAATGACTGAGGTTGATGAGGGACAGGGGTGTACATGTTCACAATGACTGAGGATGGCCCTGTGACTGAAGTGAGCTATGCATGCCATCGAGAGGGGGGCGGGGATGAGACCCACAGATCAAGTCCTAGGATGGTATGCTGACATATAGGGAATAGAGTCTAGCTATGGTGATCCATGGATTGGCCTTGGACCTGCCACCCTACAGCCATGCACAAAGTGACCTTAGGGTTTGGGCCACAGGGCTGCCGGATACGACGGCCATTCCGGTATACATAGGTTTTCCATACATGATGCATCTGGGCATGTGTTGGTGTATTCCTATGTGGACATAGCTGACTGCTACCCATGTGACATGCTGACAGATATACACACACACACAGTCACAGTCATATTGATGCACTGTGCAAGAATGGAGCTAGTATACTTGATTTACTGTCATAAACTATGTTAGAATGTTACTATTCCTGCCTGCCACTCTGGTCCCAATCTCAGCTCAGCCATTGTTAAGGTGTGCTCATTGTGTAGGAGCAGGTTGTGTGCTCTGATGTTGACAGCAGCTCACTGTGCCGGTGGTGTCAGCCTGACTCTGCATGCAGATGTAGATAGTGGAGCTTGTTCGTGTGGGTGTTTGTACCCTTGTTGGCCAATTCTTTGGTGGTTGCACATACTGGTGTTGAACCTGCACTGTAGGAAAAAAATTTAGCCATGGGAACATGATCCACAGCCAGGACCTGAACCCGTGACCCTCTACTTCTCAATACATCACAGTGCTGCCGCATTGCTACCACTGTCCATGGTGATTGCATGCTTCCCATCAGACAGACCTTGCCAGATATTGTATTGCTCATGGCACACTGGATTTGGCCATGGCTTTTGTCAGCTGCATGCAAGTGATACTCCCTCCTGCCTTACCCCCCACACCATGCTGACATGCCCATGTGCCATCAGTGTTGGTGGTGCCTGGTCTCAGGCCTGCCAACTTGCAGATAGGCGGATAGCTATGGCGTGGGCTCCGTGTGGGGCAGAGGCATACGTGGACAGACACACATCGTTTCCTCCCCCCCCCCCCATAATCTGCCTCTCCAGGGTCCCCATCACCACATGGCAATGTTATGTGTCTTTGACTTGGGGATGGGACAGCTGTGTGGTGTTGGGTTTGAGGTATTGGGAATATTGTCTGCAATGGGTGAGGTATTCGTTGTTCAATTGTCTATACCATCTGACTGCTGTAGGACTAGGGGACATGCACTGCAGCTGCTGTGTTGGCCATTCCGGACCACTATGTGAACATATGTTGTCCTTCCACCCATCGTCACACCCTGCACTCCATTACCAGAGGATGTAGTACAGGCTGCTAGTGTACTGGGTTTCATGTATGTTTGGCCAGGTTCCTGGGGAGGGCCCTAAAGTATTGTTAGTGAGGACCACAGATCTGCACTGCGTGCCCCATTGCAGGCATTGTGGATCATGTGTGTCTTTTAGAGTATCTACTAGATACTTGTGCCATAGTTCGTACACTATTAGTTACAGGATATTAGGCATAGTTCGTACACTATTAGTTACAGGATATTAGGCATGATAGACCTTGGTCAGACACAGTCTTGCATATTTACCGGTCTTCTGTTCATATGTGCCACCTAGGCAGCTGCCTGATCTGCCCTGTGCCCCGCAGCCCCCACTGCATGTTCCACATGTACCCTCCTATGCCCCATTTGCACCATCAACAAAGTGCCCTTTCATATCTGCGCACTATGCTGTTGCTGCAAATAGTGCACTACTATCACTTTCTTGGGCTCCTATCTGTACAGCACATTGCAGACATTTAAATAGGCTCTCTCTCCTCAAAGTTCACCCTCACCAACAGGTTTTCACTCGCGGTAATGTTTCTGGTGTTAAGGTGACAGCGTTAAGGGTGCTGGGCCTTGTTTCCGCCCACTCCCCACCCATTGACCTCTACGTGAACATATGTTGTCCTTCCACCCATCGTCACACCCTGCACTCCATTACCAGAGAATGTAGTACAGGCTGCTAGTGTACTGGGTTTCATGGAAAGGCGGGATAGAGGAAAGGCGAGATAGAGGTGATATGATTGAGATGTTTAAATACCTCCGTGGCATAAATGTTCAGGGAGAGAGCCTCTTTCAATTGAAAGCAAGTTCTGCTACGAGGGGACATGGGATGAGGGTGAAGGGAGATAGATTCAGGAGTGATATGCGGAAATACTTCTTTACAGAAAGAGTAGTGGATCCATGGAATAGTCTCCCAGTGGAGGTGGTAGAGATGAGGACAGTAACTGAATTCAAAAAAGCATGGGACCAACACAGAGGATCTCTAAAGGTAAAAAGTGGACTGTTGTAGTTGTTGTTATGGAAGGACAGACTAGATAGGCCATGTGGTCTTTTTCTGTCATCATGTTTCTATGTTACTCTCCACTCTCTGTCCATAGTGCGCTTAGTGCTGTGGGTAACAGTGCATGCTAATGCGCCGTTTAGTGCACGCTAACTTTACACTTGCTACCTTACCATAGTTTAGTAAACATCCTCCTTAGAAAAGGCTGCTCTGCTCATGCTTCCAGATCTTATATCCACTTTTGACCTAATTGATCATTCACTTATTGGTTACCTTAAGGAGATAGGTGTTGAAGGCACAGTACTTGGGTGGCTTCAATCAGTTTTGACTGCTCAGACTTTTAAAGTGGACTGGAAACTAGCCCTCTCCTCAGTCTTTCCCCTTATGTATGGTGACCCGCAGAGTACTATATTAGCCCCCATATTGTTCAATCTCTTCATGATTCTGTTAACAATGCTTGTTCAGGAGCTTGGGGTTACAGGTTTTTACTACATGGACAACTTTCATCCCGATGAGTATGTTGATCGAGATTCTTCTGATCTGCATAGTATTAATACTTGCCTGGAGACAGCAACTCAATGGCTTGTCCAACAAAGGCTGAAGCCAAATTCTTCCACGTTTGAGGCACCGTGGTTCTCGAGGAAGACAGCTGTCTTAGCTTATGCACCTTGTACTAGTGACATTGCTATTCTGTTGTTAGCTGAGGAATTCACTTGGATTCATCTCTCTCCTTTGAACCTCAAATTTCAGCCATAGTTAAATCAGCCTTTTTATATTATGTATGATCCATGCAGTGAGACCTTTTCAAGAGACCAGAGATCTCCAATTGCTACGTCATGCTTATCTGCTACAGCACTGAAGAGATTACTGCTGTTAACTTATTTTCTGGTGGCCGAAGTTCTAATCATATCTCACATCATTTCTTTGGTCAGCATTGGTTTCCAATCACATACAGATGCAAATTTAAGGCATCACTGCTGATTCATTGCACTCTCTATACTGGATCTCCAAGATATCTGACTGATAGACTCTTGTTGTATTCTACTCTCTATGTTCTCTGCTCTTCCTAGCATGATTTGCATTCGGTACCCTTGCCCTCCAAAATCCACACTGCCTTCTGATATCTAGCCCCCCTCTTTATGGAATATAGCTTAGGAATGTAAGCCTCATAGTCTAAATGTAAAACAGGGCTAAAGATGTGGTGCACTGAACAAGTCTACAATACTGTGTAGATAATAATGAGTTTACCGAATTGCTAGCAGGGCAACCGGATCATCGTATTTCTGGAGCAAACATGTTTGGGGCTTAGTTTGGTTTTATAATTCTTTTCCTCCTTTATGTCATGAGTTCATACAGTTTTATAAGTGAATTATTTTATATTACCTGCAAGCCTCCTTGCTGTGCTTGATCTTGCTATTGCTATTGTTTTATATACCAATTATTTTAGATTACTTGTACATCACCTCGCTGTACTAGAGCTCACAAGGCAGTTAATCACACTGAATAAACAAACGCAAAACGGAGGTGTAGCATGGTGGGTTTCAACTTTATTTGCACAGCAGAAATATTCAGTCACTATCTGGTTAAAATGATCTGGATAAGTCTGTTGCAGATACCGCAGACCTAAGATATCCAAACAAAGACATCCGGGTTAATTTCTTATATTCAGTGGCACCGACTTATCTGCATCGCTTTTAAGTATCTGGTTAAAGATATTCCATTTCATTTATTAAGCTTATCTATCGCAGATCACGTAACCTCTATGCAGACAGCCGGATAACCATCTGGATATTTTTGACTGGATATAATTTGGCTAATATTGGCCCCTAAAGGTTTAGTAAGCGAAGAAATGAAACTAGAAGAAGCAATGTTATTGCATGTTATACGTGTATGTATTTATATATATGCGTGTATGTTTATATGAGATACCCATTGCACCTCTAGTGTATTTTCTGGTGGAGCTTCCTCCACTGCTATCCCCTTTTCAGTCAGGGTGTCTCAAGGATCTCTCTTGGTACCCCCTTCCTTTCTCTCTATATATTCATTCCTTGGTCAGACACAGTCTTGCATATTTACCGGGCTTCTGTTCATATGTGCCACCTAGGCAGCTGCCTGGTCTGCCCTGTGCCCCCGCAGCCCCCACTGCATGTTCCACATGTACCCTCCTATGCCCCATTTGCACCATCAACAAAGTGCCCTTACATATCTGAGCACTATGCTGTTGCTGCAAATAGTGCACTACTATCACTTTCTTGGGCTCCTGACTGTATAGCACATTGCAGACATTTTAATAGGCTCTCTCTCCTCAAAGTTCACCCTTACCGACAGATTTTCACTCGCGGTAATGTTTCTGGTGTTAAGGTGACAGCGTTAAGGGAGCCGGGCCTTGTTCCTGCCCACTCCCCACCCATTGACCTCTACTCTCCACTCTCTCTGTCCAAAGTGCGCTTAGCGCTGTGGGATCTCCTCCCATGTTTTCCAGTACCATCTATGCTTAAGGCTTTCAGAATTACCTCTGTCCCTGAACTCTCACCAGGAATCCTGGCCTGAATCTCTGCCTGCTTGTCTGATGTTGCTGCCTGGATGTGTCGCCGCCATCTGAAAATGAACATGGCCAAGACGGAGTTCATTATCTTTCCCCCTAGACCCGCCTCCCCCTTCCTCTACTTCTGCAGATGACACTATCATCCTCCCTGTTTCCTCAGCTCGCAACCTTGGGGTCATCTTTGACTCTTTTCTCTCTTTCTCTGCACATATTCACCATACGGTTGACCTATATTTCTTTCTCTATAACATCAGCATAATTCATCCCTTCCTTTCAGAACACACTATGAAGACCATTATCCACGCTCTCTCTCAGTGAAAGTACTTCCTCACATTATTTGAGTTTCTCTTTTTCATCGATATGATGATCCCTTGCTCTTGAGCTTTTCATACAGCAGAAAATGCTACCTTCTGATATCCTACTGAGACCTGCTAGAAGAATATTTCCACAGTATTTCCCCATTGCCTTCTTTCTTCTACAGAGTTCATCTTAAGCTCCCTAAGTCTCTATGAGGCTGATTTGACAAGGGTTGCATGAAAAATTACCTGAGTAAATCCCTATTTAAATGACATACTGTACTTGCGTGGATGGGTATTTACATGGTGGTTACCATTCTGTAAGCACATACATACATCCTATCGTATGCACTTTCAGCTGGGATGTGAATGGTGCGGAGCTTGGGCGGTGGGCAGATGGGGCCGCAATGCAAGAATGTAGGTAACAGAACACTGTGACCTACATGCGTGTCTGCACTGCACTGCCAACTATACTTGTTCTTGGACAAGGGCAACTTCCACACCTAAGAGGAGGCACATCCATATGCTGTATTTTGATAAAGTAAATAATACATATGCTTCACTTTATAAAACAGGCCTTACATATGTGTTCGGAAACACGCATAGCCTGTAAAGGTGTTTAAAAAATTACCCTCCATGTGTATAGCCCATGTAACATTTTCATGATCGCTGTTAGAACTGTCTCCATGTGGTTTAAGATGTGTTAGTTTGATAAACCATCTTTCGTCAAAGGATCAATAAAAACTGAAATGTATACAGGGGACTATACTGAACAAAGAAAACAGACAAAGGACTTGTTGTTGTTGTTAAGTGCCGTCGAGTCGGAGTCGACTCATGGCGACCCTCTGGATAGCTATCCTAAATTGTGTTCAGTCTTGAGTCAGGCGGCTCATTGTTGACAGACTTTTACCCGTAGCTGCTGTTATTGTATCGAACCATCTCATTGCTGGCCTTCCTCTTTTGCGTTGACCTTCTATCTTGCCAAGCATGATGTCTTTATGATGTCTTTCTCTAATGATCTCTCTCTTCGCATGATGTGTCCAAAGTATGAAAGTCGAAGTCTTGTCATCTGAGCTTCTAAAGAAAGCTTAGGTTTGATCTCCTCTAGTACAGACTGGTTTGTTCTTTGGGCAGTCCATGGTATACACAGTATTCGCCGCCAGCACCATAATTCAAAGGCATCAATTTTCTTCCTGTCTGTCTTTTTCACTGTCCAGCTTTCACATCCATATGATGTTATTGAAAATACCATGGCTTGAACAAGTCGAATCTTTGTATGGAGAGAGACATCTCTGCTCTTGAGAATCTTATCTAGGTCTTTCATAGCCATTCTGCCAAGAGCAATGCGTTGTCTGATTTCTTGACTGCTTGTTGCTTCTTTATTGATAGTTGATCCAAGTAGGTTAAAGTTGTTCACAATTTCAATTTCTTCTCCTTCAACGATGAACCTGTTGATTATGCCAGCTGTCATGACCTTTGTCTTCTTTACATTAAGGTGCAGGCCCATTTTGAGACTATGTTCTTTGATTCTTTGAAGCAAATGTTTCAGATCATCTTCACTTTCAGCCAGTAATGTGGTATCATCAGCATAGCGAAGGTTGTTGATGAGTCTTCCACCAATCTTCACACCTCTGTTGTCTTCATACAATCCTGCTTCTCTGATGATTTGTTCTGCATATAAATTAAACAGGTAGGGGGAAAGTATGCAGCCCTTTCTTATACCTTCACTTATTTTAAACCATTCTGTTTCTCCTTGTTCCGTTCAAACTGTTGCTTCTTCAACAATGTACAGATTGTGCAAGAGTACGATCAGGTGTTCTGGTATACCCATGCTTCTTAATGTGGCCCAGAGTGTCTCATGGTTTACACAGTCAAAAGCCTTGCTATAGTCAATAAAGCACAAATAGATATCCTTTTGGTATTCTTTAGTCTTTTCAATGATCAATCTCACATCCGCAATGATGTCTCTCATTCCTCGCCCTTTCCTGAACCCTGCTTGCACTTCAGGTAGTTCTTGTTCCAGGTATGGTTGTAGTCTCTTTTGAATAATCTTCAGTAGAATCTTGCTGGCATGTGGGATCAGAGCGATTGTGCGATAATTTCCACAGTCAGTTGGATCACCTTTCTTTAGTATTGGTATAAACACAGATCTTTTCCAGTCAGTTGGCCATGATGTTGTCTTCCATATTTCTTGGCAGAGCCTTGTAAGTACGGTAATAGCTGCATCAGATTGCTGTAATACTTCTATGGGAATGCTATCAATGCCTGGTGCTTTGTTCTTTGATAAGGCTTCCAATGCTGCTTCAGCTTCTTCTTTCATCACCAATGGTTCCCGATCATAAGGTACAGGTTGAAACGGCTGTTGGTCCACTTGATCTTTATCATATAAAAACTCTGTATATTTCTTCCACCTTTTTTTGATCTTCTCAGCATCATTCAACATAGAACCTTGAGCATCTTGTAACATTCCAATTCGAGGATGGAACTTTTTCTTTAACTCTCTTAGCTTTAGGAAAGTCGATCTTGTTCTTCCTCTAATAGTTTCTGCTTCTATTTCCTTGCATGCGTCGTTGTAGTACTTTTCCTTGTCCTGTCTTGCTGCACGTTGGAAATCTCTGTTGAGTTCTGTTATTGTCTTTCTTTCTCCTCTGGCTTTAGCTTCTCTGCGTTTCTGGGCAATTTTCAGAGTTTCTTCCGTCATCCATTTTGGCTGTTTTTTCTTTTTCACCTTTTGTAGAGACTTCTCGCTTTCTTCCAACACAACCTTCTTGATGTCATTCCATAACTCTTCTGGAGCTCTGTCATTTGTATCTAAAGCAGCAAATCGATTTTGCAGGCAGTCTTTAAATTCCAATGGTATATTCTCAAGGTCATATTTTGCTGCATTCATGAGTGGTTTGCTCTTTTTCAACTTTAGCTTGAGTTTGCATACTAGTAGTTGATGATCTGTACCACAGTCAGCTCCAGGTTTTGTCTTTGTTGATGTTATAGAACTTTTCCATCGTTGACTTCCACAGATGTAGTCAATTTGATTTTTATACAATCCATTCGGTGAAGTCCATGTGTACTGTCGCCGCTTGTGTTGATGGAAGGTGTTTGAGATGAATAGATCGTTGGTCTTGCAGAATTCTATCAGTCTTTCTCCAGCTTCATTTCTGTTGCCAAGTCCATATTTTCCAACTACTTTGCCTTCTTCTTTGTTGCCAACATTTGCGTTCCAGGCACCCATGACTATCAGGATATCCTGTTTGCAAGTTCTGTCAATTTCAGCTTGTACTTGTTCATAGAACTCTTCAATTTCATTCTCTTCTGCAGTTGTTGTTGGGGCATATACTTGAATTATACTTGTGCTGATAGGCATTCCTCGTAGACGAATAGAGATTAAGCGTTCGTTGATTGCATTGTATTTCATTACAGTTCTTGCAAGTTTCTTCTTTATTATAAATGCAACACCATTTCTTCTTTGTCTTTCATTTCCAGCATAGTAGACCATGTGATCATCTGATGCAAAGTGCCCAATGCCAGTCCATTTCAGTTCGCTGACACCCAACAGATCAAGTTGTACACGTTCCATTTCATTCTTGACCACCTCCAACTTCCCTTGGTTCATGCTTCGTACGTTCCATGTTCCAGTGCATAAGACATCTTTACAGCTTCTGACTCTCATTTCATGCGCAGCTACATCATCAGTCAGACGTCCCGAGGGGCTTTGATCCAACCACATCATAAATGCTGGCTTCAGCTCTTCCCCCGTAGCTAGTTGAGTGCCTTCAGACCTGGGGGTCTCATCTTCCAGCACTATAGCACAATTTGTTTTGTTGTAACTATCCATTGGGATTTCATGGCAAGATACAGAAGTAGATTGCTGGGCCTTTCTTCCGCGCAGTTTAAGTTTGGTGTTGTTGCCGTTGGCACAGAAATGTGATCCTCCGCCGTCAACACTATCCCATTCTGATGCTGCCCAAATGGGTGGTTTGTCTTGGTCTGGCACCTCAGCTGAGACCTTTCCATCTTGGGAGACCCTGCCAGTAGTTAAACTACCGATAGTTTAGCTCTCAGCATCACTGATGCACACAAGCCCTCACAGCACGACAAGCTGCAAACCAAGTGAGGGGACAAAGGACTAACAATACTGAAACGTGGGAAGACACATTAGGGCTTTATAGAGCAAATATTATATAATAATTACTATATAAACAACATCTAGGCTTCTATCATTAATAACCCAAAATGAAATAATATGCATCTGCTACAGAAGGAGGAAAACAGGTAATTCAGACAGATGTACAAGGCCTATCGTTAGGCCTGAAAACTCAACATCTAATTGAGAGCTCCAAGGATCGCAGGGGGAATCCCTGTGAAAACAACCAGGTCTTAATGCTATTTTAAATTTAACATCTTCCCATACCCTACCCTACCCTACCCCTCCAATACCCCAATATAACCTAATGATCTAAACCTAAGGGTCTATTGTTCCGTTATAATATACCACTGTGTAATAGTTCACCCTAGTTCTTTGTTATATGTATTTCTCTCCAAGTTACTCCACCTGTTCATTGTAAAGTTGTCGTTGTTATACTATAAACTGTCTCAATGGAAGATAGGGCGGGTTAAAAGACCGGTTAAATAAATAAATACATGCATACATAAAAACATAGATTCACTTCTGAGCTCTGTGGGGTTAGGAGGTGTTATTCCATCAATGGTTAGGGCTCTTCAACTTGGGAAAGAGATGGCTGAGGAGAGATATGATAAAGGTCTATAAAATAAATGGACTGGAACGGCTAAACATAGGTTGGTTGTTTACTGCTTCAAAAAGTAGAAGGACTAGGGGACACGCAATGAAGCTACAATATAGCACATTTAAGACAAATCTGAGAAAATATGTTTTACTCAATGCATAAACGAACTCTGAAATTCATTAGCAGAGGATGTAATGAAAACTGTTAGTGTAGCTGGGTTTAAAAGAGGTCTGCACAAGTTCCTGGATGAAAAGTCCATAAACCATTATTAAAGTGTACCAGGAAAATACACTGCTTATGCCTGAGACAAGCAGCATGGAATCGGTATACCTTTTGGGCAGCTGACAGGTACCTGAAACCTGGATTGGCCACTGCTGAAAATAGTATAATGAGATTGATGGACCCTTGGTCTGACCCGGTACGACATATCTTGTTATGTTCTTAGAAGATGTCAACAATACAAAGGAGCAACTACAGGTACCTCAACTCTAATAGCAAAATGATATGGAATTCACTGCTGATAAAGTTGAGAGGATCTTTTGGGCTGGAAAGAGTAATGAGGAGTGATAAGAGAAGTATGACAATATGGAAGACTAGTGAGAATAGGTCAATAAGTCAAAATAAGAGCTTTGAATTGAATATGGAAGGGAATAGGCATCCAATGTTGAGAATAGAGGAGTGTCATGGCCAAACATACCTGCTCTATAGTACACAGAAACCTTATGGTTGTGTTTTCTATGACTTGTAATTTTTTTTTTTAGAGAAGGCATGGGTATTTCAGACAACAAAAAAATTACAGTAATCTAGGTGTGATGGGGTATAAAGGAAGTTACCCATCCCTCTCCAAAGGGATTAACAGCAGTTCACCTTAAAAGGGTCTATAGTAGAGGTTCCCAACTCCAGTCCTGGAGGGCCAAACACCATTCAGGTTTTCAGGCTGTCCCTAATGAATATGCATGAGATACATTTGAATACAATGGGGGCAGTGCATGCAAATGCATCTTATGCATATTTATTAGGGACAGCCTGAAAACCTGAATGGTGTTTGGCCCTCCAGGACTGGAGTTGGGATCCTCTGGTCTATAGCTTAGAACCTAGGTCTGGGAGGGTGTAATTCAGATAGAGGGATTAAGAAGCCAGCTGAGTGCACAAGGAAGAAGAGAGGCCTGTGGAGACAGAAAGCTCCTTCCAAGCAAGGCTGGGAGAGGAGTCCAGCTGTAAGGTAGGCGATTCAGGAGGTAGGAGTCTCATTTACAGACAGTGAAGCCCAAGATATTGACTGGACTTTATGCTCAACTGAATTCTGTGCTTTAAATTGTTGGATGGGGGAAGGGCACTGAGAACCAACCTTGTGAAGGTAACAAACTGGGAGTGATTGCTGGATCACTGAAGGGAAATAAAAGTGGTTTTTGTGTGGCCCTGAATTGTTGTGTACCTGATATTTTAAAAGCCCCCTTGCCGGGGGGCGGAGCCTGATGTCCAGCGGGTTAGACGCTTCGCGCTGAAGCTCCCGAGAGGCCTACACAGAATCCTGACTTAATACCTACATAAACTTATTTTTTTTGCTCCGAACTTACCGGGGTACCTCGGGGGGGGATGGCGGCCCATAAACCAGCGCGCTTGGACTTCGGGTCTCCTTCTTCTTCACACGGAAAACGCTCCAAAACAGAGGTGTCTTCCCCACAAAAGATGGTTCCACTTCGGGAAAACCCCGAAATGCATCAGGAGATCTTAGAGGAAATACGCGGAGTTAAGGAATTGGTGCAGTCCAACGGAGAAGCGCTTCGAGCCATGCGAGAAGACTTCGGTGTGCTCCAGGACAGACTTGAAAGCCTTTCATTACGGCAGGACAACATGGCGGGGGTCCTCGACTCGCACGCGGTGCGCTTGGTCAAACTGGACAAGGCTGAGCGCCAGATACAAAATCTTCAAAAAGAGTTAGAAGATAGCAATAATCGAGCCCGTCGCAACAATGTGAGGCTCCTTGGAATACCGGAGGGGGCGGAAGCAGGAGATATCAGAGAATTCCTGCTCAAAACTCTTCCCTCCTTGTTGAAGATCACATTTCATAGAGACCTGGAAATTGATCGAGCACATCGTGTTCCTACCCATATGGCGCTCAACCGAACGACCCCCCGGCCTATTATCTTTCGATTACTACGATATCAACAAGTGGAACAAATTCTAAATGCTGCCCGGGCGAATCGTCATCTGGAGTTTGAAAGTCATAAAGTCTCCTTCTTTCCTGATTTGGCAAAGCCCACAGTTGACCGTCGGAAGAGACTCCTTGCTTTTCGCCCTCGACTTCAACAGCTACAGGCTCGCTTTGGCCTGTTGTATCCAGCGAAGCTCCGAGTGACTCTCCACAACCAAACTAGGACATTCGAAGATCCTGATCTACTATCAACATTTTTAGACTCCAAAGAAGCAGAGCAGATGCGTTAACCCAATAACTTGGACTTATTATCTGCCGGCTCTGTCCGCCATTTTGAAGGGCCCGACGTGGTGGTCATCGCCAAGCACAGAGACTGCCTGGACTTTTCTTTCTGTCTTTATATGACTTATTTGGTCTTCTATCCCTCCATGATGTGTGCCTCGGTTGGATTCGGAGCATGCACAGTTATACAGGTTATATGTTTTCAATTTCGGCCTTCTCTGGGGTTTCTCCCCGCAGACACATGGTCGCCAGTAATTTTTGGGGTTCTGCTTCTTCTCTACCGCGCTGCGGTTCTTATTTTTTAATGTGGGGCGCTTCATTGTATTACCTTAGCTTATTTTCTATCATGTCATGTGTACAGCCAGATACAGTTACTATGAGGGACATTGTGAACCTAGGTGCGCTATCATGTTCTCTTTCAGAATTTTTAACCTTGCTCAATGGCCTTATGTAAGATCTTATCACTTAACGTAAAAGGCATCAATAGTCCAATCAAACGAAAGAAAATTCTTAGCTATCTTAATCATGAACATGCTGATTTAGTGTTTCTTCAGGAAACGCATCTAAATTCTGCTGAAACACTGAAACTCAATGCTAAACCTTATCTGGTGGCTGCCTATTCTCCCGCCGTCTCCAAACGGTGTGGGGTGGCCATTCTGGTTAAGAAGTCTTTGCAAGCTACTGTAATAGATACTAGCTCTGATACGGAGGGTAGATGGACCCGTGCACATCTTAAGGTTGGAGATAGTGAATTCACGTGTATTTGTATTTATGCCCCGAATGTGGATAACCCTGCTTACTATGCAAGTATTGCGCAGTTGGCACAGGCCTCTGCCAATACTCCATTAATACTTGGTGGCGATTTCAATCAAGTGTTAGACCCTTTGATAGATAGACAACCGCCTAGAACGAGTAATCCACCCAAGAGTCTTGCTACCCTTACAGCTCTGATGCAAGACCTTGCGCTAGTAGATATATGGAGGCTGCTTCACCCCTCCGACTTAGAGTACACCTTTTTTTCTGCCCCCCATCACTCACAATCTAGAATAGATTTTTTTCTCATTTCCAAAGCACTGATTTCTCAAGTGGACACGGCTAGGACTCACCCTCTCCATATTTCTGACCATGCTGCCATATCTCTTTCATTGCATGTCACTATGCGAGATGATCATCCCCGTGCTTGGTTTTTTGATAGATCCCTACTGGATCAAAAAGATTTTCAGGTTGACATAAAGGCCGCTATCCAAGATTATTTTCATTTTAACTCACCCCATGACACAGCGTGCTGGGCTTGGTGGGAGGGTTTTAAGGCATCTATCCGTGCTACTATCACCAGCTATCAAATTCGACAGGGGAAACAGAGAAAGCAACACTTACTGATTTTAGAGCAACAGATACAAGCTGGAGAGCGTATCCTTACGTCCCGTACTGACCCATGTATTTTACTCCGTTTACAACGCCTCCGCTTTCAATATAATCAGCTTTTATATACTGCTGCTACTAAAAATATTGAATCACAACAAGGGTTGTATTACCGGGAAAATAACCGTGCTGGCAAATTATTAGCGAATGCCCTGAAAGGTCAAAAAGAAGCCAAGCGTGTTACCGCTCTCCGTAATCCGTCGGGGGGGGGGCCTGGTCACTAAAGATACAGAAATTTTAGAACTCTTTCGTGATTTTTATACTCGGCTTTATCAATCTGAATGTGATTTTGAGCCAGAAGTCTTTGAACGATTGCTCTCAGGGGTACAACGACCGACCCTATCTGACGAAGATAGAGAGGCCATGGACAAGCCATTCACTTTATCAGAAATTCATTCTGCTCTTAAGAGATGTGCCACAGGTCGTGCTGCCGGCCCGGACGGTCTCCCTGCTGAATTCTACAAAACCTTTAACGCTGACTTAGCTCCAGTTTTGAAACTTTATTTTTCTGCTCTGGCCGAGGAGGGATCTTCTTCTGGGTCCTTTTCTATGGCAAATGTAGTAGTTTTTGAGAAAGAGGGGAGAGATCCGCAACTAACAGCCAATTATCGTCCAATTTCCCTCCTAAACGCGGACTATAAAATATTTGCCACCATTCTTTCCACCCGGCTCTCTGATAGGATGTCTACTTTGATACACCCAGATCAATGCGGTTTCATTCCCGGTAGATCAACCGCTGATAATGCTCGGACTCTATGTCATGTACTGACTACCGCAGTTCATCTTGATCGACCATTTGTCGGCCTCTCACTTGATGCTGAGAAGGCCTTTGATCGCTTAGAATGGCCTTTTCTGTTTGCAACTCTCCGCTGGTACGGATTCGGAGAAGGTTTTCTCCGTTGTCTCCACGCCATGTACGCACAGCCTACAGCCAGTATCTGTGCTAATGCTTTAAAGTCTCAGTCATTTCCCCTTCAACGCGGTACTCGTCAGGGATGCCCACTGTCTCCACTTCTTTTCGATCTTGCACTCGAACCCTTAGCTCTACTAATCCGGCAATCGGAGGAGATTCATGGAGTCCCCTTCTCTCATAGAGAAATTAAAATTTCAGCATATGCTGATGACCTTATGCTCTTTGTCTCTTTAGACTCGGTGCCGGCTGTCCTAGAGCATATTCACAACTCTCGGGGTATAAGATAAATTGGACCAAATCGGTAGCCTTCCCATTAAACTCTCTGATTCATCAAGCAGATATGCAATCCTTTCCCTTTTTATGGCAACCTCGCATGGTCAAATACCTTGGGGTCCACTATTGCTCTCCTTTGGAAGATGCTATCTCTTTTAATGCCAAAGACTTAACTTCTAAAGTCCGGGCGCTTACTCACCGTTGGACTCCTTTAACACTTACCTGGTGGGGTCGCCTAGAAACCATAAAAATGATGATTGTTCCTAAAGTGAATTACATTTTAGAAATGTTGCCCTGTCTCCTACCTTGACGTACATATAAAGATTTAGAGGGCCTTCTGACTAGATACTTATGGCAAAACAAGACACCTAGGATAGCGAAGCATAAGTTGCAAGCGGATAAGGAAAATGGGGGTGTCCGATTCCCTGATTTCCTGAAATATCACCACTCTTTTCTTCTCAAACAAGGTGCTCGTTGGCTGGAAGACCCAGCACCGAGTAGACCTGTGTGGCTAGATATAGAGGAGAACCTTTGCAAACCGTTTCCTCTTACTTTTCTCCCTGGTATGACTCTCCCATCAGACTCCCACTATCCACCAATGCTTCTAGACACTTTAGGTGCCTTTAATACTCTTATTCAATCTTTAGACTCCCGATTCTGTCCGTTAGACAGACTCCCGCTCTGGTACAATACTCGATTTCAAATACAAAATAAACCGATGGCGTGGAGCCCCTGGTACACTAGGGGCATTTGGACCCCTACCCAGTTGTTCCGTGATGGTCGCTGGAAAACGTTTAGTGAATTGCAAATTGAATTTGGTCTCCCAGCGAAACACTACTTTCAGTTGTTGCAACTCCAGCATTGTCTTCGGAGTGCTAAGGTGCTCCCGCCATCGGAGTCCCCTACCCAGGACTTGTCGGAGACTATCCGATCTATCGGGAGCTCACCGGGTGTTGCATCTACCTTTTACAAAACCTTAAGTACTGCTGTAAATAGAGGTACCCCTATAGCACAGAAAGCATGGGAGAGGGAACTGCATGTAACTTTGACCCCGGAGCAATGGAGCCTTGTCTGGAGTAGAGTGACACGGGTCTCCAGATCCGCCTCACTCACTCAGACACTCTTCTTTCTAGCCCACCGGTGTTTCTATACTCCTGACAGATTAGCCAAATGGAACACCTCCCAGGGCAATAAATGCTGGACATGCCATGCGGCCATCGGTTCACTAACTCATGTTATGTATGAATGTCCCGCACTACAGTATTACTGGCGTCGGGTCTGGGGTCGTATCCAATCTATTTTGCACTTTCAAGAGCCCTTGTCTTGGAGGATAGTGGGACTCCGCTCAGCTGCGGGGATCCCCTCTCTTCCAAAATCGGCTTACTTCCTTTTAGACTTCATGCTGGGCATTGCTATTTCCCTAATTACGAAGTACTGGAAAAATAGCTCCCATCTGAGCCCCAATGAATGGTGGAATCATGTCTGTCTCTACAGTAAATATGAACAAATACCTCGTATGTTTGCTTCTTCCGTTCAGACCCCCCATCATCTGTCTAAATGGAAGATGCTCAATGACTATGTTCACACCGCTAAATGCTCTCATCTGACTGTTTAAATTTGTATAAATCTCTGTCACATGATCATTCTGTATCGCAGATGCTATTTAATTTTGTTTTGATGTACCACCACTGTTGTTTGGAAGCACTCACATGCTGATACTCTCGACTTAGAGAAGAAGCAGGGGGGTGGGGGGTAATAGGGTTTGTTTTTCCTTATTGTATACTTGTTTTGTCTCTTTTGGTGTGTTGTTTCTTTTGTTTGTTGCAAAATGAAAATAAAAGTTTAAAAAAAAAAAAAAAAAAAAAAAGCCCCCTTGCCACTGCACACCATGCTATACCACACGAGGCAATACTTCTGTTGAAATGGGTAAAAGAGGCAACATCTGGAAAGCAGTGTGCATAACTCTCCTTTCCTCCCCCTCCACTGTCTAATGTAGATAACACATGTTTATTTACTTTTATGTCAAGCTACCTCTTGTCTACCTGACTGCTGCTGTTGTGCCTGTGCTGACTGCCTCCCTCTGCTGTACTTCCAGGTCTCTCCTGCTGCCCAATCAGCTCTCTGCCCCTCAGGAAATGATGTGGCGTGTGAACAAAGGTAATCAACCCCTAAGATCACTGCATATAAAGGAAACCTTGGCGGCATTTTGCACTGCAGCGGTGCATGCCAAACGAGTGCGTCCAAGGAGCAGGGCATGCTCCTTGGGTGAGTTCCCTGGGGTGGCTCCAGCGGCATTGGTATCTGTAAAGAGACAGTTCTGCTACATCTGAAAGGCTTTAGTAATGTCTCATCCGGTAGGTGCTGTATGCTTTCAGTGCTTCACCTCCTGCTAGCAATTTCACTCCTTCTGAACATGTCGGCTATCCTGGTGCACTGGGTGCCACCAGCGCACATCCCATCTAACTTTGTTCCATGCTTTCCTACATCTCACCGACAGTGTAACCAGGTTCTAGTCCCTGTGCCTCCCCTATCACTTCATTTCAGGTTGGTGAACTGCAGTTCCCTTCAGAGCAAAATACTCCTAATACAGGACCTTCTCATTCAGAACACCTTGGATCTTCTCTTCCTCTCCGAAATTTGGTTGAAGGAGGCCTTCCTGAACTGGTATCTTCCCCCAGATTTCTCTGCTATTTCCATTCCCTGCCTCGGTTGCACAGGGGGTCGCTGTGATCTACTGCTCTTCCCTTCCAATCACACAAATCTTTTCATCCTCTTTGCATTACCCTGAAGCCTTCCTACTCTGCCTTCAGTTGCCCCCCCCCCCCAGCTCATTTTCTCCTTATCTAATCCCCTTCTTCTCTCCATCCTCTTCTTTGGGATGATATGTTCCTCACCAAATCTGACACATCTATATAATTCCCTCAGTTGCATCTCCTAGGAGACTTCAATATCCATTATCATTCATTGATCTCGGCCCGTGAACACTCCTTCTGCACCCTACTACAGGATCTCGACCTCTCCCAGCATGTCCATCTGCTCACCCATAGATCAGGTCACACTCTTGACTTGGTGCTTGCATCATCGACCTTCCCTTTCCAGCCTACCGACTTGTCTGTAAAGTCCCTACCTTGGACCAATTACTCCTGTATCAGTTTCATCATACGATGGCCTTGAGTTACATCATCAAGTAATTCCACCTCTCCTTCCAAACCACCCCTTGCCCAGCTTCCTATGTGGCTTTCCCGTCACATTACCCCCCAAACTATTCGGAACTTTCCATCGGCTGATCAGCTTCTTTCCCTGGATTTCTCCACACTCTCTACAGACTTACAGGTATCCACATGGGGACACCTCTCTCGTTACAGTCCTTGATCACAATGCACCACTGGACCCTCATCCCCTCCGGAGCACCTCCCATCAAATTTGCTTTCACTCTGATCTTTGCTTGCTCTGTTCCCAGTTGTGCCACTCTGAGCAGCTCTGGCACAAGCATCATACCCCTTCAGTTCTCCAGCACTTTAAATCCTGCCACCAGAATTATCACCTTCAGGTTCATCAGGCCAAACGCTGACACTTCTCTAACCTCATTTCCTCTGCACCAACTCCACATGACAACTATACTCGGTCTTGAGGTCCTTGTCTACCATTCAGTCCCACTTCCCTTCTGATACTGCTGTCACCACCCCTGCTACCTCGCAACTGGCTTCTTTCTTTGTCTCCAAAGTTCATGATTTATGTTCTTCCCTCACTGTATGTCCTCCACCTCTACCGTCCCCTTTATCTTCCTCTCCACCTTCCTCCTCTTCTCTCTCCTACAGTTGGACTACCTTTCACCCCCTTACGACCACTGAGCTCTCAAAATTGATGGCCACATCTCATAAGACTTACTGCCTGCTTGATCCTATCCCCTCAACTTAGCTGTTGGAACCTTCACTAGCTCTCCTCCCTTTCATCCTCACTATGCTTAACTCTAGTCTCTCTTCCGGAACTTTCCTTACCCCCCTGGAAACATGCATTGGTTCGCCCACTCTTAAAGAAGTACTCTCTAGAACCACTCGCTCCCGCCAACTATCGTCCAGTCTCTAACTTGCTATTTCTCTCAAAGATTCTGGAAAAAGCTGTTTTCTGGCAATTGTCTCATCACCTAGATTCCATCTATCTTCTTCATCTCCATCAGTCTGGTTTCCGCTCTGGTCACAGTGTTGAAACTATCATGCTTTCTTTCCTTAATGACCTTCACACGGCACAAGACCATGGTGACATCTCCATGTGGTCTCTCTATCTTTCGCAGCCTTTGACTTAGTTGATCACTCTATCCTTCTTTCTCATCTGTTTGATTCTGGACTTCAGGGTACGGACTTTTGGTGGGTCCACTCTTTTCTCTTCTCACGCTCTTTCTCCATGATCTCAGGCAGTATATCCTTGGCTCTCTCTGCTCCTGTCTCTCTCTGTTGCGGGGTACCCAAGGGGTCCGTCCTTGCACCTCTCTTATTCAATATTTACCTAGTTCTGCTCACCCTGCTCATACAACAATCCAGTCTGTCAGAATATTATTATGCTGATGGCATAGTCATACTTCATCACACCAATCCCTACCTGCCAGACCTCTCCCCCCTTAATGATTGTTTAGCACGGATCTAAGATTGGCTTACCACAAACTGTCTACATCTTAACTTGTCCAAAACATCTTCAATTTGGTTCACATTTGGCAGCACATGCACGTTAATAGCCCCAGTCCTCTCCAATGTTGCAAGCCCACTAGTGTCCTCCCTTCAATATCTTGGCATGACTTTAGATTCTGCTCTTAATTTTCATGATCACATTTCACTCCTCAATTGCCGGACTTTTCTATCTTCGACAGATACATTCTATTCGTCCCTTTCTGACCACTATCCCGCCTTGATTTCTGCAATCTTGCCCTCACTGGCATCACTCAGTCTCAGCTCCACTGTCTCCAACTATTACAGAACACTGCAGTTTGGATAATCATCTACACCACCCGTCGGGACCATATCATTCCACTTCTCACTCAATTTCATTGGTTTCCTCTGATTTACCGTATTCGCTATAAAGTCCTCATTTTGACCCACCAAGCCATATATGCACACACATCACAATACCTAGCAGATCTGCTTCAGTTCCACACCACCATCTGCAACCTTCGTTCAATTCATGTTAACTGCCTAGTGCTCCCCTCTCCATCAGAAACTCATCTACAGTCCACCTGTCACTCTGCCTTCTTTTTTCTAGGTCCCTCTCTTCAGGGCCGGCCCGTCCATTGAGCGAGAATGTTTTTTGCACAGGGCCCCGCGTTTCAGGGGGCCCCGCGCAAAAAACATTCTTTTGTAAAAGTAAAATTGAAAAAAAAAAAGAAAACCTGTCTCCTGCCGCTGTCGGGGCCGCCGCGGCAGAATCGAGCGTGCCGCGGGGCCCCCCTGTACCCGGCACAGCCTCTCCTCCCTGTAGCAACTCTCTCTTCTGAGCTGCAGTCAGACGCGCCGGCTTGCAGAGCGCGAAGGGAAGAGTTTCCCTTTCGCGACTCTGTTAGGCCCGCGGGGGCTGATGGGAACTTCCCATCAGCCCCCGCGGGCTTAACAGAGCAGCGAGGGAAAAAACTCTTCCCTCGCGCTCTGCACGCCGGCGCGTCTGACTTCAGCTCCAACGAGAGAGCTGCTACAGGGAGGAGAGGCTGTGCCGGGTACAGGGGGGCCCCGCGGCACGCTCGATTCTGCCGCGGCGGCCCCGACAGCGGCAGGAGACAGGTTTTCTTTTTTTAAAAATTTGCCCGGGGCGGGGCTGGGCGTTCGGTGGGGTGCTGGGCTGGGCTGGGCTGGGCTGGGGGTTAGAAGTGGTGCTGGGATGGGCTGGGCTGGGGGGGTTAGGAGTGGTGATGGGCTGGGCTGGGCTGGGCTGGGCTGGGCTGGGCGGGGGGGGGTGTTAGGAGTAGTGATGGGCTGGGCTGGGCTGGGGGGGTTAGGAGTTGTGATGGGCTGGGCTGGGCTGGGCTGGGGGGGGAGGTGTTAGGAGTAGTGGGATGGGCTGGGCTGGCTGGGGGGGGGGTTAGGAGTGGTGATGGACACTGGGCTGGTTGGGGGGGGTTAGGAGTGGTGATGGGCACTGGGCTGGCTGGGGGGTAGGAGTGGTGATGGGCACTGGGCTGGCTGGGGGGGTTAGGAGTGGTGATGGGTGCTGGGCTGGGGGGGTTAGGAGTGGTGATGGGCGCTGTGGGGGTTAGGAGTTGTGATGGGCGCTGGGGAGGGGTTAGGAGTGGTGATGGGCGCTGGGGGGGCTTAAACTAAAAATTGGGTGATGGGGGATTAGGACTGGAAATGGGCTGGTGGGATTAGGACTGGAAGTGGGTTGATGGGGGGTTAGGACTGGTAATGGGCTATGGGGGGGCTTAAACTGAAAATTGGGTGATGGGGGATTAGGACTGGAAATGGGCTGGTGGGATTAGGACTGGGAGTGGGCTATGGGGGGGGCTAGGACTGGTAATGGGTTGGGGGGGTTGCTAGGACTGGAAATGGGCTGAGTGGAAGGGGGCTTGAACTGCAAATAGCTGTTGGGGATGGGGCATGGAATGGAAATGGGCTGTGTGGAAGATGGGGGCTTAAACTGCAAAAAGCTGATGGGGACGTGGATAGGAAAGGAAATGGGCTGAGGGGAAGTGGGGGGCTTGAACTGCAAATAGCTGATGGGGAGGGGGACTTGGAATGGAAATGGGCTGAGTGGAAGGGGGCTTGAACTGCAAATAGCTGATGGGAAGGGGGGCTTGGAATGGGCTCTTAGGGGAGGGAGCTAGGACAGGAACTGGGCTGATGGATGGGCTAGGATAGAACTGAGAATTGGGTGTTGGGGGGAGCTAAGATTGGAAATGGGCTTTGGTGGGGGCTTGGATTGAAATGGACTCATGGAGGGGCTAGAACTGGAAGTAGGCTCATGGGGGGCTTGGTTTAGAAATGGGCTGAGTGGAGGGGAGCTAGGATTTAACATGGGCTGATGGTGGGGCTAGGAAAGGACTAGAAATGGGCTGATGGGAGGCTGGTATTGGAAATGAGCTGATGAAGGGACTCGGATAGGACTGGAAATGGATGGGGGAGCTAGGACTGGAAATGGGCTGATGTGGGGACTAGAAGGGAGCGGATACTGGGTGGGGCTGGAACTAAAAGGGAGCTGATGTTGGGGGAGATTAGAAGGGGATGGGGCTGGGAGAATGAAATGGAGAGGGGAAAAATATTTTGTGTGGGAGGGAAGAAAAATGTACAATTGGCCGGGTATTGGGAGACTAAGTAGGGATTGAGGATGGAGGGGTAAAATTTGAGTGGATGAAATAGGAATGAGGAAAGAGCAAAAGGAGAAAGATTATTATGTTAAAGCAGATGTAGAGAGAGAATGGAAAAAACTAGGAGAAGAAAGGACAAATGGACAGCAGACGATGGAGAGATAGCAGAAGACACAAATAAACCAGAAGAAAGTGGCTGGAACAATTGCAACTGAAAAAAAAATGCACAAAAGGTACAAAGATATCTCTTTATTTTGAATTTATTAACTGGAATATGTCAGCTCTGGGAAATGTGCATCATTAATGTCTGTGCTTTGTTTAGTACAAGAGGAAATTAATTTATAGTTTTATTTCTACATTGTTGTTGTACATTCCAAGTTTGGCTTTTAGGGTTCCCAGTTTAATTATTGTCTTCCTGTTTTTAAATTGTGATTCCTTGTTTGGTGATAGTCTATGTTCTGCATGTGTAACTGAGCTGAGGTATTCTGTTTATGTAATTCCTATTTGACATTGTCACTTGTTCTCTTTCCCCAGTAGGTCATGTATTGTTATTCTCTGAAATGTATTGGTTTAATATTTGCAGTGTTGCCTTTTGATAGGTAGTGTATGGTGCTTTATGAGTCCTGGTAGTGCTGTTGGGATACGGTGGGTTTGCTATGGGTTCTAAATGGGCAGTGTTTGTAGTAGTTCCTAATGTGCCTGGCGGTTGGCACTGGATTATAGTAATGTAGAAATCTTTGTCTTTTTTTATCCATACACTCATGAAGAGGCATGTTTACTAAAAGTTAGTGTATGGTAACATTATGCAAATATTTATGCAAATGAGGCCCCTTATGCAAATGAGGCCCCGCACCGAGTCTCCGCACATGGCCCCGCACCCCCCTTGGGCCGCCCCTGCCTCTCTTTGTAACTCCCTCTCCTCTGCACTTCGCCATTAACACTCCTTTCCTAAATTCAAGTACCTCCTGAAGACCCGCCTCTTTTGCTCCGCATTTGACCTCCCTTCTAGTATCTTCTAACTTCCTGCTGCTTCTTGTTCTTCTCTCTGCTTATCCTTCTCTATGTGTGATTGCATCACCTCTGTCCTGTCGCATATTGTAATTCTTTTCCTTTTCTGGCTCTAGCCAATACTGCACATTTTATGCAACTGTAAACCACCCTGGTGTTACAAAGGAGCAGTATATCGAGCAACCAAATAAACATAAATACAAACGTAAAAATAATAATCATGTAGATAGCCATCACTCAAGTGATTCATTATGTATATAAGTTCCACTGTTCATTGTATCAATCTGTTGTTGAACTGTACACCGCTTTACCCCGGTGAAAAGTGGTATAAAAAAGGTAAAAAAAATAAATAAATAAATATGGGAAATAAGATGCATTGGTGTGATATGCAGATCTCCTTTAGAGGCAGAAGAAGTGGACAGAGATTTAATAGAAGACAAACAGTATTGTCATGAAGGGAGAAGTACTACTGATATGTGATTTCAATATGCTGGATGTTGACTGGCACATCCTTGCAGCAGTGTCATCTAGAAGTAGAGAGATCCTAGATTCTCTACAGGGAGAACTATTCTGGCAACTAGTAACAAAACCCATACGTGAAGGGGCCATACTGGACCTGGTACTTACCAATGGGGAAAGTGTTTCTGATGTTATAGTAAATGCCTGGTTGCTTAGAGAGGAAAAATGAAGTGATAGTGCTTCTGTACAAGTCTTTGGTGAGACCTCATTTGGAGTAATGTGTGCAATTCTGGAGACCGCACCTTCAAAGGGATGTAAAGAGGATGAAGTCGGTTCAGAGGGTGGCTACCAAAATGGTCAGCAGTCTTCATTATAAGACATATGGGGACAAATGTAAAGATCTCTAATGTATACTTTAGAGGACAGATGGGAGAGGGAAGATCTGATAGAGGCATTTAAATACCTTCACGGCATAAATGCACATGAGGAGAGCCTCTTTCAATTGAAAGAAAGCTCTGCAACAAGGGGGGGTAAAGGATGAAGGTGAAAGGGGATAGACTCAGGAGTAATATGTGAAAATATTTCTTTACAAAAAGAGTGGTAGATACAGGAATATTCTCCCAGTGAAGGTAGTAGAAAAAAAGGGAAGTATCTGAATTCAAGAAAGCATGAGACAAATACAGAAAATTCCTAAAGGAGAAAAAGGAACTATAGTATTTGATATGGAAAGGCAGACTGGGTAAGCCATATGGTCTTTTTCTGCGATCATGTTTCTATGTTTAATTAAGAAGTAGAATGAAGGAAATATTGCAAATATTGTAAAGCAAAAATCTGATTGCTTGAAGTTTTCTTAAGGTAAAGAAGTAAAACCAAACATGAGATGAAATGTGTTTATCAAAGGTCAGGTGGGAATTAAGCATAATACCCAACTCCATCACTGAATGAATTTTAGGTCTTCTCGGAGAGAGTTCCATAATGATTGTGTGACTAGGGAGAACGCTCTGCTGCATGTTGTTTGCTTACTTTTAGCTTTAATGGTGGGGATGATATAAGTTTTTGTTGGTTCTTCTTGGTCTGTTTTCTAGATCAGGGTTTGGAGGGTCTCTGCTAATATTTTGTGTAGGATCTTGAATATGGTGAGTAGTACTTTGTATTTGATGCAGGTCTGCATTGGGAGCCAGTGTAATTATTTTATGGTTATGTGGTTGTGCCTTGAGCCCGTTATTATATGTGCTGCGGTATTTTTGACCATCTGTAGGGGGTTATTGCGTGTTTTGGGAGACCTTGGTAGATTATGTTGCAGTAATCCAGATGTGGTGTTATTGTAGCCTGACATACTGTGCGGAAGTCGTTGGGGTTAAGTAACAGTTGTATTTTGTATGACCTTCATCTTCTGGTAGGCTGTTTTTGTTGCTTTTCTGATCAGTACCGTACCTAAAGGCTTATGGGGCGCATTTCGGCAGCCTGCTGTGGTAGCTAGCCGTCACCCCTGAACTTTAGACCTGGATAATCAATGCTGGGGCCATATGCAGCCACTGGCACTGAATATCTGGATCGGCCGGAGAGCACTGCAGTGAACCAGGTAGTGGCGATATTCAGCTGCTGCCTGGTTGGCTACAGTGCTGAACGTTCAGTGCCATGCGATATCCGGCTAGTGGCTAAATATCGCCACTAGCCGGTTACCCTTGGGTGCTGTCTCGGATCCGCCCCCTGGCATGCCCTGATGCTAGCCGGCTTGCCTTAGGCATTCAATGGGGATAGGCAGCGGCACTAAACACTCTAGGGCCACTGAATATCCCGATCGCCGCTATTAATGTGGTTACAAGGTCTGCTAACCATGTTAATCGCTTTGCCTATAGGCCCCAGGCATACTTCCAACCCTGGGGGCTGAGAGAGATCAGACTGAGGGAGTGAATTTATGAATCTGCTTTATGCTTATGGCTGGTTCTATTTTCTTTCCCTGATCCTTGCTAAAAATACATCTAAAGTTTGGTTACATCTTCGGCGAGTACAAACTTTAATTCTTGATATTTTCTCCTCTTACTGCAGTTCGAGGAAACATAACTAAAGAGCCCTTTTACTAAAGTGTGCTAAGCAGGTTTTGTGCATTTTTGCACATGGTAACTGTGTGCTTGGCCTGCAGTAACTGTTACCGTAGGGCCATGACAGTTACTGTGTGCTGATTCATGAGCTAACTGTCAAGCGCACATTCGGGTGGTGTCTTGGCGGGTTAGGGGTGCAGAGTGGGCGTGGAGAGCACATTGCAGTTAGCATGGGGGGGTAGAGAAATATTGTATACGGACTGTCAATGTTGCAATTAGCACGAGTGCAATGAATGCCATCTCCACAGGTGGAGCTTGGTGCACCTGCAGTAATTGCGCCTTGCGTTATGGTACATACCTGCATCTTAATTGCCAAGAATATGCCCGTCACATCCCTGCCAATCACCGTGGAATCTTTGCACGTAATGCACGTTAGGTTTTTGCATTTAATGTGCATTTAGCACTAAAACTAGTGCACTTTAATAAAAGGGCCCTTAAGTTTTAACCTTAGCTTAGACAGTCACAGAAGCAAAAAAATGCCCCCTTCCAAGCCCAACTTAAGAGACCTTTAGAGGGCATCTTTCTAAGTCACTGCCCCACTGCTCTGGGTGATACAGAATTTTCCTGCAGAAATGGGCTATTCGAAAACTGCCCACCTGTGTGCATATAAAAGTGTGCCTGCTGTCCAACACGACATGCGCCTTTACTGCATTTAGCAGAGGCGCTTTGGCAATTCAAGTGACATGCAAAGATAATGTTCTTTTCCTTTAAGTTTTTGAAAAGTTCTATAATTTTAAATGGAGGCAAGGGCTGGCCCCGAAGGTAAGCTGGGGGTGAAAACAATATTTAAACGCTATTAATATTTACTGGTGGGAAGGTAATTCTCTAAACTGCTCTGCAGTTAATGGGCATTGTCACAAGAACATGTGGGGCCTATTCTATAAAGCAAAGGTCGAGCTATAAAGCAAAGTACTTTATGGAATTGAGGCATAAATGCCGAGATATGCATGCTAAATCTAGGCATGGCCACTTACACCAATCCTGGACTTGCTGTAAATGTCCGCAGCTAGATTTGTAAAGAATATGCATGTAAACGGAGGTCCAAGCTCCGCCCTTTGGCACACCCAAACCAAAAGTACACTTGATGGGACTTATGCACGCCCTTGAAGAATAGTGTCTAAGGCACACACGTAAATGCTCATTTAAGAGCATGCTAGACTTATTCTTTCTTCTGCTGTAGTAGTGTAGTGGTACCACGAGTTCTGAAATTTCATAATGTTATGACATTCCCATAGATAAGTCGTTCTCAACCCAGTCTTCAGAACACCCAGCCAGTCAGGTTTTCAGCCTATTGTAAAGGAATATGCATGAGATAGATTTGCATGGATCGCTTCCATTGTGTGCAGATCTGTCTCATGCATATTCATTGTGGATATGCTGAAAACCTGACGCTGCTGTGCCAAGCGCTGGTTGAGAACCACTGGCCTCCATAGAAAGGGAACAACCAATTGTCCTTTTATGTCTATCCCATGGGTGTCAAAGCTGAAGGTGAAAGTAGTAATTGCAGAGAGACAATGCAGACAGGTAGGGCGAAGGCAGTGAGGAGAACCAGCTACAGCTTTCCTGGCCTCTCAAGGATCACCCCTTCCAAAATTATTCTTCACTAGGCAATGATGAAAGATTCAGAGCGTGTGACAGTTCTGCTGCTGTCTCTTACTTCTCTGATCATGCATACAAACGAAATCCATGCACCATTAAAAGAAAAGAAGGGAGCGAAAAAAAACCCAGGGTAGGAGAAAATAAGTTTAATAGGAAGCAACTAACCTTTTTCCACCTCATTCAGATTAGTGGCTTGCAGTGGACAAAGACAGAAGAGACAAAATACTTTTTACATAGAATTACCACATTTAGCTAACATGCAACTACAACATACTGTAAGAACATAAAACATAAGAACTAAGGATATTCCACTCAACTGCACACTCAGAACACTTGGAAGCTCTACCCCCCCCCCTCCCTTTGTTACCCTTCTTGTAGTAGCTGCCTCTTTATACTATTTTAAATTGATGTTCTTTTCCATATCTATTGTTCTTATTGTAAACCGCCCTGATACACTGTCGAAGAGCAGTACATCAAGTCTTTTAATAAAGTAAAGAGAAGCTAAAAGCAACCTTCCAACTAATCTAGAGCAAAGTAAAAAAGGACTAAAAAGGCACAAAATGCAACGGACACAAAAAGAGATCCTCTGTCTGACTCGTGAGGTCTGTAATCCATAAACTGATTGTAATAGCTAAGAGAAATGAGAAGCACAAACACCGAGGGCCTGATTTCCAAAAGGGCCAATATTTAAACGCCACGACGGTAAGCTTAAATATTGGCAAGATATTCAGTGGCAGTATGCGGATAGTAGCTGCAGCTGAATATCCAGACTGAGCGCCCGGATAGGTGCCAACCTTATCCAGCTACCATCCATTTTTAGCCGGCACATATCTGGATAGCAATTTAGGTCAAAGGAAAAGCAGACCTAAATTGCTATCCAGAAAAGTGTCAGCTGAAAGCAAACGCTATCCGGAGAAGGTCAGCACTTATCTGGATAGTGGCCGTACCGTCCCCCACTCCACCCACTGACTGTCCCTGCACTAAGCGGAGAGTGCTGTTGAATCTCTCACTAAGCACCCTTATCCAGATAACTCCGTGAGCTTTCCGGAGAAGGGTTTTGGATGTCAGCCCCTGAATGATCTGACAACAATTACTAAAAAGAACATGCTATGACAACATCAGGAAAGTGAAAGCATATTAAAAGGTACTGGGTCTTAAAAGGCACAAAAACGTTTTATGGTTTACCCATGTATTTCTTATTGCATTTATACGCCATCTCTCTCTGGAGGTTCAAGGTGGATTACAACATACACAAACAACACAACTTATCAACAGACACAGCTATATCCTAAAAAAAATAACCCAGTTAACTATCCCCCCCACACATCATCCAAAAAAGTTCGATCAGTCAAAGGCCATAGTAAGAAGCTACAGTATTGCTTGCAAAGCTTCCAAAAGATGGCTTGTTCTTTAACAACTTTCAATTCTTGACACAAACTATTCTAAAGCACTGGGTTAGCGCAAGAAAAAGCTTTATCTGTATTCTTTAATCTAGCCTTTCACACAGGCTCTAACAGGGAGAGTTGTGATGAATAAAGCCTAGAGCCTCAGGCATATATAGTACGTATTTTATAAAGGCACACAGGTGCGTATGTTGCCTTTATAAAATAGGTACAACAACATCTGTGCCTACCTACCTTTCCTGCCTAGACACCCTGCTATGAAATAACCCTCCACAAATACAGAGTGGTAGCCACTGGGATTCACTATCATAAATTGTAATTTTCTTTTATAAAGGACAAATTCTTGTCTTAAGCTCTTAGATTCCACTAGATAAAATGACGCTCGCCTTTGTAAAAGCACTTTGGCAGATCCTATGTGGTTCACAACCATTCTAATACTATCACCAAATGCACTTGCCTTTTCCTGCCATTCATATGTTTAATCCTCAAAGCCAAACCATACCTGTATCTACAGTGTACGCATGCTCAGGCCACCCTACCGATCAATCAAGCTCATACATCACAGGCCTATCCAGAAAAAGATACTGAACAAAACAGAATCAGTTTACTAATACAACGGACTAAAAATTATTTGGGCCAATATTCAGCAGCGGCAGCTAAGTGCTATTAAAGTGCCTAGCTGCAGCTGCTTTAAAAAAATGGATTATGTCAGTGGCAGAACTTATCCAGGGTCTAGCACGGTATATCCGGTTTCACTGGTCAGCGCCTCACTACCCAGTCAGCAACGATATTCAGCTGCTAAGTGGACAGCGATAACTGGTTAAATTTAGGACAACCATTGAAGTGACCTAACTTTAACCAGCTTAACTATGCACTTTTCTTTCTATTTCTGATGTAGTGCCTTCAATCTTTTAGGTCACCATGTTCTCCTTTTTAACTTTTGGTGCAGTGCCATCTTCCTTTTGAGCTACCGTGTTCTCTGTCATTGCAGTTTGAGTGCCGCGGCTCCTTTTCTGGCATCGGGCAATGCTAGGTAGATGATGTCTCACTATCTTATCCTACGTGATTTGTATTTATCTGATATCTATGGTGGGATGTCTCTTATATTTCTTTTTCAGCTCTTTTCATTTATGGTAGTTTACCTACGGGACTTGATCGTGATATTCTCCTTGTCTAGCAGTTTTTATGGTGAATTGCAATTGGTTTCATTTTCATTCAGCCTTTTGGCTGCTCAATATGAATCGGACGTTTTTTTTTTTATTATTATGAGATTAATCAGGTGTGTTTTATGATCAAGATTCAGATTACACACTTGTTCAAACATTTTTATTTGATCGGCATTCCTTTTTGACCTTGACTGTTTGGTGGGAAACTAAGTTCTTTATATAAGAACGCTCCCAGTCTGGGCTTTGAAAATGCTGCGATTATTTGGAAGGTTATCACTTTCGGATAAGCCATTTTCATTTCTATAAAGGGTCCATTACACTGAAATATTATCTAGTTTTATTTATAAATGCATTAGATGCCATTTCAGTTGAGGTATTCGGCAATAGTCTGAGCTTTAAAGGGACAACCTCTGGTGTTTGTTCGCATTGACTGCAGAAGCAACACATAGGTTTTTTTTCATGTGTATATTAGGTTTGGCTCCAGTTTCCCAGTTAAAGTATATCATAGAGGGAATGCAGGGATCTACCTTTGTACTTTTAAATGCCCTCAGAAGTAGAGGAATTGGATTTTAGTCACCCCTATTTGTTGAGATATAAGAGACAGTTATGTTTATTTTGATTTTATCCTGTTGCTATAAAGGGATCCACTGTGTCTGTCCCATGCCATTTTGAATTCTGTCACTGTATTTGCCCCTACCACTTCCATCAGGAAAGAATTCCAAGCATCCACCACCCTTTCAGTGAAAAAGCATTTCCTGACATTGCCTTTCAGTTTACCCCCTTGCAGCTTCATGTTATGCCCTCTAGTTTTACAGCTTACCTGTCTTTAGAAGAGGTTTGTTTGTTCATTAATACTCTTTAAGTATTTAGAGCAGGGCCGGCCCGTCCATTGAGCGAGAATGTTTTTTGCACAGGGCCCCGCGTTTCAGGGGGCCCCGCGCAAAAAACATTCTTTTGTAAAAGTAAAATTGAAAAAAAAAAAGAAAACCTGTCTCCTGCCGCTGTCGGGGCCGCCGCGGCAGAATCGAGCGTGCCGCGGGGCCCCCCTGTACCCGGCACAGCCTCTCCTCCCTGTAGCAGCTCTCTCTTCTGAGCTGCAGTCAGACGCGCCGGCTTGCAGAGCGCGAAGGGAAGAGTTTCCCTTTCGCGACTCTGTTAGGCCCGCGGGGGCTGATGGGAACTTCCCATCAGCCCCCGCGGGCTTAACAGAGCAGCGAGGGAAAAACTCTTCCCTCGCGCTCTGCAAGCCGGCGCGTCTGACTTCAGCTCCAACTAGAGAGCTGCTACAGGGAGGAGAGGCTGTGCCGGGTACAGGGGGGCCCCGCGGCACGCTCGATTCTGCCGCGGCGGCCCCGACAGCGGCAGGAGACAGGTTTTCTTTTTTTTAAAAATTTCCCTGGGCTGGGCTGGGCTGGGCGTTAGGAGTGGTGCTGGGCTGGGCTGGGCGGGGGGGTAGAAGTGCTGCTGGGCTGGGCTGGGCTGGGATGGGGGGGTGGTGTTAGGAGTAGTGATGGGCTGGGCTGGGCTGGGGGTGGGGTTATGAGTAGTGAGGGGCTGGGCTGGGCTGGTGGGGGGTTAGGAGTTGTGATGGGCTGGGCTGGGCTGGGCGGGGCTGAGGGGGGAGGTGTTAGGAGTAGTGATGGGATGCGCTGGGCTGGCTGGGGGGGGTTAGGAGTGGTGATGGGCACTGGGCTGGCTGGGGGGGTAGGAGTGGTGATGGGCACTGGGCTGGCTGGGGGGGTTAGGAGTGGTGATGGGTGCTGGGCTGGGGGGGTTAGGAGTGGTGATGGGCGCTGGGGGGGGTTAGGAGTTGTGATGGGCGCTGGGGAGGGGTTAGGAGTGGTGATGGGCGCTGGGGGGGCTTAAACTAAAAATTGGGTGATGGGGGATTAGGACTGGAAATGGGCTGGTGGGATTAGGACTGGAAGTGGGTTGATGGGGGGTTAGGACTGGTAATGGGCTATGGGAGGGCTTAAACTAAAAATTGAGTGAGGGGGGCTTAGGCCTGGGAGTGGGCTGACGGGGCGGTTAGGACTGGTACTGGGCTATGGGGGGGCTTAAACTGAAAATTGGGTGATGGGGGATTAGGACTGGAAATGGGCTGGTGGGATTAGGACTGGGAGTGGGCTATGGGGGGGCTAGGACTGGTAATGGGTTGGGGGGGTTGCTAGGACTGGAAATGGGCTGAGTGGAAGGGGGCTTGAACTGCAAATAGCTGTTGGGATGGGGCTTGGAATGGAAATGGGCTGAGGGGAAGTGGGGGGCTTGAACTGCAAATAGCTGATGGGGACGGGGCTTGGAATGGAAATGGGCTGAGGGGAAGTGGGGGGCTTGAACTGCAAATAGCTGATGGGGAGGGGGACTTGGAATGGAAATGGGCTGAGTGGAAGGGGCTTGAACTGCAAATAGCTGATGGGAAGGGGGGCTTGGAATGGGCTCTTAGGGGAGGGAGCTAGGACAGGAACTGGGCTGATGGATGGGCTAGGATAGAACTGAGAATTGGGTGTTGGGGGGAGCTAAGATTGGAAATGGGCTGTGGTGGGGGCTTGGATTGAAATGGACTCATGGAGGGGCTAGAACTGGAAGTAGGCTCATGGGGGGCTTGGTTTAGAAATGGGCTGAGTGGAGGGGAGCTAGGATTTAACATGGGCTGATGGTGGGGCTAGGAAAGGACTAGAAATGGGCTGATGGGAGGCTGGTATTGGAAATGAGCTGATGAAGGGACTCGGATAGGACTGGAAATGGATGGGGGAGCTAGGACTGGAAATGGGCTGATGTGGGGACTAGAAGGGAGCGGATACTGGGTGGGGCTGGAACTAAAAGGGAGCTGATGTGTGGGGAGATTAGACGGGGAGGGGGCGGGGAGAATGAAATGGAGAGGGGAAAATATTTTGTGTGGGAGGGAAGAAAAATGTACAATTGGCCGGGTATTGGGAGACTAAGTGGGGATTGAGGATGGAGGGGTAAAATTTGAGTGGATGAAATAGGAATGAGGAAAGAGCAAAAGGAGAAAGATTATTATGTTAAAGCAGATGTAGAGAGAGAATGGAAAAAACTAGAAGAGAAGAAAGGACAAATGGACAGCAGACGATGGAGAGATAGCAGAAGACACAAATAAACCAGAAGAAAGTGGCTGGAACAATTGCAACTGAAAAAAAAATGCACAAAAGGTACAAAGATATCTCTTTATTTTGAATTTATTAACTGGAATATGTCAGCTCTGGGAAATGTGCATCATTAATGTCTGTGCTTTGTTTAGTACAAGAGGAAATTAATTTATAGTTTTATTTCTACATTGTTGTTGTACATTCCAAGTTTGGCTTTTAGGGTTCCCAGTTTAATTATTGTCTTCCTGTTTTTAAATTGTGATTCCTTGTTTGGTGATAGTCTATGTTCTGCATGTGTAACTGAGCTGAGGTATTCTGTTTATGTAATTCCTATTTGACATTGTCACTTGTTCTCTTTCCCCAGTAGGTCATGTATTGTTATTCTCTGAAATGTATTGGTTTAATATTTGCAGTGTTGCCTTTTGATAGGTAGTGTATGGTGCTTTATGAGTCCTGGTAGTGCTGTTGGGATACGGTGGGTTTGCTATGGGTTCTAAATGGGCAGTGTTTGTAGTAGTTCCTAATGTGCCTGGCGGTTGGCACTGGATTATAGTAATGTAGAAATCTTTGTCTTTTTTTAATCCATACACTCATGAAGAGGCATGTATACTAAAAGTTAGTGTATGGTAACATTATGCAAATATTTATGCAAATGAGGCCCCTTATGCAAATGAGGCCCCGCACCGAGTCTCCGCACATGGCCCCGCACCCCCCTTGGGCCGCCCCTGATTTAGAGGACTGAATTATATCTCCCTTCTCCCTCCTCTCCTATTTAGGTCTTCAAGTCTCTTCTCATAAGACTTCTGACACAGGCTCCAAATTATTTTGGCTGCCTTTCTCTGAACCGTTTCCAGTCTTTTTATATTCTTTGCAAGATATGGTCTCTAAAACTGAACACAATAGTCCAACTGAGGCCTCACCAGCGACTTGTACAGTGGCATTAGTACCTCTTCCTTTCTGCTGGTAATTCCTCTTTGTATGCAACCCAACATCCTTCTGGCTTTTGCCACTGTCTTGTCACACTGTTTTGCCACCTTGAGATCCTCAGATACAATCACTCCAAGGTCCTTCTCCTGGTCCGTTCACACCAAACTCTCACCCCCCATTACACAGAATTCCCTTAGATTTCTGCTTCCCAAGTGCATGACATTGTGCTTCTTCACATTGAATCTTAACTGCCAAGCATTAGACCATTCTTCCAGCTTTTGTAGATCTTTCCTCATGTTATCCACTTCCTCAGGGGAGTCCACTCTGTTGCAAATTTTCGTGTCATCTTCAAAAAGATGGACTTTTCCATTCAGTCCTTCAGCAATATCACTCACAAATACATTGAAAGGTACCGGACCCAGGATTGAACCCTGGGGCACGCCACTGATCACCTTCCTTTCATCCGAGTGAGTTCCGTTTGCCCTTACCTTCTGTCGGCTGTCAGTCACCCAATTTCTGATCCAGTTCACCACCTTGGGACCTATCCCCAAGCTGTGAGTTTATTGATAAGCCACCTATGAGGAACAGTAACAAAGGCTTTGCTGAAATCTAGGTAGATCACATCCATTGCAGGTCCTTGATCTAGTTCTCTGGTCACCCAGTCAAAGAACTCAATCAGATTTGTTTGGCAAGATCGTCCTTTGGTAAAACCATGTTACCTCAGATCATACAACCTGTTGGTTTCGAGAAAGTCCACAATTCGCTCTTTCAGGAGCATCTCCATTACTTTTCCCACAACCGAGGTAAGGCTTACTGGCCTGTAGTTTGTCACTTGTGATAAGTCAGGTGGATTAGTCCCACCCTCCTTACCTAGGAGGTGGATTAGTCTAGAACACATCTAGATTCGGGTGGATCAGACCCTCTAGGTTTATTCTCTGGGCCACAAAAAGCTGGTCTCCAATTGGGACATGAGCTGGATCAGACAGGGCTGATGTTTCTGGTCCAAAGTCCCCCCTGTACCACTTCAGCTGTCACTTTTTCAGGAGATTAATATGGTAAATTTTGGCCTTCTTCCATTTATCTGGCTGGGCAATTTTGGTTCAATTCCCACTGACATTCCTTGTGACCTTGGGCAACTCACTTAACCCTCCATTGTCTCAGAAGAAAGGCCTGGCAATCTACTTCTGGTCACACTGCCAAGAAAGCTCAGGAGCTGCTGGGTTGCCAGGAGTCAGCATTGAAGCAAAGGTACACATTGCATTTTTACCTCAGGTGGTTCGCTCCAGGGACCTTACCAGATTCATGCCACTCTTTCAGACAGGTTTTCAATAATGGTCATAGGCATAGAGGGGCAGGTCTGACTCTGGCAGGGTTGTGAAGTTAGCAGGTTGGGCAAGACTGGCAATACAACTGCACTTGCTTATGAACCTCAGGCCAGAAAAATTGGACTAAAATACATTCTAGTGTTTTCTCCACCCCCAGGTGTCCCCCCTAACAAATGAATATGCACTAACGATAGCACCTGCTGATGATAGGGTCAATGAACTATCAGTTGTTCTACCTTCTCTCCATCTAGGGAACCCTTGGCTACTCTGTATAACAAATCTCCCTTTAGCACAAAATAAGGAAAGGTTTTCCTAGGGGAATCTCCATTGCCTACTGGGACCCCATCTACTTCCAAGACCCTCTCCCAGGCATATTTAAGGGACTCATCTTCTTGCTGGGCCCCACTGAAGCTCCCTGGGTCTCCCTCCATTCTCCATTCTGGGAGGAGAATAGTGTGTTTGGGTTACTACCACTGGGACCTGAGCTATCCCCAGGGATTTCTTCACTTGGCTTTTTCTCCCTGGAACCCTCCTTTATCGTCAGCCTCAGATTATGATGGTAGTGTAGCTTCTCCTGGCAATGCTGACGCCAGGATTTAGCAGGCTTCAGATTCTTGATATACGGATTCAGGTCTTCTAGGGGGAAAATCTCAGGGAAACTTTCCTAGTTCGACTTATTGGAGTCATCAGTTAGCCAGGCCCATAGTGCCCAGAAGCTTGGGCTATCTTGGCCAATCACTACTGGTTATGAAAGCCAGGGCAACACTATGATTTTGAACATGTCATGCCCTGCCAAACTCTTGCGTGAATCCTGTGCCATTGGATACTGCCTCTAGTCTCCATGCACACAGGCCAATATTACATTCTTTGCATAATCAATCTGAAATTGGTTTACAGTTCCTCAGCAAATGAAGGCTCACGCACTCCCTGAGTCTACCAAAACCTGGAGGCGAGTCCCTTTGAGCTCCAATGGAATCTCAAAGTTCGGTGCACCTGAGCAGGAAATGTCCACAAACCTAAAGGGTTAAGAGGTAGCTAGACTGACATTCACTGATTCCGCCGTATCCAGGGGCATTCCTGGGCAAAGTATCCCCCAGTTCCACACCTAAAAAAGGTGAAAGAGTTGTGGTTGAGCCTAAGCCCTTACTTAGGAGGTGACTATTGGGGGCCAATATCCGCTCCGGCTTCCTCTTCCATCCTCCCGAGCTAATAGGTGACTTCTTTCCCTTCTCATTTCCGCACCAGTCATCAGCTGTGCTTCAAAATACCCTTCCACTATTTCCAGTGCACTCGCCAGTGTAAGCTTGGGGTGCTGGTGTACCTGCTGTTTCACTGAGGTGGTCCAGTTGTAGCCACTTCCATGCAAGTTCCTTCAGTCAGTAGAAGAACCTCTAAGGGCTCTCTTCTTTCTGAATTCCCCCCTTTCTGAATCACTGGTGGTAGGCCTCTGGTGTACAGCTGGCCCATTCCAGTACAACGGCCTTGACAGCTGCATATGTAGCTCACCTATATGGGTTGGCATCCTGGAATGCAGCCTGACTGCTACCCATCAGCAAATTCTACAAAACGTAGTCCAGCTCTCCTCTGGTCACTCAGCCATATGAGCGGTTCATTCAAAGTTCACACAAAAAATGATCAGGTTCCTCTTCCGCTGTCATTTTAAGTAGCGCTTGCATGGGAAGGAGAAGTGGCGATCTCTGTAGGGCCTGAACTCTAGTCTGTATCTGCTGCCACTGTTCTTGCTACCCATCCAGAAGGGCACGTTGAAGTGGGTGCTGTCCTTCCTCCAGCATCTCAAGGAGCCGCTCCATTCTGGCTTGTCACTGTTATCTTAAAATACAACCACAGCTCACTCTTCTGCAGCTGTTAACACTGCAGAATTCCAGCTCTAAGAAACCTTTTCTTCAAGCTCCCTAGCTAACCTTCTTAGCCCATACAATCAACAAAGAAATAAAATCCTGCCCTGCTGCAGAGAGGCACAGCCCTGGAGGTATGTGAATTTTCCCTCTGTCACATGGTTAGAGGAAACCTCCAAGTTGCCACCAAATGTGGTATAGCGTGGTGTACGGTGGCAAGGGGGCTTTTAAAATATCAGGCACACAACAGTTCAGGGTCAAACAAAAAACACTTTTATTTCCCTTCAGTTGTCCAGCAATCACTCCTAGCTTCTTACCTTCACACGGCTAGTTCTCAGTGCCCTTCCCTCGTCCCACAATTTAAAGCACAGAATTCAGTTCAGCACAAAGTCCAATCTGTCATTTAGGCTTCAGTGTCTGTAAATATGACTCCCATCTCCTGAATCGCCTACCTTACATCGGCCTCTCCTCTCCCTTTTGCACACAGCTGGCTTCTTACATCCTCCCAACCCTGAGTTCTGAGCTTTAGACTCTTAAGGTGGACTGCTGATAATCCCTTTGGAGAGGGACGGGTAATTATACCCCATCATAGGCACGTTTTAGCTAGTTGGTAGTTCTGCTAACTGGCTACAATGCTTCAAATATGCCCCCCATTATATTTTCAATTTTTGGGTGCTTTTCAGGGTGAGTGCTCCTTGGAATAAAGCAAGCGGGTTCCTACTGTCTCTCTCTTAGGGACATGAGATCCATCTTGTCCCTCTAAAAGTGGCAGAAGAGGCTGCTGGTCCCTGCTGTGGCCACTCGTCGTCAGAGTAGGAGCATTTCATGCTGGGGCAATCAACAAGGATATACACAGGTGCAGTAAAACCAAAGAGGGGTGATACGAGACATAAGTCTGTGCATGCAGCTCTGCTTTCAATACGGGGCATCCCTTCTAGTCTAGGATCAACCCTAGAGCAAATAAGCATGCATGGGTTGATGGGAAATAGACTGGGGAAGCCATGCCCTTTCCAGAGTAATCTACATGGCCTGTGTTGTTAGGGAAGAAAACCAAGAAAAAGCATGCAAGCTAAATGTGGAAACAGTCATAGATACAGCCACAGATATGAGAAGAGTCACAATAATCAGAAAAGAATAGAGAAGCAATGTAACAAATGCTTGGACCATTTGGGGGACAATGAGACGTTACTCACCATGCACACAGCCGGCATGTGCTTTCCTTTGTCATGCAACAGGAAACCCGCTCAAAAGCACAGAAACAAAACTAGGACACGGCACACACTGAGGCTCAAAGGACAGACAAACAAGCAAGTGGTATGCAGTATGTCAAATCTGTGCCTAAGTTAGACACAAAACACACTGCAGCATCTCTTACACTAGCATGCCACAAAGACACAATCACCGCGTTAAGGCAAAGGCCACCACAGATGAGCATCCATGCTAAATATCGACAGCCATATGAAAGGAAATGTTTCTGAGGTAGCTCCGAGGATGACGACGACAGCTCGTGCCTTGGATTCCCATATGCTTTACCGGCCACTGGGGCACACATCACACCCGTATGGGGAGAGTCCAAAGAAGGGATACTTGCAAACTGTCAGGATAGTCTTATTTGTTCCAGTACTGGGTCCAGGAAGATCAGTGTATCGGTGAGTGGGGCTGCAGAGGTGGCTGGTGAGCTGCTTGACATTTCGGGAGTGAGCATGACCATTTGATGGCTGCCTTTTAATAATATTCAGCATTACCCCTGTAATGGTACTTTACCACTGTATAGAGCAGTGTTTCTCAAGCCAGTCCTGGAGTAAACCAACACCTAGCTAGTTTGGTTTTCGAAATATCCAAAATGAATGTGCACGAGATATATTTGCAAACAATGGAGGTTGCACTTGCAAATCTCTCATATGCATACTCACCGTGGAATAGTTTACCTTCACAGTTATGATTGTAACCTTCTTATAAAATCTTCAAAAACAGACAGACTCTGGGCTGCAGCCGCCATGTCTAAGAAATCTTTTTCCCTTCTCTTTTCTTCTCTCTCTCCCTCCTCTGATTCAATGGTGTTCCTTTTTGTCTTTCACTAATGTTATGTTCTCCCCCCCCCCCACATCTACCACCTCTCTCTTTTCTCTAGCATCTTTCTCCTGCCTCCCTCCCCCGTTCTTCCCTCAGCCCCTGCCCCCGGTACCTGTCCTCCTTCCCTTCCCTTCCTCCCTCAGGTCATGTGAGCAGCAGATGTCTCTGCTGCTGCCCCCTACTACTCTGTGCCAGTGATGCAAGAATGTTCAATCACAAGCCAGTACTTGCTGCTATTAATCTTGCAGTGCATAAGATGAGCAGCAGGAAGTGCAAGTCTGCAAGCTTTGAACATGCTGGTGGTGCCAACCCAGAGAAGGCAGGGTGGTGAAGAATGGTGGCAGACTGGGTCCTTTATTTCTTCACCTGGTGGATTCCTGTCAGCTAAGCTGCTTGGCTCAGTGGTTCTATCTATGGGCAATTCTGGAGCAATATTTTTATTGCCACCTTCCAAATTTTAATACTCAGTGGTACAACTGGCTCTGGGTATGACAATTTATTCAATATTGCCCCAAATGTCTTATGATGGGGGCAATATTCAAAAACTCTGCATTTGGACAAAGTTGACATGTACTTTTTTTTACCATGCGATTTGCACCCGATTTCAAAGGAAAAGCATGAAATTTCCATGAAGATAAATTACATGTAATATCTGCATCTGCTTTTGCTGTAAGCAGAATTTTGCCAGAAAAGAACAAGCATAGATCTGAAAAGTCTATCTATATACGGACTCTTCTTCCCCTGACCTGAGCTCACTCATTGGAATGCTTCCTCTGAGTGTGGCTGAGAGTCAACACATGCTATATCTTCACAAATGGACTTTTAGAATATTGCCTGGCCTATGTGTGGATAAAGGTATGGTTATAAGACCCATTTGTGTTTATAAACTACAAAGAAGTGACTTTGTGTATCATAGTAAGAATCATAGGAACATAGTAGATGATGGAAGACAAATGAAAATGGCTGATCGGGTCTGCCCAGTGAGATGGTTAGGGTTATAGCTACCACTTCATGCAGATTACATGTGGTAGTGTTGAGGGAGGCAATTTTCTAAAGGCCCATAGGTGCATATGCTGTCTTTTTACAATAGGTGCAACACACAGTGGCAACAGAAAGTCTATGCCCCTTTCCAAAATGTTCATTAAAACAGCGTTACATAAGAACATACAAGTAAGATATGTTATACTGGGTCAGACCAAGGGTCCATCAAATCCAGTATCTTGTTCCAACAGTGGCAAATCCAGATTACCTGTCAGACTCCCAAAAGGTACAAAGACTCCATGCTGCTTGTCTGTGGGTAAGCAGTGGATTTCCATGGTCCTCTTTAAAAATGGCTTATGGACTTTTCCTCCAGGAACTTGTCCAAATCTCTTTTAAATCCAGCTACATTAACAGCTTTTACTCCATCCTCTGGTAACAAATTCCAGCATCTGATTACACATTGTGGGGAGGAGTGGTCTAGTGGTTAGGACAAGGTACTTCAGGCCAGAGGGCCAGGAGTTCAAGTCCCACCTGGGGACTGCAATCTCAGGCCGGAGGGACTGGGATTTCTAGTCCTATAGGCACTCCTTGTGGTCTTGGGCAAGCCACTTAACCCTCCATTGCCCATGTTTCCTGTAAGCATTAGCATATGTGTCTCATATCCCCTCATGTTAAATGTATCCCCCAATTGACCACTTTGACCCAGTGAAAAGTGGGATATAAATACAGCTAAATAAATAAATAAACATTGAGTGAAGAAATATTTTCTCTGATTAGTCTTAAATTTGCTACATTGCGTGTCCCCTGGTCTTTCTATTTTTTGAAGTAAACAACTGATCTACATTTACCCATTCTACTCCATTCATTATTTTATAAACATCTGTCATATCTCCCCTCAGTCGTCTCTTTTTCAGGTTGAAGAGCCCTAACCTTTTAAGCCTTTCCTTATAGTTATATCCTTTCATACCCTTTACCATTTTTGTTGCTCTTCTCTGTACCTTTTCTAATTCTGCTATATCCTTTTTAAGATATGGTGACCAGAACTGCACACAATATTCAAGGTGCGGTCACACCATGGAGCGTTACAGAGACATTATAATATCCTTCGTTTTATTCTCCATTCCTTTCTTTATGATTCCATGATTCCTAGCATTCTATTTGCTTTCTTGGCCGTGGTGGTTCCTAATGTGGAACATTGCATGTTCTAATTGTAGTTTGGGTTGTTCTTCCCTAAGTGCATAACTTTACACTTGTCTACATTAAATTTCATCTGCCATTTGACGCCCAAACTCCCAATTTATCAAGGTCCTCTTACAACTTTTTACAATCCTCTTGTGTTTTAACAACTTTGAATAATAACTTTGTTCCATGCATCCACATATCCAACTCTATAAGAGTCAAGTGAAAAATGAATTCTATAGGGCAGGGATATTCGAAGGCATTTACATGGTCTGCAGACCTGCAAGCCGTGTAAGCAGTTGGCATCGGGCATTCCAGGTGGAGCAGAGGTGGCCCTGTTACTAACTGGGCAGTGGTAATATTGAACCGTTGCTTGGTTAGTGACACCCAGGTAAAGCAAGGCATGACAAATTCTGGCCTTATTTTACCCGCAGAAGCTAACCGGGCAGTGACTCAATATCGCTGCTGCCCGGTTAGCTTCTGGGTTATGTGGCAACCCTGGATATTCAATGTCAGTGGGTGGATATGGCTTTACAAATGCTAGCTGCCGCTGCTGAATATCCCCCCATAATTCTTTAGACAATGAAGTAGGAAATACATGGAATCGCTTGACTGGATAAGTATGCGCTCCCCCTCCCACCTTGTACTTCTGTTCTGTAGCATCGGACTCAGCATGATGTGTGGATGGGCCCTCATTGTGATGACTGACTACGGGCCATTTCATAATCTTCTTTTCCATATGATTATCCTCATACTGCATTATAAATGTAACAAATGTTTCTTATTTTATTTCCCGGCCTTTAGTTTCAGTTGAAAGGGATCTCCTTCGTTACTTACTTTGAACTGTATGGAGGTTCAAATAAATGACACCATAAAACTGGAACGCCACAGTGTAACAGGCACACTCATCTTTGCCAATTTACCTGTCTCGGTATCTCATTCCATCCCCTCGTTGCTAATATAAGAGCATTTCATTAAGATTTTTTTCCTCCATGGAAGAAAAGCTTTAATGAGTCAGGCCCTAAATTACAAATACAGTTGTGCTCTTCTATGGCATGGCTTATGTATATAAATCGTTGCGGTATCCTGTTTAGCAGAGATATGCCATTGGCTATGTTTTCATGATATATATAGTTTTTTTTCTTTCCAAACTCCTCTTTTAGGTTGTAACTGATTTTACTAAATGAACAAAGCAAGAACGCAGAGCCGGTCCCAGAATTAGTTCAAGGTATTGGCGCCATAGGCAACCTTAAGCCTTATGCCCCCGCACCTTGGCTGGCAGAACCTATTGTTTAGTTTTGAATGCCCTGCTCCTTTGCCCCCCCTCAGAAGTTACTGCTCTAGGTGACCGCCTAGTTTGCTTAATGGTTCAGCTGGCTCTGCTAGAAAGTACAGCACAGCTTTGGAGCGTTCTCAGGACCTATTAACCATGACACCTTTACATCTACTAGGCCAACAAGCTGCTGGATTATCCCTTCATCTAAAAGAGGGCACTTCCAACAGTGCGGACATCTGCTTTTCACCCATGCCGTCTTTAAGCTTTAGTGCAGCACCGATTCTGAGAAACACATGAACAAGATGGTGCTATCAGCAACGCTGTCTATGCAGCACTTCCTAGAATCCATAGACCACTTCCCAGCCAGGTACCGATCAGATCTGAGCCCGCTCAACACCTGAGACCTCAGCTGATTAGATTTCAAACCGCTGTGTTGGCCTCTACCTTGGCAAATGCACTGAATTTGTTACTTCTCATTTTTCAGACACCAGTCAAACAAATCCTCTATGCCATTAGCATTCCACATAGGTTGACGATTGCTGCTCTAGGGCCCTATTTATTACGCAGAAAATCCTCAGTAAACAGGGCTGTTAGCAACAAACTAATCACTGTGTAATTTGGATAAATTAGTCATCCAGACATCCTTTGGCAAACAGAAGGGCTTGTAAGGGCCTGAGATATTCTAGATGCCTGTTCCACCCTATTTACATGAGGCTATGAAGCATAAACATTATCAGTGGTAATTAGAACAAGACAGAAAAACTGCAAGCAGTAATAATAAAGCGCACACCACTCTTTACGATTTGCAGACATTCTTTTCAAGTCTTGCACTCAGCTCGTAACCTGGATAGGAAATGGATCTTCCGAATGCTAAATAAAACCATACTTCTTTTTCTATATTTTTTCCCCATTAATTTAAACTTGCAACAAGGAATTCCTTAAAATGCAAATGCAATGCATTTGACAGCAGCCACGATAACACAACCATTTCCGAACTACTCTGTTTCCCCACAGAAACTTTTCTCCTTTGAGCAGAGGTCAGGCCATTCTTTTCTTGCTTATTTGTGGAGAATGATCTGGCAGCACGACAGTGATGAAAAGGAAAGAAGAAAAACCCCGCAGGCACAGAATGAGAAAATCTCCCTTTTTTTTTGATAGAAATGGCCCCAAGGACACTGACATCTTGACATAGTCAGGTTAAGATCACCTTTGCTCAATTTTGATTCCGGGCCTTTGTCTTTACCAAAATCTAGGTGTTAAAAATCCAGTTGCTTTATAAAATATATACCTATTTTTCGCTTTCCAAACTGACTTCAGCTTATAGAAGTTAAACCTTTACAACCTTGCTTCTGGCTTGCATTTTAGCCAAGACTCCTCCCGTTTCCTGAGGAAACCATGCAGCAAAGATTGGAAAATACTGTAGCCCAGTAGTTGAGATGCTGTGGCACATTTGCATAAATGGATGTGACAATTCGCATTAATATATACAGTACAAAAACAGGACGCCTGTTGGAAATCTTTACATGGTCAAGTATTTTCCTGACAAATCGACATTTTGGAGCATGTTTATTAATGTGTGCTAGCTGTTAGTGTGGGGGTTTTAGCGTATGGTAAGCACTCTATGCTAACAGCACAGGGTCCCACACTAAAACGTCGATGCTCACCAGTCGATGTGTGATTGGTTAAGAACTGGGAAGGTTAGGGGTGGAAGATAAGTTGACTGTGCTTTGAGGTTAACGAAGGCATTTTGGGTGCACGCTAACTGCGAATTTAGCTGTTAGCGTGACTGCACTTAACACCACCTCAAGTGCCGGTTACTCCGTATGTCGATTACCGTGGTGTGGCATGTTATCACTGTGTTAATGGCAGGGGGCAGATGCACATGCTTCCAAAAGTTAATATAGGCCTCCGCGCTTTGTCCCCAACACATGCTACCAGAACGTCCTTTAGTAGACATGCCGCTTTGTGTACATTGGTTAATTATTTTTTAACTTCATTTTCCACTATAGGTTTCTTCCTCTTTTTCTGTTATATTGCATTTCTCTCCTTCTCCTTCTCTAGGGTTTTTGTTATCCCTGTCCTCTCAAAACAGCCTGTCATATATATATATTTCCCACCCGCCCTTCTCACATCTCTGTAACTTAGTTTAGTTTAATTAAATTAACCTCTCCTTCCTCCTAGTATCTCTGCTTCCTCTCTCCCCATGATTATGCCTGTTGTTCCCTCCTAGTCCCTCTGTCCCTGCCAATAGTACTTTTGTCAGTTAATTCCTCTTCATATTTACTGTCCTCATCTCCTCCTTACTTTCTATATATTCTTTTCTTTATCCTCCACCTCCCTCCATCTTTCATCCTTGATATTTTGCCCTTCCATCTCCGCATATTCACTCGTTATCCCCAGCCCCCTTCCCACAGCTCATCAATACTGTACGCTCTTCCCCAATTACAATGGCTGTGCATTCTGAGCCACACAGGGCCTGCACCAATTCCATGTTCTTTGCAGATTACCATGAGACCATGGAAATACTGCCAATGTTGCACAACTGAGAGATGCTAAATTAGAGCGGCGAGGCCAAGCAGTTCCAGTGGTGGGATGGAGGCTGAGCAACAGGGCAGGTATCAGGCAAAGGAACAGAGAAGCGCCTGATGAAGGTAGGGAGCATCGGCCAGAGTCTGATGATGTCATTAAGCATGATTCAACAGCCAGAAGCAGATTCAGCAACAAGAATGGCGTAAACTGGAAGGTGGGGGAAGACGAGTTAGGTGGAATTTAGCCCGATTCGAGCAGTAAAAACTTTAAAGAGGAGATTAATAATCAATTTCTTTCAGACTACACATTGATTAAATGACAAATGTTCTGGTGTCTGCCTCCATCACAAAGCATGTGGAGGCTTGCAGGTTCTCTTCTCCAATAGAGAGAAACCCGAGCTACAAATCCGCATGCGGCATCCTATCTCTGAGTACCTGCAGTTATGCTAAGGTCATTTTAATGTGCACTTTTAAGATTTAAATAGGCAACTTCTAAAAAAAACCCTGGCTTTCTTTTCTGTGGTCATTTTACCTGTGTACTCAGGTGGGCAAAGGCAGGTATAGTTGTTAATACCATCCACGCAGGTAGAATTATTTTCACAATCATTGTCTTCACAGTCGTCGATATTCATTTCACAGTTTTCCCCTTCAAAGCCGTCGGCACAGGTACACCTTCAACAGAGACAAGAGACCTCTTTGAGTCAATGCACAGGGCTGTCTAGCAACAGGGAGAAGCAAGTGATATGTTCAGGGCCATCACAAGGGCTGGGAAAGCACTGTGACCACTTCAGGGGCCCAACTGGGTTGTTGGAAGCACAACGCTGCTTTATGAGCCAATCTGCAAGCCCAAAATGGAAGAATGAGACATTTTGTTCAGTGATTGTCGTGTACATTTTGCTAAGCCCATCTCTGCTCAGAATGACACTTACGGCTAATAAAACAAAACAAAGTTTATAAAAACACTGCTTTTGGCAAACTGTTAAAGACGATCCCAGCCGTCCTGCAAAGAAGGCAGATTGGTCCTTGTACAAAATTTAGATGAAGAACAGAGATAATTTCTTAATGAATTGCAGAGATATGGGTTGCATTTTCGAAAATGACAGTTCTAACGAGCTTGATGAGTAGATTAGCATTCTTATGCAAAATTATTAGTCATTTAATAGAGCGCTCTATTTCATAATTCATGAAGTACGTCGGGAGTAATTGTACTTTGTGATTAAATAACTCCAGATTAAAACCGCTCACAGCATGTTTATCTGCTAGCATAACGGCTTGGAAATGAATCATTAATTTTTTGTTTCACTGGGATTTAAGTCTTATCATTTGTATGCCGCCTGTTAAAATAATCCACAGTAGAAAAGCTGAATGCGAGGAATGTTCAGCAGGAGTTTAACAAATTATTAATTAGCATACTGGAGGCAGTCATAATATATCTTGACCTGCAATGCTCTTACTAATCATGGTAGGATTTTGCAAGACTTGTCCCTAAAATACAGAGAGCTTTATATGGCTATTAAAAGCATAGCACACTGCTAAATGTTACTTTCTTTAAAAAATAAAAAAACCACGCCTTCCATGGAGGCCTGCTCTGCAACCACTTCTTAGGATGCTGTGAAAATGGGGGCCAGTGTATCAATCCTCTGTCTGACGCCAAAACATTGTGAGCTAGGTATGATCACCTGTTGCTCCAGCACATCTAGACCCCCATCGTCAACACAGTTGGAGAAACTGATCCCACAAAACAAATGGATACAGACGAAGCATTCTTTCAATGCACAAAGCAATGCACCTGTAATTACCAAAGGGTCACGGTATTTACTCTTTTGGTAATATTCATTCAGTGAAAGTCATGTACCAAGTCTGGCATGCACCACGAAGGGCCCCTGGTTACCAAGGAATGTCTCTTAAAACAAACTAGGAAAGCAAACCGATTCTAGTTAGTATACCTTGTTTTACATATTGGGAGGAGAACTTAAAATACTGTAAGCTTTGTATTTATGGACTACTTATAAGATTCTTTCATTCAATTTCAGCTTATGAAGTACAACCTTGGTGTGAAATTAGCATAACTGGACGTATGATTAGACAGACGCGGATCCACCCCGGCTTATTTAGTCTGAATGGATTTGCGATCCCTTGATGAAGATCCTTTTATTAATTTATAATATAAAGCTTACAGCATTATTAAGTGTATGATTAAGATTACAGGTGCTCCAAATCAATTGAGCTTGATGAAAATTAAATAAATTTAGGATAAACATTGGAATAATATATTTATGGATTCAGTATAAATAGCTGTTACATATGCATGGATGTGGTGACATTTACATGTGTAAGTGGCAAATTTTATACATGAATATGAAGAAGGGCAGGTAATTAGGAGCCTTTTCCCTAAAAGCCACTTTTGTTCAGAGGGATGTGGAATTCATCATCGTCAAGCAGTCTTCTAAGTCCCAGGTCTGAAAACTAACTTTGTCTGGGTTCCGTATTGCTTTCAGCAGGCTTAAACAGTGGGTAAAACGTCTGCAATTAAGTGTACGTTGCCCTTATAAAATATGGAATAGACATATACTTTGAAGGCCCCCTCCAGAACACACCTCCTTTTCCAAAGTATAAATTCCTTCATTCTATCGTTTAGACATATAAGTAGTGTCTTTTTTTATTTATTTGTATTTAATTCATGTCTTTCCAGTAGTAGTTCAAGGCGAATTACATTCATGTGCTAAAAACATTATTTATATTCATATGCTAACTTACACATCTAACTCCACTTTGTATACTCTAAATGGTGCCTAAGGTTTATTTATTTATTTATTTATTTATTTTTCATTTGTATACCGCTACTTCCAGCGATCAGAAGCGGATTACTTTGCACGACAAACTTAGATACATATGCTAGGAATCGGTATTATTTACATTTTGATTTCAGGATAGGAATCAGTATTATTAGGTTTTTAAACCTAACTCCAAAATTTGTCATGTCTATGGATAGGCTACTGCCTGTCTGTGTGATCTCATCTGCCACATACTGTATGTCAGTCAGGGCTTAATTCCTTCTCCCCTTGGACTGAACAACCAGATAGAACAGTTCGAGGGACAGTTGTTGCATTGAGAATGCAGCCCTCATCCTTGTGCTCTGTCAGAAGCCTACATTTCAAGAGGTACCAAGGGGCTTAGGGCGGATACCAAGCAAAACCAATAGCACTGTGTGAGAATGGACACAACAAAAAGCTCCCTGTCTATTTATTTGTAAAACTTTGTCTGCTCTTTGATACTTTAATCCAAGAAAGTATATACTGAATTTTAAAAGTGAATTTCATATTGCAGTTCATCAGAGAACACAAGATTGTTACTTAGGAGTCTGTTTACTAAACAGCAGTAGCGGACTCCGTGCAATATTGATTTCAATGGGGCCGCAGCTCCAATATCGCACGGAATCCACTACCGCCATTTAGTAAACAGACCCTTTCATTAATAAGATACAAATGAAATGGCAAGCATCCTTAACACTAAGGAGTATACCTACTAAAGTGCGATAGCTGTCTTCGTGGCATTAATGTGGGATTGCCGCGCCGCGAAGACAGACTTTGCAGGAGAAATGCAGCTACCACAGACCATTTTCCACGGTAGCTACATTTTATGTTGTGCCTGTTGCAATGGGCGGGATGTCAGCAGAGCGTGGGCAATGTAGTTGTGAACAGCTACCGCAGGTGTTCACAGCGCACAGTAGCTGCTCTTTCTGCAGTCTTCGTGGATACAGCTACTGCCATCTAAATGGGTGGTGAGAGCTGCCTCTGCAAAGCCAGCCTCCTGCAAAGACTGTGTTTTCTTAACCGTATCTGCAGGAAAGCTCTGGGAACACCCCCTGCAGATACCACAGAACCTTTGTAGCTAACGCTGGCTTTTTGTAGCTATCAATCACCCAGCATTAGCTAAAAAAAGCCCTTTGCAGCTCAGTGACATAGTCCTAAGTTTCATATAAGTAACTTTTAGCACTGTACACAAACACTGTCGCATAATCCTTACTCTACTGATGAAGAGCATCTACTATCACCCTCATCTACTATTCGATGTCAAACATGCAAAATCCATTGGCTGTTTTTATCAACCATTTTTCTTTGATGCTATCACTGTATGTATAATGTATTAATGGACAGACAAAAAATGCATACCAAAATCCGTCTTTCTCTCCTTCTTTTAAATGACAAGTTCCACCATGTTTGCAAGGGTTACTGATACAGGCGTTAATTGGGATATCGCAGTCTTGGCCCTGTTGACATACAAACAGAATATTGAAACTAAAGGAAAACACCAAACTCATTTTATTGCAATGTTAAGACAGAAGAGGTTGACTTATGAGTACAGATTTTTTTCTTAATCTCTTATGCACTATACCTACCTTAAACCCATAAGGACAGGTGCACCTGTAGAAGTCAACTGGGTCATTGTTGCAGGTCCCATCATTTTTACATGGATTGGATAAACAAGGGTTACACTTTGCAAGAACATTTACATCCACGGAACCTAAAAGTACAAAATGGAAGTAAAGTTTAATGAGATTTTGTATTGCATAATTATTCTTCAATATTAATGTATTTTCAAAGATGATCTTGGTCTTACTGAACAACAGGATGCAGTTGTTTGTAGCTTATTTTGGAATTACTGTAGTACCAATCACTGACTGCATAAGAAATAGATCTCAGTCTATGCATGTAGACCATTCCACCCCTACATGGGCTGCAACTATCAGTCTCTCATCCTGTGGTTGTAGTTCATCTCTCCTAAAACATTTGCATTTCCTACTGTATTTATGTATTTGCCATCTGTTGTTTCTCATTTTCTGATTTAATTCTTTGGAAGAGTTGTTTTCTCTTGTTTTGCAAATTCCATTGCTTCTTTCCCTGTGTGCTCTGGGGAATTCTCACCCGTTCTTTCTACTTGTCAGAATGTTGTCCATGTTTGATGATGGAGATGGATTCTGGGAGTTTGCTTTCATTATCTCAACACTTTTTGCATATTTGGATCTACTGATGCTGTTAAGTAGGCCTGGAGGCCTATGATAGTAGCTCTGTATGTATAAACTGCTTCTTTGAGGCCCAATCCTCCTCCAGCTCAGCAAGAGGAATGTACGGTCTTGGCATACTCTAGTTTTTATAGATTATCTCAAGGGCATGGAGGATATAATTGTGTTCGTACACCCACTTTTTCAAGATATTTAAGAGGTCAGTCTATAACTGCCAGTTGATTAATGGCTTGTATCTTATTTTGTGATGTTAACGCATTTTTTCAATAAAAAATTTAATTTTCTGAAATATTCTTTACTGATCTTTTCTCTTTGTAACTTTTGCTTGATTGTTGTTTCTTCCTCTAGTTCTAGTCCTGTTCATCTTCCTTGATGTCACAATCCTCGGCCAGTGACATGTTTCCAGTTTTGCTCAATTTTCTTACTGTAAGTACAGAAGCAGAAGAAACGTCAAGGTGAAGGGGTAAAAGGAGAGCGTCCTCTTTCAATCCTGTTGTCCTCTCTCTCAAGCACCACTTAGCCTGATCAGTACATCCCAACAAACACATCTTCTTAAAGGCACAGGGGCTGACGTGATTCTATTTTATAGTGCCTTGAAGGCTGCCAGCTCAGAAACCCAGTGGGACCATGGTGTACAGCCTGTCTGTGGCCTGAAGCAAGATCTCTGAACCAAAGTGGGATGGTTTCCTATTCCACAGGCCTCAGGTCTGCCGATGCTACAGAATCATTCTGCCAAAGTGTGTGGACACGGAAGACCATTTTTCTCTGTTTGACTATTTGCTGAGAACATGATTTCCTGGCCTTTTCCAAGCCTGAGAGCTTCTTCAACAACCTTGTAAGTTGCAATAATGTCTAGAGATCGGTCATCTGCTCCTACATTCCATTTCTCACCATGGCCCCCTTTTGTGCAGGTGACCATCTCCTGAAAGTTGCTCTCTGATTCACCCAGCAGCCCATTGTAGTTCTTGGTCCAGAGCCAGTTCAAGTCTATAAAGCACCCTTGGTGAACCTCATTCCTGTCGACCCTTCTGTTCCCATCTTGCCCCACCCATTGCCGCCACTGTTGTCCCTGCAGCAGTGGTAATTACTTCTAAACAGTGACACAGTGCTTACCATAAACTCTGGGACTGCACTGTTGTTCCTGCTTCCATTCCAGATGCAGACATCCTGTTTGTATGGGGGGGGGGGGAGGAAGCAGGAACAATGATGCAGTCCCAGAGTTTATGGTAACCACTGTGTCGCTGTTTAGAAGTAATCGCTGCCACTGCAGGTCCCCTAGTTCACCTAATGGTAGCGCCGGCACTGCCTGGGTCTGATGCAAGAACTGTATACCTGTACTTATACCTGCTCTTTAGCACACACACATTTTCAGGGTTATTTAACTGCACACATGAAAACAGCTACCCATCTCCACCATTGGATTGCTTTCATTTGTTCTGGTTAAACTGTGTGTATGGACTGTATGTGGGTCCCCTTATCTGCATATCAGGCAGGCAACTTTGTAAATGCATATTCATGCAGGTAACACAGTTTCACTCACACAAATGAATTGCAAATTACTGTCCCTCTGGTTATATAGCTGCTTTATAGTATAGTGTGGGCTTAGTTTCGGAATCTATGTTACCGCCTATTTTCACTGTTTGTTCTTTGATTCTGTGTATTTCCTTGGATATGGAAGTTAAGTGCCAGAAAGTAAAGCCGACTATTCATTGAATTGGCTGCTTCCTGCTGCTTCAGCACACCCACCCAGCTACCCTTTATAGCTGCAAGCTGGCTACACCTGCCTTAGCCGGAACATAGTATGACAGCACGACCAGCCCAACCGAAGATAAAACCATCACACGTACTAGAACCTTCCAAAACATGCAAAGTCAAACTAATCAAATGTCTGCAAAGCTAGCATGAGAAAAATTACTGTGGGACAAAGATCAGCTATTATTCAGCCATTTACACAGCTCCGAAATTTAGCTAATGAAGCTAATGAGAATAGAAAAAAAAAAATTAAAGCTCTCTTGTACAAAGAGTGAGCATCAAATCCAATAGAAGTCTGCTAATCAGGATGCGTTTATGATCTTCCAAGACAGACTGAGTTACAGGAAAGCTACCCGCAAACTAACGGCATTTGGTGAAATAATTCACGGCAATAGCACAAGTTCATTAGGCAGCACATATTTGGAGAGTGTTTTTTCTATGAAAAGGTGAGTTTGTGGATACATTATGTTGGGGGAGGAGGGGTGATAGTCTATTTCTGGATGTTTTCAATAATTTAGAAAGAACATAATGGGTCAAATTTCGTAACAGGTACCTAGTGAAAAGGCCAAAAAGCACTCATTTACCCATTTTATGCCTGTCTCTTGAAAGCAACTCAAAAAAATCCCAATCAAAAGTGATACTATAAACCCAACGTATCACAATCACCCAAGAAAATCCCCCCAAAAAACAAACTTTGATACTTTTTTTGTCGGAGTGCCCCGGAGGAAGGCCGTATTTGTTAATGGTCCTCAACCAGTCGGTGAACTCCTTTTTAATAATTCTTATTATATTCTTAACTATATTTGTCAAAAGAAACGAGTTTGGCACTTAGCTTCGTTAAGCCCGGAAAACCGCCAGAATTCAAAGTGATGTAAAGCTTAATATATTGCCAAATCCTTCAAGCACACTTAGCTTCCGAAAAACCGTCAGAATCCAACTTGATGTGAAGCTGAATATATCACCAAATGGCAGAATCAAACTTGGTGTATAACTTGAAAGGTAGCCAAACTTGTCATTGTCTCTTGAAAGCAACATAGGCACCTATGTGCCTTTATAAAATAGGCTCCTACAATGACCCCAAGTAATGCAGAAATGCACTCCCACAAATTGACATCTGCTCCGAAGAAGGTGTACATATGTGCATGTCCTTATTTTAATGTCATGCACAAGTACACAAGTGTACTTTTATGACTGATACAATTTTATAACAAGCCTTTTATGCATGTAAATTAGGGTTTTATATGCAGAGTTTAAACCATTGTCTTAGCAATTTCTTCAAATGGGTTAGTTTTGCACATCCAACACAAACCAACACCCTTGACCTTACTTTCATGAATAAACTAATTTTTCAATATAAATTACTGTTTCATACACTTCAATAAAGCACAAAACGACCTCAGGATGGTCTTACCCCGACATGTGGCGAACTAGTCACCATAGGGTTTAAGAGCAGACACTCACATCATGGGTCACTGCCTCTATACCTTTTCAATCCAAGTCTCAATTTAACAACATTAATATAACACAACCTTACCACCTACCAACAAAACACTTATTGAGATCCCCTAAAAATATAAAAAGTGTCTGCATTACAGCATAGAACCGGAACATGTAAATTCATCAATTATTTTCCTAAAAGAGAAAAGAAAATATTTTCTCTTTAAAACAGGGTCAAGGGTGTTGGTTTGTGTTGGATTAGTTTAACCCTTGTGCAGTTAGTTGTATTAATTAGTTTTGCACATACCATGACAGTCATGAATATCCCTCCTAAGCCAGGGTATGTGAAATATGATCTCAGTCTCTCAAATTTACTACTAATACTTGGCGTAGTACTTGCATTCTGCCAAAGAGAGCTTCCTTCTGGAGTTCATAGGATGTAACATGTATAGAGATATGCTTGGAAATTCTTTTTTATTAAGTCGGTGGCTCCCAATACGATGGGAAATATTTCTGTATCTTTCTGCCACATTTTCTTGGTCTCTGACTGCATTTTCTTGGTTCTTCAGGATCTTCTGCCTCTCCGTTTGATTCACAGAATAATTACTTGAAACTGACACCTCTATTATAAATGCCATTCTGGTGTTTTTCTCCTTTACTACTATGTCGGGTTACCTCGCATCCAGTTTCTTATCCATTGGAATGGGAATGTTCCAAGTTATCATAACTTCTTCATCCTCCGTAATTTTCTTAAGGTCATGAGATCCCAATGCTTTTCTAGTACAGCGATGTTGTAGTGCTTACAAAGTTTCCAATGGATGAGACGTGCCATCTTGTTGTGTCATTCTGTATAGAAAGTTTCTGCCATCAGAACTTCACAAGCAGCTACAAAGTGAGTAAACATTTCAAGCTGTTTCTTAAAGAACCTGCACACGTCTATTTGACCTGTTTTCTCTATGCTCGCTGTGAACCATCTCATCTGTAATCCATTGTCCTGGGCTGACACTATCAATCTTTCATCCTTTGGTTTCATTTTGCCTCTCCTTAAGCACTCATGTGTCTTTGTTTGATCAACAAATGGCTCCTGGAATAATGTTTTGTATTTCCCACTGTATTTATGAATTTGCTACTAATTGCTCCTTGTTTGCTGATCTAATTCTTTAAAGAGTTTTTATTTCTTGTTTTGCAAATTCTGTTGCTTCCTTCTTGATATACGGGGGGATTATCATCCATTCCATCTGTTCATCTGAATGCCTGTCCTGGTTTAATAATGGATACAGACTCTGGACGTTTACTTTCCTACTGCAACACTTTTCGTTCTTTCAGATCTGCTCACACATAGACCACCCCTGCTCCTCCCAAACTACAACATCACCTTGTCAACATGCATTCTTATTTGAGCATATTCATGCTTCATTTTATAAGAACCTGGTCTGCACGTAAAATCGTTTACAAAACAACCCTGGAATAGTGCAAATTTGTATAAATGTGGAAAACAAATGGTAGAATCGTTGCCTCTTTCCAAGGAGACTCGTGCTGTAGTTTTCAGCACTGTGTTAGGCTGCTGCAATCCCATGAAGGACTCTTTTTGCTGGCGCTGTTCAGAGTGAAATCAGGGAGCAACGATGTTGGCAAGATGGATTCAAATGCAGCTTGCTGTTCCATATCTTCAAGGAATGCTCTGAGAAATGCATATTGCTCCATTCGCGCAGTTGTCTCCAGGTCCTTTTATTTATTTAACCATTATTATACCACTATAGTTACAGCAAACTGGCATCAAAGTAGTTCACAATAAAAAAAATCAGGTGGATAAACAGAATACAAACATCAAATTAAGTAAAAGGCAACAGAGGACAAAAACAAAAGGAGCTGGGGATGGATTGTAAATTTTAAGGCTAAATGAGAAATAGTAAAGTGGTACAAAAGGGAACCCACATGCATTAAAGAAATTGCCAAGCGTGTTTTCAAATAGCCATGTTTTCAATTGGCTCTTAAACTTTTCATAAGAGCTCATCTACTTTAGCTGAATTATGTACCATTTGTGCACTTGGAAGCCTGTTTACTAAGCTGTGTATGTGTTTAAAGAAGGTTTAATGCATGTTTAAAAATCCTTAACATGCAGCAAAAGTTGCTAATGTGCATTAAATCCCCTGTTAAGCACCTATCATGGAATCCTACATTATGCAACCTCTCTGGCATACCGTTTTTCAGAAGAGCTAATGATTTCCAAGGATTATTATTCCAAAATGCTCGGAGTCCAAGCCAGCAGTGTCAAAATCCTTAAATTTCACTGGTCAACATGGAAATCGTTACTGACTTTAAAAGGCCCTAATCTGTAGTATCTTGATGAGCTGAACACGAATATAACATTAAAAAAATTTTATTGGCTCTCGTTTTGAAGATATTGCATGTAGTTCATTTTTGACGCTTCACTGTGTAAATTTATCCAGTAGGACATCAACAACATCCCAAATAAGCCTTGAATGATGTAATATTGCATCACATTGCATAAATCACTCATGACCCACAAGACTGGAGACTATTTATAGACTCTTCGAAACTGAGTCTGAAGACTATGCTTTTGAACAATGGAAATCGTCTTCCATCTATTCCAGTAGCGCATGCCGTCCACATGAAAGAGACATACGATAACTTAAAGCATCTACTGACTTCCATTAACTATAACAAGTACAGCTGACACCTCTGTGGTGACTTGAAGGTAGTTGCCCTTTTAATGGGACTGCAGCAGGGATATATAAAATACATATGTTTCTTATGTGAGTGGGATAGCCGAGCAAGGGATTGGCACTACTTGCGGAAGGAATGGAATCGCAGACAAAATGTTACAGTTGGAGAGAAGAATATCCAGCACCCAGCTCTGGTTGAGGCTCACAAAATCCTGCTACCACCCCTTCACATCAAACTAGATTTGATGAAAAACTTTGTGAAAGCCCTGGACCGCACTTCGCCAGCTTTCCGATACCTGCATGAAAAATTCCCTCGACTCAGCGAAGCAAAGATTAAAGAGGGAGTTTTTGTGGGTCCTCAGATTCGAGAGCTCTTCAAAAATGACCGGTTCAACAACTTGCTGCAGGGTGATGCGAAACAAGCATGGAATGCTTTTCGCCTAGTGTCAACAAACTTTCTCGGGAATGTTAGGGCAGAAAACTACAAAGAACTAGTAGAAGACATGCTGACGCAGTATCAGAAACTTGGCTGCAATATGTCTAAAGATCCATTTTCTTGATTCCCATCTTGATTTCTTTCCTGACAACTGTGGTATGGTTAGTGATGAACAGGGGGAAAGTTTTCACCAGGATATCGCAACGATGGAGCAAAGATACCAGGGAAAATGGTCCACTACAATGCTGGCTGACTACTGCTGGACACTCCCCAGAGAAGCTCCCGAACAGCTGTACAAGAGACAGGTGAAAAAAATCTAAGAAGTAGTCTATGACTTTTTTTTTTACAGGTATTAACCGAAGGCCTATTAATGTTTATATCACGTAAATAGTAAATATAATTCTTGTAGATTACAAAAAAACTAGAGCCAACCTTGCAATTTCACTGTCATATTCGTGTTCAGCATATAAAAATTTATAAGAAATGACTATTTTTATTTCAGTAACATGACTTTTGTAAAAATTTGTTGACCAGTGTTTCCAGTAGCTGCCCAGTATCTTCTACATGGAAGATACTGGGCAGATGCAGCGACTGACAGCTGATGTTGCCACTTCCAGTATGTCAGAGCCAGTGGTGTAAATTACAGCTAACCAGCTCCTGCACAGCTGGGGGAAGGGGGTCCAAATGCAGCCTCTTTGGGATCTTCTGAGAAGGACTCATTTCCTGATCTGGGTGCCCTTGGGGAGGGGAGAAGGGGTAACAAACTTCTTTCCCATGTTTGGTTTTGAGTCTTTCAAAATAATAATCATACTTTCAGAAAAAACAAACTTTCAGATTAGTTAAAGGGGATTTATAATCAGTCTGCAGCTAATTCTCAGTGCAGAAAACAACTTGCCTTAGCACCAAGGTCAGCAAAAATAGATAATGAGGGTCATTTTAGAACACAAATAAGGGGTTTGGTATGTGTGATGGGAACGTTTATGTGCCAAAAATGTCCCAGATCATATTCGGAAACATTGCTGACATGCACGTCCATGGCGCTAGTATGGGGATCTCAGAATGTGGGTGGGAGAGGGTGGAATGGGGCATGGGCAACTGCAGAGACATAGAAAGCATATTCAGGAAAGGCCTGTGTACGTAGTAAATGTTTCCCAGAAATGTCCACGTTAGTCCTACTGAAACGTGGTATAAGGCCAGGACTTAGAAAATATTCTGCTGTGCTCTGTAATGCGGCCTATATAGAAGACTGGTTGTGACAAGTATGTTTTGAACTGGTGTGACAGCAGTCTGGAAAAATACAAGATGCAGTCCTAAGGTATAGAGAGCAGAAGTGAAGGAATGTTACAAGGTACAGAAACATTTCTAAACACCCTTTCAGAAATATTAAGAGCAATAATGTTTGTTCAGGCTATGCACCTATGTGCTGTTTGTGATAAAGGAGCCAATCTATGGGACCCTAACAATTCTTATGTTCAGAAAAATGGGACTGCTGATGCAGGGATCATATAGATATGAGAAGGGATAGGATTCCTTTTGGGGTGAGAAACGGAGATCATATTTATAGTCCTGGTACTCTATGTGATTATGTTATATCATTGCTCTTATAAATAGCCTCAGAGCATCCATTTCGCAGAATCGTGTTTCTGTGACAGAAAGTGAGAGTGTGTGTGTGTGTGTGTGGTTTGAGGGCTGCACGGGGGAATCTGGTGTGCTCATCTGCAATTCAGGGGGGACATGAAAGCCTGGCCAGTACCTGGACCATTGGATGACTGCAGTTTCACCAGGTGCCAGTGTGATTGGGCAGTCAAACTCAGAGGACTCACTACAGCCAAATGTCAAAACATATCTCGTCAATAATAAGGGACCCTCAGAATAAAGACACTCAGTGCAAACTAATGCATGCCCATTATGTACATTTTGCTGCTGAGCATGTATTAGTAATGTTTGCGCTGCTGAATGCCCTTAATCTGAGGGTTCCTATTATTGACAAGGATATGTCAATGACATTTAGCCATAGGGAACCTATGCTGATTCCTTCTGGATTATTTTACATAGGGTACTCTAATTAGAACATATTTTGTTCGCAATGTGATAGAGCAGCCATACATCCACTGTGCCTGGCACTGGAAGATATGACTGTAGTGTCAACATTCCCTGGATTGTCCTATACAGCCCACATTCCTACACAGGCCAGGATCAATGAGAGCTGTGAGAGTGGTGATATATCTGGAACCTGGCTACTTGGTGGGATGGCACAGGGATCTCCCCTCCCATTTCCACACAGCCCTGACCAGGGGAGCAGTGCCACAAAGCTGGCTGTGGGAAGGCAGACAGGTAGCGGATGTATAGAGACCGATAGCCAGATAGCTGCTGAGAGAAATGTGATCACCCAGATAGGTGAGCCTCAGATGCCATAGCCAGAAAGCCCTACAACAACTACTACCGATCATTTGTAAAGCACTACAAGGCATACACAGTGCTGCACAGACATGTATAACAGATGGTCCTTGCTCAGTGGAGCTTACAATCTAGTCAGAAAAGAAAACACAGCAGCTGTGGACAGGATACATCCAGAGGGAACGGTCAGGAAACAAAAGAGAGCATAGCAGATCTGACCCAACAGCGGCACCGATGAGGTGAGCCCTCAGACTGTATTTGGGAGAGGCCAGGGATGAAGCATGATGTACACACTCAGGTAGTTTGTTCCAAGGATATGGAGCAGCAAGGTGAAAGGAGCGACATCTGGATTTGGCAGTAGACGGGAAAGGCACAGATAGAAGCAATCTGACAGAAGAGCGGTGTTCACGGACAGGGTATACGGAAAGATAAGAGGGGAATGGTAGTGTGGAGCAGCAGATTGAGTGCTCTTATAGACCATAGGTACGAAAAAGGCATGCATTTGTTGCTCATCACTATTATGCATTCTTTGGGGAACTGCAAGGTTAGTTCGGGGTTTTGTGGACTTGGGAAGGGTCCATTCCTAACTGTTTAAGGTGTGTTTGTAGAGATGACCAGAGCAGGAATCACTGGGATCAGTTCCTAATGCCTCATACCATTTGATGCAAGTTATGTCCTGACATACATGTTCACATTTACATTCTGGTATACCATATTGGGTTATACCGAGCTTACTTAGCACTTTTTAGGGCATGAGGGGGACTGGAATATGGTCTAAGTGGCAGTGGCTGTCATTTCTCATTGGTATTTATGCCTAGTGTGCATCAGCAGACTACTGACTGTGATGAGCTGCTTAGGAGCTGCACATTTTTTCCAAGGGGTGTGGCATCCACGGGGATGGGCAGGATCCAAAACGTGTAACATTTCAAAATACAGTTGGTGCAGGGAAGTATAAAACAATTCCCTGCGCTCGAGACATGGGGCCAGTTGAATAGCGCTTGCACATGCCCGACGAACACTTCTCCCCGATTCCAGACCCGTAGCCACGTCCAGACCCACGGATGTAGAATTATGTTCAAAGGGGGCCCATTTTTGTTTCAGATGTGTCCACATGCACGTTATGGAATTGGGCTCAATGTGTAATACAGCTTTGGTGTCACTCCCAAAATCATTAAAACTGAAGGAGACGAATAGTAAACATACAAGTCTGAGAAAGGAAGACTGAGGCACAATAATGGAAGGTCCAAGGACAATCTACTCACAGAACACTTTACTGCCTTACCTGAGATAAGAAAACCACAAGGCCCTGGAATTTGTAGAAGCAGGGCATGGATTGTCAAAGTCCAAAAGTAAAAGATTAAAAATCTGTTAGAGACTGCACAGAGAAAGAAAAGCAAGAAAAAACACAACAAAAAAAAAAAAGGCAGCCAGTGGAGAGACACACTGGGGTATGTTTATTAAGCCCTGTGCCAGAAATGAGGATATGGGCCATGCTACTAGTGTGGGGTTTCGAGCTACTTGTGGGGGGGGGGGGGAGTTACAGCTGTCCCCCTGCAGTTTAACATGCTTCACCACAGTAAAACGGCCATGGCAGCAACTAATCCACCAACTGAGGTGGTATTAGTTGCACCCGTGCTAGCAGCACTGAGACGGTAACGCCCACATCCGGCCCAGAAGAGCAGTCACACAGTCTAACAAGCAGGAGAACATGGCCACTTACTTCTAATTACTTGGGGATATGCACGTGGTAGTGGTGACACAAGTACAGTATAAGTGTTGATTTCATTACTTACACATGTAGATATCAGTACCTACAAAGGTGCGCATCCAAGGGTAGCCAATTAGGAAGCTGTACAAAATAGCTTTTATTTTTGGACATTGGCACATGTTGTTACACAACAGAGAGGTAGACACAACTGGCCCCTCAATGAATGGGGTAAACCTCAAGTCCAAATGAGCATTTAGTTTACATTTATGCCTGCCACGAAGCAGGTGAAAAGGTCGATCTCTAGCTTATAGAAATTGGAATATACATATAATTTATATTCCTACCCAAACAATGCTCACAATGCAGCACCTTCCAAACTATGCATCCCATGACTTTTACACGCATAAAGAGTGGTTTTCTAAAACACTGTAGCAGGTGTTCTCTGTGAACTGCAGGAAGAAGTCCTATGGAGCCTCGCATGAAAATGCTCCCCAGCTTCCAAAGGAAGCCTTTGGGAGGTAGACCATGCATGCTTGCCTGCCTTTCCGCCTACTGTGGCGTCATCTTCTCCAATCTAATAACGTAGCAGGAGCCAGAAAAAGCAACTTTCCGGAGAGATGGGAGGGTTGTGATGACTTATTCCTGTTGTTCATGGAGAACATCTGCTACAGGTGAGTAACTATGCTTTCTCTGTGATCAAGCAGAAAATAACCCCTCACATATGGGACTCCCAAGCTACAGGCTACCAGATCCATGAGGAGATCAACAGCCCATCAGGGGCAACCAACTGGAGAAACCAAGAAGAACAGTAAAGTAGTTCCTCAAAGGACTCGTCTGATTCAACATCCTGACCTGAGGGATTTCTGCAGGTAACATAGAAACATGATGACAGAAAAAGACCACATGGCCTATCTAGTCTGTCCTTCCATAACAACTACAACAGTCCACTTTTTACCTTTAGAGATCCTCTGTGTTGGTCTCATGCTTTTTTTAATTCAGTTACTGTCCTCATCTCTACCACCTCCACTGGGAGACTATTCCATGGATCCACTACTCTTTCTGTAAAGAAATATTTCCGCATATCACTCCTGAATCTATCTCCCTTCACCCTCATCCCATGTCCCCTCGTAGCAGAACTTGCTTTCAATTGAAAGAGGCTCTCTCCCTGAACATTTATGCCACGGAGGTATTTAAGCATCTCAATCATATCACCTCTATCCCGCCTTTCCTCTAAGGTGTACATATGAAGATCCTTAAGTCTGTCCTCATATGCTTTATAATGAAGCCCATTAATCATTTTAGTAGCAACCCTCTGCACCGACTCCATCCTGTTCACATCCTTTTGAAGGTGCGGTCTCCAGAATTGCACACCATACTCCAAATGAGGTCGCACCAAAGACTTATACAGAGGCATTATCACCTCCTTTTTTCTGCTAGCCATTCCTCTCCGTATGCACCCAAGCATCCTTCTAGCTTTTGCCGTCGCCTTTTCTACCTGTTTAGCTACTTTAAGATCATCAGACACAACCACGCCTAGGTCCCGCTCTTCTTTAGTGGACAAAAGTACTTCACCTCCTATACTGTATTGCTCCCTTGGATTGCTGCAGCCCAAATGCATGACCTTACATTTTTTAACATTAAATCCCAGCTGCCAAATTCTAGACCATTCTTCAAGCTTAGCTAGATCCCTCCTCATGTTTATCTACACCTTCCTGGGTGTCTACTCTATTGCAGATTTTGGTATCATCTGCAAAGAGGCAAACCTTACCCGACAGCCCTTCTGCTATATCACTAACAAAGATGTTAAAAAGAATCGGACCAAGGACAGATCCCTGGGGCACACCACTGGTAACATCCTTCTCCTCAGAGTGAGCTCCATTTACTTGTACTCTTTGTCGCCTCCCACCCAACCAATTTCTAACCCAAGCAGTAACTTTAGGGTCCATCCCTAGGGTGCTCAGTTTGTTTATAAGTTGCCTGTGAGGAACAGTGTCAAAGGCTTTACTGAAATCTAAATACACCACATCTAGAGCTCTCCCTCGGTCCAACTCCCTGGTCACCCAGTCAAAGAAATCAATCAGATTTGTCTGACAAGACCTGCCTCTGGTGAGTCCATGCTGCCTCGGATCCTGTAATCCGCTGGACTCCAGAAACCTCACTATTTTCTCTTTCAGCAGCGGTTCCAATAATTTACTCACCACCAAAGTTAAACTAACCGGCCTGTAGTTTTCAACCACATCCTTACTTCCGCTTTTGTGTAAGGGCACCACATGAGCCTCTCACTAGTCCTTTGGCACCACTCCCGACTCCGAGGCATTGAAAAGGTCAGTCAGTGGAGTTGCTAGAACGTCCCCAAGTTCCCTCAGTATTCTAGGGTGTATCCCATCCGGTCCCATCGCTTTGTCTACTTTGTCTAGACGGACAGCGTGCAGGAGTTGATCCAAAGAGATGCTGGAGCATGGCCTCGCCAAAATTACTGTCCCGTTGGGAATCCTCATCCAGATAGTAGTGAACTGTGAAAGTACGGACCGAAGACCACAAAGCAGCCTTGCAGATTTCTTCTGCGGAAACAGCATGGAGTTTTGCCACCAATGCAATCATCACATGGACATTGTGGGCTGTGACATGACCTTCAAGGTGCAATTCAGCACCTGGGAATAGGCATGAGCATATGCCCTGTTCAATGTAATTTCAGTTTGTTCAATGTAAACCGCCTTGATATCGTGAAAGGCGGTATATCAGAAATGTTAACTAAATAAATGAGCGATGAGTTTGTTAGCCAAAGGGATAGCATGCGCTTTGAGACAGCGATGCCCAGCCTATTGCGATCAAAAGAAATGAACAGTTGGGTGGACCGTCAGTGCATCTTTGTGCACAAAAGATAGAAGGCTAGAGTTCGCTTGCAATCCAAGAAATGCAAGGCTGCCTCTCCCCGGATGGCATGAGGCCATGGGAAGAAAGTCAGTAAGACTATCGACTGGTTGAGGTGGAATGCAGAGACCACCTTTGGCAGAAAGTGGGAGTGCATGTGGAGAACCACCCTGTTCTGATGAAACCTGGCATATGGCGCGTGAGCTATCAAGGCCTGGAGCTCAGAAATGCATCGGGCTGACTTCACCGCCACCAGAAACAGGACCTTCCAGGTCAGGAATTTCAAGGGACATGAGTCCAGCAGTTAAATTGGGGCCCACATTAGCTGGGCTAATGCCACCTTAGATCCCAAGCCCCTGTAGAGGGCTTGAGCGAGGGCTTCAAGAGGAGCAGACTCTGCATGAAGCAAACCACCAGATGCTGGGCTAAAATGGGCTACCCCCTGGAGCTGCGATTGTATGCCCCTATTGCACTGAGGTGAACCCGCACCAAATTGGACTTCAGGCCTGAGTTGCAGAGGTGCAGGAGGTACTCTAGCAACTGATTCATGGTGCAAAAGAAGGGGCCTAGTGCCCTGCCCATGTACCAGGAGGCAAACCTCTGCCACTTTAGTGCATAGGCTTTGCAGGACAAGTCCTTGCAGGATGCCAGAAGGATGTTCGTAACACCTTCAGGAAGAGTGAGCTCTGAGACGAGTACCCGCTCAGCATCCATGCTGTGAGGGTTAACCAGGGGACATTGGGGTGCAGTAAGATACTGCTCTCCTGTGAGATGAGGTCCAGAGCAAAGCCCAGATGGAGAGGCTTCCTCTGTGAGAGCTACAACAGTAGCAGAAACAATGGTTGCCGCAGCCAATAAGGCTGAAGGACCTGGCTGAGCTCATCCTCTTTAGCCTTTGGCATTTTCTCCCTTTGCTGCTGGTGGAGAGCCTGCATCTTTCGCTGGACCTAAGGCTGGGCCAGGAAATATCAATGCGGGCACGGGTAGAAGGCCTTCTTGCCCGGGTGTTTCTTCCATGCAGGATCCGTGGTCTTCCTGAAGAGCCAAGAGAGGGTCCCATGCTCCTTCACGAGCTCATCTATCTTTTCCTCCACCAGCTTCCCGAAGAGGGTCTCCACCCGGTAAGGAATGTTAGCTATGTTGTCCTGAGACACTGTTCCATATAGGAGGACTGCAGCCACGCCATCCGCTACTCTACCTGTAGACTCAAAAGCATCGTAGGTGCCACACACCATGAATTTAGAGCAGTCCTTGCCATGGGCCACCAAGGCCCGAAAGGCCATGCGCCCTTCCTCGGGGATGTTGGTGACAAAGACCGCCAGGTCCAGCATGATGTCCTTGAGGAACATGCTCATATAGGTCTGGTAGGACAAGTCCCTGGCAACCAGCATGGAATTCTGGAAACATTTTGTCCCAAAGGAATCCAGGGCTCCAAGTCTCATGGCCTGGGACACTGAAGAGTGAGTCTTGGTGCGTTTAACCCACTTCAAGGCTGATTCAACCATGATGGAATTGTGTAGTAGCTGAATCTTCTCGAAGCCTGGGGCCTTCTGGTCCTGATACAGGGAATCAATTCTCCGGCTGACAATGTGAACTGTGAGGGAGGTTTCCCAGAGATGCAACAGCAACCTATGCAGAACATGGTGCACGGGCATGGTCACCACCTCCATGGGAGCCAAGAGGTAATGGAGGAGCTCCAGCTCTTCTGCCATTGGTTCCTCTTCCAATTCCAGGGAGAAGGGAATGCTCTTTGGCCATGTCCCTGATGAAGTCCTGGAAGGACATGTCCTCTGAAAGCAACTTATGCTGCTCAGGGGGAGGTGACAGATCAGATGGCAGGCCAGGGGACCAGAAGACTGAAGCTGTCAATTACTCCTTGGTCTCCCACTTTGTTGTGGATTCCAAGAAGAAGTCGAAGTAATGTTGGGTCTTCTCCCTCCACTGGCTCCATGGTGGGGGAGAGGATGGATGCTGGTGTCCCCTGTGCCACCCTTTTTGGGGGTGTCGGTACCCCTGGGTATCAAATTCTGACATGCTGAAGAGGTAGATAGCTGTCGGAACCAGTGTTGATTCTGATCTCCTATCCGATGCGTCTTGTCAGACGGGTGCCTGAGTGAGAATGTTCACAGTCTTGGCAAAGGCATATATCAATATGATTTGCAAGGGATTGTGGGAAATGCAGTCCATTCACACCAGACACAGCCGCTCACAATAATTAGTTGTGCTTGAGTGTAAAGCCAATAAAATATTTATTTATGGGGTTATTTCTCCCAACACAGATTTGCTTGGTAGCACATAAAACAGGATACTTGCTTTCAGTGTTAAACTTAGAAAAACAAAATCAGGAAAACAGTTGAACAGTTGATTGCCTGACACCCAGTTGAACTTGTCAGGCAATCAAATCAAAAGAATAAAGACCTGGTTGGCAACAAACTGGTCTTTTCTGTAGGCTCTAGCTAATATTTTCTTAGCAGTGCTTTAATCAACAAACAAAACCCACAAAGTAGGGAAAAACTGTTCTTTTCAGGTTAACTTCTTATATCTTCACACATAGACTCAGAAGTGATTTCCTCAGAGCTCACAAGCAATTAGGTAAGGCTCAATTGCTAGCAGTTACCCAACTGAAACCCCTTAGCTGGCTTGCTTTCTACTGCGTGGCTCAAATCCTACTCAGGAGCTTTTCTGAGTAGATTAAAGAACAAGTTTGTATTTCTTTGTGATGGTTGTTGTACTTTGTAACAGTAAATTACCAAAGGAGTTTAGACAGAGAGCAATCCATGTATTCACAGCCTGTATCTACCACCTCTCCCCCTTCTTCAACAATCATGGGTTCAATATCATGGATTGGCACAGAGGAATTTCTCAATGGAGCACTCTCAGGAGAATACTTGTTTCCCTGCTGTCTTTCAAGGGTATAGCTAGGGCATAGATCAGTGTTCATACCTGAGCTTCCATTGCTGTTAGAGACCCTCTCTAAATAGCCAGGCCAGTATGTAGTCCAGTTCTTATGTCCAGCCTTCCAATCCAGATCCCTGGACACTGAATCTCTCTTCACATACCTTCTGGCACGGGTCCTAGGGTCCCTTCCAAGTGCAGCCGTCTCCCTCACAGGTACCGTCTGGAGATTCCTAGCTCTGCAGCACCACTCCTCTGGTTCTCTACCTTCTCCAATGGTGTATGCTGGCCTTTTGAATGTCTCCCAGTATACGTACTGCTCTGGACTCCTTTAGACCTCCCAAATGCTTTTCTCTTCTTTCTTCCAAAGGGTTTCTTGCCCTCTCTGTCCGTCCGCTCTGGCTTCTGCTTCTGATGATCCTCCAGATGATGAAGCTGTCCAAGATGAGGATCTCCAAGATGAAACTGAGGATAATTCTCTGTAGAATAAACTCTACCTTTATTCTGCTTAGATGAGTGCTCCACCCTAGCACAGCGCAGCTGTGCTGAATCAGGCCCTGCCCTTTGAGATGAGTGCTTGGGGATTACCTCATAGCCCTCCTGATTGAACACACGTTTCCCCACTTCAGCTCCTCTAATGGCTGTTGGAAACCTGGTGCATTCTGGTACTGGTAGTCTTTTATGGAAAAATTCTGTTTTCTTATCTCTACCAGAACTGACAGGTTGCTTGTTCAGAGTCACTTCACCTTTACTATAGCTCCTTCCTGAGCTATGATAAGCTTCCTTATCACAGCCTGCTTCAGAAGGCAAGGCATGGGTCTCCAGAAAGGGCTAAATGGAGGGGGGTAATGATGCCCTCAGCACCACAAAGCCTGCATTTTGCAAGGCTAGAATCGCCACCAAGTGAGCTTCAAGGGCTCGAAGGCATTCCTCTAGAATCACCACCTGCGAGGAGGCCAATGCCACAGACATAGACATTGGTGTTGACACCTCAGGTGGGGATCCCACAATGCTTAGTGCATTGGGAGACATCCGGCTGCCCTCCTGGGCAGTGAGGGTTAACTCCTCTGCTCTAGGGATTGAGGCCTCCCACCGGGGAAACTTTGCCGGTCATTCCTGGGCCTCACTCTACATCGCGTCAAGAAGGGCTGTGATGATGATACACCTGGACTTTCTCATGGTGCTCATCCTTCGACGCTGACAGGATCTTGCCACGGAGTCTCCTCTTGCTGCTCGAGCCCCCTGACTCTAACTGGGCATGGAGTTCCTTCATCATAGACATCTCTGTAGGAACGCTGTATGGCATGGAAGATGGGGTTGGGGCTGAGGATGCTGAATCTGATGAGCCAAAGAGGGACTCCTTTTGTTTTTCCAACCTTTCAGTCCCTGTCGTGTCATCTGTAGGCAGAGATTAAGCTAGTGGGCTGATGATCGGGTTGAAGGCATTGTAAGCACCAGCTGTGGCAGTTGGTCACCGAGATGGTCTTGCAACACATAGTGCATTTTTTTAAGCCATTGGATGGCTTGGACATATTGAATACTACTACCACAGCCAAATTAAACTCAATAGTGACATGGGTGGGAAAATGCCCCAAGGGGGCAAAAAACGCAAAAAGCGTGAAAAATAATAGAAAAAATATCCTAAGTCAGTGGACCAATTGAGCCCACAACAGGCAGCAAGGAAAGTTAGAAAAAACTGGCCCACGAGGGCCAAGAAGAAAAACATTTTTCCGTAACAGAGGAACATGTCCTAGGGGCTCCGTGAAAAAAGAAGACTGGAGAAGATAGCACTATGACAAGCAGGAAGGCAGGTGCACATGCTTGGTGTACCTCTCAAAGGCTTCCTTAGGAAGCTGGGGAGTGTTACTGTGTGGGGCCTGTTCATGGAGAACAGTGATTTATATGCGTGGGCCACATATACTTGTAAATGCTGCTATTTACATGTGTAAAAGCCATGTAAGCCTGCTAAAATGAACTCCTTATTTTTAACTTGAAAATGATGTAAGTGTTATATACAACCTTTCTTGTTTACAAATTTGATCAAAGTGGTATACAACTGAAACACTGATCATACACAACAAAATTAACACAACTAAAAACAAGCAGGCAAATATATATTCAAGAATGAAAATCATCACATAGAAAAAGAGCATCTCCCAGCACAGCTCCAGTCCAACATCACACAAAAGGCCATTCTTATATCATACTGAGTGAGACCCAAACTACAATTACACAATGCAAGGTTCCACATTAGGAATCACCACTCAGGAAAAGGATCCAAGTGACATCGCCAGTGTACAGCCATGACAAAGAAAGCAAATAGAATGCTAATATCCCTAGTCCCTATCAACTTTACATAACTTAGCAACATTAAATAGCTAAAAGAAATCTTTAAATCTAAGACGCAGACAGTGGTCCAGCAGTGAGATGGGGGCTATCCAGTCTTTTGCACTGAGTGTTACATGTATGATTTTCTCCCAGGTGGTGAGAGGTCTTATCTGTGCACTAGGTACAAAGAGCTCTTTGCTCTCAGGGAACAAGTCCAATTTGGAGGCTAGAGTAGCGACTTGGAGGAGCTGAGGCACAGACAGGTATATAGACGAGACCTACAGGGATATAGTAGAGAGGTCCCACCTCCTGTGTGGCAACCTCTCTGTTGCTATGGAGGAGAGAGGTCTCGTGAAAGGAGAGCATCACCTTGGTGTGGCAAGAAGTGATCCTGTAGCTAGGACCTGTCTACCAGGTGATATAATACCCTCTTGCACCGAGGATGTGTCTCCAGGGTCATGTGCCCATTAGAAAAGGATTAGGACAGTTGTAATAGTTGTCGATATGATCATTAGCATATAGATAGCTAGATGGCTGGTAGACATGAGAATCACCTGGTAACACGCCTATCTGGTGTGAAGGAAGCAGACCTCATGCGCCACCTAGACAAGGTTTTAGATAGTGCTAGGGAGGAGCCTGCTATCTTAGTATATGTTGGTACCAAAGACATAGGAAAATGTGGGAGGGAGGTTCTGGAAGCCAAATTTAGGCCTTTAGGTCGAAAGCTGAAATCCAGAACTTTCAGGGTAGCATTCTCAGAAATGCTTCCTGTTTTATGTGCAGGACCCAAGAGACAGGCAGAGCTCTGGAGTCTCAATGATTGGATGAGACAATGGTGCAAGGAAGAGGGTTTTAGATTTGTTAGTAACTGGGCAATATTCTGGGGAAGGGGGGCTTTTCCAAAAGGAGGGGCTTCATCTTCACCAGGGTGGAACCAGACTGCTGGCATTAACCTTTATAAAGGAAACAGAGCAGCTTTTAAATTAGATAATGGGGGAAGGCCGACGGTCGCTCAAGAGCGCATGGCTTGGAATAATGTATCCTTGAAGGATACTAGTAAAACAGGGAAGACAGGCATTCCAATAGAGGTTCTGAAAAAGGGAAACCCAGGTGCCTTTAAGTAAAATTCAGACAGAGTTGAAAAATTCCAAATTAACTCTGTCAACAAATAGCCAGACTGTTAATATTAGCAAAAAACAAACTTTGAAATTCCTGTATGAAATTCTAAAAGTCTAAAAAATAAGATGGGAGAGTTAGAATATAAAGGCAATTATATCTAAACTTTCATTTATTGCATTTCACAGACCTGATGGAAGAAGGATAACCAATGTGACACTGTGATACCAGGCAACAAACTATATCACAAGCATAGAGTAGATCGCATTGGTGGAGGGGTGGCTCTATATGTTAAAGAGGGCATCGAGACAAACAGAGTAAAGGTTTTGCAGGAAACAAAATACACTGTAGAATCTCTATGGATAGAAATTCCATGTAAAAAAGGGGAAGGGAATGGCAATGGGAGTGTACTACCGTCCGCCTGGACAGAATGAACAGATGATGAAATGCTAACAGAAATTAGTGAAGATAACAAAACTTACCATACAGTAATAATGGGAGATTTCAATTACCCTGGTATTGACTGAGTCAATGTCACATCAGGACATGCTAAGGAGCTAATGTTTATAGATGAAGTAAATGACTGCTTCATGGAGCAGCTGATTCAGGAACAGACATGCGAGGATGCTATTTTAGACCTAGCCCTTAGTGGAATGCAGGATCTAGTGGCAGAAGCAATTATTTTGGGGCTGCTTGGCAATAGCGGTCATAACATGATTACATTTGATTAAATGAATGGAGGGAGGATAGCAAGGAAATTGACTGCACTAGCATTCAACTTTCAAAATGGATAATATAATAAAATGATGAAAATGGTTAAGAAAAATCTAAAAGACGCAACTGCAAAGGTTAAGAACTTATATCAAGCTTGTATGTTATTTAAAAAAACTATCCTGGAAGCCTAGACCAGATGTATTCCATGCGTCAAAAAAGGTGGAAGGAAAGCCAAATGGAAACCAAACGAAAAGTGAGGTCAGAGAGGCTGTTATAGCTAAGAGACAATCTTTCAGAAAATGGAAAAGACAGAAAAAAAACATAAGTAATGGTAAGTTAAATGCAAGACATTAATATGGCAGACAAAGAGAAAATTTGAAAAGAAGCTTACTATGGACGCAAAAGTGCAGAATAAAAACTTTTCAAGAATATTCGTAGCAAAACACCTGTGAGTGAGTCAGTTGGACCATAAGATGATGGAGGGGTAAAAGGTGCACTGAGAGAGGACAAGGGCATAGCAAAAAGACTGAATGAGTTTTATGCTTCAGTCTTTACTGAAGATGTAGGAAATTTATTCATGCCAGTAATGATATTTACAGATGATGTATCAGAGGACTTGAAACAAATATTGATAAATTGAGAAGATGTAATATAGCTAACTGATAAACCAAAAGGCAGCAAATCACCTGGACCGTATGATATACATCTCAGGGTGTGAAAGAACTGAAACATGAAATTGTAGAACTACTATTAGCAACCTGTGATCTATCATTAAAATCATCTGTAATACGAGTACATGAAGATTGGGAAGTGGCCAATGTAATGCCAATTTTTAAAAAGGTTTCCAGGGATGATCTGGGAAACTACAGACCGGTGAGCCTGACATCAGTATCAGACAAAATGGTAGAAGTCATTATAAAGAATAAAATTACTGAACATGTAGATAATCATGGTTTAATGACAGAAAGCCAACATGGATTTAGCCAAGGAAAGTCTTGTCTTACCAATCTCATATTTTTTTGAAGGTATGAATAACCAGGTAGATAAAGGTGAGCCAGTTGATTTAGTGTATCTTGATTTTAAGAAAACCTTTGACACAATCCCTCATGAGAGACTTGGGGAAATTTAAAAGCTACGGGATGGGGGGCAATGTACTATGGTGGATTAGGAACTGGGTTAAATGGCCAATTTTCTCAATGGAGACAGGTAAATAGTGGAGTACCCCAGGGATCTGTGCTGGGCCTGCTGCTTTTTAACATATTATAAATGACCTGGAAATTGGAATAATGTGTGAGGTGATTTATTTATTTAACTAGGCTTATATACCACTTTTCTATCAAAGTGGTTACATTCAGTTACTGTAAATATATTTCCCTTGTCCCCAAAGGGCTCACAATCTATGTTTTTGTACCAAATTTACAGATGATACCAAATTATTCAAAGTTGTTAAAACACAAGAGGATTGTAAAAAATTGCAAGAGGACCTTGATAAATTGAGAGACTGGGCATCCAAATGGCAGATGACATTTAATGTGAACAAGTATAAAGTTATGCTCTTAGGGAAAAACAACCCAAATTACAGTTCATGATGCAAGGTTCCATGTTAGGAACCCTCTCCCAGGAAAAGGGTTTATTTATTTATTTTATATATTTATTCTTTTTTATATTCCGCCTTCTTAGAATCAAAGTGGTTTACATTTAACTATAATTTGGTAATATGGTTACATCAAATTTTTTGAATGGTGGTATTGTAATTGCAATTGCAAAACCTGAATATACATAATAATTTCCTCGTAGTATTGGGGGGTACTGGGGTGAATTAACTTGGAAGGGGTAGGGTTGGAAAGGGTGGAGAATATGTTGCTTCATAAACAGTACTGGGTGTTGTTTTGTGGTTAGATCATGTGATCTATTACAGGGTTTATTTTATGGTTCCAAAGTGTGCCTGGAACAGGTGTGTTTTCAGCTCTTTGCGGAAGGTGGCGAGTTTGGCGCAGGCATGTATTCTGTTTGGGAGTGCGTTCCAGAGGCTTGGTGCACACATCGAGAATGCTCTAGAAGAGACTGATTGGTTGTTTCTGGCACTCGTGGCAGGGACTGTGAAGGTGTTTTGGGTACTAAATCCCGTGGTCATGTTCTGGAGAGTCAAGTGTGTATGATGGTTTGGAGGTAGCTCAATAAGAGGATGTGTAAAATTTTAAACATCATTGTTAGGATTTTGTATTTGGTATGGCTGGTCATGGGTAACCAGTGAAGCTGTCTCAGAATGGGAGTCATGCACTCTGATCTTGTGGCATGATGTAGGATTCGAGCAGCTGTATTCTGGGCCATTGCAGGGTGTAACATAGTAACATAGTATATGATGGCAGATAAAGACCAGCATGGTCCATCTAGTCTGCCCTTCAAGGCGGCAAGAGTAGGTTCACCTACCGCTCCGTGCAGGACAACCCTCCCCATGCCTCTGTTTAGCGGTATACCCACTGCTCTGTGCAGGTCACCCCTATTTGTTGAGATATAAGAAATAGTTAAGTTTATTTTTATTTAACCAGTTGCTATAAGGGGATCCACTGTGTCTGTCCCATGCCATTTTGAATTCTGTCATTGTATTTGCCCCCACCACTTTCATCAGGAGGGCATTCCAAGCATACATCACCCTTTCAGTGAAAAAGTATTTTCTGACATTGCCTTTCAGTTTACCCATTTGCAGCTTCATGTTATGCCCTCTAGTTTTACTGCTTCCTTGTTTTAGAAAAAGATTTGTTTGTTCACTAATACTCTTAACTATTTAAAGGTCTGTATCATATCTCCCCTGTCCCTCCTCTCCTCTAACATATACATATTTAGGTCTTCAAGTCTCTTCTCATACATCTTCTGGTGCAGGTTCCAAATTATTTTGGTCATCATCCTCTGAACCGTTTCCAGTTTTTTTTATATCCTTTGTGAGATATGGTCTCCAAAACTGAACATAATATTCCAAGTGAGGCCTCACCAGCGACTTGTACAGTGGCATTAGTACCTCCTCCTTTCTGCTAGTAGTTCCTCTCTGTATGCAACCCAGCATCCTTCTGGCTTTGGCCACTGCCTTGACACACTGCTTCGCCACCTTGAGATCCTCTGAGACAATCATTCCAAGGTTCTATTCCTGGTCCGTGCACTCCACCCCTCGCCCCCTACTGCATACAATTCCCTTGGATTTCTGTATTCCAAGTACATGACACTGCACTTCTTCACATTAAATCTTAACATCCAAGCATTAGACCATTCTTCCAGCTTTTGTAGATCTTTCCTCATGTTATCCACTCCCTCAGGGGAGTCCACTCTGTTGCAAATTTTCATGTCATCTGCATAAAGACAGACTTTCCATTCAGTCCTTCAGCAATATCACTCACAAATACATTAAACAGTACTGGTCCCAGGACCAATCCCAGGGGCAAGCCACTAATCACCTTCCTTTCATCTGAATGAGCTCTATTTACCATCTCCTTCTGTCTCTGTCAGTCAACCAATTTCTGATCCAGTTCACTACCTTGGGATCCATCCCCAGGCTATTCAGTTTATTGATAAGCCTCCTATGAGGAATAGTATCAAAGGCTTTGCTGAAATCTAAGTAGATCACATCCATTGCATGCCCTTGATCTAGTTCTCTGGTCACCCAGTCAAAGAACTCAATAAAATTTGTTTGGCATGATCGTCCTTTGGTAAAAACCATGTTGCCTCGGATCATGCAACCTATTGGTTTCGAGAAAGTCAACTATTCTCTCTTTCAGGAATGCCTCCATTACTTTTCCCACCACCAAGGTAAGGCTTACTGGCCTGCAGTTTATCACTTCTTCCCTATTACCATTTTTGTGAAGAGGTACCAAATCAATCCTTCTCCAGTCCTGTGGAACTTCTCCTGTCGCCAAGGATCTATTAAAGCATCCTTTAAAGGCCCTGCAAGAATCTCTTTGAGCTCTTTCCGTATCCTGGGATGTATCCCATCTGGTTCCATGGCCTTGTCCACTTTCAGTTTTGCAAGCTGTTCAAACACATCATCTTCTGTGAATGGTGTAGTATCTACTCCATTTCCATTTGTATATTTGTCAATCACAGGTGGTCCTTCTCCAGGATTGTCTTTAGTAAAAACAAAACAGAAGTATTTGTTTAGCATTTTCGCTTTTTCAATGTCACTTTCCATGAATCCGTTCTTGGCACTTTGAGTTTTCTAATTCCACCTCTGATTTTCCTCTCCTGAAATACCTGAAAAACGTTTTGTTACCATGCTTCAGATTTTTAGCCATCTCTTTTTCTGCCTTTGCTTTTGCTATCGTTATTTCTCTTTTTGTCTCTTTTAGCTTTATCCTGTATTCTTTTCTGTGTTCCTCTGTTTGCGCTGAATTTTGTGAAAGCTGAGTTTTTTGCCTTTATTTATGCTGTCACTTCTTTGGAGAACCATATAGGTTTCCTTTTCCTCTTGTTTTCATTTACTTTCCTTAAATATGTATCTGTTGCTCCTTTTATTGCCTCCTTTAGTTTAGCCCACTGCAATTCCACTTCTCTTACCTCCTCCCACCCTGTCAACTCCTCCTTCAGTCACTTGGCCATTTTACTGAAGCCAGTGTTTTTGAAGTCTAGGCCTTTGAGCTTGCTGTGATTGGATTCTGCCTTGGCTTTTATCTCAAAACACACCATATGATGATGGCTGCTGCTCACGTGGGCACCCACCCAGACATTCAACACACTGTCTCCATTGGCGAGTATTAAATCCAGCATCAAACTTCCCCTGGTCGGTTCTATCGCTATTTGTCTAAGCAATGCATTTTGGAAGGCATCCACAATTTTTTTACTTCTTTCCAGATTTGTAGAAGGAAAACTCCAATCCATATCGGGTAGATTAAAGTCACTCAATATGATCACTTCCCCCTTCATGGCTACCTTTGCAATATGAATAATCAAGTCTCTATCAGTTTCTTTGGTTTGAGTTGGAGGCCTGTAAACTACATCAGTATGGATCATAGTGCCAACTTCTCTTTCCAGCACAATCCACAGCGCTTCTTTTCCCCAGGTCCCCTGCATTTCAGCAGCTTTAATACTGCTTTTGACACATAGGGCTACTCCTCCTCCTTTTCTGTCTTCTCTATCTCTTCTAAATAAATTATAGCCAGCTATGGCTATATCCCATTCATGTGACTCATTAAACCATGTTTCTGTAATGGCCACAATGTCCTAGTCCATTTCCACCATTAGGGCTTCCAGGTCAGGGACTTTATTGGCTAAGCTTCAAACATTTGTGCTCATTGCTTTCCAGCATTTGATGACTGGCATGCCTGCATTTTGCACAGATTTTGTTCTACACGCCTCTTCCCACTTGCCATTGATGTGTGGGTTAATAGTGTGGCTGTTTCAATGTTATTATGTTTTTGCTGGGAGTGACGTCCTGAACTTGTTTTTCTCCATCTGTCACCCCCTTTCCCTAGTTTAAATGCCTGTCCACATAATGCCTGAATATTTCACTTAGGATCCTTTTCCCTGCAATGGAGAGATGTAGTCCATCAATACAGTATAGCCTCTTGTTGTTCCATCTATTTCCCCAGTTGCTCATATATCTAAACCCTTCTTGTTTGTACCAGGTTTGGATCCATGTATTAAAGTTGTTTATGCTATGCAGCCTTTCTGCCCTCCTACCAAGAACAGGTAGAACTTCTGAGAATCCTATAGTATTAACAATGGGTTTGAGTTTCTCTCCCACAATCTGGAAGTCCCTTTGAACTGTAGAGGCACTGTTTCTAGCCAGGTCATTTGTACCCAAGTGGATTATAACATCAATTTTGGAGTGCTCACTTTCTGTACTAACTATGCCAACAATTTGGTTTGTATTTCTGCTGGCTGAAGAGCCCGGAAAGCATTTGACCATCTTTTCTGCTTTGAACTCTGTTCCCAAGTTGTAGCCTCTGATGGTGGAATCTCCAAGTAGTAGTGGTTTCCTGTTTTGTGATTTTTTTTCTTCATATTTGGTGCTTTAGCAGTAGATTGGGCATTAACTTTCTCATTTAAAGGCACTTCAGTTTCCATTCATTGGGCACCCTAATTTTCCAAGGCAGAGAAGGCATTATGCAGGGATATCTCTTGATGGAGAGGGTGTCTCTGTGTTACAGGTCACAACCTACCAGAGCCCACCATCATCCATTTGTTTCTGGGCTGTTTGATTTTTTGTGGGAGTGTTGGTGGATGTTTTTCAGTTTGTACCCTAGATGCGATGTGTTTAATTGCAGCTAATTCTTCCCTTAATAGAATGAATTATTTATGCATAGTATAAATGCCTGAGGTGAGGAATAAACTTCGAGGTCTGGAGATCAAGGAGATAAACGGCAACTGCTAAAAATTAAGCAAGTTTTTATTGAACATAGGGATAAGGCTGGTCACCTGCTGGTAACCAGATCACAGAAGCAAAGCATGAAGAGCCATATCTGCCAGGTCTGAGAGGGAGGGGAAGTAATATTGAGTTCAAGGAGACTGAGGTAGGGGTTTAGGCACTTTTATGTGAAACTATATCGTGAGCAGCCTCCGCTGCCCAAGATAAAATTTCACAGCTATCTGGCTTCACTTCCTATGGAGGTTTTATCTCAGGAGAATTCAGGGGGCCTGAGGGAGCCATTACCTGGATGAGATATGGAGGGGGCCTATTAAAATCACTGCATGTTAATAAATCCCCAGGGTTGAATGACCTCTGTATGATTCTACCAAATGTTTGATGATTTGCTGATTGATCCATGTCAGTGGATTTATAATGGGGTTCTGGAGGGGAATGCCCTTCTGGATACAATGGAGTCACGGTACTCCATTAAGATGTGAGGGACCTGGAACAATATGGCTCATATTGTCCCATCTTCCTCCTCAACTTCGACTTTAAAATGTTGGCAAAAATATTGGCAGACCACGTGAATCAGGTGCTGGCTGGCAAAGTTAATCTGGACCAGGCTGGGATTATCCCAGGGAGGCAGCCAGGGGATAACACTGGGAAGATCTGGAATTTATTTGGGGTGAGCCCATGCTGCTCTTCTCCATAGACATGGAGAAGACTGTCAACCAGATCAGTTGAGCCTTCATATTTCACACACTGGAGAGAAGGGGGTTTGGTCTGGGCTTCTTGAAGTGGGTCAGAGTCATGTATGGGTCCCCCAAGGCCTCTGTCAAGGTGAATGGGAGTTATTCTGATTTCGTCCCCATTGCTCAGGGGATCTGACAGGGCTGTCCATTCTCTCTGCTCCTATTTGCACTTTTGGTGGAGATTTTGGTGGCAAGGTTGTAGAATAACATGGACTTGTGGGGCATTGAGGTGAAGGGTAGTGGACTATAAGATCATTCTCTTCACCAATGATATAATTTTCACAGTATCCAGACCCCATATCACATTTCCCATTCTGCAGTGGGAATTAGGGGAGCTTGGGCGGTTTGCCACTTTCCAAGTAAACATGCAAAAGTCTGAGATGTTGCTTCTTAATATGCCTCGTGAGTTGGAGGAACATTTGCGGGCCCAGTTTCTTTTTAAGTGGGCTATCTCTGGTATCTGGTACTTGGGGGTTCGGATAATCTGGTGGGGGGCGGGGTTGAGAAGGACCTGAAGCAATGGGCCTGGTATACCATCTTGTGGCTGGGCCAAATTGTTGCACTTGTTTCAAATTCTCCCAATAGCCATCCCAGAATGGACTTTTAGGTGTTTGCAAAATAAAATCTTTTGGTATATCTGGAAGGGTAGGCCTCCTTGAGTGGCATGGGCCATTTTGGAGTAGGGAGCTAGCTATTTAACAAAGGTTTGAAATAGGGGAGAGACTGGTGTGAGTGTGGGGGTGTGAGTAAGCTGCCTGAAGGGAAGTATTCCTTACACTTAAACTCTGAATACTGTCCTGAAGGAGGTTACTGGAGGGGGAGAAGATTTCTTTGTTGGCCCCAATTAGGGAGAGCCCCGCGTTCTCTCTGGGATGAACTTCTCAGTTTTTGCTTCTTGGTCAGGAGGGTAGGGCAGTTTGTGGACCAGGAGGAGCTTGTCTCATTTGAAACCCTGCGGGAGACTTATGGTTTAAATTGGCAGGATCAATTTGGTTATTTTCAGATCCGCTGCTCATTTGAAGTCCAAAGGGGTGTGGAAAGATGTTTAGGGGGATAGAATCTTTTTTGAAGTATTCTGTTTGAGTCGGATGGGGAAGAGAGGAATTATTTTTAATATCTATATGGCATTGTCTGGAGCCTATTCCATGTCCCTGTATTTGGTTTATGTTTATGTTTTATTAAAACTTATTACATGCCCATCATATAATTACTGAGCTTTCAAGTGCTTCCTAAAGACTAAGTAATCTTGTATTTTATAGATAGTCACCGGAATAGAGTTCCATAGGGTCGGCAATCAAAGGACTTGTGGGTAACCCTGCATGATCTGAAATGGAAGAGGACCTTTATCCATAGTAAGAAAATATGATGTGACATCAATATGGTGGAGAATGGTTTGAAGTTATTTTATCAATGGCACTTAACAGCACTGTGCTTGCATCAGATGGGCATGAAGATTGATGATGTATGTTAGCAGGGATGCAAACAGCTGGGGTCATTCTTCCATATGTGGCGACAGCTGTGTGCCGATACTGGGGTTCCTGTATCAACATTTTGGAAGAGGCCTTCCTAATCTTTTACCTTTCTGTTTGCTGGTTCTCTGTTTCTCTGGATTCTACTACTTCTGAATCACATAAATTGCTATGCAAAGTACCTCAGGGCTCCATTTTGGCCTCTTGTTCTTTAACATCTTTCTGAGCCCTTTGGGCACTTTAGTACAGAACCCAACAAATCTACTGCCATATGGAACACTGGCCATACTTACCATCCAAATATTTCTCCAAATATCCACAGTGGACTCTCTTAAGTATCTAGGGTGACTACTGATAAATTAATTTTATTTTATTTAATCAGATACAGTGGATATGTCCATACCTAAGGCAGGTGGAAGACTGAATAATTTTCCAAAGGCAACTCAGTAGGATTCAGACCCTGGTCTCTTTGGTCAGCAGGTGGTTTGCTCTAACCACTAGGCTACTCCTCCACTCTCCTTGGATTCTCATATCTCTCGTCCAATTTAATCTCTATTCCTGGCCCTGCAACAATTTTGTTCTATTCTATATCTCCTCTAGCCCACTGATCAGCATGCTCTATTCATGCTTTTATAATGAGCCATCTGGATTATTGCAACTTTGTTTATGCTGATCTCTGTTCTATTGGCCTCAGACGCCTTCAGTGAATACAAAAACACATTTGCTGTAGTAGCATCAAGATACTGGTTTTGACATACAAAGTCTTAAAAGCAGGTGTATTTGCAATGCCTTCTTATCCTTTGAACATCAGTTCATTCTAAATGTTACACAAGGAAAACCTCGTCTCACTTCCCCCAGTCTCTAAGGCTCGTTTAGAAACAACTAGACAGTATGCTTTCTTTTTTATAGCCCTTAAACTCTAGAATTCTCTTCCTCCAGCATACGTACAAAAGCCTGTTATAAGAGATGTAAGTCACAGCTAAAGGCCCATCTTTTTCCGCAGGTCTTTGACTCCCTATGATCACTTGCCAAGATGATGATTCTCTGCTTGGGTCATTGTACTGCGATGACAGTATGCCTCCCTTATGTTATTATGTCTTTTTGTCCTCATATTCCTATGTTCTTATGTCCTTCTGTCTTAGTGTACTGTACTATTTTCGTCTACGCGCTTTTTTCTATCCTATTAAGAAATGGCATATTAAGTATTCCATAAATATAAACACAAACATAACTGATGGAGGTCCTGAGGAAGATTTGTGGCTTTTTGAAATATGACTTGGTCATGTCCTGGGGTGTAGATTGCCCGGTATTGAAATCAGCCTGCCTTGCTGGGCCCTGTGGGGGTTTGAAAGGTTGCATACTATGTATATTCTAATGAACTTGATAGTACTTATACAGGGGAAGAAGGAAAGCCCTGAAGTGTGATGTAAATTTTGGGAATGGGGCAGAGGGTGTGGGGGAGTAGGTGATGTTGTTATCTGCCACTTGTTAGTTGGGGCTTAAGAGAAGGAAGCGGGGAGGGGATTTGTTGCTGTTGGTCGACATGCTTGTCAAATCTCACTATTGTATGGAATATGGGCATGTTTTGAAAGTGGGGTATTGTGTTGTATAATTTTACATTGGAAAACTTAATAGAAGTTTCAAATGATAAAAAAAACTTTTCTTGCTCTCTCCATAACATGGGATTCTTAATCAAGTGAAGAGTCTAAATAACTATGTGCTAGGAATTAAATGTTAGAAAACAAAAAAACAAACAAAATAAAACAGAACTAGACCATCGTGTGAACAGAATAAAGCCACAAGCCACCCTCTTATGGGAGAAATTCAGCAGCACTCCATAACTTACTAGTAGCAATCAAATTATCCTAAACAATTTCCATCATACAGCCAAATCAAACACAGATATCTTGACAAGATTGTACAATCAAGCAGAAAATGAACTATACACAGCAAAAAAAATTCTGTAGACACTAGTTCAAAACTTCAGTTGAGCAACAAATGAAAGGAGACAATACCTTGGCAAGTAAATTTTTTGGAGGGTGTGGTGAGAAGAAGTTTGTCTGCCATGTCGCCGGGTCCAGCACATCGGGCAATACCTGGTTCTTTGTATTCCGATTTAACCCAATCTGACAGCCACTGCATGTTGCAGTCACAGTAAAGAGGATTTGCCCCTATAGCACTGTAACAACATATTTTTTTAACAATTAGAAATATTATAACTGACAAGTAAATAATTTTGAAGATTTGCAAAATAAGTGTTATCTGTGATTACTGCTCAAAATCTCTTATCTAATCTGGGTATTCACACATGGATAGCAATTGCTGAATCATGATAACATTAACACAATATCATTGGGTTGATGTCGTTTCTGCATTATTTACTAAGGGTAGGGTACATCAAGTCCAGTCATCTGCTCACTATGGGCACCGACGAGGGAGTCTCCCACATGCAGTGGAGCAGCCGTTCCAGGATCGGGGGAATGGGCACTGTAAGTTCCTCCTTCGGAGTGGCCTCATACTGAAGGATCTAGAGTTCTTTGGTCCGAGGGTCCTCCTCTGACTCAGTCTTGAAGGCCGGTGCCTTGGCCATGTCCTGCACGAAGTCAAGGAAAGCCATGTCCGTTGGTGGGGACCAACGCTGGGTCTTGGTGGGAGATGGGTCAGAGGGCACCTCTTGGTGATGATGGGTATCCAGGGATTCATTGTTCTCGGTCTCCCTGTCCAACTCGTAGTCGGTAGAGGTGTCAAGGGTTGACAGGGAGGGTGGTCCAGACTCCAGGGTCCGGCCCCGAGCCTGATGGACCCTGGCGCCAGTAGAATATGCAGCGAGCCACAGGCATTCATCAAGGGGGACCTCGGTCAAGAGGAATGGGACCGGTGCCGAGGAACTTCTCAAGGCTGGTGGTGCTCGAGGATCAACTTGATGTCGGGGGAATACCTTGAGGTCGAGGGCCCGGTAGTTGGGAGTGATGACTCGATGGAGCCGGGCATCAGAGCCCGCTGCTGGGCAATGAAGGCAGAAAAACTGCGCTCCAGGGCCGCCATCCTGGTCTCGAGGTCAGATGGATCTGCAGCCTTTGGCACGGGGGCCGACGGACTCTGGCTCAATGCTGACTACGTTGAAGGGGAGTCCTTGACCAGGATGGCCTCGGGGGTCCAAGGCCGGTCGCCAGATGCCGATGATTCCTGTCGAGGTGTTTTGGTCGGCCACTCTTGCTCCTTCCTCTCGTATTTTTTTTGGTGGGGAATGCAGGCCCATTTTCCGAGGCTCGTCCACTGACATGGTCTTCGAGGGTTTCCGGCTCTTCTTGGACTCTTCCGCTGGGGTTCGGCTGCAGGACCTATGGCCTCGGAGTTCCGAGGCAGCACTATCTCCCCAAGGTTCCAGAGGGGGCCCTGGAGCGCGGTGTTGCTGGAGACTCCAGTGCAGTCTGTCTTGTGGAAGAAGGATTCTCGCTGCTGCTGCTGATGGCTCTTGATGGTCTTGGAGGTCATCTTCTTGCAGAAACCGCAATCTAAGGGGTCATGGTCCAGCCCTAGGCATCAGTGTGACATGGTTTTGGCTCACCAGTCACAATTCTTAAAGCCACTGGTAGAAGCCATGGTGAGGAAAACAGCCCCCATGAGGTCGAAAACCTCAACGCCAGCCAGGGACCAAAAAGGGGCGCAAAGGCGGTCAAGAAGATCTCGAAAAAAAAGGAAAAAAGAACAGACCCAAGATGTGATGCAAGCGAGCTCGGGGGTGGGAAAGGGAACCGGTATGTGACAGGAAAAGAAAAATTCAAGAGAAAAACTTAACACTTTTTCAGGGGAAAACAGACATATGTCCGGTGGGCTCCGCAGAAAAAAGGAGACTGATGCAAGATGGCACCGTTGGCTGGGAAGGGGACCATGCAGGTGTGATGCGTCTCTCAAAGGCTTTCTTTGAAAGCTGGGTAGAAGCTAATGCACTGGCTCCATCAACACCGACATCATCCATATGCGAGAACTGACTTCCTGCTTGTTCTCGGAGAAAGCATATTTACTCACCTGTAACAGGTATTCTCTGGGGACAGCAGGAATCAGTCCTCATGGGTGACGTCGGCACTGACAGAGCTCACGTGGTAACCTCTCCCCAGCTTTCAAAGAAAGCCTTTGTGAGATGCACCACGCATGCATGTTCCCATTCCCACCTAAGGGTGCCATCTTGCCTCAGTATGATGACATAGCTCAAAAGGCAAAAATGACAAAAAGCAATTACACGCGGAGGAGGGAGGGTTGTGAGGACTGATTCGCTGTGTACATCTTGTAGTGCTACACAAATGTTCAGTAGTACTAGTAGTAGTAGTAGTGATTCCTGCTGTCCCCAGAGAACACCAGTTACAGGTGAGTAACTATGCATTCTCTGGGAACTCTGGGAACAAGCAGGAAGTCAGTCCTCGCATATGGGACTCTCCAGCTACAAGCTACTGAAAAAATCTGTAAAAGCCATGGGTAACTAGAAAAAGGTGAACCGTGAGAAGCGGCAATGGAGTCAAGGAACAGCAGACCCATGAGCATCCCCAAGTGTCAAGCAAGGAAACAGTTCTCTGGTAGCCTGAACACACCGAAGGGCCGGAGGGCAGGAGTTGCCTTACACCCCAAACAAATGACAGAGTACTGCCTGGCTGAAGGCACTACACTGGCGGAACTCCTTCTCCAGACAGTAATGAACTGCAATGGTATGGAGTTAGGACCAGGTGGCAGCCCGTCAGATCTCCAACAAGGGAACTGAGCGCAGGTTCGCCACAGAGACCACCATGGCCCAGACACTGTGCACCGTGACACAGCGCTCCAGCGAGAGACTGGCCTGCTCATAGGCGAAGGCTATTCAGTGCACCTCACAAATGGACAGGATATGCTTATGCTTAGAGACTGCTGTCCCCAGTCGATTTGGATCGTAGAAGATGAAGAGCTGTGAGAAGTGGCAGTGAGTCTGGGTAAGCTCCAGATAGTAGGCCAGGGCCCGCTTACAATCCAGGGTGTGGAAAGCATCCTCCACCATGTTAGCATGAGGTTGAGGGAAGAAGATGGGGAGCACCACCTCTTGGTTGAGGTGGAGTGCACACAACACCTTAGGCAGAAACTTGGGGTGCGTGCGGTGCACGACCCTGTTCTTGTGGAACCTCATATAAGGTGGATGGGCTAGAAGAGCCTGGAGCTCGCTAACCCTGCAACTGGAGGTCAGTGCCACGAGGAAGGCCACCTTCCAGGAGAGATACTTGATGTGGCAAGAGCTGAGAGGCTCGAAAGGTGGAGCTGTGAGTTCTGAGAGAACCATGCTGAGATCCCACTCTACCGCCAGGGGGCGAAGTGAGTCATGAGGAGCTGAGTGGAGATGGTAGTGCACTGAGAGTATGCTAAGATGTATTCTAATGGAGTTGGACTTCAGCCCTGCCTGAGAAAGGTGAAGCAGATTCTGCAGCACCACCTGGACCAAATAGAAGGGGTTGATCTGCTTCTCCGTACACCACAGAGTGAATCTCCGCCACTTGAAGGTGTAGGCTCGGTGGGTGGAAGTTTTATAGGAGGCCAGGAGGACCTCCTCCACCTCGCTTGAGAGACTGAAGTGAACGAGGCTACCCTTTCAGCAGTCAGACCGTCAAGGTCAGGGATCCCAGATTGGGGTGCAGGAGAGAGTTATTCTCCTGCAAGAGCAGGACCGGGGTGCATCCCAGAGGAATTGGGGATGTCTGGGACAGGCAGAGGAACAGGGGGAAGCACGGCTGCCTGCCCCACCGAGGAGCCACCAGTATCAAAGTGGCTCTGTCAAGCTGGACCTTGAACAGGGTCTTGGCGATCAGCAGCATGGGTGGGAAAGCATAGAGGAGGCCCCCGGTCATGAAATGACGAATGCATCTGCTGCCACTCGTGAGCGATGTGGTTGCCTGGAGCAGAAGCGTGGCAGATGAGTTTTGGCTGGGCTGATGAAAAGGTCCATCTGTGGGAGCCCCCAGAAATGGAAAAGTTGGCTGTCCACCTGGAGATCCAGTCACCACTCGTATGGTTGGAGGACCCTGCTGAGCCGGTCCACCAGGACACCAGAATGCCTGTAGGAGCATCCCATTATTGCTGGCGACAGAGCAGAGGCTCACCACCTCATAGCACAGGAGAGATGATCCTGTACATCCGTGCTTGTTGATGTAGAACATCGCCACCTGGTTGTTGGTCTAGACAGTACCGCTTGATGCTGTAGGTGGTGGTGAAAGGCCCAGAGGGCTAGCGCTATGGCTTGACACTCCAGGAGGCTGATCTGCTGGAGGCTCTCTGCCTGCAATTGCCCTGAGTGCGGAGGTTGTCGCAATGGGCTTCCCAGCCCAGTTTGGAGGTGTCCATGGTAAGGATCCTCTGGGGGGTTGTGGCCTGGAAGGGCGTCCCGGCCTATAGGTGCTGAAGCTGTTCTACTAATCGAGGGAGTTGATCAGAGGATGGGTCACAACCACTCTATCCCACAGGTGTCTTTTCTCTTGAGACCACTGGGAGAATAGGGCCTACTGAGCCGGCTGCATATGTAGACGGGTGTCTGGAGGCCATGTAACCCAGCAGGCAAAGCAGGAGATGTGCAGACACCAAGGGACAACCCTGGATGTTTCCTGCAAGTGCCTTGAGGCACTGGGCTCTGTCTGGGGGGAGGAAGGCCCTGGCCTAGAAGGTGTCCAGCAGTGCCCCTATGAACTCCACGTGTTGTGCTGGATGGAGTTGGGACTCTGGTTAGTTTATGACGAACCCCAAGTGCTTGAGAATGTGGATGGTGTGGGCTGTCACCTGATGGGTTTCAGCGGCAGCTCTGCCCTTGATGAGCGAAGCGTCTGGGTAAGGAAAGCAAACACCCCCTGGTGATGCATGAAGGTGGCAACAATCGCTAGGTACGTGGTGATTACCCTCAGGGCAGAGGCCAGACAGAAGGGTACTGGTAGTGCCAATGGCAATCTTCTACCATGAAGTGGAGATACTGTCTGTGAAGGGGATAGATGAGGATATGTGTATACGCATCCTTTAGATCCAAGAAGCATAGCCAGTCTCTCTGCCGGAGGTATGGCAGCAATGTCCCAAGGGAGAGCATTTTGAACTTCTCTCTCACCAGAAACCGGTTGAGGTCCAGCAGGTCTGGAATGGGCCGAGGCCCTCTGGTCCTTTTTGGGTACCAGAAAGTAGCGGGAATAGAACTCCTTGCTCCTGAGGTGGAGGGGGACAGGTTCCACCACCCTGTCTGCCAGAAGACCTGCGAGTTCCTGCTGAAGCAAGCTCCAGTGAAGGGAAGTCATTGGGGGCTCGCGTGGAAAAAATGGCAGGGGCGACTCTTCAAGGTGGAGGAGGTAACCCTCCTTCACCATTTGTAGGGCCCATGTGTCGGCAGTGACGGTGGACCACTGGTCAGCATAAAATACCAGACATACCCCCATATGTTGTGAGTCAGGACCTCCTGGGTAAAGAGAGGCTATGCCCAAAGAGTCAAAAGCCCCTTCCAGATTGCGTCAGAGGTGCAGTTTGGGGCTTGGGGGGTTTTAAGCTTACGAGGGCTGTGCCCTGGTCCCTTGGCCTGCTGGCTCTGTGGCAGAGCTGGGAATGCAATGTGCTGAGGGTAGCATCCATAAGCCTACCTCTTCTTCAGGCAGAGGGCTTTTTACCTGAAGCCTTCCTTTGGGAAGGGTCAGCGGTCCTTTTGGAGAGCCTGGTCCTGATCATGAACTCGGACTCCAGCTCAATGGCCTTGTCTGTCATGGGCTTGCCGAAAAGGTTCTCTCCTTGGCAAGGGACTTCGACCAACTTGTCCTGCACCCGTTGCTCCAAGTCAGAAGACTGTAGCCAGGCCTTGCGGTGGGCACTAATGTCCACTGCGGCTACTCTAGCTGCTGACTGGAAGCCATTATAGGCCACCCGAGTCATAAATTTGGAGCACTCTGTCCGTGGAGGTCAGGGTCTGGAATTGCTGGAGAGCTTCCTCAGAGAGACCAGCTGAGAACCTGGTGAGTTCTCTTGCCATGTCCTGCAAGTACATGCCTATGTACAGCTGGTATGCCTAAATCCGGCTGAAGCATTGAAACCTGGAAGCATTTCCTGCCCAGAGCATCCATGGCACGGACCTCCCTGCCTAGAGGCACCAAGGAGTGCATTTTCTGGTCTTCAGCCTATGCAAGGCTGACTCCACCATCATGGAGTTCTGAGGCAGTTGAGCTTTTTGGAAGCCAGGGCTCCGGTGGACTCAGTACATCGAGTCCAGCTGCCTGCTCACAATAGGCACTAAGGCCAGGGTCTCCCACATATGGAAGAGCAGCCATTCTAGGATGGGGGGAAAGGGCACTGTGAGTGCCTCTTTAAGGGGAGCCTCATACTGGAGGATCTTGAGGGCTTTCACCGGAGGCTCCTCCTTGGACGTGAAGGCAAGTGCCTTTGCCATATCCCAGATGAAATCCAGAAAGGCCAGGTCCTTGGGTGGGAACTGGCTCTGGGCTTCGAGAGGGGAAGGGTCTGAAGGCATATTCCTGTGGAACCGAGTGTCTGGGGACTCCTCATCCTCGGTCTCCCATTTCGACCCAGAGTTGGAGATCTTGAGAGTCCTCTGAGCCTTGGGCTCACGTCCTAGCCCAGGCGGCCCAGGGCCCCCAATGCCCCCGCGCTGCAAGTTGGGTGCACTATGTGGGGAAGTCCTTGACCCTGAGCAAGACCAGGATCGGTGCCATGGTGTCTCTCGAGGCTGGTGGTGCTTAAGGATCACCTCTACCTCTGGGGACTCCCTCGCTGTGGAGGGGGCCGGTGGCTGGGAGCAATGACCTAGAGCAGGGGTGGGCAATTCCGGCCCTCATGCATCACAATCCAGCCTGGCTTTCATGATGGCCCTAATGAATATTCATGGACCTATTTCCATACAATGGAAGGCAGTGGATGCAAATAGATCTCATGAATATTCATTAGGGACATCATGAAAACCAGGCTGGATTGTGGTGCACGAGGGCCGGAATTGCCCACTCCTGACCTAGAGGAACCAGGTATCAGAGCCTGCTGTTGGGCCATGAAGGCATACAAGCTGCATTACAAGGTTGCCATCTTGGCTTCAAGGCCAGAAGGCTCCGCAGTCACCGGCACAGGCACTGAGGACCTCGGGCCAAAGGGGGTATCCTTGACAAGGATGACCTTGGAGAACTGAGATGGATCCTAGGACACCGATTGCATTTTCTCCCACCAGGGTAGCTTCAAGGGCCACTCCCAGCCATCGCCCTCAGCTTCGCATTGAGGGCTCTGAGGCCTGGGGCCATGGGACTTGCCCATGGCCCCAGACTCGTTATCTGACAAGGCAATTGATGACGTGACCTCGAGGCTCCAAGGAGGCGCAGTTGCCAAGCAAGGCAGAGGCCTCCATGGCGGCCCTCAAGGGTGCTGGTCCCACAGACGACTCCGGGACTGAGTTGATCTTATGAAAAATCGACTTGCACTTCTACTTACGGCCTCGGAGGGCCTTGGGAGTCATCTGCCGGTAGAGATTGCACACCAAGGCATCACGATCCACCCCGAGGTACGCAAGGCAACAACCATGCAAATCTGTGCGTGACATATGTGCACAACTGTCACAAGACTTGAAGCCACTGACCAAGGCCATGGAGGAGAATACGGCCTCTGCTAGGTCAAACTCTCTTGACCCAGTCAGAAAGGGTGTGAAAATCCATGCACCAAGAAAAAACCTGAGGGAACAAAAGGGAACCCGAGAAAACCGTGACGCTGAGGCAAGCGGAGGTGGGAAGCGAGAAGGGAATTGGTACGCAACTGGAGGAGGAATCATTTTGAGAACCGAAGAAAAAAGGAAGCAAAAACATCAACTTTTTCCGGGGGGTGCAGACACACGACTGGTGGGCTCCGTGGAAAAAAGGAGACTGAGGCAAGATGGCACCCTTGAGGTGGGAAGGGGACCACGCATGTGTGGTGCATCTTCCAAAGGTTTTCTTTGAAAGCTGGAGAGAGGTTACCATGTGAGCTCTGTCAGCACTGATGTCACCCATATGTGAGGACGGACTTCCTGCTTTTTACGGGAGAATAGACTGACGTGCGCATAAACAGCAAAGTAAAAGCAAGCGTACACAGTAATGCCAAGCTTATTTAAAATAGACAAATGAGCTGCATGTATTAAACTGGCAATGCAGAGAAACCCATAGAGGATTGTGTAACCAGCCAAAGTACCAATATCTCTGTGCCTGGGTTTGAGGTGGCTTAATGTGTTGTGCATGCCCCTGACAGAATTTTGATGACATTGGGAGGCTTTCCCCAATACCTGGACCATCTGAGGGGAAGTTTGACACTTCATCTCAGATGATCCAGGCATTGGGGAAACCTCCCGATACCATCAAAATACTGTCGAGGTGCATATGCAAATTAGTCGAACGGTGCCCTTGTTTCTTTGGGAGAGTATGCCAAACTTGCACCGACAATTCTGCATGGATATGTTCGGTTTGATCTCCTAGTTTAATGCTGCCATTTGCGCCACAGTTTCTGCATGTCGGCACTGCAGTGGTACGCTATCGGTGCACTGCATAGAGGCATACAGAGTTAATAGCGCACAACTTCAGAGCTGGCTTTCTACAATGGCCCATAGGTTTGTAGCTGAGGCAAAGGAGGATTAAGATCATGAGGAACTGTGGCAGGATTTGAGTTGGTTTCTCTGCTTATTAGCCTGCTGCATTAACCATTTGGCTATTCCTCCACAGCTGGAGTTTGAAAGCTGTCAAGAAGATTAGAAGAACTGGGAGTCAGACCCTTATATTCAGAGGTAACTGCATTCACATTTTTGAAGAATCACATTGCACAGGTTATTGTGGTCCTGTTTAAAAAAGGGTGGCACTATAATAAAATAATATTCAGAGCTTAGATACATTTAATTGCTTCGTCTTGTTTATAATGGCATAAGATCACTGAAATATGGGCTTATGGAATTTAGCTCGAGTTCATAGAGGTGGCAGGAGTGGCCTGGATTCCTCTACTAAATCCCGTAACACTGTTTGTGTTTGCACCTTTCAGACTGATAATCAGTTGTAATAAATGGAAATATCCCAATTGTATGAGACTATTTCAATTGGGGGAAATGTTGAAATTCTGCACTTTGGGAACAAATCTGTAGCTATATTTTAGTCATGGACATTGTCCCAAGCTTTGAAATGGAAATTCATGCATACCTTCAGACAGAAGGTATTGAAGGAATGTGCCCCTGCTTTTCTGTGAGCTCTTCTTGAATGGAAAAGGAAATGTGCAGTCTTCCTGTATTATTCCTTCCCTCCTCCCAGTGCAGCTTACAGTACACACGTCATGGAGCCTATGTGTACAATTAGTTGTAGGGCCGGCCCCAGAGTTGGTTCAAGGTATTGGCACAATAGGCAAACAAGCTTTACTCCCCCCCCCCCCCACTGGCTGTCAAAATCAATTGTTTAGTTTTGAATGTTCTGCTATTTGACATCTCCTGCCAAGTTGCTGCCCTAGGCGACTGCCTAGCTGCGTAATGGTTGTCCTGGCCTTGATATTAGATTATTTTTATCTAGTTTCGAGTATGCTCTTATAAAAGGGGAATGCCAGAAAGTTTCAGAGACTTCTCCAGGATGTGGGAGGCGCATGCAACTTATGTTACACCAACAACACTGGAGGGTGGCCTCTGTTTGTTACCTGGTTTGCCTGCTATTAAGAAGACAAGATAAGCCGTGGGGAGTCAGACCAAGGTCCACTGAGCCCAGCATCCTGTCTCCGATGGACCTGCTCACAAGTACTCAGCAGATCCCAAAAAGCAGATTTGTTTCTTACTTTGCATCTAATATCAATAGAACTATGGCACAAACCGTACATTATCTAACAACCAACTATATGGAGGGATCTTCTAATGCTTAGAACATTGAACTGAGTCGTCAAAGAAGACGTCTCCTCTCTGACACTGGCTCTCTAAGAGGTCTTGGATAAGTTAATTCCTCTCCAGATAAAACAAGGGCCTTTATTCTGCGAAAATATGAGGTGTGCATAGGAGTCAATTTCTATGGGATGGAGTCAAATATTCCCAGATAAAATGAGAATATCTTGTTAGTGGTATTGGAAAACAAAATGCCAGGAGTGAAACTCCTCCAGATATTTAGTATTTTAAACACATTAAGTTTATGGACTATAAGCCATGCATTTCTCTTATTGTCTCTTTCCTGCAAAAGATTTTAAAAAGCAGTATCTGGGGAGAAAAAGTGCTGAGAATCTCCGTGAATTTCCTCCCTGAGCTCAGTCTTTGCGTTTCACATTTGGTCTAAGCTTGAATGCTCTCAAACATCTGTTTAATGAATTTGTTTATTGTTTGTTCTTGTGTGTGCTAGCCATAAAATGTGCTGCATTGCTAAAAATGTATCATTGTGCTGTGTTCTTAACCAAATGAGTCCTGAATGCCAAATTGGTGGTTTTTCAGCTATTTCGGGCAGCTAGTTAAGCTACGCTACAGTACAAGGCAGGTGGGCAGTGCTTGTGGTTACTTCAGAGGAAGTATGCCAGACGTGGTTTCCTTTCTAAAACTGGTGACCACAAAATGAATCCGACGTACGCAAACCACTGTCCTCAATGTCGACTATGCTTTCCAGTTTTGAGGAAATGTAATTAAAGCCTCTTGAACTGGTGGCAATAAAGGTTTCAACCTGCTCTCAGGCCTTCAGTGTACACTGAAGACTCACACACTGCCACAATGAAATGTCTCAGCACAGAAAGGACTTCGACAACATATGCAGCTCTACATCTAAGAAACCATTAAACTTGAGGGCATTCTGTAGCCTCCTAAGGAACATCTTTAATTATTTTTGGCATTACAGATGAAGCAGACTCCTTTGGGCTTCTAGCTCAATTGGAACTTGGGTGTGGATTTTTTCCCTTATTTTAAAATCCCTCTTACCTAGCAACAGCCATTGGCTGGGGACCAGGCACAAACACTTATTCCTGAACCCTGCAACCATAAGCCCTAACTGTGGCCCTAAGATGTCACCTCAGGGGCTCAAATACTGTCTTTGTAGCATTTCAAGTACCAGCCAACCAGGGAAATGGAAGACCTGACTCGGGAATTCAATCAGTTCTTCTGTAGAGTTACACATACCGCAGACAAGTACTGGGCTGGCCTGAGGGAATTATTTTTTGGTGAAAGGTCAATGAGAAAGGACGGCTGCTTTCATATTCCTGCTTGACCAACAGATTTTCCTAACATGTAGAATGAGTGAAAAGTAGAATTTTTTTCATTCTGCAAAAACTTGCACATTGAAGAGAATATTTGCCATAGGCTTCAGGGAGAGAATTTAGATGGAAAATGGAAATATTTATCAGAAGCAATGCCCTTAACTGACCTAAAAAAGACCAGTGTGCAATTCTCACTAGCACTCCTTGTGGCCTTGGGTAAATCACTTAACCCTTCATTGCCTCAGAAGAATCAAAGTTATCAATGTCCCTGTTTAATGTACATTACCATGTTTAAGTTACAATGGAAACTGCTTTGACTGAAATGATAAAGCTGTATAAAACCTGTTAAATAATAATAAATAAAGATGGAAGCTGCAAATGCAGTAAAATAAAATAATTTCACAGATATTGTTTTGCTTGTGTCAAAAGCATTTCCTATTACATTCTATGGGCAAAACATAAATAAATAAGTCAGCTGGTCTTTTTGCTTTCATTGCAAATATTTATAGACTTTTCTAGCTTCCACTATGAAGTCTCACAACAACAACATTAGGGGATGATTTCATACTTCCTGTACAGGGATTCAATGTTGGGGGTACAACTTTGGAAACAGTAGAATGGAAATATCCAACCCTTTTTCAGTATCCTCATTCAAGAATAAAGATCATACTTAGCTGAAGTTAATTTTAGCATTACACTCACCAGCATGACCACTGCCTCAATCTTGTATTCTTCTCTAATTGCTTACCTTCAAACATCTGTACCTCATTTCTTCCCTTATCGGACCATCATCTGCTAAGCTTCACTCTTCATCATTCACCATCTCAACCTCGCCCTCTCCTCCAACCTCTTTAGAAATCTTCATGCTATTGACCCGTTGGCTCTCTCCTCCATTGTCTCATCACCTCTTTCCTCCATTGTGTCATCTGAATCAGTTGATGTGGCAGTAGCTTCCTATGACACTGCACTCTCCTCTGCTCTGGATGCTCTCGCTCCGCCCATGACACGCCCCGTGAGGCGCACTATACCCCAGCCCTAGCTGTCTTCCACTACCCACTATTTACATTCTTGTGCCCGTTCAGGTGAGCGCATTTGGCTCAAATCCTGCACTCTTGTGGAATTTCTACACTTCAAATTCATGCTTCTCTCTTTCCAGTCAGCCATAGCACTCAACAAATAAGACTATTAAGTCCATTTGACTAACTCTCTTACCTCTGACCCTTGCCGTCTCTTTACAACTCTCAACTCCCTCCTCAAGTTGCCTCTGCCTCTGACTCCTCCTTCCCTTTGTGCCCAAACCCTGGCTAACTATTTCCATGACAAAATCCACAAGATCACCCTCCAATTCCCAATGATGTCAGCTACTTTCCCTCCCCTCTCTTCACTCCCAACTTTTCCTCCTACCTGTGCTATCCTTTCTTTCTTTTCTTTGATCTCCGAGGAGGAAACCACACACCTTCTTTCCTCCTCCAAACTCACTACCTGCTCCTCTGATCCTATTCTCACCCATCTCCTTAGCTCACTGATGTCCCTTCCATCTCTCATATTCTCAACCTATTACTCTCCCCTGCAACTGTCCCTGCAGCCTTCAAATATGCTGTGGTCACTCCTCTCCTCAAGAAACCCTCGCTAGATCCTACCTGTCCTAACCATCAACCCATTTCCCTCCTCCCCTTTGTTTCTAAACTACTTGAACATGCGGTTCACCGCCATTGCCTCGACTTTCTCTCCTCTCAAGCCCTCCTGGATCCTTTGCAATCTGGCTTTCATCCTTTACATTCTACTGAAATGGCTAAATCCAGGGCCTTTATTCAATCCTCATCCTTCTTGACCTTTCTGCTGCTTTTGACACTGTTGACCACAACCTGCTCCTTACTTTGTCCTCACTTGGTTTTAAGTGCTCTGTGCTACCCTAGTTCTCGTCTTATCTCTCCCATCGCTCTTTCAGTGTTTGTTCTGGTGGATCCTCCTCTACTGCTAGTCCGCTCACAGTTTGTGTACCCCAAGAATCTGTCTTGGGTCCACTCCTTTTCTCTCTCAATACACTCATCTCTTCCTATGGCTTTCAGTACCATCTTTACACTGATAACTCCCAGATCTATCTCTCGACACCTGAAATCTCTCCAGCAATCCAGGCCAGGATCTCTGCCTGTCTTTCTGACATTGCTGCTTGGATGTCTTACTGCTGCTTGAAATTGAACATGGCCAAAACTGAACTTCTTATTTTCCCCCAAACCCTCCTCTCCTCTCCCCTTTCTCTTTTCTTATTCTCTGTGGATAACTCTCTACTCCTCCCTGTCACTTCCTCAGCTTGCAACCTTGGGGTCGACTTTGACTCCTCACTCTCCTTCTCCACACACATCTAACTGGTAGCTAAAACCTGCTGTTTCTTTCTTTATAACATCAACAAAATTTGCCCATTCCTTTATGAACACACTACTAAGACACTTATCCACTCCTTAGTCATCCGCCGTCTATTGTAACCTACTCCTTGCTGGTCTCCCTTTGAATCATCTCTCTCCCCTTCAATCTGTTCAATACTCTGCTGCACGGCTAATCTACCACCAGCCTCATCATGCTCATATTACCCTTCTTCTCAAGTCACTTCATTGGATCCCTATCCGTTTCTGCATTCAGTTCAAACCTATAAGTGCATTCACTCTGCAGCTCCTCACTATCTTTCTTCTCTTCTCTCTCCCTACACCCCTCCTCGAGAACTCCGCTCTTCTGGCAAATCACTTCTATCTGTGCCCTTCTCTTCTATTGCTAACTCCAGACTTCGCTCCTTTCACCTTGCTGCTCCTTACGCCTGGAACAAACAACCTGAGTCTGTATGTCAGGCGCCTTCTCTGATCCTTTTCAAATCCAGGCTGAAAACTCAACTCTTCGCTGCCGCTTTCGGATCTTGATTCACCTGATTTCTTTGCGTTTCCTTACTGTTCTCTCTAGTTGTATCCCAGGTCTACAGCTACTGTATTTTCTGTATTGACTAGAATATAAGCTCTGATGAGCAGGGACTGTCCTTTACAGGTGTCTGTGCAGCACTGCATATATCATGAAGCGCTATACACATTTTAAGTAGTAGCAGCAGTAGCAACATTAAACATTTACACCTCTGAGGTTCTTCAATTTTTCCAGAATAGAATCTGTTTGAAACAAAGGATTTCACCAACTTCCTCAGCTCTACATGATTTATCAAGAAATCTGTTCCCTAAAAGTGCAGAACAAGAGGATTTTTCACATACTCACAGGTGTGACAGTGAAGAAAGGTCATTAAACGTTCCGTCAGGTAACACAGAAATATCATTACCATGTAGTGACCTAGCAAAAAAAAAAAAAAACAACAATTTTCATCCAAGCAGCTCAAAAGATTACCTCAAACCCCCTTTTGTAGAGAGCCTCATGCAACAGAATGCATATTTTTGTGCAAATCTTGCATACCATATTTTTATATAAAATGTTAGAAATTCACAGAGCGGCTCTTTCAAGTACTCCTTTTGTGCAATATTTCCCACGTAGCAAATTTTGCATGTAGTTTATGTGCTAATAATTAATTGTCTGCTTTGCATGATTTTGCATGGCAATGGCTCATAGATCACTATTTTGAATACAATCTTACACGTGGAACCTGCATGCAAACTTTTATTCACTGAGAATGCAAAAAACCCCTGCCAAATAGTGCTTTGCATGCTAAAACCCAAAATAAAATGCGCTAAGCAGTTAATACACTTTTTAAGAGATAGGAACTGTGTCTGCAGCAATGGCTTTTGCATATTAAAAGTAGCTAGTGTGGTAAAAATCCCGCATTAACTGCTTACCACACGATGCAGCGAAAGTGGGCGTGGACTGCGCTGTCAACTTTGCGATTAGCATGCGTGCACTTAACATCACCTCAAAATGACCTTAACAAATGGTAAGGGACTTTTCCATGTGGTACGTGCAGGGGATATTCTGGGCACACCGCTGACAGTTACCATGCAGCTTTTGCACTTATTGCATGGTGGGTTTCGTTCCTAATGCATATTAAGTGCAAAAACTTACCATGCTTTAGTAAAAGGGCCCCTTAGTGTACAACATGCCATTTGACAAGTTCACACAATATTACATTGCCCTCAATATATTGTAAACATAAGCTCAGCTTCTAATTTAGGCATGTGCTGGGTTTATTGGATCACGACTAGGGACGTAAGCCTCCAAAAGTCAGGACAGAAATTAAGAAGTTTCATATTAGCTTAAATGGGCACCTACTTTTCTATTGAAGAAATCTGGGGCCAGGTCAATAGTGACCCTCAAAAATTATCACCAACATATCAAGGATTTATTTTAAAAGAACTATTTGTGTTTGGATGTCAGCAAACAGGCATGCAGAAATCCAAAGCACGGAGATGTCTCTAGAAGCATTTTAGAAGCTGGGTCTATGGATGTCCCCAGAACAAGGACATCCAAGTATGAACAAGTGCATAGTGGAGGTATGGCCGGTGCATTCCTAAGTACCCAGACATCCCCTTCTGATCTTAAAAATGCCCTGGACGTCCCAAATTGCATCTACAGTTAAACCTGCCCCATGCATGAATAGGCATCTTAAAAATGTTGGTTTTGTTAGGCAAAGGTCTGGAAGGTGTGGAGAAGGAGCTACACTAATACCCTCTGTATTTTAAACTATGTCAATGAACACTGATAAGAACTGGGGGTTCATTTTTCATTTTGCTATGCCACTAGACGTTCCCTTATCCTAGCTTGCCTGAGATGGATGTTCCCGACCCGAGCATCCATAACAGAGCTGTCTATGTGGCCACCCACATGCATATCCATGTCGGGGACATCTATGTCCTGAAATCAGCCACAGACATAGACATCCCTGGCGTTTTCTGTATGTTCTGCTCTGGTAGTCCGCAATTCAACTTGGACATCCTTTCTAAAATTCCCTTACAAATGATTTATTAAGCTCAATGCAGCTCCAAGAGGAGAGACGTTTATGGTCCAACTGGAAAACAAGTTCACAGTTTTGCTACAGAGGTCAAGATTGACCCATGAATGGAAAAAAATCAAACCAGCCTTTCACCCTTACAAACGATCCCTCTAATACCCAGTCTAGACACATTGGCAAGACAATGTGGGGGAAGCCGCCACAACCATTATCCATGTTGCTACGAAAGGAATCGTTTTGATGCATTTGCCCTAGTGCAGTCCACCCAACATCTTCTAATACCACTAAATGCACAAACCTGCACCACAAAAGTAAATATCATTACTTACAGTAATCTAAGAGACTTTAAGCCATCAAACGTCCGGGAGGGGATACATCTCAGTCGGTTGTAGCTCAGAATTCTGAAAGCACAATAAGGTTGCATTGATATACCAAATGAGAAAAACAAGCACCATGGTAAGGAAGAAAAGAAAGGGATTTGTTTTATTTAAGTCCATCTTCTCTATAGAGCCTTTGTCATGCCATGCCATGGTTAGAAGATTAAACTTACAAAGTAAGCAGCTGGGTCATGTTGCTGAAGCTCTGATTAGAAAGAGTACTGATCTTGTTGTTACTTAAATCTCTGAAAAAAACACAACACAGGCATTTAGTCCTAAACAACAATGCCATTCACAAATTCTGAACACCAAAACTGGCAGCCATCAAATGCCTTTTCTTGGTTAGAGGCATCTTGGTGAGTAATAGTAATGGTAATGACCACTCACAATGTTATTCTTGTAGCATGTGACATTCATGCAAATCAGTATTGCTCTGCAATAAATGGAAAGGGATCACATGGAATTGTGATTCTGTAGGACAGTTTCTCATTGAAAATCCAGTGATGGGCTGGCACTGCTGGGGAGTCTTTTACCTGTATACTTTGGAAAGATTTTCCTGTGGATTCATCTAATTGGGTAGGGCAGGCCCAAGCTTCAACTGCACTCTGTCTACCATTTGGGCGCCAGCCACTGTCCTAGAACTGAAACTCTAAAAGTTCTCCCTCCTTGCAGCTGGCCCCATATTTTAAACTCAAAAACCCTCATTCCATATGATTTCTCTGTGCTACTTATCTGTCTTTATTAGATTGGGAATTTCAGGAAACAGATTGTCTACTATGTGTATCTGTAAAATGTATACAAATAATTACTGTAAATTACTTGAAGGGCAACCAGAGGTGTTCACAGTTCAAGAACTTCATTTAAGACAAGAAGCCTCTGAGCTTAGGTCAAGTCTCTCATTCCCAAACATCCACTTACCATATGTAATGCTTGTAGTGCAGAGTTTTACGTTTAATGACTTCTTAAAAACAGAAAGGAAAAGCAGCAGGAATGCTGTGTTAGGCCAAGACAGGAAACTGACAAAGAGCTACTTACATGAGTGTTAAATGCTTATAATTAGAGAGCTCCTTGGGAACAAGAGTAAACTGGTTACCATCCAGATATCTAAAACAGAAATACAAAACTCTGTTATCTGCTATCAATCATACGGTTATTAAATTATAACTAATTTAATTCAACATAGTATGAGCACAGTTACACAGTCCCAGTTCTTCCTAAAAGATAAGAGTACTTACAGCACTGAGAAAGTTTATGAACCCCCCTTGGGATGGTCTGCATTTTAGCACAATTTACACTCAAAACATGGCTAGATCCTAATCTAAACCCTGATAAGAGAGAAAGATAAGCCCATTAAATAAATAACTGAAACAAAATGAATATATTTTGATTATTTATCCACCAAAAAGATATTTTTATGTGAAAAAGTGTGCAAGCCCTTCATTCAGTAACTGGCAACACTTTTTTAAACTGCAATAACTTTATCTAAACATGTCCTGTAACTCTTTATCAGTCTCTTGGAATTTCGGCCCATTTTTCCATATACAGTAGAAGTGTTTCTTTTCTGACATTTGAGAACTTCCTTGCATAAATAGCTAGCTTCGGGTATTTTAATTAACCATACAACGAGAACCCAAATGTAAAATACAAAACCATCACCATAATGAAGATAATGGCAAGAAAACAGGCATGTATTTTTAAACATTGGCATATTTTGGCATTACATCCAATTTTCCACAACAGACCATGTATTGCATTTACTCAAGGACGGAATTAATCAAACTCTGGAATCTGTTACCGGAGGATGTAATAAGAGCTGTTAGTGTAGCTGGGTTTAAAAAAGGTTTGGACAAGTTCCTGGAGGAAAGGTCCATAAACCACTATTAAAAAGGGACCCAGGATATCAATGCTTGACCCAGTACAAGCATTGTGGAACCTGTGTCTTTTGAGGAAACTGCTAGGTACGTATGACCTAGATTGGCCACTGTTGGAAACAGGATACTGGGCTTGATGGACCTCGGTCTGACCCAGTATGGCATGTCTTATGTTCTTATGTTCTTATGAATTTAGGGGATTTTTTCGTTTCCACTGATTTTTCATAACAGGTTTCATCATTGTCTCCTACAGAACATCATGGTTCCTGTGGCCATTGTGGAATGTGTGAGCTTTCACTAGATGTGGATATTTGATTGGACCTAGTAAATGGTGTTGCACATCGTTTGAAACACACCACAGACTGGTTAACGTCTTGGGCTATATATGTCAACATTTGCCCTTGTCCAAGCATTTATGTAGGGAGAACTTGCTGTCCTGTGCGTATCTGCTGTCTGATCATAAATCTAGACTTAAGAATATAGTTTTAACCGTGCCTATGATTCAACACTGTGTTGACTGCCACCATGAATGGTGTGATCTTCGGTGGTTGGTTATCTATGTAGTTGCCAACCTATAGGCTGGTCAAGCTGATCGCCATTTGGCTCGGTTGGAGCAGAAGTGGATTTTTCGTCTCAAGGCAGTTCAGCACTCAGGTTTGAATGACTCAGTTGAGTGGATGTCGGCGATTTAAAACTTTTTCAACCCTCATTCATTCATTCATTTATTTTTGATGCCATTGGCTACATAGTGTGATCACATACCATTTGATACATCTGATTGGTTATTTGCTTGCATGCTTTCCGGTTTCCTGTATATAGGTCTCCAAATACTGAGACTCTCTCATTGCCTTTGGGGGAATTATTTTTTCATCTATATTGTGTCCTGAAGCAGCCTTTAATAATTTTGGCGAAACTTGAGTCGACTGGACTGTGAACTGTGTGCTTCCCGAAGAGACAGTGTGCGGGCCTGGGAGCTTTGGCACTTCCTTTTCCAACTAAGTTGTTTCTAAATGCATTTAAAAAAGTATAATTTAGGTAGTGGCCTATGATTGAGATTGTGGGGTGTGTAAAGATGTGAGGTTTGCCATGTTATTCTTGCAAGTGCAGACCCACTCCCCCCTTTACTGAGGCCTGCTCGATAGTCTCAGGTAGTATGTGTTTTCTAATTGTCCCCCTGTTTTTCTTCCATTATCTTCAATATGGTAATAGTTTTGTATGTTACACTTGGGTTCTCGTTGTTTGGTTAATTCGTTTATGTGTGAGAACCTGCACGGGCTTTTGCCTTCGGGCATTTTAAGACAATTTAGGTTGGGACTGACTCAACTGTTCTAAAACACCAAATCTTTTCTTAATCAGCCACTATATAGTAGATTTACTTGAATGTATAGGGTCCTTGTCTTGCTATATGACCCACTTCAGCTCATGGAAGGATGGCTTGCTATTCTGCTCCAGACGTTTCTGCTACAAAGCAGAATTCATACTTCCATCAATGATGGCAAGCAGTTCAAAACATCTTCACATTATGATATGTCCATCACCACGCTTGACAGTTGGGATGAGGTTCTTACCTTGGAAGGCAGCATTTGGTTTTCACCAAAAGAAATGTTTGTTATTGTGACAAAAAAGTTAATTTTTTGACTCATCTATTCAGAGAACATTATTTTAGAAGTTCTTTGGATCATGCAGACGCTCTTTGACAAATCTGATATGGACAGCAATGTTCTTTGTAAGAAAAGAGTGGTTTCTTCCTAGATATTCTTCCATTTCATTCCTCCCTGATGGCTGATACATGAACCTTCACATCAGCTGCAAGAGAGGTCTGCATACTGGGTCTGCATACTGTAACTGTAGTTGTTAGTCAGGGCTTTTCTGTAATAAGGATGATCTTCTGGCTTGCTTCTGGGGTGATCTTGGCAGGATGACTGCGACTGGGTAGAGTCACTGTAGTCTTCAACTTTTTCCATCTGTGGATTCTCAGTTTCACCGAAGATGGAGCACCAAATGTTTAGAAATCCCCATCCATGCAGATGAGCATCAACTACTTTTTGCATAGGTCCTCTGAAATGTCTATCATGGCAAGACGTGTTCCTATTAACATTTATGCTGAAGACCAAACTCAAAACCTTTATTTATTTTAAAATATTTTTAGCCTGCCTTTATAAAAAGGAGAAGATGGGGAGCCAAGTGGCGGCCTGAGCCCTGAATGCTTGCCACCTGAGCAGTATTCTCCTACCTTTCCTACTCTTTCAACATGCCTAGTAAAAGGAAATGTCAGGTATGTTTTTATCCACCTTCTTTGATCCAACCTAGAATCAAAGGTATTATGTAGTGGTAATTCAAGGTGCAACAGAGGGATCTCCCATTACTGAGCAGTATAAAGGAGCATGAACCCAGTTGAGAGACAAGATGTCTCTCTTTCTGGATATCTTTTTTCCCAATGACTGGAGACTAGTAAAGGCACGGCAACTTATCCATCACAGATGGATGAGTTTATACCACAGGGAGTTTCCAGAGGCCCTGGCTGCCTTGACTACAGGTGAGGTAGAAAACTGTAGATCCCTTGCAGCCTTGTAAAGTGGTGAGGAGATGAATAGCGATCTGGCAGGGATCAAGCAAGAGAACAGACACTTTCTGTAGTTCAGTGGAGGCCTGCATTACATGAGATGTGTCAAATGGAAAACTTAAAAGTGAGAAGGCTCACTTAAGAGAATACGGGCAACATCTTTGAGTGTCTCGAGGGTTTATCTTACTTCTTTGCTCCAGAGTCAATGGTACTACTGTCAATATGTGAAAGAAGATTATGGAATTGTCTTACTAATCTCATATTTTTTTGAAGGTCTGAATAAACAGGTAGACAAAGGTGAGCTATTGATGTAGTGCATCTGGATTTTCAGAAAGCCTTTGACAAGGTCCCTCATTAGAGACTCTTGAGGAAATTAAAAAGTCATGGGATAGGAGGCAGTGTACTATTGTGGATCAGGAACTGGCTAAAAGAAAGCAGAGAGTAGGGCTAAATGGCCAATTTTCTCAATGAAGAAAGGTGAATAGTGGATTACCTCAGGGATCTGTGCTGGGTCTGCTGCTTTTTAACATATTCATAAATGACCTAGAAATGGGAATAACGAATGAAGTGATCAAATTTGCAGTTGACACAAAAGTATTGAAAGTTGTTAAAAAAACAAGAGGATTGTGAAAAATTGCAAGAGGACCTTGGTAAGTTGGCAGACTGGACGTCCAAATGGCAAATACATTTAATGTAGACAAGTGCAAAGTTATGCACCTAGGAAAGAACAACTCAAACTATTGTTCAACGATGCAAGGTTTTGCATTAGGAACCATCACCCAGGAAAAAGATTTAGGCATCATCGTGCATAATATGTGGAAAACCCTCTACCCAGTGTGCAGCGGTGAACAAGAAAGGAAATACAATGCTAGGAATCATAAGGAAAGGAATGGAGAATAAAACCAAAGATATTATAATGCTTCTGTATTGTTCCATGGTGCGACCGCACCTTGAATACTGTGTGCAGTTTTGGTCGCCATATCTTAAAAAGGATATAGCGGAATTAGAAAAACTACAGAGAAGATCCACCAAAATGGTAAAGGGGATGGAAGGACACCCCTTTGAGGAAATCCTTAAAAGGTTAGGGCTCTTCACCTGGAAAAGAAACGGCTGAGGGAAGATATGATAGAGACCTGTAAATTAATGAATGGAGTGGAGTGGGTAAACATAGATTGGTTGTTGAAGCCATCAAAAAGTAGAAAGACTAGGGGACACACAATGAAGCTACAATATAACCCATTTAAGACTAATAAGAGAAAATATCTTTTCATTCAACACATAATCAAACTCTGGAATTCGTTACCAAAGGATACAGTAAAAGCTGTTACTGTAGCCGGGTTTAAAAAATGGTGTGGACAAGTTCCTGGAGGAAAGATTCATAAACCATTATTAAAGGGGACCCAGGAAATCCACTGCTTACCCTGGGACAAGCATTGAGGAACCTGTGTACCTTTATAGGAACCTGCCAGGTACTTGTGACCTGGATTGGCCACTGTTGGAAACAGGATACTGGCCTTGATGAACCTTGGTCTGATCCAATATGGCAGTCCTTATGTTCTTATGTTATGTTTTTATGTTCTGTGATAGGATGTTTTTGTGAATACTCTTAAGATCTGATTTGCAGCCACACCGAGAGGAGGGTAGGGAGAGAAGGATGAGTTAATGGGGGAAAAAATGTTGTTATTGTACTGTTATAACCAGGCATGTGTAAGAAATCCCAGATGTCTGATTGCTGTTTTGTGTATGATGTTTTTAAAAAATAAAACAAATTTAATCCAAAACCAAAGTTCCAGACAGAGAGGTGACCAACAGAGTGGAGATGACCGAGTATGAAGTTTAGTTTAGTTTAGTTTAGTTTATTATAACACTTGATATACTGCATATGGTAAAAATACATCAATATGGTTTACAATAAAAATTCAAAACAATCAAATGAAGGCGATTAAGGAGATTAATTCTACTTTACTTAAAAATAAAGATCTGTTACATCATAAGACTGAACAAATGCAAAAATCTGGCTAAGCATCTCAATTTGCATTAAGAAATAACTAGTTGAATTCTTGACCTCACGGAAGAAGCTATTACTCCCCTAAATAAGATCTATATCTTACCTAGTCACAGGAGGGGAAGTAATGGAGTTTTTCCCCCGATAGTCTGGACTTAAGGGTGATACATTATTTTGTATTTTTCTCGCAAGACCAGAATATAGATATAAAGCGGTACTTTCGTAAGGTTCAGGCCTTGTTTATAGAGCAAAGGGTCTGGGTTTTCCGAGATATTTTTAAAATATCTCAAGAGTGTCAGAAGGCTTTATTATTTATACATCAGAAGACTCATCAGGGTCTTCTTCTATTCTCTGATTTCCTTGTAAATGTTTAGTGAAATATGAAGATAACCGTTGAGTTCTTTACCCCTGAGCACTCAAAGGCTTTTCTAGAAAATAAAAAGTCTCCGGGGTCTGGGCTTGTAGATGTGGGGGAAGGTTAGAGTATGAAGAGGCGAGAATCTCCAGATGAATTCATGTTAAGCCTTGCTATTATCCAAAATTTGTTTTTGTGATACTCTTTGTTTCCTAATTTTTTTGTCCCTTGTTTAAAGTCGCGGTATAAGAAAAATAGGCAATTCCTGGTTGTCTTCTTTTTAACTCTTTGTCCTAGCTACTTATTTCCTGGGCAATCATTACCCACATTACTATTACAAACATAATAAATTAAAAAAGAAGAGGATGCCCATATTCAGTTATGATTTACTTGTTACCCATTTAAGCATTTGATTTTTATTACCCAATTTAGGGGTATAGTTACTGTGTTGTACTAACATTAACGTGTTAATTTACTGTAACTTGCATTATTTTAGCACAGATTCCATGTTATTTAACAGGGCCTGGTTATTTCATTAATGTTAGTGTTCTTTAGTAACTAGCCCCCTCATTGTGCTAAAGAACTTAGGGATTAATTTACTATTTCACACACAGATTCTGAAATAGTCGTATGGCTCCTATTTATAAGAAAACACTGGTTTCAGTTTAATGAGGTATTATGGTAATAGCATCTAATTCTCTTTGTTATACTTGAGGTTCGGAAATGTTCTTCAACACTATATAGTTCTACCTCTATCATCATGAACCAAGCAGATGTGAGGTCCAGTGGATGGCTAGTATCAAATACTCATATACTCAAATATTCATAGAGAAATTATCACATCTGGATCACACAAATGAATTTACTGGGGTTTATCCAGTCTCATATTAAATGCATACCGAAATGTAATATGAAGATGACAGGAAGCTGTGTTCTCTTTCCCAGGTTGTCAAGGGGACCATCCCATATGATTAGAGACCAGTAGACAAAATGATATTTATTTTATTTAGCTGTATTTATATCCCGCTTTTCACCGGGTCAAAGCGGTCAATTGGGAGATACATTTAACACGAGGGGATATGACACACATACACTAATACTTACAGGGAACATGGGCAATGGAGGGTTAAGTGGCTTGCCCAAGACCACAAGGAGTACCTATAGGACTAGAAATCCCAGTCCCTCCAGCCTGAGATTGCTGTCCCCAGGTGGGACTTGAACCCCCGGCCCTCTGGCCTGAAGTACCTTGTCCTAACCACTAGGCCACTCCTCCCTTAATATTTCCTCCATTAATATTTCAAATATTAAGAGACAAACTGGCACAGAATAACCAGTAAGCACAGAAGAGTAGTTCTCAGGGAAGAAAGCAAGGAGCTATGAAACAGAGAAATTGCTTTAACAGTTAAGGGCTCTGAGAGTTGAGGTCTGAGGAAAAGTGAGGGCCAGCACCCCAAACCCTTCTCTCCCCCACCTTCTAGTCCAAAGGAAGGAGAGAAGGAAGTAAAATGGCTAGGAGAAGAGGGTATTGTCATGATGGAGAGACCAAAGGAGGAGGAATTTGACACATTCTGGTCTATTTTTGTTCTGTGTTCACAAATGAAGAACCAGGAGCAGGACCTCAGAAAACACCCACAAATAGGAACAGAAGCGAGGGACATCTTGAACAATTTTCAGAAGACTGTTCGTGAGTAACTAGCTCAACTTAAAGTAGACAAAGCGATGGGACCGGATGGGATACACCCTAGAATACTGAGGGAACTTGGGGATGTTTTAGCAACTCCACTGACTGACCCTTTCAATGCCTCGGAGTCGGGAATGGTGCCGAAGGACTGGAGAGAGGCTCATGTGGTGCCTTTACACAAAAGCGGAAGTAAGGATGTGGTTGAAAACCTCAGGCCGGTTAGTTTAACTTCGGTGGTGAGTAAATTATTGGAAACACTGCTGAAAGAGAAAATAGTGAGGTTTCTGGAGTCCAGCAGATTACAGGATCCGAGGCAGCATGGGTTCACCAGAGGCAGGTCTTGTCAGACAAATCTGATTGATTTCTTTGACTGGGTGACCAGGGAGTTGGACTGAGGGACAGCTCTAGATGTGGTGTATTTAGATTTCAGTAAAGCCTTTGACACTGTTCCTCACAGGTAACTTATAAACAAACTGAGCACCCTAGGGATGGACCCTAAAGTTACTGCTTGGGTTAGAAATTGGTTGGGTGGGAGGCGACAAAGAGTACAAGTAAATGGAGCTCACTCTGAGGAGAAGGATGTTACCAGTGGTGTGCCCCAGGGTTCTGTCCTTGGTCCGATTCTTTTTAACATCTTTGTTAGTGATATAGCGGAAGGGCTGTCAGGCAAGGTTTGCCTTTTTGCAGATGATACCAAAATCTTCAATAGAGTAGACACCCAGGAAGGTGTAGATAACATGAGGAGGGATCTAGCTAAGCTTGAAGAATGGTCTAGAATTTGGCAGCTGGGATTTAATGTTTAAAAATGTAAGGTCATGCATTTGGGCTGCAGCAATCCAAGGGGGCAATATAGTATAGGGGGTGAAGTACTTTTGTCCACTAAAGAAGAGCGGGACCTAGGCGTGGTTGTGTCTTAAAGTAGCTAAACAGGTAGAAAAGGCAACGGCAAAAGCTAGAAGGATGCTTGGGTGCATACGGAGAGGAATGGCTAGCAGAAAAAAGGAGGTGATAATGCCTCTCTATAAGTCTTTGGTGCGACCTCATTTGGAGTATAGTGTGCAATTCTGGAGACCGCACCTTCAAAAGGATGTGTACAGGATGGAGTCGGTGCAGAGGATGGCTACTAAAATGATTAGTGGTCTTCATTATAAAGCATATGAGGACAGACTGAAGGATCTTAATATGTACACCTCTTAGAGGTGATATGATTGAGATGTTTAAATACCTCCGTGGCATAAATGTTCAGGGAGAGAGCCTCTTTCAATTGAAAGCAAGTTCTGGTACGAAGGGACATGGGATGAGGGTGAAGGGAGATAGATTCAGGAGTGATATGTGGAAATATTTCTTTACGGAAAGAGTAGTGGATCCGTGGAATAGTCTCCCAGTGGAGGTGGTAGAGATGAGGACAGTAACTGAATTCAAAACAGCATGGGACAAACACAGAGGATCTCTAAAGGTAAAAAGGGGACTACTGTTGTTGATATGGAAGGACAGACTAGATAGGCCATGTGGTCTTTTTCTGTCATCCTATTTCTATGTTTCTATGATTGTACAGGAAACAGGCTTAGCTAGCTTCCTGTCTTGAAGGAGGAGTTATCCCTGTGCTCTTGGAACAGCTGGACATTTTTGTTTAGTTAAGTGGACTGTTGTGTATCTCAGGTCCCTTTTAAATAAACTATCTCCGGCATACAAGAATAAGAACCATCTGATAGATATGAAGTATGCCACAGAACAGCAAGCTTTGGTATCTTTTCTTTTTTTTTTTTTCAAGGTTCAAAAGGATTTTATTTCCCCTCCCGGGGTTTATGGATTTTCTTTTTTTTTAAATTCTTTATTTTCATTTTACAACAACAAAGGAAAGGAAGACATACAGCTAAAAGACAAATACATACATGGAATATGATACATACACCAAAGTAAACCCCTACCACCCCCCTCCCCCCTGCATCTTCTCTAGGAAACTGAATCATTCTCGAAGCGGGCGTGTATTGACATTATTGTGTTACAAAACCTAACAGCGATCTTAAACATGATGAGTATACATTAAACAGACATGTCGAAGCAATGAGCAGATTGTACATGATCTTGGAGCATCTGCCCTTTAGACAAGCGAGAATGAATTTGGGTATGGAAAATAGCTCTCCGAGATATCAGCTCATATTTACTATATAAGCAGACAAGGTTCCACTATTCATTGACAGTAAGTCGAGAGCTATCCTTCCAAGACCTCGTGATTAAACATATGGCTATACCCAGCATGAAATCAGGAGAAAGCAACCCTTCTTAGGAAGAGGGGGGACCTCCGCCACTGAGCGGAGTCCCACATTCTTCCAAGAAAGAGGCTCGTGAAGGTGTAAGATAAATGGAATACGACCCCAGACCCGCCCCCAGTGAACCTGTAGTTAAGGACATTCATAAAGAACATGAGCGAGGGTCCTACATCAGTATGGCAAGACCTACACTGATCCCTGGCAGTTATGTTCCATTTGGCTATTTTCCTGGAATATAAGAGCATCTATGTGCAAAAGGGAAGAGAGTTTGGATAACGGAGGCGGACCGGGAAACCCGTACTATTTTGCTCCAGAAAACGCTCTAATGCACAGGGGTTAAAGTGGTTGGCGGTTAACAATCCCAGGCTTGTTGGACTCTACAAGTGACAGTATCTGTACCCTGACAGAATAGTTATAAAAGTTAGAGGCTACCCCATGTGTACTACTAATAGAGTGAATTAGTTCTAATAGCCCGTCCTTAGTAGGGACAGAGGGCGGCATGATTGGAGCGCTTTTGAGGCAGCATGGAAGCTGCAGCAATTGAAAGTAATGTTTCGCTGGTAACGCAAATTCCCTGTATAAATCAGAAAAGGTTTTCCAACGAGCTGCAGAGAAGAGCTGTTGGGGTGTCCAGATCCCCCTGGAGTACCAGGGTCTGGAAGTAATCATACATGGCCGCTCGAATTTCTAACCGGAACTCTGGCTGAGTTAATAGGGCTCTGTCAAAGAACCAGGCCCCCGGATTCCCTTGGAGTGCAATAGTATGTTATTGAAAAGAAATAGCAGCATGATCTGAAAGATGCTGAGAGTGAATCTTTGCAGCGTCCACCTGAGGAACCAACAGTTTTGATATCAGAAAGAAATCGATGCAAAACTGGGATTTGTGAGGGGAAGTGAAGAAGGTAAAGTCAAGCTCATTGAGGTGTAGTAACCTCCATAGATCGACTAGAACAATATCTGTGTTCACAGAGATTAGCGCGATGTGACTCTTGGGGGGACCACTTGTCCTAGGCGGCTATTTGTCAATCAGGGGATCAAGAACTAAATCGAAATCCCCCCCAATATCAATGAAGTATTAGCAGAGGCCTGCGCAACCTGAGCAATAGTAACAAAGGGCAGGGTCATCTACATTAGGAGCATAGCGGCATATACATGTAACTTTAAAGTGACCTATCTTGAGGTGAACTCGGGACCATCTACCCGCTGTATCTGAGCAAGTCGCTATAATAGTAGCATGCAGAGAGTTCCCATCCAATATGGCAACCCCACATTCCCTAGAAACGGCTGGGGAATAGGCGGCCACCATGTAAGGTTTAATATTGAGTTTGAGAGTTTCCTTCAAATTGAAATGTGTTTCTTGGAGGAAAATCAGGTCCGCAGCGTCATGACTGAAATAACTTAGAATTTTCCTCCATTTTATCGGATTATTGATGCATTGTACGTTCAATGAGAAAAGCTTACATGGTGCCATCAATCGATAACAGACATTTTAAGTAAGAGCGCTTGAAAACTTACAACATAATCAGAATCTGTACAATAATGACATAAGCACCAAGTATGCTGGCCAATACACCCATATTGAAAAATATGTACCAAAGTAACCTAGAGAAGAAGCAAAACCCCCAATGAATATGGCGACCAGATGTCTGCGGGAGGAGGCCCTAGAGAGGAAGATAGAGACATAGTAAAAGAAAAGAAACACCAGAGTCCATAAGTAACACTGTCTCTGATACTCGTCGAGGCTACTATGGGTAGATGGAGTCGGGTCCCAGGTATCTTCAAAATAAGGCAACAAACCGCCCTCGACAGACTCTTCGCTGAACCGCGGTACATCCAATATGGCAGGCACAGCGGATATGAGAGTACTGGTGGGAATATTCTGGAAGTCAGCGCATCAAGTCGGCTTCTTTAGAGTCCAAAAACTCCGCTAGTAGATCAGGGTCCTCAAATGTTCTTGTCTGATTGTGAAGCGTAACTCGGAGCTTGGCCGGGTACATCAGGCCATAGCGTGCTTGTAGTTGTTGAAGCCTCGGCCGAAATTCCAGAAAGCGCTTTCGGCGGTCGACCGTGGGTTTAGCCAAGTCAGGATAGAAGGAGACCTTGTGGCTCTCAAACTCCATATGGCCCTTTGCCCGGGAGGCACGGAGAATTTGTTCCACATGTTGATATCTCAAAAGTCGAAAGATGATAGGCCGCGGGGTCTTCCTGTTGAGCGTTATGTTTGTGGGTACACGATGAGCGCGATCGATCTCCAATTCTTTGGTAAAGGTGATTTGGAGCATGGAAGGGAGGATTTTACCTAAAAACTCCTTCATGTCTCCCAATTCCGCTCCCTCCGGTATGCCCACGAGTCGTAGATTGTTGCGGCGCGCTCTATTATTGCCATCTTCCACTTCTTTCTGCAAGGCCCGCACCTGGCGTTCAACTTTGTTGAGTTTGGACAGCCGGACCGCATGGGAGTCTAATATACTCTCCATTTTGTCCTGACGCGAAGAGAGCCCCTCCAGCCTGCCTTGCAGTACACCAAGATCTTCCCTCAGCGCTCGAAGTGCTTCACCGTTTGACTGCACGAGGTCCTTAACCCCTCTAATTTCTGCGAGGATTTCCTGCTGCATTTCGGGGCCCTCGCGCAAAGCCAGCCCCTTCTGCGGGGACGGGGGTTCAGTTTTGGAGCGTTTACCGTGAGACGCCGCTGGAGCTCCAAATTCCAGGCGCGTGGGTTTGGTCCCCGCCATCTCACCAATGTGCCCCGGCAAGATCAGAGCAGAAATTCAAGTATGTCCGGTGTTAATTCAGGATTCTGAGTAGGCCTCTCGGGAGCCTCAGCGTTATGCGACCATCCCGCTGGACATCGGGCTCCGCCCCTCAGCTTTGGTATCTTTTCAATGGCCCAGAACATTTCATGCTTTAAATGCAGGACTACCAGCGGAGCATGAAGGTTTCTGCCACCTTAGGTAGGACCGCCATGCTGGTCCCAGAGGACTGTGGCACCACCCGGCCTGCCAAACCACTCCCCGACATCCATCTTCTTGCCAGGGAGAGGGAGTGGTATGGCCATCCCTCCGCTGCGTTGAGCCTTAAAGTGCCCAGGCTGGTGCGCTCACGGACTACCGCTCCTGCCTTCCTCCAATGCAACTTCCTATTGGAGGCAACAGGAGTGGCAGGCCGAAAGCGTACCTGTGCAGGCACGTTAAAGCATGACGCAGTGGAGGGCCTGCCATGCTGCCCTTCCAAGGCAAGAAGATGGATGCCGGAGAGGGTGGCATAGCAGGATGGGCTACGACGCAATCCTTGTAAAGCCCACCGCGGTGCTGAATTGCCACTTCACTGGGTGGGGGTGGGGGCAATACTGCCCACTGGGACCTGCCTTCCTAGGTGATCGTCTAGTTTGTCTGGTGAACAGGCCGGCTCTGAGGACTACATGTACTAAGCATATGAGCCCGATATACAAAGGCATTGACATGGTTTACAGACCTGTAAACTGTGTAAATGCCACTTAGAGGGATATTCAGTGGCACTAACACAGTTGTGCTGCTGATTATCCCCAATTATCTCCGCTACATGCCTTGATGCTAACTGCTTAGTATCGGGGCATACCGTGGTAGTTCCGGGGGCATCACCAGATGCTAGCTGGGCAGCGGCGATATTGCACCACTGCCCAGTTAGCACCCGTGGGTAAAAGATAGGCACAGCGATATTGTACCACTGTCTGGTAGCTTCTGCGGGTATGTGGGCTATGCGGCGACCCTGGCTATTCAATACTGGAGCAGCATATGACCCCCGCATTGAACATCCGATGGCTATGCACTTTAGCAGTGAATAGGTGTCCCAGAAGAATATCGGGCCCATGGTTTTTAACGATTTTGCATTGATTCATCTACCAATCATTAAATATACCAGACTTTGCAAGAAGGTACGTTCTTGGAGGCTCATTAACATTGCCATGCAGAAGATCTAGGTTTGACTTCCAACTTTCACTCACTAGGCCATTTGGGGCCAGAGATGCTATGTAGTTGGCCTTCACAGTCCTTGGAGGGAAAGGAGTCCTAGTCGTTGCTCAATAGTGACATTTACTATCTGAAACCACAGTACACATAGGACCCGGAAGGAATCAGTCTGTGACTTATGGTCATGGACAAACCCTGCAATAGCTGGGCAGCAGAAGATTTTAGAAATAAGGGAAAATAGTCTTTGCAGTTGCAAATGAAGACTCATGGCACCGATGCCAAAGAAAGGCTTGGAAGCCCAAAGGGGCAGAACTACCAAGTGATAAATACAATTTACAAGGGAGACAAAAACTTTCCAAGTGCTGTTGATATGAGATGGCAATGACCACCTAGCAGAATTCCAGCCATTTTTCTATTGTTTACATCCTGCTAGTTTTCCCCAGTGGGGAGGAGAAAAGGAGTGTAAATACAAACTGCCTGCCTCTCCTTCACTTTCCAGATCAGATCAGGGTGACAGAGTGGGACTTGATGACACTTCTTCCTCCTGAGCATTTTGTTTACATAGAAACATGATGACAGAAAAAGACCACATGGCCTAACTAGTCTGCCCTTCCATATCAACCACTACAACAGAACAGAAACGTGCATTCCTCAGAAAGAGGAGGGACTGGACACATGTATTAAAGTGCAGAAAGCTCTGTAGGCAGGGCACTGTGTGCTTGATCCCAAAATGATGCGATCTTTGGAATATTTTTAAGTGAACCAGATTAGTCATTGCCTATGATAGAATATTGGACCTTGCAACGCTTTTCGTATGTTCTTATTACTACTGGGTTGTCCTCCCCTCAGTGGTTGTGAACACTGACCTACAGCATCCACAGCTCTCGTAGGTTAGCCCAAGAAGCAGAAACATGGCTCAGGAATGGCAGGACTTACCAATAGGACAGTCCCATTGAGTATGAGGCTGTGTGGGGGAGGTTGTATCTACAGTATACAAGGCTAAATCAGCAAAGGATGGTCTATTTCTCTCTCAAGTTTTTGCTTTTTAAGTTAGTGGCTACAGCAAAGAAGAAAGAAGGGAAAAACCATCAAGAAAAAAATAGGGCACTTAAGACAAAAATACATCGAAAAGAGGGAACCAGAGAGAAACAGAGAAGGACACATCTGCTTTATGTCAGTGCTGTAGAACTTGTGGCCTTAAATTCTTCAAGATGATAATTGTTCCTGGGGCTCATGGAATTTGTTACCAGAGAAAAATGTTAATGCTAGTAGTACAGTAAATTTGTTGTGAAAAATGTCTGAAGATCCTAGAGGACTTATTACCTCAGGAGATGTAAGGTTTGCCACCTCGTAATTCTGGGATTGATTAGATTCTGCCACCTATTTACGAATGATTAGAACTGCTGGAGGCAGTATAGTGGGCTCGATGATCTACCATTCTGAGCCAACATGGCCCTAATTAATTAACTTATTTATAAAAACACTTATATTCTGCCTTCCTGAGCAAATTATAGAAAGCGGTTAACAAAATTATAAAACATAAAAACATCATAAAAACTAGCACAAAAAATAGCAAGAGCCTATGCCTGTCCCAGAACCCACCCAGCAACCCCACTACATTCACAGTGATTGAAACACAACCCAAAGGCCAATAGGCTTACAAATAGGAAGGTTTTAAAATTTGTTATGACATGCCAACAAATCTTCCTCCATCCAAATGCGGTTGGGAAGAGAGCTCCATAATTTAGAGACCACAGCTGGAAAGCCCAATCTTATAAGACCAATTTCCTCATCTGCCAAAAGAGTGGCACAGGTAACAATCATCCCTCTGCTTATCTCAGACACCTTCTTGGCATGTACCACCCCAACCTCTCCCATCGAAAAATAGGGTGCAGCATCTTAAAAGCCAGTATCATCAATTTAAAATTTTCCTCTTTCTCATGAGGAGCCAGCACAACTCAGCAAGTACAGAACATGAGTTCTCTCTTTAGGGAATACCAAAGACAATTCTGGAGGACATATTTTGCAGAATTTGAAGACATCTCATAGTTTTGGCTGGCAACCCACATAAAGACTACAAGTCTACGGTACTACCCACCAAAGCCCACATAGCCACATGCAAGACTTCCAGTTCCAAAAAAAGCTTAGGTTGTCTCAGAAGATGCAGTTTATAGAAGGCTGATTGAGCTACTTTTATTATCTGGGACACAAGGGTATCCCCTTCCATCCAAACATACCCCCAAATTTCTGAGAGCAGTCTTAGACAGAATGGCCACTCCATTGATCACTGGTTGTACTGACAGAAAGGACCAATCCACCACCTCAAAACAAACCATTTTTGATTTAGAAGGATTCAGCCTCAATCCACTTTTCTGCAACCACTAAGGAACACCTTCCAAACACTCACTTAACCAAGTAACCATGTTATCAAATATACTATGCATAAGCACAATAATTTGCAAATCATCAGCATTCCAATGACAAATTAATTGGCTAAGAGGATGCAAAAAAAAAAGCATTAAATCATTAAGGGGAAAGAAAAGAACGCTGTGGAACTCACTGTCTCAAAGATTTTACAGAGGACCAGGCATCATCCACGTTCCCTCAGAAGGTTCTATCCTGCAAAAAAGACTCTATTCACTTCAACACTGTACCCACCAAACCTATCCATTCACACCTCACTAAAAACAAATTGGGATCCACTAATCGAATGCCACACTTAGGTCCAAGGTAATCAACAACACAGGCAGAGACTTATCCATACTGTATATTAAAAGGTTGTCTCCATCACTGCATTTAACAGTGCCATCATCTCACTCGTTTCTCTAAATCTTGCTTGCCTTTCATCAAATACATTACTCGGTTCCAAGAAAGAGCTCACCTGACAGGTGACCTCCTTCTGAATTAGCTTAGCAAGGAAAGATAGGTTGGAGATAGGCCTATAACTTTCCTTAGTCACCAGCCTATCAATATTTGTTTTCAAAACAGGACAACTTCACACTCCTTCAATGTCCTTATCATTACTCTAGATGGCAAAACAGTAAAAATAAAAACCAAAATTCATATTCTCTATGTCCAAAATATTGGTATCTATACAGCTTCTATAATAAGTATCCAAAAGCATTCCTAATAGTGCAAAGGAACACAAAGAAGAACATTACACAATTTCAATGTTACATGTATATAAACCAGTGCTTCTCAACCCTCTCATGGAAGCACTCCTAGCCAGTCTGGTTTTCAGGACTGCCATAATAAATATGCATGAAAAAATCTGCATACAGCGGAGGAATATCTATCTCATGCATATTCATTGTGACCATCCTGAAGACTCGACTAGCTATGAGAAGCACCGATATAAACTAAAAAAGCTACACAAAACAACGGCAAAACTTGAAACAATTTGTTGTTAAAACAGAATCATGTAGCTTGGTCCTACTGTTTGTTCCATAGAGCTCTGCACTGCGGCACGTGGAATACAGGCTTAGGTCCCCCATCCTTCAGGGAAGCCTGGGCCTCAGCATGCCACAAATGCTGTATGCTAGGGCCTGAGACAGGAGGGAAGATGGCTGTTGGTACTGTGGTGGCCTCTGCTTACCAATGAGAGATACTGAACATGCACCTCAAGGATTGTGGCTCGCCATCCCTTAGGCCGATGGAAATTACTTAGTGCTGCTTAGACACCCTGTCTGGAGAATGAGGATCAAAAGAAAAGGGCACAAAGGAAAAAGAAGCCATTTACAAAATCCCAAGAGTATTCTGTTAATGTTTTGTTTAACAGGAAATGTTCATTCTGTGGTATAATGGAGTTCATTATAGCGTTATTTGGTAGGGGGGGGGGGGGGGTTCCGGTAAACATTCCTTCTAAGCCACTGACCTGTTGTTGAAGTTCAAGCATCTATTTTCAAAAGGGAGTAAAGCAAAATGCATGAGCAAGTGCCCTGATTTTTTACTTAATACTGGCTATTTGTAAGCATATGTATTGTTTAAAATCTATTTGTTCTATTACCTGCATGCACAGGAATTTGAAAACAGCCCCTTAAAAATAGTGAACAGATTGGCTAATTGCTTGAAGTATCCATTTTCATATTTTGAAAAGACAAAGCCTTCAGTGCTTTTCATGAAGGATCATATCAAAAATAAGAGATTAAGCACTACACTGACCATGATTGTGCCATCTTGTAGCTTGACAGTGATGCTAAAAGTGGGGAATAACAATTTGATTTCCTTTCTGATAGACACAGTGACATAAGTCTACATCAGTGGGGAAAACCAGCTGGGTCGCTCTGCTTGGGTGCTTCCAACTGGTTCAACAATAACTGAGATAGATCTTAGATATTTCAATCAAATGTCCTTCAGATCTCCTATATAGTTAGCTTTATTTGGTTTATTATTTTGTCTCATGTCACTCTGGGATATGTATCCTGCTTTTTGTACTCAGAAATATGAAATCTAGGCAAGCCGTTGGAAAGGCATTCAAAAGCTCAAACAATAACAGAAGACAAGCACTGTCATAACCTGAGACTAATTAACAGCTCTGGCCTTAGAAGAGTCTGCCTTTTTGACCTTCATCAGCTAAAGAAAAGGAAGCACCCCTAGGAGGAATAGGAATGAAGGTCTTCGAATAAGGAGTGGCCTAGTGGTTGGGACAAGGTACTACAGGCCAGAAGGTCGGTGGTTCAAATCCCACTAGAAGACAGCAACCTTGGGCCGGAAGGACTGGGGTTTCTAGTCCCGCAGGTGCTCCTTGTGGTCTTGGGCAAGCCACTTAACCCTCCATTGCCCATGTTCCCTGTAAGTATTAGTGTATGTGTCTCATATCCCCTCATGTTAAATGTATCCCCCAACCGCTTTGACCTGGTGAAAAGTGGGATATAAATGCAGATAAATAAATAATGGGGGAACATGCTACCCTGCCAAAAATAAGACGAGACAAAAGAACAGCAATAAGGTGCCAGGAGAGGCATTATTACTTTATAGGGCCAATGAATGTTTCGAAATGCAAGATTTTGGGAATATCCGGGTCCTTTCATTACACATCTGGAGTCCTTAAATGACATCTCCCATACCCTGGAGTTAAAGCTCTAGCACAGGGTTTCCAAATGCAGGTTTAATACAGAGGTTTAGCGCAGCCATACTGTACGCAAACAACATGCAAATTAGCTGTGCCCAAAAGGTTTGCACTAAAACAGAACAGCAAGCCAGGCACATGTGCACAGGGGTCTGCATTAGCAGCACCTATAACCTGCGCACAAAAAAGCACTTCTGCACATCTGCTGGTATACTATGTGGTACATAAGAGCTATATCATTCTATTCAGAAGTTCAGCTCAGAATACTATCGGGGGTCTTCAAACACCAACATTATTTTGCACAGAACCTAAGAATATAAGAGATGCCATAATGGGTCAGACCAAAATCCATTAGAAACATAGAAATATGACGACAGAAAAAGACCACATGGCCTATCTCCCAGTATCTTGTTTCCAACAGTGGCCAATCCAGGTCACAAGTACCTAGAAGTTTTCCAAGAAGACACACAGGTTCCTTAATGCTTGTAGGGCGGCAAGCAGTGAATTACCCAGATCCTCTTTAATAACGGTTTATGGACCTTTCCTCTTTTTTTAAACCCAGCTACACTAACATCTTTTGCTACATCCTCCAGGAACCAATTCCAGAGTTTGATTACGCGTTGAGTGAAAATATATTTTCTCTTATTAGTCTTAAGTTGTAGCTTCACTGCGTGTTCCCTAGTCTTTCTACTTTTTGATGGCATAATCAATCTATATTTACCCGTTCCACTCCATGCATTAATTTATAGACCTCTATCATATCTCCCCTCAGCCGTCTCTCTTCCAGGTTGAAGAGCCCTAACCTTTTAAGTCTCTCCTCATAGGGGTATCCTTCCATCCCCTTTACCATTTTGATGACTCTTCTCTGTACCTTTTCTAATTCCACTATATCCTTTTTAAGATATGGTGACCAGAACTGCACACAATATTCAAGGTGTGGTCACCATGGAATGATACAGAGGCATTATAATATCCTTTATTTTATTCTCCATTCCTTTCCTTATGATTTCTAGCATTCTATTTGCCTTATTGGTCACTGTTGCACACTGGGTGAAGGGTTTCAATGTGTTATCCACAATGACGCCTAAATCTTTTTTCTTGGGTGGTGGTTCCTAATGTGGAACCTTACTTCGCGTAACCATGGTTTGGGTTGTTCTTTCCTAGATATATAACTTTGCTCTTCTCCACATTAAATTTTTTCCAGTTTTTCCAGTTTATCAAGGTCCTCTTGCAATTTTTCATTAATAACTTTGAATAATTTTGTGTCATCTGCAAATTTGATTACCTCATTCATTATTCCCATTTCCAGGTCATTTACAAATATGTTAAAAAGCAGCAGACTCTGCACAAATCCTTGGGGTACAGCACTATTAAACTTTTTCCATTGGGAAAATTGGCTATTTAGCCCTACCCTCTGCTTTCCATCTTTTAACCAGTTCCTGATCCACAATAGTACACTGCCTCCTAGCCCATGATTTTTTTTATTCTAACAAGAGTCTCTCATTAGGGACCTCATCAAAGGCTTTCTGAAAATCCAGATACATTATATCAACCAGTTCACCTTTGCCTACCTGTTTATTCACACCTTCAAAAAAAATATAACAGATTAGTAAGACAAGACCTTCCTTGGCTAAAGTCATGTTGGCTTTCTCCCATTAAACCATGACTATCTACATCTATAATGGTTTCTATCATTTTTCCTGGTACTATCAGGCTCACCAGTCTGTAGTTTCCCGGATTACTCCTGAACTTGTTTTAAAAATTGGTGTTACAATGGCCATTCTTCAATCTTCAGGTATTACAGATGATTTTAATGATAGTTCACAGATTACTAATAGTAGGTCTGAAATCTCATATTTCAGTTCTTTCAGCATCCTTGGATGTATACCATCCTGTCCAGGTGATTTGCAACTCTTTAGTTTATCAAATAGTTGTAATACATCTTCCTGGTTTATTGATATTTCTTTCAGTTTTTCCGATGCACCAACTTTAAATACCATTTCAGGCAAGGGTAACTTCCCTACATCTTCTTCAGTAAGGAACAAAGCAAAGAATTCATTCAGTCTCTCCGCTATAGCCTTGTCCCCTCTTAGTGCCCCTTTTACCCCTCTATCATCTAATGGTTCAACTGACTCTCTCACAGATTTTTTGCTACGAATGTACTTGAAAAGTTTTTCTTATGCATTTATTTATTTAACACATTTTAATATACCGTTTTTCTACAAGTCAAAACAGTTTACATAGAACTGAGTTGAAACAGTGAATGACTGAAAAAATAATTGACAATGAATGAGAATATTATAACTGTGTATTTGCTTCCTTAGCAAGCTTTTTTTCAAATTCTCTCTTTGCCTGTCTTGCCTTGCATCTATCTTGCCAGTGCTTATGTTGTTTCTAGCTTTCATCAATTTGCTCCTTTTTCCATTTCCTGAAAGATGCTTTTTTGGCTACAACAGCCTCTCTGACTTCACCTTTAAACCTTGCTGGCAGTTTTTTGTACTTCCTTCCACTTTTCTTAAAGCATGGAATACAGCTTGTCTGGGCTTCCAAGATAGTATTTTTAAACAATGCACATGCTTGATACAAATTTTTAACCTTTGCAGCTACTCCTTTTAGTTTTTTCTTTTAACTATCGTCCTCATTTTATCATAGTCTCCCTTTTGAAAGTTAAAAAGTAGTAGTACTGTGGATGTCCAACAAATGAGCACAGATCCACGTGCAACAAAACTAACCCAGTACAAATCGTGGATAGCGAAGGAAGAATATACTTTATTAATCAACTCCAGCCATTGGCTGGAGTAGATTAATAAAGTATATTCTTCCTTCGCTATCCACGATTTGCAGTACTGTGGATGTCCTTGCTGTCCTTCCTCCATTTATTAAATCAAACATGGTCATGCTATGATCACTATTGTCAAGTGGCCCCAACACCCTTATCTCTTGCAACAGATCTTGTGTTCCACTAAGGACTAGGTACAACATGGCTTCCCCTCTTGTCAGCTGCTCCAAGAAGCAGTCATTTATTTCATCTAGAAACTTTATCTCCCTAGCATGTCCTGCCGTGACACTGACCCAGTCGATACTGAGGTAATTGAAATCACCCATTATTATTACTGTGCTGTAAATAGTTATCTTCTCTGATTTCTTTGAACATTTCATCATCCATCTGTTCATTATGGCCAGGTGGTCAGTAGTACACCCCCACTGCCATCACCTTCCCCTTTTTACATGGAATCTTGATTGATAAGAGATTCTATAGTATATTTGTTTCCTACAAAATTTTAATCCTGTGTGACTCAATGCCCTCTTTAATATAGAGTGCAACCCCTCCACCAATTTGATCAGCTCTATCATTGCGATATAATTTGTACCCAGGTATCACAGTGTCCCACTGGTTGTCCTCCTTCCACCATGTCTCTGAGATACCAATTATATCCAACCTCTCATTTAGTGCTATATATTCTAACTCTCCCATCTTATTTTTTAGACTTCTAGTATCTGCATATGCACATTTTAAAGGTTGTATTTTATTCATATCAATCTGGTTATTGTTAAACAGGGGAAATTTGGAATCTTTAAGCTCTGTCTGCTCTGTACTTAAGGGCATTTGGATTACTTTTGTCTTTATTAGAACCTCTCTGTTAATGCGCCCTAACTTCTATCTTTTGCTAGTATTCTTCAAGGATACATCTTTCCAAATCATGAGCTCTTGGATGACTGTCAGCTTTCCCCTATTATCTAGATTAAAAGCCGCTCTACCTCCTTTTTAAAGGTTAATGCCTGCAGCCTATTTCCATCCTGGTTAAGGTGGAGCCCAACCCTTCGGAAAAGCATCAATTTGAATAGGACCAGAAAAAGAGCCTGATGTAGTGACTCAGGTAGTCAGTTCCAGGCATATAGTGCAGCAGGATGAAAAAAATGGCATCTGGAGTTGACAGTAAAAGAGAAGGGCACAGATAAAAGTGATTTGCCTGATGAGCAAAGTTCCTGAGGATGGGTGTAGAGAGACAAGAAAGGAGAGCTAGTGAGGAGCTGCAGAAGTTTGAAATGGATCCGGAAAGGGATAGGGAGCCAGTGAAGTGACTTGAGTAGAAGGGTTACAGAAGCACAGAAAGACTGGCGCAAGATAAGCCATGTAGCTTAGTTTTGACTGGTTTGAAGGGGAGAGAGATGATTCTGGGGAAAACCAGAGAAGAGGAGGTTGCAATAGCTTAAAAGGGAAGTGACAGAGCTCTACATGGTAATTATCGTAACTGGTAGTGCTTCCAATCCTGACAAAAAACGGTCACACAAGCAACATCTGTGGATTATTCTTTGATGGGCACAATAAAAATCACCTAGGCTGATTTACCACTTCTATAATCCCCTCTTGCCTCCTTTGATCTTTGAAAAATGGACTTTCCATCCTGGATATAAAAGACTATATTTATGTAAATATTCAGGCGCCTATGTTCTCTTTAAAAGGCTTACTTGTGATCTTGTAAAATGTATATATGTATATATCTACCCCCTCATGCTCATCTACAAATCTACTATCCTACCCCATTGATCAACTGTGTAACCTGTACCATATTTTGTTGATGTGTGATCCTTCCTGCAATCAGATTTGTATACTTAAATTGTACTGTACATCCACCCTTGATTCACAATTAGACCGCTGCTGATCGCTGGAAGTAGCAGTATACAAATTTACGCCAAATAAATAAATAACCAAACATTCCTAAAACATATTTTTTTGTTTATCAGATGTGGCGAGTAAGCTGCCGAGCGTCTCAAACAATAGGTCTGTGTTATTTAAACTTGCAGTAGGATCAGTGCATGGTACCAGTCATCATTTCCATCATTAGTGAGTTGACAGAAAAGCTGTCTAGCTTCTGTATGGGAATGATAAATGCTCTGAGTATATTATCTTTAGTTCTGAGCTGCTGAGGGATGCTTTACAGACGTCCGAATTACAATTAGGTCTACGATGAAACAACCTATTTAAAGTGACAATGGGCACACCTTAGGTACTTTCTAAAAAAAAAGAGATTTTAAAATATGAAACAACAATGCCTTAAGATACTTCAAAAGTCTCATTGCATGGATAAATATTAATAGTGGCTATCTGCAATAGGACTCAAATGACAAAAGATGAAATAAAACCCAGTTATTAATATCACTGGGGGGTTACTGGATACATCTTCTTAAAATCATGTTTCTGAACGAGCTCTAAATTTGATGCACAGGGTAAGATTCTTTGCACTCAGGGCTGACCCAACCATTTGGCAAACTAGGCAGCTGCTTGGGGCAGCAGTTTATGGAGGGGGGCAGCAAAGGGCAAGGCATACAAAGTTAAACAATAGATTCTGACAGCCAAGGGGGCATAAGGCTTAAGGTTTGCCTAGGGTGCCAACACCTTGAACCAATTCAGGGGCCGGCACTGTTCGCACCTTTTCATTGAACACATGTAAGAGCTATCTAAAGACGTTCCATGGGAACTTCAGAGACTACAGAGAAATGTACCTGATCTGAAAAGCTTATGGAAAATTCTTGCATTGGCCCAACAATAATCTAATCAAACATTAGTGGGTAAGCTGCTGAGACTCTCAAATGACTGATCTTTGTTATTTAAGCTTGTCGTAGAATCGGTGCATAGTACAGTCTACAAGGACACCGGTTTTCTTTAGAACAAATTTGTATGATTAGAATTAGGACTCTTTGCTGATATTATAGATTACAATAATTATGAGCAGTACATATCAAATTATTTTTATTTTGCGGCAATCATGATGTAAGAAAGCAGGACTCTATAAAGATAATTTCCAAGATGAGCTATTTTTTATGGATTGCATTTCACAATTAGGAATTAAATGACATGATGTTGGGGAACAAGTAACTGCCCCTAATCCAACTGTAGTCTTGGTTATTGTTACCCTCATTTTATCAGGTATCTGAAATCTAGTCACTGAACCTGATTCACGCGAGGCTTTCCTCCTTTTATCTGTCTATAGAGAACGAAACTTAGTGACTCAGGCCAATAGATTTATTTATTTACATTCTCTTATATACTGTGCTATTCTGCATCAGTGTGGTTTACATTGAACAAATTGAAATTACACTGAACAGGGCATTATAACTTGGAGATAACTATTTACAGGGAACATGGGCTATGGAGGGTTAAGTGGCTTGCCCAAGACCACAAGGAGCACCTGTGGGACTAGAAACCCCAGTCCTTCCGGCCGAAGGTTGCTGCCCTCTAGTGGGATTTGAACCCCTGACCTTCTGGCCTGAAGTACCTTGCCCCAACCACTAGGCCACTCCTCCACTCTCCATGAGGCCACTCCTTCACTAGATTAAAATTCATAAAGATGCTCATCATAGAAATTACCCAAATGGATCTCCGCCTTTCCTTCATGTTTTCTACCACACTCTCCCATGTCTTTTCTTTTTCTCACACCTTCTTCATCTCTTCTTTCTTCACTCCTCCCCGTGTGTTTTTTCACTCAGAGCTGCCTATCTTTTTTCCCATCGCGCTCCCTTCTCACCTTCCTCCTTGCTGTTCTCCCTTATTTTTCTCTATCCATTACTTCCTCTGTAGATCCTTCCTAAAACTTGTTTATAGTTATTTATGTTTCTCCTGTTATCCGCTCATCCTCACTTCTCTTCCACACATACCAACCTCTACCCCACCTCACCTCTACCCAACCTCTTTACCACATCTTCCAATCCTTATCTCCTCCCCTCTTCGGCTATCACTCTTCCCTCATGTTTTTGCCTTCTCTCTAAAATGAGTACAGTACAAATACCCTGGCATTTCTTGCCTTTCCCATGCTGAAATAGGAAACATGGGCTGTGGGAAAGAAGGGGCCTTGCTACCTGGGTTCCAGATGTCAAGAGTCTTTTCAGGCTCCTAAGAGCAGGGATAAGTTTGGGCCTCATCATGTTGGCCCTAGCTAAAGAGCACAGGAGCAATTTTAAGATTCTCGCTCCTCTCTCCATTGCTCTAGTTGAACTATTCTGCCCCACCCTTGAACCCAGAAATGGGATATTGGCCTTGTCAGGTTATGACTTGCATTACTTACAGTTCTGTTACATCTTTGGGGATTCCTTTGGGCAAGGCCTTAAGCCCTTTATTACTGCAGCGGACCACGGTGTCTAGGCAAGTACATTCAGCGGGGCAGCGAGAGAGTGGAGAGCAGCTGTTGTCATCGTTTCCTGGGTTATAAAGGGAAAGAAAAGATAGATCCTACATAGTGACTGATAATGCCTTCTATCTGGCTACAGCAGCATACCTCATTAGCTTCTCAAATACTTCCTTACTTCTAGATTCTCCCAGTTGGCCTTTTTTGTACACAAATCCAATTACTCTTTCATCTAATGTTATAACTATAAAAAGGTGCCATATAAACAACTACACAGAGCAAGAGAGATTCATTGGTTTTCTAGTGTACAGAATGAGCCAGTGGGTACACTTGCTTTAGGTGAAAGCTTTAGCACTTCACACTGGGATCTCAGCTTAGGCAGACTTCTATTTAAGCAGATCCATGAAAGCATAAATGATTGACACATGGACTCCGCATGCCTATAGGACTTATGACACAGAACCAAAATGGATGGCAAATCACTACTGAATTGAGCCTTGAATGGAAATAAGACAATGGTATTCTCTGCCCTATTGACCTTTTTCTTTTTTTAGTGCAATCCACAAGCTTTTCACCAGGTCTTAAAGGAAAGTGCAGGTGGAGAACCTTGCCTTTCTGTTTTCCTCTGGGTACTTTCCCCCTGCAAAATATGTGCTGTTTTGCAAATGTCAGGCCACGCATGTTATCTGCCCTGGTATAAACCTGCCCCAAATCTGCCTTCACTTCCCTATGGGGAAAAGTGCATGTGTTCCTGACCCCCACGTATAATTTTAGCCCTTGGAAAGAATGGACAGACTGCCAATTTACCCGGTACAGAGTCATTTTTTACATAAATCTCTTAACTATTATCTTGTCCATAAGGGACTTGCTTCCGATATGTTCTTGTTCCCTGTTCTTTGTCTGTATATTTTGTTATGGTCTTGGTCTTTGTTTGTTCTCACTGTGTGACCATTTGCATTTATGATGTCTCCTGGTTCCTCTACATTTAATTCCCATTGAACAAAAAAGGTGCAAATGACATATCTTTGAAATTTATGTATTCAGCAGAAAAGTAGCTGTGCATGTGTTAAACAGAAGGTAACATATGCAAAGAGGTTGAATCAGCACAATTTTGAAACCTGTGAGCACCAGCACCACATGGGAAAGGCTTTACCCTCAACTTGAGATAGTTCAATTCCCTAGTGTATGTAGAAATCTTCACACATGTTACTGCACAAAAGATTAACCTTGTGCTAATCAATCCTTTGCATGAATTCAGAGGTCAATCTAACTTGCGTTTTTGCCAGGCTTGATAAAGTATCAATTGTAAGAAGCTAAGAAGAAACCGAAATGTGACACTGATTAAGCCTATGTGATCTTATTGGTGCCTGTGGGGTTAGGGCAGAGTGAACATGTCCAAGATCTTTGACAAGGTGGTCTGTGTTTCTCACCATCGTCGCAGGTGAAGTCCTGGATTGCCACATCCTGAATGGGAATCTCTTTCAGGAAGTAAGGCTTCTGACAGCGAGGATTCCCGGTGACAATGCGCTTCTTTCTTAGCCAATCTCCTAACCAGGCCAGGTGGCAGTTGCAGTTAAAGGGATTGGCCAAAAGGTTCCTGAGAAAACACAAGCAAGCAGCACACACTAATTCACTTTCACAGCCCAAAGAAAAAGGGAGAAAGACCATAGTATTGTCTCTGCAATAACATTTTTTTTAGATTTGCCAAATCCAGAAAGAAAACATAAATGGAACCCCCCCAACGACAGTCACCCAATCCAAAGGCAGCCAGCCACTGAGGATTTGTGTGGCGACTTTTGATATATCTCGTTTATCAGTAATTTGCACTTGTCAGTGACTTGATTGGCTGTCAAAGTACTTTACACTGATAATGTGGCAATGCAACACTGAGAGGAAGGCAGATTACTTTATATTATTGAATTTAAGCTGACAACAGCTATTCCATTAATTTGTCATCTCACGATTTCCATCTCTTATTTGCTCCAGAGAATAGGTTTCCCATCTAAATTGACAGATGAGTTGATTACATGCCAGTTATAAACATGACTTTATTTATCTACGTATTTTGTTTTACTAGTCTCAATGCCTTGCTGCAGCTCCTTCTCCTTCCCCAGCTTCAGTCAGCATCTATTTGACAGTTCCCTTGTTTATAAACCTGCCATCTTTAATATGCACAAATTAGTCATTGGGAATATACAATGTCATATCTCATATGGAAAAGGGATTGAGCACTTTACTGTCAGATGCTGCTCAGTGGATGGAATATTGGGACATGGGTACAGTCGCCCCCCCCCCCCCCCGCCGCCGCCACCTTTTGGTTCACAGCAACATTCTTCAATGCCTTCTCATTATGAAAAAATATTCTAGGCCGCCCTTCTTCAGGGAAACCCGGAGCACAGACTAACTCTCCATTAACCAAGAGTGAGGAATTATATAGGAAACAAAGACTCGCAATGCAGTACTCACATTACTACTGACCTTTGCAAACATCATCTGTAAAGCTTACTCGAATCCCTACTCCTCGAAACCGGTTACATTTAATGAAGCCAAGATGGGCTCTTTCTGCAGTTTCCTCAGATGTATTTACGCATCAGTTGGGGTATATGCTGATGCCAGGGAACAGTCAGCCATTTTATTTTTAACAAGAGTAGGGCTTTCCACATCTGTCCGGGTGACCCACAGCTAGTCGGAGTTTGAGAATATCCACAAGGAAGGTGCATCAGTCGCATTTGCATGTAATGGAGGCAATTTTATTAAGGCAGTCTCATGCGCAAATGACCTCACAAAGTACTGACTGGTGTAAGAATATGTCCTTTGGCAAGGTGTGCACTTTGCCGGTAGGTGCAGCCAGGGTCGTAGTCTGGGTGGAGCATGGATGGAGTTCGTACACATGTGAATAAAGTATATACAAATATTTGCACCTATGTGCTAGCAGGCGTGTGTGATCCTTACATTCCAGGTGCACTGTCTGCCACATACAGTAATATTTTATAAAGATAAGTAGGCTTCAATGAGAGTAATTTTATAACAGGGCACCTAGGATGAGAGGGCAGATGCCTATTTGTCTTAATAAAATACTGGCGTAAGTGGCAGGGAACATGCCTTTAAAGCAGGCACAGACAGGTCTATAGCACGTGTAAATGAATACATGTAAAGTACACAAGTACACAGGAAAATGAAGATATTTTATGATCAACATGTGTACTTACAAACTCTATTCATGCTCTGCCCAATGCACGCTCCTACAGGCAAAGTGTGCACATTCATGCCGTCACACATACTTTTATACCGATCGGTAGTTTAGATGGGGCCATTGCTGCATATAAACTGAAGCATATATGCCAAAATGGTGGTAATTTTATAAACCATTTTCACATGTAAAACAGCAGTTTAGACACGTAAATGGGCTCTTATAAAATTAAGTCATGCCTACAAGTACACACAGTGCAAACCAGCATGTACCTGCATGGCAGACATGCACAGGGGTGGAGTTTGCGCACAGCATGGGCGGAGTAATGGTTTATGTGTGGATTTTATAAAATATACAGAGTGCGCTGACATTTACACCTGCGCTCGAGCAGATGATTTGCCCATGCACTGGATAAAGGCGTGACTGCTACTGGATTTGTACTAGTATTTTATAAAGTCACATAGGCGCCTATGCGTCTTTATAAAATAGCGCCAAAATCGGCACCGTCATCCAGTTATAAAATTATACCCAGTGAGGGCAATATTATAACAGAGCACCTAGGTTAAGGGGGTAAGAAGGACCCTATGTTAGCCTATTTTATAAAGATACCTAGGTGCCTATGGTGGTCATTTTAGAAGCCCTATTCGTGAACTGGACGTCTGAAAATGGGCACATAACCGTGTAAATCCCAAAGACGTTCCAAGAGTCATTTGACAAAGCCAGCTATGCAAACTTCTCCAGGATGAAAATACCCATGTCACATTAGAGCACGGCAGAAGAGTTTCTGAGGCGTTCCAGAAAAGACATATGTGCGTGCCTGGTTTCAGAAATCACAAGCAAGTCTAAACCCACCAGCAATACAGTCCATGTCCATTCTTGGAGGAAGCAGAGAAGAGGTGACTCTGATAACCACAGTACTTTTCATGATGGAAAACAAAATGGAAGGGAAATGCAGGCACTTGCTTTCTGGTTGGCAATGACTAATGCACAGCTCCACTTGCAAAACAGCAGGCAGGGATGTGCATTCAGCCTGCGACAGACGTCCCTATCCTAACGTTTTATCATGGGGATGTCTATGTGGCTGGGGTCGCCATCATCCATTTTGGGCATGGGCAACTTTCTAAAATCGGGACAAAACTTGCACGTACATGGCCATTTTGCAGACGTTTGACCTGAACATCTCAGATTGCACCTAGATGTTATTTCTAAAATGTGCCTTTATAAAATATTAGCTGAAATCCTGCAGCAATGTGCCTAGACTGAAGATGTGGACATAGATTAAGCAAGTATGTATTTATTTTTTTAGCTGGTTCTATATACCGCCTTATCTGAAAGTCAAAGTGGTGTACAGGTTAAACTAATAGATAGTTTTACATCGAAACAAAAGTATAATAAAACCTAACTCTAATTTAATTTTAACTTTGGATGTAGAATCCCAGACGGAGTTTGAGTGAGTAGTTCGTAGAGTCAGGAGATATTATGCTGAATAATGAGAGTCAAAGTGTTTTCACGCTAAACTAATATATAAATATATCTATATATCTATATATATGTAATTATTAGTGACTCCACCCATGTTCCACCCAGATTACGCCCCCCGGCAGTGCCTACAGCAAGAGTACATGCATCCGTGCCACCGTGCATGCTTTTATGCCTGTTGCGATTTTACAAAAGCCAGTTTATGCACATATACAGTATTGCCACACACACACGCTAATAGGGCTTTCTGAAACTTCCCTCAATGAGGGTACTTTTACAATAGGTCGCCTGTGTGTGAAGGGCTTTTAGGCACTTATTTTGGGCTTATTTTATTAATACACATAGATGCCTGTGTGTCTTTATAAAATACTAGAACAGATGCTGCAGAAACTGTGGCTGTGATGAATGCATTTACAGCATTGTACCTGCGCGCAGCCCACACTACTGCACGAATCGTATGCAGTACGCAGGTAAATCACGGCTCCTCCAATGCTCCACCTCGACTCCATCCCCAAATATGCTTACACGAGTGTACATTGTTCTTGTCATGAGATAACTTTATAAGAGGCATTTAACCTGCATATGCTGGCATATTGTGTGAAAAGGCCTTAATAAAAAAATCGGATTGTATCTCATGCATATTCCTTGTGGATATCCTGAAAATCCAACTAGCTGTGGTGTCACCAGGACAGGTTTTAGAAGCCCTGAACTACAGGAATTCCGCAATCATTTATATATATATGTGTGTGTGTGTCTGTACTGAGAAGTGGGGAAAGCTCGAGACTGGATTTCACCCTGTACCGATGCTTCCGCTAAGCTGAGCTGAATCCTCCGTTGACATTCCTGCCGGTGAGGGGAGATGCAAAGCGATCATGAAAGCGATCACACTTAGAATCCCACGGCATAGGGAGGTCCAGAGGGCCTGCTGACGCTGTGCGATCCTAAGCAACGGTAGGAATGCCGGCTGAGGACTCAGCGCAGCTTAGCGGGAAAATTGCCCTGTCCCCACGGGCCAACACTCTCAGCTTAGCTGGCTCTACCAAACAGGAATTAATATGCATAAATTGTTTACATATGTATGCTTTGACAGACAATGGGGGTCTTTTACTAAAAAGCATCAACTATCAGTGCGGGTCTGGCAAGTGCTAAAACATTGAAATGTGTCAGCAGAAAAAGACCATATAGCCTATCTAGTCTGTCCTTCTATATCAAATACTATAGTTCTGCAGTGAAAGCTAGCATGGGGCGCACTGATGAATTTTGGCGCTAACTATCCATGGCCCGTTACGGTTCCAAGTGGAAGGGTTACGGATAGAGTGGTCGGGGCAGGCGCTGAGCAGGCAGTGCACCTGCGTTACTTGCACAACAGGCTAGTACCACGGGTGCCCTCACCACCACCTCTATAAGTGGCATTGAGTTCACCCACTCTCTTCTAGTGCCATGGTAGGGTTGCATGCTCCCAGCAGTTAACATTCTGGTGTTGCCCTAGCACACCATGGATTTGCATATTATGGGCGTGATTGGTGCAACACCACAGCGCTCTTTAGTGAAAGAGCCCCAAAGTTATCTAGCCTGCGTTGGTTGACATGAAAACCAGAGCTGCTTGGCAGCCACAAGGACCACAACTGGGAATCACTACTTTGTTTGCAAAGGAAGCCCTTCCAACATGTTTCTTCAGAAATCTGCAACTCTTTGCATAGCATGGAATAGGTGAGAGGTATTCTCTCTTTCTTCAATCTATGTTTTCCCTGGCCTAGTGATATTCCTAGCCCCCTTGGCATCTGGGGGCTACCACTATGCCATGATTCACCCCTCCCCCCAGCCACTCCCACAAAGGCAGCACAGCAAACTTACAATAAAGCTGGCTTGCCGCACTGTCTCTGTGGACCTGGCTGCTCTTCTCTTCCAGGTCGCTGCGATTTATGAGATTTTGGCCGGGAGTGAAGGGCAGCTGGGCCCATGGAGACAGTGCAGCAAGCCAGCTTTATGGTAAGTTTGCCACACTGCCTCTGTGGGCCTGGTAGGGGTGCACCCCCTTCCCGACCGGTACCCAGGACAGGCTGTACCCACTGCCCTGGCACACTCACATGTTAACACTGTCTTCACCCAAATCATATATGTATTCTGGACTCCTTGCTCTGATTGGGTTTTGCTGCTCTGTCTCCCACTGATACAGTCACAGGATTGACCACTGATAATTAGTGGAAGGGAATCATGTAACTGTGTGCAGCTGTGTTCACAGGAAGCAGAACGTTTTCCACGAGGTAAGGACTGAGGAAGACAGATAAGGCAGGCAACAGAGTTGGTACAAGAATGACAATCCAATCTTGCTACACCTCACAGAAGTTATTTCTGCTGACAGGATGTTTCTTTATGAAAGACTATACTTCATGCCCACATCAAGACAATAGTAAGAGGCCATCAGTCATCCAGCACTGAAAATGTTGCCAGTGTCAGACAAGGCAGGAGCCTAGAAACCAATGATACTTACAATGTCGACAGCGAATGCAGAGTATCAAAGGCACCTGGAGCAACAGTGGTGATCTGATTGTCGTACAGAGAGAGCAGACGGACAGAGCTTAGCCCGGTGAAACTATCGTTACTGACACAGCTGATGCGATTACTGCGGAGCATCCTGTAAAGCGGAAAGAAAGAGAATTTACAGCCTAGCTACTTTGCAAGGAGGAGATTGCATTTCACACAGAGAGAACATCATCTTTTCAAGCAGCTTTTGCATCTTCTCTCTCTCAAGTCCCACTTCTCCCCATCTTTCAAAACTATGCACGGTGTGGAGCACGGTCCTAGCAGGCCTTGCACAAAATGAGAAAACTCATCAGGTTCAAAGCACGAGCATTATTTAGCTTTGTTTTAAATCAGCATCTCTGAATTTCTGCAAAACAACCTGGTGCCAATTCACATCCTTTCTGTGTCTTCAGAATAACAGAAATACTCTAGTGGAGAGCCGAGTCTCTCGCATTCCATCTCATTTCACCCTCTACTTTTCCTTTCTTTAACCTACTATCGATCCTCTTCCACGCCATCTCCCTCTTTCATTCTCCTTTTCTCCCCTCTCTCTCTGTGCTCTTCATTCTCCTGTATCTGAGCGGGAATGGCAAGGTCAGAAGATGGAAGAAGCTCAGTCTAGTGCCTGCAGACGCCCTCTTTGCCCTACAGGTACGGCCGTCTGCAATCTTTTCATGAAGCCAGCTGTAACTAGAAAAAACGTCATTCTGTGCTGCTCAATATTGGCGGTGCACCGACTTGTCAATGAGAATTCTTGGCCCTGTAAGTGGAGTTTGCTTTTTCTTCTAAAATAATTCTTAGAAACTGTGCTAAGTTGTATTCTAATCCGTGTAGAACACATGGATAGTATAGCACATTAGAACAATATATAGAAATTGTGACAATCTCACATTGCAGGATGCTCTGATTTTTAAAACCACAAAATCTCTTCCTTTCTATGCATTTTTTTTCCATCTGGTACTGCAACGGTGGGCACTTGGGTTCTAATACCACTGGCAGAATTACTCTTCAGAAGCAACGGGTTAGCAGGCTTTTTAAACAGTGGCTGCGGTTTAAATATTTTACATATATTCAGTGATGCCGAATATGCAGAGAGACCATGATGACCGCCATGCTACAGACAGTGATGATATTTAATTCATAGATTTATATCCCGCTTTGGCCACCAGAAGGAGATAAAGAGGGACCTAAATTTTTTTTTCTAGATTTTACATTCAGGTATTGTGGCTATTTTCCTATCCTTTGGAGGGCTTATAATTATCTCATTTTTTTCCTGAAATAGTGGAGGCTTATGTAACGTGCCCAAGATCACAGGGAGCAGCGGTGGGGTATGAAGCGAGTTTCCCTGGTTCTCAGCCCACTGCTAAGTCCCTTCTACTATCCTAAATTAAACTGCGTAGCTATGGAGTAGATTCTAACGTGCATTTAGCGGGGATATATGTCCCGGTCGGATGTATATTCCCTGCTAAACTCCCAGGTCATATTCCTGCCAAAGAGCTCCCCGCATGTACAACAGAGATGTGCCGGGAGCTCTGTACAAGGGCGGGAGGGGGCGGGCCGAGGGAGGAGTAAGATCAGGCTTTGAGGCGTGACCCTGAACTTGGACATACAGGGCCTATTCTGGTGACAGCCCTGTACGTCCGGGCTGGATGACTTAGACGGGGGACTTATTCCACCTTGGAAGTGGAATGTGTCCCCCCTGATGGTGGTGGACAGCCATGCTGGGATCCCAGGACACAGGTGAGGAAGGCAGGGGTTTCCCTGCAGCCCGATCCCGGCCTCGGAAGGCCAGATCAGGAGTTGGGTGGTGGGGAAGAGGACAATCGTTTCTGGTGCAGTGATCGGGGCTTTGGCATGGAGCCACGGTGCCATGGTGATGGGATGCCCTGGCACCACGGCTCCATCTAGGAGCCCAGGCTGGGCTAGCTGGGCAGGATCTGGGACATCCAGTAGGCTGGAATCAGGGCATGCCCTGCCCGTCCAGACCAACTGTACCCAATTCTGATCCCACAGGGACGTATAGCCCCCAAAGGATCAGAATTGGGTGTAAATCTGGCCCATACATATTCTGGATGTCCAGATGGGCCGGATGTGCCCCGAATGGAATTCACCTCCACATGGATTGTGGCTAAATATCACTGACTATCCTTAGAGTTAGGTGGACTGTTCACGCCTTGCCCTCCCTTCTTCTGCGCTAGCACAATATGGATAGTCCAGGGACCAGGATCGGCTCAACTATTTAGAAAACTAGTCAGTTGCCTAGGGTGGCAGCTTCCGGGGGGGGGGGGGGGAGGGAGGGAGAGCATAGAGCAGGACATTCTAAGCTAAACAACAGAATCTGACAACCAGGGGACTGTAAGACTTAAGATTTGCCTAGGGTGCCAACACCTTGAACCAACTCTGGACCAGCCCTGCCCCGGATGGTCTGTAAGAATTTTCACAGCTTTTGGAAGATTAGGCACTTATCTGTACAGTGGCTGCTGCTCTCTGGCTAAGGGTTTTGGAATAATAGGCCAATGCCATGCTAAAGAAGAGGACTTTTTTGTTAACTGCAGTTTCTTACAGATGGCCACACTTCCAATGGTTTGCTTTCCAAAGAAAAGAGACGTTTGTGGTATGGTATCATTATTGCTGACAAAACACTATTAGCAAGCAGAAAGTTTGTCTCTTGCTGGGCACATCTAGTCATCCAGGCAGTGAAATTAAAAGAAGGGGGGGGGGTGTTATTTGGGAATTTAATCTCATTTACAGCTAGAGCTACTAACAGGTGCTAGTTTATTAGCACAAGGTAACACTATTAACACACATTATAGGAACTAGGTACCATTGCATAAAATGGGACCTCCGATAAAATGACACATGTTAACATTAAAGCGCCCATTAATAACTCCAGCTGTTTCTTACATATAGCCCAATATGCTGCTCAAATGTCAAGGACATTTTAGTAAAAGCAAGCAAACCTTGCTCAGAAGCCTGAATGCTAAGCAAACATGTCTCTAACCATCCAGACTATGGCACTGGTGGAATCTCGTGACAGTTCTTGTTCCCCTTTATTATGCAAGCACATATTTACCGATTAAAGACTTGCAGGATTATCAGATATGCCAGAGAGAGTTACCCAGTCAATTTCTCATGCCTGGCATGTTGGTTGATGCAAAAATCATAATTAGCTGTGACTGGAAACTTAAACTCTTAAAATAAAGGAATGATACAATCTACCCAAATCATTGATACAATCTACCCAATCTACAATGATACAATCTACCCAAATCAATGATACAATCCACCCAAATCACTACTGTCTAAAACCACACAAACACATGATCAGCCTACAAATTGTATATATTGTATATTTTATGGTTGTACATAGTTACCCTGTTAGCCAAGTTGATTATCCTGTTCATATGTAAACACAAAGTACTATTGGAAATGTGTATGTTCACTGTTTATTGAAAACCGCGCTGATGCTGAATAGCGCGGTATAAAAGAGACTTTAAATAAATAAATAAATAAATAAATATTAACATCCTGTGACCTGTACAGAAGAAAGGATTCCTGCAGAAGCAGCATGAGTTTTTCCAACTCATGCAAGCAAGCTGCCACTCGGGATTCACCAGCATGTTGCTAACAGGCCCGATGTCTTGATGTTGTGTCCAACATATGCATTCAATCTGACTTTGCAACTAATCTTAACTGCTGAAGTGACTAGGGTATAAGAAGAATGGAAATGCACCTTGAATATTTTCTCTCTTTTGGATGTTTGCCCAGAGAGGAATCAGATCTCCTCTAGCAATGGTCTGAATATAAAGATGAGAATGGCTAAACTCGTAAATAAGAATCACGAATCAGGTGGGGCACTTCGAGGAGGCTTTACTTTCCTTTTTTACTCTGATTCATCACCTCCTTGATATGTACAAACTGCTAGCAATTTACAAGAGGCTCGACCTTGGATGTTTCACACACCAGCAGGGCACATGGAGCCAGTACCTACCTAGACCCAATCTCTTCCTAAATGTACTTTCAAACAGGATTAAATATCAAAAGGGTTGATATTCAAACTGTCTGCATTGCGGCAAAGTCAACAGATGCTTTATATCTGCAATTTTCAAATTGAAAGTACGTGCAAATTTTCTTTGTAAAACTTTGTGTGGACATCTGCACTGATTTTTTTTCTGCAGGTGCCCACTGAATGAAAAAGTAGACACAAAGATTATTCCCCTGTCCCAAACACCCAACGGGAGCGCCTCCCCCAAAGCAGCTACCAGTACCTATGTTGTAGAATGACATGCAGAGAGGGTAGCTTTACAAGTAAAACACGTTTTAAATATGTAAATCCCTTTTAAAATAGCTCTCAAACTGCATTAAGATGAACGTTCCTTAACCTGGTCTGAAGTCGTTTGAGTTCTGTTCAAGTAAAACCATGTTGATTCTATTACAAAATGCAGTACTTAGTTTTGGAAACACAGCTTTTATTGGAAGATCTATAAAATGGAAAGTTATTCCAAGAAAATAACGTCCCTGAGCCATTATATGTACTGAAATGTAATGTGAGTTTGTGGCTCACGCTCTTCTAGAGGTGACAATACTGCTGACAGTATACTGTGCATTACAATAAATACAGAACAACATATCGACACATATACAATCCATATCAACTTTGATTATACAAAAATTGGTTGGCTTTGCAGGTAGCCATTTGGCCTGGCAGTTTTCTCCTGCTTTTTTGGGGTTTTAGCTTAATTGAAACCAAACTCCTTTTTGGGATACAGAGAGATAAGCATTCACTGACAACCATTTGGGCTTTTTACTGGCTAATTTTATAGACCCCTCCCAGCTCAATTTACCACACATCGAGGCTCCTTTTGCAATTGTGGACCTTATGTCTGAACACCATAATGGCTAAGACTCTGTTCTTCCCAGGCACTTCAAAGCATCCCCAGCCTTGACAAATTCAAACAACAGAAAACCTGATCCAGGAAATGAACCTGGTCTCTGTAGCAGGGCTGGCCTGTCCACTAGATGGGCTAGGCAGCCGCCCAGGGCAGCAGACCTCTGTGGGCGGCAGGCCATATGCTTCGGCGCACCTGGCCTGCCACTTCTGACTCCCTGATGTTGTGTTGGGGGGTCAGAAGCAGGAGGTCATGTGTGCCAAAGCACATGGCGTGCTGCCGAGTTGAACAGCCGTTCCCTCGACCCCATCGCTGGACTCAGTGGCTGTGGGAAGCAGAGGCGTGGCTCAGCACTGGGGGAAGGGCAGCATAGCTCAGCATGGGGGGGGGGCGTGGCTCAGGGTGCTGGGAGGGGCTGCATGGCCGGGGCTTCTGCCTAGGGTGCCAGAAACCTTTGGGCCAGTCCTGCTCTGTATGATAGTTTACGGCCCTGCCACTAAGCCACAACACTGGTCTGTTGACTAGCACAGCGCTTACCCAGTGACTGTTCTGCACACCAACTAAAACTGGTTCCAACTTGAAATGTTCATATTTTTATATTTCCATCAAAGCAAAGATATGGAAATTCTTTGTTTTTCACTCTTGCTCAGCCTAGCTGCTAAAGGGGCTGCTCACTGCAGCTGAAGAAGAGTAGAAGGGTGAAAGGACTGAAGTTATTCAAAACCCTCCCCCCCCCCCGCCCGTTAAAGCATTCCTTTTCATATACTGCCATTATAAAAATAGCAGATACATATAAGGAAATTGAATACCATGATGCTGAAAGTACAAAAGAAAAGAAATAAAAAAGAAAATGATCCTATCCTCTGTGAATCTACCCTTCCAGCTGTAGGCCTCCAAGTGGTACAGCAAGTGATACTAGAGATTACTTTCTGTTTTTATATATTCTTTCACACATCACATGCAGGAGATGACGATACTATCATGGACCTGATGTCTGCAGGATTGCAGGTCCCTTGTAAGAAACACAGAATCAAAGCTCAGGCCTAGACTTACAATGTTTTAAGACTCTCAAGACTTCTGAACATCTTGTGGCGAACATTTTCCAAGCGGTTGCTGGTTAGGAGCAATTCATTCACACCGGTGGCTCCATCAAACGCTCCCTCTTCGATATCAGTAATCTTGTTATTGCTCAGGTTTCTGAACCCAAAATAATCAGAAAACAACAGAAGAACCATTTTCATTTTTTGTTTTCTGTGGGAAGCACACAAATTACTTCTTGAAACAGTTACGTGCAACCAGAGTTCATTATTTCTGTTAAACATGGTCTTGTCATTTGGAATATCTGTTATCTGTATACGTAACGGGCTAATTTTAAAAAGCATTTTCCACATACAAAGCATGCGTGACACATGGAAAATAGCTCACACAATCACAAACCAGAATGTGTCCACAGAAGAATTTGGTTTGTGCTGGTTTATAATGATTTTTTCCCGATTTTCAGGCGTATCTTTCATATTCATTTGACTAGAATTTGAGAGTGTTGTGCTTCTTTGTCTATTTCTGCTCATTGCTTCTGCAGTAGCTACAGGCTTCTTACACTCTTCTTGCTTTTGTAACTCCAAGAAAACTCAGATTTCAAAGAGCAGAAGATGGGATGGCTACAAATTGGACAAATTTTAGAAGGGGCAGCAGAAGCTATATTTAGGATTTTGTGCTAATTCTGAGAAACACAGGAGTAAAACGTAACCTTCTTCAACCTGGATCAAAGAGATCCGGTTATTCGATTACTCATGAATGCACCCAGATATCAAGTTACCCCTTGGTTGTTACTACTTTGATGCAAATAAATCAATCATTTTCCCAAGTTACCTTTCCACAATGCTTATACCATACAATCCTTCTGGTTCCCATCGTTCCCAAAATTCCAATCTCTTAGTCTTACCTCCTCCCGTGCTAGGTTGGAAACCACTCGCAAGTCTGCCTTCTGCTTCTTGACCCCCTCACTCTGGAATGCCTTGCCCACCTATATCCACACCAAATACTCATAAAAAACCTCAAAGCACTGCTAAAAATTCATGTCTTTGAAGCAGCGTTCTTGAGCAAGTCCGGCCGAGTTTGGCACTGGACATTCCTGTGACTATAGGTTATTCCCGGTTTGTTATTTCTGCAATTCTGCGCCTTCTATGTGTCAGTCTCTCTCTCTTTCCTATCCTATCCTGTATTTTTCTTAATTTTCAATACTGTAAACTGCTCTGTACCTTCATGGAGAAGGGCGATATATGAAATTTTTAATAAACAAAGGAGGGGATAGTGATACTTTCACCTGCAACAGGTTCTTCTGTAACGATATCACTCACTATTCAATATACAAGTTTGGGATACCATCTAGGTTACCAGTGAAGCTAAAGACAATAATTATATGCCATACTGGTCTTTACCTATAGAAAGTTGCCAACTGGCTGTAAGGATAGCATTGGTGGTCTGTAATTTAATTTCTGATTCAATGCAAGAGGAAAACAAAGGGCTTCTCAGTCACAATAGCCTTTAGCAGCAGGCATGTACTGCCAAAATAATGACCTTGGCGAGATTACGTGTCCGAGCCGAAATAAGGTGCAGTCATTAGTAGGCTACAACATGCCCATTTGAATTAAGTTTTACAGTTTAACTGATCTGGTCTACTTATTTTTATTTGAACTGATTGCCCAGCAGGGATGTATTTCTTTACCATCTAATGAATATGACTGCCTTCTGTTGAGATAAAGGAACAGCTCCATAGATTTCAAAATGAACTATGCAACTGTCGTGCCTATATAGGCCGCACACTGCCATGCCCTTCTGCCTTCTGGAACATGAATTAGTACAGAAAAACTATCTAGTCAGTTTTCCAATCATTTAGCTTTGAATTTTTTCTAATGAAAATTTAATGACGCAGATAGCCAAAAGCATGTCCTAAAAGTGCTGAAAGAGGCAGAACAGCATGGTTTGGGAGTAGTAAAGGAAACTGGAATCATTTATGAATTGTTCTGACAGGGAAATGCCTGCTGTGGTGCTACAACAGACCAGCTGTCTGAATGTTAAACTAGGACACCATGAGAAGCCTGAGAGCAGATTGACAGTGCCTGAACCTATGGAAGAGAGATTTGTCAGCCCCGGCCTACCTCGCCAACCAGGCCAAAACTCATGTTACATCTCACTGGCTATTAGTCTTGCTGGAATCTATTTCATCTTGCACTCAAGGTTGGATCTAATTTAAAAGAAAATTGCGCTCAAAGAAAGCGGAGCGTAATTTGACTAGCTGCTGATCGGGTAGAAGGCACTAACATTTTGCGTAGCTGGGGAAGTTTCTTGAAGATCCCGGTGGCTTCCAGCACTGTAAATTCATTGTTATTGAGACGCCTACGGAAAAAGAAAAACAAATGGTTCAGAAACACCTGCATGGAACTGCAGTGAAACAGCAAGAAAAATCACAGGACTTATTTTCAAACTATTGTATACTTTGAGTCATATTCTTATGACATAGTAGAAAATCAGTAACTGAAACGTATAAAAACATTGCTTGATAAGCAGCATATGCCAGGAGAGCTGGTAGACATATCTGGCAGACCTGATGTCGACTGCTGCTTAGACTGCTTTTTCTACAGTCACCATTTGTCACTGGATTAAAGCTTTGATACTATGTGCCTACATGCTAATTAAAGGAGCATCAAGAAGTGTAATGAATCTTTTCTAGCAGGACTTCTCAACCCTCTTTTGGAGACCACTGTATACAAATCTACCTCATGCATATTCACTGTGGTAATCCTGCACACCCGATTGGCTCTAGGAAAGGGTTCTCACCCCAATCTTTGGGTCACACTTAGGCAGTCATGAGAGAGATTTGCATGAGAGAGATTTGCATTCAATGAAGGCAGTGGATGCAAATTTCTCTCATGCATATTCACTGTGGTTATCCTGAAAAACCAGACTGGCTATGTGCGTCCTGAGGACTGGGTGAAAAACCTCTGCTCTAGGAGAAGGTTGAGAAGCACTTATCTGTAGCACTACCAATGAAATCAACGCTCAGAGTGCTCATAACCTTTGACCAAAAGGAGGTTAAAGGTTCGCTCAAGTTCATACATTCAGTGAACGACAGAAGGACTTCTTAAAGGATATAGAATGGTTGGAGGGAGCCCTGAGAAGATCTACCAAAATAGTGCAAGGTCTATATCCAGAGTCATATCCTATAAGAACTTAAAACAAATATACATGCACTAAAGGAGGGAGGGAAGAGATGGGGGGAAATTGTTCTAGAATAAAGCGTCACAGCTTGAGATTCCAGGTGAGCAACATCAGAAAACAGTAAAAGGAAATAAGAAAGAATAGTACAAGCAAGGAGAATCCCTAGTAATGAAGTAAGGGGAAAACCAGAGCTCAACTGCAGTCTATCCAGACTAGATGGACCTAATGGACCTCATCTGTGGAGCAGACAGACTTTCAGATTTCCAGCTGTGTACTCTACCACAATGCTGCCCTGACATCCTTGCTGGTCACTGAATTCCTCCTGCCTTGCTGAAGACAGATTAACTACTTCCAGTCAATATTCTCTTTCCCTTGCCATCCTTCAGTCGAGACAATCTGCGGTCTATCTTCAGTCGGTCTTTATGCAGACAATCAGAGGCCAGACACAATAAAACCTCTCTTATGTTTTGATGCCTCTTTACTAAGCGTGAAGAACAGACTCCTGCACTGATGCCCTGCTCCCCCTGTTTTGAGAAGGAAGTCCCTCCAACCCTCTCCCATCTACTCCTGCAGAGATCTTCCCCACTGACAACAATTACCATAATAGTGCCTGGTCACCTCATCTACTCCTCTGCCCCTCAGCAGCAAATATTATTCCTGCTGGAATCCTGCAAACAAAATTCAAACGTCTGTGCCCAAAGGCCGGAATTAAACAAAATTTGGCATGCTTTGTTTATCAAAATTACAAAGAATATTGTTTTTGAGTGAAACTTAATTTAAAATACAATGTTGATAAAAGAAATCACAAAAAAGAACAACATTTCAAATTACTGTGTGCACAAATCCAACAGGAGTAAAATATACAGATCACCAACCACTCATCACGTCTCCCCACTGTTTCTGAATAGGGTCCACTCACTTCTTAGATGTTTGTATGAGGATTTTATTACTTGACTTTCCAAAGATGAACTCAAGGCGGGTTGCAATCAAACAAAGTAGGTAGTTAAAATCGAAGGGATAGATTGCGACTTAACACAAGCCCATTGACATTGGGATCTGTTTTCCTAATAGGCAGCATTAATATGAATCAAATGGAAAATAATGGATTAGAGCTAGATTTACTAACTTGTGTTAAGTTTGCCCATTCTGGTGATACTGTCAAGAAAACCCAGGAGCTTCTGGGTCACCAGGAGTTAGGACTGACTCAAAGGCACACATTACATTGCATTTTTGTAAAGTTTGCACCCAAGACAGTGCAGAATGAATGGCTAGCCCCAGGTTAGAAGTGGAAGTGGGATTTGAACCGTGGTCTTGCTGTTTCTCAGCCCTGACCACTAGGCTTCTCAAACCCTTTGCTCTACTAGTGCAGGCTAGCAGAAGCAAAGACAAGTGGAGAGCTGGCTTTTTTCTCTCTTTGCTCCAACGTTATTCTTGGATATTCTTACATTGCAATTGGAAGTTAACTCAGATAAATATAGACAAGTGGAACTTCCATTATGGTATCCACCAAAACACAAAACAAACAAAAGAATTTCTGAGAAATGAAACCAATTTTAAAGAGATGTGTGGGGAAGCATTTTTTAAAATTCTGTCAGTAAAGAAAATAGATCACAGACAGAAAATGAAGACATTCTGAGGATATCTATAAAATTTCTGGGCTTACAAGTCTGCAAGTATAAACAGATAGAAAAATACAAATGTACATAATACACACAGACTTCTAGAAAGCATTGCACAGTTATAGTTAATTTGTTTTTAGAAATTTGTGTGCTGTTCTGGAATAGGAATAAAGCAATATGACAGCTTAAATCTAAGTAATCCACTGGGGGTGACATCACAATAGAATAAAACGGTTTCTAATACTTCAGGACACCATTATAAAAGCCAGAAGTGTCCGCCGTCAGAGTTAGCATAGCATCTCTATTTAGATAAACTGCCATTCACACAGTGCATAAATATATCCGACTAACTAATACAAGATGGATTAGGTAACTTAATTCTTTAAGGTTCACAAACGGTCTGGGATTTACGCTAACCAAAATATGCAACTTACCTTTCTCAACCTGGTCCACACAAGCACTAAGGCTTAGCTTGTCTACTTAGGGACTAAGCAGTTAACAGGTATTAATGCACGGTAGCTGTTAACGCACAGGCATGACAATTACGGTGCACTAATTCCCACGGTGACTGCACATCGTGAGAGGTGGTGGGGAATGGGCAAGTTAGTGTTGGAGAGTGTGCATGAAGAGCACATTACAATTAGTGTGGGAGTACATATCGTGTGCCAACTGTCAGGGCCGTACCAAGGACTATGCGAGTGGTGCGGCAGCACAGGGTGAAAGCACACAGAAGGGGCTCTGATATCATTACTGGGCCTCCAGGCAGCTCAAAAAGAGTGAGTTACTGAACGTGGCAGGGTGGAGAGGGGCAACAGATTCGATAGCTACACAGGGCACATTTCTAGCTTGGTACGGTCCTACCAACTGTCGATGTTGTAATTAGCGCAGGTGTACATAATGACACTTCAGTGGGTGGCATTAAGCGCACCCGTGTTAATTACGAATGCCACTGCTGCACTTTAGGATATGGTTCAGTGGAGTAACTACCCTGAACGTACTAGACACACCCCTGAGAGCTCGTGTACAACTCTTGCACTTACTGTGTGTTAGTTTCAGTGGGTAAGTCCAACCACACTTTAGTAAAAGGACCCCCTTACTTGCATACAATGCACTAAGGCCCTGGAGCTCAAATTTATACATATCCACATTGAACACAGGTGACATCAGATGCAACTGAAGCATTGGCAGGAATATGTGAACTAGCATAGTATGCTCTCCTCCATACACAAGTTCAAATATGCTGGCTAAAGCCTAAATTTGGCACACTTCTTGGAGTTGTGTTAAACCTCCGAGTGCATACTGCATTTCAAAATTCTCTGTGGGATTCAGACTCTCTGGGATGGTAAGAGATCAGTACAAAGGCGTCAGAAGGAGGCTGAGGGAGAGGGGTTGCCCTGATCATGACTGGGGAGAGATGCTTTGAAAGGAGACTGACCTTGATTTGAGGGATTGCATTTGAGGAGGGATACCTTGATGAGGGATCTGGCTTTGATGGGAGATGCCATGATTGAGAGAGTAAGGTAAGTGGATATAGCTAGTTCAGATTTCCTGTGCTAACTGGTCTTTTCACTTTTGTCTGGTTAGCATGGGGGATTTTGAGATGCAACATGCACACTGAAGTTTTTGACTTAGAGGCACATTTCACAATGGGATGTCAAAGTGCAATCTGGGACGAGAAAGCCAGAACATCTGAAAAAAAAACCCACACGCACGTGCAAGTTCAGGAACGATTTCGGAAGCGTGGACAGGCCCGACATGCACATAGCTCAAGTGTCTATATAGATGTCCCCAGGAGAGGGCTTCAGAACGAAAATGTCTAACAACATAATGGTAAGAGTAGGGGCTTAAAAGCTAAGGCTAGTTACTTAATTCTCTATGCTTTCTGGACATTTTAAAGTGAAAACAAGCTCTTTCCTGATGCCTATTTGTGCCTGCAGCAGGTATAAACATGGAGATACCTGACATTGGATGAACAAATACAAGTCCATTGCTCTTCCCCGGCATGCCTCTGTCACACCCCCATTGCCTACTTCAACATCCCTGCGCTGGAGACATCTGCGAACGTTATTTGTGGAATTATTACAGAGACGTGTCCATGATTTTAATGCCTTCAGACGTCCAAATCACAACTAAACCTTTTAAAATGACCCTCTTAGTGTGCACACTAATTCTGATATTTGCTAAAAAAACCTTCATTTGGCAGGCTTAATTTAAAAAAACTTCAGTGTTGCACTGTTCCTGTGTGCTTATTTTGTATGTACTGCTGTTGTTCTTCTGTCTCCTAGGACCTCTGATCCCTGACATTCTCTGTTTCCTAGTCTGAAGCCTGTGCCCGCCTACCAGAAGTGATGCGACCGCGGGCGCACGGTCGCGACCTTTCTAGGTATCCTTCTGCCTATTTAAGGAACATATCCACGGCGTCCTGAGTGCTGCGCTGTTCCTGTGTGCTTATTTTGTATGTACTGCTATTGTTCTTCTGTCTCCTAGGACCTCCGATGCCTGACATTCTCTGTTTCCTGGTCTGAAGCCTGTGCCCGCCTCCCGGAAGTGACGCAACCGTGGTCGCACGGTCGCGACCTTTCTAGGTATCCTTCTGCCTATTTAAGGAACATATCCATGGCGTCATGGGCGTGCACTGAAAGAGCGCGACCAAGGAGCAGGTCCTGCTTCTTGGACGAGCTCCTTGGGGCGATTCTTGGGTGATTACGCTCCTTACCTGCTGCCTAGTGCAGCTCCGTGAGGGTGTTGGCGTTTATTCTCGGACATTGTGCATTCTGTCCTCTTCGCTAATTTGGCATTTATTTCTATCCATTCCAGGTAAGACTCGGCTTACACTGTTTAATCTGTTACCCTTTAATAATACCAATCGTGTTTCCAGCTGTATGGCATCCATTCCAGTTCGTTGGGGCCAGCGTCCTCTGTTTGCCACTAAGTTTTGTTCAGGTCTTCCGGCTCATTGTATGTCCAACCTGGTGATATGCAAACATATACGAGCCCCTTCTCATCAACGTTCGGCTCGATTTACTTCACTCTCTGTAGCTTCTACTCTGACACTCAACTTAGCATTGCTTAACTGTCGTTCACTTCGCACTAAATCCTTGCTGGTCCAGGACCTCATTCAACAACACTCGTATGACGTCTGCTTTCTTACCCAAACCTTGCTCAAGGGGGGCGATGGTCCCCTCTTATCTAGCTCACTCCCCTCTGGCTACTCGGCCTTCTCAACATCCCGGTTGGGTAGAGGTGGGGGAGGCATGGCCCTTCTTTATCGCTCCACGTTCCCTATTGTTGAGGTCACGGCATCTACCATTCATTTCTCTGAATCCCTCTTTCTCCGCTTTCAGTCAAATCCCCCCCCCCCCCGCTCTATTTTCTTTTACTCTATCTCCCTCCTTTTCTCTTCACAGCTCGATGGGAGGCAGTTTTACAGACCCTCTCAGAGACGTTTTTTCATTATTCCAATATCATCATCCTGGGCGACTTTAATATCCACGTTGATACACCATCTAGACTCAAAGATTGGGTTTTTATGAACCTCATAAATGACTTATTGCTTCACCAACATGTTTCTGGACCCACCCACTGTGTGGGCCATACCTTAGAATCTAGTTCTTACCCCTTCCAGCTTGTGCTCGATGCTCTCCTCTTCGACCACCCACTGTATCCCCTGGTCTGACCATTCTTGTATTTCCCTTTCTGTTTCCTTGCTAATCCCAGGTAATGTTGGTCTTTCTTCAACCCAGTCCCCCCTATATTTACGGTGTCATATTACCCCACTAACCTAAATGCCTTTTCTACTGCCCATTCTTTATTCCCTTCAGATTTTTCTGCACGTTCACCCAATGCCCAGGTCCATCTTTGGAACTCTGCTCTTACTTGACACTCTGGATAATCTGGCTCCTCTTCGCCCCTCCACCAGGTCATCTCATTATGTCCACTCTCCATGGTTCCACCCAGGTTTGCACCTGCAGCGCACGCAGCTCTGACAAGTGGAATGCCATTGGTTAAAACACCCCTCACCGGATACAATGGCATGGTTTAAACAGTTATATTCTGATTATTGCACATCAGTTCAGTCAGCCAAGTGTTCATTCTACGCCTTGGAAATATCTGAAGCCGCTAATTCTTCCAGGCAGCTTTAATCGATTTTGTGTAGGCTTTCTTCTGCTACCCCTATTCCTACGTTACAGGTTACAGTTCCTGCTCCGGCAACACTGGCTACTTTCTTCTCCGAGAAGATTCAGAATTTACGCTCATCCTTTACTATCCCTCCTCCTTATCCTTTATCACCTCCTCATTTCCAATCCTCATCCTCCACCATCTCGCCTCTCCCTGGGGAGATGATCGCCTCTGAATCAGCTGATCTGCCTTCTCCATCTGTAAAGAGAGCATTTGTCCATACTTGGTCCACCTTTCACACCATCACTTTGGCAGAATTGCTTATAATCTTGTCTAAGTCTAGAAAGACCACTTGTCACAGTTCGACCCCATTCCTTCAGGTTGGCTGGTTGAACCCTCCCTGCAGTTGGTGCCTATCATTGTGATTATTCTAAATTCTAGTTTGTCTTCTGACTGTTTTCTCTCACTGTGGAAATCTGCCATTGTTCGTCCTCTACTAAAACAGCCCTCGCTTGATCCCTCTGTCCTATCGCACTGATGCCCAGTGTTGAACCTCCCCTTTATGGCTAAAATACTGCCATAACGTCTTGTCTTTTCTCAATTAGCATCTCATGTAGAGGCTACTAACACCCTCCACCCACGACAAGCAGGATTCTAGGTGGGGCATAGTACAGAAACAGTTCTCCTGGCCCTCTTGAACGAGGTTCATGTCACCCATGATCACGGAGATATCACTCTCATAGTGTCTTTAGACTTATCAGCGTTTGACTTGATTAACCACCGGACTCTTCTCTCCTGTCTTTACGATGTTGGACTGTGGGGTACGGTGTTGCAATGGTTTCGTTCTTCCCTGACGGCTCGCTCCTTCACTGTCTGTTCTAACCATCAGTCCTCCTCTCCTGTTCCTTTAGCTTGTGGGGTGCCCCAGGGCTCTGTTCTTTCCCCTTTGCTTTTCAACATTTTTCTTGCTCCCTCACCTCTTTTAACCCAACAATACCCAGTTTCAGTCTATATTTACACTGACAATATCATTATTCTCTTCCATACCTCCCCGGTCAACATTGACATTACGCAGTTTAATGATTGTCTTTACCATATTGCCGCCTGGCTCTCCTCTAATTTCCTTCATCTGAATCCGTCGAAATCTACAGCCATGTGGGTTTCTCTGAGTACTCCTTGTTCAGTTATCATGCCTCAAATCAATTTCACTCCTATCCCCCTCACTTCCTTCTTCTGTTATTTAGGTGTAACTTTGGACTGTTCCCTCTCTTTTCACAATCATGTGTCGAATCTTACTCGCCATTCTTTTTTTGCATTGCGGCAAATTAGATCAGTTCTTCCATTCTACCTCCTAGTTCTCTCATCACTCTATTACTAGCCTTGGTTATGAGTAGATTAGACTATTGCAATGTGGTTCTAGCTAATTTACCATCCTATCAGCTCCAGCGCCTACAACTATTACAGAATTCAGCTGCCAGCCTTATCTCTCATGCTCGGAGATCTGATCACATCACGCCTCTTCTTCTCCATCTTCACTGGTTGTCACTCCGCTATATATTTCAATACAAGCTTCTAATTCTGACACATCGAATCCACTCTACCTAGCAAATCTCATTTCTCTTCACACACCTTATCATCAACTTCGTTCATTACATGCTAACCGGCTTTCCTTACCGTCCCCTTCATGGGCCCATTTAGAACAGACCCATCATGCTGCATTCTTTTTTTCTCGGACCCTCACTCTGGAATGCCCTACCATCTTCCCTCCGTCTGGAACCTTCACACCCAAATTTTAAACATTTGTTAAAAACTCACCTATTCCAACAGGCTTTTGACCTTCCCTGTGCCAGCCCTACTTAACTATTGTCTTCTTTGACTGTCTCTAATGACTCTACTGTTACCTCTATCCCTTTCCTATTTGCATTGTAGTTCCTTTTCCTTTCTTACAGCGCGGACCTACTTTTATTGTAAACCACTCTGATGTCTCGACAAGGGTGGTATATGAAGTGCAGAAATAAAGATAAAGATGTTAAGTGGCGAGCTGATTTTCAAAGCCCTTCTCTGGCAAGCCCGTGGAGGGTAGCCTGAAAAGGATATTCTCCGGCTCTGTCGACGGACCACTCAGGCACTTTCTATTTAGTGTAGGAGCGGTCCGTGGGGGGAGCTAGGGCATTGTGATCATTATATGGATAAGTGTCGACCCTATCTGGATAGCAACGATTTTCACACAGATACTTTAGAACTCGTAAAAAGCAGGCTGAAATCACTATCCGGAAGGCTAAAAATCACTGCTATTTGTATAAGGCCAACACTTACCTGGACAGTGGCTGCACAATCCGGATATTCAACGGCAGCCACTGCCACTAAATATCCAGACACTACAGTTAGCGCCATGGTCCATGCACAGTCCCTTGGAATATTGGGCAGGTTGAAAATCGGCCCTGGGATTTTAGCATGCAAATTACAAATACTTAGCACATTGTTTAATACATAAGTCCTAAATATAAGTAAAAATATCTGATAAATATTCTTTGTAGATATGCTGAAAACTAGACTACTATGGTCCCGCAAGAACTAGAGCTGCCCTAGTCTAATGTAGTGCTTATTCTTACTGCTCACTGTGTTATAACTTTCTTATCATGACCTTATGGACCATTTGAACACTAAAGAAAAATGCAACACATCTGAACATTAAACTGTAAGCACATTGTATGCTCATTTTTAACACCGTGGAAAAAGAACAATTTGGGGTGCATCCTTTTCTGAGTTTTTGGCTAAGATCCAAGAGCAGGGTCTAAGCTATGACATCAAAATAGACCTTTTTGGTCTTTTGGCAGAGAGGTTGTTTAACATTCTGCCATCTAGCCTCACTGGGCGAACATTACATCATGACCATTGTTAATTCAGGAAGATTAAATCTCCTTGTTAAAATCCAAAACAAAAGACAGTTACCATATGTATTGCAAAAAATTTGAATTCCTGCCGGCAGCTGTATTTTCTCTTTTTTTTTCCACGGTGCAACTGCCAGACTGTAAATAAGGCAAATTACTGGAGAACAACGCAGTTGTGTGAAACTGAACTTACAGTTCAGCAGTGTATTGGGGGATGTGATCAGGGATTTTGGTGAGTTTTTGATTGGAGCAATCTACAGTGGTTCCTTCACAGCGGCATTTTTCAGGACACGCCAAGTCTGCAAAGCAATCTCCACTCAGTCTGGATCGGTAATCCTCCGTGCCTGTGAGAAATTCAAGCCAAAATGATGTAGAGTGAGTCCGCAGGATGAAATATTTTCTTGGAGCAACAAACGTAAAGCAGACTGCAAGTGTTGACAACTTGGAAAATGTTTGGCAAACATTGTGCTGCTGGACAGATATCAGGGGGTTCCCAGACTCACACAGGGTTAAACAGAAAGGCTTGAGGTTTTCTGGAAAAAGAAAAACACTACCGAGTTGACATATGGGATAACAATTTTAGCTTTTCACAGCCTTAATTTCTGCTGGTCTTCTTTTGAGCCATCCTCACCTTCTCTAAGCTATTCATAAAGCTGCATTCATATGGCTCGATATTTTTCCAAGACTTTGGGGGATTATTTTATAACTTTTCCCATGCTTTTATAAAGATACATAGGCACCTAAATTTCTTTATAAAATAGGCTAAAAAGAGGCGACTTCTTGCCCTCTCGACGGGTAACGCATTATAAAATGACCCTCTTTTTGGACTCTTTGCAAGACATGATAACTTTTTATTGAACCAACATGGAAATTATGCAGTGATACAGTCCATGAGCTTCTGAGATATGAGGATCTACTGTTCAAATATCATCTGAAGAGATTGGGATGATTTCAAAGCTCATGTACAGCTATGTCTTTCAATGAACTTCAGAGGGGCCCTTATACTAGCATGTGCCAAGCAGTTAGTGTATGAATTAGTGCACGATAACTGGTAGCGCATGATTGTGGTAATTCTTACTGTGCTGACCTGACAGTGTAGGCTAATTCACACCCTAACTACTTAGCCTGTTATGGAGCAGAAAATGGGTGGGCTATGGGACAGGAAAGGAGCAAGGACTGCACCATGCAATTGGCGCATGGAAGCAGTAAGGGCATCCATGCTATCTGAAACTGCTCTTACAGTGTGGCAAACCTTTTTCTGCATGGTAACTGTATGGGAAGGCGCTGGGAACAAACCAAACAGTTACCATACAAGCTTCGTTCTTACCACATGACTTGGGCACCGGCCGTGCAGGAAGTGCAAAGATTTTACCACCCTTTAGTAAAAAGAACCTCCATGCTGGCTAAAAAAAAAAACGTTATCAGAGAATCCAATTTGCTCTATTGCCAAAAGGAATACTAAAATGCAAAACTGCCCACCCACCTAGTATACAGTTGGATGTTCCTTGCCATCTCTTTGATGTCTTGTGATGATTTGCATTTTCCTTGAATAGAACTTGCAGCTTCTCCTACATTCTCTCTGTACGATCCCCAGTCCTGTAACTCCCCTTCAATTCAGAATATTGGTAGCATATTTTAAGATTGATAGCCTCCTCTCCTCACTTAACTTTCAAGGTATCTGACTCTTTCTCATGCCTCAGCAGCTCGCCATGCTGTAGAAAGCTGCGCGACGTTCCATGGTGCTTGACAGAACCATGTTTTACTCATACCTTGCAACCACATGGTTAGATCAAGCACAACAGAACATCTCGCTCGGTTATCACATGTGCATCCACCAGGCCAAGGGTAAGTTCAAGGAAGGAAACAGGAAGGAAGAGGCGAAAGCTGCAGAGTCTCCTGAAGCGCAGAACCTGCACCCACGGCATGGCATCCCTGTTACAGAATGCTCTCTGCCGTAATTATTCCTGCAGGTTAAGCAGGACTGCAAGAAAATACAAAGTACACCGGGAATTATAACCAAAGTCTTCCGCCACCATTTCTCCCCCCTAGCTAAAGGTACAAAAGGCACATGAGGAGAAAACATTGGTGAGAAACCAAGGGGGTCTTTAGGAGATGGTGGTGGTGAGGTGAACCGGAGAGGTCCTGCTCTCTTTGGGATAAGGTAGAAAGGTAGATAAAAGGAGATAAGTGTGCAACAGAGCTGGAAAACAGTGTGAGCACAGGCACCAGTTTTTACTTACAGCCAAAACGATGAACTCCTGCAAAAGTAAAGACAGCCAAGAAGAAGAGACAGAGCATTTGCAATTAACGGTAACCCCAGCCTACTCAAAACAAAAAACAACTTGAGCTACCTTTTGCCCTATGCTGAAATTATAACCTACCATAACTTTGGATTTAACTGCATAAATCGCTGCCTTTAAATATTTGAGCCTTCTGACTAGTTAAATTTTAACTGGACAATGTGCTGCCCGGCTAAAATGTAACTGCTTAACTTTTTGGAGGGATTGGAGGCATTCTAGGGGTTGGGCTTAAGGGCACCGATACTCAGCATTTTCCGTTTGCCTTTATCCACTTAACTGGAATGGCATAAAGAGCCATCCTAAACTTAACTGGATGTTAAGAAGTCCCAATTAAGCAGATCGACTGACTTAAATATTTTCCTTGAAGACAGATAAAAATAACTTCTGTGCTGGAATACCCAACTATGTCTACAATGCATCCCATCTGTTCAAACAGGTAACATGGAGCACTGTTTGCATATTAATGCCAGGCATGATAGAGTGATTTACGTAACCGTTCACATACAAATAAAGCATAAACAGAGTAGCTGGAACTCTAGATGGAAGCAGCTGAGAAGAAATTAGTCAAGTCAGATTTGCAGGTGAGTGGGGAGGCAGACAGTAAATATCCAGCAGTGGATGGTCAGGCTTCCAGATTACCCAGTGTGTTCTCAACAAGCACACGCTCTGGATGTAAATCCAGACAAACGGCACATGTGCACAACACAGCAATCATCAACCAAGGAAGAACTGTTTATTTCTTTACCAACTTCTTTCTTTCCTTCCAAAGTCCTTCAAAACAAACATACCGAGTTTTGCAGAGGGCTCTCGGGCAGAGACCCAACCAGACGCACATTTTACGCTCACTTCTTCTGGGTGTCTGCCTCAGAGCAGCCCCCTCATCTTACAGACTTGGTATATTTGTTTTGAAGGACTTTATACAGGCAACGGCTCTTTAAGAAATAGATGATCCATCACCGAATCATGAGCGCTGCTGCAAATTCATCCTTTGTTTGGAATGGAAGCTAAAACAGCAAGCTTAGACTCTTCCCATTCCTGTTAAGCCAAAAATGTTAGTGACACAGTCATGCTAGACCACGTAGTCTCCCTGCAGCTGCAGGAAAACCACTCACAGCATTGAGCTCCGTACCACAGCAGCAAAGAGAGACAAAAACTCAAACAAAATCGTCCACGGCCTCCACCAAATCCAATATCAATCATCATTCAGATCAGGGGCGACCCCGGCTGCACCTACTTTGCAGCACAGTTTAAGACAGTAGAAGCATGTGGTGTTTCTGAATGAATTAGAGGCATTCTGGATATTCACAAGAAAGCAGGAAATCACGTTTTCATGTACTTGAATCACAGCAAACCGTTCATGTGTAGCTCACTGAACAGGCATTTATCATCTGTCAGAAAGGAAAAGCACACCACATACTGATCTAGCGTATGGTGGCGCCAGACACATCAAAATGAAAAAGAAGAAAAACAAAACTTACTCAGAGGTACAACGAATATCATTAGCGTTTTGGGGACAAATATTTCAAGACCTGCTCTAATTTAAGCAACTTTTTTTTTTTTGGGGGGGGGGGGGAGTTACTAGAAAGTTCTATCAGCAATAGGAATGAAAGTCAACTGGGGCATTTGCTAGGTCTTCTCAGAAGCCCATGCATGAATGCTGGGAAGGGAAGGGGTTAACCTGCTTTTCCCATCCATCAACCCCTCCCCACAAAAAAAAGCCCAAATAAAAAGTGGTGGTCATTGCCATAATAAAAGGAATACGGCTTTTTACTACAAAAAGCATGACAGTAGGAGATATACCTTAGGTCAAAGAAAAGGCAGCTTAAAAATTTGATCAAAGGAGAAAGCAAAAGAGCCAGCGAACATGCAACTTGATCTTTTAAGACTCTACGTTGCCCTGCTGCTTTTTAAAGGTGACGGAGACATTTTTATTATGGACATTTCACGGTGCTTATGGAAGATACAGACTTTGACATGGATCTGAAATGTTGCCATCAGTCTCTGCTATTGGCCGTCCCAGTTTAGAGTTGCCTGGATTCTGTGCTTGTAGTTTTACGATGGGATTGGAATGCCTGTGTCTTGTAAAAAAAGATTTACAATTTCCTTGAATCTCAGACTATTGGCCTTCATGAAAAAGAACTTCTCTCATCCTGCCCCCACAGAAAAAGTACTGAATAAAATTCCTTGCACCTACGAAAGGAGATTATAAATAGCCTGACATTTTATGGGACGTGATGGAGAAGAATTTGGGGTGACTGTAGTGCCGTATCAAATTTGTTTTTTCTTTTAAAGTTCATTAATATATCCATTCTTTTTATTTTGTTTCTCCTTTAAGCCTTTTTTTAAAACAAAAATCCAAAAACATTGAATCTCCCTCTGCTGGGTTGTTTTAAACTCTACATTTTGCAAATAGGAATATTCTGTATCTGTGTCATTAGATTTAAACAGTATGTATCGCTGTCAGCCTGACGGCTCAGTGGCGATTCTTTGCATTGTCATGCAGAGGAGCTGGATTCAATTGCAAGCGTCAGATCTTCCACTCCCATGTGCCAGTTAGGGCTGCTGAGGAGTACACTCAGTTCCCGGGAAGGAAAGAGACTCAGTCTTCATGTAATAGTGGCATCTAACGGCCAGATACACATTCTGTTCCCGCATGTACATCTCCTTGTTACGTCCAGGCTGAGCTGGACGTACAAAGGAAATCGCGATTCTGATCCCGCGGGGCACGTCTAGCCCCGTAGGATCAGAATTGCGACTAGGCATGTACGGGCAGGCCGGGACTGCGATTCAGACCCGGCCTGCATGTACAGGGTGGCCAAAAAGATGTGAGAACATCTCGTAGCATATAAGTTATTTAAAAATTCAAAAAGACAGATGTAAACGATTGACAAATTTAAAAAAAAAAGATGGCGACCAGAAATTGTCAAAAGAAAGATGTTATATAGTTAAAAAAGGTAAATAAGAAAACTTTTTAAGCTTTTAATTTACGAGATGTTCTCACTTTTTTTGGGCCACCCTGTACATGCCTGCCCGACTAACTCAGTCAGGGCTTTTAAATGGAGCCACGGCGCCATGTTGCCACTGCCCCATTTAAAAGCCGCGATGCTGGCCTCCGCAAAATAGAGTTAATTCCCCACAGCCCGGCCCCCGATCCGTCCTCCTAAGGCCAGGGTCGAGCTGTGGGGAATTAACTCTTACCCCCACAGCCCTATCCACGCCCCAGAGCTGAACAAAAGTAACGTCCAGGGAAGTTATTCCACCCAGGCAGTGGAATAACTTCCCCTGACATTTTGCCGGCCCTGGATGTACAGTGCCGACATTAGAATCGACCCTGTACGTCCAGGGCCGGCGACCACCAACTGCTCGCCCACTCTCTGCTCCCATGCCACCCCTTCCCCACCCCCGTCTAACTTCCCCGCACAACCGGTGGGGAAGTTAGACAGGAGGGGAAAGCCGGCACAAATAGCGGGGACATCCATCCCCGCTATTCGTGCCTCAGAATAACCCCCACACAGAGGAAACCTGGAGGAGCCATGGTTTGTGAAGCCTGGTCAAGACATGACTCTTACAGAGCAGCAGTCCTCAGCCCAGTCCGTAGGACATATTCAGCCAGATGGGCTGTAAGGATACCACAATGAATATGCATGAGATGGATCTGCATACAACATGTCTCCAGTAAATGTAGATTTATGACATGTAAACTCACTGTGATACCCTACCAATTCAACTGGCCAAGAACTGAGCTGAAAATCACGGCTGTACACCTAGAAGCACACCTACCCAGTTGAGTTTTTAGGATTCCCACAATAAATGTGAGATACATTTGCATACAATAGGTCTCTAATACATGCAAATTTCTCTCATGCATATGGGTGGCAATCCTTAGCACCAACTGGCTAGGTGTGCCTCCAACAGAGGGCTGAGAAGCACTGCTATAGACGATTATTTCCAAAGCCATTTCCACAGGTCAAACAGTGTTCTACCCACAGAAATGAGCTGTCCGTCCTATGAGCAGGAGAGCATAAGCATGTAGTGCCTGTATCTACCTTAGCCCCCTCCTTTACTAAAGGGCGCTAGCTGTCAGCCCATGTTCTGGTGTCCGATGAAGGCATGCTGGGACACCCCTTGACAGCTAGCATGGGGCCACAAAATTAATTTGGGCTGATTCTGGGCTGTGAATGGCGCATTGGGATGGTAAGGGGGCGAGTTAGGGGTAGAGAGTGGGTGTAGTGAGCACTGCAGAGTTAGAACAAGGTAAACACCATGTGTCATGTCCCTTGCAATTAGCATGGCTACACTGAACGTCACCTCATTAAGTGGAATGAAGTGCACCCGCGCTATCTGTACGCCATGCTAGGGAGCAGGGCTCTGCATTAACTGTCAGGAAACATGCTTTCCACGTCTCCCCATAGTTAGTGCCATGGTGTTGCATCTAATGTGCCATGGTTTTGAAGCTATTGACACTTTAGGTGCAACTCTCCTTAGCGCCCTTTAGTAAAGGACCCCCTAAGTTTACCACATTTTAAAGAGGCATTCTTGGGGTATGGATGGGGAAGGGCTTGCGGTTACGCGCATCTTTTTGATCTTTTGCAAGTATGCGCGCATTTTCCCTCCAAAGTAACATTTGCAAAATTTGGTAGGTAAAAATGTGCGTGTGAGGGGGGGGGAGCACTTTCCTTGGGAATCATTTTGAAAGTGAAAGCACGTCTCTTCTTTTACTTTGAAACTTCTGTGTAGCCTGTGGAATGGACGTGCATAGGGGCAGTTGCAAAATTAGGGCTGTGTTGAGGATGATTCAAAAATAGGGGAGAAAACTCTTGGTAGTTGCAGATGCAGGCTCACAGTGCCTTCGCTCGACAAAGGTCTGTCATGGGGAAGCTGGCAGCCGAAAGAAGCAGGAAGAAATTGTCAGACCAAATAAACAAAAAACAAAGTGTGTACATAGAGCAGCCACATCCCTTCGGGAACAGCTGCGCACAGAAACTGCCACACCACGAAGAATTCATGTCTCGCTTAAGGGAGAAAAAGAGCCATGAACTCTATGCACAAGTGTGTGGCTGAAATGAGAGTATTTTTTATGAGCAAAGTAGGTTTTATATGCAGAAAATGGCTTAGCACAACAATGATGGAAAACTATGTGCTGACAACTTGGTACCTTGCACGCAGGTATTCCCAGGGGGTTAGTTTTGGTAGAGCAGAGACAGAGTTTTGATGTATTTTATAAGAATCATTTTGTGTTATTATAGACTGTTCTGCTTCCCTGTTTCGTAAGGGCACATAGTCACCTTTTTGCAGGACCAGGGCCAGGGTACTGAGCAACATTCAGCCTTAACCCTCCTCCCCGAAATTTTGATAGTGAGTTTGTATGGCTGCCAGTCCTATTGGTTTGCTTTGACCGCTACTGTCCTTGTCGCCCCTCAGAAGCTCACCAAGACAACCCTAGACAACCACCAAGTCTTGCCTGGTGGTTGCACCTGTCCTGCCTTTTTGGAACTCTGACATAGGCATCTTGCGCCCCCTTAATGCATCCTTATACCAAAGAATGTCCCTAAGAATTTTACCCGAACACCAGCCACAGAAGTGACTGCTGAATACCTGAATAGATATCCACGTTCTTTTTATTGCATCCTATTGTAACCTTACAAATAAAAAAGACTAAGGAGACAAAGGTCATGGTGGGGTAGCTTCAGCAATGGCGAGCAGGACACTCCTGATCTGAGAGTCTCTGTCAAGCAGTAAACTTGAAGTCATTATAAAAAAAACCTTTTCCATTGTGTATTTAAAAAAAAACCCAAAAAAAAACCCCCAGGCATTATTTTAGCTAGTGCTTTGACAGAGAAAGGCAACCCTTCCAGGTATGAATGCGACACTTGTGGGCTACATTTTAAAATTAGTAAAGGAGATTATTTACTGTACACAAGATGCACTCATTGAAAAGACAGAAAAGAGGAGGAGGCCTGCTTCTCTAAGATTATTACAGCGTTATTTAATAAAGCGCTGGAGCAAGATGTCCTAGAGAAAGGGCGGGAGCTGCATGCAAAGCTCAAAGGATCAGAAACAGGAGTCGGTCATTTATCATAGGAGAAAAGGATTCACTGCATTGCCTAACGCATGCATGACTTTCCCAGAAACAAGGGCAAGCCTAGCGTGTCACAGGGTGAGGGTACCTCCAGCCAAGTCACCCCTGCTATACACCGAAACCTACCTGGAATGAAATACTGCTCTTTAGCTATGTGAAATAAAGACAAAAATAGAAAAGATGCACTTGAATGTTAGCAAGCAGAGAAATGAGGAGGAACTAAAGTTAATTACAGATAATTACGTGCACAAAAAGTGTCTATTCACAGTAGGAGTCTGGAGCCTGGACAACAACCAGCTCTCTGTGCCTGGTATCTGCACTCAAGCCTGAAAGGGCTATAGAAGGGGAAGGGCACCTGGAGCAGCTGGACGGCATATGACAAACGTTTAGGCTTAAAAAAATGTACCTAGGGAATGGAATAAGATCAGAAGGAGTAAAACACCAACTTTCAGGATGCAGTTAGCTCCCTTTTCAAATGAATAGTTCAAAGGTCTGGTTCAGAATTACAAACGTGAACGCTCTTCTGCATGCCCCATTCTTTCATGGATTATTTCTCCTTCTGAACATGATTTTACACTTTTGAGCCTGAAAGGGGGAAAATCCCTCCAGTCCTGTGTGTCTGGGCACGGCATCAGCAAGCCTCGTTTTACATTTCGTTCCAAATGTGTTATCATCACCTTCTCTATTCGAACAGGATCAAACGATTGGCCTCCCATGAGCTAGCCCCCTTTCTCAGGGCGGGAGCAACAAAGAGGGGAGGGGGCTCACCGTGCTTAACAATTCAGAAGAGGGGCCCATTCCATTCCCAAAGCTTCTATAAACGTAGTTTTTGGCAACCAAAAGAAAAAGAAAAAAGAAAAACGGCAGCTGAGTTAAGAAAATTACCTGAGCAGCGGAATTTCTTGCTTTTAATCTGGCCAATCCTTTTGTTTGCTAGACGGCGGGGGCTGGTGCAGCGGGCACCGCTGGTCTCAATAGGGTTTGTATGGAGATAATCCGCCAGCCACTTCAGATGGCAGTCACAGATAAACGGGTTCTGAGCCAAATGCCTTTCAGGAATGAATGGAAATAATTTTACATATTGTTTGCATTTGACCTGGCAATTCTCTAAGCATTAGCATACTTTTGTAGCCTGAATACAAGATGAAGAGAAGAATTCTAATGGACAAAAAGCACCCCCGCCCGCCTAATATCAAAATCAACACATACAGAGTCTGAATGGCACGGAGCGGTGAAAAGGTGCCTTTGGCGATGGTCTGCAGCTTGTTGTCATACAAGGACAGAAGGTTCAGATTGTGCAGATCCTGGAAGGCGTCTACTCGTAAGCAGTTTATCTTGTTGGCGTTCAGTAACCTACAGAATCAAGAAACTATCTTTGAAGCACACATTCGGTTTGATTTCAGCATGTTTCAGAAAGTGTTCCTTGTGCTCACATGGCAGCACACCAAGGAAATACAGCTCAAAGAAAATATAAAGCAAGTTTTTTATTCAGTTAACTTAAAATGTGTGAAATCAAAGGCCAATAATCAACAAGTATATAGTGGGGGAGGTGGAATTCAACAGCAGCAGCTAATGCTGTTAAAGCAGGTAGCCACCACCATGGCTGTAAACTGACTGGCTAGCGATTTAGCTAACCAAACAGTGTTGATGTTCAGCTCTTGGCCAATTAACTAAATTGCCTAAAGTTAGGCCTAACCTAAGCAGGTTCAGGACAACTGGCTAGTGTCTGAATATTGTCGTTAGCTAGTTATCCTCGGGTGCCACCTCCGCGCCTCTCCTGGGACTCCGCAGTGTTAGCCACTAAGCATCAGGATGTTTCCTAGCTGAAACTGGGGATAGTCCACAGACCTCTGTGGTAATGCTGCTGCCCAGCCCGGTGAACGACATTTAGGCAGTTTGCACGCAGGTATTTTATGATAAAATGCAGGGGATTTATTTTGCTTTGGCTTGTTCATGGTATGGTTTCCTTGAATGTGAGACTTTCGCTCAATGAAGGGTCTCACCACTGCTGCTACTTGTGAAGTAATTTTATAATAGTGCATAAATTACTCCCTTAGTGGTACCCGCTTTAGGCTGTCGCTATTCTGTAAGCGGGCACGTAAGTCCCTTTGGTTAGGAGCTGAGCTTGAGTGGTGCATAGGCATGAGTTTTAGAATATTTTAACTGATGCACATTCTTTTCCAAATTTAGGCGTGGGCATTTACGTATGCTCTAGTGCAGGCCTAACTGCCGTGCCTAGCCTAAGGCGTGTCGGTACGCCTCTATTTTATAAAGTCAAGATTGTTTGTGTGCATAACACTTTTCAAACCAACAGCAGAAGAGCAAAAGCTTCACAGGGCTTCGGGAGAGTAACCACAGGTGGCACCTAACTTAATTCAACAGATCTTAACAGACAGCAAAAAATCTCCATATCACGACTGAAAAATAAAACGCTGAATTAAGCATCGAAGCCCTGCTTTTACAGTTTCTTAGAGCTACCTGCTTTATTCTAACATTTCAGTTGAAGTTTTTATCATTATTACAGTCTGATTTTGTTTTGCTGATGATTTACTATGTCAGCAAAACTTTTTTTCTTAATGTATGTTATGGCTATATAGTATCCTTCACCTGACTGATATGTGACAAATGGGACATGAACACACATTTTTTCATTTTGCTTGCTTGGCTTCCAAAAATGTGGGGGTTTTTTTGTTGTTGTTTTTTTAATTTATGTGACCCTTGGACCTTTCTTTTTGCTAATACTATACACGGTGCATATGAAAAAAATTACAAATGAATTATTAAAGAAAGGAAGAGAATCTAAAAATTGTTTTGGTTCACTAGTCTGCCTGTATCTGTGTTTTTTAAAGCAGGTAGTTTCCTGCTTTTCTTTTGGGCTTCCCTCTAAAACTAATCTGATCTCTACTTGACCACGGTGCCAGGAACCTTCTGCTGCATTCCACCTCTCCAATTTATTAATCCACCTCCCATTTAGCTCAGTCATTGCAATGACTGCTGTTGGACAAAGTCCTACCAAATCACACACACTGATCATGACCACCAGCGGGTGCTGATGTGCAATGCATGTGCCCCCCTCTTCTCCTCCTGAGGCTTTGAACATTACCTCCACAGCAACCCCAGTCTGGCCAGCCTGAGTGGGAGGGGCTGAATATGGGAGAAGCTCTTCTGCAAACCAGTGTGAAAAACTACCACCAAGTCCCTGTATAAATCTCTATAAATATACATTCACTAATCTATTTATAACCTGTAAGATATGTCTGATCACAGGCATCAGAGGTTACCCACTAGTCTCTCTTTTCGTCTAGCTACACTAACGAGAAAAGCTTTAAAGCAAGACAGAGAAAATTCTGAATTTATCCTCTAGATGGCATTTTGATTCACCTTTTTCAAGTAACTGACAAATTTGACTGGCTGCTTCTTCCCTCTGTTTTCTACTTACACTCTACAACCAGTTAAATCCAATCTCCATAAATGCTACTAATCAAGTAGATGGATATTTGTCTGCTCCACTCATCGCTCTTTGGAATCACCAGCTATTGATTCCCAGATAATCTGCAACAGAACGCTACAGCCTTTTTCACACAATTTATATTTCGTTTGTAGCATTGCCCTACTGACTCTCCTATTAATCATTTTGCCAAAATCTGATAAACATAACCATGAGTTCTGCAGCATACACCCTCTATTCAAGCCAAACAAACGGTTCTTGGTTCTTACGGTTGAGGGGGGGCAGGTGCATCACCAAACAATGGATAAACATTCAAGCTATTTTTGCAGCAAAACTATGCATACTAATATTTTAGCTGTATACAAAAACTATATAAAAACAAGGCTTTATGTCCATTTGAAATGCTTGCATAAGTCCTTTCTTAAAGCAATATGTTCTGTACGCATTTATAAATACTTGACCCAATATTTAACAGCCACGGACAGGGATATTCTAAAAGTCAGCTATTAAGGTTGAATAAAACAGGCATACTCAATGATAGTGCCACTATCTGGATAGTGAGCACTGCTGTATATAGTAGTCAGTGATATTCAGTCCACTTGCCGGACAACTGTCGGGATAAATTTGGGACAGCCTTTTTGTTGTTGCAAATTTCAGGAGAGTGGACTGAATATTGCTGCTCGGTATAACTTGGTGATCTGCCCTGGCGAGGTGGTCTGTAAGGATTTTCAATTGTGCTATTCATATAATGACACTGAAAATCCACTAAAAGGACTTCTTAGGGGAATTATTTGACAACTGCTGTCGTTATCCTAATAATTTCCTTTGAATACTGACTCAATTGTTCTTTTCTTACCCCCCAAAATGTATAAGATGTTTGATTGGAAAATTTTTTAATGATAACATTAAAGAAATACTCACAATAACTGCAAGGAGAAAAGCCCCTCAAACAGGTTTTTCGGCAGCTCTGTAATTTTATTTCCATAAAGAACCCTTTTGAAATTAGAAAAAGAAAATTCGCAGAGTTTGAAAACAACACAGTTTCCATAAAGATTTAGCCATTGCTTACATTATATTTCATTTCACGCTTAGTTTTGCGATGCGTTTTGTCTTGATTAGATTGTAAGCTCTGATGAGCAGGGACAGTGTCTGATATCTATATGCACAGCACTGCGTTCACCTTGTAGCGCTATACAAATGATCAGCAGTTTCCTCTTGGGAGAAGAAGAAAAATATGCACCATGGTTTCTGAAAACTTGGAGCATGTTTCCAACAAGCAATGTCTCACACTGACAAAAATGCAGTTTCAGGCTGTTCTGGGGACATTGTGGGCATGTGCCCCAACAACTGGGCTGCGGTTCCTTCTCTCTTTTCTGGGGGTTCCTTTAGCCAGAGTTGAAAATGCAGCAGTGACAGTTATAGCTGATGGTAGGAAGTATCTGACTGTTTCACAGGCAAGAGCTGACAACCAGATGGAAGCTGAGGTGACTACCTGGCACTGACTCCTATGGAACAAGGATATCATCAGTCCTGGGTTTTCAAATTCTTTCTGGTAAAACTTTTAATATATCAAGAAATTCCCAAAAAAACAGGAGCTGAAAAGGCAGACCTGATCCACCTGTCCCTGGTGACCTGCGGCCTGATAGCTAAAGCACATTACAGTCTTCAGAGCGCCCAGGACTTTGCCAGACTGTTTAACTATGCAGCTGGGAGGATGTTCAGAATTCACTTGAAACGGCATGAGAAATGTCAATGAGATTTCTTTACATGTTGTTTCATATCATCTTCTGAATGAAATGAGGGGAAAGAACCCAAAATGCTGCCTTTATCCCATGTTATTAATAGCACGCACGACTGCTCAATAGCACGCGCTATTTATCAATGGGCGCAGTACTGAAAAATAGTGTGCGCTACTGAGCAATACTAAGTGGTATGAACGAAACTGCCACAAAATGAAAATTAAATTAAAACAAAAACCTGCAAATATGGGGAACTAAACAGATAGATTTTTTTTTTTTGCTTTCACACTCCTAGTAAAGAACACCAGCTAAAACGGCAAGCCTATGGCACCGTTCCTTCCCCATCACCATGACCACGTGCTATCCTGAAGCTGGTTCATCCGGAGCTAAAAGAACTAAAGAAAGCAAAATGCTATCAAGAGGCACAGGAAACCTGGAGTCCTGCAGAGGGAAGGGGTCCACATAGGATTTCTCTCCATTATGTTGCTGCATGAGCCAAAGGAATGCATTCAGCTCCAACGTGCTCTGAAACACTAAGGGACCCTTTTACTAAAGGGCGCTGTGGTGTTGCACCAAACATGCCATACAGCGCAAAGCCATGGTGCATTAGGGCAATGCCACACTAACTGCCGAGAGCATGGAAAGTATGTTGCCAGGAATTAGCACAATGTCTGCAGCGCTGCTGTGGCACTAGAAGAGAGTGGGCGCAGTCAACGCCAATTATGGAGGTGGTGGGGCGCTGCTTGTGTGGTGCCCTGCCCACTCTCTGTACCTAATGCTCCCAGTTGCAACCCTAATACACCTTGGAGAGCAGCAAAATCCAGTAGTGCTGTCATAGCTCCATGCTAGCTGTTCATTGCGCGACTTCAGCATGCATCAGGCCCATGCTGACAGCTATTGCCCTTTTGTAAAACCCCTTCTAAAAGTCCCTAGATGAAATCAAACAGGAGGTAACTAGGAGTGGAGGAGTGGCCTAGTGGTTGAGGCAAGGTGCTTCAGTCCAGAAGGTTGGGGGTTCAAATCCCACTAGAGAACAGCAACCTTGGGCTGGAAGGACTGGGGTTTCTAGTCCCACAGGTGCTCCCTGTGGTCTTGGGGAAGCCACTCAACCCCCCATAGCCCATGTTCCCTGTAAAATAGCTATCTCCAAGTTATAATGCCTTGTTCAATGTAATTTCAGTTTGTTCAATGTAAACCACACTGATGCAGAATAGCACGGTATATAAGAGAATGTAAATAAATAAATCAGGCTATGATACCTAACAGTGATGCTGCCTAAATATTCTCTGCAGCACTTTGGTGGGGCTTGTAATTAGTTAGCTAAAATGGGCATGGCTTTTTTCTCTAGCCTCCTATGCAGCATAGTCAACACTAGCTGATTGAAACTAATCTGAGCTCTTGTTCCTGGGTAAATAGGAGCACACCATCATTGAAAAGGAAACAAAGTACCAACTGGGAATTGACTGCTGTAGGTGAGGATGAATGAAGGGGAAAAGAACAGGCTTGTTTTACTCGGCTACAGTACACCGGTTCATGCCGCACTACAGAACAGAAACAAAAATATACTGATTGCTAAGGTGAATATTCATGGCCTGAATGCAATGAAAGAAAAAGCGATCAGGCCAATTTTATAGCAGTGCTTTCCAAACGTTTATGCCATATGACCTCATTTTAACAAGTGAAAACTCACATGAACCCAGACGACGACGAAAGTCAAAGTAGCAGGTCTTCAGCCTTGTTCCCCTCCTCTACTCATCTAAAGCAGGAAGGTGCAGCAACAGTAGTCAGCACAGGATCCCTTGCGTCAGTGTGTAGCTTGTGCTTACAGACCCCCGTACTCTGCATGGGTTTCCAGCCTAACAGGAAGCTGGAATGTTCACTGGTTCAAGGGAACACATGCTGACCGGTGACTGCCACTGCAGAGATAAGGGGACATGGCCATATTTCTATGATCCCATCTGCTGATGAAGTGACCCCATTTGAGGTCCCGACCCCAAGTTTGGAAACCACTGTTTTATAGGTATCTATTATACCACCCTGCCATTTGAGTGTTTGTTCACTTCTGCAAGAAACAGCAGAGAAGCTACAGTATTCTTTCTCTCTCATAAAGATTCGTCTGGTCAGGGCTCAACTTTGTGAGCTGCTTCTCCACCTTGCAGATTCAGGTCTAGATCTTTCACTGCTTTTCGGTCCTTTACCAGATGAAAGATTGCCCAAAAATGCAATTGGTTTATGAGAAGGCCTAGTACCTATTCATACAAATCTCTGTTGACCTACATTAACAGTGAGAATCACCTCATAAAAAGACCAACTGGACCAGTGCTACGTCCAGCAAGCGTAGTGGTGGAAATTACAATGAAGGAACCAAATCAACTTTCCCTCTGCTTCATTACTGCTGAGAACAAGAACGACTTCAGGGAAAAGCAGCGAAAATAGCAACAGCAAAAGAATGTTCCAGTCAAACCAAGAGAGAAAAACAGGTGGGAGAACAACCAAGTTACCAAAAAAAACCCAAAGCAAAAGTCACTTGGAACTAGCTTGAGCAACCTGAGATATACAACTGAGCTGAAGGCAGGGGCGGCCCAAGGGGGGTGCGGGGCCATGTGCGGAGACTCGGTGCGGGGCCTCATTTGCATAAGGGGCCTCATTTGCATAAATATTTGCATAACGTTAAAATACACTAACTTTTATTAAGCATGCCTCTTAATGAGTATATGGATAAAGAAAGACTAAAAAGATTTCTACATTACTATAATCCAGTGCCAACCGCTAGGCACATTAGGAACTACTACAAACACTGCCCATTTAGAACCCATAGCAAACCCGCCGTATCCTAACAGCACTACCAGGACTCACAAAGCACCATACCCTACCTATCAAAAGGCAACACTGCAAATATTAAACCATTGCATTTCAGAGAATAACAATACATGACCTACTGGGGAAAGGGAACAGGGGCAATGTCAAATAGGAATTAAAAAAACAGAAAACCTCAGCTCAGTTACACATGCAGAACACAGACCATCACCAAACAAGGAATCACAATTTAGAAACAGGAAGACAATTAAACTGGGAACCCCAAAAGCCAAACTTGGAATGTACAACAACACTGTAGAAATAAAACTATAAATTAATTTCCTCTTGTACTAAACAAAGCGCAGACGTTAATGATGCACATTTCCCAGAGCTGACATATTCCAGTTAATAAATTCAAAATAAAGAGATATCTTTCTAACTTTTGTGCATTTTTTCAGTTGCAATTGCTCCAGCCACTTTCTTCTGGTTTCTTTGTGTCTTCTGCTAACTCTCCATCGTCTGCTGTCCATTTGTCCTTTCTTCTCTCTTCTAATTTTTTTCCATTGTCTCTCTACATCTGCTTTAACATACTAATCTTTCTCCTTTTGCTCTTTCCTCATTCCTATTTCATCCACTCAAATTTTACCCCTCCATCCTCAATTCCCACTTACTCTCCCAATACCCAGCGAATTGTAGATTTTTCTTCTGTCCCACACAAAATATTTTTTCCCCTCTCCATTTCACTCTCCCAGCTCCATCCCATTCTAATCTCCCCCAACATCAGCTCCCTTCTAGTTCCAGCCCCACCCAGTATCCACTCCCTTCTAGTCCCCGCATCAGCCCATTTCCAGTCCTAGCTCCCCCATCCATTTCCAGTCCTATCCAAGTCCCTCCATCAGCTCATTTCCAATACCAGCCTCCCATCAGCCCATTTCTAGTCCTTTCCTAGCCCCACCATCAGTCCATGTCAAATCCTAGCTCCCCTCCACTCAGCCCATTTCCAATCCAAGCCCCCCCATGAGCCTACTTCCAGTTCTAGCCCCTCCATAAGTCTATTTCAATCCAAGCCCCCACCACAGCCCATTTCCAATCTTAGCTCCCCCCAACACCCAATTCCCAGTCCTATCCTAGCCCCCTTCATCAGCCCATTTCCTGTCCTAGCTCCCTCCCCTCACAACCCATTTCCATTCCAAGCCCCCCTCCCCATCAGCTATTTGCAGTTCAAGCCCCCCCCTTCCCCTCAGTCCATTTCCAGTCCTAGGAACCCCCCCAACCCATTACCAGTCCTAGCCCCCCCATAGCCTATTACCAGTCCTAAATCCCCATCAGCCGACTCTCAGTCCTAATCCCATCAGCCCATTTCCAGTCCTAACCCCCCATCACCCAATTTTCAGTTTAAGCCCCCCATAGCCCATTACCAGTCCTAACCCCCCCATCAGTCCATTTCCAGTCCTAACCCCCATCATCCAATTTTCAGTTTAAGCCCACCAAATAGCCCATTACTAGTCCTAAACCCCTCATCAGCTCACTTCCAGACTTAGCTCCCCATAGCCCCAGTCCTAACCCCCTATCAGCCCTCTTCCAGTCCTAACCCCATTAGCCCATTTCCAGTCCTAACTCCCACCCCAACAGCCCAGGGAAATTTTAAAATAAAATAAAAAAGCTGTCTGCTGCCGCTGCCACCGCAGCGGCAATGGCAGAATCGCATATCCCGCGGGGGCCCCCCCCCCCGACAGAGCCTGCTCTCCCTGCATCAGCTCCGTCGGCTTTCAGAGCGCGAAAGGAGAGTTTCTCCCGCGTGGTTCTGTTAAGCCCGCGGGGGCTGATGGGAAAGTCCCATCAGCCCCTGCGGGCTTAACAGAGCCACGGAAGGGAAACTAGTCTCCCTTCAAGCTCTGAAAGCCGATGGAGCTGATGCAGGGAGAGCAGGCTCTGTCGGGGGGGGGCCCCACGGGATATGCGATTCTGCCGTTGCCGCCACGGCGGCAGCGGCAGCAGACAACTTTTTTTTTTTTTAATTTTAAAATTTACTTTGCAAGCAGAATGTTCTTTGCGCGGGGCCCCCTGAAACGCGGGGCCCTGTGCAAAAAACATTCTTGTTCAATGGACGGGCCGGCCCTGGCTGAAGGTTAAAGGTTAAAATAATAAAAAGCAAAAACAACAGTGATTCTGTGTGAAGGGAACAAGGCTCAGAGGCAAAAAGGCCCAAGTCCTGCTGCTCTTTCTCCATATAACCTCGGAGATGCTACTTTACTTCTTCGTACATCAGTTAATGCAACTGGAATTAAATATTAACTACTACTGTTTCTCTTTCAGCTTTCAAAATGTTCATGTGTTTGATTTTCCTTAACAGATACATGTGGAAAAAGCTGCCAGAGGGTTGTAGAGCAAGCTGAAAACAAAACACTCTATAAACATGTATTGTTACATGGCCAGCGCCATTGGAATTATGGCTATAAAGAGAATTCACATTTAATCTATATAAATGAATTGCAATACCAGAAGTAAATCACAATTATAACTCGTTCATGGCTCTGCAAAGAAAAAATCCAAGTTTTCTGCAAACTGGCCTAAACTATCTGTCCCAACCCATCAACTCAACAGATCTCAGAAAATCAGTGGTTCTGATGTGCTAGTAAAGCTTTTATTTTATCAAACTCATTATTATTTCCTTTGCAATTAAGCTGAATGCTGTGAGTCAATTTAGTAAAACATTAACTTTATGATTCCGATTACAATGTAATTTGCATTTCTAATCTCTCTACTTGGGAATTTTCAAATGCAAAACAAAAGAGGATCAGTGGACATTTTTATCTGAGACCTAAAACGTTCAGCATTTTAGACTACGCCAACTTATGGGCTTGCAACTTGCCTCTCACAGGAGATGCTGCTCTACTTACAGTGAGTTAAGAGAACGAAGGCCTTGGAAAGCATCAGGCGCTATCTCAGAAATCTGATTATTGCTCAGGTCACTGAAAAAAAATCACATTGCACTGAGTTAACATGCATCCTCTCTCTGATAAAAACAGACATTTTTTTCTCCTTCTTAAATTAATATTCATAGATGAGAAAGATTGCTGGGATACATGCCCATTGACAGAAGAGACCCTCTGAAGTAGCAGTTACCACTACATATAGCTGTCTCGTTGAGATTTGTCATGTGAGAAAAAAGACAGCATTAGCCTGGCTTACTTCTACCCTATGAGCTGTGATTTAAAACTTCACCCACCCAACATCATCTAAATGAAATCTACATGAAGGCCCCAAGTCTATGATTTCAGAGATGTGCAAAACAATCACAAATAGAACAAAATCTCCATGAAAACAGAGATGAATATTCCCCTGAGCTGACATGAAAAAAATATGCCATGTAGCCAAATGTCTCCGGATGTTTAGTCATATACAGTGGTCAGGAGATATTTTTAAGAACCAAGGCTTAAGTCTGAGTGGATCACCATTTTTTTCTTTTAAGCAGGACAAAGTAACTGACCGTAACATCAGATCCCCAGGTAGTAAGTAGTCAACTCCCCCCTCCCCCTCCCATATTCTATAGGTTCTCAACCTCAGCTCACTGCGCAAAACTTACATTTGGACTTTGGCCAAAAATATGACAGGCCCCACTATCAGATTTGGCAATAATGAGCAGAGTGGACCACAGGCTACGGTTTAAAACATGCAAGAAATATCTATACTAGACTCTGCCTGACATGCAAATAATTTTTCACTCATCATAGGAAGTGTACTAGTGAAGACCTTTCTAGAAACAAGAATTTCTGTATTGTGGGCAACTGGCGTCTCTCTAAGGAAATAATAAAAAGTGCAGAGACTGCCCCACAATACCAATGTATGAGTGCTGCTGTAATGGACTAATAACTTTAGGGCCTCTTTTAAAGATACACAGTAGATTTATTTATGTAGAGAGACTAACACATATTGATTAAGGTAAGAAAGAACTCATCATGCAAATGGACAGGAGTGTTCACTGAAGAACCATAAATTATTTTAGTTTGAAAACAATCAAGAAAAGAACAGGCTTACATTCTTCGAAGTTTTTTATATGGTGAGAAAGCTCCAGGAGGAATGACCTTGATAGAATTTTGCTCTAATCGTCTGCGAAGAGGGAGAGAAGAAAAGGAGAAAATAATATAAAGAGGCCACGTCCAAACCTGCATCCTTGCACAGGACAGAATAGAACTGAATTACAGTAGTTGTACTGGTCATGGAGAAAACTGGACTGGTATCACAAAAGGCACCTATTGGGAGAAATCCTTACAGTGCAAACCTACATGATCTTCATATGTCAAGAACTGCCATCGCTATTTATTGAATACTAAATATAACAGAAAATACTGTGAGACACATAAATACCTCAAGGATCTTTTAGTCTTACCATTTTTTTTATCTTTATGCAATTTACAATAATAACCAATAATATACCTTTGCATAGAAACTGAGATATGATTATAGCAACACAATCAAAATAGGAAAACACCTATAAGGCGAAAGCATGCAATTATTCCCATGAGAAAAGGGGGATCCAAGTGAAAGGAAATAAACTATTACATACACAGAAAGGATAATCAAAACAGGCGAAAACACCAGCACATCCAAAATTTTCATGGTGGTTCAGTAGGAGGCCCCGCCATGGCTACTAAATGATGGGCATTAAGGAAGGTCAGCAGCTGGGAGGGCTCATAGAAAATGTAAACAAGTTTGATATTTAATCAAACACTTACAGGGATATTTGAGGAAAAAGAAACTTCCCAGTTGCTGAACACCAGAGTGTAGGAGGAGAAATTCTCATCTCCTTCTCTGAGTATCACGAGCAAGGTCAGGATACATACGGACCAAAAGTCCTCTAAATTGTGAGCTGCTTTCCTTGAGGAAAATCTTCATTAACCATTCTTTATCTGATAACAAGGCCAATGCAATCAACAGTGTAGCAGGAGATATCTCCTCTTCCTGAGATCTCTCTAAGATATCAGAAATATTAAGGACATCAACCTGCCCCAATCCTGGGGCATCTCCTGATGTGGCAGTTTTCTTAGAAGGAGGCAAATAATACACTTTGACTGTCGGTGGATGTGACTTAGGAGGTAACGCCAATAAATCAGTCAAGTAGCTGAGAAACATGGCTCTAGCTGACACAAGAGAAGCCCGAGGAAAATTCACCAACTGCAAGTTAGCAACCCTGGCAGAGTTCTCCAATTTATTTTTGCACAATATACTTTCCTTTCATCTGCAGTTTGTCATGGGAGAGTTGAACTCGCTTGCATTGAAGACTTCTGAAAAAGTACAATGTGTGGGAAAAAAATGCCATAGTAGCATAATGAAGCCTGGCAGATAAGGAACAACAGGCTGACACCTTCGGCGTATTTCTGCCTCTGCTGCTGTTCTAGCTAAGTTGACTTCCCAGAATTCAGCCATACCATCTTGACCACTTGCATGATTCTGTTCCTTATTCGAGTCAGGATTCTTTTCAATTCCAGTATTGAGTTGTCTAGCCCTATGAGTAGATGAGCATATAATTTTTCACATCAAAACTGCCACCCAAGCCCCTCCCTACCTCGCTCACATTTCAATTACCCAACTTCTCCATACTTTCTACTGGTGCCCTCTATATCTGGTCCAAACATGTTTACACTCTCCGCTTCATTTTCTACTATTCCAAGCATCTACTGCCCTCATATTTCCTCAGGGCTTCCTTCCCTTCAACTTTGTATCATTACAACCTGTGGAAAACTGCATCCGCTGAGACCTGTAAGCATCTTTTGCATTCCTTATGGCTTTTTGTGTTAGTTCCCAAAAGTATTTTGTTTGGGACAAATTCAAAAGTTAGTAAAAGAATGTGCTCCCCGTTACAGAATAAACTCACAGAAAATTCAGGCAGTGCAGTAGAACTAATGAGCTGACTTTACAAAACTGAGGACATTAACAGCTTATGGTTAACTGTGTTTCATTTCTCTAAAATTTAGCGCTATCAAGAGGGTATAAGGAGGGCATAAGGAGCTCTAGTCAAACCTTTAGTCTTATGTGCTCCTCAAATAGTTTTCTAGCTCCAGTTCTCCCTCCCCACACTTTAGTAACTAAATTCAACAATAATTAAGACCCCCGAAGACAACTCCTCCCAAAACAATCCTCACGCCTAGAGACCAAAAAAATGTGGCAGAAAGATACCAAGTTATTTCCCAAGGTGTTGGGTGACATAGGCTTGATTAAGAAGAATCTCCAAGCACATATTGCTAAATTACCCATATATGTTACGTCTTATGAACTCCAGAAGGAAGCTCTCTTTGGTATGATGCAAGTACTACACTGAGCATTAGCAATAAATCTGAGAGACCGAGATCATACTCCACATACCCTGGCTTAGAAGTGAGCTTCATGACTGTCACGGTATGTGCAAAGCTAACCCCTTTGGAGAAACTGCCCCGACAACATGCCTAATTGAACTTTGAGGCCCTTTTACTAAAGGCTGCTCGCTGGCAGCTGGGAACACTAACGTGTGTGCATGCCAGCTACCGGCTGCTAACGCACACAGTAAGAGGCCATCGCGTGCTAGGGTTGGAGGGCGGGCATGGAGATCATGAAGAGAAACGCAGCACTCAATAGCAAGGCGGCAAGCAGTGGCAGTGCACATAAGGATCACTCTATGGGTGCTGTTAGGTGCACCTGTGTTAATCGCACCACGTGTGCTGTTGCTCGAAAGGGTGCTACCAGGAACTTGCTGGGCACAAACAACCATTGCATTTACCACACATTAGTTTTGCTGTTCATTGTGTGGTAAGTGCAACCTTTCCGAAAAGAGCCCCTTTGTTTTCTATGATGAGGATAAAATGATGCAATGATGGCTGTTTGAGCTCGAGTGGCTGTCAGGACCTACTATGTCCTTTGCATCTTGCTCTTTGCCCCCAAGTTTGCTTAATGGTTAAGTCAACCCTGCACTTATCAAGTGAGTCCAGGTCACTAGGAAAACGTTGCTTTTTTTTCCTGCAAAAATCCACCGATTTTAAGTCATTTAAATTCTACAATGCTATTTTTTTTAGAAGAGTAACTTGGGCTGTAGCATGGGTGCCTGCTAGCCATGTCAATCATTCTTTTCAGTGGAAAATATGCAGTGTGGTAGGCTAATTCAGTTGTGATCTAAACACACAAGCCCTTCTGGATGAATAATTTGTCAGAGTGGATTCAACTGCATAAACTTTTCATTCGTTCAACCCAACATCTTCCATTGAACAATCTCATCACATCTTAGAAAAGTGCTCATTAACTGTATTAGTATTCAGAAATTGTAGAATACGATTACATACCAATACAGAGGTTTGATAAAAGCATTTGAATATCTCACTTTGTTCCTACAGAAGGCAAATCAAATTCAAATTTTCCAGCTTTCCTGTCCTTTAATCTCCTCCTTTAGCTGCACCAAAATCGTCTGAGCTTCACAGAGTGCAAAGGTCTATAGAGCTTGCCGGAAAATCTCATTAGATCCATTCCAGGGTCAAACGGCGTTCTCTAAACAACCACCAAGAGATTTTCTCACGAATCTAATAAATTGGACAGTAATTAAATACCCTTCTTTGTATTCTTATTTCATGGAAACTAACATTTTATTTGGATGGGCAGACATATCGCAGCTTTATTTGTATAGGCATGATGGCCAGATAGAAATTCTGAGATCAGCTCTGCAATGTCCAAATTCAACATCATGCAAAACTATAGTGAAAGAAATGAAGGCAGGAGCCCTCTTCGCAAGAGACACTTTTCCAGAAACTTTCTGCAAAACTTCAGTTGTTTCCAGTATGATGAGAGCAAAGAGGAAAGCTCCATGCTCATGCTGTCAATTATTTAAACTGACCATCATGCACAACCACTGTGACCCACCCATGACTATGCTGGTTCATATCTTGCCATGTCGCTGCAATAAGTTGCTTTCCTGCTCCTGTATGCAATGGTAGAGCCAACCAAACCTTTGGTATTTGCTTACAATCCATTTATTCTTTGCCTTCTTCATTCTAACAGAAGTAATGTCAATAGTAGCTCTCTCACCCTGAAAAATGATGCATGGGTTTCAAACCCTAAGTTCCGTAAGATTTGCAGAGGAGTCGGAAGGTAAAAATACCATTGCAATCATTCAAACAGGAAATTCAAAATGCAAGATGACTATCTGGAAATTATTCTAAACATTTGTTAAAGCAAGAGCAGCACAGCACTTCTGAATTTGATTCTGAAGTCACTGTATTCAGGAAGGATATTGAGAGAAGTCAGCCCAGCGTGGAAATGTTTGGGAACCACTGACTTAACCGTTCATCTGATTTCCTGCCCACTAGAGGCAAATTATAGACCTGTTGCATTGCTGACTCCCAAAGCTGCTCTCTGGAGAGATGCGCCATGGAGCAATGTAAAGGCCAGAGTAACACTTTCCAGTCGTTTTTTCATCAATTTTTCTAGAATCCTGCTGCCTTTAGTATAACTGTAGAACTAAATGATGTGGACTTAAGCTTGCCAAGTCTCATGCTTATTTATATAGACTTCTCCACTAACCAAATTTCAGGCACTCTTTAGTTATTAATTTTCAGTGCATACACTATGCTTTTTTAAATTACTACAATGAAACAATTTATCCACAATTATTTTTTCTGTGATTTAATGACACAGATGGCCTGGATTAAAAATGGATAAATAAGCACATTTGAGCGGCGGCAGCAGCTTTCGTTCAAAATAACAGACAGAAAAAACCACCAGGAAGAAATACTCATCAGAAAAATTGTTAGGTTGCTATAAATGGGCAAGTCAGATAAATGAAAAAACAACACACGTCACATTACACTGCCCAAGCCTAAGAGCTCTCAGCCAAGATGCATCACCGGTACTTTTAAAAGGACTGTTCTCCTATGGAAAATATCCTTGCTTCAAACAGTCATAAGAACATAAGATATGCCATATTGGGTCAGACCAAGGTCCATCAAGCCCAGTATCCTGTTTCCAACAGTGGCCAATTTAGGTCACAAGTACCCAGCAGTTTCCCCAAAGGACACAGGTTCCACAATGCTTGTATTGGGTCAAGCAGTGGATATTTTGGGTCTCCTTTAAATATGGTTTTATGGACCTTTCCTCCAGGAACTTGTCCAAACCTTTTTAAAACCCAGCTACATAAACAGCTTTTACCCATAATCATTAATTGTTGACCCTGGTGATGGCCCCTTCCTAAAAGAAATTACCCCTCCCTATGTTACATGTTACACCGCTTTGACCCGGTGAAAAGCGGGATATAAATGCAGTTAAATAAATAAATAAAATAAACTACATCCTCCGGTAGCAAATTCCAGAGTGCATGGCTCACCATGTAGTGTTGAAATCATTCATGGTCTTCTCATCAAATACAAATACTGTTACAAAACGTTTTAATTAATGAATTCATTTATGAAAACATAAATTGTTTCTCTGAACAAACGTTCAGAAGTGGTATATAATCATAGTAAAACACAAATTCATGTCAGTTACATAATGTATCTACAAAAAAAAGTGACAGACCAAACCAAAGGCAATGGACTCAGTGACTGTCTAATCCCTCACAAGTCAGGAGCTAAAATGGCTTTAACCTCTTTTCCCTAAAGTCGGCAAACTCAGACACGAATTTCCACTGGTTGGCTATTCCAAGGTAGAATATGAACAGAAAAGAAAATAATGGTTGAACAATGCTTGTAATGAAGTATGTTTTAAAGCCCTATAAATGGCTGCAAAACTCATTTGCAGTCATTTTAATGGATGATTCTAGATTTCCATTTACAGATGCTCTGTTAATTATATCTTAAATTGGAGAGAAAGGCCCACATAGAGTTCTCACATAAGCATGATCATTAGTTCCCAAACCATGAGCTCCACAGAGCTAAGACTGAGATGGTTTACAGCGAGCATAGAGAAAACTGCTAAAACAGATATATGCAGATATGGTAAGAAAGACCTGGAAATGATTACTCATCTAGTAGCTGGCTGCAAAGTTCTGATGGCGGAAAATTCTTATAGAGAACGGTACAATAATGTGGCATGCGTTATTCACTGGAAACTTTGTAAATACTATAACATCACTGTTCCAGAAAAGCACAGTTATCACGACTTAAGAAGAAGAACAAAGAACGAAGAAGTAGTGTTCACTTCAGACATTCCAACGGATAAAAAGCTTCATGTGAGAAAATCTGCCATAATGCAAAAGAGAAAAACACCAGAATAGCATCTTATGTGTATCTTACCATACTCTCGTTTCCACTTTCAATATGGGGTAGATTTCGACCTGCGTTTAGCGGGGCTGGACATCCGATCAAGCACGTCCAGCCTCACTAAACGTGGGGTGCCGATTCAGGTTGCAGAGCTCCCCGCACGTAGATCCGAGATGTGTGGGGAGCTCTGTTCATGGGCGGGAAGGGGCGGGCCAGAAGTGGAAAGAGGGCGGGCAGTGGGCGGGCACCTGACACCGGATGTACAAGGCCGATTCCAGGGTCAGTCCTGTATGTCCAAGGTCGGCCATTTGGACGGGGGACTTATTCCACTCCCCCTAGACGGAGGTACTTGCAGCAGCCGGGCATGGAAAGCAAGGTGAGGGGGAGCAGGGGGTTTCCCGCAGACCAACCCTGGCCGCGGCAGGCCAAATCGGGGGTTAGGCAGTGGGGAAAGGGACATTTCAGGGTCTGCAGGGATAGCGGCTCCTGCATTCAGCCGCGGTGCCATGGCAATAGGACTCTCTGCCTGGATGTTCAGGGTGCCTGAATCAGGGTCAGGCCCTATGCCGCTATTCTACTCCTGCGGGGCCATCTAGCCCCTACAGGAGCAGAATCAGGTGTATCTCCGGGCTGTCAGGATTTCTGGACGTACAGATGGCCCAGACATGCACCTGTGGAATTGGCCTCCACATGTTTTGCCTTGATTAGATTGTAAATTCTGTTGAGCAAGGACTGTGTCTTATGTTTATATGTACCGTGTTGCGTATGCCTTGTAGTGCTATACAAATGATTATTATTAGTAGTAGGTATCAGTTCCAAGCAATTATTCAGTGAATCGTGCGGAGAGGGAAAAGATCTTGAAATACCAAGAAATGCAATCATAGACCAAGAAAATGTGGCAGAAATATTTCTCATCATATTGGGAGCCACAGGCCAGATTAAGAGGAATTTCCAATTGCACCTTGACAAGTTGCCTATACATCTTACGAACTCTAGAAGGAATCTCGCTTTGGCATGATGCAAGTATTACAGCAAATTTGGGAGAACGAGATCATACTCCACATATCCTGGCTTAGGAGTGAGGTTCATGACTGTCATGTGCAAAACTAACCCATTTGGAGAAATTGGCCAAGACTGTCTCTTATGCTTGTCTGTACAGCACTTTATATGTCTAAGAGCTCTGCAGAATGGACAAGTGGTAGCAGTCTCACAGAAGCCACTAGAGTCCTGGGCATTTATCTGTAACCTTGGTGCATGCATGATTCCCAGGTTCAAATACTGATCTAACAGACTAAGTACCTGCCATTTTACTACAGGAAAATTACTGTGGGCTTCATTAATCCATAGAATCTTAGTATCGCAGCTTAGTGAGTCCTGAAGCTTTTTTTTTTGTATTGATGCAGCTGGGAAAATCGCATATTTCCAGATGCAGTAATGCACAACAGCAGGCCCTAACTCACACTCCCTGTCTTTTGAAGTAACTAGCAGGATAAATGCAAAAATCCCCCTCTAACCCTAGTAAACTAAAACCCTGGTGGCAGGGCCGGCCCGTCCATTGAGCAAGAATGTTCTTTGCACAGGGCCCCGCGTTTCAGGGGGCCCCGCGCAAAGAACATTCTGCTTTTTTTTAAAAATTATATTAAAAAAAAAAAAAAAGCTGGCTCTGGCTGCTGCCGCGGCCTCCGCGGCAAAATGGAGTGTCCCGCGGGGCCCCCTCTCCTCGCTGAGCCTCTCTGCAAGGGCTTTCAGATTCACGAAGGGAGTGTCTCCCTCGCGTCTCTGTTAAGCCCGCAGGGGCTAATGGGAAATTTCCCATCTGCCCCTTTAGACGCGAGGGGCTGATGGGAAATTTCCCATTAGCCCCTGCGGGCTTAACAGAGACGCGAGGGAGACACTCTCCCTTCGCGAATCTGAAAGTCCTTGCAGAGAGGCTCAGCGAGGAGAGGGGGCCCCGCGGGACACTCCATTCTGCTGCTGCCGCGGCGGCAGCGGCAGCAGCCAGAGCCAGGTTTTTTTTTTTTATTTTAAATTTGCCATAAGCCGATGGGGGGGGGGTGTTAAGACTGGTGCTGGGCTGGGCTGGGCTGGGGTGGGGGTGTTAAGACTGGTGCTGGGCTGGGCCGGGGGGGGGGGGGGTGTTAAGACTGGAGCTGGGCTGGGCTGGGCTGGGGGGGGGGGTGTTAAGACTGGTGCTGGGCTGGGCTGGGCGGGGGGGGGGGGGGTGTTAAGACTGGTGCTGGGCTGGGCTGGGCTGGGCTGGGCTGGGTGGGGTGTTAAGACTGGTGCTGGGCTGGGCTGGGTTGGGGGGGTGTTAAGACTGGTAATGGGCTGGGCTGGGCTGGGGGGTGTTAAGACTGGTGCTGGTGCTGGGCTGGGCTGGGGGGGTGTTAAGACTGGTGCTGGGCTGGGCTGGGGGGTGTTAAGACTTGTAATGGGCTGGGCTGGGCTGGGGGGGGTGTTAAGACTGGAGCTGGGCTGGGCTGGGCTGGGCTGGGTGGGGTGTTAAGACTGGTGCTGGGTGGGGGGGTGTTAAGACTGGTAATGGGCTGGGCTGGGCTGGGGGGGGTGTTAAGACTGGTAATGGGCTGGGCTGGGCTGGGCTGGGCTGGGGGGTGTTAAGACTGGTGCTGGGCTGGGCTGGGGGGGTGTTAAGACTGGTGCTGGGCTGGGCTGGGCTGGGGGGGTGTTAAGACTGGTAATGGGCTGGGCTGGGCTGGGGGGGGTGTTGAGACTGGTGCTGGGCTGGGCTGGGCTGGGCTGGGGGGGGGTGTTGAGACTGGTGCTGGGCTGGGCTGGGCTGGGGGGGTGTGTTGAGACTGGTGCTGGGCTGGGCTGGGTTGGGGGGGTGTTGAGACTGGTGCTGGGCTGGGCTGGGTTGGGGGGGGTGTTGAGACTGGTGCTGGGCTGGGCTGGGTTGGGGGGGTGTTGAGACTGGTGCTGGGCTGGGCTGGGTTGGGGGGGGTGTTGAGACTGGTGCTGGGCTGGGCTGGGTTGGGGGGGGTGTTGAGACTGGTAATGGGCTGTGGGCTGATGGGGGTTAAGACTGGTAATGGGCTGGGGGGGGTGAAGACTGATAATTGGCTGCGGGGGAGCTAGGACAGATAATGGGATGGGGGGGCTAGGACTGGTAATGGGCTGTGGGCTGATGGGGGGGTTAAGACTGGTAATGGGCTGTGCGCTGATGGGGGCTGTCTGGAAATGGGGTGATGGGGGGTTAGGACTGGTAATGGGCTGGGGGGGTTTAAGACAGGTAATGGGCTGTGGGCTGATGGGGGCAGTCAGGAAATGTGGTGAAGGGGGGTAAGAACTGGTAATGGGCTATGGGGGGGTTAAGACTGATAATGGGCTATGGGGGGGCTAGGACAGGAAATGTACTGAGGGGGAGGGGATATGACTGGTAATTGGCTGTGAGCTGATAGGGGGGTTATGAATGGTAAATGGCTATGGGGAGGGGGTTAAGAATGGTAATGGGCTATGGGGGGGTTAAGACAGGTAATGGGCTGTGGGCTGATGGGGGCTATCTGGAAATGGGGTGATGGGGGGTTAGGGCTGGTAATGGGCTGGGGGGGTTAAGACTGGTAATGGGCTGTGGGCTGATGGGGGCTGTCTGGAAATGGGGTGATGGGGGGGTTAGGACTGGTAATGGGCTATGGGGGGATTAGGACTGATAATGGGCTATGGGGGGGGGCTAGGACAGGACATGGGCTGATGGGGAGGGGTTAGGACTTGAGGTGGGCTGATGTGGTTAGGACTGGTAATGGGCTGTGGGCTGATGGGGGGGGGTTAGGACTGGCAGTGGGCTATGGGGGGCTGACTGGAAATGGGCTGATGGGGTTAAGACTGGAAGTGGGCTGATGGGGGGTTAGGACTGGTAATGGGTTATAGGGGGGGCTTAAACTGAAAATGGGGTGATGGGGGGTTAAGACTGGAAGTGGGTTGATGGGGGGCTAGCACTGGTACTGGAAATGGGCTGTTGGGGGGCTTGAATTGAAATGGACTCATGGAGGGGCTAGAACTGGAAGTAGGCTCATGGGGGGGCTTGGACTGGAATTGGGCTGAGTGGAGGGGAGCTAGGATTTGACATGGGCTGATGGTGGGGCTAGGAAATGACTAGAAATGGGCTGATGGGGGGCTAGGATTGGAAATGAGCTGATGAAGGGACTCAGACTGAAAATGGATGGGGGAGCTAGGACCGGAAATGGGTTGATGGGGGGTAGGACTGGAAATGGGCTGATGCAGGGACTAGAAGGGAATGGATGCTGGGTGAGACTGGAACTAGAAGGGAGAGTAAAATGGAGAGGGGAAAAATATTTTGTGTGGGAGGGATGAAAAATCTACAATTGGCCGGTTATTGGGAGAGTAAGTGGGGATTGAGGATGGAGGGGTAAAATTTGTGTGGATGAAATAGGAATGAGGAAAGAGCAAAAGGAGAAAGATTAGTATGTTAAAGCAGATGTAGAGAGAGAGAATGGAAAAAAAGAACTAGAAAAGAGAAGAAAGAACAAATGGACAGCAGACGATGGAGAGTTAGCAGAAAACATGAAGAAACCAGAAGAAAGTGGCTGGAGCAATTGCAACTGAAAAAAAATGCACAAAAGGTAGAAAGATATCTCTTTATTTTGAATTTATTAACTGGAATATGAAAGCTCTGGGAAATGTGCATCATTAACGTCTGCGCTTTGTTTGGTACAAGAGGAAATTAATTTATAGTTTTATTTCTACAGTGGTGTTGTACATTCCAAGTTTGGCTTTTGGGGTTCCCAGTTTAATTATTGCCTTCCTGTTTCTAAATTGTGATTCCTTGTTTGATGATGGTCTATGTTCTGCATGTGTAACTGAGCTGAGGTATTCTGTTTATGTAATTCCTATTTGACATTGCCACTTGTTCTCTTTCCCCAGTATTCTCTGAAATGTATTGGTTTAATATTTGCAGTGTTGCCTTTTGATAGGTAGGGTATGGTGCTTTGTGAGTGCTGGTAATGCTGTCAGGATATGGCGGGTTTGCTATGGGTTCTAAATGGGCAGCGTTTGTAGTAGTTCCTAATGTGCCTGGCGGTTGGCACTGGATTATAGTAATGTAGAAATCTTTTAGTCTTTCTTTATCCATACCCTCATTAAGAGACATGTTTACTAAAAGTTAGTGTATGGTAACATTATGCAAATATTTATGCAAATAAGACCACTTATGCAAATGAGGCCCCGCACCGAGTCTCCGCACATGGCCCCGCACCCCCCTTGGGCCGCCCCTGCCTGGTGGTAGAGCATTATGGGCCATGTCCTCCATACTCTTGCCCACATTATAAATGTAGCCTCTTTTTGCAAAAAAAATATTTTTGCTTTATAAAAGAGTCCACAAAGAACAAAAATTGACCAAGCCAAAACTAAAACCTTTTGCCCAACATGCTAAATTTAAAAACCTGACAAAGGTTCCACAGCCCCTGAGGCTAAGCTTTTTCCCCCACAGACACAGAGGGGAAGGATTCTATAAGGGACTATCATTTAGAACAGCTCTTATGTAACTTCCTAGGGATATATGTGCATAAAAAGAAGGCATGCAGAAACAGAGCCCCAACTTTAATATGACGTCAGCACAGGCATTCCTGCAGATGAGGCTGGCAATTATACACATCAAGGCACATCTTACGAAGGATATCCAAGTGCAAACTAGGATGTCCAAGCCTGAACATCCATAAAAATGGCAAGCGCGTCCAAGTCTGGATACGATTTCACAAACATGGATGCCCCCAATATGGACATCTGGAGGGATTTCAGTATTTAATACTGGGCATATTTAAGAAACGTACAGTAATGGTGCAAACTATAAACAAATTTTCCAAACGCATACAACATAGCATTGCCATTGTGAAGAGTACCGAGGATAGTGTAGTGCCAACTTTGACGCACTCTAGACATTTTGGTGCTGAAACGAGCACTTTTCCAGTGCCTATTGGTGCCTGGAGCAGGTCTAAATTTGGATGCGAGAGCAGATGTCCCCGAGGGTTCTAAGATCAATCATGGATGTCTATGCCTGCAGCAGCGTGCCACCCTGGGCACGCCTCCCCCACCTATTTAGAGGCACTTGCAGCAGAGACATCTAAAAAACCTGTTTCCAAAATTGCTCTGGGAATGTCTCTGATTTTGGCATCCACATGCACTTTTGTGGACATCAAGAACGTGTCTAAGAAATTTAAAATGACCCCCATATTTGATGAATACACACATATCCGCCTATTCTTAGTGGCACATACATGCCCACAGTTATACCTGTTTTACCATTAGGTAATTCTGTAAAACCCATACGTTTCCTTTTCTGAAATAGATGCAACCTTATAAAATGACTCCCAGAATGGGAGCAAAGCTATAAAAGAACTGGCCCATTTGTCATGCTTTTCTCCTGTGAAAATCTAGTGGAATTTTTTCCCATTTAGAAGCTGTCTGAAATGAAATCCTGGGAAAAAGGCTACGATACTTTAAACTTGTTAAAACTAAGTAACTTGCATGTTTTATGGCACATTTTTTGCCCGTAACTTAAATTTAGCTCTAAAACTGCAGGGAAAAATATGGTTACGCTTATCTGGAGTTATACTATTTAGTTGTGCATCCAGTGAAATTGCTATAGCCCAAGGGATGTGTGTACTGTTGCAAACAAAGTAACTTGAATAACTCAAAAAGCCACAAGCTCAGTAAAGAAATTCATGAACTATTTTTCCTTCAGCTGTACACTATTTGTACTCACTAGTATACTTCAATGAGACCTGTGCAGTGAAGTTTAATCAACTTTTTCTCCTCAGATTTTTCCAAAGGCAAATCAGAATGAAATTCAGCTGCCATGAGTCTGAGCAAAATTAATTTGCCCATCCCAGCCTGGCTCTTCCATGTATTCCAGATACAGTTCGGGAAGCTCTGCACTGGTACAATGCCGAAATTGCTACTGTGCATCACAGATGTGACGAGGCTTAATAATTCCAGCTTCACCGGGTCCTTTTCCAGTGAAAGTGTCGAGGTTTTGGCACAAAACCTCCCAAAGATTTTTACAACACACAAGACAATGCAGACCATGTAACGCTGCCTGTAATGCATTGCACAGATGTTGATCATATATAAGAGTCTAAAGCTGACATCTACTCGTTGTGTGTTTCTCCATCTGCTTTTAAGGTTCATGGCAAAAACAGATGTTATATAACAGAATATAGATTTTAGTGATGGCTTTCATTGTGGCTCCCGAATCTAAAAGACTGCTACATGAAGCCAACACATCTCTCATTATATAGAACATCTGGTGGCTTTTTGGAAAGAGATTGCAGTAAAAAATTCATTTCTGCTGAAGTTAGCCTAAGGCTCTTATACAGTTTGACTTATTTTCTCTATATCTGGCCTGATCCTACAGACTGCATCGAAAGAAGAGCACTACTCACTTTAGCAACCAAAGAAATGCCTTACAAACTCTGTGTTCCAAATGTCGAAAAACTGAAAGGTTCACATATACCATTAAACTAACATTTTCATTTTACAATTACTTTTTCTAGTGCTTAGGATTTTTTTTTTTTTTTTTGCGGTTGACGTCTTTCCAAACGCTGCAGCATGCGGAAACATTTTGAAAAATCGCCCAGCTTCCTTGATGTCTGGTGTTTGGAAAAATTATGAAAAGCCACGAGGATTCAGCAAGTGTTTTGTGCTAGCAGAAAGCACATTTCAGAGCAAATAAAAGAAAAACCCCAATGAGCAATGACTAATGTTTGTACTGGCTCGTCGTATTAATGAAATTCCACATGGTGCAGAAAGGCCACAAATGTTTCGGCCACAAAACCCACAAAGGGACACTGAGAACAAGTGAGTATACAATACAGAAACATATTAAATAGTCAAATGTGCCATTTTTTTTATTAAGTTTGACCAAGGTTATTCCAGGAAACTGTGGTAGCACCCATGGAGAGGATGAAGTCATATTTGGATCAGTACACTTAAATGCCTAACCCCCTACTACCTCTGCTACTCAGCAAATGCCAAATTAGTGATAAGTTGGACAAATAGGGGTAGATTCTATATAATGCGCACATGTACGGTATATAAATGATCTGGATACGGGAACGAGTGAGGTGATCAGATCTGCAGATAATAAAAAATTATTCAAAGTTGTTAAATCACAAGTGGATTGTGAAAAACTGCAAGAGGGCTGTAAAAAATTGGGAGACTGGGCATAATGGCAGGTGAAATTTGATGTGGACAAGTACAAAGTTCTGCACTTAGGGAACAAAAACCCAAACTATAGCTATACGATGGAAGGTTCTGAATTAGGAGTGCTCATCCAGGAAGACCAAATACAATTTAGGATAGCTATCCAGAGGGTCGCCATGAGTCGACTCCGACTCGACGGCACTTAACAACAACAACATCCAGGAAAAGGATTTGGGCATCATCTTGGATAATATGGCCCCAATTCTGAGACATAGGTTGCAAGCTGTCCTGACTAGATGCCTCCTCCCACTCTCATCGCACATCCAGAGCAGCAGGACGGGGAGAGATGGCGGGGGCGGGGTGGAGCGGGGGCAGGCCAGCCCAGCAGAATGTAAAGGGCTAATTCAGGTCACGGCCCTCCATGTGCTGTCGGGTCAAAGGGGACATGCTGCTTATTCCACCACTGGGGTGGAATAAGCAGCACCGACCAGGTGATTATGGTCAGGGATCGCTCTCTAGGGCCGGGTGCAGGGGGGTCTCCATTGCCTGATCCAGGCCCCAGTTGGCCATCCATGGGTTAGGCAGTGGGGAAGAGGGGAGCGTAAGCCAAGGGAGTCGGGGGTATCTGTGGGCAGGATATCCCTGCAGGCGGCAGGGGCATGCCAGGCCGTCCACGGGCCCAATCCTGTGTACCACAGGAACATTTTGTTCCCATGGTCTAGAATCGGGTCCTAACGGGCCCGTCTTTCTTGGGGACATCCGGATGGCCTGGACGTACCCCTCTCGGAACCGAGCTCCATGTTGAAATCCTCTGCTCAGTGTGCAGCAGCAGCCAAGAAAGCTAATAGAATGCTAGGAATCATAAGGAAAGGAATGGAGAATTTACTTATTTATTTATTTAACCAGTCTTCGATACCGCTCTTCAACAGTTCAGAGCGGTTTACATTAAACAAAAACTGTGCTTTACATTGAACACGGTACAACAGAACTCGGAATGATGTAACGTTAGGGTATCATTTTTTTAACTATGTACAAGTTTAGCTAGTCAAGCATATACAATAGAAAAGACAGTATCAAAATGCAAGGTAGAGAATAAAGAGGTTTCCTGTGTTTAATGGAGGGTCCAAATTCTTAGTGTTTAGGAGATGGCTTAGATGAACTAGCAGTGTGAAGAGAGGATCGATCGACTGACATTGTGTTTGAAAGAAATTGATATATTATGAACTTGAATTTATGTCTTTGTATTGTCGCCATAATATTCTATAAACAGGTATGTTTTTAGATCCTTCCAGAATGACAATAGATCTATGTTGTTGCGCAGCTTGTTTGGCAGCATATTCCTTAGTCCAGGGGAGTATAAAGAGAAGACTCTTGTGCAAGCGAATTGGCTACTTTTAAGTTTTTCTGTTGGGACTGTTAGCATGTTCTGTGTTGTCTTCCTCATTTCTCGTTTGTTTGTGGGGTATTGTAGCAAGTCTTTCAAGCAGGGGGCAGATAAATTGTGGGTGATCCTGAATGTGGTCATTAGCGCCTTATATTGAATTCTGCTCTTTATGGGAAGCCAGAGGAGGTGTTTTAATATTGGCGTAATGTGGTCAGTTCTTGACTTTCCTAGTATAATTTGTACCACAGTGTTTTCCGCTATCTGCAGTTCCTGTATGGATTGTTTGGGCATTCCATATACAATTATATTTCTATAGTCAAAACGTGGGAAAATTACTGCCTGAAGGACTGTTTAAAGTCGCAGGGTTCTAGTAATGTTCGGAGGTTTCTTAAGGTCCTTATTTTGCTGTAGATCGTTTTGAATGCCTTGTTGATGTGAGAATTTAGGTTCAGTCTTTGGTCAAGTGTGATCCCTAAATATCGCACTTCTTGAAGATGGCGGATTAAAAATCTCATTTCTGGTGATGCATAACACCTCAGTCTTTTTATAATTTACTGTGAGATGATCTTTTTCCAGCCATTGAGCCACTGTGTTGAAACAATTTATTAGTAACGTAAATTGTGGGCATGATGTGTTAAACTGTGTATAAAGCATAATGTAATTGGCATAGATACGATATTTTACCTTGTGTGATTGTAATATTTTGCACAGTGGTTATATGTATAGGTTAAAAAGTAAAGCAGATAGTGCTGATCTTTGGGGGATTCCTCTTTGTTGAGGATAAGGTGCTGAGCTGTTCTGTCCTATTTTTAGCTGTTGTTTTCGATCTGTCAAGTATGATTGAAACCATTTGAGAGTTATAGCTTCTAGACCTATTGCTTGGAGGTGTGATAAGGGTGTGCTGTAGCATATTGAATCAAATGCTGCTTTTATATCAAAGAATATTAATGTGAATCCTTGTTTCGGTTTTTGGAGGCCTCTTATTAGTGTGTCCATAAGAGATACTAGTAGTGTTTCTACTCCGTGATTAGCTCTAAACCCAATGTTGCTGTGAATCACGCAGTGCATGGGTTTCAATGAAGTCATGTAATTGCTGTTGTACAACTTTTTCTAATACCTTTGCTTTGAAAGGTAAGTTTGAGATGGGCGGTAGAAGACTGGATCCTTATTGTCGATTAATTTGTTTTTTATGACAGGTCATAACTGAGGCCATCTTTAGGCAGGGATGCATGTATCCCTGGGTGAGAGATAGCTGTGTTATTTTTGTGAGATATTCTATAAGCTCCGACTTGACTCATTTTATCTAGCTTACTGGTCATGGGTCAAGAGTAGATGTTATGGTGCTGAGGTTTGTTATAATCTTTTCTATTTGGTCTGAAATTATTGAGCTGAAGTTCTTCTAGCTGGTGCTTACTTAGTTGATTTCCATTAATTTTGCTGGTGTGTTGTTTTGAGATGCCAGTTGTTTTGCATATGATCAGCCATGCGGTCTACAGTTGAATTTGTTCTGTTCTTTGCTGAGACAGTTGTATTAGTGATTTAACGATATCAAACAGTTCCCTTGGTTTATTGATTGAGGCCATTATTAGTTTGTGTGATAATTTATTTTACTTGTGTCGGTCATATTCTGGTATTCAATTAATTCCTGCATGTTGAGTTTCCTGTTTATTGTAAGTTTTGATCTCCACCATCTGCGCTCAGTCTTCCTAAGTTCTTTCTTCATTTCTCTTAGTACTGAAGTGTACCATGCTGTTGTTTTATCTTTTCTATTTGTTTGTTTTTGATGTGTGTTCTTATATAGCATGGTGGCTGCTGCATTTATAGTATCGTTCCAGTTACTTATAAGTCAGTCTAGATTGTTTGTGTTTGTGTTTAAGTTCAGTTTGGGGATGATATCATCAATACATGCCTCTTTGTCAACATTGTCTAACCTTCAGTATGGAGTTGGTTTATGGTTAATGATATTATGGTTCTCCTCCATTGAGACTGGGAAGTCTATTATTGCATGGTCAGACCAGGGGACATCAGTCAGTGGAATGGTACATTGCTCATCAGTTCTGTCATCTTCTTAGGTGCAAATATTAGGTCAAGGATGACGCCTTTTTCATGTGTAGGAGCGTCAATGATCTGTGAGTATCCTAATGCTGTCATCACATCCATGAATGCTCTGACATCCTTCGGTGGTACAGATGTGAGATCAAAGTCTCCTAGGAGGATTAGATTGTTCTTAGTGGTGATATTATTGGATACTGTTTCTAAGATAGAAGAGAAGTTAGATGTTGATATTGGTGCCCTATATATAAGATAGATTGTTAAACATTTGTTAGAAACAGTTAGAAGGCCAATTCCATTTGTGCCACCTACGAGTGTGATGTTGAAGGGTAAGTCACTTTTAGTTAGCCTTAGTACTCCCCCTCCTCTCTTATTGCTTCTGGGTAGGCTAAAGACATCGTAGTTACTTTGTTTTAACTGGTTTAGGAGGACAGAGTCGTTCTCTGTTAACCATGACTCAGTTATGCAGATAATCTCTCTGGAGTGTTGTTCTAAGTAGTCCATGAGAATTGGAATTTTATTCCGAAATGACCTCGTATTAATTAGGGTGCAATTTATCTTCTGATTATCTTAGTATTTCTTTCTGCATTTGTCTTCTGCATGTCAGCTGGATGTGGATTAGGGAATGTTGCAGTCTTATTCCTTCATTCTCATGTGTGTGAGATTCCCCTTGATTCCATAACTATGGATGATCGGGATGTCTTGCAAGAGGGGTGTATGAGTTCATCTTTACTACTAGCAGTATAAGTATGATCATGCTTACGGTAAACAAGTTTGTGGGATGTAGTGCGATCTTATTTATGATCTAGTAAGGTTTACATTATATTAGTGGCTTGGGTGCACTCTGTATTATTGTCACCTCACGATGCTGCTGCCGCAGATGTGTGAGGAGCTTACCTCTCCCTTAACTGAGTAATCCTTATGTCACTGGGCTGAGAGAGGGTATGAGTGAGCCAGCTCACAGTTCAGCCATGTTGGGGTGTCTGTCTGAATTGAGTCCTGTATTTGTTGCAGCTTTGTGTCAAGGACGCTAGACTTGATAAAAGAAAGGATATGATGATACCTTTCTATCGCTCCATGATACGACCGCAACTTGAGTATTGCGTGCAGTTCGAAAAGGTGTAGGGGAATTGGACAACTTACAGAGAAGGGGGACGAAAATGATAAAGGGCATGGAAGGATACCCCTATGAAGAAAGATGAAGAGTGCTAGCCTTTAAAGCCTTGCAGAAGAGAAGGCTAAAGGGAGATGTAATAGAGGTGTATAAAATAATGAGTGGAGTGGAATAAATATACATGAATTGCTTGTTTATTCCTTCAAAAATATAAAGACTAAGGGACTTGCAATGAAGCTACAAAGTAGTACGTTTAAGACCAACCGGTATTTTTTTACTCAATGTGTAATTAAGCTCTAGAATTTGTTGCCATAGGATGTAGTAAAAGCTATTACTATGGCTGGGTTTAAAAAATGTTTTGACAAGTTCCTAGGGGAAAAGTCCATAAACCATTGTTAAAGTGAACTAGGGGAAATCCCTGGGATAAGCAGTATGGAATCTGCATTCCTTTTGGGATCCTGCCAGGTACTTGTGGCCTGCATTGGCCACTGCTAGATACAGAATACTGGGCTTGATAGACCATTTGTCTGACCCAGTATGGAAAATCTTATGCATGATCTTATGAATGAGAATAGCCAGTAAATCTCCTCTCCAGAAGAGACACCTTGCTACAAGAATTCCCAATATCTTGAGAAGATCACTTGAAAAGCAGCATATGTAAAGTTTGTGGGACATCTGGTAGTATAGAAGGTCATTAAAAATGCTGTCTTGCTCCTTTAATAGGATGATAGTTATAATGAAATGGTGCTTCTTTCTGGTACAAACCCACAAAATTACTAAGAATACAGTCTTTTTTTTCGTCTTTTCACTTTTTTGGCCTTGAGATTTTCTGCGTATCCTGAGGGATTCATCCTCATATTTAACACAAAGTTCAATAAAACTGGCATGTTCCGTTTCATATGCCATTCCATAGGTTTAGAGTTCCCCTGGTGACTCTGATCTCATAAACAGAGGGTTTTCAATGTTTAGGACCATTTTTGTTCCCTTTCTCTAAGCACACCCACCACCTTAAGTCATATAATAATAGTGTCTGCAGTAGAAGCAAAAACTATCTGCCTGAGGTTTGGTGCCATGGAGCGCTTTGATTTGCTCATGCTGCCAAGTCTGAATGGGTTCATCATCCCCTGGTGGGAGGAGCTTCGGTCATTAGGGGTGGTTTTGCAGAAGGGAGGGGTAGGGGATATTAAAGTCGCACAGGTGGTGAAGTCAGTGTGGCTGTAATTATGGCTCGCCTGCCAACTGCATCCATTTCTAGAAGATTCTGCGTTGTGCTTGGTGGTGCAAGCCTTGGTCTTAGGGATGCTGGATTGCTGTAATGTGCTCTATGCAGGGTTACCGGGGGTGGTCTATTCAGAAGCTACAGGTCCTGCAAAATGCGGCAGCGTGGCTGTTAGTGGGAGTGCAGCAGAGGGACAGTGCTGGACCTTGCTGGCATGGCTGCATTGGCTCCCTATTCAGGCACACAGTACCTTCAAACTGATGATGATTGCTTTTCTAGTGTTGCATGAGGAAAAACCGGGATATTTCAGGGACCTTCTGCGGTCGTATGATCCTCCGCTGTTGTTGAGGTACTCACAAGGCCACTTGTTAGAAGTTCCAGGTCTGGAAGAAGTTCATTCTGATACTCTTGAGTGTTTAGGATAGCAGAGGCCTAACAATGGAATGCATTACCTGTGGAGCTCCATGTGTTGTTGTCCCTTTTGGGTTTTCGCAAGTTGCTGAAGATTGTCCTCTTTGAAGAGAGGGTGAGGGTGCTTGGAGGGGTGAGTTTGCAGGACACTTTCTGTGCTTTTGTATGCTTTGTTTACCTTGTGCACCCTTTTGATCTTGGTCAGAATGGGGTACAAACTGTTCTAAATAAATAAAATGAAATTCCACCCAAGGAGCGGTAGTGGAGAAATCAAAGCAGAAAGAGGCCCATTTGCAGCTTCTATGCTGGATTCCTTGGACTTAGGGCCTCTAATTAGAGTTTATACCTTTGGTTAGTAATTATTATGCAGCAGGTGGTCAGCTATTTGGTTGCAGGAGTTGGGAATGATTTTTAAGTAGGAACTTTCCCCTAATATGATTGTGCTATATACTCCAGTTCATCGTATGCATCTTCCAGAGGGGAAAAGATTCCTCAGGATTTCCATTGGAAAAAAACTTGTCAAGGGCTGGATTTATTACCTCAATCTCTCCATCATTCTGTGAACCTAAGGTGGTCTTTATGTAAGATGTAGGAGGATTCAAGTCAGGCTCAGTGGTATGCATTCCGGCAGTTAGAAACCCATCAGAAATCAGGAATGCATTAACTGCTAACTAACCCCTGAGGTATGCTGGACTTGCCAAAAAGAACAGCCAAAAAGTGCAAAATTCTCCAATGACTTCTATGAGATGAGGAACATTTTCCAGCTGGTACCTTTGCAGGCCTCTTTCATGGATTGTTTTGTCTAGTACAGTAGCCCCTGAAGGGTTAGAAGCACTTGATAATGGCATGGAATTCCTGTTAGTGAGTAATCAAAGTGTCTTGAGATCTGGCACTAGAGGGCCCTTGCCTCTCTGCTTCCAGAATCTTCCTTTCACCTCTCCAACATGCACAAAATCCCAAATGACCCTGCAATCATTTGCCATTTCCATCAGGCCTTTTATTTTTCAATTAGTTTTCTGAAACCTCTGCTCTGTTATCTTGACATACCTGTCAATCCAAGTATTTGAAGCCAAAGGCAACTTGTTCCAACAGAGATGAACTGGATAAGAAGTACAGAAGGTATTCGCAAAAAGCTATATCAACCACCTTAGGATGTTTTTTTCCTATTTTATGCATCTCCTACTGAACTTAGCCTAGTCACTGTAGCAGTGGTTCTCTATTGGAGAACACAAATCAGGGCCCCTCCCTGATTCCTGCTATCAAGGGTTCTAATCCTAGCTACTCAATGTTCAAACTGTGTAATGACCGAAACCATCCTTCCAAAGGGCTGTAAACTCTGCTTCCATAGCACCTCCGGTTTGGCTTATGCAGGATGCGCATCATGGTTGCCAAAGTACCGTGCTCAGCCCTATGAGATGAAATTTCTAACCGACTTAGGGCTTACTGTGTTAGCATGTGCTAATATTTTTAAAGTGCTTATCAGTGTAAAGGTCCCACTGCATGAAATGGGACCTGTGGTAAATAACACACATTAATGCGTGTTAGCATAGCAAGGAACTGCCTTTTAGCAAGTCTAGCCCTTAGTTTTATTTGCTCTGCATACTCACAGATGCATATCGTAGAACTGTATCTACCCTAAATTGTACCAAATTAACCATCTTAGGAGTTATTTAAGTAAGCTGAAAACCTAGTATGGAAAAGGAATAAGCTCTCCCTTCCCTCTCTGATCCTGCTGTACATTCCATTATGAGCTTTGTGAAACCTGTAGTGTACTCTAGTCAGACAATAAAGTTTTCTGGTGCTGTAGCAGTAGTAAGTGAATCAAGGGTAATTGCCTTTACACCAGTAAAGCTGCTGTTTCTAAGCTAGCATGGCTAAGATCGTTTGGAATTCGAAGAAACAATTACATGGCATCCCTAAGCCTTTACTTAAACCGCCTTTAGCTTGAAAACCACCCTATTAAAAATGTACCCAGCTTCTACAGCACAGACTATTGTGGGGAAAAGCATTTGCAGGCTCCTGGTACTTCCATACTCTAAGGCTTGATGCTCCAGAATTTTCCCCAGCACGTCTTATAACCTCTGTGTTACAGAGAAGCCATCGTTAAGACAGAAAAGGCGAGGCTCCACAGCCAGGATTCCAGAAAGAGGCTCTTTGCAAAGATGCAAGTATTATGCCAAGTATTAGCAGTAAATTTGAGAGACTGAGATCCTACTCTACATACCCTGGCTTAGAAGCAAGGTTCATGTCTCTCATGGTATGTGCAATACTAATTATACTAAAACACTGCACTAAGAGAAATGCACAATACTAAACCCATTTGGAGAAATTGCCCAAAGACTATCTCATCAAGTCTTGTTGAAAGTAAACCACGACTCTCCCAAAAGTGAACAGGAAATTCAAATGTGCCCTTTGCTTGCTAAAATATTTGTTTACACGTCGTTGTGTTTTGCCAAAGCAGGCCACCTTTATCAGACCCTCCATCACAATCTCAACACCCAGCTGAGAATTCTTCCTCTAATTTCTTTTCATGCTGACAGAATAGCTCTTTAAAACATACCCTTTTGTTTTATAACCTGGATTAACACATAAAATATAGATTTAAAAAATAAACTTGATTCTTCTTTTTGTTTAAATGATGCATGGAAAATAATCTGTCATAACGTGAACTTTTCCTCTGTATATATACCTTTACACCGTACATCTGTGGAGTTTGTATAAAATGTGACGTCAAATTTAAAAACACCATGTCAAGGAGTTATATACAGATCTGTATGTTTTTACTCCATGAGTTATGAATGTATATCATACTCAACACATAGTCATTCATAATTAGGGCATTTTTGCAAATAAATACAGATGGAAATGAAGCTTCGGTTTTGTCTGTATTTATTTTTATACAAGACAAAAAATCCTTGAAAAACAAGATGTGCACAAGGAAAATGACGGAAGAAATTGAGGAGACAAAAGCATGTTCTTGAGCTGAAGAGAGCAAAGAAAAGAGAGCGAAAATAAAATGTAACAAAATAAACATGCACCGGTTCTCATATGAAAATGTCCATGTCCAAGAATAAGAAAATGTTAATAAAATAGTAGTTGTATTTAACACAGATATCTGTGCTTAAGAATAAGTACAAAAAAAAAAAGTTAACCATGGAAAAAACAAACGCCACATCTCCTAGAATTCTTATCAAAAGAAAAAATAAAAATGGCTGACTAGATTTAATAACATACGCTATGGTGTTAGCATGTGCAAGCATGCTAATGTGCACTGTTTGTAAAGAGGTCTCATTGCGTAAAATAGGACCTGCAGCAAATGATGGGGCCTGATTACTAAAGTGTGGCAAGGTTTTGCACTTTCCACACCATAACTGCAAAAGTAAATGCAGAGGGGAGTGGCAAGTATCTGCCCTGCATTTACTGCAGCCACTGACCACATGGGCCCTGTGTTACATGCAGTGGAAGATGGCACTGTGTGCACCCACACTATACTGCTCCATGTAACGCAAGGCCCGGTGCTTCCTCAACCCTCCGCTGAAAAAAAAAAGCCCCTCCTACCTTCCAGATCCCAAACATGCTGAAGATGCCAACCCACCTACCCTCCCGTTCCCCTTCCCCATTATAAGGTTCCCCCATCCAATTCCCCTTCCCAAAAGCCCCATCTGCTCTCTCTCCCCATTACAAACAGGCAGTATGTAATACCCTCTATCTCAACCACAACATTATCACTAGGGGTAAGATCTGTCATTTTGCACCCCAGAGGCAATAGGAAAGAAAGAAAGTGTGTTGGGGGCGACTCCTGCCCCATCCACGTGTCACCAGGGATGACTGCGGAAGGTGTCTGAGGCACACTGGGCATTAGGGAGAGCTTGGACTTCAAGTGGGGAAGGATAGTGCACGGGGGGGGGGGGGATTTTAGTAGCAGACAACAGATACTCCATGCTTGTAATGGGGAGGGGGAACAGATGGAAGGACATTGTAATGGAGCCGCTGTGCTACTGGCAATTGTGACAGTCAGTGTAAGGCAACATTTCGCAAGCTGTCACTGGCTGTCATGCTCACTCTCTTCCTTGAACCCATCCAAACCCATGTTAAGCACTTGCAATGTTTTTTTTACCTCAGAGGTGTAAATAAATTGGAAGACCGGACATCCAAATGGCAGATGAAATTTAATGTGGACAAGTGCAAAGTTATGCACCTAGGAGAGAACAACCCAAACTCTGGTTACGGGATGCAAGGTTCCACATTAGGAACCACCACCCAGGAAAAAGATTTAGGTGTCATCATGGATAATACATTGAAACCCTCCACCTAGTGTGCAGCGGTGGCCAAGAAATAGAATACTTGGAATCATGAGGAAAGGAATGGAGAATAAAACAAAGGATATTATAATGCCTCTGTATCATTCCATGGTGCGACCACACCTTGAATACTGTGTGCAATTCTGGTTGCCATGTCTAAAAAAGGATATATCAGAATTAGAAAAGGTACAGAGAAGAGCGACAAAAATGGTAAAAGGGTTGGAAGAATACCCCAATGAGGAGAGGCTTAAAAGGTCAGTGCTCTTCAACTTGGAAAAGAAAAGGCTGAGGGGAGATATGATAGAAGTCTATAAATTAATGAATGGAGTGGAACGGGTTAACGTAGATTGGTTGTTTACGCCATCAAAAAGTAGAAAGACTAGTGGACACGCAATGAAGCTACAATGTAACCCATTTAAGACTAAGAAGAGAAAATAGTTTTTTACTCAATGCATAATCAAACTCTGGAATTTGTTACCGGAGGATGTAGTAAAAACTATTAGTGTAGCTGGGTTTAAAAAAGGTTTGGACAAGTTTCTGGAGGAAAGGTCCATAAACCATTATTAAAGAGGACCCGGGAAATCCACTGCTTACCCCGGGATGAGCACTGTGGAACCTATGTGCCCTATTTGGGAGCCTGCCAGGTACTGGGCTTGATGGTCCTTGGTCTGACCCAGTATGGCATTTCTTATGTTCTTAGTGCCCATTGATGAAGGCACTCTTCCAAAAGTAACTCAAGTCAGAAATCTGGATGTTACTTTTGATACAAAATTGGTCAGGCAACAACAAGTTCTGATAGCATCTAAGGCCAAGAAATAGAATACAAATTAAAACATCATCCGCAGAGTAAAACCTCCTTTAACAGAAGGTAATTTCTGTGCAGTGTTTCATGCTTTGATCTTCGGCTCCCTGCATATGTCATCCAAATCTTCTAGCTTATCCAAAATTTGGCTGTACAACTGATTACAGGCAGTGCGGTGTGAACACATTACACCAATTTTATATGAGCTTCCATGGTTGCTGATTAAATGGTGCATCATACACAAGGTGTTCATGTTAGCTTTTAAGGGTCCAATATTCAGCGCTGAAGGCTAGTGCTGCTAATGTAGCTAGCTGCTGGCACTGAATATTAAACCTGGATATTTTCATGCCAAGGATGTATCCGGCCCCGGCACTGAATATTCAGGGTAGTCTCATAGGCCGATCGATAACTGGGTAGCAGCTCAATATCATCGCTGCCCGGTTACTGATCGGTGCTGCCTTCGCTCCTACCCGCAATGTTCCAACATGCCCTGATGCTAAGCAGTGAGCATCGATGCATGTAGGGCTAGCAGTCGTGGATATTCAAAACCACTAACCGTGTTAGTGCCGTTGAATATCCCATTTACCGCTATGAATGCAGTTAGCAGCTCTGCTACCACGTTAATCGCTTGGAATATTGGGCCCTAAGTCTTTAAATCATGAAATCCCTCTTAGTTTATCGCCAACCTCATGCATTACAATCTCAGATGACGCTGCAATTGGATGTACCCTCATTCCGATGTGTACATATCCACAAATTCATAGTGCTTCTTCTCCATTACGGCTCCCAGGTTACGGACCTCATTACCACTGGCCTTGAATGCCTTTGGGCATTTTGCCAGGATATAAATGTTTTACAATAAAAAAATTAAATTGGAATTACCAACCGCATCTGATATATTTCCATTCAGGAAAAAATTGAAAACACTCTTTTAAGTAAACTTATCAAACCTTTTTGGTAGAATAAAGGGGATGCTAATTTTATCTGAAGATTTGAGATGCCATTTGGCTTGGATACCCTGATATATTATATGCTGACAGTAGGTACATATTTCAGTTGATGTCATAATCACAAGTCAGGACACCTGTGATATCTGTTCTCTTGTTTTATTAGTATCTGTCTGAGATAGATGTGATTTTATGTATTTTTTTATTATAGTCCATCTAGAAATATAGTGCAGAATCCAAATTCTTTTAAACAAATGTGCACATGGGTTTATGGACTGTTTATGATACATCAAAAAATGGAATGATGATGATACTGAGTGGTGTGACTTCAAAATTAAACTTTGAACTCGCAAAATTCAATATCATCAACCATTTTTTGATATAAAATGAAGAAATGTTCCCTCATTAATGGTCAGTTATTTAAAGAATAACCCTCTGCTTTCAATCTTTTAACCAGATCCCAATCCACAATAGCACACTGCCTCCTATCCCATGACTTGTAAATTTCACCATGAGTCTCTCATGATGGACCTTGTCAAAGGTCTTCTGAAAATCCAGATACACTATATTGACTGGCTCACCTTTGTTTACCTGTTTATTCATACCTTCCAAAAAATATACAAGATTAGTTATAGGTGGGTCTAAATGGCCAATTTTCCCAACGGAGAAAGGTAAATAGTGGAGTACCCAAGGGATCTGTGCTGGGGCCGCTGCTTTTTAACATATTCTTACATGACCTGGAAATGGCAATAATGAGTGAGGTAATCAAATCTGAGGATGACACAAAATTATTCAAAGTTGTTAAAACCCAAGAAGATTGTGAAAAATGCAGGAGGACCTTGATCAATTGTAAGATTGGATGTTCAAATGGCAGATGAAATGTAATGTGGACAAATGCAAAGTTATGCACCTAGGAAAGAGCAACCCAAGCTATGGTTACACGATGCAAGGTTCCACATTAAGAACCACCACCCAGGAAAAAAATTTAGGTGTCAAGAATAACATGTTGAAACCCTTGGCCCAGTGTGCAGCGGCGGTGAAGAAGGCAAATAGAATGCTAGGAATCATAAGGAAAGTAATGGAGAATAAAACAAAGGATTTTATAATGCCTGTATCGTTCCATGGTGTGACCACACCTTGAATATTGTGTGCAATTCTGGGTCGCCGTATCTTAAAAAGGATATAGCGGAATTACAAAAAGGTACAGAGAACAGCCACCAAAATGGTAAAAGGGATGGAAGAATACCTCTATAAGGAGACGCTTAAAAGGTTAGGGTTCTTCAACCCGGAAAAGAGACGGCTGAGGAGAGATATGATAGAAGTCTATAAATTAATGAATGGAGTGGAACGGGTAAATGTAGATCGATTGTTTACGCCATCAAAAAGCAAAAGACTAGAGGACACACAATGAAGCTACAATGTAACCCATTTAAGACTAATAAGAGAAAATATTTTTTCACTCAACGTGTAAACAAACTCTGGAATTTGTTACCAGAGGATGTGCTAAAAACTGTTAGTGTAGCTGGGTTGAAAAATGGTTTGGACAAGTTCCTGGAGGAAAGGTCCATAAACTACACAGGTACACTACCAAAAAACTGCCTCCAGTTTTGCAACTGATTCCTATAGATTTTGGGGTGCTGAATCCAGGAAAAATAGCCAAAATGTTCCATCACGTCACGTTTTCTTGCAAAATTAGATTTCTTACCCATATAAGGAATGTTCACATAATTTCTTTTTAGCCGACTGCAGTTTATTTTCTTGGCCCAAAATAGAGGTTGTAATGGTTAACTAACTAGAAACACTCCCTCATGATATTTTAGAGTGTTTTGTATTCATTTTATACATTAACAGGACAATTGGGAGACGGGGGGCTAAATCCAGTACTCGCGCTGGCGCATGTTCTTTCCTGTTCGCCTCGCCTCGTTCGCTCGCTCAAACACGGTGGTTGCGACATGAACGTTCCTGTCAAATTTCAGTTTCTTGCAAGTTCATTATTACCTTTTGTTTGCTCAGTCGTAATCCAGCTTTATTCCGAAGTGGTTCACTACAGTTGTGGTTTGCAGTGCTGTGTATTTGTGATGGCTCACAGAGCCAGAGGTTGCGTCAACTCTCCGGACAGTTTTTGTTTTATTTGTGGGGAATATACCGTGAAAAAACGGCAGTGGAACATTTCTGCATTTATTAAAAAAGTATATTTCGCCTATTTCGGTTTGAAGTTAGGCGATCAAGACAAACGGTGGGCTCCTCACAAAGTGTGCAAGACATGTGAGGAAGATCTACGCTTATGGATGAAAGGTAAAAAACAAGCATTTCGTTTCGGAATACCTATGATGTGGCGTGAACAAAGAGACCACAGCAGTGACTGCTATTTTTGCTCTTGCATTGTGAAGGGATACAACTTAAAAAATAAGAACGTAATAAGTTACCCCAACCTTCCCTCAGCAATTAGGCCTATGCCTCATAGCAACGAAGTACCTGTGCCTGAACCACCAAAATCTTTGGATCATATTTGTGTGGACGGTTCTGATCATGATGAGACTCATCAGATGGCTTTTCCCGATGAGTCCAGTACTTCCGAGTTTGAAACTGAACCAGATCCGAAACCTGAACTTTTCTCTCAAGCTGAATTGAATGATTTAGTCCGGGATTTAGGACTCCCAAAAGATGCTGCCCAACTGCTAGGTTCTCGGCTTAAACAGAAAAATCTATTGTCACCAGGAACAAAAACCATCAGCTAACATGGGAGAGCATGCCAGATGCATTTGCACATGAGTGTGTGCTAGCAGCAGTTATATCTGACGGCCAAGAAAACTATGGGCACCTGGAGTTGCATGCGCATATAGCTGTGCATGGGCTGAAATGCAATTCTTCGCATACAATTTTTGCAATACTGTCATCTATAGGAAAAATGGCATTCCTGCTCATATGCACGCACATGTAACTCTGAAGCGCCGATACACAATACATGCACATAATCAATTTTGTCAGTCAAGTATTTCGCAGTTCCAGCTCCCCTCTCTATCCATGCCTCCTCTTGAAGAAAGCCAAAAAAAAAAGTTGACGGTCCTATATGGTGGAAGTCAAGTGAAGAAACAAGCATAAATTTCTCCTTGAGCACAGAACAATAAGCTGACCTTTTGTTTCTCCCCAGGCTTCAGCACTTCACTCAGCCTTCTGGTCTTCTGCATCTATGATAAATAGCTAATTGCTCCATCACCATGGATTTAAATGTGCTGTGCGCTACTGCCTGCTTGAGGCTTGGTGCACTTTAAGCTCATGTGTGAAACTTGTTTTTACAGTGGGAGCCAAAGTAGCGCCCAAATTGTGCCCTCAAGCTGAGCTAACCTGTGTGCAAAGCCTAGAGCACATTACTGCATCGGTCCCAGAGTAGTCTAGTGTCTGCCATCTCATTACATTTATGTATGGAACGATAGATAAGAAACTTAAGGTGGTTTTTTTGCATTTTGGTATCCAGTTGATGCTGTTAGAAATTATACCGGTGCCTAGACAAACATCCGAATTTATATACGACAAACGTCCCTGTCCTACTGAATAGCTGCAGCTATCTGCTTCCATCCTTTTGTCATCTTGTCAACAGTCCTACTGTGCCCTTCCCACACGAGCTCTCTGCTCTCTACAGCCACAGCATGTCGCCACTCAGCCAGTCGCCCCGTCAGATACCAAAGAAACACATTCTCTTACTTTAATCCTAACATCTGATCTTTAATTCTTTTTAATTCCATTTTTTTTTAAATTTGTGTATTTAGTTGTTCTAAAGCAGTCACACCACGAGTCTTAAAGTAACAGCATGGTTCCTTTGTCACCAGCTGCACATCACCACTCTGAAGCAAGCTGACCTATGCAAATTAAAATTATAAACATGCTTTAGAATATTTTATTATTAATTCACAGAAGAAAACAGTCTGCCACATATAATGAAAGTACTTGGCTTTTGCCATGTGGTGCCAGTGTTGCAGTTAGGCTTCTGAAACAAACGGAAACATCTGAGCGTGATCTGGCCTGGTTTAAGTGGGCCTTAAAATTATACATACATTGTCTAAATTCCAATGGAAATACATATAGATTTTTAAAAATATCCCTTCCGGCATTCAGACGTACTTCAGGGCCTGAAGAGCTGCCAGCGAACTGCCCATTTACCTGAGGTTTGAAGATGTGATTGAGAGGGGAATTGCATTTACCACTTTGGTGTTCAAAACCACCTCAAAAATCCATAAATTCAAGTTTTATAGCTTAATAGACTCCCCTTGGAACTGCAGCTTTGCAAAAACTGGACATTTGCGTAGATGCCAGCAGTCACATACTGAATACAAAACCCACAGTGACACCATTTTTTGATGTTTTTTTGGGGTAAAATGTTTGGTCCTGCTGTATGTGGTACTAAATACATGTTTATTTTATTTTATTTATTTATTTATTACAGGCTCTTATATACCGCTCTATTCAGAATCAGCGCGGTTCACAATATAACAACATACCATAACAACAAACTGTTAGGTTTTACAGAGAACAAGGTCAGAGAACTTGGAATAAAACATGGGACGTCATTACTGCAACTATTTACAAGAGTATTTACAAGAGTATTTACAAGTATACATTACAGGATTTGTTCTTAGTTTGGGTGGTGATTAAGATTGGTTAGTTTGTCAAGTAATATTGGGGGAAGAGGTGGGATTTGAGTGCCTTTCTGAAAAGGGATAGATCATTGATAGCACGAATCTCTGGGGGTAGAGCGTTCCAGTACTTAGGGGCATAGAATCTGAAGGCCCTGTTAGATGTCACTGATAGGCATTTTGTCGCTGCTTTAGGGATGATTAGAGTATTTGTTGATATCGTTCTCCTGGATCTGTTTTACAAACAGCTCTGCTTTCAGTGAGCCATTTGCAAACAACTCAACTTGAACGTTCATTAGAGAAGTTGATAATTTAAAAAAACATCAATCTGAACTTTCGCATTAGTATACATAAACGCAAAAAGGATTTTCTCATGCAGTAGCAAATAAGAAAGTAAAGGTAAACTTACATTTCAGTAATTGTCTCTGGAAGATTGGTTGGAATGTCAGTCAGGCCTTTTCCACGACAGTCCACAATATTGTTACTGCAGGTACACGCAACAGGACAATGCAGGACACTGCAGGAGGGAGCCATGAAAGACTGGTGCCCTGAGAGCAAAAACAGATTACTAAGAGATCTGCAAAATGGAAGAGTAGGAAACTAACAAAATTTAGAATTTAACAGTTTTCGGGGAAAAAAAAAGTCTTCTCTGTACCCCAGCACCACATACTGCCACAGCAGGCAGGACATTTTCAAACGAAACAATAGTGGAGCAAGACAATTTCATGTATAGAGCTAAATGAACCAGGTTAATGCCCTGATTTTGAACTGTGTCCTAATGCAAGCTGCTATGTGAGGTAAAATTCACACAAGCATCAACTCAAAGCTCTCTAGCAGGACTAGAAAGTGGCGCAAGTCAAACCAGACGCATGGAAGCTGCACGTGGAAGCTTCCATCCCGTTTCCCTGTATGTTAGTGCATGTCTGTGCGTATTCGTGCACACCTACACACATTTCTGAGGTCAATTTTCAGTAAAGCATCTGGAGAATAATTTGAAATGTGTAATCTGAATATTTCAATTATTTCCATATTCCATATTTGGCAGTATTATAGAGAAGGTTTACTAAGCATGGCGCCGGTAATGTCGATTCGGGCAGTGTTACTAACTGGAGGCTTTACACTAACTGCAGGGGAGCGGTAAAACTTTCCCTGTGCAGCGACTTTGGGACATTACAGTAATTCCACTGCGGGAGAAACCAACTCTACCCACTGAGGTGCTGCTTCCTGTGGGGACTCCTCCATCCCACCCAGTCGCTGCCCAGACGAGCGTTACCCAGGTAGTGCGAGGTTTCTAGCATGGGGACCCATGCTACTTTTTAGCGTGGTGGTGATATCGTGCATTAACCCCTCGCTAACCGGGTAGCACATGTTATAGACATGCCCCTATGTAGGACTAGTGCTACTGAATATATAAGTATAAATTCTGCATATAATTATATGTATATTTATATGCATAAGTGTCAAATATCAGGGTTTCTACATAGAAGGTACATGTAAAAAGCTCTGAGTACTGGCATTATTTGGCTGATTCTATGTAGCGCACCTGGACAGCTCCACATTGGTAATGTCATTCCCTATTCTCAAGGACCTACATGCGTGAATGGGAATTTAGGCATGCACTATGGGCAGTTGCTGTTCTGTAAGCACATGCGTACTTTCCATAGGGGTTTCCCAGGGGCGACACTTGGGAGGCATGTTGGCGGGGCCTAATTTGCCGATCTAGTTACATGCAATGATGCCTTCTCTAGATGAGGCATGACTACTGCGACTGGGTTCAAGTGCACCTGCATTTTCCTATTCTATAATATAAAGTACCTCATATGTTACTTTATAGAATAGGCCTCAAATGCATGCATGGCAAAACATGGCAACAGTGCAGTTTATAAAATGATCCTTTATGGGAGTCATTCTGAAATCCCTAGTCATGCTTTGGACGTCCAAAAACAGGCACAGAGATGTATCCAGAGCCATTTTAGAACATGGGTCTTGTAATGTTATACGAATGTATACAATTGTTCCATGTAAACCGCCCCTGATCTCTGGAAGGGGCGGTATAGAAGAAATAGATAAATAAATAAATAAATAAATGTTCTCATCTGATCTCAGAAATGTCCTGGACGTCTGAAATTGCATCTAAGGGGAATGTTTACTAATTGGTGGTAGCAGCTTCCGTGCGATATCGGAGCCATGGCCCCATTGAAGTCAATAGGGCCGTGGCTCCGATATCGCACGGAAGCCGCTACCACTGATTAGTAAATGTACCTCTAAGTTTAGACCTGCTCCAGGTATGAGCGGGCATCTGAAACGTGCTCATTTAGCTGAGAAACATTGAGAGGGTATAGAGGAGAAAGCATGCCATCATCCCCACTACTGAGCACAATCTCAGTGGCAGCAGTAGTGGGATTTGAATCTTGGCTTCCCTATTCTAAGTACACTACATTAGGCTATCCTAGAGGTCCAGGCTCTGCAATACAGTTCTGGGGAAGTCTATATAGACACCCCTCACAGACGTCCGCATTGAGCACATCCGCATTTGTGCAGTCTGTCTGCACCTGGACGTGCTTGCTTTTTTATCAGATGTTGTGGCTTAAACGTCCCAGACTGCACTTGGACGTCCTTTCTAAAATTCCCCTCCACATGTACAAATTATGCATTTGGCTTTGATGGCCCAAGTTATACCTTATTTTGTCATGTCCAAGCCTAATGTATTAGCAATACATATAGGGGCCAATACTTAGCACCTATACATATAATTTAAATGAAGTTATGGCCTCTTCCCTTGAACACCCCATTGCCACCCTTGATGCGCTACATACAGCATTATACATATATTGGAATATGTGTAATACCACCAGATATGAGATGTATTACATAGTGCCGAATGTCTAAGTATTGACCTGTTGCATTTCTATTTACTGATTCAAATATACCTGCAGATAAGAGATTTTTGTTCAGAAAATAGATGTAGATTCTTTCTAGGGCTTGGAAACTCCAATTTCATATACAATGAACTTACTTTGCAAAACACAGGGACAATGCCGGTCTTAGCAAACCAAAAAAAAAGAAATACTACTTCAGCCTAACAAAAGTGACATCAAATAGCAAAGCTATTTTCATGCTGGTGTTGCATTAACCACAAAAATCTAAACAAAAGTATTCACGGTTTTATACTTACAGTAACAATAATCAAATTAAATTATTTTTTTGCATAGTTAACTTTCACTAGCTGATTGCTTTTAGTAGTTCCTTGTTGTGTAGTTGGTTATTTTAAGATGTCATAAAGAACTCTCTCAATGAAGATCATATCCCAAAGATGGTAAAATGCATTTCTAAAAAATGATAGCACTGGAATTCCGATAAAATCTAGCTACATTTCCCATATACATTTTTGTGATCCTTGAATACATGTTTGTGGGATGAAATCATGTCATAGCCCTTTATTCTGAAATATTATGATCTGAGGAATGTCGAGGGAGGTGGTGTTGAAAGCCAAGAAACGTAGTGCCAAGAAACCTGTCTTGCCTTCCAAGGAATATAGTCTAGAACAGTGCTTCCCAAATGTTTATCCATACTCTAGATGGGTTTCCTGTTCAACAGGAGGATGGGGACAGAGCCTATGAACACTGGCTGACTCTCAGGTCCCTTGCTGACTGCCACTATTATGCATAGATCGCAGTGGAGGTCCAGAGGGAGGGGGAACAGCACTGTTTCTGTGACCCCATTCACTGATGATGTGACCCCATTTAGGGTCCCGACTCACAATTTGGAAACCACTGGTCGATAATAAAGTTACCAGATTTTTTGCAGGCAAATTTGGGACACTAGTTATCTGAAGTGTGTGCCAGGATTGAGCAAGAAAGTGTGGAGGAGAGAAGAGGAGTCGTTACCCCGCCTCCCTCATCCATCCCATGACAGCAATAATATCATGTCCAAGCAGACAAAACAACACAGTGATGCATTTCCTCCGTAGTGTGCAGAACCTAAAAATAATGGATGTAAATTCTAAAATCAGACATATTCCAATCACTAAATTAAAAATAAAAGATTTTTTCTATCCCTTCTGTCCCCGTTGACTGAATTGGGGACAGGAGGCTGCCAAACAGATGGGAATGGGGGATAGAAATGTAAAATTGGGGGCAATCCCCAAAAATCAGGGACATCTGGTAACTGGTCTAGAGTGTTTGGTCTGCAGTCTTGGTCCACTCACAGAAGCCTGCTTTCATGTGAAAAATCAATCAAGTCAGAATAAACCGGAGTTACACATTTACCAGTGGATGGGAAATACATAGCTTCTTAAACTACCAATTTTCAAAGGTGTTACTGATGTCATTTTATTAACCTTTTTCATGCAGAAAATATTGATTTATGCACATAAAAGACCTTTTATAGAATTCTGCCATTCCTAACGTCCGTGCTGTGCAAGCAGGGGCCGATTTCTACAACAGTCATGCTCAGAGAGGAATTTGGGTGGAGCCACAATTCATATGTGTATTTCAAAAAACCTGTGCGTATGCAGGTGTACATGTCCGAATCTTTAATACAGGTGAATTTCTGTAGGATCTGTGCTAGTATTTTAGAAAGTTAGAGTCATTTATGTGCCTTTATAAAACAGCCAAATGCTGAAGAACTGTGTCTACTCTGAATGTGTGGATATTTATCCCTGCTTAGGTCCAAGGGTAAATGTTAGTATGTAAAGTGCGTCTGTACATGCTTATTTTATGAAATACACATACAAATCTCAGCTTCAACTGTACTCTATCCAAACTCCTCTCCTGAGCATTCCTACTCTACAAATGCATGCCTACTTGCACCACACACATTCATCAAATTTTATAAAAGACCTTTTACACATACGGATCGGCCTTTTTTGTGAAAAAAAGGTTTATGAAATTCCCTCACCTGACCACTGTTCTGCTTCCTTTTTAGGACAGAGCCTTTTGTCTCTGACTCCACTCATTCATGCCACAAGAAGTCTCAGAAAACAGAAACAGAAGGAATGAGGTGGCGAGGGGGGAAGGAAAAGAACGCAAAAAGGTGTGAGCTGAAGTAGCAAGATATGAGACTCCGAGACCCACTCACTGGTCCAAGCAGAGGTCCGGGGAAAAGACTACCTATGATTTGATTTTTTTTTAATGGTAGCCCCAAATCTGCCATCATCGGCATTCTGTGTCTAAAACAAAGGCGCATATACTTTTCTTCAACCTCATGAGAAAGACAGGAATGGAGAAATAATAACCACGAGAGATGTGGTAAGCAATGATCATCACTGCAAAAAAAAAAAAAAAAAAATCGGCAATGTTAACTTGCTATGGCAATAAAAAGCAGAAGAAAAAAGAAGAGACTGGCCTAACACACACAGGGCCACTAAAACTTTGTGGCAGTCTGACAACAGAATCTGCAAACAGAATTCTGTAGCCATGTCAAAAAAAAAAATCTATAGACCGTCTGTGTTATACCTGCAGTGCACATTAGGTCTACATACATGCGTTTCAGTAGCAAAAAATGATTGCTCTGGAAAGATGATTCTTTTCACGCTTAGATATTGGACCACCATGGTATTGTGAACACATAACTAGATACAACTTAATCACTGGAGTGTCTGTAAATACCGCCCCTGTTTTTTTGTCAAGGAGAAGTTTGCTTACTGTACCATTTAAAAGCAAATCTCCAGTAATAAGAGACTAATTTGACTTGTCCGCGTTCATTCACTGTTTAATGATAATGACCAAGTACTCATGATGAACACCCATATTAAACGATGCTTAATTTAAAACCCCACAGGGTTATCTTTCCTTCATCTATTTCCCTTCAGTCTTTCAAGTTCATAAATCTCCACAATCTATACTTTTCTAGGAAACCAACGTGCTTGTTGTTCCACAGGAAGATAATGCTTGGTCTTCACGAGTGATGTATTTATACTAAGCTCGTTTCGACAGAAGATACCTTCCTATACTGAGCTATTTTTAAAACCGATCTCTGTCTTTTCAACCAGTGCTTAGCATAAGACATGAACTTAGCCAAAGTCTGAAACAAGAGAGGGCATCCTAGGACAAGATCAGCATTTGCAGTTACAATATATAAAATTTGGAGCAGGAATGTGCTTTTAGTATATTATCTGATGTTTCTGTTCATGATGTTTCTGTTCACAGTGTCAGAATGTCCTTATTCTAACCTGCTCCCCTAGATTCTGTCTGGGTGTTTTTGTTGCTGATGCTTCAGTCTTACCCATTACTAAAATTTCCTAGGGAGAGAGTATTATAAATGCACTAGCTACATATATATGGCCCGATTCAGTTCATGATGACATCGATCTTTTTTGTCCGGGCTGACCAGAACGTACAAAGGAGATCGCGATTCTCATCCCACGGGACACGTCTGGCCTGCACATACAGCGAAGCTTGACTAACAGCAGCCAGTCACAGAGGGAGTGAGCAGGAGCTCCCCTTCACCTCCCGGACCTGCCTACCAGCGGCCCTTCACCACCATAAAACCCGCCGCTTCTGAGGCGCGGGAAACAGCAGCCAGTCACAGAGGGAGTGAGCAGGAGCTCCCCTTCACCTCCCGGACCTGCCTACCAGCGGCCCTTCACCACCATAAAAACCGCCGCTTCTGAGGCGCGGGAAACAGCAGCCAGTCACAGAGGGAGTGAGCAGGAGCTCCCCTTCACCTCCCGGACCTGCCTACCAGCGGCCCTTCACCACCATAAAAACCGCCGCTTCTGAGGCGCGCCTGCACCTTGCGGGCCCGCGCCTGAGGGCCTCGCCAGAGGGCCCTTTGGCGTGGCCCTTAGGCGTTGGTCCGTGGCGCTGGTTGCTGAGAGTTGCACTGATGACTTGGACTGGGCTGACATGTGTCTGTGATGTGGTAACCTGCTGTTCTATGTTTCTCCTCTACTATTATCTGTTTGACTGTCTCTATCCTCTATTCTGTCCTATTATATAATGGCGTTCTTTTCCTATTTCCTAGAATGATATTGCATTGTAAACTGCTCTAATGCCTCTGGCCTGAGCGGTATATCAAATCTAAATAAACAAACATAAACTCAGTTAGGGCATTTAAATGGAGCCGCGGCACCATGGTGTCATGTTGTCATGGCGCTGCGGCTCCATTTAAATGCCGCAATGCCGGCCGCTGATGAAAAAGTTAATTCCCGGCAGCCCAGTCACTGAACCGGCCTACTAAGGCCAGGGTCAGGCTGCAGGGATTTAACTTTTGCCCCCCCAGCCCCTTTCGTGCCCCAGAGCTGCCGAAACAGAACATCCAGGGACGTTATTCCACCTAGGGGTGGAATAACTTCCCCGGCTATTTCGCCGGCCCTGGACATACGGGGCCAAAATTAGAATTGGCCCCATACGTCCAAGGCTGGCGTTGCCAGCCCACTCTCTGCCCCCAGCTCACCTCTTCCCCACCCCAACTAACTTCCCTGCACAACCGGTGGGGAGGTTAGTCGGGGGCCTGCAGCCACCACGAATAGCGGGATGGACATCTCATTGGATGTCCATCCCCGCTATTCGTGGTTCAGAATAACCCCCATATTCTACAGAGCAAAGGAATTCATATTCTGCAATGTAGCAATCTCCAGGGCTTCACGCAGAAACCTGTGAAGGTTCATTTTTGGTGAATGGAATTGAGTCTCTGCAATTACGACGGTATCTTAGAAATAGCTCTGCTAAAGGTAGAGCTGCTTCTATAATATAAAGAAAGAAGTGCAGGAATTCACAGGGATTGATATCCACGTGCAGCGGGAGGAGCAAGTTAAAAAATATTAACAGGAGGAAACTTGGCAACTTATACATGTACCTGCCGGCATTTCACAATGTGCTTGAGATACGAGTGTTGCTCTATTTTCATTCAGGGTCATTCTGAGCCACGAATGGCGGGGATGGACATCCTGCTATTCATTCCCTTTCCCACTCTGTCCTCCTTCCTCACTCGTTATACGGGGAAGTTAGACAGGGCAGGGAAGGGGCAGATCGGGGGCGAAGTTAGGGTGGGCGGTTGTTGGCCCCAGACATACAGGCCCAATGGGGAAGAGGACGGTGGCCCGGTGCATGGCATTGGCAAGGGAGGAGGGAGAGCATTCCCCGTAGCCCGACCCTGGCCTTAGGAGTCCAGATCAGGGGGTCAGGCTGTGGGGAAAGCATTGTAGGAGCCGGTGGCTGGGTATCGCAGCTTTACAATGGAGCTCCATTGTAAAGCCCAGACTGAGTTAGTCGGGCACGGCCTGTACATGCAGGCCAGGCTGAATTGCGGTCCCAGCCTGCACATACAGGTCTGTTCGCAATTCCGATTCCGCGAGGCTATGGAATTAGGCCCATTGTATTTTCTGCTCAAAGCATATGTTTCTTTCTTAAACAAAAATAAAACCCAACTTGTTTTCGAAGAGCCTACACCTGAAAATTTTCTTGCATTTCTTCTTTCGTCTCACAGCCTCTCCCAATAATGGCCAAAGGCTGCAGTAACCTCCAGTCAACAAGAGTGGAGAGTATTTTCAGTGCCTACTTTTAGCTAACAATATGGAATCACCATCAGACTAGATATAGTGCGCCAGCAGCCATGCCAACACCAGTTTGTCTAAGTAGCAGGAATTTTATTGAAAGCTTAATTCCAGTAACTCGCATGGCAATGGAATACATTAAAGGGGTCATTTTGTAAGCCCTATTCATGCTTTGGATGTCTGAAAACCGGCACAGAGAAAGCAGCTCTGGGGATGTCCTCATCTGGACATTTATCACCGAAACTAAAAAGCAAGATCACATCACCCCCATCTTAAAATCCCTCCACTGGCTCCCCATTTGATCACAAATAAAACACAAAGCCATAATGATGGCATTCAAAATACTACACAATCAGTCCGCCGAATGTCTAAAAGAGATAGTCAAAAGAGTTCCAGACACCTGATCAAGGAGGAAGCAACATCAGAACACCCTCTCAACACCTTCTAACACCTCTAAAACAGCGCCACTCAGAATATTCGAATACTACACCCCATCGCTATGGAACTTGCTCCTGCCCTACCTGAGAGCAATATCAGATGTCGCTGACTTCAGAAAGTATCTAAAACTCATCTATTTACAGAACACTTCGATACCATAGAAAATACATAACCTGAACAATAAAAATGTCCGACCAGCAGCCCCATCCACAACAAGTTACCAAAGCCTCTGTAAATATTTATAAAATGTTGTAAGACTATTGTTGTAACAAACAGGAAATTGTTAATTGTTAATTGTTTAATGTACATAGTTGCTACTGTACCGTTCTATGTAAACCATTTTTATATTTAACTGTAAACCGCTTTGATAAAACTGAAAAGTGGTATATATAAAAAATGTTAAATAAATAAATCTGAATGGAGGTGTGGTGAAGGCGTCTCCACCTGATTTCTGTAATGCCATGGATGTCTTGCTGCAGGCATCTGAAAAGTGCTTGTTTTGGCTGAAAAACATCCAGAGGGTGTGGCGAAGAAGGCACTATGTTATCTCCAGTAATCAGCACAATGTCAACAGCAGCAGCAGACCCTGGCCCTAACCCACTACTCTAAGCATTAGGCTATCCTAAAGGTCCAGATACTTGATTATGGTTCTGGTGATGTCTGTGTAGAAGCCTCCGCACATGTCCATATCGGGCTTGTCCATGTTTGTGAAATAACGTCTGCACCTGCTTTTTTTCAGGCGTTCTGACTTAGATGTCCCCGATTGCACTTTGACATCCCTTCTAAAATTCACACCGAACTGCAGAGACATATAGCTGACCTGCCAAGTCTGTCTACACTCCAGTATAGAGGATATAGTGATTTATATAAATGTTTAATTGACTACATAAATAAATATTACTTTTCAGATTGATTTCAATATATATTAATGCTTTGAAACTTTCTGGGTCTCCGATACTACTGAGAATCTTGATATTCAACAGCGCTCTTGAAATGAATTAACAGAAAATGGATCTACTTATTTAATTTACTGAGAACACACCAGTTTATAATGGGGGTCATTCCAAACTCTGTCGGACGTATAATCCACGCTAAACACCTGGCTGCAATTCCTAAAACAGAGCTCTCCACATGTAAAGCCGAGATGTGCAAGGGGTTCTGTACCAGGGCGGGAGGGGGCATTCAGGAGAAGGAGCAGGGGTGGGCTGGAGGTGTAACTCTGACCCTGGACATACAGGGCCGATTCCAGTGACAGCCCTGTATGTCCAGCCTGGGTTACTTAGACCGGGGACTTATAGTAACCCAGGCTGGACATACAGGGCTGTCACTGGAATCGGCCCTGTATGTCCGGGGTCAGAGTTACACCTCCAGCCCACCCCTGCTCCTTCTCCTGAGGCCCCCTCCCACCCTGGTACAGAACCCCTTGCACATCTCGGCTTTACATGTGGAGAGCTCTGTTTTGGGAATTGCAGCCAGGTGTTTAGCGTGGATTATACGTCCGACAGAGGTTGGAATGACCCCCATTATAAACTGGTGTGAATAAGTGTGTCCCCCCCCACCCCCGATGCCAGCAGCCATCCAGCCTGGAACCACCAGAGGAGGTGAGAGGGGCAGGGGGTTCCCTGCAGCCCAATTCCGGTCCCAGAAGGCCAGACTGGGGGTCAGGTGACAGGGAAAAGGGCACTTTGGTGCTGCATGGGCAATCGGGGCTCGTACTTGGAGTTGCGGTGCCATGGCAATGGGATGTCACTGCACTGTGGCTCCATGCAGGAGCCCAGACTGAGCTAGTCGGGGAATCTGTGAGATGTCTAGCAGGGCAGAATCGGGGCACATCCGTAACTTACTGCTCATCCCTTGTAAAATGAGCCCCATAAAGTGGGTTCAGAACAAGAGAAGACACTTAGCAGGCAAATTTAATGAGCAAGCATCCTGTGATCTCAGTGCTTCAGAAGGGACATAACAATAGAGATGGTCTCATAAATAAGCCGGCTTTATAGTGTTAAAAAATTATAAATGGTAAACAAATTTTTATACTAGATTCTATATTCCACTGCTAACCAATGAAAAGCTTTCCTAACTGGCATATGAGCCCAGAAATCACAAGGGCTGATCTCAGACAATATATTTTCTACTAGCTGGTTAAAAATAAGCTAAAGTCATGGTAGGTAAATTAACATTTTTTGAATGGCGCCATAGAGAATGAACAAAAGGAGGTTATTTTAGAAGACCTATTTGCCATTCGCACATGTACTCTCAGACAACATGTATGTATAAATTGCATCCATGTGTAAATGGCCATTTTAGAAAAGGCTCATTTTACATGTGGATGCCCATATCATGTTGAAAGTCAATGGGCTTTGTCAAGGCATGGCCTGATCTACACAAAAATCTACATGGGTGTTCCCCAGTTTACGCAGGGAATGTACATGGAAGCCCAAAATGTATTTATTTATTGTACATTTGTATACTGCTACTTCCAGTGATCAGCAGCGGTTTTGATTACAGATTGGAAATTGTCAAATCATGACAGGAAATTTTTGAGGTATAAACACATTGATTAGACAGGAAAGCACAGCACACAGAGAACTATTTTACAGGGAACATGGGCTATGGAGGGTTAAGTGGCTTGCCCAAGACCACAAGGAGCATCTGTGGGACTAGAAACCCCAGTCCTTCCAGCCCAAGGTTGCTGTCCTCCAGTGGGATTTGAACCCCTGACCTTCTGGCCTGAAGTACCTTGCCCCAACCACTAGGCCACTCCTCCACTCCAAAATTGGCGACATCTGGATTTATACCCGATCCCTGACAAGAATAGTCAGGTAAAAAGTGTTCCTTTTGATCTCCCTTTACAGGAGGGATTAAGGGGGATATTCCCCTTTAATCCCCCAACATCTATTTGCTCCTCCAAACTGAAATGCTGTAAAGACAGGGTCTTCTATAATTGAGCAGCAGCATCTGCATGTCTTGGCTTAGATACATGTATAAGCACCGACATTTACACATGCACACTGTGATATACCGGCGTTTACGCACATAAGGCGCTGGGCTTCCTCTGTCAGTTTTTACGATGTGTATATGTATGAAGGGTGCAATCCCGGTACATTCCTGCACTTCCTTCCGGCCTCTGCTCATTTTTAACTATCACGTCCATTTTGAGGAGTGGAGATATGTCCATTTTACATGGGCCTCACGCATGCACACCCTCTCTGCTAACACTGACATAGATTGGCAGACTTTTCATTTCCACGTCTCTTCCAACACAAACAGCCCTTCTAAAATGTGTCTTTAAATATCTGACTCTTTCAGTTCTTATTAAAAAATCATGGTACCTCCTCTCATCGGTTGTCAGGAAGGGTGGACAAGAAGACCCTGGGTGATAAGCCAGGCAGAAAGGGATGTCTTGCCATACTTTTGAGTCACTCAGCACGTCTGCGAGCTGAAAAAGGAAGGGGTGGAAGCACCAAAAATAACCCTAATGCAGAGCATTTCTGTCCAGGACTGCCCTAGTTTTCATATTTGAGCAGTAAGAACATAAGATATGGCACAGAAGGTCAAACCCAGTGTCCTGTTTGCAATAATGGCCAATCCAGGTCAAAAGTACCTGTCAGGTTCCCAAAAAGGTACACAGATTCCATCTTGTATAAAGCTTACATTTAAGACTGGGTTTATTAAGGTTATTTTCCCATTCTCTATCTATACGAACAGCCATTGGTAAATCAGGCTCTTAATGGACAGTCACACTATATTCTCTAGAACATTTTATTCCTTGACTTAAAGATGTCCTGTATCCTAACAATGAAATAGTTTTTCTTCCAGAGTATCTTGGTACCCTTACAATAGTCAAGATATTTCAGCACGGTCAAGTGAAAAAGTCACCTGTCTTCTGATAAGCTATAATATTTTTTGAAAAGACAATTCACTTCTATTAAAATGCAATATATATTTTTAAAGTCTTTAGGTAACATGAGATTGTAGATATGAGGAAACAGGACCTTTAGAGAGAAATGTTATGAGGGGGGGGGGCCCTAGTTTAAGTGTCTTTTCAGGTGCTTCTATTAACGTGATTTCATAAAAACAATAGGTGACAACTTGTCTTTATAAAATAATAGCTTAACGGGCAAATCTCATGCCTACAATTGTTTACCTTTATCAATTAAAGTATTTTAGAAACTACATGTGTACCTCTGCATTCTGTCCATGCTGTGCCTAAACTCCACCTCTGTGCACGCCAACCAGCAAAGTATACAACATCATGGCAAGGTGCATACTTTCACGCCAGCAGGAATTTTATAAGAGGACATTTACGTGTGCATATGACCATCTATGCATGGATATAACCTCCTGAAACTACCTCCTAAATGTTTTTTCTGTTTTGCTTAGGCAGTATGAATTGCCAAGACCCTTTAAGTCCATGACTTTATGATATAGATTGCACTTGCCAGACTATGGGGCATTTCTACCGACATTTGTTAAATATTGGCATGGGGTTTGCAGCCTCCCATGCTAACAGAATGGGGTCCCGTGCTCAAAATCCAATGCTAACCAGTAAGCATGCAACGGGGTGGGGACTGGGCAGCTTAGGGCAGGATATGAGCAGGAGGGGTGCATCACGGTTAGCATAGGCATTTTGGTCATGCACCAACTGCATCTGTTGCTATTAGCGCAGGAGTATTTAACGCCACCTCAACGGGGATTGTTGAGTTCACCCGCGTGCTGCTTAGCACGGTGCCCTGCGTTAGCAATGCCTTAATGGCAAGAGGATGGATGCACATGCCCCCCTAAAGTTAGTACGGGCCTCCGCACTAGTTTCGCTACTCAAACTCATGCCCCTATATGATTGTTCCATATGAAGAAAACGGATTTCCTTTGATTCCAACATGTTATAACTCCTGTCAAAGTTTTCACTCCTTGCAGCAATAACTTCCCATCATAAAATCGTTAGATTTGATTAATGCCGAGGTTTTCAAAGGGGAACAGACCCACTAAAAAGAAGTTTCATCTCTTCTCCATAGAGTCCAATCCTCAATATATAGAGAAGAAAATCATAACCTGAGGCCCTCTGCGCAAACCGCAATCTGCAAAGTGAATACCATGCATTACCTAAAACCATTACTGATGCCATTGTTAATAAAACTATTTAAGTGCTCTCACTGTAAACCTCGGAATCCCTGAGGGCAGTTATATTAGCAAAAAAACCCCACAATTACTTAACACTGACTAAAACGGACTGATCCATGCAGACTGTATGGTATCAAGGATGACATCATATGAAGACTGAATTGTAGGTGATTTCATTTCCAACAACATTTCAACAACAAAAAAAGCACATGTTATTCCCTAGATGTTACCTACAAGACTGCAAGGAGGATAGAAGCAAGCCGGACTGTGCTAGAAAAGTAGCTGAACAAAGCTTCAAGAGCAGGCCAAAGGTTTTGTTATTCAGTCGAGGTTAGTAGAGTGGAAGTGGGACCATCAATCCGACCAGTGAAAAGGGTGGGCAATGGTAATTGACTCTAACGTCTTCCGTACACTTAGATTCTTTTTGTGGGCAATAATCTACTAAGTGCGGCAATAAATCTTACTACTGAGAACTTAGGTCACAAGCATTGTGTGTTCTCATTCTGATTCCCGATGGACATCTACACACCATTCCTTTTTTTTTTTTTTTTATTATTTTGGAAGGGGGAGGGAGACTGAGGTTTGGAAATCCTAGATGTTATCACTAGCTATTTATCTCTATAGCAAGAAAGCCGTAGGAAGACTGTTAGCTATCAATCATCTTCTGGTAGAAACCATAAAAGAAAACACATCATAAATGATCATTTTAATTCATATTTTAATTGCGGAGCTGGCATACTCAGATTCTGGTTTTAAGCAATAAATTATTACTAATGAAGAAGGACCCAATAATGCGCCCATCAGCGGCTAACATACTGTGGTCCCTACAGTTTAATGCTATAGGTGGGTCCAGAGATGCACCACTGAGGCTCAGGATTAATATATGAAATAAGCTGGACCCATTGCAAATCTAGTACTTGAAATTCCGTAGATCATTCATACTATCCAGACTTAATACAATTTTTATAAAATATAATCTATAATCTCAAATGTGAATCCCTGGTAATACAATCACACAAAAAACTTGCTGTGCAGGAAAAACGCCCCCTAAATCATTAAATTTCAAAAGTATGTTTATAAAGAACCTCAACATTAAACCGCGGCTACAAGCGGCACAGGAAAGAGAGCTATATTGAACTCCTCAACCTCTGAAACAATGCAGAAGAAACATGGAGCTGTGTCTGGTTCGGAATCAACTTTCAGAGGGGCGTAGTTCATTTGTTTTTGGATATTTTAAATGGAGCAATTGAAAAAAAAAACAACCAAAAAAAGACAGACATTTCAATTGGACTGAACCAGTGACGTTAATGACATGGCAGAGTCTCCTGCTCACACCTATGTGTATCTTTCCTTTTCCCTAACATTTACCCTCGTCCCCTAGTTGTGTTTTTTGTGATCATGAGACTAAGCATTGATGACCAGGGACTGTCTCTTACATATGCCTTGTAGCGCTATGCAAATAAGTAGTAGTGGCACAAGTTTTGCTACTCCTAGCCACCGATAATTCTGAGGTTCTTTATAAAAATAGTTTTGAAATTTACCGATTTAGCGGGTGTTTTTCCCACACGCAAGCCTTTTGCATGATAGTATTTGCAGCGGTTCACATTTGAGATTATTGAATAACACTGACCAATTGAGGTTTTTTTAATTTTAACTATTCTAACCTATACATTTATGTTCTTCATCGCTGTTCAACTGGAGTTAGCAAGATATAGTTAAAGTCCTAGTTGATTTACAAGCACCATATTCTCTTACCACTGCAAACATATTCACGTTTTTGAACCTCCGCTACGTTGTGTCCCCTCAGGTGGGCAGGTCCCATGCACTGAGTGTAGAGCCCAACGCGAGGCCGCTGCCGCAACCAGTCCGACAGCCAAGCAAGGTGGCAGTCGCAGTAAAGATTGTTGGAGTGAAGCCGGCTGAAACGAGAGGAAACAAGTCAATATGCTGAAATTAGCAGGAAGTGCGAACGACACAGCTGCACAGAACTGAAAGATTTACTAACACATCCTAATGAAGAATTGATCTTTATTCATCTTTCATCGAAAATCTGAGCTGTTGCCTTCACGTAATAACTTCCTTTCATTTGGTAAGTGCATACTGAAATCCAGCAGGCAGAAAGCGTCTGGCTTTGGTCTAATTAATTTTAAAAATAAATCTGGGTTTGCTAACACAAAATTGAGTCTTTGAAGGACTTTCTCTTCTTCATTGTTAGCTAAGCAAACATACAAGAGCTTGAAAACAGCCATGGAATTCTTCAGCTTAGGACTACACAAAGAGGGAGAAAGGCCAAAATAAAAAAGAAGTCCAAAGTAAATTGCCTTACAGTGGAAAACATACTCACAACAGACAAAAAAATATGTTAATAAAAGGTTTGGCTCCCAATTAGAAATATCGGTAAGTCTTGCTTTTATTAGTCTCTATAGAAACTGTCTACAAAATCCTTTTAGCAGGTCACATTCATTTTCTGCTGAACAAGACAGAATAATTCAATATAACATTACTCCTTTCACATCCCTTTTCTGATTTCCTCCCTTTTTGTTTAATCACAGAAAAGGGGATTAGCTCCTTCTGGCCCCTTGGGACCCATACTCAATGCAATGCCTGAAATTAAAAGATGCAAATGGCAGTGAGTGAAGGAATTAAGTTAGTCGCTTCTACGTTGGCAGGGACACAAGATCATGGCTCCCTTCCAAGAGCCAAAAAGCACTTTGCCATTAATAAAATATCAGACAAATGTATTCACTAAATTAAGTAAATTGCTTCAAACTGACTTATGTTTTCTCAAACTAAAGAAAAGGACATACAAAGCGATAAATCAAACCCTTACTCCCAGAATCATCCATGACACTGTAATATCATTTGAACCCCCTTTTACCTGATGTGTTCAATCCTAACCAAATAACAATAATGGACATTAAAGCACAGGACTCAGTCCAGAAAGTTAATTTTATGTTACCAAGACTGCTAGAGAGCCAGTTAAGTTTAATTAGGTCTGCTTGCAGTACAGTAATTAGAGCATAAAGATTTTCCATTTATCATATCTGACAGTCAAAGAGTCATCTGACTTCTTAAATAAAGTTGGACTTACAGGAGTAGAGATCATAAAACAAATATATTATTTCCCAAATTTAAAATACATCCGTTACATAAAGGTTGCACAGTTTAAGCATATTATCCCCCATGGGCTTCTTCTACAAAGACTGCTTTGAATAGAGTCTTATAAATGTTCTTCAAAAAATGGAATTCTATTTATCTAAGAATTTTTATGAAGATACTAGCAGGGAGAACTATGTCAGGAATTCAAATAATGGATACTTACAAGGTTCGTAGTTTTGGCATATGGTTGAAGCTCGCCACCGAGAGTCGAGTAATGTTGTTATTGTTGAGCGTGCTGAAAAATACAAAGAGATTATGTCAGAATTGCCATATCTTTCTTCAATCTGGCTGAAAAAACAACAACAAAAGAAAACATTTTATTTCTGGGAAACTGTGATCCAAATACTTTCTTTGTAAAGGATGACCATGCATATCGGAGAGATTATCTGTGGAAACTGGATATAATTAGAAATAGATAGCAGTGTACAATATTCTTCAACAAAGTCATTTTTAACCTACACGATGGAAAATGTAAATGGAAGATACACCATTAGAAAGTTAGCATCACAACATACTTGTCAACTACTCAACAGAAAAACTATAAAGAATATGATATGTTTACTAAACGGCGGTAGCGGACTCAGTGCGATATCAGAGCCGCGATCCCATTGAAATCAATGGTGCCATGGCTCCGACATCGCACTGTGTCTGCTAGCGCCGTTTAGTAAACATACTCCTAAATGTCTATAGGAGTGAGATTTCCAAGCAAGGCTTGTGTTGTTTGTGTATGCTGGTAAAGAGGTCTCTAATAAAGTGCGATTGGAATTTGATTGTTTTAGACTTCAATCTGCTGATCCAGTCTGTGTAATAAACCGATTTGTTGTGTAGCTACCCAAATGTGATTGACTCCAGTTTCCTCTGGATTTCCCATCTTAATAAAAAATCCAAATGGCCTCGTATAAGAGAAAGCAGTTCAAAAGAAGAATGAGGCATGTTTCCAGAATACAGGTTCATTTAAAAGCCATGGATGATACTTTATAATTTGTCGACATCAGCATTTACACTTTTCGCCATACAATTTAAGACTTCTAAATGCTAGCAACATTCCAAATTCTAGACAAGAATATGGTTCTAGAAAATGAAAGTTACTCTGCTTGCTCTTATGTATTTTAGCATTTATTATGTCTTATGTCTCTACTATTGGCAATTTGGCATTTCATTTATGCACACTTTATTGACACTGCTGCTGTGGAGATTCTCACGTTTTCATTCCTTCAGTGATTACTGAAATTATCTTTTTCTTGTCCATCTTCAAGTTCAAATCACTTGTCTTCAGTATATCTTGCCTTTAGTCCTAACTTTCCTTCTCATTGATCCCATAAGCAGTATGAATGGTAAAAATGCTCACATAATTTGCACCTACTATTTGTCTGGTCAAAAGGGGAAGGATGGAGGAGATATTTCTGTTCAATGTTAATCACTTGTTCTATGTAAAACGGTTCTATTGTTCACGTTCTATGTGATTTTGAAATAGTGCGGTATATAAAAGCAAATAAATAAATAAATGCCTCCAGAAATGCCTCTACTGAACTACCTAAAGTGAAAGACAATGTGTACTTTTGGCTGTTCTGAGGTTGACTATTTTCAGATAGGCCAGTTTACGAAGAAATAGCCTAATGGTTACAGCAGCTGCTTGAAGGTCGGGGAAGCCAGAGCTTAATTCCCATTTCTCCTGCTGATGTGCCTTGTAAATTTGGGCAACCCCTTAAGCTCCCATTGCCTCAGATACATTTAGATTTAAGCCCTACGGGGACGGAAGCCTGATTATAACTTGCTTTGAGCTCGAATTTGGAAAAGTGAGTAATTGCAACCAAACCCGATCTAAATCCAAATGGCTGTGAAAATTTTCCTCTCTCTGCCAGCGTTGTTTTCAAAGTCCTTAACAGACTTATTCCTGACAATTTCTATGTCCTTATCTCTGTTTCCACATTCTTCGTTACTATCCACTTCTAACTCCTTTCTTTGGCTCTTTTCAACTAGGGTCGAAAATACTACAACAGCAGTTCAATACATCTGTCTGTCTGGGGCTCACTAACGTTCACCGATCAGTTCCAAATTTAAGAAGGGGGAGACGGAAGGTACGGTAAAGGCTGAGCACCTACCCTACTGGAAATGACCTTGATTTCATTTTCAATATGATGAAAGTTGAAAAGTTTAATAGGATCATGTTTGTCAATTCCTCCCTTGTTTCTCGGTGGTCTTAACACAATTTACCAACAAATTGTTTTCTGATGTTTTAAGAGGATACAGTACAATACTTATTTAATGTACCCCAAAGAGAGCGCAAAATGCATTTCTTTTGTGCTCCAAATATGTTGCAGAAAATTTAAACAAGGGGCTTACTGTTTCTTCTACCATACAGTCTTCTTGAGAATCCATTCTAAAATACACAATTAATTTTACAATAATTTTGCAGCCTACGCAAACCAAGAAATTTGAAATTAGAGGGTACAGATCTATATACTGCTCAGTGATATGGATTCTCATGGTATTTTAAGAAGACCTTATAAGAAACTGTACTATAAAAGTCTCATATAATTCTATTGCACTATGGATACAATTTCCAAAATTCTTCCTTTTGTATTTTCATAGCCTGCATTCATCTTTCGCAGATGAGTGGATAAAAGGTATTCCTGGCAGACCATGCTGCTCTGTTTTTTTTAAAATCACAATCATTTGTCATGGTAAAACAGGATGTAAATGGGCGATCCACGAGATAATGAAGGAAATATTGATACATCGGGAAGACAACTATTAGATAAACTGAAGAGTAGCAAATCACCTGGGCCGGATGATATACATCCAAGGGTGTTGAAAGAACTGAAATATGAGATTGCAGACCTGCTATTAGTAATCTGTGAACTATCATTAAAATCATCTGTAATACCAGAAGATTGGAGGATGGCGAACGTAACACCAATTTTTAAAAAAGGGTTCCAGGGGTGATCCGGGAAACTACAGACCGGTGAGCCTGACATCAGTACCGGGAAAAGTGGTAGAAACCATCATAAAGAACAAAATTGCTGAACATGTAGATAGTTATGGCTTAATGGGAGACAACCAACATGGCTTTAGACAAGGAAGATCTTGTCTTACTAATCTGTTATCTTTTTTTGAAGGTGTGAATAAACAGGTAGACAAAGGTGAGTCGGTTGATATAGTGTATTTGGACTTTCAGCAAGTCTTTGACAAGGTCCCTCATCAGAGACATTTGGCAAAACTAAAGAGTCATGGGATAGGAGGCAGTGTACTATTGTGGATCAGGAACAGGTTAAAAGATAGAAAGCAGAGGGTAGGGCTAAATGGCCAATTTTCCCAATGGAGAAAGGTGAATAGTGGTGTACCCCAGGGATCTGTGCTGGGTCCGCTGCTTTTTGACATATTCATAAATGACCTGGAAAAGGGAATAAGGAGTGAGGTTATCAAATTTGCAGATGACACAAAACTATTTAAAGTTGTTAAAACCCAAGAGGATTGTGGAAAATTGCAAGAGGATCTTGATAAACTGGAGGACTAGGCATCAAAATGGCAGGTGAAATTTAATGTGGACAAGTGCAAAGTTATGCACCTAGGGAAGAACAACCAAAACTATGGAAAAAGATTTAGGCGTCATTGTGGATAACATGTTAAAACCCTCAGCCCAGTGTGCAGCGGCGGCCAAGAGAACAAATAGAATGCTAGGTATCATAAGGAAAGGAATGGAAAATAAAACAAAGGATATTATAATGCCTCTATATCGTTCCATGGTGAGACTGCACCTTGAATATTGTGTGCAATTCTGGTCGCCGTATCTTAAAAAGGATATAGCGTTATTAGAAAAGGTTCAGAGAAGAGCCACCAAAATGGTAAAGGGGATGGAAGGATACTCCTATGAAGAAAGGCTAAAAAGGTTAGGGCTCTTTAACCTGGAAAAGAGACGGCTGAGGGGAGATATGATAGAGGTCTATAAATTAATGAACGGAGTGGAACGGGTAAACATAGATAGATTGTTTATGTTATCAGAATATAGAAAGACTAGGGGACATGCAATGAAGCTACAGGGTAAACTATTTAAGACTAATAAAAGAAAATATTTTTTCACTCAATGTGCAATCAAACTCTGGAATTTGTTACCGGAGGATGTAGTAAAGGCTGTTAGTGTAGCTGCGTTTAAAAAAAGGTTTGGACAAGTTTCTGGAGGAAAGGTCCATAAACCATTATTAAGAAGGGACCCAGGATATCAATGCTTGACCCAATACAAGCATTGTGGAACCTGTGTCTTTTGGGGAAACAGTTAGGTACGTATGATGTAGATTGGCCACTGTTGGAAACAGGATACTGGGCTTGATGGACCTTGGTCTGACCCAGTATGGCATATCTTATGTTCTTATGTAATGCACTCACCATAATCAAATTTAACTGTCTTAAAGGATGTGAATCCAAACGGTAATCTGTACAAACAAACTTAATTTTTGTAGCTGCTCTTATGGCAAATGTCATCCTTTGCATTTTTTTGTTTTGTCTTCAGTGACCCAATTTTGCATAATTTCATTTATAATTAAAATGAAGAAATTTAGATATTATGAAACAGAATTACAGTTTTCTTTACATATGTGTGTGTGTTAGTAGTGAACACCTCGGTGTGCCCTGAAAGATGTGAAAAACCAAGCAGACAATCCGCGTTACCAAAACAGTTAAACTCTTAAGAAAATTGCTTATATAAACAGCAAAAGATTTTGGCATACTCATGACTATATTGGAACAGTGTATGGACTGAGGAAGGTCCCACCTTAATCTTAAATTATGGTGTTGTATCGTCTGTCTTAACTAGACTGTAAGCTCTGACGAGCAGAGACATCTCTTACATGTCTCTGTACAGTGCTGCATATACCTTGTAGCACTATACAAATGGTTAGTAGTATTAGTAGTAGTAGTAAACTCTGCAACAAGGGACATAGGATGAAGGTGAAAGGGGATAGACTCAGGAGTAATTTGAGGAACTACTTTTTTGCAGAAAGAGTGGTAGATGAGTAGAATAATTTCCCTGTGGAGGTGGACGCGAACTGTGTCTGAATACTAGAAAGCACGAGACAAACACAGAAGATCTGCAAGGGAAAAAAAGGACGATAGAGCGTAGTAGTTGGTTTGGAAGGGCAGATTGGATGAACCATATGGTCTTTACCTGCTGTCATTTTTCTAGGTTTCTATTACTTTTAATATCCAGTGGTTAACCAAAAACTCCTGTGAACTGGTGCATTGGAGTTTTGATAAACTGTGCTGAAATCTTTTACAATAATTTGATTTTTTTTTCAGTTAGGTTTATAAACTATATGGGGATCAGACACAAGATTAGGACAGGCTGCCTGTAAGAGAAAAAAAGAGTTGCATTTAAAATTTGCATCCCAGCTATTTGAAAGTAGACTGTAGATTAATTATAAATAATGTTAGTGGGGCAATAAATCCAGAGTGCTAGGTTCAATGCAGTCACAATTTAGCGCACCTGCACTGGTCTTGGCACGGCAGATTAGAGAGTGGTAAGAAGGTGTTTTCCCCAATTTATCAAAAGACAGGAATCCTAGGGACAGTTCTGTAAAATAAACTTTGGAATAAAAAGCCTCTTCTTTTTTAAGCAGAGAACATTTCTAAACGTTCATTGTGAAATTTGCCCCTACTCATTAGCAGCAATGAAATGTAGAGTATAAAAACGTCTGTGCGAAAATAATTAGCTTTGGTAGAATGGTCCAAACAGGCAAACTGGTTCATGCAAACAAACAGACTGCAAATCGCGTTCTCTTGCATGTAGGTAATGAAATCTGTTACTACTGATGTAGTAAATGCAGTCATACTCTTTGCACCAATATTATCACGTTAATGTTAACGAAAAAAGAAGTGTAACTGACAGCCTATATTTCTGAAATGTTTCTTCACTGTGCAGGGCATTTGTTTAATTGTGATATGGGATAGGAATAAAATAGTGACCACTCACGATCCTGCCTATCGCCCTGTGTAAGTTCCAGCTATAAAATGTAGAAGTCAATATTAAGCGACGTTATACATCTTGGCTGGTGTATAGCCTTGCTATCTTTACATTTTTATATACCATACAGATAGAATCACGCCAAAAATCTGTCTGAATGGCCTGATGCTAGCTGTATAATATGGAGCTCGTTTTGAGGCAAAGTGAAGGCCGGCTTTAAAATTATCCATATAGCAATGATATCCTGCCGCTATCCAAAGAACTTATCTGTTTAGTTTAGGCCTGCCAAACACAGCGAGTGCAATATGCATGTTTTCAGCACCATCGGTAGAGCTGCTGAATATATTTATTAAGTTAATATGGTGCTACATTGGCTCAAAAACCAGCACATAGAAATCCGGAAGGTTTCACCTATGATATTACATTAAAATGCCTCCCACATCTATCTTTATGCTGACTATAAAGATCCAGGGACATCAGATTTCCACCTGAAATTCATACCACCAAACAAAATTCAAAGAAGACTTAATAAGTGAGGTGGAAATGATATCTTCAAAAGGCTAACAAAAGATCTAAATGTTTAGTGTAGTTTAATTTATTTATGAATTTGAAATAGCGTTTCCCGAACCAAAACATGTATCAAAGCGGTTTACAATACAATATCAAAGAAAGACAAAGATAAAAAAGTTAACAATCATCAAAAGGTGAAACGAGGGGAAAACACTTAAAAAAAATAAAGGGGGAGCGGAAAGAGGAAATACTGAAGAAGAGAGAGGGATAAAGCTAAGCATGGAGAGGTATCTGGTTCTTCCCAAAAGCCGAGGTGAATGTTTTTAATGCGGTTTTAAAATGGGGGCTGGTTAGGTTCACTTCATAAGCGGTGGGGAGGGATTTCCTAAGTAAAGGGTCAAAACAGAAGGCTGTTTCTGTGGTTACATCAAGATAGCGATTGCAGGCTGTTGATAGGATCAGCTCAGCTGGTTAATATGGTTGGATTGAGTTGCTCTTTTAGGGATATGGGGAATCAAGAGGTCTGAGAGAACGGGGGGACATTCGAGGGTAGGACCTTATGTATGGCAACACACATTTTAAATTGGATTTTACACTGACAGTCCTTTCCTCAGACAACGTAAGTAGTAATAAAAGTGCTATTAATACTGTTATCACTGATGTAACACTATTAAAAATGTAAAAGTGTGACTTCTTTCTGCGCTAACATATTCTGTAATAATAAAGGTTAATTAAACAGCATTTAAGCAAGACTCCTAGTTAAAACTATTTTCTAGTGAAAAGTGATGTGGCCTCTTTAATGTCGAAAGAAAGGATAGGATTCAGTTTTGCATCTGTTTAATGGCAAAAACAGTACTTCTTACATACATCCAGCAAACAGCTAAATCACAACAACGGTGTATCTTATAAATATTTTTGCTCTAATAGTGCACACTTACAGCGTGACACAATGATGTAGTTCCTCTTCACTCCATTTGCAGATTCACGCACATCTATGTGCGTTGCACTTCTTCATTCCAGCGGCGAGGTCTGACTTCCCCATTGCTGCTGGCAGCTCCTTTAAATTCTCTCCACTGCCTCTTTCCATTATGGTGGCGGGGACTGACCACCCCACCACTGGCAGCTCCTTTATGTTTTCCTGGCGGTGCCTGTTCTTTTGGGCAGTGGGGCGCGGCCTCCCCGCTACCAACGGCTGCTTGCAAATGAAGGGCACGCATCTGTTTGCTTGCGCATGTTCAAGCAAACAAATGTGTACAGGCAGACAATCTCGAAAACGGAAAAAAATGAATGGAGCCTCCCCAACAGGTAATACTGCTTATGCAAAACACACCCAACAGACACCAGTGCCACCCAAAATATGCACAAAACATTTCAGTCCGGAAGGTGCAAAGCTTCAGTTTCAGGTCTCCCACTGACTTGATCGTAAAATGCTCGTATTTCAATATAAGGAATTGCTACTGGATAATAAGGATAAGTAACATAGGAAGAATAGTGCTGTCTCCATTTTGTCACATCAGAAGTCACGCATCGAGAAACATCGCTTAGCAATTCAAACAAACGGTGGCCACATGTCGCTGAGGCACTGAAGTATTTTGAGGTTACCTTGCATGAAATATTTTTCCGAAACTAAATTATACTGCATGTGACAAATCTGAACGGCACTCCAGGAAGGAACACCCTGATGAAGGCTAACTTCTGGAAAGTAAAATGTGCGCATAAAAAGATAACATTTGTAAGATTTTCTAAGATCTATCCTACTCAAGCTAACACGTCTTTAGAAGTCAACTGAGATATTTTTATTTTTCACATGTATACATGCCAAACGGCATTCCCAGAATTTCCTGGAAAATGTGATGGATCGCAGACCACAGGCTTAAGGACACCTATGAGAAGAGATCTTATCGACACGGGTGTAGATTTGCATTCTCCTCCAGATTTCCTAATTAACAGCCTGAAAATTAGACACATATATAATATCGCTTTCCCCTCCACACATTTATATCTTGCTTCCTGCAAAAAAATAAAAAAATTGATGGCAAGCCGGTTAATGAGTTAAATTAGGAGTCTTATTTAAGGTGTCATAACATTTCACTGAGATTTCTAATCCAGTCAAGTGGATTGTAAACACAACAGATTTTACATGTATTGTTTTAATAGGGATCACTGGCAAAGCTTCTTTTTTCTTTTTTAGCAAATGCAGGAAATATTCAACTTGCTTCTAATTGCAGATATAATGCCATGGTTACAGAATTTGCTAAGAGACTGACCAACATTCTGAGGATGGCCCTGCTGATGAACCGAAACGCTGATCTTTTCTGTAACAGAATGTAACATTTTACAGAAGACCACTTAATATTTAATATGGTTTTAACAAATAAATGACCTTTGTTAATACACATAGAATATGCAAGGATTTTCTCAAGATGCTGTGAATATCATCAAACGTTTTCTGTAGAAAGGTGTTTATCGTTTGTTTTTAAATTATAATTTTTACTGCACACCCGTCAGTCCCCATAGAATAAGGAGAGGCAGACAGGGGTCATATTCACATATGCATGTGACCCGTAGGTAGTTTTCTATATGATCGCGTTCGGGGTAGAGCAACTATGCTCTGGATATTTTAAGTAAATAAGACTGCTTTAAAAATGCAAGGATAAATATGGCAGGTTTTGGAAGTATCTTTCTATTTCCTCTCGTGTGGAAAAGATACCTGTGGAAATGGACTGTAATTAAAAGTAAGCCTCTCAAAAACAGACCTCCTACTTTCTACTGTCCTGCATGGTACTACCGTTGGCAGTAACATCCTGCTGAGAATTCATAATCATCCACAGGGACATATAGATCAAATGGCATTAGGTACCTGGACAGAGCGCAAAGGGCATTGCTTTCAGACTAGAAGTATTTTAATAACCCTCTCTCAAGGATACTTCAGCATGTGAAAGATTTCCATCTCAAGATGGAATTCAGGAAATAAACACATTGGATTTATCTGGGCAAAATTTCATTGCATGAACAGTGCTTTGGGGGCAGTAGGGAGGGAAACAGTCATCCTATGGAATACAATGGTCCTATCAGATATTTTCATTCTGTGTGTAGATGCCTTAAAATTTTAGCCCTGCATTACAAAAAATAGCCTATTATCAGCTATGAAATCATGGTGTTCATTCACAAAATGCTGAATGGGACTCTGTCCACAAAGGACTGAATTCACCCTGGCATTTTTTGATTTGCTTTTTTAAGCAGAGAGATTTAGAGCATTTTACTGGAGTAGAAGAAATCCATTTTGCTTGCTTTCTAGATATAAAGATAACCAAAGGAAGAGGGGCTTTGATGAATGGAATATTTCAAAACTACATGCTCTGTCTTGCATTTTCTTTTTAACCCCATATGTGCACCATTGTTTCTGTTCTGCGACCAAAGGTCATTGTAGGTTATTTTGCTACTCTTTTCTCTCTCGCAACTGCAGCTTCCACGTAAAGAGGAAAGATGTGCAGAAAGCAAGAGACTGCACTCCTTGACTAGTGTAATAGGACAAATGCTCATCACAGAATCAGCTGCCAAAAAACAAAAAAAAGAAAGGAAAATTAAGGTGTAGAAGCGACAGTGAATGGCTTCAGAGCATAAAAGTCATAGTACACCCGGCAATTGAGTCCATTTCAGTACTCTGATATCTCAGCTGTTCGGAGAAAAAGCTCAGGATTTCTTTTTTTACCTCTGCTCTGATGCATGAGGGTTCCCCCCCCCCCCCACCCTGCCCCCCGGAAGAAAAGTTAAAATGTGCAATATGCAAAAAGTACTAAAGATATAGGAAAACAGTTACAATTAGCAATACAAATAAAAATATATTTTACTTTAAAGCTATATTTTACATTGGAGGAAAAGAAACACTCCTTTATATTTTCAGTGGGCATTTATCCCTTTATTCTCTTTCTCTACATACAGCAAGAGGTAGAATGAGAGACAGTTCAATGCATTCCTCCTGGCTTATGTGATCTGTAATTCCTGCTATTGAGGGAAGTAAGTAGTACAAAATATCACTATAGCACACCCAAGTTCATGATCAAAACATCTTTTTTTTCAGACAGACAGCAGGACTGCAGCAAATGGATAAGCATTAAAATCCCTGCTACTCTCTCTCTCTCTTCCTTTCTCTCTAGATACTGTGTCTGTTCTTTAGAGTAAGCGATATAAGCATTACTTACAGCACCTCCAGGTCGCGCAGCGCTCTAAACGCCCCATCTTCAATGCAGCTGATCTGGTTGTAATCCAGTTGCCTGTTAAACAGATTAGAAGGATCAGCACACAGGGGAAGCACAGTAGCAGCAGCGGTAGTGGCGGTGTCGGAGGAAGCCTCTTGATGGGTCTATGCAGCTAGGCCGCACTAACTGAAAGACTCTCGCAGATGCTCTCATCTGCTCCAGAAAATGTCACACGCCGTTCTGGCCTTGACGCCACCACGGAAATCTCTTTATGTTCTGAACTGTCTGCACCAAACAGCAGCTCTGGGAGAGCTCCAGTAAATAATAACTGCACCTTATATTAAATGCCAAAGGAATGCAATTTCATTACATCAAGAAAAGCTATCCATTAAAAGCTCTCAGCGTCATCTCGCTGAAACAATTTCATTAAGGTAAAAGACTGTAAATCACTTAATGTCACATGTATCCCCTTGGTGACCTAACAGAATCCATTTATCAGACAAACCCAGCTGCATGTTAATGTCACTATCCTTGGCAAGAAAGAGGGAGAAAAAAAGACTCTACCTTTTAGGTTAAACCAAGGCAGTTTCCTTCTATAATCACACCAAATGACAAAGGCAAAAAATCTCCTACACTTTCAGTTCTATTCACTCCTTCTACTGAGATTCTGTGCTGAATCAAAGTATGAGTTCCACACGCTTGCAACCTTCTCCAGGACTATTTCTCGCACAATTATTCTCTTGTAGCAGTACTACGCGGTTGCATTGCCTTGACAAAATAGCCCGTCTTCCTTAAATGAAACTCAGCCATACCATTCCATACATTATTAATCTTTAACTATTAAGTTATAAAAAATTTATGCTCATTTCTCTGAAGGCCCTCATTTTTTTTCAGACTTCAAAACATTAAAACAGAAAATACAGTACTGGATGAAGCTGAATCTCTTAGGGACAAGAAATAGGCATTTTATTACATTGGCACTAACAGCCAACCTCTCAACTTCACACTCCCAACAAACTCTTCTACAGTGTCATCTGTCAAAATCTTAAGGCTAGATGTTTTTGATCATTATAATTCAGTAAAATATGGGGGGGGGGGGGGAATCACTCTCTTATCTGAACAGCGACAAGATACAAACTCTTAAAAGCAGAAAAATGTAACTTTCCAATGGTGATGTGAAGCAGTGTATGAATAAACTCCCAAACTCTCTCTCTCTCTCTCTCATTCATGCTCATGATTCTATTTGCTAGAGGTAGTTCGCCTATATGACTTTTATCAGAGTCTGCTCTAGATGCTTAGCAACTCACCGCTTGCTCACATCTGATGATGAAAATGACTAAATGAAATATTACAGAACAATGTTTTCTAAGACAAGTTTACCTTTCCAGGTGATTCTACAGTAGATACCATACGTCGGACGGCACTAGATGTTGTCTCTATTTGAAAGAGCAATGAAGTCCTCTACTTTCTTCCCTAAACCTTGTGTTAAATATCACAGTGCGACAATGATATAGCAGTGTTCTCTGGAGGTCTCATCAGCCCTTTTAGTTTCTACAGATTAATTTCCTTTAACAATTATGTTAATAGCCTTTTTATTTTAAAGCGATAATATATACCTACAGTACAATTCTCTAACCTCTTGGACAATTTATCAAAGCCGTTTAAATTAGTAGAGTGGCATGAAATGTTACCCTTAATACAACAGAAAAGAGAAATTGTTTCCAGACAAATTGGCAAAATCTTTTAATGCCATCAAATTTGCCTAATGCAGGCTGCAGGTTAATCTGTAAAAGGGTGAGCTGTATGTTTGCTCATATCTTATTATCCTTAGCTGTCAATGGATAAATCACTGCTGACACAGGTTCTTCTAAATCATTTGGACTATGGATAAAGGGAGAGCTCTTGCAATAGGGAAAGCACTCAAGCAAATCTGATCTTACCCACTAAAAGGCAAAAACTTCTTCCCTTCCGCTGCTGGTCCTTGAAACACACCATAATGTTTCTCCTCTCTACACTATTACTAAAACAGAGTTAAATCTGTGAAAGCATAAGGCTGAAATTACTTTCCAAATGATAATTCCACACAAACATATTTGTTGAAAATAATAATAGGTCCCACAAAGATAAAGGGGGCGATTAAATCTTTTTTTTATCTACTTCCTGTACTGGGGGAGACAAGGTCTGAGCGTTCTGTAGTGTAGAGTTACACTAGACTTATTGGTTCAGACGAAACCTGGGGGGTCTGTTTACCAAGCGGCGCTAGTGGCTTCCGTGAGAAATTTTGCACGGAAGCCGCTAGCACCACTTACTAAACAGACCCCCTGGAATCTTTGTAGTTCATGATACCTTTTCTTTACAGAATAAAAAGATGTTCTGTAGTACATGAGCTATGAAGATCACATAGGTCCCTTTTTCATATATGTGACTGTAAGGCTGAAGGAAATGTTTTGTAATTTATCTGGATTTAAGAATCTGAGTTGCTGATTCCTGATTATGATTGGCACATACATATTTTGGGTTACTTAAATGTATTTTAAACCCATGTCACTATGCTTATAATACCATGATGGTGAAAAGAGGAACCCTGAGTGTCTCAGTTGAGTAAAATAATTTCCTTCTACTTCTTTCACAGAACAAGGTGACAAATTCTCATCATGCTTCTGTTTTCTACTAGAAGACAGGCAACAAATAGGATAGCTAGTTTTTCACTATTTTATGCAAATTATCATTATAGTCGACAAAAGCCCAACCACACAGGTTTTGAAAATTTGGGAGGTTAGATGCAAAAACAAAGTTCAACAACGTGCAGTATTATTTCAGTGTATCCCACCAAAATATTAGTATATAAGTAGCATTTTACAAATGATGTCTGTGCAATCTGGGATGTCCAAACCAGAACATCTGAAAAAAAGCAAGCACGTCCTTGTTCAGGCATGATTTCACAAACATGGACATGCCCAATATGGACATCTGCGAAGGAGTGTCTAGAGAGACAGCCCCAGAATAGTATTCTAGACTATGGACCTCTAGGAATATCCTAATGGTTCAAGTAGTGGGCTAAGGCCAGGGAAGCCGTGATTCAAGCCCCACTGCCTCTATCATTGTGATTGCACAAAGTGCTGGTGTCATTTTCTCTCTGGATGTTTTATGGCCAAAATGAACACTTTCCTGATGCCTATTTGTGCCTGGAGCAGGTCTAACTTTAGATACGCCTCCAGACATCCAGGCGTTTCTGAGATCAGTCTTGGGAACACCTCCACCATGCAACCATTCAGACTTGGGCATCCATAGACCCAGCTTCTAAAATGCTTCTGGAGACTTCTCTATGCCTGTTTTAAGATGTCCAAAACATGAATAGGGCTTATCAAATAAGCCTCTATAATAAAGCAATAAAATGATCTTTAGGGTTTATAGGACATATGCAATATGGTGTACAATTAAAGAAAATGGGTAAAGTTAGTATTTCTATGTGCATTTTTCAAGGTAAAGTTTGGCTAAACCACATACTCAGAAAATGTGTCCCAGACCCCTTAATGACAATAGCTGTTTAATGGTGAGTTTCTTCAGGAAGCAAACAAACTTCAAGGTATTTCATTGAAAATGTCAGTGGTTTCAGTAGAAGACAGGTGGGGGGGGTATCATGAGGGTCTTTAGTTGCTGTGCAGATAATAAGACATCTCAAGGGGTAGAAGACCAGGGATCTGAATGATAAAGCATTGAATTTTAGACATTATTTTTATTTAGACAGTTTTTTGTATACCGCCTTATCCTTCAATCAAAGCGGTCACAACACAATTGGGGGATACATTTAACACATGGGGATATGAGACACATACACTAATACTTACAGGGAACATGGGCTATGGAGGGTTAAGTGGCTTGCCCAAGACCACAAGGAGCATCTGTGGGACTAGAAACCCCAGTCCTTCTGGCCCAAGGTTGCTGTCTTCTAGTGGGATTTGAACCCCTGACCTTCTGGCCTGAAGTACCTTGCCCCAACCACTAGGCTACTCCTCCATATCAGTGCCATCTTCAGGTGAAAGGAAGTAATGGCATGGGTATTGCAGGATAAGGTGCACAAGTTGAAGCAGTAATTCCTGCTTGTAAATAGATGGCCAGAAAGATCTAGGCAAAGTGGGGAGGAAGTCGAGGCGTTCTTCACTTGCATGGATTTTGCACTAGTTTTGAGAACGAAGTTAACCAGTTCTGCTGGTTGTTTAGTCCTGGGGATAAAGGAGAGAATTTTAGAGCTGGGGTTCGGGTCACTAATGGATGGAATAGAGTGCAAGGAAGTGCAGAGAGTGGTTGGGGGTGGTTGGGGGGGGAAGGGGGAGATGGATAACTCTGGGGTATAGGAGAGCAAGATTGGAGGGAGAGGGGAAGAGGAAGAGGAGCAGCAGCTAAAGGGGGCTGGAGAAGGCCAGGTTTCTGTCAAGGTCAGAGAGGATAGAGGAATCAATTGTTGAACAAGAAAGTTAAGGATGGAATTCTTTCCAGCTAATCCAGAGACCAGAGGAGGTAAAGATATTGTATGTAGTGAAGTCCTTGACCAGGTGGTTAGGTGATGTCCTATGTGACCAGATTATTCCAATTTTGGTTCATTTGACACACTTATCCTTAGAAAGTAGAGTGGCCCTACTGAGTTGAAAAGAGCAGTGGTGACTCTTCTTCAGAAGAGAGGTCAGAAGTCAGATCTGAGATTAGCCAATTTTCATCTCCAGTATCAAATTTATCTTATTAAAAGTTTGGAGAAAATGGCTTTAAATCAGTTACCTGTATTTTTGGAGCAGATAAAATCACAGCATGTTTTAGTCAGGATAATAGGTTAATTATAGCACACAGTTTTGTTGGCTCTATTGGATAGTGCCAGGGTGAAGGCAAATCAAGCATATGCTGGAAACTGTATGCAAGTGGACCTCTCTTCCACCTTTGACACTGTACACCACTCATCTTTTGTCTCTATTGGGAAATTTTGGAATTAAGGTTCAGAAGAAGGCGACCAAAAGGATTTGGAACCTGTGTCAGAAGACGTATGAGAAGAGACTTGAAGACCTAAATATGTACACTCTGGAGGAGAAGAGGGACAGGGGAGATATGATTCAGACCTTTAAATACTTAAGGAGTATTAATGAACAAACAAACCTCTTCCAAAGACGGGGAAGCTGTGAAACTAGAGGGCATAACATGATGCTGCAAGAGGGTAAACTCAAAGGCAACGTCAGGAAATACTTTTTCACTGACAGGGTGGTTGATGCATGAAATACCCCCGATGGAAGTGGTGGGGGCAAATATAGTGATAGAATTCAAAATGGCATGGGACAGACACAGTGGATCCTTTTATAGCAACAGGATAAAATCAAAAGAAAATAACTCTCTCTTATATCTCAACAAATAGGAGTGACTTTCATGGAACAGTGGGTACATCCATAAACAAAGGCATGGAGAGGGGTAACCTGCATGGAGCAGCAGGTGCACCTACTCTTACCACCTTGCTGGGCAGACTAGATGGACCATACTGGTTTTTATCTGCCATCATATACTATGCTACCACATACCGAAATGTTTTGATCAAATTGAGATCTGTGCTTGATCTAGGAGGGTAAACTTTCTGAAGGGTGCCAGCTTTATAGAGGTGTCCCTCAAGTGTTTGTTTTCCCACCAATTCTGTTTCATTTATATTTGGAAACGAGTGATGGAGAATTATATATTTACAGTATATGAATGATATTCAGTTGTTAATGTATGAGCAAAAGGAATAGGGAAGGCAATAGTTAAATTAAACACTTGGCATGAGAAGGTGGATCTCTGGGTTAAGACAACTTTAATTCATATTGAATGCTGAGAATACTGTAATGATATTGTTCTCCTGAAAAAAAATCCCCCATTTCTCTCTTTATCGCTATTTAGGTGAGCAGGAGCAGAAGGGTTGATTATTGAGGCAGTGACGTTCTAATCGGTTAGGGGTGAGGACTTACATTGGAGATGCAGTTTAACCTGCTTCCATCAACTACCAGTTGTGATCCTATTTGTCACCAGAACATTTAGAGACAGTAGAACATGCTACTGTAACAAATAGATTGGACTAGTGTAATTCATTATTTTAGGATTGTCTCACTTGAATTTGAAGTGTTCACAGTTAGATCCAAACATGATGGTAAAGCTGATGATGGTAAGTAGAACCATGTTACGCATATTCTGTGGTCTCAAGAATTAAATTTAAGGTTTAGAGCATTCTGGATAAAGCCCTTTTCAGAGGTATGCCTGACTAATTGCATAACTGCACCAATTATTATGTGCCAGCATTGATTATTACGGCTTATTGGGTTTGATAGCATCTTTGGCTATATATCTAACCTTTTGCTATGTGGGACCAAGTTTTTGGAACTCATTACCACAATCACTGAGGCAACAAACAAGTTATTTTTGGTTTGTAGAACAATTGAAGGTCCTGCTTTTTATAAACATTATAGGGAAGATGAATCGAGGAGCGTAAGGGTATTTAATGTTAATGTAAACTGCTTTGACTTGTAGAAATAGCGGTATAGAAAAATAGCTAAATAAATCATGTTCCACGTTCCTGTTACTATGTTAATTATTCAAAGTTCCATGTAAAGCTCTGTTAAGATATGTTATTTAACGTGTAAACCGCTTTGACTTGTAGAAACAGCAGTATAGAAAAATAGCTAAATAAATAAAATAAATGCTGTGGTTTCTTTTAAATCCTTTGTGTTGTTATGCTTTTTGTTGCAAACTTCTCCGATGTTTGATCATTGTGCAACACAGGTAGCATAGCTTGGCTACTGCTATGCAAAGTAGGACCCATCAGGAAAAGCAATATCAGGAAAAACCCTAGCTAGTAAAAAAAATGTAAAAACACATTTCTCAAAGAACTAACAATCAGCTATACTGATTCAGATCAATGACAATGGGAGCACAGTTGTAATTGTGATGAGCGTATTTAAGAATGGAACCTAGTAAATGCACTTTACTTAATGGACACTTTTGGATGACTCTGATTCATCATCATAATCTTCCAGTAAAAAGATCTTGCCTGCTTCTTTAAGGAAAACAACTGTTGGATGCACAGAACAGGTGCCACTAATTCATTGCTGCTTGAAGATTTGTTTTGCAAATTGGTCCAAAATTTCTTATTACATTATTAGTGGCTTTTTTTAACTGCTACATAGAGGAGATTCTAAATCAAACCTGTAAAATATCTTGTGTCTGCTGAAACATTAGTGTCAATAGCAATAAGATAAGTCATTTACTCTTCAGTAGTGGAGAAGAGATCTGGACAGACACAGGGCTATAACAATAGGATGATTGATCAGCCCGTGAAATGGCAAGAAGAACTTTTAGTGAAATAAGGTAAGGAAGCATTGTAAATGAAACAAGACAGCCAAATCAGTCTATTCTCTCTTATATGAATTAATCCTTTGCTTGATTTACTAAGTACGTCTTAGAAGGATCTGTATGCACAATGCATTTCTGGTGGAGTCTCTATGTTGGCTCCTGTGGGGTTTCTCTGGTAGTTGCTGAGGTGCTGTCCACTTTGCGCCATGTGTTGGCTGCTGTGCAATTGCTCCCAACAGCCTTTGGTGAAGCTGGCAAGCAAGTGTGCTTTGGTGCAGGACCTGGCTGCTGGAAAGAGGCAAAGACAAGGGTGGTCCAGACAGATCCAAAAGCTGGCAAGGGAAGAAGAGGTTGTGGGAGTAGAACGGGACTGATGAGGAGAGGTGGGGAGGTGTACTGAAGAGGGGGATGATTAGTGGAGGGAAGGCAGGTAAAAACATCTTCAGATGAATCTCACAGGGTGTCAGCATGTACACACTAAGAACTACATACAGAATCTGATTCTGGAAGGGGCTCGTCCGGGCCATCCGAATGGCCCCAAGCAAGACAGGACCGTTTGGATCCGATTCTGGACCTTGGAAACAAAACATTCCCACGGTAACCAGACTTGGGCCTGAGGATGGCCCGGTGTGCCCCTGCTGCCTGTGGGGACGTCCTCCCCGCAGGTGCCCCCGACTTCTGCGTCCTTGGCTCCCTTTTCCCTGCCGCCCAACCCTGGGTTTTTGCTGTTTATTCCATCTTTGAGGCGGAATAAGCAGCACGCCCCCATCAGCCTGGCAGGACTTACAGGGCCGTGATCTGAATCGGCCATGTACATCCTGCTGGGCTGGCCTGCCCCCGCTCCACCCCATCACGCCCCCTGCTGGCACTCTCTGTCCTGATGCACAGGATGTACAGGGAGAGTTGGAGAGGGAATCGGGCCCTGATGACTTGCGGGGCTGCAAGTCATCCTTCTGGGACGTACATTCCCGCAACCCACATTTTGTAATCAGGCCCATAGTGAACTAGTTCACAACTTATTACATGGCCACAGTTCTTCTATGCAACTCTCTACTCTTCATCTCCCTAGGACAATGTCCCATTTCATCTCAATTAGACAGTCCAAAAATAACTGGCAACTTGTCTTAAAGCCAACTTTGTGAGATTGAAAAGAGAGGGATAGCATAAAGACAAAGTACAATTTCCCAAACAACTTCTTCTGAAAAAGCAGTGAAAGAGGCATACGGCAAAAGTCAAATCTTTATCGAGGTCTATAACTTGCATTGATCATAAGCCCAATTTTTCATACGGACATCCAAACTGGGACATTCAAAATTTACAAGGTATTTTACTGAAGGCCTACTGAATGTGCAGCCTTTTGTAAAACATGTATAAGGGCACAGAAAACACAATGTATTTGTTGGCATGTACATCAAAACTGCCATTTAGCATTCTTCGGAGTGGAAAGAGAAGTAGCAGTCAGAGAAGAACAGGTCCTGACAACCACAGAAAGTGCCTTAAATCACATCATCTCCTTATATACTGTATATCTACCATAATATAGCCAAGCCAACTACTGCTTTTTACTGTGAGGTAAATTTCACAATGGGACGTCCAAGTACAATCTAGGATGTCAAAGCCAGAATGTCTGAAAAAAAACCAGGCACGTGCAATACAGGCATGATTTCAGAAACATGGACATGCCTGATATGCATGTATATCAACCATCTATACAGACATCCCCAGAATAAACGTTCAGAACCAATAGCACAAAGGTTAGCGTAGTGCCTTAAGAGCAGAGTGATCAGGGCTTAAATCCCAGTCTGGGCCTTTGTGAGCATAAGGTTAGTTGCTTAATTCTCCATCTTCTCTACACTATGGATGTTCTGATGTGAAAACAAGCACTTTCCTGATGCCTAATCATGCCTGGAGCAGTTATAAACATCAACCTGTCTGCAGACGTTTCAGAGATTGAGCGGGGACGCGTAAGTAAATTGCCACTCCCTGGACATGCCTCCACCACACCCCCGTGACTACTTGGACATCCCTGCACTGGAGACGTCTTCGAGGGTCATTTGTGGAATGCCTACAGAGATGTGGCCATGATTTCTACGTGCACGTGCATGTCTTCAGACATCCAAATCACAACTAAACCTTTTAAAATGACCCTCTTTGGCTATGTTTATTTATATGTTTTAGTTTTAGGATTTCTTTGATTTTTGGCTCACTTGTTTTAAATTCCCTTGAGGCTTTTGAGGGGCCTAGATAGCAAAGTTACTTCTCCCTAGAAAAGAAGCACAAAGAAAAATTTAAGTTGCTAATTCATGGACTCGCCTACTCCTCTGCCAGCCACAGTCATTGAAGATGGAAGTGTCTGCTACCTGGTAGCATGTCTCCTGTTTTCTGCTTTAATGCCCACATAACCTTTTGTTTTGCTTATGTTTCCTAAGTGCAGCAAACTCAGAGATTTGCCAGATAATCTTGTGAATTGACATTTCAGCTGGTGATGCTGAAAATCCTGGCAACTCTAGAGAAAGGGAAGGGAGATGTGGAGCCTGATTCCCTAAGGGGCATGTCTGGGCTCTCTGGATGGCCTGAGCAGGATGGGCCCTGAGATGTCTCAGCGTGCCACAGCATACCCGCGGGCATGTCCTCCTTGCAGGCCCCACTGACTCCCGAGGTGCCGACCCTCTGATTCCTCACCAGTCGACAACCCTGCTGTGCTCAGTCTGCATAAGTAAAACATGCTTTACATGCCGGAAATGGAGTAAAAAATGGCCCTCTACATAGACATCCTCAGTTAAATGTGTATATGAGATAACACTGAGAAATCATATTACCTCACTATAGACTACACCTTGAATTGTGCATAACGTGCTAATCGTCCCAGATCAAAAAAAATATCATAATTAGGAAAGATATACAAAGGATAAAATCAGTTCACTTATGAAGAAAGATTTGATAGGTTGGTGAGGATGTGCACATAGAAAACATTTTTAGTTCATTTTCAGTTTATTTGTCCCTTTTCGCGATTTTTGGACTTTTCCTCTTCATTTCACATATTCATATTAATAAAAAAATGTTTAATATATGCAAATCAACTTTATGTTCACTAATTCATAGGCTAATGTGTGCTAAATCTATTTTGCATGTTTTAAATTTTTTAATGCATGCAACAAACCAAACGTGTGCTAATGAATGAACAGGAAATTTCAGCTTGCAGAAGAAAATCGTGTAGAACAAGTTAGAATGGAATGGCTATTTTACCTTTTCAGGTAATACTAGGACTACGGGACCCTCCATAAAACTAACTAGTAGATTTAAGACCATCTTAAGTCAATAAACTGCCTAGCTCCTAAGCAATACACAAATTAGTTGTGCAAATTGTTTCTGGAGGATGCAGTCAAGACTCATAATATATTTAGATCTAAAAAAGTTTAGATAAGCTCAGGACCCGCTTGATCATTAACAATTATTAGCCAGAAGGAGTTGAAGGTCACCACCTCTTACTTCTGAAAGTGAATGAATCTCATTAGCATCTGCTTTGAACGGCCTAGTGACCCAGATGAACCACTGTTAGAGAGAGCGTGCTGGGCTTGATGGACCACTGATCTAACACAGCATGGCACTTCCATGTTCTTATGTATGAGTTTCAGCTGGAACACACTTATTCACAAGTGCAGATATGAGTCAGTATCTCATACGTATCATCTACATCTCTGGCCCTATTCAAATCCAGGCTAAAAACTCACCTCTTCAAGGCTGCTTTTGTATCCCGACTCCCTTATTCTCCTCTTCATCACCTCTATGTGTATCTTTACCATACCCCTGGATTTACTCTTGTCCTTAGTTTGTTGTGTTGTGCTGTCTCTCTTGATTAGATTGTAAGGGACTCTCTCTTACATGTACATGTGCAACGCTGACTACGCCTTGGAGCACTATACAAATGGTAAGTAGGAGTAGTAATACTACTGTACCCTTTTACAAACACAGGGCCAATTTTTAAAGCAGCCAAAATTCAAATGCCACAGCAGTCAGCTGTGGCTCTTAAATATTGGTGGGATATTCAGCTGCCGTTTCCGGATAACATTGACACTGACCCTCACTCCGCTCACAGACTGCCCTGCACTAATCAGATAGTGCCAGGGTGGTCTGTGGACCTATTTAGTGGCACTATTTGGATAGTGCTGCTGAATAACACATTTTGCCACTTAGCTGGTCTGTCTCCTGTTGGCCGGCTAGCTAAGGGCTTTAAATATCATGATCTGCATTTCTACAAAACAGTTTATACATTTTATTCTAAGTGGTCGTATACAAGTTTTTCCACTACTGGCATTACCATGCTGCAATGTTGCCACATTTTTCATTTTATTTCTTTATTTAACTGGTTTTATATTCCGCCTTATCAAAGTTGGCAAGGCGGTTTACATGGAACAGTTAGATCCCAATGTTACACAGAACAGTATGGAATTAACGTGATTTAAATGAAATAATTTAGGATAATTAATTTAAATGAAGTAATTTTACTTAACTGAATGGAAATAATTTAGGCTAGTATACATAGAACAGCCATATTATTACTAGAACAGTAGTACATAGCAACAGAAATGGTAAACAGCTTGATGTTAGATGACAAACCCTCTATTGGGAGGATGGAAGAGGGAAGGGAGGGGGTAAGTGAGGATGGGAAGGATAGTGGGTGTTGAGTTGATGTTAGGTAGAGCCTTCGCCGAAGTGTTCCTTAAGTAGATGTGTCTTCAGTTTCTTTCTGAAGTCTTGCAGGTCTCTTGTGGAGCAGATTTAAAGCCGTGTCAAATCTGCAATTCTCTTCCTCTGGACCTGGACATCCACTTTATCAGCTGCCCTGGACAAACTTGCTCCCTTCCAACCTATTTCTTACGCTCATCATTCACACCGCCACCCCGGTATCATTCTGGCCTCTTCCTCCACCGCTCCTACTTTCGACGTGCTGAGCATCTCTAGCGTAAGCACCCCTCCTCCAACTCCTTAGCTCATTATCGCCATTGCCACCATCACTACCGCCTCCTCATCTTTGGTCCTATTTTCAGCCCATAGTTCTTCCTGAACTGTCTGTTTTGCAGGTGGTGTCTAAGGCCCTTGCCACCACTCACAAAACAACCTGTCAATCTGACCCCATCCCTTCTTGCTGGCTGTCTGAACCATCTCTAGCACTTGTTCCGCTTATTCTATCTATTTTCAAGTCCAGTCTTCTCTCCGGTTCCTTCCTATCCCCCTGGAAACATGCCCTGATCCGGCCCATTATCAAAAAAGCTTCCCTGGACCCCTCTGTTCCTGCCAATTGGCTCCCCATCTCCAATCTCCCTTTCCTCTCCAAACTTCTAGAAAAACTAGTCTTCACTCAGCTCTCCTCCCATCTTGATGCCACCTTAGCACTTCATCCTCATCAGTCGGGTTTCTGCCCCAGCCATAGCACAGAGTCCATTCTTCTCTCTTTCCTGAATGAATTGCACACCACACATGACCACGACTCTATTTCCCTTGCAGTTTCCCTTGACCTGTCCGCCACTTTTGATTTAGTTGATCACCATACCCTCACTCGCCTTCATGATGTCGGGATTTCTGGTACTGTCCTCCTCTGGTTCCGCTCTTTCCTTACCAACAGGTCCTTTTCAGTTTTCTGTGAGTCCGCCTCCTCACCCATAACCCCACTCTCCTGTGGTGTCACTCAAGGGGTCTGTCCTCTCTCCAACTCTTGTTCAACATTTTCTTGGCCCCCCTAACCCTTTTGGTTCAGCAGTATGGCATCTCCGCGGATGATATCATCCTCGTCCTCCACACCAACTCCTCTGCCCCTGATATTGCCCCTCTCAACGCCTATCTCTCCTGTATTAATTCATGGATGTCTTCTAACTACCTTCATGTTAACCTTTCTAAAACTATGACATTCTGGTTCACCTTTGGTGGTCCTACTCCCCCTATTGCCCCCTTGTTTTCCACATCCCCCATCCCTATTGTCTCTTCCTTGCACTATCTCGGCATCACCCTTGATTCCGCTTTGTCATTCGAAGATCACAAATCGTCTGTAGTCCAACACTCCTTCTATTCTCTAAGGCAAATTTGAGCTGTCCATCCCCTCCTCCCTACCTCTTCCTCGACTACTCCGCTCCTTTCTCTCGTTGAGTCTCATTTGGATTACTGTAACGTCTCTCTAGCTGGCCTCCCCCAGTACCAATTGCACAGACTCCAACTTGTACAGAACACGGTGGCCTGCATTCTTACACACACTTCCCATTCAGATCATATGACTCCCCTCTTTATCTGTCTCCACTGGCTCCCTGTGAATTCAAGAATCTAATACAAAATCCTCACTTTCGTCCATAAAGCAATTCATACTGGTGTACCACAATACCTTTCTAACCTAGTCTGCCTTCACACCCCTCCAGCGTTTACTTAGGTCCATACACTCTAACCACATGTCCCTCCCTTCCCCTTCCCAGGCCCATTTGGAGTCCACTCGATCCTCTGCTTTTTTTTCCTCTGACCCAGGCTTTGGAACTTGCTCCCGCCGGCCCTCCGTTTGGAACCCTCCTTTACCAGTTTTAAAGCGAGGTTAAAGACTCACCTTTCCTACACAGCCTTTGATCTCACCTCTCCATCTCTCCCCCCCACCTATCTTTCCCAGTGATTTCTTGCTTCTCTTTCTCTCAAGGCTCTCCCTTACCTGTTCCTTCTCTTTATACTATTTCTTTCCTGTCCAATCATTGGTGTTCCTTTTCCCTTCCTTTCCTAGAAGCGTTTAATTTTTTATTGTAAACTGCTCTGATACTCATGTATAGGCGATATATTAAAAGCTGAATAAAGATAAAGATGTCAGGTGGTAGAACATTCCATAAGTGTGGAGCATAAAGTGTGAATGCTCTGTTTAATGTTGCTTGGCTGCTTTTTCTGTTGGTTGCAGGGATGATCAGTGTAGACTGCACATTGGTTCTTCTTGGTCGGTCATCTGGTGTCTTGTAGATTAGTGAACATAAATATTCTGAGGACAGGTTGTGGTATTTATTTATTTAACAGCTTTTTTTATACCACTTTATCCCTTGGTCAAAGCGATTTACAATAAATAGAACAATTACAAAGAACAGAACAATCAACTTAAGACTTAAGACTAAAAAGAAAATATTTTTTCACTCAACGTGTAATCAAACTCTGGAATTTGTTACCGGAGGATGTAGTAAAGGCTGTTAGTGTGGCTGGGTTTAAAAAAGGTTTGGACAAGTTCCTGGAGGAAAGGCCCATAAGCCATTATTAAGAAGGGACCCAGGATATCAATGCTTGAACCAATACAAGCATTGTGGAACCTGTGTCCCTTGGGGAAACTGCTAGGTACATATGACCTAGATTGGCCACTGTTGGAAACAGAATACTGGGCTTGATGGACCTTGGTCTGACCCAGTATGGCATATCTTATGTTCTTATGTTCTTATGGGTTAACTTTAAAATATAGAAAGGGGAGAACTATGTACAGTATTATACACGGAGGTGTGAGGCGGTGGAGGTAGGGGTGTTTAGGAGGGGGGGTGGGGAGGAAAGGGGGCAGATGAGAGTTATGTTTAAGGGTAGCATTCATGGAAAATATAGGTCTGAATGAAGCAGCATCAGTTATAGTTCTTAAGGTTTCTGGGATAAAGTTCCATAGAAGAGGTGTGCAGAGAAAGAATGCTCTCTTGGATGTGGTGGCGTTGGTTCTTGTGAAGATTGACGGGGTCTGTAGTGTGTTTCTTGAGTTGGGTCATCGTCCTCTGTGGTCAGGTGTGATCTTAATCAGGGTTTGTAGGTGTCATGGTGCAGAGTCATTGAGGATTTTGAATATTCTGAGGATGGCTTTGAATTTTATATGTTCTATTATGGGGAACCAATGTAACTGCAGAGAGGAGTGATGTGCTCTGATCTTTTTGCATTGAGGAGGATTCTAGCAGCCATGTTAAGTGCAAGTAGGAGAGGGTGGATGGTTGAGTTTGGGATGCCTTGGAAGATATTAGAGTAATCGAGGTGGGGAATATAGTTGCCTGGAGGACAGAGCGGAACTCAATTTTCTGAAAGGAGTGGCTTGAGGTTCTTAATTGTTTTGAGTTTGAGATATTTTCACGGTGTTATGTTTCATATATGTGCTTTGAAGGTAAGTCGTTGGTCCAGAGTAACTCCAAGGTATAGTATACTTTTTTTCACTTATATAAATGTTCCACTGATAGGTATTACAGGTGGTGGTGTGAAGGTAATGTCCCTAGTGAGGAACATGGCTTCAGTATTCTTGAGATTTACGATTAGGTTATGACTCATGAACCAATTTCAGAGTTTAGAAAAGCAGCTTGTAATGGGTATGAGGTTGATACTTGTTGTGTTAATAGGTGTGTAAATCATAAAATCATTTGCATAGATGTGGTAAAGGATGTTGCAGGATTTCATTATGGTACATATTGGTTGCAGGAATAAGTTGAATAATAATGCTGAGAGAGTTGAACCTTGAGGGACTCCTTGGATTTGTGTGTATGGGGATGAATTTGTTTGGTCTATTTTGACTTGTATTTTGCGGTCTATCAAGTAGGATTTGAACAAGGAGAGAGTAGTGTCTGATAAGCCAATGGATGCATCTGGTATGCTTTAAAGGTTGTGATAATGGCCTTGAATTTGGCTTGTGTAGGTTTTGTAGTATGGGTTTTATGTGATCTTGAATGGAAGCACCATGCAAGACTTGGGCAGCGGTGTTTTGAGCCACCTGCAGGGGGTGGGTTGTGGATGCTGGTAGGCCCTGGAGGATTATGTTGCAGCAATCCAGGTGTGGGAGTACCAACGCCTAGAAAGCTGTGCAGAAATCATGTTTGTCAAGACTTGGTTGCAAACCACACGCTATTTTTATTTTATGGTAGGTTTGTTGAGGATTGCATTGATATGCGTTTGCAGTATAAGGCCTTGGTCTAGTATGATTCCCTGGTAGTCTACTTGATGTTTTCTTGTAGTTGTGCTTCATATGTGTTTATGTGCGTGGGTGGTGTGAAGTTCATATTCTTAGTGATGTATAGGTCTTCAGTCTTTTGAAGATTTATAGACAAGTTGTGATTTGTTAGCCATTGTTGAAATGCAGTGAAGCAGTTGGTTAGTGGGGAGTCATCCAGGGTTAGGGTATTGAATGGAATGTATATCATTATATCATCTGTGTGTAGATGGTAAAGGACTTTGTATGATTGTATGATGGTGCAGATGGGTTGTATGAACAAAAAAATGAAGTGTCAATATAAAGTTAATCTGACTGTTAGTCAAGACTGTTAATCTGTTATATGTAAACCGCCCTTGATCTCTGGAAGGGGCGGTATAAAAGAAATAGTTAAATAAATAAAATAAATAAATAAAGTAGGGTCAATAATGAGTGGACAAGGCCCGGTAGCCTGTTAATATGCATTTTTAATGTGTGGCAACTGGAAGCTAGGAATACTAACGTAGGGGCATGCCAGTGATGACGCATTAAAGTGCACAGTAATTGGTCATCATGCAATGGGGCGGGGAATTGGTGGAGTGTGGGCGAGGAGAACACATTGCTGCTAGCACAAGGGTAGACTCCATAGCAAAGTGGCAATTAGCATGCATGCACCTAATGACACCTCTATGGGTGTCATCAGGAGCACCCACATTAAGTGCACTTTGCGTTAATGTTTGAGATTGTGCACTAACAGCCAGTAACCTGATTGGGCATGTTCCTGACAGCCTGTACATGAAGGATGTGCTTACTATGCAATGGAATTGCTGTTAATCTCACAGTACGTGCACACCCTTAGGAAAAGGGCCCCCTGAGTTATCTGTACATCTTTATATGTATATCCTCCTATTTTTTATTTATTTATTTATCTAGGTGGTTTATATATCCCCTAATCTTAAACCCAAAGAGGTTTACAGAGAAAATAAAATAAATTATACAGGGAACAAAAATCAGGGTGTAACATAACATAACTTAACTTATACATGGTATGTAATTGGCTACAAGGCATAACTTATGCATGGAATGTAATCAGCTAGAAAGCATAACAGGGATATGGTCAACAGAGAACATGATTAAGACATAGTGATGAAGTAGATTGAGTGTATTTCCATAGAGGGGACTGCAGTTACTAACCAGGGGGAATGATGAGTGGGTGGGGAGGGGGAAAGAGAGGTAATGATGGGGGGAGGAGAATTCTCGGTGGGGTCTGGGCTCAGAGGGTCAGTTTTCATTTCATGGAAAAAATGAGTATTTAGATTCTTGCTGAAGTCTATTAGGTCAGTTATTGCATGTAAATGATCTGGTAGAGCATTCCATATAACTGGAGCGTAAAGCGAGAAGGCCTTACTGGCAGTGGTTCCATTACTCTTCGAGATAATGTAAGGTATCTTGAGTGTGCTTTGTAGGTGTGTCCTTCTGTCCCTGTTGTTGGGGGTTCTTTGTAGTAGCGACTGAAAGTAAACTGAGGAGCCCTGGGATATTTTGAACATTGTCAATATGGCTTTATATTTTGTGCTCACTTTGATAGGTAACCAGTGTAGCTGTCTAAGTGCTGGAGCTGCGAGTTTCGTTTGGGTAGAGCCGGATAAGATGCGGGCAGCCGTGTTTTGTGCTAGTTGCAATGGGTGGAGATCGCAGTTTGGTAGGCCTTGAAAGAAGATGTTGCAGTGGTCGAAGCGGGGTAGGACTAATGATTGGAAGACTGTGCGATAGTCTTTAAAGTCCAATAATGTTCACAGATGCTGCACCATTTTTATTTTGTGGTATATGGTTCTGGTGATGATATTGAAGTGTGGCTGGCTGTAAGTCAGATCACCAAATATGTGGTCCTAATTTTACATGGTTAAGTAATCAATATGAAGTTAGGACTGCTACTTCTGCATTCACACTTATTTATTTATTGTATAACATTTATTGACTGCCAAGTGCTACAACATTCTAGGCAGTTTACAAAAAGGCATAAAAAGACATAAGAGTAATAATCACTCCTTTCCTCCACACCCCTGCCACCAAATTATCCTTCCAACTTATATGGACAATATATCTGGATAGAGGCCAAAAACTGTCACTATCTGGATAACCTTTGAGCCTGTCCTCAGCAAGCCTCTAATCCCGTTCTACATTATCCACATAACGTCTGGCCTAGGTTTACAATGAAAAAAGGCACTTATTGTCACCCAATTATATAAAGACATAGAATGCGCAAAGAATCAATCAATCAGTACTAGAGGAGATCAAACTAAAAGTTTTCTGTAAAAGGAAAATCAGCAGTGAGATAGATTGATACAATTACATCAGCTATGGATACCACTCTATCAATCATTAGCCGTCTGACTGAAGAACGAACATGGTTTAGAACAACTTTCCACAGGATCACCATCAGTTGACTTCAAATCAACAGCATTTAACAGCAGCAGCATAAACCTACATACAAAAGTGCTAGCCAGACAACAAGAATATAACCACTTAATACTGCTTCTTCCATGTAGGGCTTTAAATGTTTTCTTATCACCCTTAAACAAAGAGAACTACAAGGCAATATTGACAGATTAAAAGATGACTTCTGGCTGCAGTTCCCAGGTGTGCCTCAAAGCTACTTATTGATGAAGACCTCCAAGACTCAAATACATGGCAACTCTCCTTTCACCTCAGCACCCAACACATTGATTAGTCTTGGCCCTAAAAGCCCCTAGTTCTTCAGGCATTAAAGTGCTACTCTAAAGTTATTAGGTCCTTCCAAGACTGATCTGAAGTAGGGGAATGTTGACCTAAAAGTAAGGTAAATGACATTTCCTCTGTGTGCTGCCTAAGAAAGCATTCCTCAGAAATTATGTGTGAATCCAAAAGGCATACACATTTGTAAGCTAGAAAACAGTTGAATGTGGAGGTCTAAGTAATCCGTCCCTCATCCTCCACCAGTGCGTAATCCATAAAGAAACGCCATATGAAGAAAACAATATGAAATGTGCCCTTACGAATAGCTTTCACTTTAAGCATGACGGAGAAATTTAGAAATTACTCCAATGAGCAGGGGCGGCCCAAGGGGGGTGCGGGGCCATGTGCGGAGACTCGGTGCGGGGCCTCATTTGCATAAGTGGCCTTATTTGCATAAATATTTGCATAATGCTAACATACACTAACTTTTAGTAAACATGTCTCTTAATGAGTGTATGGATAAAGACAGACTAAAAGATTTCTACATTACTATAATCCAGTGCCAACCGCCAGGCACATTAGGAACTACTACAAACACTGCCCATTTAGAACCCATAGCAAACCCGCCGTATCCTAACAGCACTACCAGGACTCACAAAGCACCATACCCTACCTATCAAAAGGCAACACTGCAAATATTAAAACAATACATTTCAGAGAACAACAATACATGACCTACTGGGGAAAGAGAACAAGTGGCAATGTCAAATAGGAATTACATAAATAGAATACCTCAGCTCAGTTACACATGCAGAACATAGACCATCACCAAACAAGGAATCACAACTTAGAAACAGGAAGGCAATAATTAAACTGGGAACCCCAAAAGCCAAACTTGGAATGTACAACACTGTAGAAATAAAACTATAAATTAATTTCCTCTTGTACCAAACAAAGCGCAGACGTTAATGATGCACATTTCCCAGAGCTTTCATATTCCAGTTAATAAATTCAAAATAAAGAGATATCTTTCTACCTTTTGTGCATTTTTTTTCAGTTGCAATTGCTCCAGCCACTTTCTTCTGGTTTCTTCATGTTTTCTGCTAACTCTCCATCATCTGCTGTCCATTTGTCCTTTCTTCTCTCTTCTAGTTTTTTTTTCCATTCTCTCTCTACATCTGCTTTAACATACTAATCTTTCTCCTTTTGCTCTTTCCTCATTCCTATTTCATCCACTCAAATTTTACCCCTCCATCCTCAATCCCCACTTACTCTCCCAATACCCGGCCAATTGTAGATTTTTTATCCCTCCCACACAAAATATTTTTCCCCTCTCCATTTTACTCTCCCAGCCCCATCCCATTCTAATCCTCCCCCAACATCAGCTCCCTTCTAGTTCCAGCCTCACCCAGTATCCATTCCCTTCTAGTCCCTGCATCAGCCCATTTCCAGTCCTAGCCCCCCCATCAGCCCATTTCCAGTCCTAGCAACCCCCCAACCCAATACCAGTCCTAGCCCCCCCATCAACCCACTTCCAGTCCTAAACCCCCCCATCAGCCCACTTCCAGTCCTAACCCCATCAACCCATTTCCAGTCAGCCCCCCATAGCCCATTGCCAGTCCTAAACCCCCCATCATCCCACAGCCCATTACCAGTCCTAACCCCATCGGCCCACCTCAAGTCCTATCCCCTCCCCATCAGCCCATTTCCTGTTCTAGCCCCCCCATAGCCCATTACCAGTCCTAACCCCATCAGCCCACCTCGTCCTAACCCCTCCCCATCAGCCCATTTCCTGTCCTAGCCCCCCCATAGCCCATTATCAGTCCTAACCCCCCCATAGCCCATTACCAGACAGCCCCCATCAGCCAACAGCCCATTACCAGTCTTAACCCCCCCATAGCCCATTACCAGTTCTAACCCCCCCAACAGCCCACAGCCCATTACCAGTCCTAACCCCATCAGCCCACCTCAAGTCCTAACCCCTCCCCATCAGCCCATTTCCTGTCCTAGTCCCCCCATAGCCCATTATCAGTCCTAACCCCCCACCATAGCCCATTAACAGTCCTAACCCCCCATCAGCCCACAGCCCATTACCAGTCCTAACCCCATCAGCCCACCTCCAGTGTTAACCCCCCATCAGCCCATTTCCAGTCCTAATCCCCATCACCCAATTTTCAGTTTAAGCCCCCCCATACCCCATTACCAGTCCTAACCTCCCCATCAGCCAACTCCCAGTCCTAATCCCACCAGCCCATTTCCAGTCCTAATCCCCCATCACCCAATTTTTAGTTTAAGCCCCCCCATAGCCCATTACCAGTCCTAACCCCCCATCAACCCACTTCCAGGCCTAATCCCATCAGCCCATATACAGACTTAGCTCCCCCATAGCCCATCACCACTCCTAACCCCCCCAGCCCATCACCACTCCTACCCACCCCCAGCCCAGCCCATCCCATCACCACTCCTAATCCCCCCCCCCCAGCCCAGCCCAGCCTAGCCTAGGGAAAATTTTTTTTTTAAAAAGCTGGTCTTCTCCCGCTGCCGGGGCCGCCGCGGCAGAATCGAGTGTGCCACGGGGCCCCCCCTGCCCAGCACAGCCTGCCTGCCCTCCCCTGTATCTGCTCTCTCGTTGTAGCTTCAGACAGTCACACGCGCCGGCTTTCAGAGCGCGAAGGGACTAGTTTCCCTTTCGCGGCTCTGTTAAGCCCGCGGGGGCTGATGGGAACTTCCCATCAGCCCCCGCGGGCTTAACAGAGCAGCGAGGGAGAAACTCTCCCCTCGCGCTCTGAAAGCCGGCGCGTGTGACTGAAGCTACGAGAGTGGATACAGGGGAGGGCAGGCTCTGCTGGGCAGGGGGGGCCCCACGGCACACTCGATTCTGCTTTTTTTTTTTTTTTACATTTTACTTTAGGATCAAAATGTTTTTTGCGCGGGGCCCGCTGAAACGCGGGGCCCTGTGCAAAAAACATTCTCGCTCAATGGACGGGCCAGCCCTGCCAATGAGATACTTCCCAAATTTATCAGTTACTCTAATTTTCAAGAAATACCATGGTGAGAACCTCAAGCAAAGCATTTCTGATAGTATCAGATCTCACTACTCTTGTGCAAGAATTCAATCTTCTCTACAGAGAAATATTTTTATTACTAATTTATAGAAGAATGTTAAAGGTCTGGAGGGCTATATGGAACAACATGCGTTGAACATTGAGAAATGGATAGACAGCAAAGTGTGTGTATCAAAAAAAAATTCAGACTTCTATCGTAAATAGTGCAGGACCTCCATGAAAGGGAAGAGTGTATTGAAAACAGATAGACATAAGAATTCAGAGTTGTCAAAAAGAGAACCCTGAAGACAGAATGGCAATTGTTAGTGACATCTGAACTTTGTAAAAGGGGCTGAGAGTCCTATGAAGTTAAACCTAGACAGAGCACACTCGGACACAGCAAGAACGATGGGAACACTCAGGACCTCAGAGCAATAATTGTTGCTTTCCTACTTCAAAGACAAATGGTTGTCAAAGAACAAACTACCTGTTGAAGAGTATTTCCTACCCAGGAAAGAGGGGCATGCAATTAACACACCTGTCAAATCTTATTTTGACAAAATGTTGACCGTGACAAGGCTGAGAACAAATATTAAAGGTATTGCTAGGAAAGCACAGTTACTTACCTGTAATAGGTGATCTCTGAGAACAGCAGGAATAAGTCTTCACATATGGGTATCGTCGGTACCGACGGAGCCTGCGCGGGAACGCTCCCCAGCGTCCAAAAGGAAAGCTTTTGGGAGCATCCCACAGCGCCTGCGCGCTGCCTTCACGCCTTTCCTAACCGCCTCTCTCCAGTTCAAGTTTTAAAGCTGAGACAAAGAGAGAGAGAGGAAAGGAAAGATAGATAGAGAGATACAACTCCTAGGGGAGGTGGGTGGGTTGTGAAGACTTATTCCTGCTGTTCCCAGAGATCACCTGCTACAGGTAAGTAACTGTGCTATCTCCAGGAACAAGCAGGAATGAGTCTTCACATATGGGGACTCCCCAGCTAGAGATGCCTGGGAGATCACCCAGGTTGTGAGTCCCTGGGAAGGGCTCTACCTCCACCTATGAATATCAGGCATCCAGTCAGGGATGGAGGGTAGGAGTTGATTAGGTATGGAACAGGTGTTTGAGAACAGCCTGACCAAACAAGGCATCCCGGCGGGAGTCCTTGTCCAAGCAGTAATGGGCTGTAAAGGTATGAACCGAGGCCCAGGTGGCTGCTCGACAGATTTGGTCGATGGACACAGAATTTAGATGAGCCATAGAGGCTGTCATGGCCCTCACATTGTGAGCTGTGACATGGCTTTCCAGAGAAAGGTTCTTACTCTGGTAGGCGAAGGAAATACACTGAGCAATCCAATTGGACAGAGTTCTCTTAGAGACTGGAAGTCCTAAATGAGAGGGATCAAAAGCAACAAAAAGTTGAGAGGACTTTCTATGTTGCTGTGTCCTTTGTAAGTAGAAAGCAAGTGATCTTTTACAATCCAGGGTATGAAGATTCCTCTCTGCACTTGATGTGTGAGGTCCTGGAAAAACGACAGGTAAATACATCTCCTGGTTCAGATGAAAAGGTGAGACCACTTTAGGCATAAAAGTGTGGATTAGTTCTGAGGACTACCTTGTCATGATGGAACCTTGTATAAGGAGGATTAGCCACTAAGGCTTGCAACTCACTGATACGGCGAGCTGAGGTGACTGCAATGAGAAAAATAACCTTCCAGGAAAGGAATTTCAAGGAAGTAGTGGCTAAGGGTTCAAAGGGTGGCTTCATAAGCTGGCCAAGAACCAGATTCAAGTCCCATGCCACTGGAGGTGGTCTAATGGGAGGTTTAGTCAAAAGAAGGCCTCTCATGAATCTTGCTATCAGAGGATGAGAGGAAATAGGATGTCCATTGACAGGCTTAAGGGATGCTACAATAGCACTCAAAGGGACTCTTACTGAATTCGTTTTAAGGCCTGCATGGGATAAATGCAGCAAGTACTCTAGTAAAGAATTCAGAGGTATTGCAAGAGGGTTGAGACCCTTCTCTGCACACCAAATGGTAAACCTCTTCCATTTAAAAGCATAGGAACATCTGGTGGAAAGCTGTCTGGAAGCATGAAGGATATCCTTCACTTGCTGAGAAAGGTGTAAATCCTGAAGGTCTAAGCCTTCAGCAACCAGGCCCTGAGATGAACAGACTGGGGATTTGGGCGCCACAACGTTCCCTCCTCTTGGGAGAGGAGATCTGGAGCAGACCCCAAGTCCAGGGAGGGAGTTTGAGAGAGATGCAGAAGTAGAGGGTACCACTCTTGGCGTGGCCAACGCAGTGCTATGAGGATCATAGACCCCTTGTCTCTCTGAAGCTTGAACAGTGTCTTGGGAATGAGGGGAATAGGTGGAAAGGCATAGAGGAAGCCTTGCCCCCAATGAAGGAGGAAGGCATCCCTGGCCTGAACTCCCTGACACGGAATCCTGGAACAGAACCGGGGAAGTTTGGCATTCCACGGACTTGCAAACAGGTCTATGTCTGGGGTTCCCCAAATTCGAAAGATCTTGGCTATCTGGTCCCCATGGAGGGACCATTCGTGTGGAAGCAGAACTCGACTGAGTCTGTCTGCCCAAGAGTTTTGAACCCCTGGAAGATATACTGCCATGAGATGGATTTGATGCTCTCTGGCGAAGGCCCACAATCTCAGAGCTTCGTTGCAAAGCGACAGAGAGGCAGTCCCCCCCTGCTTGTTCACGTAGAACATGGCTACTTGGTTGTCCGTGTGGATGAGGACTGTCTTGTAGCTGAGCAGGGTGCGGAAGACTCTGAGAGCCAGGAAGATTGCTCTGAGCTCTAAGAGGTTGATATGTAGAGATGTATCCTGTGGAGACCAGATGCCTTGGGTGGAGAGATCTTGTAGATGAGCTCCCCAACCCTTTGGAGAAGCATCTGTTGTAAGGGTTGCTTGGGGTAATACCTGTTGAAAGGGGGACCCCAGCAACAGATTTTGAGTGGACTTCCACCAATGGAGCGAGGAAAATAGGCGACTGGAGGTCGCTATTTTGTCTGACAGGCACCCTGATGCCTGGGTCCATTGGGTGGATAGAGTCCATTGAGCCGCTCTCATGTGAAGGCGAGCATAAGGAACCACATGCACGGTGGATGCCATGTGGCCTAACAGTTGTAATATCTCTTGAGCAGTTGAATGGGATTTTAACTGAATCTGTGAGGCTAACTGCACCAAGCGTAGGCAACGGGCCTGGGGGAGATAGGCCCTTGCAGTTGTGGTATCCAGCAAGGCCCCTATGAACTCTAGAGATTGAGTAGGGGTGAGATGGGATTTTGGAATGTTTATTACCAGTCCCAGATACTGAAGAACACGCCTTGTGCAGGCTAGGGAAGCCTGGGCCTCTGACTGGGATGGAGCTCGGATGAGCCAGTCGTCCAGATATGGGAATACGAATATCCCTAGAGTGCGTAGAAATGCAGCTACTATTGCCATGCATTTGGTGAACACTCTTGGTGCAGACGCCAGACCGAAAGGAAGCACTTTGTATTGGTAGTGCTTTCCTTGGTAAAGGAACCGAAGGAACCTTCTGTGTGTTGGATGGATGAGGACATGGGTGTACGCATCCTTGAGATCTAGAGAACAAAGCCAGTCCTGACTCTGGAGGTATGGAAGGAGAGTTCCGAGAGAAGTCATCTTGAATTTCTCCTTGCATAGAAACTTGTTCAGTTCTCTGAGATCTAAAATGGGTCTGTAGCCCCCTGTTTTCTTTGGAATGAGAAAATAGGGGTAGTAGAACCCTGAGCCCTGTTGAAGAAGGGGTACTTCTTCTATTGCCCCTTGGGCAAGAAGGGTGGCAATCTCTTGACCTAGAAGGTTGAGGAGAGATGTTGGAGAATTGAACTGTTTCACCATAGTGTGAGGAGGAAGGTTTAAGAAGTGAAGCTTGTACCTGTCTCTTATGATGGAGAGGGTCCATTGCTCTGCTGTGATTTGTTCCCATCTGGGAGCAAAATGAGCTAACCTTCCTGGGATGATGAGAGGCTCTGGATGTTCTAGAGCCAGAAAGGCTAAGTTCTCTAGTGGTAAGTCAAAGACCCTGAGGAGGCTGAGGCTGTTGGGCCGTAGCAGTCCTCTCAGCCTTAGGCTTGGCCTGTTTTGGTTGTTGTTGCCTCTTTGTAGCAAAACGACCTGCAGAAGAGGCCTGACCATAAACAGAAGAATATTTCCCTTTTTTGGGAAAAAATCCTTTTTTGAACAATCTCTTTTTAAAAGGAGCAGAAATAGACTTTGAAAGTCTATCTAAAGCAGAATTTTCAGCATCCATCTGGTTGGCCTTTGCTTGCCAATCTTTGCCAAACAGGTTTTCACCTGTACAAGGAAGGTTACCTAGTCCATCCTGAACCCAGGATTCCAAATCAGAGGCTTGTAACCAAGCAACTCTGCGTGCACCTATGGCAATAGCCGAGGCTCTGCTGGCACCCTCAAAAGAGTCAAAGGCTGCACGGTTGGAAAATTTGGAAATATCCTGGGCATGTTTAAGCCAGGTGAGAAACTCTTCCCTTTTATTTTCTGACATAAAAGGAGATAAGGTTTGCATATGATCTGTAACTTCCTTTAGAAACATCCCCATATAGAGACTATAGGAGTTGATTCTGGCTACAAGCATACTGGCCTGGAAAATTCTCCTGCCAAAAGGCATCTAAGGTTCTGCATTCTCTTCCTGGAGGAGTAGAAGAGTGCCTCTTTGTACTCTTTATCTTCTTCATAGCAGACTCCACCACAATGGAGTGGTGAGGAAGCTGAGTCTTATGAAAACCAGGACAAGGAGGAACACGATACATGGTGTCCAACCTACGAGAATGAGGGGAGGTGGTAAGAGGGGTCTCCCATATGCCCAACATGTGATCATAGAGAATCTCATGTATTGGTAAAGTGGCTGCCTCTTTGGGAGCCTTAGGATATTGTAAAATATCTAATTTTTTGGCTCTAGGCTCTGTCTCAGAGGCCACAGAGATGGAAAGGCCCCTGGCCACCTCCCTGATAAAGTCTTGAAAAGACAAGTCCTCTGGAGGAGACATTCTCCTTTTTGGAGAAGAGGGTTCCTGAGGAAGGATCCCCGATGCTTCGATAGAGGCCTCTGATTCATCAGAGTCCTCAGAGGAATCGAAGCATCGCCTGTCTGGATGCTCTCGCAGAGCCCGATACGCATACCGGGGGGTATCGACATTGGGAGTAATCGGTACCGGATCGGTACCGATGGGCATCACAGGATAGTGTACCGCTGCCGTCGACATTGATGTCGATGCAATCGGTACCGGCAGCGGAACCGGTATCAGGTCCGGTACCGGAATCGGTACCGACAACGGTGTTTGTTGCGGTAACAAAGGCGTCGCAGCTTGTATGAATGCCGTGATGGCACGCTGCATGGTCAGAATATTCTGATCCATCGACGCCACCAATGTCTGGATGTCGGTACCGGTGTGAACCGCCGGTACCCCAGAACATTGTAGCAGGTGATCGGTCGAGGCCGAGCCATCGATGTCATCCTGTGACCCCATAGATAAAGCTTTGGAAGCCGGAGCCTCCCGCCGGGGTAATTTTGCCGGTGTGGATTCCTCGAGAGCAAGCCCGGGGGCATCTCGATACTTAGAGGGAGATGTACTCTTCGAGGACCGGCCAGAATTAAGTTTGGTTACCTGAGATCCATGGGAGGAAGAAGAAGCCCTGGAAGACATCGATGCCACAGAAGCTGCATCAGAGGGAAACAGGGTACTGAGCTTGGCTGCTCGATTCTGTAAACCTCTTTTAGACATCATGGAACAGGACTCACAGTCCGCAATGGAATGGTCAGGACCTAAACATTTAAGACACCAGTCGTGGGTGTCGGTGACAGAAATAGTGCCACTGCACTTCGTGCACTTTTTGAACCCGGAGTTGGGCTTTTCCATGAGGAAAAATTTTCTGCAGGCCTAAGGCCACAGAAAGAAAAATGCACTGAAGTAGAAAAGAGTAGTTTTTTGTTTTGTTTTTTTGAAAGAAAGAAAAAACCGGCGGTACCGGTCCGGAGTTGAGAAGGCAGACACGCGACTAAAGAAATAAAAGAAAAAATAAGAAATTTTTCAGCGGTGACAGGAAACACGACCTGCTGGCTCCACGGAAAAAGAAGAACTGGGAGAGAGGCGGTTAGGAAAGGCGGGAAGGCAGCGCGCAGGCACTGTGGGATGCTCCCAAAAGCTTTCCATTTGGATGCTGGGGAGCGTTCCCGCACAGGCTCCGTCGGTACCGACGATACCCATATGTGAAGACTCATTCCTGCTTGTTCCTGGAGATTTTCCAGTCTCCTTGAGCTTAATTTATAATACTGGAAAATATTATCGTACCTGCCTCCCAGAATGCTTTAAGAATGATTGAGTTAGCGAGTAAAGCATAAATCAAACAAAAAAGACTGGCAGCTGAGCTGACAGCAAGTAGGTTCTCAAAGAAGACTGACAGAAAGGAACAAATGCAAAAGGAAGACAGAATATGGCACCGTTTGATAGTATAACGATTGAACGGAAACTGAAAATGTTTATGTTCAGTAACGTACCGTGACATGTAATCTTGACTTTCCTAATTCAGCAAAATATGACTTGACTTGGAGATGTTTCTAAGATTTATGGATACATTGCCTTAAAAGTTGAAGCACACAGTGGAAAGGAACTGGGACAGAGGCTAGGGTGTTTAAACATCTCACCTAATTTGACATACATATGAGGGAGGCTGTTGCTGAGTTGGATGATTCCAAGAAACAGTATTGATTGTTTTACTGTGGTTGAAGGCTAAGACTAGTATGCAAACATTATTGTAATGGAAGAGCTTATAAGCCCAGTTTTGTATAGGTCGTTTAGAAATGAAATTGGATGTTCAGGCTGGGATTTTACATATCAGCTCCCTGAACATGGAGCTTTTCACAAAATATGTACAAGACAGCAAGAACATTCATTCTGCAGCTCCTCACTATCTTTCCGTTCTTATCCCACTCTACACCTCTCCTCGGGGACTCTACTGCTCTGGCAGATCACTTTTATCTGTGCCCTTCTCTGCCACTGCCAATTCCAGACTTCCTTCCATCTCGCTGATCTATATGCCTGGAACAAACTACCTGAGTCTGTGTATCAGGTCCCTTCTCTAGCCCTATTCAAATCCAGGCTAAAAACCCACCTCTGAAGCTGCTTTTGGATCCTGATGCTCCTCACTCCTTGTTCACTTCTTACATGTATCTTACCATACTCTAGTCCCCAGTTCCACTATGGCTGGCATTCCATTCTGTGAATAGCGGGGTTGGACGTCCAACCTGTGCTCAGCCCTGGAACATGATTCTGTTCCCAGTGCTCCCCACACATACACAGCATTTGGGCGGGGAGTTCTGGACGCGGGCAGGCGGGCGTGGTGCTAGGGAGAGTGACCAGCTGCTAGGACATAGAGAGAGGCCATTCAGGTCATGCCTCTGTACGTTCCCTGGAGAAGAGATGGATGCCCACCTTATTTCTCCCCAATAGGGGAATAAGTGCCGAGCACAGTGGTGATCGCTTCCTGTAGCCCTTCCAACACCATCACGCCGCAGTGGGAGAGCTTACTCTGCCTGATCCTGGTCTTGTGCGCCCCTGCCAAGGGTTGGATGGCAGTGTGCTGGGGCCACAGCAGGACTGGACATTCAGCACCTCCGGCTGGACATCTCAGTGCCATGGCAATGTGGATGGGCAGGTCATGGGATATCTCCCACACAGGAATACGGTGCCTACCCAGATGTCTATGTCCCGATTCTGCCATCGCGGGTATGTCCGGGCCCCACAGCGGCAGAATTGGGTACATCTCTGGCATGTCCAGGTTTTGACCGGGCAATGCAGCCAGATGTGTTGGAAGTCGAATCAGTCTCCACATGTTTTGCCTTGATTAGATTGTAAGCTTTGATGAGCAGGGACTGTGTCTAACATCTATAAGTACAGTGCTGCGTACACCTTGTAGGGCTATACAAATGATTAGTAGTAGTAGTAGGATTTCATGGCACTGTATCTGCCGATATTTAGTGACAGATACAGTGAGAACAGCTATTTTAGGAAAAAAAACATTTCAAAACAAGACCAGCATTGCATGGACTCTGTGTGTGTAAATAACACATTGTCAGCAGTAGATTTTGCAAGCTGTGCGTGTAACTGCAGGCAGTTACCAAACCTCAATAGTAGATTTTACAAAACTGCACGGCCAAATAAGGATTCAAGCTCCAAAACACAAATTTTGGGTTTCTGAGGTGGCCTTAAATGACAGAGAGGTAAGCACAACTGCCCCTCAATCCCTCTTCCAAGCCCCAGGTCAGCCCTGGCAGTTAGCTCCCACTTATGCACACCTGGAAGCCAGTATCAATGCTGCTGGAGAAGTTTGAGATACATGTGCATTTCCATTTTAAATTAGGAAATTTCAGGCCCATTCAAACTATGTCCAGAACATACCTTCTTCAAAACTACGTGCGCCACTAATTGGCAACTTGTACACAGCAGCTTTTCTGAAATTTGCTACTTAAACATGTATGGTTCTTTTCACATGTAAACCAGCTGGTAGGCCGGGTGAAGGGGCTTGGCAGGCCTTAGGTTTGATACTCCTAGTATACATGAAGGCACATGTTATAAAGGATGTTCTACTGCAAACTGGGACATCAAAGCCTGAAATAAAAACGGCAATCATGTCTAGGGCCAGGCACGATTTCACAAACATGGACATGCCTGATATGGATGTCTACAGGGACGTCTACATAGACATTCCTGGTATAGTATTTCACACCAGGATGTCTCTGAGACATGCAGCGATGGTGCAAACTCAAAAGAGGTTTTCCAAACACACACAACATAGCATTATCATTGTGAAAAGTACTGAGGATAGTGTAGTGCCAACTGCTCAACATAATGCGGATGTTATAGTGCCAAAATGAGCACTTTACCAATGCCTATTTATGCCTGGGGAGTGGAGGAGTAGCCTAGTGGTTAGAATACTGGCTTAGTAACCAAGAAACCAAGGTTCAATTCCCACTAGCACTCCTTGTGGCCTTAATCCTCCATTGCCTTGGAAGAAAGGCCTGGCAATCTACTCCTGATTACACTGTCAAGAAAACCTAGGAGTTGCTGGGTTGCAGGAGTCAGCATTGACTTGAAGGCTTGTATTGCATTTGTGCCTGGAGCAGGTCTAGGTTTGGACATGGATGCAGATGTCCCTGAGGGTTCTAAGATCAATCAGGAATGATTATATCTGTTGCACTACTCCCTGCAGCTGAGATGTCTAAAAAATCTGTTTCTGAGATCTTTGTGGCTTAGATGTCCACATGCATGTTTGCAGATGTCCAAATTGCATCTACGCTATAGTAGACACCCATAGTACAATGGTAAATGATGACAGATAAAGAGAGCATGGCCCATCTAGTCTGCCCAGTGACATGACCAGTGGCATTTGCCATTCTGTGGAGGTTACTCCCTCTATGCCTGTTTAGGGTTGTACCCGCTGCTCTGTATAAAAATTATTTGCGCTTGCTTTGATTTCACCCTTAAATAATTTTACACTTCAAAAGTATTTACAAAACTCACTGTGATGTGCTTGAGAGACATATCTTAGTGGCCCTCAGCAGAATTTATTTGTGTTTCCTACTAGTTCAGTTCTGCTAATACTCTATCCCCAGTTTGTGGGGCATCACTACCAAGCTGCCACAAGTCAAAATTTCAGGCTCCATGCAGAGGCGGACTAAGAATGAATGAATGATCACATCCTCCTTTGCTGTAAGCTGCACTGCGCGTGTTAATAAATGGCTTCGGATCAGTTTCAAGCCTGAGGTCTGATTTCTGAAACGGACTGGGACACCACCTTGATCTCATGATACATCAGTTTAGCAAAAAAGTGCCAATCAGTGAATTTTAAAAAAGCTTGCACTGCTGGCACAGACTGCATACGGTGATTGGCATCCATAGAATGTGCTCCCACCGTTCAGTTAGGTTGCATTAGAGAGGTAAGGAAACAGATGCACGGAACTGGGAAGAGGCAAGGGGTTGATGCTAGGAAACAGAAAGGAGAAATTTACATTGCTGGTAGTATTCTTTCCTTGAATCCTGCTAGACTGGTCCAGGCGAAAGTGTTATATTCTCTTGGTGCAGCACTGAGAGAAGCAGGTATGAAACTTCCTAAGTAGTAAGCAAGATTGAAAAACGCAGAAAAATCCCAGCAGCTATGAACATAAATAAGCAATCATAAATCGTAGCAAACATCTGGAACAAGGATTTGGCTCTCTTACCATAATTGACTCTGCCACAGGCACCGATATTCACAATCCAATCCAAAAGCTGCAGGGCTTCCAAACCCTGAAGGAATAGTCTTCCAGGGTGGATCCTGGACTGGTATAGTATGATTCAAGGAAAGAAAATGATCAGTTATGTATATATTCTCCTTCCTTATTATCCTGCCAGACCAGTCCAGATGAGTGGAACCTACCCAAGCAGACAGGACCCAGGGTGAGATGAAGGAGATGCTCTGGACAGAACTGCATTGCCAAAAGCACTATCTGAGCCAGCCCTCACATGCAACTTGTAGTACTTCACAAAGACAACCAGGTAGCCACCTTACAGATGTCCTCTGGAGACACCAAGATGGACTCTTCCCAGAAGGAGGTCAGTGCTCTAGTGGAGTGAGCTCTGATTCCTTCTGTCACCAGTTTTCCAGCCAGATGTATGCTGAAGTAATGGCCTCCTTAATCCAGCAGGATATAGAGGACTGGCTGATGCCTGTCCTTTCCTCAGAACATCAAAGAGAACAAAAAGATGGTCCAATTGGTGAAAAAAATTAGTAATCTCCAAGTACTGGAGTAGTTCCCTCCTCATGTCTTCCAGAAACAGAGGGATCTATATTTGAGGGGAAATGGGACTGCACCTTTAGGATTAAGGACAGCAAGTTCTGCAAGGAAATGGAAGCCATCAAGATGATCAAAAAGAGCTCTTGACAAGACAAAGCTTGTAGCTCCAACACTTGTCTGCAGAACACAATATCCACCAGGAACACTGCCATCAGATTGAATACTGGAAGGGCCCCATCTTCACTCTATGAGGCTGAATGCATGAGGGCTCAACTCCCACTTCTGGGATCCAACTCAAGAAGTCGGTCTGCATGTTGTCAACACCAGCTATGTGGGCTTCTAATAGAGAAATAAGATGTTCTTCTGCCCAATGGCACAGTTCTGCCACCTCAAGAGCCATATTAGTGCCTCAAATTCTGCTTTGCTTGTGGGTTTATACCACCTCTATGGCACTGTTCAAGAACACACTGACTGCCTTAGCCACCTCATAACAGTCAGGGGGATCGCTCTAGCCTCCAACCAGTTGATTAACGAGGAGGCTTTCTGAGGGATCCAAAGGCCCTGAACCATCTGACCTGGAATAGTGAGCCCCTCAGCCCTTCAGGTAGGCATCCATGGTGACTAAATCAGGTGCTTCCAAATGCATGCTGCTCTTCAGAAAATCCTGCAACTGCAGAAGGTGTGTAAATTTCTTCATTCGCCATTCACTTGAACGAGGAGCCTCAGGGAGAATCTACAAAGGAGTTCTTTAGAAGCCCTACAAATTCCAGTATATCCCTGACTCAGAACCTTTATGACCCATTGGTCTGATATGATATGGGTCCACTCTGAGAGAAATAGCCAGAGCCACCCCCCCCCCCCTCCCGACCAGCTGTATCTCAGAAAGGACCTGCTGGATTTCATTGCGGGGGCTTACCAACTTTGGCAGGAGCTGCCAATGAGTCCTGAAATCACTGAGCGCTCTGAAAGGAGTCTAGGCCCATTGGAGAAATAAACCCTACTTGGACTCCTAGAAGTCCCAGGACGTCTCCAAACTCCACATGAGGCTCCTAGAGAGGCAGAACTAGCACCCCTGGGCCTGTCTTCTGGGAGCATTTGAGGCACATCTCCCCAAGGCCTTCCACCAACTTTTCAAGATCCTTCCCAAAGAGCAACCTGACCTTTAAGGGGAGCTTGTTCAGTCGCAACCTGGAGGCCGCATTAGCTGACCAATTGTGAAGCTAAAGCCATCACCTAGCCACAGCTACTGCTGTCATGACTTGGAGGAGATACTGACAAGTCATAAAGAGCATTCACCATGTAAGTGACTCCAGATTTCAAATTCACAGTCTCCACAATGTTCAGCAGTTGCTGAACCCAGCAAAAGATCACTCTGTCTACCAAGCCTGTACACAAGGCTACCTGGGAGTTAAGGTCAAGGCCACAAAGGCATTCTTAAGGAGGGTCTCTCTACTTTCCTATCATGAGACTCCTTGAGCACAGTGCCCCTTCCACTGGAACAGTCATGCACTTGGTCACCATTGCAATGAGAATATCCACCAAAAGGAGCCCAAAAAATGGATGTAGTTTGCCCTGTGGCAGGGGATACAACTGAGAGAGAACCTTAGTGCCCTTAAGGCCCAGCTCTCGCTTTTCCCACTGCGAGGCTAAGAGCTGCCTCATGGGCTCAGGCAAAGGAAAGAAGCCAGAAGGATGCTTGCTATATTCCATGATAGCGTCCACCTGTACCACCACCAGAGGAGCAAGCTTCACAATGTATAAGACCACCACAGCGTCCTGAATCAGCCCCAAATGGACCTCTCTGTGAAAAAGGTGCATCACAGAAGAATCTTCGCTCTCCATAAGGGGAAGCTCCCCTTTCTCCTCAGATTCACCTTCTGGAAAGAAAAGTCCTCCTCAGCATCCCACCAGTCTCCATAAGGGATAAGATTCAGGTCCAAGAGGAACACACGGGCGAAGGAGCAAAGCGGGGTCATTTAACTCCCTTGCTAGCCATCACAAGGCCACCTGAGGATACAAGGTTCTCTGTCCCTAAGAGTCCTGCAAAGAGGGTTGTCAAGCATCAGGAAAGGAAGGAACAACATAAAGAGATCCCTGAAGACCTGAAGAGCCCAAGAGGGGTTACTGGGCAGAACCTGAGACCTCACTCCTGTCTGAGCAGATTTCTTGCAGGTCTCCAAGAAGGCTAGATAGACATAGGGGGCTCAGAAGAGCACTAGTTTTAGCATTGGGCCCAAGTTCCCCCCATGGGGGTGGTCCTGATAACAGTAAAAAAATTGAGCTCTGAGCATCCTCATCAAACAAGGGGCAAAAAGAGCCTGCCATGGAGCTGACCCGACGAGAGACACATGTAGGACAAGGCTGAGCACCAGCTATGCTTACAAGCTTCCATGCAGCCAAGAAAAATGAACTTGTGAAAATAAAGGCAAATAAAGAACTGTCAAAAGGAACAGCACAAGTCGTGGAAATGACAAAAAATGCCACAGGCTGGGGCAAAAAGGGAGACCCGAAAAGGCAAACCCAGCCCAAGCTGGGCTTCGCAGCTGCCTATGCAGGCCTAAGAGGCCCTGATGCCTGAGAAAACATGGTCTGACTTTTTTTTAAAACTGCTTTATTAAAAGCAGAACAGAAAACCAAATACAGTCCAACAGAAGTGAATGGGCAAAGAAAAAGAATCTAGAAACAAATTCAGAAAAAGCTCAGCAAGCAGATAGTTTGGAATTAGCCATCTTAACAGATTTACTAGAGAAGACACAAGAGGAGTTAGTGGCGAGATTTACTTTATGTTTGTGTTTCTTCAGGATAAAGAGGGTCTTTTGGGTTTATAATCGTTGGGTGGATTTTTGGGTGGAAGAATGCAAAGATTTCCTGATGTTTTAAAATAGAGACAAGAGAGGAATTCTGAAGTTTTGTCAGGAACTACTTTTGGGTTACGATTTATCAGTAAATGTGTGATGCCTTATCAGAACAAGTTGTATCATTTCATTGAATCTTCCCAACTCCACTTCTTTCTGGATGTTAAGCAGTTGACAGGTTAATCCAGGGAGTATGGCTCTTATTTTGATTATATGCTTTTGTTCTGAACCATTTTCTTTTTTTATTTCTTGTTTTCCATCTTCCCATGGTATCGTGGATTCTTGCTAAACCCCCTTTGGGGTGTATTGTTGTGTCAAAGTTTATTTTTTCTTTGATGTATTTGTATAAAGCTCAATTTAAAAAAAAAAGCAGCACTGAGAGCCAAATACAGGCCAATAGAAGTGAACAGGCAAAGAAAGAATTTAGAACAAACTTCAGAAAAATATAGAAAAAGCTCAGCAACCAGATAGAGGACAGCAAGAAGGAAGGGGGACTCAGGCCAAATTTACTATCCTCTTCAGGGGCCCCATGGGGTCTTCCTATCTGCTCTCCAGCCTGCCAGTGCTGGAACCCGTAGATAACAGCACTGGATTCAGGGTAGCTGCCGGCTCAAGGAGACAAGGGCATATCCAAGCTCTGAACCATGTTAAATTTACAGGTCTCAGTCACACAAGGTCACAGAACCATAGCCTGGTCCAAGAGAGATGGGCCTATCTACATTGCTGCACCAGTCCAAATATCTTCCTACTTGTTGAAGACAGAACAATACTGGCTTCTCTCAGTGCTGCACTAGAGGATATACCAAGTGATGATACCACTGAAAGTTGCCCAAGTCTGTCTCTACCTGCTGGCAAGGGAGTATTTTTTTATTTATTTTTTATTTATTTATATTCTCTTATATACCGCGCTATTCTGCATCAGTGCGGTTTACATTGAACAAACTGAAATTACATTGAACAGGGCATCTATACTGTTATAACCCAGACATCTAGACTAATCTAGCAGGAAGATAAAGAATGGAAAGTTGCTAGAGAAAAGCAGTCAAAACAGGATCAATAGAGATGAAGGTCAGTATGAAGATGAAAGAATGGTGGAGGGGATGGGAGAGAGAAGGTCTGATAGGGTAGCAGAGAGGAAAGTGGAGTGTTTGGAGTTTATGAGTGAGCTAAAAGAAGACAGCAGTTCTGCAGAAAACAGAATGCATCTTTGAATCCTTATGGAGAGAAATTCCATGTGTGAAGGGAAAGAGAAAAGTAGTGGGGCTGTACTACTGTCCACCTGGTCAAAATGAATAGACACATGATGAAATGTCAATAGAAATTAGCAAATTTGGCAATACAATAATAATGACAGGGTAAACATTATATCATAACATGCTAGTGAGGTAAAAGTTTCTAAATTAAATAAATCACTACTTCATGGTCCAGGATCTGATGAGAGGAGCTATTTTAGACTTAATCCTTACTGGTACACAGGCTTTAGTGCGAGTGGTAATGGTGTTGGGGAGATTTGGCAACAGTGATCATAACATGATCAAATTTGATCTAATAAATGGAGTGAGGACACTAAGGAAATCTGCTGTGCTAGCATTTAACTTTCAAAAGGGAGATTGACAAAATGAGGAAAATGCGGATATATTATTAGTAATCTACAACCACTCATTAAAATAATTTACAGTACCTGAAGACTGGAAGGTGGCCAATGTAATACAATTTTTAAAAAAAAGGTTCCAGTGGAAATTTGGGAAACTAGAGATGGGTGGCCTTAACAGTCAGTGCCAGGCAAAATGGTGAAAACTATTATGAAGAATAAAACTGAACACAGACAGACATATTTAAATGGGATAAAGTCACCACGGATTTAGCCAAGGGAAGTCTTGCCCCATCTATATGCTACATTCTTTTGAAGGCACGAATAAATACGGATAAAGGTGAGCCAGCTGATATAGTTTAGAAAGCATCAGACAATGTCCTTCATGAAAGACTCTTGAGGAAATTAAAAAGCCATGGGATAGGAGGCAATTTCCTGTTGTGGATTAGAAAATGGTTAAAAGACAGAAAACAAAGAGTAGATTTAAATGGCCACTTTTTTCAATGGAGGAAGGCAACTAGAGGCGTACTTCATGTTTTTTTACTGGGGCCGATGCTTTTCAAGATTTATAAATGATTTGGACATGGAAACAACAAGTGAGGTCATCAAAATTGCAGATGACACCAAATTATTCATAGTTATTAAATCACATACAGATTGTGAGAAATTGCAGGAAGACCTTGTGAGACTGGTCATCCAAATGGCAGATGAAATTTAATTTAATGGCAGATGAAATTTAATGTGCATACAGAAGAATAATCCAAATTATAGCTATAGAATGCTAAGAACACATTATGAGTCACCACCCAGGATCTCGTCGTCATTGTGGACATGTTGAAATCTTCACCTCAGTATGCATCATCAGACAAAAAAGCAAACAGAATGTTAAGAATTATGAAGTAATAGAGAAGAAAATAAAGAATATCATAATACTTCTGTATCATTCCATAGTGCAACTATACCTTGAATACTGTGTGCAATTCTGGTCACTGCATCTCAAAAAAGATATAGCGGAATTAGAAACCTTCCAGAGGATGGTAAACAAAATGTAAAGGGGATGGAATGACTTTCCAATTAGGAAAGCTATGGAAGGTTAGGGCCCTTCAGTTTGGAGAAGACACAGCTGTGGGAAGAGGTGACAGAGGCCTATAATATTCTGAGTGGAGTGGAATGGGTAAAAATGCAAATTGATTTTTAACTCTTTCAAAAAATAAAAAGACTAGGGGACATGCCATGAAGTTATAAATTAGCACATTTAAAACAAATAGGAGACATTTTTATTTTCATTCAATGCATGGTTAAGCTTCAGAAATTATTGCCAGAGGATGTGATAAAAGTAGTTAGCGTAGTTGGGTTTAAGAAGGGTTTGGACAAGTTCCTGGAGAAAAAGTCAATAGTCTGTTATTAAGACAGACCTGGGGAAAGCCATTGCTTATTCCTGGAGTATCTACCATGAAATCTAGCTACTTTTTGGGATCATGCAAGGTACTTATCTGGATTGGCCACTGCTGCAAACAGGATACTGAACTTAATGGACCTTTTTGTCTGAACAAGTATGGCATTTCTTATGGGGGTCATTCCAATCAGGACATCCAAGCCCCTGTGCACCCGATCGGAATCTGATGCACAGGAGTAGACGCAATTCTGATCCCGCGGGGCAGGTCTAGCCCCCAAGGGATAAGAATCACGACTAGGATTTTATCAAAAGCTGCATAGTGCGGAGGAAGAGCCCCCTGATACAATGAGTATTTGCAGGACCTTCCCTTACCCAAATTGACTGCTGAGCAAACTGCGCACCTGGAGCAGCCTATTACTCTCCTGGAGGTGCAGCAAGTGATTTCGAAGGCGAGTTGTTATAAATCACCCGACCCTGATGGATTCGGGGCCGAATTTTATAAACCTTTATCGGAAAGAATAGGCCCTTTGCTAGTGGCTATGTTTGGCCAACGAAGGGAAGCGGGTTCCTTTCGTTGGGGTAGTAATCAGGCACACATAGTGCTGATCCCTAAACCGGGGAAGGACCTGACTCAAGTGGCATCTTACAGGCCCATTTCCCTTTTGAATTTTGACTCGAAGTTATTGGCTAAAATTTTAGCGGAACGTTTGGCGGAGGTACTTGGTTTCCTGGTGCATGCCTCTCAAGTAGGGTTTGTCAGAGGGCGGTACGCGGTGCGTAAAAAATAAAATAAATAAATAATTTGCGCAAAATATTGGCCTCGTTAGAATGGGTACACGAGTGGAAGTTGCAGTCGCTCTTAGTTAGTTTTGACCCTGAAAAGGCGTTTGACTGGGTCAATTGGAGTTATTTACAATACTTATTGCCACTTTATGGGCTAGGGCCAACATTTTGTGATTTGGTGAAGACCCTGTATCTTAACCCAATGGCCAGGGTGTTATGTAATGGAGTCTTATCTAGGCCCTTCCCCTTGGAACGAGGCACACGGCAGGGGCGCCCGTTATCCCCGCTTTTGTTTGTTTTATCGTTGGACCCTTTAATTCATAGGATAGAATTGGATAACAGAATAGGTGGAGTGAGGATAGGTAAGCAAGAATTTAAGATCTCGGCATTCGCAGATGATCTGTTGGTTCATTTGCTGGATCCGAAGGAATCTTTGCCCCGACTGCTGGAGGAATTTCAGTCTTATGGAACTTTTGCGGGATTCCGCATCAATAAAGATAAATCTGAAGCGATTGATACATTAGGTTGCCTTCGGGGAAATTGGGGGGGGGGGCTTTCCCGTTGAAATGGGCCACTTACCAGTTTGTTTACCTAGGTATTGTTTTGACCAGCTTACCGCAAGAGTTATATCGTTGTAATTTAGAGAGAGTTAGGTCACGATTGCGGATGTAGTTGAGAGCCTGGTTTTTCCTCCCGTTGTCTTTGCTGGGGAGAGTAGCGGCAGTTAAAATGGTGATTTTACCACGGATTATGTATTGGCTGCAGACCCTCCCGGTGTGGTTGTTGAGGAGGGACTTATGGAGTCTGGAAAAGGAGATACAAGGGTTCTTGTGGAAGGGGGCTAGAGCTCATATACCCCTTAATCGCCTGGTGGGCTCCTGGAGGCTGGGGGGTGTTGGGCTTCCAGATCTTTAGCTTTATGCCTTAGCTTGCCAGGCTAGACACATTGGAGACTGGCTAGGGGGGGTCGGAGATCTATACGCCTCGAGTATTTGAAGAGGCCCTGGCTGCCCCCCATACGGTACTTGCAGTGCTTCATATGGAAAGGGCTAGATTGCCTGATAGAATCAAGCGGAGTGGATTGTTCAACTCCATGCGCCGTACGTGGAGACAAATAAATGTATACTGGAAGCGAAATTGGATGGTATCGAGTTGGTTGCCAATACAGGGTAATATGTGCTTTCTTCCGGGCTCCGAGACGAGTGTGTTTTGCACCTGGTATGAGAAGGGCATTAGAAATATAGGACATGTGGTGGATTTATCTGGAAAATGTAAGTCATTGTCGTTGTTGACTGGAGAATATGAGCTGAGGCCTACTCATTACTTTGCATACATGCAATTGGCTCACTATGTGGTGGGACTGCCTGCGGGAGAGCTTACTGTTGAGCGCTCTGCACAGATTATAGAATTCTTTGATCTGGGGGGGGGGAGGGTCCCCCATCGGTAGCTAAATTGCGGGCCCGATTGGAATGCTATAGAATTAAACTGGATTATGGGGGAATTGAGAAGGCGTGGGCAGTGGAATTGCGACAGGAGATACCCTCGGGCACTATTCTGAAGGCTTTGGGGAGGATTACTGATTTGGCTGAGGGGACTCGCTGGAGAGAAATTCAATTTAAATGTATTATTCGGGCACATTTCTCACCTAGGAGAGCCTTGCGCAGTCATCTCACAACAGATGGGAGCTGCCCTAGATGTGCGGAGCCACTGGCTGGTCTGTTACATATATGGTGGGAGTGTAAATATATTCGATCATATTGGATACGGATTAGGGGGTGGATAACAGAGTGGATCCAACAGGCTCTTTGGTGGTTCTGGTCGGGCTCTTTGGTGGTTCTGGACCAATTACATAAGGATCTCCCCAGAGGGAGATGGGCGAGGTTGTGGGTACGTAAGGCTTGTCTGGTGGGGAAGGGCCCAATACTCCGTAGATGGAGAGAGCCGAGCCCACCATCTTTTTGGGAATAGCGTAATAGTTTTCATCAACTAATGTTGGCAGAGAGATGGAGGGCAAGGGGCAATGTACAGAGATGGTCTACTTTCCTGCAGCAGTGGGACCCCTATATACAGGGTCTGGGCCCAAGGTGCCATAATGAAATATTGAATGTGGGCTGTTAAGGATTTGGCATAGAACAGTGGTGGAGTGAGAAGGGAGTGCTAGGGGGGGTGCTGGCTTGCGGGAGTTGAGGTGGAAAAGGGTTCTAGATTTGCGACTGAGTGGGGGGGCGGGAAATCAGGGGGGGGTTATTTTATGATAAAAAATTATAATTGCTGTATCCCACTAGAGGACAGCAACCTTGGGCCGGAAGGACTGGGGTTTCTAGTCCCACAGATGCTCCTTGTCGTCTTGGGCAAGCCACTTAACCCTCCATTGCCCATGTTCCCTGTAAGTATTAGTGTATGTGCCTCATATCCCTGCGTGTTAAATGTATCCCCCAATTGTGTTGTGACCGCTTTGATTGAAGGATAAGGCGGTATACAAAAACTGTCTAAATAAACTAAATAAATAAATAAATAAAATAAAAAATGTTAACGCTGTTTCCTTTTATGTCACTTTGATATCGGTCATTTGCCTCTTGCCGGGGATCAGAGTCAACCCCGTCCAGAGGCCTGGTATTGTTGATGTTGGCTGTTGGTGGCTTGTATTATCATTTATAAATAAAGTTTCTAAAAAAAAGAATCACGACTAGGCCTGTACGTGCAGGCCAGGACCCGATTCCCATCAGCTTGCACATACAGGCCCCTGCCCAGCTAACGCAGTCAAAGCTCCTGAATGGAGCTGCGGCACCATGGCATCCGGTTGCCATGGTACCATGGCTCCATTCAGGAGTCACGATCCCCGGCCGCTGCTGACTATCTCCTTTCACCGCAACCTGACCCCTGATCTGGCCTCCCATGGCCAGGGTCGGGCTGCGGGGAATGCCCTACACCCATCTCACTTTTTTCTATTGGCCGGAGCTCCTGTCCCAGTCCCCCGATGTCTAGGGGGACTTATTCCACCTCCAAGGTGGAATAAGTCCCCTATCAAGTCCGCTCGCCCTGGACATACAGGGCCGATGTCAGAATTGGCCCTGTACATCTGGGACCACAGACCGCCCACTGCCTGCCCTAACTCTGCCTCCGCCCCACCCATTCCTGCCCCCATCTAAGCCTCCCCATACAAACACCTTGTTCATACGGGGAGATTAGTCAGTGACGGCAAAAGGGGCTGAATAGCGGGGATGGAAGTCCAACGGGACGTCCATCTTTGCTATTCGCGACTCAGAATGACCTTATATGTTCTTAAAAAAGCTGAGTAGAGATGCAATGAAGGAAAGAGAAATAACAGCTGATAAAGCCTAGTTATTCTCCTGTAACAGGTGTTCTCTGGGGACAGCAACAATCAGTCCTCACTTTTGGGTGACATCGGTGCCGACAGAGCCCGCGTGGATGCTTCTTCCCAGCTTCCAAAGGAAGTCTGTGGGAAATGCACCATGCATGTGTGGTCCCCTTCCTGCCCAAGGGTGCCATCTTGCCTCAGTCAAATGACATAGTTAAAGACGACAAAAAATGATAAAGAAGCAATTCCAAGGGGAGGAGGGAGGGTTGTGAGGACTGATTCCTGCTGTCCCTGAAGAACACATGTTACAGGTGAGTAACTACGCTTTCTCCGGGAACAAGCAGGAAGTCAGTTTTCACATATGAGACTGCCTAGCTCCAGACTACCGAAAACCTGTAAAAAGCCACAGGTGACCAGAAAAAGTGAGCTGAAAACAGCAGCAACGGAGTCCTAAGAAACAGACTCTCGAGAAGTGTCCAGTGAGGAACCAGAATTCTGGTAGCCTGAAAACAGAAGGGTCGGACAGCAGGAGTTACCTACACCCTGAATAGATGACGGAGTACAGCCTGGCGACGGGACTCCTTCTCCAGGCAGTAATGAGCTGTGAAGGTATGGACTGAAGATCAGGTGGCAGCCCTACAGATTTCCATCATGGGGACGGAATGCAGGTTTAACACAGGGGCTGCCATGACCCTGATGCTGTGCACCATGACCCAGCGTTCCTGTGAGAGCCCAGCTTGCTCACAGGTGAGAGCAATGCAGTCTGCCACCCAAGAGGACAGAGTTCACTTAGTCATCATCTCCCCCAGCCAGCTGGGGTCATAGAAGACAAAATGCTGTGGGGCTTTATGGTGACCCTGGATACAATGGAGATAGCCTGGACTGTAAGAAGGCCCTGTCCTTCTATGAAGGATGATCTCTGCCCTGCTGGCACGAGGCTGCAGAAAGAAGGGGGAGAGCACCACCTTCCAACTGAGGTGGAATGAGGACACCACCTTGGGAAGGAACTTAGAGTGCGGATCATGACCCTGTTCTTATAAAACCTCATGTAAGACGGTTCTCCCACCATAGCCTGTAGTTCGCTGACTCAGAGTGGATGTGAGCGCCACCAGGGAGACAACCTTCCATGAGAGATAACGCAAGTGGCAGGTAGCCAGGGACTCGAACAGTGGGCCAGTGAGCTGTGAGAGCACCACATTGAGGTCCCACTCCACTACTGGTGAGCAGACGTGAGGTTTCAGGAAGCGGGTTACGAGGAGCTGGACAGAGAGAGGCTTGCCCTCGATGAGGTGGTGGTGCGCTGCTCAGATGGACCCTGACTGAGTTGGACTGCAGTCCTGCCTGAGACAGGTAAAGCAAATACTGCAGCATGAGCTACACAGAGCACGAGAACAGGTTAACCTGTTGCTCTGCGCACCACACAGAGAATCTGCACCATTTGAAGGCATAAGCCCATCTCCGTCTTCCGGGAGGCCAGGAGGACCTCCTCAACCTCCACTGAAAAGTTGAAAGGGGCTATACTACTCTTTTAACAGCCAAGCTGTTAGTGCCAAAGAACCCAAATTAGGGTGAAGGAGGAGCCCTCCTCCTGTGACAGAGTCCTGGGTCGCTCCTCAGAGGGACTGGGGGCACTATGGACATACGAAGGAGCAGTAGGAACTTGGGCTACGGAGGGTCCACCAATATCAGCGACACCCTGTCCAGTTGAGCCTTGAAGAAAGTCTTGGCTATCAGCAGCATGGGCGGGAAGGTATAAAGAAAGCCCTCAGTCCATGGGATGAGGAAGGCATCCGTTGCCATCTGGGATGGGTGTGGCTGTCGGGAGCAAAAGCGGAGCAACTGAGAGTTGGCTGGACTGGTGAAGAGGTCCAGCTATGGAGTTACCAAGAGATGGAAGAACTGAGAGGCCACCGGGGTCCACTGCCACTCATGTTGCTGGAAGACCCTGCTGTCTGCCAAGGCATTGTTCTGGCCTGGTAGATATACCGCCCGCAGGAGCATCCCATTGTGGTGAGCATACAAGCAAAGGGCTACTGCCTCCCAGCAGAGGTTATATGACCCTGTGCCCCCCTGCTTGTTGATGTAGAAAATTGCAACCTAGTTATCCATTTGGATCAGAACTGATTGGTGCTGCATATGGTGGTGAAGGGCTTGGAGAGCCAGGGATTTGGCCCAAAGCTCTAGATGGTTAATCTGCAGTTGAATTTCCGCCTGCATCCAACTGCACTGAGTGCACAGGTCCTCGTAAAGAGCTCCCCAGCCCAGAAAGGAGGAGTCCATGGTGAGGACTCTCTGGGGGTCAGGGGCCTGAATAGGCATCCTGGCCTGAAGATGCTGATGCACTTGCCACCAGCCGAGGGAGTCCTCCAGCTGGTGGTCACCATCACCCTGACTCACAGTTGGCCGTGGCCTGGGTCCACTGGGAGTGGAAGCACCACTGGGCCACCCTCACGTGAAGGTGGGCATCTGGGGTGACATGGACCAAGGATGCCATGTGGCCCAGCAGTCGGAGCAGAAAGCGAGCTGACACCAAGCATCAGTGCTGCATATCTGCGTTCAACACCCTGAGGAGGTCGGCTCTGTCCAGGGGTAGGAAGACTCTGGCCTGAATGGTGTCCAGCCATGCCCCTATGAGCTCTAGACACTGTCAGGAGGAGATGGGATTTGGGATGGTTTATGACAAACCCCAAATACTGGAGGATGTGGATGGTGCGGGCCATGGCCTGCTGCACTTCTACAGCCAAGCCCCCTCTTATGAGCCAGTCGTCCAGGTAGGGGAAGATGAAGGCTCCTTGGAGGCACAGGTGGGCCACAACAACCACTAGGCACTTGGCGAAGACTCTGGGACAGAGGCTAGGCTGAAGGGTAGTACCCTGTACTGGTAGTGGCTGTCCCCCACCATGAACCTGAGGTACTCCCTGTGGTTCTGATGGATGAAGATGTGAGTGTACACTTCCTTTAGGTCCAAAGAACATTGCCAGTCTCCCTGCTGGAGGTATGGCAGCAGTGTTCCAAGGGAGAACATCTTGAACTTCTCCCTCACCAGGAACCAAGAACTAGGAGTAGAACCCTTTGCCCCAAAGATGTGGAGGCACTGGCTCCACTGCCCTGTCCTCGAAGACCTGTGAGTTCCTGCAGTAGCAGAGTCTGGTGAAGGAGAGTCCTGGGGGGCTCTACCGGGAAGAATAGAGGGGGTGTCTGCAGCAAGTGGAGGAGGTGACCTTTCCTGACCATCTTCTGTGCCCCGACTTTGGTGGTGATGGGTGGCCACCTGTGGGCAAACAAGACTAGATGTCCCCTGGTGGAATGCTGGGGTGGGTCTCCTGGGGGGAAAGAGGCTATGCCCAAGGAGTCAAAAGCTCCCACCACGTTGGGCTGGAGCCAGTGACTGGGTTCTGGGAGTCTGGGGCTTATGAGAACCATGCCTTTGTCCCTTGGCCTACTGACCCTGTTGGGGAGCTGGGAAGGCCTGATACTGAGGATAGGTTCCATGAGCCTTGCCCTTCCTCAAGTAAGGGGGCTTTTTACCCCAAGGGCTTCCATTAGGGAAGGGTAACAGTCTTCTTGGAGAGCCTGGTCTCCAAACTCTGCAGCATTATAGGTCATGAGTTTGTCAAAGAGATTCTCTCCCTGGCAAGGGACATTGACCAATCTGTCCTGAATCCATTGCTCCAGGTCGGAAGACTCTAGCCAGGCCTGGCATCAGGCAGTAATGCCCGCTGCAGCTACTCTAGCTGCTGACTAAAGCCATCTCTGACATCCGAGGCCAGGGTACAGAATTGCTGGAGGGGGATCCTCAGATAGACCAACCAAGAACCCGGTGAGCTCCTTCACCAGGTCTCTCAGGTACATGACCATGTACAACTGGTATGCCTGGATCCCTGCTAGCACTTTCTGCCCATGGCATTCATAGACATGGCCTTCCTCCCCAGGGGCACTGAGGAGTGCGTCTTCTGGCTCTTGAGCTGACGCATGGCTGACTCCACCACCATGGAGTTATGTGGCAGCTGTGCCTTCTGGAACCAAGGACTCCAGCAGACTCGGTACATCAAGTCCAGCCATCGGCTCATGATGGGTACTGAGATGGGTGTTTTCCACATGCGGAGGAGTAGTCACTCCAAGATTTGAGGGACAGGCACCGTGAGTGCCTCCTTCGAGGGGGGTCCAACTTGGGTCTTGGTGGGAGATGGATAGTGGTGGCGTCGGGTGTCTGGGGACTCCTCTTCCTCCCAGTCAGAGTTGTAGTCAGTGGAGGTGTCGAGGGCCTGGGGTCAGGTCTTGGGCTTGAGGGCCCGTGTCCCTCATAAGCCCTGCGATTGGAGCTACAGGCACTCATTGGGGGGATCCCGGTCCTGAGGATTGGGGCTGGGATCGGGACCAGAGCCGAGGTGCATCTCGAGGCTGGTAGCACTCAAGGACTGGCTCGACCACTGAAAACATCCTTGAGGTTGAGGGCCCAGTGGCTGAGGCTGATAAGCCAGAAAAACTGGACATCAGAGCCTGCTGTTGGGCCACGAAGACAGACAAGTTGCACTCCAACGCTGCCATTCTGGTCTCCAGTCCAGATGGCTCCACAGAGCATTGAGGATTTCGGGCCTGGCACCAGTTCCGATTAGGGGGAATCCTCGATGAGGATCGCCTCAGGGGTCTGAAACCGATCGCCGGAGGCTGAAGATTCCTTACAGGCCACCTTGGTTGGCTGCTCCTGCTCCATCCTCTTGGACTCGCGGTGTGGGCTGAAGGGTCGGGAGTGGGACTTACACACCTTCCCTGACTTGTCCGCCAAGGCGATCCTTGAGGGGTTCTTCTTCTTATGTTCCATCTCCAGGGTGCTCTCTTTGGAGGACCTGTGGCCTCAGGATCCCAAGGTGTCGAGGTCACCCCGGGGTTCTGGAGGGGGCACTGGAGCATGGTGTCACCGGTGACTTTGGGACAGAGTTGGAACTGTGGAAAATCTTTTCCTTCTGCTGTTGATGACTCTCGATGGCCTTGGAAGACATCTTTTTACAGAGGACACAATCCAAGGGGTCATGATTCGGCCCAAGGCAATGGAGACAGCAGTCATGGGAATTGGTGAGGGACATGGTACAAACGCACCAATCACGCCACTGGCGAAGACCATGAGGAAAAGGGCCCCAGCAAGGCCGAACACCTTAGGCCTTGCCAGAGGAAAAAAAAGAGTCAAGAGACTCGAAAACAAAAGAGAAAATGAAAGAACCCGAGATGCGACGCCAAGGCAGGCAGCTCAGGGGCGGAAAAAGGAACCGGTATGCGACTGAAGAAAGAAATTTAAGAGAAACATTGGGAAAACAAATTAGCATTTTTTCCAGGGAAAACAGACAGACATCCGATGTGCTCTGTGGAAAAAAGCTGACCAAGGCAAGGTGACACCATTGGGCGGGAAGGGGAACACACATGCATGGTGCATCTCCCAAAGGCTTTCTTTGAAAGCTGTGGAGAAGCTTCCATGCGGGCTCCGCTGGCGCCGTCACCCTTATGTTCCCAGAGAAGAGAAAGATGGATAGTATGAGGGAGAAAGGAGATGAAAGAGTAACATCTGTCCTTGGTGTCAGCAGTAGTAGAGGTAATGGAGCAACCAGACCATTGTTTCAATATCCCTTCCGAAATATATGTATCTTAAGAATATTCAAAATTACTGTAATATTCTTCTGGAGCTATACTACTGATTTTAAGAAGCTTGAGAAATATGTAGAGTTTTAAACACATATGCATCAAAATTAACATTTTCCCCTAACATATTTATTCCCTGTTTATATCTGTGGAGGCAACTAGAGATGGCTCACATTTACAGAATGTAACAAGTAAGCTAAGACCAGATTTTAAAATTTCTGAAGCTAAAAACATGAGATACTGCTCAATTTTTGAAAGACTCATATATGAGGACTCTTTTTGAATTTGCTGATAGGCAGGTACAGTAGATAAGAGTGTAGCTTATGAGATCAAAGAAAAACATACCATAATAAACTATTAACCCACACACTGATATGTCTTCACAATAATTGAATCATAAAACTGCAAGCAAAAGAATATATCTACAAATCCCAAGGAAGTTTGCAAAGCATCTGCCTCATACAACCAGAAGTTATGGGCCCGATATTCAACTGGGCAGGGCTGAGCGCCATAGCCGCTTAGCTCTGCCCAACGACTCCCAAACCCAGGATATTCAGTTCCGCAGCAATGGAAGTGAATATCCGGGTCTGACCGTGTTGCCCGGAAGCCGCCGAGGCTAATCATGCAGCATCAATATTGGATGCTGCATGGTTAGCCACAGCGCCTATATGCTGAGCGCTAACCATGCAGCTTCTAATATCGGTGCTGCACGGTTAGCGCCGGTCTCCGCCTCCGCGCCGCCCCCCCCGGTTTGCAGGCATTTACATGGTTAACTGGCAGTTAACTGTGTAAATGCCTTTTGAATATCAGGCCCATACTCTTCTGAGCTTCAAGGAAGGCAGAATATACTACTTCTACTACTGATCATTTGTATAGTGTTAAAACACATACACAACATTGTACAGAGACGTGTAAAAGATGGTCCTTACTCATTAGAGTTTACAATCAGATCAAGACAGATAACAGAACAGCTGGGGACATGGATATGTCTAGGGGAATGGTAAGGAAACACATAGTTGGAGAGCATAAAGATCAAGATCCAAAAGCAGCCTCGAAGAGGTGAGTTTTTAGCCTGAATTTAAAGAGGGCCAGAGATGAAGCCTTACATACCAACTCAGGTAGTTTGTTTCAGGCATAAGGAATAGCAAGGTAGAAAGATCAAAATCTGGAGTTGGCAGAATAAAACTGAGGAGCATCTAGACAATTCCCCCAAATCTTCATCTTTTAAAGATACTCATACCCATGAAAGCAAAACAACAAACCAGAAAGTTTGGAGGGCCAGGGAGAGTAGCTACATTTTGTTTTCCTTACAGATTTACTCTCATATTCTGTTCCAAAACAAGCTTCCATATGCAATAACATGCTTGGGGGGGGGGGGGGGTGTCTTTTGCCCAAACAATGATTCTCACCATATAAGAATGGAAATAACGTGACAGAATGAAATTTCTACTTGCCTATTTCATTGTTAGATGATGTCATAAAAACACTGTCAAGTAGGTTAAAGATCTTTTGACCAAAGTTGATAAAATAAGATTCATTATGGGGAGCCAAGGTTCTGTTAATTTCAGAAAACTGTTAATCTGATATACTCCTTCTTACTGTATGTTGGATGCCAAAAGAGCATTCAGTCAAATGAAATAGGGGTACCTGTACTCGACATTCAAAGCAGCAGCCCATGGAGTAACTCCCCTAGGTACTAGCAAAATTAGATGGAGTGGCATGGAGGCCTTTAAATCAGGGGAGGACAAGAAGGCAAGGCTGTCCTCTCTTCAGTCTACTAGTCACTCAAGAGAGAACAACAATGGAACACCCAGCTAGCTTGACAAGAAGCCTACTAATCATAAGAGGTATCATGGGCAGTAAATATTGTCAGGAACATAAGGTAGTGCTATTTCCTGATGGCATCTTACTGCATCTTTGAAATCCAATTCAGCACCTTGCTTCACTAATGAGAATGATTGATAAATTTGGTTTCTTGCCCGAGTACAAAATAAATATGACTAAGATGGAGCAGCTTTAAGTAAGGCCTTGCCTCTCAGCTTTAAGTAAGGCCTTGCCTCTCAAACTGAAGAAATAGAATCAAGCTTTCCCTTTTAATGGTCACCAGTATTCCTGAAATACCTGAAAATGCATCTCTCCTACCCTGCAGAGATTATATCTTAAATTAAGCATTTCTCATAGGTAGGTAGAAGAGGATCTAAGACTTAATTGTAGTCTTCATGAAAATTTGTAGTCTTACCTCAATAAAAATCACTTGAATTCATGGAAAGCTCTCCTTCGAAAAGCAAACATGCTTCACAGAAAGATGCAGAGCACAGAACAACTAGCAATGTTTAGTCAAAAATAAATCACAGAATCAGCAAAAATAATTCAATATGGTACTACTCTCATGGTAAACTGACCAAATTGGGCTAAAAATCAGAAAAACTCTATCCCAATTGTGCAGAAAAAAGGCATCTCCTTTCCTATCTGCTGGAATGCCTCATAATACAAATGCAATTTTTTTTAAGTGCCGTCAAGTCAATCCTGACTCCTGGAAACTCAGCAGCCCCTGGGTTTTCTTGGCAAGGTATGACTGGAAGTAGATTTGCCAGGCCTTATTTTCTAAGGCAATGGAACGTAAAGTAACTTGCTCAAGGTCACAAGGAGTGCCTGTGGAAATCATACCCTGATCTCGTTGGTACTAGGCTATTGCTCCAATGACTAGGCTACTCCTCCACTCAAATATATTGGTCTGAAATCATTACATGGATGTATCCATGGATATTATTTTTCTGCTACATAAAGGCATACAATAGGGATGTTGAAGGCTAAAAATAAAGGTCAGTTCGTGTACATTTAAACTGATTGTTCCTGACTTTTGGGCATTTTTTCGTGCTTGTTTTGCATATTCTTTCTTTAGGCACATGTGGAATGTACGCCAGAATTTTTTTAAGGATGCAAACCAACTGTATGTGCATTAATTCATAGGTACACACACGTACAAGTGATTTTCGACCACTTTCATTTTTTAAGCGCCCAAATAAACCAAATGTGCAATCATGAGTGCACATCCAAACTAATTAGTCTGCTGGGAGCCCTGAATATTGCTCTCTCCATTCTTATGGATGGCTGTAGAGTTACTTCTTACTCATAGCCATTGCCATATTTTCAGATGGCATAGGTTTGATTTGGTTGTTTCTCCTTGAAAAAGCCACGAGAAAACCAACCCATGATTAAACTTCAGTGCCTTGCTTCTTTCTATTACAGCAAAGCCTTCTAGAAAAGAAAATGAATTAAAAAATAACAATAAAAAACATTCAAGGCAGCCCTATTTTATGGGTAATATAATAGATCACAAAAAAATATTAGAAACCGTTCAACTAAGTAGTTACTAAATCCATTCCACATGCTTCTGATTAAATTATGCACAGTAAATAATTTGTCCCCACTGGAAATTACAGTATAGCAAAATTTTGAGAGTACTGTAGAGTCTCAGATGGCCATGGCTTAAAAAGTAATATAAACAATATATGTTCATTGGTGGGAATTTTCTTGCATTAACATCTGCTTCATATTTTTATTAGGGGTGGGCACTTATCATGCTAATAACACAATTAACTTTAGAAAATTTAAACTTTTTCTAATGCAATTCATTTTTCTAAACTTCACCAGTGAATTTAATGCTCTCTCCCCCTTCTTCCCCACCCCATCTCCCCCCATGGGTTCAGCCTCTCTTTCTCCTCCCTTATCTCTCATGGATCCAGCATCTATTCCTCTCCTTCCCCAGCAAGGCATTCACTCAGTTGCCTTAAATGAAGTATCCCAGCAGCGGTAGCAATTCACTGATGCTCCATCTCGGCACCCCAAAGTCTTCCCTCTGCCGCACCATGTTCCCTCTGAGGTAATTTCCTGTTACTGGTGAGGGCCTGCCATGCAGCAGAAGGAAGGCTTTAGGACCGGTGAGGTGGAGCATTTATAAATTGCTGCTGCCGCCAAAGGTAGTTCATTTAAGGCAACTGAGGACAGGCACTGTGGGGAAGGGAGAGGAGAGATGCTGGCCATGGAGGAGATGGGTTAAGAAGCGGTATGGGCAAGGGAGGCTCAAGGCAATCTGCTACCTGAGGCATGGGATGAGATGCCCCCCCCACCCCCATAGTGGGGGGGGGGCAGCTTTCTCAAAATTCCAGTCAGGGACTGAACCAAACCAAAAAGCGTAGTTACTCACCTGTAACAGGTGATCTCTGGGAACAGCAGGAATTTAGTCTTCACATATGGGTATCGTCGGTACCGACGGAGCCCGCGTGGGAACACTCCACAGCATCCAATAGGAAAGCTTTTGGGAGCATCCCACAGCACATGCGTGCTGCCTTCCCACCTCTGTACCTCTCTCACTTCAGTTGAGTTTATAGCTGAGACCAAAGAAGAGAAGTAGAGAAAGAGAGAAATAGAGACAACTCCTAGGGGAGGTGGGTGGGTCGTGAAGACTAAATTCCTGCTGTTCCCGGAGATCACCTGTTACAGGTGAGTAACTATGCTATCTCCAGGAACAAGCAGGAATGTAGTCTTCATATATGGGGACTCCCCAGCTGAAAGATGCCAAGGGGTGACCCCAGCTAGCTGCGAACCCAGGTGAGCTGGGTCATGTTTCCTCCCATGGACCTTAGCATCCAAACTGTGGATGGTGGGTTGGAGTTGTATTAAGTATGGAAGAGATGTTGTAGAACAGCCTGGCCAAACAAGGCATCCCGACGGGAGTCCTTGTCTAAGCAATAGTGGGCTGTGAATGTATGTACCAAAGTCCAAGTGGCTGCTTTGCAGATGTCATCAATAGAGACAGAACGAAGGTTAGCTGCTGAGGCTACCATTGCTCTCACATTGTGAGCCGTGACATGGCTTTCAAGAGAAAGTCCCTGAGACTGTCCCTTCCTTGTCCTGTCCTGTCTTTCTCCTCTCTCTTCTCTCCTGTAACCATTGTAAAATTTCCTTTCGATTTCACTGGCCTTTGAGCCTTTCCTGTTTGCTTGTATATTGTGCACCGCCTTGCTTGTTTCAGAAAGGCGGTTTATCAAATAAAATTAACATAACATTAACATAAACATACTCTGATATGTATAGGATATGCAATCTGCAATCCAATTTGACAGAGTTCTTTTAGAAACTGGAAGTCCCAAATGACTAGAGTCAAAAGCCACAAAAAGCTGAGAAGATTTTCTATGTGGCTTAGTTCTTTGGAGATAAAAAGCCAAGGCTCTTTTACAATTCAATGTGTGAAGATTCCTTTCTGCACTGGAGGCATGAGGCCTAGGGAAGAATATAGGAAGATAAACCGACTGGTTTAAATGAAAAGGCGATACCATCTTTGGCAGAAAGTGAGGATGAGTCCTGAGGACTACTTTATCATGGTGAAACCTTGTATAAGGAGGGTCAGCTACTAACGCCTGTAGTTCACTAATGTGTCTTGCAGAAGTGATGGCAATCAGGAAAATGACTTTCAATGAAAGAAACTTTAGGTCTGAAGTGGCTAAATGTTCAAAGGGCAGTTTCAGAAGCTGACCAAGAACAAGATTTAGATCCCATGCCACCGGTGGTGGTTTAATGGGAGGTTTTGTTAAAAGTAGGCCTCTCATAAATCTTGATATAAGTGGATGAGAGGAAATAGGTTGCTCATCGAAAGGTTTATGAAAAGCAGCAATAGCATTAAGATGGATCCTAACTGAATTGGTCTTCAGATCAGAAGTTGACAATTGTAGAAGATACTCTTGTAGCAACTTTACAGGTAGTAAAAGGGGGTTAAATCCCTTTTGTGAACACCAGATAGAGAACCTTTTCCACGAATGCGTAGGAAGACCTGTGGAAGATTTTCTGGAAGCCAGGAGGATATCCTTTACTTGCTGAAAAAGGTTAACATCCTGGAATTCTAGGCTTTCAGTAACCAGGCCCTGAGATGTAGGGACTGGGGTTTGGGATTCAGTAAAGATCCGTCCTCCTGCAACAGGAGATCTGGAGCATTCCCCAACTCCAGAGGAGTGCTTTCAGAGAGACGCAGAAGAAGAGGATACCACGTTTGCTGTGGCCAACATGGAGCTATGAGTATCATACGACCTCTGTCTCTCAGAAGTTTGAATAAAGTCTTGGGAATGAGGGGAATGAGTGGGAAGGCATAGAGGAAGTCCTGTCCCCAGTGGAATAGGAAAGCGTCTCTTGCCTGACAGTTTTGAGCCGGAATTCTGGAACAGAATCGGGGAAGTTAGGCATTCTGTGGACTCGCTGGTAAACAAAGTTTTACAAAAGTCATGTTACTGAAATAAAAATAGTCATTTATTATCAATTTTTATATGATGAACATGAATATGACAGTGAAATTGCAAAGTTGGCTCTAGTTTTTTTTGTAATCTACAAGAATTAATGTTTACATCACGAAATGCATGTCAATAGTAAATATAATAGGCCTTCGGTTAATACCTGTAAAAAACCAAGTCATAGACTACTTCTTAGATTTTTTCACCTGTCTCTTGTACAGCTGTTCGGGAGCTTCTCTGGGGAGTGTCCAGCAGTAGTCAGCCAGCATTGTAGTGGACCATTTTCCCTGGTATCTTTGCTCCATTGTTGCGATATCCTGGTGAAAACATTCGCCCTGTTCATCACTAACGATACCACAGTTGTCAAGAAAGAAATCGAGATGTGAATCAAGGAAATGGATCTTTAGAGACATATTGCAGCCAATTTTCTGATACTGCATCAGCATGTCTTCTACTAGTTCCTTGTAGTTTTCTGCCATAACATTCACGAGAAAGTCTGTTGACACCAGAGCCGGGTGCTAGATATTCTTCTCTCCAACTGTTACATTTTGTCTGCGATTCCATTCCTTCCGCAAGTAGTGGCAATCCCTTGCTCGGCTATCCCACTCACATAAGAAACACATGTATTTTATATATCCCTGCTGCAGTCCCATTAAAAGGGCAACTACCTTCAAGTCACCACAGAGGTGCCAGCTGTACTTGTTATAGTTAATGGAAGTCAGTAGATGCTTTAAGTTATCATATGTCTCTTTCATGTGGACCGCATGCGCTACTGGAATAGATGGAAGACCGTTTCCATTGTTCAAAAGCACAGCCTTCAGACTCAGTTTCGAAGAGTCTATAAATAGTCTCCAGTCTTGTGGGTCATGAGTGATTTTTAAAGCATTCATGAGGCTTTCAATATCGGAACAGAATACCAGATTACTTTCCTTTCTGACTGCGTATAGTACACTGCTGACATCAGATGGCTTCAGCAGCCGTCTGGCAGTAGTATTGCATTGCATCAGAAAATGATGCAATCAACTCTGGATGATGTGTTCATGCTCTGGATGATGTGTGATGCAATATTACATCATTCAAGGCTTATTTGGGATGTTGTTGATTTCCTACTGGATAAATTTACACGGTGAAACGTCAAAAATGAACTACATGCAATATCTTCAAAATGAGAGCCAATAAATTTTTTTTAATGTTATATTCATGTTCAGCTCACCAAGATACTACAGATTAGGGCCTTTTAAAGTCAGTAACGATTTCAATGTTGACCAGTGTATCTGGTGTTCCCCAGTTTCGAAACACTCAAGCAAGCTGGTATGAGTGGAAATTTTGTTTATTAGACACAAGCAACAAAAAGACATACAAAATCAAAAACAGGCAACCCAAAACAAGACCCACACCCCCCAAAACCCCCACCCACCCTGACATAGCACAAACAAGCAAACTGCACCCCCCCCCGTGACCCACCTCCCCAAACCCACCACCAAACCCAGCAACCAGCACACGTGCCCACTCCCCCCAACAACAACCCGCAGTAGTCCAAGCAATGTTCATGTCCATCCCAACCCCCCCCCCCCAACGGCAACCCACAGCAGTCCACGGAATGTCCAAGAGCAATGTCCCATAATGTCCATTAGGACTGCCAAAAAAAACCTCCCCCCCAATCACACCCAAAATAAAATATGCCCCCGTCTCCCCACCCCCGCCCCTAAGAAGGAGCAGCAGAGCTCCTCTAACCAACCCCACCCCCCCACCTACTAAATACCACCCCACCCCAATCCCTGTACCACTCCCCACCCTCCCCACAACGAACTACATCAAAAGCAAAAAAAAAAACCCACCCCACCGCCCTCCCAAAACAAAAACATAAAGGTGACCTCTAGCCCTCCTTCCCAACAAAAACCCACCAAAACCAACCAAAGATACAAACCAAAGAAAGACAAACATAACCCAATAACCTGCCCTGCAACAATAGTCCAGCAGAGCGGGATGCAGCACACAAACAAAAACAACTGTTCCAACAAAACAAACCGATTGGGAAAACCATCCCCCAAGGAGAGAGGGAGAGCGGGGACACAAGTGGTTCCAATCAAACTCGCCGCAGAACCACATGCACCAGCGCACCACCCCCCCCCTCACCCACCCCCCACCTCCCAACAGGGAGAGGAAAAGAAAACAAACACCAAGTCACCTAAACAGGAATAAAACCCCAGGGAAACCTTCCCCCTGATTTTCACCCCACCCCCCAGGGAGACAAAGCCCCCCCCGGGAAGAATCCCCCCAACGCCCTCACGAAGGGGGCGGAGGGTGAGGGTGGACGCCATAGACGATCCCAACGATGGGCGCCACCACCCCCGCCCTTTCGCGTTTGCGCCATGCTGGACAACGCCTTCCCCCTGCCTACAAAAGGTCTCCCGCAACATTCTCGTCGAGGGTGGCAGGACCAAACCCCTGGGCCGAGACATGACAGACGCGCTTGCCACACGGTGGTTAGCGCACTATCCGCCCGTGACGAGGTAGAGGGTCCCGGAATCCTTGCCTTAGAGGAAAGGCACCAGCGCCCGTACACCCACTCCGCATACGTAAGGAGGGGAAAGGGGCACGCAGGTGAAGAGCAGCGGACACCAACCGGGCCAGGCCTCCACGTTTTAAAGGGGCACTGCCGGAGGGAAATGGTCCATTGGTCTCCAGTCTGCCCTTCACACCCGGCCCTCGGACAAGGAACCCGCTCGGCCTGTGACCTGTACTTGAGGTTGTCCCTCATGTACAAACGCCCCGTGGCAAAAAAGACAACCAGGCCACATCCCCGAACCTTCTTCGGCAGACGAGGGGAGTTCAACTTGCCGAAGGCCCCGCTGCATCACATCCGCTGAGACAGTCCCGCAGAGGCCCACACGTGGGTGAATTGAAAGTGGGACGGTGAGTACCCATCCAGGTACAATCCTTTCCGCCCCAAGGACTGGGCGCGCGGGGTCGGTCACCCCCCACCGCCGACAAGGAGCCACACCATCGCAAAAAACATACGATGGGGGCCTGTTCCCCACTCCGACGCCACACGGGTGGGAACGAGGGAAGCCCCCCCTCCCACTGGCTCCCAGAAGAGGTGAGAAACCACCCCCGATAAGGAGGCCACCCACCAAACCCCACCCACTTCCCAGACATAGACCCAAGTGAAACGCCATTAGACAAAGGATGACAGGAAGAACACGGGGGTGCAAACATACCCAAACCTGCCCTGTTGACCGATCCAGGCAAACGAGTGTTGCGATGGACAGGGTTCAGGCGGTTAACCCCACAGAAAACAAGAAAAAGGACAAGCACTAACAGTGGAACGCCTGACGGGACGACGGAGAAGAACTTAAGGACCGTGGGGCCACGTGCAGAAAGAGGGGAAGCAGAAACGTCCCGAGGAGTTTGATCTTCTCCTCGAACGTTTTACACCTCCACCCCCTCCAACCGCAGCCACCCGTACACCGTTGGCAGTCTCAAGACAACGATCCCGAAGGAGGAAATGATGTCACCGATCGGCGCGGGAGAGTGAGAGTGGGAGATCCGAAAGGACCGGGTGAATACTTGGTACACACCTCAAAGGCATACCGGCGGAAAAATCCCCCAGACATTGGGGTATAAGCAAGGTGGTGGGCGTGCAGTTAGGGCCGCGATGAAGAAAGGCGCGGCGGAGCTGAAGGCTTTTGCCTATCAAGGAGGCTCGGGGAGCGCTCGGTGTACAAGAGGCAAAATGGGCGGCGGCGCCCGGGACCGCCAGGCGGGAGAGGGGCGAAGTCACCGTCGGGAGCTGCCACAGGAGCAGACAAGTGAGCTTGCGGGTCTGCGGGGTGAAATAAAATCCTGGTTCGAGGGCGCTCCGGCAAAGACATTGCCAGCTTTCAAGGAGAGGTCCAAATAGGGATGGAGGACCTGACAGGGAGAGATGAGAGAGGTGGGCGGTCGCCTGGAGGAGGTGGAAGGCAAAGTGGAGGCCCAGGACAAGGTTGTACAGGGCCTACACACCAGAGTGGCTGCCTGGGATGGAGATTTGGCGAGAGTTGTGGACAAAGGTTGAGGACTTAGAGAACCGCTCCCGGAGGGCTACTATTAGAGTCGGGGACAGAGTGCCAGAAAGCAATGAACAAGAGGACTGTATGCGGTTGGTGGGACAAACTAGTAAGCAGATTTTGGAGCAAGCAGAAGGACACCGGGGACCAAGCGGTGTCTGACTTTGGACCGTGCGCACCGGGCGCTGGGCCCCCGCCGAGATGGGCAAGCCTCGGGATATTGTGGCCTGCTTCCATGAATACTCAACTAAAAAAAATGCGATTATGGCGATTGATCGGCGGATGCCGGAGCGGAAGTGGGAGAACCACCGGGTCGAGCTTTATGCAGATCGGTCCGCCATTACTATGTCGGAAAAAGGAGGGAAATGGCCCCGTAAACGGAAAAACGGCTTCGGGAGCAGAAGGTTAAATATCGGTGGACTTTCCCCTTTGGGCTGCAGTTCTCGATTGATGGGACTACCTCTAACGTTCGGAAACCGGAGGAAGCAGCGCGGGTACTTCGGCAGGCGGGCTGGGAGGATGTTCCGGTTCTGCTGGCAGTGGCGATACGAGTGAGCGCCGGTCTGGGGAGCGAGCGGGGGGGTGGCAAAGAGCCGCAAAAAAAGGAGACAAGCGCCCCTGCGGAGGGAGACAGCAGAGACGCTCGCACAGACCGGCGGACAGTAGTAGCTGATGCATTGGATTGTAGGGTACAGGAATTATAATTGGATATGCGTTGTGTTTACCATTGGTTACTGTGTAAAGGCTTGTGTGGGGTCCGCGGGGGAAGGTGAGGCCATGCCTCTTATGGATCCAAACATTGTTTTAACAGGGTGGTCCCGGGCAGGGTTGGGGAGGGGGGGGGGGGGGAGGTGGGGGGAAGGGGGGGAGGGGGGGCGGCGAGGGAGGCCGGAGGGGGGGGTGAGGAGGGAAAGGTGACCTCTCTACTCACAAAGTTGGAATTGGATAGTGATAGGGGAGGGGGGGCAAGGTGGGGATGGATAGAGATGAGGGGTTGATTTAATTGAAGTGCTGGGCGGGGGAATGCGACCGGCCAAGCGGGCAGCGTTGTGTATAAGGAAATAGAACGGCCTACGGGGGGATATAAATATTTTTGCCAGAGACCCATTTGAAACAACAGGAGGAAGTGGCGCAAGGTCCCATAATAAATTAAGAGTATAAGTGGTTCTCCGCCAAACAGATTAGCGAGGGCGTTAAGGGGGGGGTGGGTAGATTTTCCGTGTTACTTAGGGGGCGGGTACTTATACCAGCACGAAGTGCGTGCCCTCCAGAAGAATCGGGGAGGGAGGTATATTTTTCTTAAGCTTAAATTGTATGGCAGGATTTTTACTTTTGTTAAATCTTTATGGCCAGCAATGATGCGCAGGGGGCCATTCTACCAGGAATTACATTCTGCGTGGATAAAGTTGCTGAAGGGACAGGTGGTGTTGGGCGGGGACTTTAATTTGAGTATCAACCCCAGGTTGGATAATTACACAGGGGCAGGGGGAGGGACGGCCAAACAAAAGCTCGACGTTTGTTAAAGGTTATGGGGGTTAATATGGGGGTGGCAGATACTTGGAGGGAGGTGAGGGGGCGAGAAGAGGGATTATACATTTTACTCTCCGGTCCACCATTCCTTTTCCCGCTTAGATCTGAGCTGGGTTTTCGAGACCCCTGCTAACGGCGGTTTGAGAGTTGTGAGATTGGCGAACGGACGCTTTCGGACCATGCCCCGGTGTGGATTGACATGAGGGTCGGACCCCAGGGGAAGAAGAGGCGGGGGGTGGCTGCCTAATGAATCTCCCCTAATTTTTGTGGGGGATGACCCGCAGGTAGTGGAAAGAGTGGAAGAAAGGGATAAAGTAGTATCTGACAATTAACGCTATATGGGGAGTGTGGGATAGATTCGATTTGGGAATGTTTGAAGCGGGGGGTAAGGGGGGACGCTGATTTCTCTTGGCCTCGTTACCTGAAGAGGGTGAGGGAGAGTAAAAAGGACAACCTTTAAGGGCCAGAAGATGCAGCAACTGGAAGGGCTGCATAAGGTGGGAAAGGTGGCCCGCCGCAACATGAGCAGGAAGCTGCGGACGCATCAATCGGGAACTGGGGGAGTTAGACCTGGCGGAGCTTAAATTTGCCCAAGGCCAAATTTGAAGCAGCCGTTCTTTGAATGGGGAAAACCGGCAATCGCGCCTTTTGGATGCGGGAAATTGCAGCGGCTTCGGAACACGGGATTTTATCACAAAAAATCCGGGATGCGCAGGGGCAGTGCGGTGAGGGGCGGGTATAGCAGATTCACGGATAGATTTGTAGAATTTTATAAGCGTTTGTATGCGGTGGGAAGGATTAGCTAGCCAGGCTCCGGTTGGGAGGAAATTTCTGCAAGTCCAGCTCCCGAGTCTGGGGTTGGAGGAGGCGGCTTGGCTCTCCCGGGCCGGGCCCTATTGAGGACCGGGACGTGGCCTTGGTTCTTAAGGGCAGTTGCCGGCCGCGAAGGCTCCGGCGCCTGGATGGATTCCCGACTAAGTTTTATAACAAAGTCGCTATGGTATTGTGTGAGCCGTTAGGCAGGTTGTATTCATTCGTTTGCGGGGGGAGGGAGGGGGACTGATCCCTGAAACCATGCGTACGGAAGGCATAACTATTTTGCCGAAAGAGGGGAAGGAGCCCCAATTGTGTGGCTAGTACAGACCGATATCGCTCCTGGGGTCCGATTTTAAGATCTTGCCAAAAGGTTTTGGGCCAATCGGGATCAGGGAATATTTACCACGGTTAATTCATGAAAATCAGGCCAGGATTTGTTACCGGGCGGCAAGACGGGGGATAAATATACCGGAGGGTGTTGAAAGCCGGTCTGGCAGGACGAAGCGCGGCGAGGAACCGTGGTTTTGTTAAGCTATAGATGCCGAAAAGGCTGTTTGATAGGGTCTATGGGCCTTATCTGTTTAAAGTGATGGACGGATGGGGTTAGGGGGGGTGTCTTTGGAGTGGTTTAAAGCTATTTATACACCGGGCAGTTGGCTAAAATCCGAATTAACGGGGAATTATACGGAGGCGTTTGAAATTTTTCGGGGGCTACGCGGCAGGGGTGCCCTCTTTCCCCACTTTTATTTGTGTTGTCTATGGAGCCGTGTGGCTCAGTATGTACGTGAGAACCCTGAGATCTGGGGGGTGCGTGGGCGGACGATGTGACCAGTAAAATTTCACTCTTTGCTGGATGACCTATTACTTGCTAGTAACCCGACCATTGGACTCGTGGGTTGCATTAGAGATAGTATTTCGGGAATTTGGGGAGTGTGCTGGCTTTAAAAGTTAACGCATCTAAGTCCGAATGCCTGGATATTTCTTTAAGATAGGGCGTCCCGGGAGGGGATTCAGGGGCGGTTTCATTAATCGCTTGGGCGAGGGGGGGGGGCTGATGTAAAATATTTGGGAATACAGCTCACACAGACGGCAGGGGAGTTATTTGGGGCTAATCTATGGGCGGCTGCGAAGGCAAGTATACGGAGGGGGAATTGGCGGTTTTGGCAGGGTAAGGGGCTTCTTGGATGGGAAGCGATTGCGGCTTGTAAAGATGGTGGGGTTGCCGCAGTGGCTATATCTTTGTTAGGTTCTTGACCATTGGGGTGCGGGAAGAAAGCAAGTACAGCGGGTGGCAACGCTTCTTGATGCACTTTGTGGGGGGAGGGAGTGAAGTCCGTGTCTGGAGTGGCCGTGGCGGATGGATTTTGATGAAGGTGTTAAGGCAGGGGGGGTTGGCCCCCCCGGCGTCCCCGATCTATGTGCACGGCTACTTAGAAGCCTCCAATGGGGGGCTATTGCTGGAATGGCCTGGGGCCCTCAGAGGCGTGGTTTGATTGATAAGGGTGGGTTACAAAAAAAAAAAAAAAAAAAAAACAAATGGAAGGGGATGAGTTGGGGGTGCCAGAATTATTGGGGGAAGGAGAATGTGGCTTCCAGAAGAGAGAAGACGGCGTGGCATCCTGGTGCGGAATCATATCACTAGGCTGGACGGTGGCTCTGGGAATAAATGGCAGCGGGGTTGGCTGGGAAAGGGATGGTAGGTCTAGCTTGGGGCCCATTAGGGGAAACCCCGAGTTTCCCCAGGGAATTGGAGAGTACCGTCGTCACCAGGTGGCGCGGGAGACTGGTTTGGGCGGGTTGGGACAGAGGCTTGAGGGAACACGAGATGGTTCCGTATTCCTCACCCTGAGGAGCAATACCATCTGGCGGAGTCGGGTAGGAATACCAATACCTACAAACTCAGCCATTTATATCCCGGCATTAAAAATCGTACCGGGCTTGGAACCGGGACACCACGGGTATCGAGCGGTGGATGGGGCTCATGGGGGTATCCCACACGAGTGGTAACGAGTTTTATAATCTGATGGGAGTTGCGGGGGGGAAGGAGGCCTTCAGGGAGCGATGTGAAGAGGATTTAGGGGGTTGTTGGGACTGAGGCACCGTTGGGAGCAAATTTTTCGGACACGGATACAAGGGATTCGTGGCGTGGACGCGACCATTGTGTTTCGGTCCGTGTCTTCATGAATGGTTCACACAAATACGGTATGCGGGGCAACTTCTGTATAGGATGAACTGCGAATAGACGCCGGTGCGGCTGCAAGGTTATGGGCGTTACCAGCGGCACGGCTCAAGACTGGCGAGCGGGCGTAGCGCGCCGCGGCCCTCTCTGGGCTCGACACTAGATACAGGAGGAGATGCGGACCAATGTGGGCGTCGCTGCCTGGAGCGGCTCTGGGGTACATACGTGCATTGTGTGGTGGGTGGGGGGAGCTGCATGAGGTATTGGAGAAGAAGATGTTTGAATGGGTGAGTGGGATTCTTAGGTAACGGACAGACGCTATTACCGGCGGTGGCCCTCTTGGGGGATAGGGGCGGAGGGGCTGAATAAGGCGGAGAGGGAGTTCCTGAATATACTGTTGTATAGCGGGTGCCGCCTTTGGGTCGGGCGGCGATGGAAAGTCAGCCGGGGATCCCGGGGTTGGGGGAGGTGCCGGCGATGGTGGGGCAGATTTTCTTGATGTGTAGACTAAAAACTTACCGCACGGAAGAATGGGAGGTTTGAGGAGCGTTTCCAATTTTTGGGGGAAATATTTGGAGGCGAGATGAAATATGGCCCCATAGGATATTGTTCTCGGGTTTTTTTGTGTTTTGGGTTAGAGGCCCTGGGGGGGGGGGGGGGAGGGGAGGTTAAGGGGGGGGAGGGGTAGGGGGTGGAGGGGTTGTAGTGAGGGGGGGAGTAAATAGCATGGGGGGGGGTTGGGGGCTGAAATTTTTGGCAGCCGGTTTGTTACTGGTTTGTGTTGATGTGGCAATAAAAACTTTTAAATTGAAAAAAAAAAAAGACCACGATCCCAATTGGACTCCGCACAGTCCATAAGACCCGACGACGAGGCCCAAAACGCGGAACTCCCCCACGGGGAGGGGGAAGCGGGGAGCAGGAAGGCGGGGAGGCCTACGAGGGGCACAACCACAGCGTCTGGGCACTTGCTGTGGTTGAAAACAGAGTGGGCTACCTCCGAGTACTCCTCCACGGCCTACCGCAGGGACCTCTAACCCTTCAGTGCCGTCCACGTAAAACTGAGATGTCGTCAGCGTTAGGGCAACGGGGACCAGTTCACCGGTGGGGCGCACCAGGCGACTCCAGGCCCCGAACCCCACCTGCGCGACAATCTCCGGAGGAAGGGCTCTGGGGGGGTCGAGGGAGAAGAAATACAGCAGGGGGCTCAAAGGGCCAACCCTGCCGCACCACCGAGGCGACAACCAAAACGGCCGTCCGAGCCAACCCGTTAATAAACGGGACGCTCCATACCCCTCGGTACAGCGCCTGCAAGACGAAGAGGAAACCTGCGGGGAGGGACGAAGTGTGGGAGCACCACCCACAGGTTACGGTGACTGACTCGATCGAAGGATTTGGACTGGTCCAAGGAGACCACTCAATGGTCCCGTTGGCGCAAACGGGCCCTCGCTCCACCACCTCCCGGACTTGTGGCGACAGGGTCAAGAATCCCATCTCCCCCGAAAGGAACCAAACTGGGAAGGGGACCGCAAAACGCCCGACACCTCCACCAGGCGGTCGGCCAAACAATGGGCCAGAATCTTCCGGTCCGCGTTCAGAAGATGAGAGCGGCCGCACAAAAGTCCAAGGAGCTATCGTCCTTCCCCTTGGAGAGCAGCAGCAGGACAGACTCGCGAAATTGACCGCGGGAGATAGCCCGTGTACATGATCTCCCGATAGAGGTAGGTCTGGAAGGGGGACAGCTGGGAGATGAAAGTGCGAGAGAACTCCAATGGGGAGTCCATCACGCCCAGGCACCTTCCCCAACGGCATGGCACGAATCGCCATCTAACCTCCACCTGCTGAATCAGAGCAGCGAGTGCATCAACCTGTGACGGGACCACAGCCGATTACACGGGGGAAAGGCCCAGGTACTCTCGGATATGGGTGAGGTCCCAGGGGCGATCCCCAAAACAGATACGAGAAGTATTCCCCCACCAGCCGCAAATGTTCCTCCTGGGAGGTATGAAGGGTACCGTCACTTGCCCCGTAGGGCCATGCTAACGACACGACGCCGAACCCTCCTCCTTGCAACGTTTCAGGGAAAGGTATGGGTGGCGACCCAACCGGCCGCCCCCTCGAAGCATAGGGAGGAATGGCGATCATAAAGCAGGCCACGGAGCGGTGTGGAAACTGCACCTCTTCCACCTCCTCCCGCGCTGCCCACCTCGGGATAACAAACGAATCAAGCGACCTCCGGATTGACAGGGTAAGGGGAGGTAGCGGGATCGAGCCATGGAGGAACCCCGGGAACGGAAGAGTTGGCGGGCACGCGTTTTCACATTCATCACACCAAGCGCCACGGGAAGGAAAACACACCCAACCAGGTCTACTGGTCTGCGAAGAAAAGGCCAGAAACTCCTGAACCACCTCTTGACGTTGCCAACAACTGGCACATTTCAGTCGCCACAAGGCCAGGACCCCTGCTGAGCTCCTCGTGGTTCGTCAAGAAGGACACGGAGAGGACGCAGTGGTCCGAAAAGTAAACCGCCTGCAACTGCGGAGGCGAACACTCCACCCGGGCACTCAAATATATCCGATAGATACGGATCCTGCGGGTCCCATGGTGAGTAGGTGAACCCGGCGGACCCGTGGAAAGGCCCGGTGGGAAGTACATCCACTAGGGGTCAGCCGTCCGGGTCATCCCCGGCCAAAAAGAGGCCCTCGTAAACTGGGTTGGGCAACGCTCCCGCCTCGGTCCTGCAACAGGGTGGTGGTGGTGAAATCCCCATGAGAGGGACCACCCAAAAGGGAGGTGGGTAAGTAGGGGCGGATGACCCGCAACAGGGGTTTTCCGCGACAACTTAGACTGGGGGCCGTAGACCACCAGAAAACGAAATCGCTGGGGCCCGCAGTAGCCCGTGTAAGAGCAAACCACGGCCCTGCTCCAGTTCAAACACCTACTGCACCTGCAAAATCGGTGAGACTGTGACCAAAACCGCCAATCCTGCGTAGGGCTGGGCCGCAAGTGACCAGTACGAAGGACCCCACCTCAACTCCCGCTTCGCGTTCGATTGAAGGCGTAGCGAGCGTAGGTGAGCCATGCTCTACTGCAAAAAGATGACATCCAGCCCGCTCGGTGGAAAGGAAAATCATAGGCCGTAGCCCGCGCATGGTCGGTTCAAAATGCGGGCAAAGTTTTTTTGAGAGTGGCGCACGAGAAAGCAGCGTTTCAGTGCAAGCCATGACTATTTCGTGTTCAGTGACCATTTCCTCCTGCTTCTAACCAAATACCTGGATCCCCTGAATCTCCGGCTTGCAGGACAAGAACGCGAGCTTGGAGCAACTCCGCACGGTCCACATCGACCACCTCGAGGATCTCCTCACTCCTCTTGCCCGACCCTGTCACACCAGGAGGTGCTGGTGCCCCCCACCCGGGACCACCAGGCAAAAGCTGTCGCAGGGGCTAACCCAGCCCCCATGGGGCGAGGGGAGTACACGGACAGGTCAGGGGTCGGAGGAATGATCTCCTCCGTGGGGTCCACCACCGGTGTCGCCCACCCCCTCCAAGGACAACGACTGAGACAAGGGACCAGTGCCAACCCAGCGGGGGCCGCGGCGGGACGGCCGGGGTCAGCAGGGGGCCTCCTGCGACGGCCCAGCACCCAACTGAGGGGGCAAAAGCCCGTCCTCCCTCACCCGTCAGGCGCCAGGTATCCACACTGAGTGGAGAGGACCCTGACCGCGGCGTGGCCTTCGGTATTTTCGGATGGCCACCGCTGAGAAAGAGGGGCCGCCCCCGCCGCTAACCGCTTCCGAGCGCCGCACAGGAGGCCCTGCCTCCACAGGAAAGCCCTCAACCGCCTCAGCCGCATCAGCAGACAAAAAGATGAACACGGTTTGATGTCCAAAACGGGCTCTTCATCCGGCAATGGGGATGTCTCCCATTTCTTCCCTGTTGGACTTGCCACCCTTAGAAGGGACAGTGGTCCATTCCGGAGGGGGCACCACCCGCGACACACTATCCTGCCGTTGAAACAGCAACCTCTCACATCATCAACCCTCTCCTCCTTCATACCCTATCCCCCTAACCCTGGTGGCTCCCTCGGATCAATGGACTCTTACACCCTAGGGCCCCCGGACTCCTCATGAGGTGAGAGGGTCCTCAACAACCTCCTCCCGCACAGGAGACCGAGGGGTTGGGGCGACGGCATAACCCCCCGGTCCATTGTGGGATGCGGAGGGGCAGCAGGCAAAGCGGTGGCCCAACTCCCCACAAAGGTTACACCGAATAAGCCAACCCACGGACGAGGCTGTGACCCCGTCCACCACAACGGGTGCAGAACTGATAGGGACAGTTCATGCTCAAATGATGGAATCGAGCCACAACAGCGGTGACACTCGCGAGGTTTGGCCGGTGTAGTAGACGGTCTTCCACAAGATGCACATTCCGACCGAGGAAAACCGGCCGAGGGCACGTGATGCACCACGTTTCACACTTCACGCAAAAGGATTCTACGCCCCTTCCACGACCCGTCCCACACCCATAGGGGCCCAGCGCCGTTAACCAGGGGTGCGAGAACAGAACCGCATGACGCGACAACCAAAACTGGATGTCCTGCCCTGGGAGCGACTCATTCCGAACCAGGATGGTACCAGGTACTGTCCCCTGGCGAGAGATAAGGGCACAACACGAAAGTCAGCCCACCCTCCCTGCCCCCTCTGCTGCTGGTATCGGTCCCAGAAAAATCCCAAGCCCCCGTCTCAGCATGATAACTAACATCATACTCAAGTGGTGTTGTTCATGTGGAATGAAGGCAACTAAGAGCAACCAGTTCACGTTCAGAGGACAATCCACAGTAGAGGACAAGGGATGTGGCCAAGGATAGAACCAAAACAATCAAGATAATATTGAAAAGGAAAAAAAAGGCATTTATTCACCAAACCAATAGTTGGTGCCCACCCGACACAGGCCGTGTTTCGTTTAACAAACCTCATTCAGGGGTATAGGGCAACTAAAAACAGAAACACCCCCCCTTTCAATAAAATACACTCAATTCTATATATGGTTATTAAAAACAAACGTCACCATGCAGCAATGTAACAACCAACGAGAACCAAAAAAAAGTCCTACAACCTACTTACTGTTTCCGGGCTCACCAAGCTGCACAAATCGCGGCACATTTTTTGACGTTGGTGAGTTTGGTTTTTAATACAGTTGGTAAAGAGGAAATATCTACAGCGTTAACCAATAAGGTATCTTAATGAGAATTTGGAGTTGGTTGTCATCCCAATGGGAATGGTTGTTCTTTAGTTTGGAGCACCTTTTTGGTACATACTACAAAAGGTTTCTATTTGACTTTACTGTTAACCTTTTTGAGTGTCAATAAATTATATGATGCATGTGTGGTCCCCTTCTCTTCTTCTCTTCTTCGTTTGGTTCCGGGTCTATGTACCTGTTTGATTCACTTCTCTTTTTTGCCATTGCTTCAGTCACTCTTATCCCTTTTTGGTATTACAATATAAATGTTTATTTACTATAGTGATTTTTTTATTATGATTTTAAGTATTATGATTTTTAAGGCAGTGTTTTCTTATGCATTTTTTTGTCCTTGCCTCAGTCCTTTTTGTTTATTATAAAGGGTTCCAAACTATTTTTGATATTACCATATAAATGTATTTTATATAGTGATTGATTTATTATGATTGTTTTTAAGATCATTTGCTAATATATGTTTGATTATATTTAATATTTGGTGTAATTGATTGCATGGTTCTGTTTTTAGTTGCCCTATACCCCTTCTGAGGAAGTTTTGTTAAACGAACACACGGCATGTGTCGGGTGGGCACCAACATTGGTTTGTGAATTAAAGACTCTTTGCAAGATTATATGATTGTGTTGTTCTATCCTTGGAAACATCCCCCCCCCCCCCCAACGTTTTTTTTTGTTTTTTTTTTGTTGTCCGTTTTTTGTCCCCTGTGGATGAAGGCATCGAGATCCCAGGGAGAAAACCCAGCCCAAGGACAATCCTCAAGACCTTTTGCCCTGGCTGGAGGGGGCTCCTCCCAGCCCACCGGATCTGCGCCACGTTGCGCCGAGCGGCCTTAACCCCCTAACCCTCGGAACCCTCCCCCCAACTCCTCACCCTCCCACAAGGACCGCTCCCTTGGGAAACCCCCCTCCCCCAAGCCCCACCTGAAGTCCCCCGAGTAGTACCGGACCCCCGCAGGGCCGCGGCAAAGGTACGGGGCGGAACCGACCCCCGGGACCCTGACCTCCGCTCGCCTCCCCCGCCACCACCTGTGCGGGAATCTGCTTATGCGAGGCAGGATCCACAGCCACCTTTAAGGTGGGCGATCAGACAATGAGGAGAAGTGTAACGAGTGGGGCTGACAGGATAATCGACAGCACACCAAGACGACGTCAGGGATCCTATATCTACCGGATCCCTGGGTGCCACCAAGAAACGCCGGAGCACCCCACTCTACGAGACTCTGTTACCGCCTGAGTGTATCAAAGGCCACTTGAGGGCCGTCCGGGGGTTCAGGGGCCAGCAGGATGGCATCATGCACATGTTTCTCGGTGACACTCGTAACGGGACCAGGGATACCCCCCCCTGCGTACCCCTGCCGTGTTTCCCAACCCGTCGTGGAGCTCCTGTCGTATCGTCCTTACCCACCGGGGGGCAAGAGTGAGAGACGGTGAGCGCACCAACCTGTTCCTGGGCTACGGGGGGCACCATCTCCCCCCCAACCCGCAGACGTTCAGTCCCTTGCTCACATCAAGAGAACCCAAACGAGCATAGAAAACAAATAGTGGGGTGGCCCCAGTCCTCCGCTTTGCCCCTCCCTCTCCCCGCCAGCGACAGGAGAGCCCTGTCTCTTTCCATGGACAGCAGGACACCAACGACACCAGACCCTCAACCAACCCAACCTCCGCTACCCACTGCAAGGCTACCGGCAATAAGGCAGGAACGTGACTTGAGACAGCAGGACAGGGCCCCGGGACCAGTCCTCCGGACCACCTCCCCTCCTCCACCCCCAGGTCCTACCTGATTGACCGTGCCAAACGTGGGCAAAGAGGTCAGGGGACATCCATCGGCCGGCAGCCAGGGCTCCAGCTGAGGGGGATGGACGCCCCCCCGCGAGCCAGGCCCCCCTCGGCCACATTCAGCTGGAGAAAAACTACAGACACCTGTGCATCCCGCTCCACTGACACAGGTTGCAAGGACAGCTGCTGAACACCCTTCCTCCCCCCCGGGGGCTGCAGACACCGAAAAACAGCCCCGCCCTTGCTACTTCCCCTTTCCGTGACACCCCCTTCCGGCGCCAGACAGCCACCTCAGGGCCAACCTGGTGAGCCCCGCGGTCCATAAGCCTGCAGCAGTCTGGGAGCCGGAAGGGCAGCCACAACAGGGGAATCCTGCGCGCCCCAACTGCCTCCCCCACCAAAGCCTGCAGAACAGGGACCCTGGCAAGCAGCAGTAGCATGGCGGCGATGTACAGCATACACGGAGGTCTGCAGACCCCGACGCTGCAAAACCGGATCCAAAGTGGAAAAAATCAGGACACCCGAGGAACCTCCAGCGGTTTACCATTGCTTGGGGAGAACGTAGAAAGTCCTCCGTGGATCTCCTTGGTTGCTCCAGCGTCATGGCAAAAGAGGCAGACCCGCGGCGATGTTCACACTTCAGGGAAAACCCGGAAGTGACAGTATCCAGCTGCGGCGGCCATCTTGGGTAGCGCCAAAGACCCGGGGAAAGCCCTGCCAAAACCTCATAGCGGGGCAAGTCCGTCATCTGTAGGGACGGCACGGCAAGAAACTCGGGCCGGGTCCATCTTGGAAACTTCCTCCAGCAGAACTAAGGTACGTCGGAAAGGCCGTCGAAGAAAAACAGACGCGAGCCCCACGGAACCTGCTGCTAACTTCCCGGCCTTCGGTACATGGCGCCAGCAGGATCTTTCACGATGCACGGTGCGGGCGGCCATTACTCGCTCCAGCGGATCTCGGCGGGCCGGGACCCCGCCCCCCAAACACGCCGGGGGACACCAGAACATCGGGGAACACACCAGATCGGTTATGGGCGTGCCTACAGCATCCACGGGAGCCCCATCCAGCGGTACAGAAGCAGCAGTCACCGGCAGGTAAGGAGCTCTGGGTCAGGCACGTAATAGTGAAAGGTGGCAGTCTTCTTCCTACTTCACCATGAAAGGGCAAGGCGCGGGTACAACAGAACCGTGGGGAGAATTCCACGGGTCCGTCCACCCCCGGGGGGGACCCCCCTGGGAAGCATCCTGGGCTGCACAACGATCTTGGTGGCAATAAATTCCGCAAGGGACCCACAACCCTGGGTTTTCAAAATAGACAATCGTGATTATAACTGTCTCTCGGGGCCCGCTGCACCCCCTTCCGATATTGTTTATAGGCCACCCATTCGGGGTCAGGAAGGGTGGCCTGCAGGTGCTTCCAGGTGGGAGAGATGGCTTGGCAGCTGGGCCGCCTCCTCCTGAGAGACCCAGGAGATGCCGTAAACGCCGCCACGATCTCGTTTGGGGACCTAGCTGTGCTGGAAGGACGGCAGGCCCGACCCTCCGTCCTCATCTAACTGGAGGAGGTAGGGCCTGCCTCCACCAGCCTCCACACCCTGCATGGGAAGGAGAAAAGAGCCTCCTCCCTGGGGTAAGCGGCCCGAGCCTCTGGGCATGTGGAGTCCCTCTTCCATGGCAGGTGCAGTCCTACATGGGGAGTCCCCCTCCCGGGGGGTACCGGCTGTAAAGAAACTGCCATCCGCCCAATCCGGATTTAGCGAAGGAGGCCTACCAGGCATGGTAGGCCTCTGGGCCTGGGCCTCTCCCGATGGAGGATGGCCCAGGATACCGACATCCAGGCTCAGGCAAAACAGCTAGGCCTCCGCCCCCGAGCAGGAGCTCTCCAGGATAGGTCCTCACTCTACACACTGCTGAAGAGCAACTGATTGGAGGGACCACTGTGTGGCAGCAGTATTAAACTGAGGTTTGTCTGCCCAAACTTTGGAAGGCCCAGAAAGATTACTGCAAACAGGTATGATTGAATTTGTAACGCTATGCGAGGGTCCATAGTCGCAAAGCTTCATTGCATAAGCAAAAAAAGGAGCCTGTTCCTCCTGCTTTTCACACAGACTAGCTACCTGATTGTTGGTTTGGACACAGAACTGTTTTGTTGCTGAGATGGCCTTGAAAGACTTGAATAGCATTGAAAAGGGCTCTCAGACTAGGAGGTTTATGTGAAGGGAAAGCCTGTGAGGTCCAAAGGACCTGAGTGGAGAGATCGTGCAAGTGGGCCCCCCCAACCCATCTTGGAAGCATTTGTTGGAAGGGGGGTTTGGCATAGAGGCTGCTGGAAAAGGAGAGCCTAGCAAGAAGGTTTTCCAGGGATGGCAGGGGACGAAATCAGACGTATGGTAGTTTGATTTATCTGTTAGTCGACCCGAGGCTTGTGACCACTGAGGGAAAGGGTCCACTAGGGATGCTCGACTGTGGAGTGTGATGAGGAGAGTATGGCTGAGCCCATGGAATTGGGAGAAAATCAGACATTTACTTTAAAGCAAGAGAAACAGTGCAAGGAAATCAGTAGCTCTCAAAATCGGCGGGCAGAGAAAAAAACACGCAAGCTATGAGGAAGGGACACACCCAAGCTTGCTAATCTAAGGGCAGGGCTTGGAAGATGATAAGAGACACCGGGGGAAGGGAAGGCAGTGCACGTTAGTTCAAAAGGACACTTATAAAACCCAGGGGAAACAGAAGGAAGTCAGTCTCAGATTCAGCTTGAGAAGGGCACCAATACGAGGAGGGCAGCACACGGGAAAGCAACACCGGAAAAGGGAGAGAAAGGGAAGCAGCACGCTGGAGAATTCAGTGGGAAGAGGAAGAACCAGCGAAAGGCACAGAGAGTTCACTGTTGTAGTAGAACGGTGGAGACTTCCGGGGCGATTTCCAGATGTGAAAGCCCTAGTCAGAAAGAAGCCAGGATTGCAAGATAAACTGCAATTGCTTTTTACAACTAGGAGAGCGGTCAGAGAGAGTGCTGACAAGGGTCAGGCTGTGCAGTGCCATCCGTTCCTGAAATAGCTAAAGAGCTGCAACTTCCAAAAAAGGTGGTGAATAACAGGTAGCCAAAAGTGCGGTGAGCCAGTTCGAGGCATTGTTGTCATGTGATGCAAAGAAAAAGAATATCCATGTTCCTGGTGGAAACCATGTTCGAGGGAAAAGGAAAGCCTCAGTGGAGAAAGGTTCTGGAACTGTTAGAGATATTAGCCTGAAGTTTCGTCATGGCGGGCTTAGAGCCAGGTTTACCGGACACAGGTCCTGAGGCAAATGCAGATAGACTATGATGAATCTGATGAGGAGTCATGAAGATTCAGTAATGGATTGTTCTCTGTGCTAGAAGGCAGAATAAAAGTTCTTGGATAAAAGAAGGAAAAAGTCTATAACCTGAATGTCCTAGAAGGCAGTGTGAAAACAGGGAGAAATGTGTTTAGCCAGCGGACATGCTTAAAGAACCTGTTGCTGAAATGAGAGGATATTCTTTTGGGTTTGAAGAGGAAGAGAAACCTTGCTTGAGTGCTGAATGGTTTGGAAACCAGCGACACATTGTATTAAAAAGCTACATAAAGAGGTTTCATTATTTGTTTGGGAGATTAAATGCCTATGGATTATTGTTTGGAGAAAGACTCCTGTTTTGCGTTGAGCCTTAATGCTCGTTAGAAAAAAAAAAAAAAACAAAGAAAGTAAATTCCTGTGTTTTGCCTTGACAAACCCGTCTACACACTACTTGTTTTTTCTAAACAACACAACTACAAATCCCAGCAGCCCCAGCGCTGGATGCGACAAGAAAACTCTTAATTAAAGGCCTAACAAGTGCAGCCCTAGGCTTATAGGCTGTTGACTGGGCCTGGGGCCCCCACACAGGAGTCAAGAATAGGGAACCACGATGGGACAGTGGATGCAATGTGTCCCAGCAGTTGAAAGCATCTCCCGAGCAGTAAAGAATACTTTCATAGATTGCTTGAGATTTGCTAGTTGTATCTACGTAGCAAGCGTGGCTGGGGCAGGAAAGCCCTTGACTGCCATGTGTCTAGAAGAGCCCCTATGCGATCTAGAGAGTGAGCGGGGGTGAGATGAGATTTTGGGAGGTTTATGACCAGCCCCCAAGTATTGAACAATTCCCATTGCTCGAGAGAGAGCGAGGATGGCCTCTGGAGCTGTCGCATGACGAATGAGCCAATCGTCTAAGTAAGGGAAGACGAATATTCCCCGAGTGACTCATAAAGGTGGCTACCACTGCCAGGCCTTTTGTGGAAAACTATTGGAGCAAAAGGCTAGTCCAAAGGGAAGAACTCTGTACTGCAAGGATCTTCCTTGGACAAGGAATCGAAGGAAACTTCCTTTGATCTGAGTGGCATGAGGACTATGCGTTGTAGGCATCTCATTAGATCTAGAGAACATAGCCAGTCTTGAATTTGGAGGTATTGTCCGAGGGAGATGATTTTGAACTTTTCTTGGAACAAATATTGTTTAATTCTCTGAGTTCTAATATACAGGCTCTGTGTCACATGTTTTCTTTCAATAAGAAAGTAGGGGGAGTAAAAACCCCTCCCCCTGTTGGGGAATGGGTAACTTCTTTGAGTGCTATTTGAGCTAGAAGTGATGCGACCTCCTGCCAAAAGAGGTCGGTGGCTGGCCCTGAGAATTGAACGGTTTTACTATGGTAGGTGGGGGAAAGTTGAGAAAATGAAGCTGGTACCCCAGTTGTACAATGGACAGAGGTCCAATTTTATGATGTTGTTGTTGCCCATCGTTTGACAAAAATTAGCATAGTCTTCCTGGAATGGTCAAGGGTTCTGGACCTTTTAGGGGCAGAAAGACGAAGATTCTCTAGATAGAAGTCACAAGACCCTGAGGGGGGCGGGTCTGTTGAGCCAGTTCAGCTTTCGGAGCTTGCGGCTTTCTTTGCTGTCTGTTTTGTTGTTGCCCCTTATGGGGAACAAGGAGCAGACAGTGGCCTTGATGGACGTGTAAGATTGGTAAGGCTTCTTTTTCTTACTGAAAAAGGGTTTTTTGAATGTTTTCTTCTTTGCTGCGTTGGCTAGTAGACTTTGACAAATGTTTAAAGTAGTATTGTCAGATTCAAGCTGATTAGCCTTGTCCTGCCAGTCCTGGCCAAAGAGATTTTCTCCGGTGCAAGGAATGTTTTTCCCAGCTTTTTCTTGCACTATTGTTCTAAGTTCTGATGCTTGAAGCCAAGCCAATAACAACGTGCTCCTAGGAGATATCCGCAGAGGTTCTGCTAATACATTCCCAAAACAATCAAAGGTAGCACGGTTCATGTATTTTGACACATTCTGGGCAAGCTTGACCAGAATAAGGTAGTTTGCTCTTTTTTCCTACGAAACACAAGGACCTAAAGAGAACTCTAAGTCTTTTGTGACTTCTTCCAGGCACATTCCAATATAAAGACTGTAGGAACCGATCCTGGATCCTCGCATGGAGGATTGAAAGCATCAGATGGCCAAAGGCATCGAGAGGCCTTGGATTCACGGCCTGGAGGCGTAGAAGAATGTGTTTTAGCACTCTTGATCCTTCGCTTATGGCCGAATTCCACTACCATTGAATGGGGAGGTAACTGCTTTTTTGAAAACTAGGACAAATTGGCACTCGGTACATAGTGGTCAAGGCGCCGGGGATGTGAAGATAGTGTTAAAGGAGTTTCCCACATGCCTCAACATTAGATCATGTAAAGATCTTGTGAATGGGCAGCATAGCTGCTTCCTTGGGAGCCATAGGGTAGTGTAGAAATTCTTAATTCTAACTGCCCCTAGGTTCCTTCTCTGGAATCAAAGTGATTGCCAAGACTCTTTGCTAAATCACGTATGTAATCCTGGGAGGGAATATACTTTGGAGGAGAAAGTCTGCATTGAGGAGAAGGAACTGAATTTTTTAATAGATTCGCTCTGGTACTGGTAGAATCGTCAGAGTCATCGGAATCGGATAGACTCGAGCACCGGGTTGCTCCTGTAACGAATGGTATCGGTAACGCTCGAAGTCGGTCCCGAAATGTATTGGTTTTCTGATCCCCGATACCGGAGATAGGGCATGGGGGAAGCAGTCATGTCGAAGCAGCTAATGTCGGTACTGATACCTGTGGAAAAGTATGTTGCAGTCTTAGCAGTACCGAAGCCGCTATAGAGGGCCGCTAGACTGCGTTTGATAGAGAGGATTCTGTGATCCATCGAGCCTGCCAATGCATGGGGCCCGGTACTGGTGGGAGCAGCCATGACCCCAGAACATGTGGCACCAGTAGTTCGGCAGAGGTGGAGGCCATCTGGAACACTCATGGAGCAGTTTATTCTTTGGAGCTCGAAGACTCCCGCCGGGGCTGTGGTGCCGTGCAGTATCCTCGAGGGAAACGCCAGTAGCATCTCAATACTTTGAAGGAGATTTACCCTTCGAGGACCCGGTATATCTTAGAAGACTTAAATTTGGTTACTTGAAGATCCATGGGCGGAAGCTGAAGCCCTGGAAGACGTAGGTGCCTACTGACATTGTTGGCGGCAGCAAAATAGGGTACCGAGTTTTCCAGCTCTATTCTGGCCAGGCCCCTTTTGGTCATCCTCGTGCAGGTGACACTCCATTGGCCAATGTTCAGGACCCACACATTTTAGTCGTGGTGATGGAAATGGATAAAGCCACATTTTGAGCATTTTTTGAAACCAATAACTGGTTTCTCCATGCTTGAAGAAAAAATGGGCCTATGGCCCAAAATGGCGCCTACCACCAGAAGCAGGGAAAGATTACTGAAGAAATACAAGTTGTTTTGATTTGTTTTTTTAAGGCAGAGAAGAAGAAGAGAACAGGCGGACAACGGTAGGCATCGAATGAAGGCAGACGCGACCACAAAAAATAAGAAATAAAGGTTAAATTTTCTGCGGTGGAGGGTACCACGTCACTGTCGGCTCTGCGGAAAAAGAAGAACTGAAGTGAGAGACGTTACAGAGGGGGAAAAGGCAGCACGCATGCACTGTGGGATGCTCCCAAAAGGTTACCTATGGGACGCTGGAGAGCATTCCCGTGCGGGCTCCGTTGGTACCGACGATACCCATATGTGAAGACTACATTGCTGCTTGTTCAAGGAGATTGTTTTTTCCCACTGAACTGCAGAGCAGTGAGCTATGAGGCATGGAGAAACAATTTCATCTGAACACTGCAGCAATGGAGAAAAGATATCAAAGCAAATGGAGCCCATACATGCTTGCAGACTACAGCTGGATAATGACACGAGATACTCAAGTTACAGAAAGCATAGTTACTCACCTGTAACAGGGGATCTCCAGGAACAGCAGGAATTTAGTCTTCAACATATGGGGTATTGTCGGGATGTACCGATGGAGCCTGCGCCGGCGTGGGAACACTCCACAGCATCCCAATGAGAAAGTTTTGGGGAGCAACCCACAGCGCCTGCGTGCTTGCCTTCCCGCCTTTCCCAACGGCCTCTTTCCAGTTGAGCTTAAAGCTGAGGACAAAGAGAGAGAGAGGGAAAAGAGAAAAGAGATAGATCGAGAGATACAACTCCTAGGTGGGTGGGCTGTGAAAGAACTAAATCCCTGCTGTTTTCCAGGAGATCACCTGTTACAGGTGGAGTAACTATGCTATCTCCAGGAACCAAGCAGGAATGTCGTCTTCACAAAATGGGGAATCCATCAGCTTTAGATGCCAGGGAGAGACCCCAGAAGTTTGTGAGGTCCTTGTGAAAGGGATCCACTTCACCCCCATGGGATCTCCGGCATCCTACCAGGGATGGGGGGTAGGATGTTGGGAGGTATGGAACAGGTGTTGGAGAACAGCTTGACCAAAACAAGAATACCGGGGGGAGTACTTGTCCAAGCAGTTAAGGCGCTCGTGAAGGTGATGAACTGGGAACCAGTGGCGTAGAATCAGACATGATGTCGTCATAAGACAGAGTGCAGATGAGCCATTGAAGCTGCCATGGCTCTCACATTGTGAGCTGTGACCATTGCCCTCCAGAGGAAGAGCTTACTCTGATAGGCAAAGGAAATGAGTGTGCAATCCAGATGGACCGGGTTCTCTTGGAGGAATGAAAGTCCCAGATGAGAAGGATCAACGCAAAACAAAGAGTTGAGGAGGAACTTTCTATGTTGCTGTGTTCTCTGTACGTAAAAAGCTAACGTATTTTTCCAGTCCAAAGTATGAAGATTACTTTATGCATTGATGCCGGAGGCCTTGGAAAAAACACAGAAAGGTAGCTCCGGCTTGGTTGAAATGAAAAGGCGAGCCCACCTTTGGCAATAAAGCGTGGCATGAGTCATAAGGACTACCTTATCATGATGGAACCTTGTATAAGGAGGATCAGCCACTAGTG